>JAQQTP010000059.1:2165000-4565000 GCA_029884605.1 Ormosia emarginata
GACGAATACCGTGATATCTCATTTACCCATGAAGATCATAAATGAGATGAAAATAAGCAAGAGCGGCGGGAAACTTTTATATCCGCCTGTCCCCGCCTCGCCCCATTGCCATCCCTAGATGGTTGGGCTCACTGTAGCTGTTTCTGTGCTTGCAGTCCCCTTGGGAAGGTAAACAAATTGTTCTTTCGTAGGTTATAACTTATTAATACAAAATTTCACTATATTTTGTTACCTTAACGTAAGTACATGTTGCTGGTTTATTTCATTGTACAACACAAGATGTAGCCAATCTGATGTCGTTTTATTTAATTTTTTGTACCTTAACGTAAGTACATGTTGTTTTCCACTCTGCATTATTTTTGTTACTTTGCATGATATTATTCCTATATTATCTTAATATGGTTTCCACTCTGCCGTTATTTAACTGCGGACCACCTCATGGCTCTAAATGGTCTTTGTAGTAGGAAATTCCCATTGATGAGGAAAAGAGATTCAATGCATACTAGTGAGTATTCCGAGCAGCGACGTTTTAAAATTCAGCTAAAATTTAGGAAAGCATAGATTAGAAACGAGGTGTTTGAATCTAAAAAATAGGATATGATAGTTAAATTGAGAGAGGATTTATTTATTTTTTCAAAAAAAGGTTAAGAATTGTCACACATGGTTGAACCTTAAAAATAGGATATGACATTTATATTGAAAGAGGATTTGAAATTTAAAAAAAGAAAGTGAAGAATGTCATGTTATTTTTCGGACAATTTAATAAAAAAATAAAAAGGGATGGATAAAAAACAACTATATATATATATATATATACTATATATATATATATATATATTGGTTGCAGGTAAATCAATTATATTTAAAAGAAATGTTTATAATCCATTTATTTTTTTATAATGCAAGCATGAAACAATTGGCCCAAAAATTAAAAACCTAGACTTGTTGAATCTATTTTGTTGAGACTTTTAAACAGCTGTTGGCTTCCCGTTTGATGTGTCTTGGTCTTGGCCCTTCCTCTGTCCTACAATGTTTTTCCAGAACCAATGGTTTTCAAAAAGAAGATAAATCTCCTCAATTGGAACTTTCTTTGTTTCCGGCAAGAGGAAGAGTACAAAGCAACTCATGATGATAATTAAGCCAGCAAACAGCAAGAAGATTCCATATTTGAGGTGGCAAAGTGACATGAGGAACAATTGTGCCACAAGCGCAGTGAAGATCATGTTGACACAGACCACAACACTCTGTGCTGCTGACCTTATCTCTAATGGGAAGAGCTCACTAGGAACCAACCACCCTAGGGGACCCCAAGACCTTCCATATGCCAAAACGAATAAGAAAATCACTACAACAAGAACGACACTGATGTTTTTCGGAAGTTCTTTGCCATGTCCAAACTCCAGAGCCAAAACCACAGCCGTAACAACCTGCAAATCAATCATAAAGTCCAATAAGCAATTAAATGAGCAGTGGTTAGCATTGCATTTGTTCCATGAAACTCAAGGACAATAGCATAAATGAGTAGATACCATGTAGCATATCATTTCACCACCAGCTTCCAGAAAGAATGCTCTTCTACCAAACTTGTCAACTAAAAACATTGAGATCACTGTGGCAACAAGGAGAGCTCCATTGGTAATAAAAGATGAAAACAAAGATGCATTAGCACCAAACCCCAAACTCTGGAAAATGACAGGAGCATAGAAGAGGATGGAGTTATTGCCAGTTAGCTGCTGGAATGCTGGAATCCCTAAGGCGCCTATTATTAGTTGGGGCCTGTACTTCCTCTTGAGGAGTGTCCTAAATGGGTTCTTGACAGCTTGGGCTTCTACACTGGCATCAACAAGATCTTGATATTCAGCTTCAACGTTCTTGGTACCTCTAACTCTCTCCAATACTTTTCTTGCTTCATCCAACTTTCCTTGTTCCACAAGGCTGTTAGGTGTCTCAGCACATAAAATACCTCCAATAAACATTAGAATAGCTGGAACAGCTGCCAAACCCAGTGATATTCTCCATCCATGGGGATGGATTTTGTCAGTAAAATAATTCACTAGGTTTGCAATTAAAATTCCAGCACAGGTTGTGAACTGAAACAGTTGGTTTACTGCTCCTCGGTTCTTCGCTGGAGCCATTTCCGAAAGATACAAGGGAACAGCCTGCACAATTAGATGTGGCAGTCAGAAAATTTATAGCTAGATTTTTCTATGTTCTCCTATGGTTTTATTAATTATTATTATAATGTCATCTTTGTGTTACGATGTAATTGTGTTAATGCTAGTTATGACAGAACACAATGTATTGTTTGATTCATGTAGCCGATTCTACCTAATTGAGTTGTATTATGTCATGTTTGTATTTTGGAGCATTTCACTTACTTGGTTGCCAAACCCAATGCCTCCACCAAGAAGGACCCGGCCAATGATTAGCATTGCAATGTTCTGGGCACCTGCATTGAGGGCTGCTCCAGCCAGGAAGCTAAGGGCTCCCACTATGATGCTGGCCTTTCTCCCCTTCTTTCTTGTTAAGTAGGAAGCAAAAAATGTCATAACCAGAGCTGAGAAATAAAGAGATGATGTAAAGAGCGTCAGCACTTGGTTGTCATATTTACAGTAGTCTGTCTCTTTCAGATGCATGTGCTTCCTTCTATATACGTCTGGGAAGAATTCCTTAAGGAAATCATCCATTGAAGTCACCCCACCTGACAAGTGATAACATACCAAGTAAAGTTCTGATGGTACTTTGCAGCAATATGAATATCATTCCTGAATTAGGTCTGTCATTATTAAAAGAAGCCTTCTAAACTGTAGAGGCTCTGCTGGTAAAAACATTGCAGCTGAAAATTTCTACAAAATCGTTTTGGCATGAGCAAGTATATATATGTATTTGCTTATGAAACTCAAACTGTAGATCTACTGCATTAGAAAATTACATTAAATATTTTTCACAATTTCTTATATTTAATTTTATATGCATGAATTTTATTTTATTAACTAAGACAAAGTATTTTTTTTTGTAATTATAATTATAAACATGAGAGAAACTTCATAGTTAGTCATTGTTCATTTTCAAGCTTACGTCTTTCAATATAATTAATATGAATAATTTTAAATTTTCTTACTCAATCATCTTATTTATTCTCTTAATTACTAAATAAAAAAATATTAAATATTTTTTATATTTTTAAGATATTAAATATATTTATTTTTTATTTAATATTTTTTTATTTAATATAAAAAATTTATTATAAAAAACTTATAAAAGAATAAAACAAAACTCAATTAATATAATGATATCCTACCGAAGATGGGAAAAGGTAAAGTAAAGTATCTATAGCGTCACGCTGCAAACGCCTTTATTAATTTATAATTTTAATTTTAATTAAAAATTAAAGAGCCAATGCAGAAGCAGTATTTGACTGTTTGTTTTATTCCATGCGGAATTGCAGGTATCACGAACCCAATGCAGTACAAAATTCCAGCCGAAATTCCCGGCAAAGTTTTCTAGTCAGATTGGAAAATGAACAGTTTGTATGTAATATCCCATAACCAACCAAAAGACCGAGCCTAAAAGTAAGATTTAGCTCCTAATGAGAGATTTAGTTTAGAAGATAAAGTGAAACAATAGTTATTGCTATTGATGAGAAAATAATAAATTAAGGTTTGATAAAATACAAACATATAGATATGTTCCATCCTTCTAGGGGTTCAAAGATTGGAAAATGAAGATGAGGTGAAAATGTAAATATCCCATTAAACCAAACAATCAAAAGAACCGAACACCTTGAAAAGTTTATATAGAGATTGATTTAGCTCGCACCTAATTTAGGAGAGATTTAGTTATTATGAAGTTATAAAGTGAAACAATTGTAGTACCATTCGATTATGAAATAAGTATTGATGAGAAAATATCATATGTGAAGATAAATGAATAAGGTTTGATAGAAAATGTGAAGATGAGTCAAGCTTATGAATGGTCGGATGAAAATTAGACCAGGACGGTCCAAGATAAAAAATGAATTTGTTAAAATCTCAGCTTAATTTTCTTATTAATAATTATCAATTGTTCATTTTATCCTCTAAAAGTAAAATGAATTACTCAGCTTTTAGAAGAGCCAGATTCTAAAAGCAATCACTTCACTTGTTGCAAACGGCAAAAATTGCCGAGTAAAATGAATTACTCAGCTTTTGGAGGGGCCAAATTCTAAAAGTAATCACTTCACTTGCTGCAAACGGTAAAAATTGCCCCTCTCTCTCTCTCTCTCTCTCTCTCTCGTCTTCATACGTCTGCAGTTCTCAGTTTTCTGCCCGTTACCAAAATAGTCAAGATTTCATTGTGAACCTCCAATCCAAATATTAAAACACAAAGAACCGGTGGTGTATTGTTATCATTTCCGCTATAATAAATATCAAAAGACTTTTTTAACAACAATGATGACGACAATAATATTAATGGAATATGCTACACGAAACGCTCGAACCTTTCACATTCAAAGGTTTCACAGGTTAAAATTCCCAAACTTTAAAATTAAAAAAAATAATAATAATGAATGTCGATCTCTCAAAATAAAAGCATCCAGCAGCCAACAGTGTCGAGTATTTCTAGGCTCGACAGTTCCATGGCAAAATCCAATATTGATTTAGCGCAGTTATTTATATATATAAAATAATTCTTAATCTTCTTAATCAATCCCCCTAATAATTTTTAACATTTTCATATACATAAGGGACCTCTAAATCTCAAAGTAAAAAGAGAGAGGATGATAGAAATTGAGGCAGTGGGTGCAATTAGCTCGTTGAGTTAATCTGAAGTTACAGTGAAACAAAAATGGACAATAACAAAATCATAGGGAAGTAAAGTAACACAAAAAATTGAATTTGATAGTGTGATACAGCAGTGTAAGCATGGCATATGAGAAAATTCATGGAAATGGAAGTGATCCAGATCAGAAAAAAACAGCAATTGAGGGAGCATCTGACCTGAAACACCGAGATCATAGCCAAAAAGAGAACCACCAAGAGCTCCAACGATGCAAGTAAAGGCGAAATAGAAAGTGAACCTGTGCTCATAAAGGTGAGCCCTTTTGCCTGGCCCTCCATCTGTAACCCCTCCACCAGCCATTACTGTGCCTCCCTTCCTGCCCCTTTGGTCCCTTCTGTGATATTATTAAAATGGCTCTATACAGGAAGGTACATACACCAACCAGTTGAGTAAACAGAGAGAGACTTGCAGTTCAGAGGGACTTATATATATAGTATCAGGGTCAACGACTCTGAGGGACACGTCTCATGAAAAATCCATATCCCATTATTTATTTATTTATTAGTTAAAAATATACAAAAAATAAAATGTGAAAGCCAGTTAGGAGTTAGGTGCTAATGAAGGAAGTGATTATTTTGATTTTTGATCCAATCCAATCATATAGGAAAGGATAAACCCCAAATGACAAAATAAAAAGTAGTATGTAACTTATTCAAAACAGAAAGACCGTGACTAACAATCCACTCCCAAACTTCTGCAGAGGCGTAAATCGAGTTTGTGGGTACTGAAAAGTGAAAAAATAACTCGCACTCATTTTGTGTAATTCAAAGAGGGCTGAGTATGAGGTGGATTATGGAATTGTGGATAGAGACAAAGAAAACTGTCAGATTTGACTTGGCTTTACCGAGCAGTCCAATTAAAATGTCCAATCTTATCCTTTGTGCCAAAATGTCAATAAAAATGCACCTTTTGTCTAATGTAGCGGCTACATTACCCGACAATTATACATACATTGTATTGTTTACTAGCTACTTAGAAAGTGTTTCGTATATCAAGAAAATTTGATTCTAATTTTTTTAAATTCTTTTTTTAATTATTTTTTAATTATTTTTTTATTATTTTTTTATATTTATTAATTTAATTAAATAAGATTGAAAATAACAAATAAAAGATAATTAAAAAAATTAAAAAGAAAAATTAAAAGAAAATAATTTGAATCAAGTTTTAACCTTTGAATATTATCCGTAAAAGTAAACTATAGGCTTCCAGTTTGAGGTATTAAAAGGAAAAAAGCCTATCTATACTAGTTTTATTTTTTCTTTTTAAGATTCGGTCATAAATTTCGATCCTCTGTTTCCATAAGTTTAATTTTACCTTCTTAATTTCAATTTTGCAATATGGTCCTTATGATTTTTGTTAATACAAATTACTAGGCTCATAGTCAATTTTTGAACGTTTTATTTATGAAATTTAAAATTAATAGATAATGTCATAAATATTATATACGTTGTCATATTTTATTTTTTTTCAAAAAAAAATTGTGAATATTTAATAATATTTTTTAAAGATGTATATTAATAAGTTTTTTTAAATTTCTCAGAATATCTTTCACTCAATAATGAGAAATTAATCTCCCTAATACGGTGAGACACTTAAGTATACTGTACACCTCTCTCAACATGTATATTAATAAGTTGAGAAACAAAAGAAAAAAAGGATGATTAATTATATAAGATAATTAAAATTGATTTTAAAATGGAATTATTTTAATCAAATATATTCTAAATACACTTGAATCTTTTTATTTTTTAAAAAGAGGTATTAAATTAAAGTGTTATTAGGAGTCAAACCAAATCTAACTCTCTCTCTATATGTATATATACACATATATAATAAAAAAAATGATACAATAAATGTTATTATATATAATATATGACATAATAAATAATAGTAATGATTCTTTAAATAACTTGAATTCTCCCTCTTGATTTTAAGATTGGTATGTTGAACATAATCTAATTAAAAGATTAAACACACTTAATGAATCTTTTTAATTCCTTAAAAAAATGTGTTGAATTTTTTTTGAGTTCTCCAAATATTAAGTGCATGTTTGGTTTTCAATTGGAAGCTTCAAACGTAAGTTGAGCTTTCTTGAAGGGAGTGAAAATTTGTTTGGCTTCATTTTCATGTGTACTATTTCAACTCACTTTTGTTGCAAACTTACGTTTGTTCAAAGGCAAGAAAATCTTGCTTTTGGGTTATATTTTCTCTGTTTATAATTTTTATCTCTTATATTTATTTTGTAAAACTCACTTTTGAGATAAAAATTTCTAAATATAAATTACGTTAATGCAAACACACTTTCAATCAAATTTAAGTTTACAAATATACTTTTAACTAAACTTAAATTTACCAACTATAATCTAAACACACACTAAATGCTTATGCTTGTAGGGATGCTATGGAGTTCGATTACAGGAGCACGAGACTATCCTAACTAATACAAGTATAGGCGTAGGTCCCACTATGGGACCTTTGTATTAAACTGATTCGGTAACATATGGGATACTTATTTCTAGGCTCAAGCTTTTTTCTTATGCTTTCCCATTTAATATTTTTTATTTTAAGTAACTAGAAAGATATTAGTATGACTTATTACAAGTATATATTATTTCTATATGCTATGTTTGGTGCAAAAAACAATTGACACAAAAAGATAATAAGAAAAGGAATTAGTAAATGAGACTAAGAATCCTATTTTGATTCAATAGTTTGGTATGATTAAAAATAAAATAATGTAAAAAATTATATATATAATATGAATGTATATTTTCAATAACAATAATCAATGTTGGTTTTCCAACAGTTAAATATGAGGAGTTTTGATAGCATATTACTTTTTAACTATCTTCCTTCTTTCCCTTATAAATAATAGGGAAAACTTAAAAAAAAAAATTTATTGTACTATATGTCATATGTACTTTGATCTTGTTACTTTAAAAATGTACAAAAAAGACCTGTTACTTTGCGTTTTGTGTAAAGAAGTATAAAATTGTAACAGACATTACATTTTGAATGAAAACGTGCACATGCGTTGCACATGCACGCCTGAATTTTGGACCCTCAAACACGATCTTCTTCTTCCTCTTCTTCTTCATCTGAAAACCCTAGAGCTTTAAACTTGAAACCCCAGAGTAGAGACCCATCTGGGCAGATCTACGACAAGGCGACTGGACATTGGGTCGTATGGACAGTAGAAACCTATGGGTGCATCGCGGTTAGGGAATCGATGGCAGATCTAGGCAACGCGACGGAACTCGTGGGTTGCGGATCTGGAACAGTAGTGGCTTGGAACTGTGGAGCGCCGTGGCTCGCAGGTGGTGTGCAGTAGTGGTTCGCGCAAAGTAGATCTAAGTTTTTGGGGGTTCTGTTTTGGATCTGGGTTATTGAGATTGGACAACGAAAATTGAAATCACAAAATTTTCAAGTCCTAAATCCTGAGATTCGTGTGCGGAAATTGAAACCCCCAATTTTTCACCCTCAATTTTGCAAGTTTTCACCCCCAATTTTGTAGGTTTTCAGTTGGATAAGAGGTTGAAGAAAATCGCGTTTGGCACTCAAAAATTTAGACACGCATGTGCAACACACGTGCATATTTTTATCCAAAACGTAACGTTTATTACTATTTTGTACTTCTTTACACAAAATGTAAAGTAACAAGTTCTTTTTACACATTTTTTAAATAACATGACTAAAGTGCATATGACGTATAGTATAAGAGAGTTTTTTAGAATTTTTCCTAATTAATATGTTATAATATGTCGTTATATTTTATGATATTGGTACAATATTAATTTAGTATTGAGCAAGAATTTGAAGGAAAAATAAAATTTCTAAGAAAATATTAAATTAAAAAATTACGATTAAAAAGCCACTCAACATATTGTCAATAAAATAAACCTGAAGGAAAATAAGAATATTTTATAAATTATAAAGGTCATTTGTGGAATGAAATTCAGAATAAAAATGTTATATTTAAAATATTTTATTTTATCAGTAAAAAAAGACTTGAGAAGGGGAGTTAAATCCAATTATTACCTAAAACCATTCAGAACACAAAATTGATGGATATCAAACAACTAATCATAAATGATAACTAATTAATAACTGTGCTAACTCAAAACTAAAAACTTATAAACTAACATACAATAAGAAATATCATGCAAGCAAGCATGATGAATCAAGAAAACAAGGTTAGAGAGAACTTGCATATAGATATTTTGTATTGGTTCATCTCCAAAGTCAAACTTACATCTTTAGTCTTCAGTCAAGTTAAGATTTTCAACTTATCAATATAAGTGTTATTTGATCAACACTAACTCTTCAAGCTAAATACTGTTAAGTAGTACACTCTTGTTAATAGGTCACTCACAGACCTTAAACACTAGTTCACCAAGTTAGAAAACTTCAGCCACGTAGGGAGTTAAAATGGGTAAAGAAGATATCTCATACACTAAACTGTATACGCTTACAATAAGCTCAATATACTAATACAATGAATTTTCTCTGAGAAAAGCACATAACTGCTGATATATTCTTCTTCTTGTTATACATATCCTTGTCCTAGCAACTGAATATTTATGGATACAAAAAGATTATTAGTGGTTGAGATTTTTTTAGGTACTCTAGGCTAAGATTGATAAGAAAGATTTGTTAATGTATTTTTTTATGTAAGTGATCATGTACTACTAATGTAAACAAATGACTTTTATGATAAGTGGTATATCCAAATATTGGTTGATAAATCAGTCTGCTGTAAAACATGGACAAAAAATTAAGTTTACATTCAATGTATTTTGTATAAGTATATGTTATTTATCAATGAAATCACAATCTGATTTTTCAGCCTAACAAAGATTACATTTCGATCCTGGTGTAGTTGTTACAAAGACATTTTCAAAAAGATTCATTGTCTTTTTTGTGAGAGAAAGTGTCCTTCACGCGTCCAGCTATCCATCCTTAATTATCATTTCAAACTTTTTTTTACCGTTGCAAAAGAATGTCAGACATTTGAGAACATTCTAAAAGGTTCAAAACCCATCTGAAAGGTTGAAACTCGTAGCAGGGAATTCTAGAAATTTGACATCAAATGGCTCATCTTTTTTCACCAAACAACTTATCACAAATTTTAGACAGTAACTAATTTGATGATTTGAACAGACCTCTCTTTTGTTTATAGGCATCCTCAACATCTATTCCTCTAGTTGCTTCATCCATGAAGTAACTTGATCTCCAACAAGATCTTCTAATCTTCGTATGAATGACTTTTCTTCAAGAATTTTGAATAGACTTAAAAAAGTAAACTAGGATGCTTTTCTAATTCTTCATGCAAGCACAGTAGCTGATCTGTATAAGCTCTTCAAGCTTGAGACAACTTTGATATTTATGTATCTTTAATTTAACGACAACAACTTTTCCTTGAGCATTTAATCTTTTTTGTCCTGAGATTTCACCAAAAACTTCTTTGATAAATCTATATTTTTGCACTTTTAACTATAATCAAGCATTAGCATCAAAATTAATGTGTAATTATATATTTATTATTATCATTAAGGATAAATCAAGTTGGAAACCTTAGGCTAGCACATCATCACACATACAATATAGTTTGTTAAATTTAAAATATATAAGAGAACATCAGTACATTTTTAAAAATTATAATTCAACCCCAAAGAATTGGTCTAATGGTAGATGAACATGTGATTTGTAAGTAAATACATGATTACAAGTTCAAATTTTAGTTATATCAATTTCTTGAGATTAGATTACGAAGAATATTCTTGTGAATCTTCTCATCCCGGCATAGATGGATTGTTTTTGATTAGCTGGCGAAGTAGATTAGTTAAGGTGTGCACAAACTAACTTAGACACCAATTAAATACAATTAAAAAAAATTATTCAACGTAGAACTTTTTTTTTTTCAATTTTTAACAAACCACAAGTATAATAAGCTTTTTTATTTGACTTCGAAGTCCCAACAGAAAAGCATTTAAAAAAAATTAACAATTGTCTTAAGCATACTAGTTAATGAATAAAATTTAACAAGTATCAAATAAAAATAAAAAATTTAATACATTAAGAATTTAAAAATTTTAATTTTATATTTAATACTTATTATTTTTTAATTATACTTGGTAGTAAAACTTTAAAAAAAATTAGATAATCACTCGTTATAGATGTCATTCAGTCATTCCCATGGGTACCATGATTATGACGGCAATGAGCAAATAATGGATTAAGCCGTCGCACTAAGTGATCATGATTGTGTTGATGATTTTATTTTATTAGAAGTACAGCGTTAGTGTAAAATTATGGCTGAGTTGTCACAGGATGGCATTGATATGTACATCTAATAAAAAATAAATAAAATGCAAGAATATTGTCATAGACAACGGGCATCATTTAATGTATATATATTTTTAAGGTGCGTCAAAAATTAAGTAATTATCAATTATTTAAAATGACTGATAATAATTATCATGTGATTTGGAATTTTGACTTAACTTTCTTGTGTATCGTATCGTTTCATATTGAATGATTTTCATTTTATTCATCTTTTCAAAAATTGAGATGACCATTGATGTATGTTTTTTTAAAAAAAAAAAAATATGCAATCTCTTTAAATTTTGACTATTTTACAAATTGTTATTGTGAATTTTAAATTTTTTAATTAATTTTTAAAGTTTAACTAATAATTTAATAGATCATTCTATTTAAGATTTATTAGTTCATTAATATGATATTATATAGCAATATCTCATTCATTCATTAATCTAGGCTATTGATTAATTTATTCATTAAATGATATAGGGTTCATAATTTTTTATTATTATAATGCATTTTTTTAAAAAAATAAGGCTTTTTATCAAATAATTTAACTATTTAAAAATTGCTTAAAATTTGAATTTAATAAATAAATTAATTAACAGACTAAATTTAATGTAAAATTGACGAATAAAATGTTATTACGTAATATCACCCTTAGTAAGTTAATAAATCCTAAACGAAATGATCGACTAGGTCATTAGTTAAAGTTTAAAGATTAATTAAAAATGTTTTAAAGTTTGTGATAGTGATTTGTAAGTAGATCAAAGTTAAAGAGAATTGCATATTTTTTCTATCTTTTCTTTTTTTTTTTTAACATTTCTTTGGACTAACAACATTTTTTGTTTTTGTTTTTTTTACTAAAAACCATTGGCTAGTTTTATTCGAATATCGGGTCAAGTATGAGTATGATAGAACAAAGTGGACTACTCTATAATTATTGTTCTTGCATTAGGGGGTTTAATTTAAAGTAATACGACTAATCTCTAATCAAATTTGATTTACCTTTAGGCTATGTTTGGGAGTAAGGGTTAGGGGGAAAAGGAAAGGAAAGGAAGGGTTTGGAGGTGTAAAACTTTTGTTTGGGAGTTTTAAAAATAAGAGGGAAGGAAAAATGAGATTTTCGGATTCCCTCTAAAACATTTCCATTTCAGTTCCTTCAAATTGAGGGGTTTTGGTGTGAAATTACTTATTTAACCTTCATCCCAAATTCTCAACCCACCCCACCTCACTGACACAACCACCTCGTCTCCAGTCCGTCTATGTTGCCGACAACCTCGAACTCACCAGATTTGACTTCCGGCAGCCCAAACCAGAAGCCGCACCAGCACTCCGACCCACATCTGCAGCCAATCACCGCATCCGTCGCTCCACAGAGCAACCGCACGAGCGCCATCGCGGTCCGCCCAGAACACCGCGACCCGTCAAATCTGACCACCGCTAGCTGCGATCCCGGATCCACCGAGTCGTGCCGCCTCGTAGCTCAAACCATATCTATGAGCCCAGATCCGTCGCAGCCCGAACCAAATTTGGGCGACCCGCGGTCGCAACCTCCAAAGCGTCACCGAATCGACCAGAAGCCGCCGCTCGTCAACCGTAATCCGCGACTCACCAGTGCACCTCACTGACTAGCGTGACCTCCCATTGATCCCCCCCTCTCCAAAAAAAAAAAGCCATTTTTGGATACAAAAGGAAGCAAATAGAACGAGAAAATAATAGGTTATTATCTGCTCTGGAGGATTTTCTGCATATATGCACTTTGTACAGTGTAACCCGCGACCAAAAAAATCTGGTATTCAGATCATCATCAGTCTTCCACCAAGACAAAGGGCGTAAACAAGTGAACAAACATGAGCTCTAGCTTTAATTGTTTTCTTTTTCAAGATTTTTTTTTTAAAGTTTTTCACATTAATATTTTTTATAAAAAATTGATTATGTTAATATTTTTGAATAAAGGGTAAAATGATAAAAAAAAATATCATAAACCCTTCATTCCCTTCTCCTCGTATATTTCACACTCCCAAACAAAGAGAAGGATAAACATCTCATTTTCCTTTCCTTCCTTTCCCTTCCTTTCCCTTTAAACCTTCCCCTTCCTTTCCTTCCAAACTTCCAAACATAGCCTTAAGTTCAATAGACTTGAGATGCTTGGGTCATGATCCAAGATTAAGAGCAAACTAATTTCAACATATAATCAAAGCCCAACTCTAGGCCTAAGATTATGAGCAGAGCCCATAAGCCTAAAGTTCATAAAATTTTATGTTATATTTAGATAATAGGTAATGAAGGGAATGGAAAAGGAACAAGGGGAATGGAAATAACTTTTTTTGTTTGGGAGTTTTAAAATACATGAGAAATGAAAGGAACACATGAGGAACAATTTTCCCTATCTTCCTCTCAAATGTCTAACTTTTGTTCCTCTTGAAATTGAGGTGGAATGGGGGGAACACATGGTTAATGAAGTTCTGTGCCGTTCTCTTATTAATTTTCAAACAAAGAGAAATGTAACTATGTTCCATTCATTTTCTTTCTTTTCTGGTCAATTCTCACCTATTATATTCTGTTCCATTAATAAAATTATATCCAAGTATTAATTTTACTTTTAGTATTATACTGTGGGAACTAAATATTCTCTATAAATAAATATATAAGATTATTTTTTTTACTTAATATTAATTGTATTTATTATATGATCTTAAATATTATCACAAGTATCACATGAGACAAATATATACATCGTACGAGACTTGCACGTGCATTACATGAGTGCTAATAATAATAATAATAATAATAATAATAATAATAATAATAATAATAGGTAGTGAATTAGGATCAAACGGGCACAAAAAATAATTAAGTTGACTATTAAGTTATTTTATCATGCAATATACGTGGCATGTTTGTTTTTTGGTTTTTTGAGTTTTACTGAAAGTCGTTCTTAAAACCTTATTATAAGAGTACATCCATTTCTCATATTGTCATGGATAAATACGAATGCAGTAATGTATATATTCTTATTATAAGAAAATATGAATGCCAACTTTATACGAGATGTGAGGCGTCCGCCTTACAATTGAGACATATATGCTTAAACAACTGCAACATGGGGAATGTCATCTCCAGCGTGAGAGTAACTTTTTATCTTTTCTCTAACACTCAGAAAATAGTTTCCTATTTTTTTTTCCTGACCAAGAGAAGTTCGTCGCAAAAGCATTGAATGACTTGTTGAATTTCTAGAAGCGACAACAACATAGCTCCAACCAAAAATAGCCCATTATATGAGTGTGACCAAACCAAATCTTGAGTTTAGGATCAACATATGCATAACCACAACGAGGACTCCCAATTGAGGACTGAACCTTCTGAGGATTGAAAGCAGAGCATTGTTATGGATTTCCCATCCAAACTCGACCACCAATAACATATAATAAATGAATAGGCTGACATATATTCCCATCAGGATCCCATTGTATTCTAATATGAAGACACTCCCATGATTTAGAGATGGCCAATGGCCATCCCTAAGAGAGAGAATATAACAAAATGCACTAATGGTGGGAAATTTACCCTTAGTCCAGCCATACTCGAACTGTAATAAATTTGAATTTGATCAGACAATTTTATAAGTGAATGTATAGTATAATATGATTAATATCCTAAATTCTAAGAACCAAAAGGGATCTGATATACATAAGCACCTTTCTTTTTATAGGTGTTCACATAAGTAGATGAGCACAACTGACTGTCTGTCACACTCAGATACAATCTTTGAATTAAATTGGATTTAAATTTGCTAAATAAAATTTGAATTTTTATCTGACTGTATTTTTTTTTTATTTCCCAATATTTCCACACAATAAGTGAGAGAATAATCTCTTTAGATACAATCAGACGTTTAAACGATGACTCTTTTTAACAATATTATTCTTATTTTTATACACATAAATTTTAAAATCAAACTCAAAATCATTCAAATTCTTTTTATTCAAATTAACACATATTGATACTGTAAATGAGTTTGGAGCTCATATAAAGAATCAAAGATTGAGAATAGGACAGGTCCAAGACTTAATTTTTGGTCATATACCCAACAACTGAGGACTCATGTACAATAGAATATATGTGAATAAAAGTAACTGAGTCAATCAGTGGCCATTTTGGGTTTGGGGTTCAATGTCTATTTGCTACCAAATAGACATGAGGTTTGTTATGGGTGGCTGAGCTCTGCAAATTCGAAAAAGTGATCAACATTGATTCCAGCGAAAGGCTGAGAATTATATACCAAAAATCAAATGACAAATCAAGCGTTTTGAATTACCTGGGACATCAGAAAGAATATATTAGTACTTTATAGGATAAATTACAATTTATGCCATGTAGTTTTATCATTTATCACTCAATTTTTATGAATTTTTTTGTGTTATTAAATTCTCCTAAATTTTTGGGTTAAAATGAAAATGTTAAATTTTGTTTTAACGTTCTTGAGGTCTAAATAAATAAATATTATTTTAATTATGACTAATTATCTTAAAATTATTATTAAATTATAAATTATACTTCACCACTAACTCTATACTTAAAACACCTCTTTAGTTTGGCCAATGTTAAAAAGGTATTTTTACAACATAATAACATATCATCTTTTTACATCATTTAAATGCATTACAACAACTACAAAATGATGAAGAGACAAAATCCCTTGTCACTAACTTGCAATCTACTATCATTGACTTGTAGACAATACATAATATGGTTAATGCAAAGATGTGCAGGACAATGAACACTTATGCAATAACTATTATACATGTGTTTCTAATTTAACTACGAGTTTAGGTTAATTAGCTACGATTCAAATCATAGTTAATCATATTTTTTTAGGGACGTTAAAGTTAACATTTTTACTTTAACCAAAAAGTTTAAGGGGTTTAGTGACATAAAAAAATTCATGGGTCGAGTGATGAAGAAATTATAGGAGTTTATCCAACTTTCTATATTAAGAGAAAGAGAGAGAATTCGTATAGGTACCAAAATATATGAATGATACTCACTTGAATAACTCGGAAGTAGGATAAGTTTAGTAGACGAGTTTCACTCACAAAAGAATCTCCAATAAAGGAAGATATCTATCACACACAAAAAAATAAAGGAAGATATCAATAAGCAAAACTCAAGTTGTTGCTTCATAATGGACACAGTCATGCGAAATGAGGTGAAAATTCAAGTAAAGAGTAAGATACATTCAGATCAATAGATAAACAAAGAAGACTATAACGTGAGCTCATTAGATAGAGTGGGAGAAGGACAACACATGAAGCAATGTTGATAAGGTGAAAGAACTAATAAGAAGTAACGAAATATCATCATATGGTACCTTTCAGTTGGGTTAAAGATTTGTTGCAGCTTTGGAGACGAATTAAGGGTGAGGAAAAATATAATTGACTTCTTAAGCTTTAAAAGAGAAGACAATACTCCATTATTAATAGGATGAAAATTCATGTTAAAACTTAAAAGTTAGTGTTAATGCTATGTTTGGATGATATGTAATGAAGGAAATGGAAAGAAAATAAGAGGAAAGGAAATAACTTCTATTGTTTGGAAGTTTTAAAATACATGGGAAGTGGAAGGAACACATGGGGAACTATTTCCCTTCTCTTCCCCTCAAAGGCTCAACTTTTGTTTCCCCTAAAATTGAGATGGAATTGGGGGAATACATGTTTAATAAAGTTTTGTTCTATTCTCTTATTAATCTTCCAAACAAAGAGAAAGGTAACTATGTTCTATTCCTTCCCTTTCCTTTTTGGTTCATCTCCACTTATTCTGTTTCATTCCACTAATGAAAAAACATCCAAGTATTAATTTTACTTTTAGTACTATATCATGGGAACTAAATATTCTCTATAAATAAAGATATAAGATTATTTTTTTTACTCAATATTAATTTGATTTATTATATGATATTCAATATTATCTCAAGTATCACATGAGACAAATACATGCATTGTACGAGACTTGCACGTGCATTACACGAGTGCTAATATAGTGTTAATAATAATAATAGGCGGCGAATTAGGATCAAACGAGTACCAGAAATAATTAAGTTGACTATTAAGTTATTTCATCATGCAATATATGGGTGAATCTGAACAATGCCTTATATATGGGCGTATGAACAAATTGCAGCGTAGAGGGCTGCCAGAGGCTGTGAACAGCGTAGGAACAAATTGCAACACAGAGGCAGTGGGCTTTATATATAGGCGATTGTCGCAGAGGCTGTGGCTGTGAAAATGACATAGGGCCTTATATATGGGTGATTGCAGTAGAGACTCCATTATTAATAGGATGGAGATTCATGTTAAAACTTAAAAATCGGTATTAATTATAGTGATTTGCTTATGTTTTAGATAGATCATTATCATTGTCTTCAGTTTTTACAGATTGAAGAGGTTTATCACATTTGCAGTGAAATCAGGCGAAGATATTACTGTTTCAGGGCAAAAGAAGACTATTTTGGCTTAAACAGGACCTTGTGTCAACTCAGAAGCGATTAAGGAGTTAGACATAATCTTGTCTAACTTGGAAAATGTTTCTGTCAATGAGACACAGCTGTGTCTCTAGGTCACAGGGACGTGTATCCCTCAACGTTGCAAGTTACGTAAATTTAAGGTCAACATAAACAAAAGACAACGTCGAGCTAATGACGTTAAACAATCATTTTTCGGGAGGTAACCCAAATTTTCTCTCTTTTTCCTTACTCTTTTATTTTTGTTTTTTGTTATTATTTAGTTATTTTTTATCTTATTGGTTAAAATTTTTTTGTTTTTATTTTGTAGTTAGCTAATGTTGAGTCAGCTTAGGTGCCTTCCCGAGTTCGAAGCCTTTGTAAGTGGATGTATATAGCTGTCGGTGTCAAAAATATTTTTTTCTTCTCTCTCCTTTAGCAGTTTATTTTCGCATTTAGTCATTTGTTTTAATTGATTTTATTTTGTTATCATCACCTTATTTTTGTTTTTCGTTTGTGTTGTTGAAACTGTGTATATCGATTTGTTAAATTGAATATCCAATGATTGCATGAATTGTGGATTAATCTCTTTTCTTGAGATATTGCATGAGAATTTAGGAGTTATGTTTTCCTCTATTGCTTCAATTATGTATGAATGTATTTCTCATTTTTATGTTTGATAGACCTTAGAATATGATTGCATGTCAGGCTTAGAGAAAGTTTATGGGAATGTATATGTGTGGATTATTTCCATTTAAAAGTTGTTAGATTCTCTCTTGAGATGAAATCCTAGATGATGCATGATCAAGGAAATGATTTGAGTCTTCTTTGGATCGTTTGAGCCTTTTAAGCCAACCTTAAATACATTATATCCCTAGATCCCTTTTGCAACATTGTGTATATTATCCACATTTTTTCTTTTACCCATATTTTCTTATCTCATACCCTTAAAAAAATATTATCCTTTTCATACCCTTTGTTGAGTGCATATTTTGTATTATTTTATTATTCAAGTCTTAGTTATTCTTTTATGCATAAAGTATTCAAGGAGCTAAAAAAAATTAAAAAAAAAAAAGAGAGAAAGTCTACCCAATGTGTTGCAAAGAAATAATTTTGGGGGTAGAGGTCGTTAAAAAAAAAAAGAAAAAAATATACAAATAAAGTGATGGATTCTTATGCTCTGTTTTGCATTTGTTCAACATTATGTGGCTTAGATTTTGCAATGTGCATGATTATGTATCTCAACCTTTGTTTTATTTATCATATCTCTTCTTTCTTAATCCTTACATTTGGCCTTACATTACAAGCTTATAAAGATCATTTTGATCATTAGTTATGTGTTGTTTACATTAGTAGAGAGGGAGATGAAAAACAACCTTATGGATTTGAGTCTGAGGTGCATTTGCATTTTTATAGGCCTATCTGGTCTTGTACTTTATGAATAGGAATTGGTCTTACATTCATGTATGTTTATAGGAAATCATTTATGTATGAAAGTTGCATATGAGAGACGATATGATAATTGGATTGTACATGTGTGACACTTTAAAACAAGATTGAGAAGTAGTTTCTGAGGATATGAATGATGCTTAATAACTGGTAATACCATGTTTGAGTCTGCATACTTTTAGTTTTTAGTTGTTTATTCTTTTTTTTTGTTTTATTTTAATTCTTTCACTTTTTCTTTTTACTTGAGGATAAACAAAATCTTAAGTTTGGGAGAGTGATGAACTTCCAAAAGTTCATATTTTGTAATCTTAAAACTACATGAATTATGATGATTTACTTATGTTTTAGATGGATTCTTATCATTATCTTTGGTTTTTACAGATTGAAGAGGTTTATCACATTTGGAGTGAAAGCAGGCGAAGACATTGCAGTTTCAAGGCAAAAGAAGATAATTTTTTCTTAAACAGAGCCTTATGTCAACTCAAAAGCGATTGAGGAATTAGACACGACTCTGTCTAACTTGGAAAACATTTCTACCAATAAGTTTATAGACAATATTTAGCTCCCATGGTATAATAATAAAAGTAAAATTAATACCTGAATGTTTTTTCATTAATAGAATGGAACGAAATATGTGGGGATGAACCAGAAATGAAAGGAAATGAATGAAACATAGTTATCTTTCTCTTTGTTTGAAAAATTGATAAGAAAGCAGAACAAAACTTCATTAACCATATGTTCTCCCTATTCCACCTCAATTTTGGAGAAACAAAAACTAGGCCTTTTAGGGAAAGAGAGGAAACATGTTTCTTTATGTATTCCTTCTACTTCTTATGTATTTTAAAACTTCTAAATAAGAGAAGTTATTTTTCTTCTTCTCATTCTCTTTCTCTTTCCCTCATTACCTATCATCCAAACATAACATTAGATTAAATGTGAAGTGTATGAATCCAATCCATCATAAAAGTACATAAAACCAATGATAACATATGATCCGTTATTTATTTGAGTCCAGAACAAAACTTCTTGGTATCTCTTTGAGTGAGAGAAAGATTCCTCAATGAACTAAATTCATCCAAATTATACAACTCGTTAATGAGTTATGGACCTCTTGGTCTTATTTATACAATAACTTAACAAATTAAATGAAAATTAAATAACTAATTACTTAACTAATTAATATTAATTACAAGTCAGCACCGGGAAAAAAAAATTAACTACAAGTCTTCCTATCGTATCAGCATATTCCTCAAATTCTGGTTCTCTGTAGACTCTATTCCCTTGTCAACATTTTCTCAAGAGTAAACCCCAAATTTGGTGGGGGGTTTACTCTTTTCTCAAATAGCATCTAATGTATGAATCCAGTCTAGAAGACAGAAGTAGTGCTAATTGGTACAAATTTAAGATTTGAGATTAATCAACAAAAGAGATTTCATTGATTGCAAATAAACCATTCAGATCCTTCTATCTAATAGTAGCTGTTTCAAGGCGGAACTTAACCCAAAGGATGGTGCATACATAGTCCATAATCCCAGTTACCTGGATGCACGATGCATAACATCAAAGTTTAATTGATCAGCTAGCTGTAACTGGTACTACTTTGACATAAAAAGGAAAAGAAAGGATACTGTAATGAAAAGAAAACAATTGATTAGTAGACGGGCAATTTTAAAAATATGACAAAATTAACCCCCTTTTTTTTACATAAAATAAAAATTTATTAAAATAAAAGCCTAACGTCACTTACAATTTCAATAAAAAATAATAAATTTATCAAAAAATTTAACCTTTATAAGAGGCATACATAAAGGATTAAATGTACTACACAAATTATTATTATTATTATTATTTTTGCTTTGAGGGGATACCCGTTGCCCCCTGACCTTATACATTGATCCACCACTGAGAGTTATATATATAAGGTTACCGTCTCTAGCATGAATATGAATATCATTAAGACAAATCAATGCTTCAATGGTCATTGATTTCTAAGTACTTCTCAAGAATTTATCAATTTCTTGCCAACAGTGACAATTAACATGGAGTTGGATGCAGCAGTGGATATAAGGATATTAGTATAGACAATATATGCAAGCTCATGATATTTTACATTGAAGCTTTTCTTAGATGGTTGATAATTATGGTTTTTAACGTATTAATTATTTACATAATTACCTTATTAATAATGTTCAGGTTGTAATTAAGTGATCTTAGCACCTATTTTAATCATTGGGATGAATTGGGCTTTAAAGCAATTTAATCATTAATTTTTGGATTTTAATGCATATTTACATTGATTGAGTATTTTGGCCATAACTTGAGTTGTAGATCTCTGATTTTTATGTTCTTTATATGCTAGGAAAGATGAGAGAAAGATCTACAAGTTTTGTGAAATGTCAAATTGGAAGATTCGGGCATTTAAGTAGTCAAAAATAGCCTTGAAGTTGGTCCAGCGATGCTGTTACGAATTTCTGGACATACCTTCACCATTTTGGGCATATCTTACTCATTTCAAGCCCAAATTAAGCATATGAGCACTCCTTGGAAAGCTTATTTCAAAGGCTATCTGATGGGATTAAGCTTAATTTGAAGTTGTGACAGAAATCTAGACTAAAGAGAAGGCAGAAAAGTGGAAATTAGGTGGAAGAATTATTAGCAAAAGTGGTTGAACCACTTTAATAATGGAGTTGGTGGTTGAACATGCTTTAATGATGGAGTTGGTGGTTGAACCACTTTAATAATGGAGTTGGTGGACATAATGGAGTTGGTGGACATGATGGAGTTGGTGGTTGAACATGCTTTAATGATGGAGTTGGTGGTTGAACCACTTTAATAATGGAGTTGGTGGAGGATGACAATATGTATTGTATTATAGGAGCTTTACATTCATATATTTAAGGAGGGTGTTAGTCTTAGTTTGGAACTTGGCTTCTCCTCCTTTCCTTCTCTCCTCCACTCCTCCACTCCTTCCTTCCTTCAATTTTTCTTCTTCTTTTACGTAGTTTTTCATAGTTCTTGTATCTTTTGATGATTTCTTTCATTGTAATGGAGGGCTAAGTTACTTCTAGTCAATTCGGGACTCTTGAAGAGATTGTGGTTTGGATTCTTGAGACCTTGGTTATGTAATATATTTGATTTGTAGTTGAATTCCTCTTCTCTTCTTCTTCTTCTGTTTTCTTGATCTTGAATACATGAATGGTGATTCTGTTTATGTTTGATCTGATTTGATCTTGGTTTAAGATTAAGATTTGTGATAAAACTTAGAATTGATTGATCTAAACTAATCACATGATTGAAGATTGAGATTTGTTATGAAACTTAGAACTGATTGATCTAAACTGATCACGTAATTGAAGAGGTTAGGTTACTGATTGGTGCCTAGGTTAATTGAATTCGATGCTTAAATTGACATATATCTACATGAATGGTGCGATTGCAGATTTGTGTTTATCACTTGTCAATTGAATTCTGGACGATTGTCTAGTATGAATTCTAGATCTGATGCAGAGATCTCGGTTAGATCCAAGTTAACCATTCAAATACACTTCAAGTGTTTGTTAGAAGGTCTACGATTGAATCCACCCAATTTCGTATAGGTTTCTGAATTGACTATTCTCTTAATTGTTATTTTTTCTCTTTAAATCTTGTCACTGTGATCCTTGAACCATCAAAACCCCCCTTTTCTAACTTAACTTAATCAAATTGCATTTACGATCCTTGAAGAGACAATCCGGTATTGTTCACTATACTACAAGCTTAAGTAATAACTTCGGTTATAATTTTAACTGAGTTCGGCGCTCGTCAATGGTAACACTCCTCAAGCTTGAATTAGCTTTATTCAAATTCTATGTTTGGTAGCCAAGCAGATGAGAAGTCTAAGTACAACTTTTGATCACTTAATTTAAAAAATTTATAACTTATTTGACGGATACTGTACCAATATATTATTTTTCTTAATGTGATGTTGTATTAAGCCTTAATTTCTAAATTCATTTTCGGGATTTTCTTCTTTTCAACAAACAATCAATTAATAACGTAACACCGATAGTTTAAAATAGTTCACGTACTGATTAAATACTTTTAACTTATATTTTTTAATTACTTTTAAATTTTTCGAATCAATACAATGATTAAATAAATAATAATATTTTATTATGTCAATAATAATTAAACCTAATATATAAAACATTGATTTCTTTATTTTAATTTAAGATTTGTGTCTATAATGATTAAAATTGACTTATAAAACATTGATTTTTTTATTCTAATTTAAGATTTGTGATTTTATATTAATATTATAATAATTTTATATATTTTTTCTTAATTGTATCGTGTCTTTTAATTCTTAAAATTCTCATATATTACTATTGTGTTGTATCCGTGGGTGTGTGAATATATATATATATATATATATATATATATATATATATATATATATATATATATATATATATATATATATATATCTTAGGCTCCTACGCAATTAAATACTCATTAGTCGTATCATAAAGTATGTACTTAGCGATAATACTTTATCAAATGTTTGAAAAGGCACAAGCTAGCCGCATAAAACAGTACTTAGTGAAAACAGTAATATAATATTATGTACTAATTAAGCATTCGTCACGGACAATAGTTTGTTTGATCATTAGTAGATTAGCGTAAATGAGAAAAGACTCAACATTTGAAAATTTTCTCATTCCTCTAAACCTGATTATTAAAATTGAAGAAAAATAATTCTGTATCAGGTGTTGCAATTTTTTGTCCATTTTATTTTTCACACCAAATATATCTGCTCATCTCACATGTTGATTGCATGAAAATAAACTGCGAAGTTACGATGTAAGACCAACTTTATCTATAATTTCATTAGTTTCTAGAATCGTCATTTTGAAAATGTCTTTTCTTAATTATCACATTCGACCCAGAATTGCATGAATAATTGCAATGTAACCAAAAAAAAAAACGGATACTAAAATTTTTGTATGAAAATGAAAGACATAAACATGTAACGTCTTACATGTTAACATGTTTATGAATACAAAAAGACAAAAAATTTAAATCCATTAATTTGAATTTATTGACATCTTATACTTGTCCATTTGATCTCTCTTGATTTCCATCTGCTACTATTTTCTTCCAGAACCAATGCTTCTCAAATAGAAGATAAATCTCCTCAATTGGAACTTGCTTGGTTTCCGGCAACAAAAAGAAGACAAAGCAGCTCATGAGTACAATCAAGCCCCCAAACAGCAAGAAGATGCCATATTTAAGGTGGCAAAGTGATACGAGGAAGAATTGTGCCACAAGTGCAGTGAAGATCATGTTCACACACACCACAACACTCTGTGCAGCTGACCTTATCTCTAATGGGAAGAGTTCACTGGGAACCAACCACCCCAGGGGACCCCAAGATCTTCCATATGCCAAGACAAATAAGAAGATCACAATAACCAGAAAGATACTAACGCCAAATGACAGTTCTTTGCCTTTTCCAAACTCAAGAGCCAAAACAACTGCAGTAGCAACCTGTAGATCAAAATGGTTCAATTAGCAATAAAAGCAGTAATAGTTATGGTTTCCAATTTTCATTGCATATTTGTATAATGAAATTTTAGGACAACAGCTGCTAGGAAAGAGTAGTCACCATGCAGCATAACATTTCAGCACCAGCTTCCAAAAAGAAAGCTCTCCTTCCAAACTTATCAACATAACCCATTGAGATCAATGTGGCAATAACAAGTGCTACACTAGTAATAACAGATGAATATAGAGATGCCCCAGAGCCAAATCCCAAAGTCTGGAAAATGACTGGAGCATAGAAGAGGATGGAGTTATTGCCAGTTAGCTGTTGGAATGCAGGAATAGCCAAGGCCCCAATTATGAACTGGGGTCTGTTCTTTTTTAGGAGCAGGTTCTGGAATGGGTTCTTGATAGCCTGTGCTTCTCTGCTGGCCTCAACAAGGTCTTCAAATTCAGCATCAACATTGGGGGTACCCCTAACTCTCTCCAATACCTTTCTTCCCTCATCCATTTTGCCTTGTTCCACAAGACTGTTTGGTGTCTCAGGACACAACATGCCACCAATAAACATAACAGTTGCTGGAACCGTAGCTAAACCAAGTGATAATCTCCATCCCCATGGATGAAGTTTCTCAGTACAATAATTTACAAGGTTAGCAATCAAGATTCCCAAGCAAGTTGTCAATTGAAATAGTTGGTTCACTGCTCCTCGGACTTTTGCAGGAGCCATTTCTGATAGATACAAGGGAACAGCCTAAACAATCACAAGAAGAATACATAATAAGTGAGTACCTTTTCAATTTTCATGACAAACACACCATTTATCATTTTGGAGCACTGAACTTACTTGGTTACCAAATCCAATGCCTACACCGAGAAGGACACGCCCAACGATCAACATTGTAAGGTTCACGGCAGCAGCATTGAGGATAGCTCCTACAAAGAAGCTTATGGAACCAACTATGATACTGGCTCTTCTACCTTTGTTTTTTGTTAGGCTGGAGGCACCAAATGTGGACAGCAGGGCCGCAAAGTACAGAGAGGAAGTAAAGAGTGTCAACATCTGATCGTCATATTTACAATAATCTGTCTCCTGCAAATGTGCATGCTTCCTCTCATACACTTGGGGGAAGAATTCTATCAGGAAATCATCCATGGAAGTAACTCCACCTGAAAGAAGAATTCATTTTCTAATGACATTTTGTAATGTGTGAATGTTCAAGTAATGCTGAAAAATTTTCAAAGAATTCAGCCAGAATTTGCTAAGATTCAAAGGTGATTGTTGGAAAAGTTAAAGTGGTGGCGACCACTCTTCTATCCAAGAGTCAATAATAATGCCAACTCACTCTCTCAACAATTCTGGCAAAAAAAAAAAAAAAATCTGGCTGTTTAATATTTTCTGAATCAACATTAGCCTCTTAGAAGTTGCAACGTTTATATTGTGCTTCACAAGATAAAAGCTCCGTAGTCTCCATCATTTTTTGAATTTGATCAAGATACATATTTTGATGTTTTGTTTATTATAATCATAATATTCATATGACAATGTGAGATGTTATTAACAAAGCAAATGATACCATTTTGGAGGACCTCACCTGAAACACCAAGATCATATCCGAAGAGAGAGCCACCAAGAGCACCAACGATGCAAGAAAAGATGAAATACCCGGTAATCTTGTACTCATAAAGATGAGCCCTCTTGAGAGACCCGGCATCCCCAAATCCTCCCCCTGCCATCCTTTTATATGTATTCTTCCTGTCTCCCTTTTGGTTGATGTCTCAACCAAAAGTTCTCCCTTTTCGTTGATATCAACCAAAAGAAGAGACTAAAAGAATAACAAAGGTCATAAAACCCCATTTCGCGGGGCTGTTTATATAGACTCAATACAACAATGGCAGTCATATCAACAAGACATGCACATTCCACTTTTAACCATAGACATACTAAAAACGTACTGGACAAAGAGATATAATAAGACAATTGTTTATTATTTTAGCATAAAGCTAGCGATAAGTGAAGAAAGGGTGTCGTAGATAACCATTACCTTGTAATTTGACTTCAATGACCAAAAATAACCAGTAGCAAATTTCTTCAAACAGATAAAGATACAGCTTGTCAAAAACAATTAATAGATTAGCACAAAAGACCAAAAAATAAAACAACGTAATTAGGGATATTGTAAGATATTGTATTTTTAAAAAACAAATGTTTTTTTTCTATTTTTTTTTAAATAGAAATTTTTAAGATATTGTAAGATACCATGTATAGAAAGATGGAATAACCATTGAGATCTTTTCAAAGTAATAGAAGAGACCGTATTTATTAATGTTAGGATACTGTAAATCACATTCTACAGCCAATAACCATTGAATTTGAATTGTGTGGAAGAAAGCTACATACAAATAATTTAGTTCTGTGATACCTGAGATCCATATTAACGACTTAGGATTGCGTATGTAGATATCTGATACGAGGAATCAATATCAATATCAAGTCATCTGTCTCACTTTTCTGATTTAAACTCAATCCCTTCAATTAAAATTTGACAACTAAAAAAAATTAACACGTCATCACCTTTAAAAGTTGTTAGAATTTTAACACCGTTATAACCTTCCCTTTTCCAGCACAGCAGTACCATGGCTTCAACGAGAAACATCAGGTGACAAAGATCGTGATGGTATAAATGAATTTGGCCCCAACTCGCTGGACACGCTTCTGAAGATGAACGGCATATTCTTTTACCCCAACTCGTGACGGTGGCGCATCAGTTTCTCAGCTTGCTGTGCTACCTTCAATGGGAAGTGAAGATCAGCTATTTTGGTGTGGCTGTCTGGTATTTGAAATTGATTGAATCACCCATAACGGCGTTAAAGGAGTAACAGATAACGTGCTATTTTTGTCCTAGTTGACAAAGTTTAATTGAGGGATAGGGAAGAATTGTTGCTTAAAAAGAGGAATAAAGTATTGTAATCATTTAGTTGAATACTTGAATGTTAATTTCTTTTGCGAGAGGGTCCAGTGTTACTGTTATCGGGGGATTTGAACCATTAACCTCATACTAATATTACTTATTGAATCAACTGCATATTACTAAGTCAAAAATTATAGATATAGGTAAGAATGTAATTTTATTTTCTTAAAATTTCTCAAAACCGCATTTAGTTTAAAAATTTGTATCTATTATAGGCGACAAAAACTAAGATATTAAGTCCATCGAAACATTAAAAAAACGCTAAACAAATAAAGCCAACATCTTGTAATTATTGACCCATTTTATAATTATTATTATTATTATAAGACAAATTAGAGTCTATTCCTGCCGTTTAGCCTCTTGCTTAATACAAAAAGTTAAGAAGAGACGGTTAAAAAAAATTAACTGCTTGACTCATGGCTTCCAATCTGCTACATGTTGCCTAAGTTCATTTGTTAATAATGTAAAATTTTTATATATTAAGAAAAAGAGAATGGAAGATATATCTAAGATGATCCAAAATTTTTAAATTAAATGACTTTCACAAACATATCTTAGAGCAAATAAATTTTTAAGTGTGTACAGTTTATCATGTTATTACTTAAACACTCAAATTATTATTTGACATGTATAAAAGTATTGTTAATGATTAATATAATTTTATGATAGTCTCCATTATTTTATACATGTCAAATAATAATTTGAGTGTCAAACAAATTCTTACATAAACATAATGTACCCAGTTGGGTGTATTAAGCTAATCAGAATTTAATATTTTCATAGAACATTGTGAAATTAATTGTGAGACACAAAGATCAATAAAAATATTAAGTTCTGATTACCTTAATGCACCCAATTCTAATACATCATATTTATGTAAGAATTTCTTTTGAGTGCTAATGATAGATTGTGTCCACTTAAAAATTACTCTCTTTGGAACATGGAGGCTTGGTAGTGTCTTCTTCTTGTACAATAACACAATTCGATTATCAGATAAAAACAATCTAATAAGACGATAAAAGTCTCTATGATTCTGGGGAAATCTTTTCATTTTCTCTTATGATTAACAAACTTTTTATGCAAATCATAAGAACAAAAAATTGGAATTGAAACGAAAACAAGAAAGGTGTACCTGCTTTACTTCAACTATATATACTTTTCAACAATACCTAAATTCTTCATGAAGCTGTTGATCAAGGACTTAAACCAAACACGTGTACCTTGGGAAGTGATTGTTAATTCTGAGATTGCTGAGACTTCCTTTCTCTATTCACAAACCATTGAACTGTTCTTCTGGCAATTAGCAGCCAAAGCTTCCTCATTCTTTGCTCTTTCACATTGTTGTCAAGCAAAAAAAAATCTTTAGAGGCCCCGTTTTTCATGCCTAAATCTCCAAATCTAGAAACACTAGTGATCTCTGACATTGATCTTTTGTCATCCGGATTCACATACTTTGATGCACCACTAAAATTTCCTGCAGGGTCTGATATAAAAGTAGGACCCCTATCTGAAACTGAGTTATTCATAATTTTTGGTCATGTTCTACTGCTCTTGTAGATGGCATCCGGTCAGCATTGATTCCAAGTTATTGAATGTTTTGCTTGACATAGCACTAAGCATCTCTGAATTCAAAAACATGAGGTCTGAAGAGCTCACGTTGCTCCACCGGTTCTTGAATACCACATTAGATATAGTAATTTGTGGTTATGCTCATGATATAGCTTCTGATAATTACCATCACTACCCTCTGCTCCTTTTTGAGCTGGCAACTCCTCTTCCTTAATACCCTTTCCAACTATTTTTCTAAAGCTGCTTCCAATGCTGAATCTTGAAGAACCATGATGTTCTTCCTCCCTCTGGACAAAGAGCTCTATTGTGGATTCTTCAACCACCGCCTGCAAAGAGGACGGCTTGAATGTTTTTCAAGCCATTGGTCGATGCAATCAATATGAAAAGCATGCTTGCACAAAGGCAGCAGCCTTAGATTTTCAATATCTTCAAACTTTGATAGGCTCACTGCACATTCCAACCCTTCCTTTGACCCTTTGAAAGAAAATCCAAAGACGGGAAGTGATTTTATGACATTCTTGTCAATTCCTGAAAATCTTGACCTTGATCTCACAAGTGTAGGGTGATTTTCTGGGTCCCCATGAACTGAAGCTCTCCTAATTTGACAGAATTTTGCCTGCATGAGAAGAATGAATGTTAGTGAAACTCCTATGACAACAGCAAGGCTTAGTTGGAAACTAGAGGGGGCATCTTCTGAAGGTGCACTTCCTGAAACCTGTGCTCTAACATGGAAGAATATGACATAGAGAACCAAAAGGCAAAAACCTGGTTGGTTCATGGTTCTCCTCAAGCATTGTGCAGCAAAAATGCTAATTTGTGGGTTGAAACTTGAAAGCTGACAAATTTATAATGGGGCTATTTGGTGATGGGTTGGTGTGCATGGACGTTTTAGTAAGCTGTCCCCCAACTAATAACCTTTCTTTATGTGTCAGTTTTCTTGGTTTCTTCTTAGGCTGCCTTTTGCATACCAATTGGGTTATTGCTTTTATAATATGCCATTTAAATGCTAAAGAATTTAGTAGTGATGACGAGCTGGGGTATATTATAATTGTAATTAACTGTGGTTTTTGGCTTGGCAGGCATTTCCATGAATAAAGAATGACATATGACATGGCCCAATTTACAAGTTTCATCCTTACACCAATGTTGTGTTAAACTCTAAGATAAGAAAGATTAAAGTTAATGCATTTTCTAAGAGGATAATAATGGGCTAAATTTGTCTATCCATTTACAAATATTTCACCGAGTTTGAACTTTGAAATAAACCCTGTTTTAGTTTTGGCTGTCATGCAGAATCTGAGAAATGAAAGTTTAATATCTTTCAGTAACTGCGTATAGTTAAGAGAAAAAAGATAACCTGCTCTGATCGCATCTGGTATGGAATCTGCGTTTTGCTATGATATGAGATTAACGTAGCTTTCTGTGGAATTAACGTTAATTATAACAGAATTGAATGATGATCGTGAACCCTTCACTATCCTTCATATTACTAATAACATGTTATAATAACATGTTATATTCCTTTTAGTTTTGCTGACCCTACTAAACAAATTTAACAAAAACAAAATGTTGAAAAATTCAATTCCAAGTTAATTTTTCAATTATGATACAAGTATCAATAAAGGACATGTCCTGCTGTTTCCAAAGGAAAGCTGTAAATTCATATGGTTTTCTCTTACTCGTATGGCAAACCAAGTTTTGAGGAATAATAAAACACACAGAAATGTTTACTAGGACGACACAAGCTGAACAGATAAGATTAATGATACGTGATAAATATTAAATAGTTGTGTGTGAGTTTCTCTCAAAATTCAAAAACAAAAGGTTATGAGTGAACTATTGTTCATTGACATATGTCATGTTTAAGCTGGATGACACCAATAAAATACAAAGTAACTGCTGGATAGATTTTGAAGATGAGAGGAAGGCTAGCAACAGATTTTTTTAGACACTCTTTTTAACATTTGTTTTACTATTAATTCAAAAGTAATTATTGTTAGTATTCTTTTTTTAATAATCTTTTCAAGTGTATGAGATGAATCAATAGTAAAATATGTGTTAAAAAAAATGTTCAAAAGAATATATTATTAACATTTCTCTTTACAATGATTATTTACTGCTGGATATGGTAATCATTAAAAAGAAAAAAAGATAGTAGATTTGTAATATTTGAAGCTGTCTAGACAGATTCTCAGAACAAAAAAATAAAAACCCTTCTACGTAATGAGAATTTAATACGCTTTGCAATAAGTGCGAATTTAATATGCTTTGCCCTATGAGAACTACAGGAGTCTGCAATGGGCAACTAGGAAGACAAAGGCAGCCTGGAAGTAGAAAGTGAGAAATTCACTTGTGATGATTGAAAATGCAAGGGAGAAAACATTTGCAGCAGTGATGAAAACAGCTATCAAGCCCATATGTTGTTGGAGTAGCGACAAGTTGACAAGTTGCAGCTCAAGTGATAAGCAAAATTGAATTAAGCTTTTGAAGGACCTCTTTAAGCCGCGAAAACACATGAAGAGATAGCTTCAATATCCCGATCGGAATTAGTCTCACATCAAAAGACTGTGGAGATATTCGGGCAAAAAGTAAAAAATGCTGAAAATAGGCAGGGTGAAATGGAATGTGCTCAATGCTTGTCGTATTCTGGTCTGTAACAAAATTTGCTGCTTCGGCTACTTATAAACAGTAAAAATATGAGTATATTTTTTCGGATGTCAAAACATAACCATCAACCAGTATCATTTGCTTATGACTAAAAGGGATAGGTTATCATAAAGAGAGAAAAGAAGGGGGGCTAAAAGGAATGAGTTGTCTTCACCTTTACAAGTCTCATTTGCTGTATAACAGATAGCAGTCACAAAACAGCATTACTGTCGTTCCTATGTACTAAAGGGGGCAAAACTTATAAGTAAACTTATTTGTAAGATGAACAAGAAAAAATATATTTATTTTTTATTTAATTTAAATATATTGTAATCTTTACTCATCAAATAATTTAAAAATAAATATATTCTTATTTATTCACTTTACAAACAAACTCAATTTAAAAGAATATTATACAAATAAAATCAAATGCTTAGTTACTATTTAAGGAAACAAGTTATACTGGGCTATTATTGCATACAACTGCAATCTGGATTGCAACGTTAATACCATTTTTTTTTTTTTTTTTTGCTGTGAAAAAAAAAGGAAAACTTTAACATTTTTTTGCTGCGCTAATACAACTAATAAAAGGGAAAGTTGACAACATGTATAAAAAATGTGAGGAATCTACATAAAATTAAGGCTCGATTTCCCAGATTCCCTCATCGAAAACTATCAGTAAAGTTGAACTTAGATATTACAATAATCTAGCTGTGAGCAGAGGCTGCAGGATTACCATTTGCTACTGTCCCCAAAACTGTACTGCCCTCAGGATTGGCTTGGTCTTCATTTGCGTGCCGAACAAACTCCTCAGGAGTCATGTGAGAACCATGACATGCACAAATAATCCTGATTTGATTTGTGCTGTATCTGTAAGTAACACCAGATATCGTCTTACCATTTGAGCCTGAACCTGTGGTGGATACCCAAGGTAGGTTTGGGCAGGAACCACCCCCGCCAAATTTCACATCTGCAGCAAGACCTGGCTTAATAACTGAAAAATCAATTGAGGAACCTTCTCCTGTTGATTGGTCTGATACATCTTTTGCCCTGAGGTTTGTGCTGCTTCCTTTCACATCTTCAGGCTGTGTGGAGGAGCCTTCTTCAGTGACACGCTGTTTTCCATCTCCTTTGGATCTTTCTAATGGTCTTCCTTCATATGGTATGGCCTCAGATATATTTTTTGAGATTACGCGTATGGCAGCTATATCAACATATAATGGTATAATGTCATTTCCAATCAGATTTCCCATAAAAGCACAGTAAAGACACAATGAGAAAAATATATTTTCTCATCAGAGAAAAAGGAAAGGAACCTTAAAAGTGGTGTTAAAAAAGGAAGAAGAAAGGTAAGTATCTAATAAATATAAATGATAAATTTGTAATTTTAAAAAAATAGAAGAAAAGCTTCTTGTAGTTATTACAAACCACATAGAGCTTCTTGTAGTTATTACAACCACATATTAAACTGCTGCATGAACAGACGGACAAATGGAGATGTGATTAACTTCTTTGACCTAAATGGGCTCCAAGCGTTATTTAACACTCCAGTTTTCTATTGGTTTTAGACTATAAGTTCAATTTATCAACCTCATGATATATATATATATATATATATATTCCAAAACAGTTGACATACACATACCCTTCATTCATGTAATCTAGGAAGTTCGAGTTAGGAAGATTATTAGCAATATCTTCCATTCATATCATGATTACCTGTGTTTGGTGGACCCCTCCCAGTAAAGGAAGCGTGTAGTTGTTGAGGACGAGAAACCAAACCCCATGAGTTATCCTTATCCAACATCGGAAGCTGAACAGAAGGATAGCCAAACATCACTGGCAAGCTTCCATTACTGACAGGCTGGGCTCCTGAGCGTTCACCAGTTGCAGTAGGCATCACATGCATCACTCCAGATGTCTGAGGGCTTGGTGCACGAACAGAGTTGGACTCTTTCACGGGTGAAGGGTAAGGCACGTTCATCATATTTACTTGTTGGACAGAGAAGGAAGCACCATAAGTCAAATTTGTATGCTTAAAATCTTTTTCTGACAAACCAGTAAACCTTTTCTCCCCATTAAAGTCAGTGGCACTTGAGTCAGTAACTCCACGAACATCTTTTAGAGCATCAGATGAAACTCCAACTGTCATGAATCGTTTGGAACCATCACTGTGGTGTGAGATAAGCCTAGAAGTGGTGTTTTCAGCTTCAGAATCTGCTACATCTTCATTTTCAGCAGCTGAACCATCTTCTGTCATAGAAATGTGTGATGTTCTTGCCCTGTCAAGAAAATCAGCATGATGAACATCACTTTCATGTTTCTTTAGATGATTTATCTCATTAAAAGACATTTTTCGTTTATTTCCCGTCTCTAATTGTTTATCTTCCTCCATTTCAACAGATTTGTTACTATTTGCAACCCAAAATCCTCTCCCATTTAAACTCAATGGACCATTCTCTAGTTTGGCCTTTGAAAGGTCACTAAAGAAGTTCTCCTCAGGTTTTGATGAATCAGTTCTTCGTGTCCCAGTAACTGAATCTGGTTTCTGAGGACCAGTATCAAATATACCCTTGAATTCATCAACCATTTTGCCACTTCTACCAACCTCTTCTGCCCTCGTATCCGAGGAGCTACCATTCTTACTCTTGGGTTTGACAGATGAGCCACCACAAGATAGACCCAAGCTGAGCTCAAGCCCATTCTCATCCTCCATATTCTAATATCTAAGCCTATCAAAACAGGTCAGACATAATCTCTTCCCAGCTTGATTATCATACGTCTCATGATGCCACCTTCTTCCACTGAGGAACTGTGCTCAAATAGCTGCATTCAGCTTGAAGGCAAATAAGGCAAGCCATATCAGTTGCATCATCACAGGATCACATAACGAAAATAATAACAATATAACATAATCATCATTTTCATTTGTGCTTATGGACATAAAAACATAGAACTAATTCCTTCGCCTATACTCAAGCGCAGGTCAGATTACATTAATACAAAAATTTCATGGTTTTAAATTGCAGAACACATGCCGTCACAACGACTGCATTTGCAATTCTGTTACAGTCAAAATGCACCAAAAGAAAATACAAAATCCCTTCGACTTCAAACAGAACATGACTATGAAATCAACTCTAGGAAGCAAGATATGACACAAAACCAACACAAGAACATGGCAAATACTAAAAATTATATGACACGACATAGCTAGAGTACAACATATAAAATTAATAAAAGATTAACAAATCTTAAAGTTATATTTAAGATATAAACACAACTCCTAACACAAGCACACGTGTTTAAAATATCAGCATTACTATATAGTCATTCATAGTACAAATCTTAAAAGACAAAATTAAAACACAGACATTAAAGTCTCAAAAATTAGCACTATTCATTCTAGACACAATATATCCCACATCTATCAGTATAACTATAAACAATTTTTTTGTAAAAAAAAATGTACTATGCACACTAAGAGTATCCAAAACGATACAGTACGTCAACCATTTTAAAATCTCCAGGCTTCCTTACTACAGATTATAAGAAGAATTAAAACCAAAATAAACTCACAAAATCCAAACATTCAATCAAATTTAGAAAAAGCAGGGAGGGGTAAAGAACTCACCTCACTTCAGGTGCAAATCTTTTCCTTCCCTCACTGAAGTGAATGAACTAGTTACTTGAATGAATGGAAGGTCAAACCAGAAGGTAATTGAGTTGAGCAAGCTCTTCTATTTTCTCATCAATTTGAAAACTTGGGTGTCATAATTTGCGGATTGAAAGTTGAGGGAAAATGGGTAGGGCTCCGATCAGAGTTTCGAAGCTTACTCTGCACAGTGCATGTTTGGTGGAACTGGCAAAATAATACGAAACAGATAAAAAGAAAACGATTGAACAAATTCAGAGACAGTTTGAATCTGAGAAGAGCAATACCGTAATTGGAAGAGTGATGAAGATCATCAAACCGTAGGTCAAGTTCTTCGTTGTGGTGATTGAGATTGAGAACAGAGGAATGTCGAAGAAAAAGACAAATGAATGTTCAACTCAAACAATTAATATTTATTTCCTTAAAAAATTTCAACTTTGCGCATGTGCTTCTCGTGTTGAGGTTTAGCCTCCGTTGTTTTTTTATTTTGTGAAAAAAAAAAGTTTAGCGTTAGTGTTTAAAAAATTAAATCAAACTAATTAGTTGAAACGATTTAATTATAAACCAATCATACCTTTAGTTTAAATAATATTTAATTTAATTATAATTTAATTATGATTTAATCACAAATTTAATCTATTAAACCAACTAAATCATGGCTTATACGTCTTGTGAGTTCAATCTCGGGTTAAATTTTTAAAACATTGAAGGGAGACTTTCCCAATTTCATAAATAGAAACTACGTTAAACCACCAACTTAATGGAGAATTTACAGAAAAATTTAAATTTAACTTATCTTATTATCATGAACGGAAGGTTAATTAAGTGTTCCAACCTGATTTAGCCTCCATTATTTTGTTTAATAAACTTGATATTTTATTTTTATTTGTATAAATGTTATCTAGTTTTGTCAATTTACTTTTAACATCAATTCAGTTTTTTTAAATTTTTGTTTAATTGATTAATATTTTTTAGATGAATTGATTATATAATTATTAAATTTGACTCTGCACCAAAATAAAAACTATTAAATTTGACTAAAATTTGTTATAAACTAAATGTGTGTTTAGAATAGTTGTAAAAATTTAATTATTTTAATAATATATTATTATATAATTTTTTTTTTATAATTGATTTATATTTATATTTAAATATGTTAATTAAAAAATGATTTTAAACTAATTTATTTTGTTTTAATGATATAAAAAAATATTTTTACGCATTAAATTATTAAAATAAACATAAAATAATTAAAAAATTTATTTAATTAATGACAAAATGATATTTTCATATCAAAGTGTAAAAAAAAATTTTATAAATTAAAATCATAATTTTAATCTTCAAGTATTATAAAAAAAATTTATAATATATTAAATTTTATGTAAATATTAAAAATGAATTTACCAAATATGTTATAATACCGTTGTCAACATTTTTTTTTGTTTTAAGTTGAAAAAAGTTTTACCAAACACACTCTAAATTATTATTTTTTTGCCCATTTTTATTGACATTGACGTAAACTTAATGTTGAAATATGGCCTTATTATATGATTTTGTTTTTTGCTGATAACTTATTTAAACTATAATATCTGATATATTTTTTAAAAAATTTAAATGATTCATGCGATTAATTGTTGAAATTTAAATCATAAAATAATATTTTTTAACATAAAATTTTAAGCAGACTAATTCTTGAAATTAAAATCACAACCAAAAAATTTATTAAAAAAGTGACAATTAAATATAATATTTATATTTTAGCCTTTTAAAAAATCCAAAGTTAAAAGTTTGACATTGTGTAAAATTATATAAGTAATTGAAAGACAAAACAAAATAAAGTACATGCCTAATAAATACTTAAAGTGTCAGGTTAAATATGAGAATTTCAAATATTCATACATCTTATACTTAATCATCCAAGATGCTTGGACATCTATTATGATTGTATGTTCAAAGTATGTCAATGATTTTATTTCCTATAAACTCAAATACTAATTTTTGTGATAACCAAAAGCATTTATTTATTTTTTTGGTAAAAGCACTTTTATTTTTCTAAAAGCAATTAGTTTGCATTTATTATTTGTTAAAATGTGATATTAAAATTAGTTAAGAATTAAATAAATGCTAAACTGAGAATTAATTAGCATTGTTAAATTGTTACAATTATAAATCTGACTTATAATCACAAAGCGTTTATATTTAAATATGACTTATTGATCACCAATAAACAAAAGTGTAGACATGTCATTACAAACAAAGAAATAGTAAGCCTTCACAATTCTAGTGAGATTATTGACTAAGAATATTTTCATAGATTTTATGAATCTTCCATTGTATGGAGGAAAAAGTTATGATTTAAGTACCAGGTGGGATGAATTTCTTACATTTTATTGGAATTTTTTTCATTGCCACTCATATACGATTGTGGGTGGTGTTTTGATTGTACTATGAGTGTTTTGAGCCCTAGTTCTGGTTAAGATTTTTTGATCCACCTTGCATTTTGAGTATTTGTGGATCTATTTCATTTATTCAATGAAGTGCGATTTTACCATGCATTTGATTACTAGAGACTACTTATATATTAAATTTATCTGTTTATGAAAAGATTATTTATTTATTTATTTATTTTGTATACTAGTACTTGACACCTTTTAATGGAGTTACTCTTCTTCTAGTAAAATAGAGTTAGTTGCATATTTGGAGAATTGGAGATTAGTATATCTTTACAGTCCAAATCAATTATTTTTTATAAATATAGAAATTAATAAATATATGAGATATACGAATCATACAAACATGACAAGACATGCACGTACGTATCTATACATGAAAGATTATATATATGAAATATATATTTAAAATATGCTCAAAATGTGTCAAACACATGTTCAGAAATATATGTAATAAGTGTCAAACGTTAAAATTCTATATAATATAGATATTATGATATATATACATGAGTATTATGAGTGTTAAATATCTTATGATAAGTGTAAAACAATATTTGTAATTTGTGTTTCTACTTTCTTTATTTTTATATATATATATATATATATATATATATAGTGCCTCTTCGATTTTTGTGTTTGTATGTAGTTTGAGGGTTAAATTGAGAACTTAAAATAAGTTTTAGAAAATCTTGGATTTCGCAGAAATGGATCATTTTAATTCACATTCAATTTTTGAAATATATGTGCTTTTAAATTGCACACCTTCTTGTAGAATCTCATATTACGTTTGAAATGTAAATTTGTTATTTATTCTTCAATTTGTGTTAATTTATTACCTAATCTTGTAATATCATATTGAGTTTTTTTAGTGGAATACTAGTAATTATTAAAAAAGTTAAGATATATCTATTAAGAACATCATAATCTATATATAAATAATAATTAGCTATTATCACAGTTGAGTTAAACCAAAATTATGAAATATTCAAGAACTAAAACATTAAAGATATACTAAGAGAACAATAATTAGAGATTTCTAAATATCAATCTTTCAAAGGAGATTATAGAAGAGAATTAAAAGATAAATAAAAATAAAATATGCTACCTAAAGTAGACAAACGAAATAAAGATAAACAAAAAAGAACAACAATTACATAATAAATCAAAAAGTTCCATCACTTTCTTAAAATAAAAATAGAAGTTCTATGCTTAACAAATTTTTGAGTAAGAGTCAAAAAAAAAAAAATGAATGTTTATGGTCAAGAAGACGGATAACTTTGATTTATTGGAGAAGGAGATGGTCTTCCCTATAAGATACTATCTTGCCAACCTGCCTAAGAAGATTGAAAATTTGGAAAAAAAAAAAAATCTTCTTCAATGATCTATTAGGTTTAAATAGCAAGGCATGAAGTAATATTTTCTTTTTAGAATGCACTAAATTCTTTTAATTTTTTTTCCATACATATTATTTTTATGTTATAATTTTCAGGGGGAGCAAATGTGGCTCCGCCACTTGCTTGCATATATCTAACAATACATTGCTATTAATTCCTATTTTCTTTTTTTATGTTTTGATAAAAAATAAATTATAAGTATCTATGTCTATCTATATCTATTTATCTATATTTATGTATAAAATATGAGGGCTAAAATGAAGATGACGACATATGTTAGTATGAAGAAAGTGGGTATCATTCGAATCTCACTAAATGAAGTCATCATTTTGGGAGGACTTCTCTTAAGCGCAATCTGACTTGAAATATTAGAATTTTTTACTTAACTTTTTTTTAGTATTTTAAGGAGGGTTTTATTTAACCATTACCCCAACTCAAAATTACTTAAACAATTTGATGTGTTGAAAAAAAAATTAATCAAAGATAATGACAGTGAATTTAAGAACTTGAATATAATTGCAGTTAGGTATTGTCTAGGTCAGAATATTTGCACATCGACTAGTCTATCTCTTACATAAGGGCAGCTTAAGGTATTTAAAAACCTAAAGCCAAATTATAAAATTAAACTTTTTTAACTTATTAAATATAATATAATTTTCTATAAAAGTTATTGTTCTAACTTTTTCATGTATAGAATTGTTTCTTAAATTTTTATTATTTCGCTATCAACATTCTCATTTTATATTGTTTCTTTTTATAAACGATACGTTTATTAAGAAATATAAGTTTTGTTTAATTTCGGATACACTTTTTTTATAAAAATATTTTATAACAAATTTAAAAATAGTGAAATTTGATTAAAATATTAGTAAATAGAACCATATTTTCAAATTGATGAAAAACACTTTGTGTGAATGCAATTGAAATTACTTCCAAAAAATGATATTGTATTTTAAGAATCCAATATGAAAGCAACAAACATGATACAATGTTATTTTTTAATCTTTTTTTAAAGGTAGAGAGAATAAGAAAAAGAATTAGAGTGAGTTAATAGATGCTAATTTTTTAAAAAATGATTTTAAGTTGATAGTTGCACAACTCCATGTCCATGAGTAGAGAAGATCATTTGATGTGAAATAAAAGAGAATGTGTAAGGAGGATGATAAATAGTAGGGAGATAAAATGAGATGAATTTTTTTTATAAGAAATGATGATTATATAGTAGTTGATTAATAAGAAAGAGGAAAAGTAGATAATAAGACAATTTAATTAGGAGCCAATAAAATGTAAGAATATATAAGGCCTTAAATTAGGTTTTATTGTTAATTTGTTTTTATTTTCTAATATATTTAATTAATATAAAATTAATAAAATTACGGGGCCTAAAACAAGTTTGGCCAAAGTCAAAGGCTTTATTATTTATTAGCCTAACCTTAGAGTCGACCCTGCTCCTATTGTTTCAGTTTTGTTAACATTAACATTAATTATTATTATTTTTTTGTATGTATAACTTTTTTTATAACAACAAATGAGATATATAAGATTGTGTTAATTGTATAGGGATTAAGTTCATAAATCATACTACAAAATTAAGAGAAAGTGTTAAGACAAAGCGACACATATTTTAAAGAACCAATTTGACTTTATGTTAATCAGATTAATTATGAAAATGATATACCTGCAACGAATATTGATGGAAATATATTGAAAAAAGTAAAATGGTTTACGCATGATTTTCATTTACTTGAAAAAGGCCTATGATAGGCTGCCAACAGAGATATTGGAAGGCTGCAAAAAAAGAAGAGTTCATATCACTTATTCGAGTAATAAAAAATTGGTATTATGTGGTTAAGACTTTGGTGCAAACACATGGTGGGATCACAATAAATTTCCTTTTAATTATAGGATTATACAAAGGATCATCTTGAATCTTTATCTTTTCACTTTAGTTTGAATGTACTTGTTGAGTATATCAAGGAGCCAATGTGATACATGCTTTTTTATAGGATATATATAGTCTTAATAAGAGAATCAAGATAGAGCATAAACGACAAGCTAGAGTTATGAATATAAGTTTTTGGAAGTAAATGGCTTCTGATTAAGTAGAAGTAAAATAGAGTATATAAATTGTAAGTTTAGTAAGAAGTGTACTAACACTAGTTTAGAGGTAAAATTTGGTGATTATACCATCCTACAATTCACATGCTTTAAGTATTTTGGATCTATCATATAAAATGATGAAAAAATAGAGGGATATTGTAAATTATAAGATTCAAGTGGGGTGTATGAAATGGAGAAATGTTTTGAATATTATTTGTTATTGAAATGTGTCTCTCAAACTTAAAGAAAAATTTTATTGCACAATTATAAAACTTGCAATGCTATATTATACTTAATGTTAGGTGGTAAAAACAAAAAAGAACATACACCCAAATTCGTAGATATGATGATGTTGCGTAAGATGAGTGGACATATAAGATAAGACATGATAAAAAATGAATGCATTAGAGAGAAAATATGGTAGGATCTATTGACATAAAGATGGTAGAATCTCGTCTTAAGTGTTTTGATCGTGTGAAGAGAAGACCATTAGAAATCCTAGTAAGAAGAGTAAATAGGATGCATGATAACTCAATAGTTATATGTAGAGGGAGGCTAAGAAAAAGGAAACCATTAAAAAAAAACTTAGAGCTAGAGGTGTTAAAATCCAATCCAAACAGAAAACCAAACTGAAAACTGAACCGAAAAATCAAAGTCCAATCAAAATCGAGTAAATTTTAAAAAAATTCATTTGTTTTTTTGAAAATCGATTGAATTAGATTAATTTTCAAATATAATTCAAACCGATTAATATTATATAATATATTTGTTTGATATTAAATTTATATTTTTACTTATATTAACTCTAATTTTTTACATATTTTTCTCATTTTATATAATCAAATATTATTTTAAGTATGTAAAATGAGCTATTTCTATTTTTTATTTATTTTTAAAATAGGCTAAATTGTTTTTAACTTACAAAATTCTAGGCTTAAAAAAATATTTGGTAAAAAATCAATTAAACTAATTCAATCCAAACCGATTTGTTTTATTTTTTCAAAATATAACTAGTCTAGTACAATCCAAACCGATATAAATAACATTGTTTTGATGAGTTGGTTTTTTTTTACTTAAAATCGATCCAAATCGGACTGCGAATACCACGCCTACTTAGAGCTAAATGACTTTTCTAAAAATATAGTTTATGAGAGAACAAATGCATCATTTGATTAATATAGTGGACCTGACCTAATAAGATAAAATTTTAGTTGTTATTGTTATTAAATGTATCACTTTCTTTATTCAACAACTCCTAGATTTATAGAAATCCTTTCAATACCATTATCACACTTCATTTTTTATTTCTTCTTATTAAATTCAAGTATTTAATTTTGTTAACACTATCTTTGTTTAATTATTTTTTATTTACTCAATTTCTCATGCCGACATGTGTAAGAAATAAGATTGTAATGAAAAAGTGTAGGGCTTGACTAAATTTCTGTTTTAATAATTATTGATAATTTTCTATTTATTATAAGATTTAATTTTGAATTGCAATAAATATTCAGAAAATTGAGAGATATGTCAGATATATTATTTTAAAATATGAAACTAAGAAGTCCTTATTTTGATAAGGAAAGAACCTAGTGATTTATTACCACGTAAATTATTGAGCATTATAAATACTTATATTAAAAAACTCATGAATAAAAGTGTACATAATTGAAAAACTTGGTAGATATGTAGGGATAAATCTTATTTTAAACTTAAATTATGTGATTTTTGTTTGATACTTTTCCTTAATTATGTGTTAGATTATTCAGTAACAGATTTCTATTCCCCAACAAAAAGTTCCTTTGCTTGCTATTTGTCGCCTCTCCATTGTTTCCAACTTGATTGAAGGCTAGAGCAAAATGTCATGCAGGAGTTTACTAACTGATATGCAGAGATGGACTTTGTCACAACTAAGGGTATTTGTTGGGTGGATTGGATGAGTTTAATAGTATTTTTAGACTCGATTCGCTCACCAAAGCAATAAGTTAAGTTGAGTTTGGTCAAATTTGTGAATCTGACATGTTTTTTTTTTAATTATTAAAAAAAAATTAAATGCAAAATCTAATAAATTAATACTATAAGTTTCAATCTCAAACATAATATATTTCAATGTAACAAATTAATATTATAAGTTTCAATCTCAAACATAATAAGTCTAAATCAAACAAATTAATACCACAAGTTTCAACCGACTTTATAATAAGTTTCAATCTTAAATAAACTAAGTATCATAAGTCAATGAGTGCATAACAAATTAACAATTAACAAGTCTTACTAAATTTAAAATAAACTAAACAAAGTTAGTCATAACTCAAATAACAAATTAGTCTAACAAATCAAAGTCAGTATCATCATGTATGTCATATGTATTGACATAATCATTAATTTTACTTTTTATGTTTTTTCATATATTTTTTATCATTTAAACGACAATTTATAAAAAAAAATTAGTGAGTCGAGTTTGTGCAAGTTGAATGTGTTCCAACTTATTATCTGACTCACATAATATGAGTTAAAACATTTTTTAACTCAACTCAACTTATAAACTCAATTCGACTCACATTTTATGAGTTAAATTGAGTTAAAATGCACGAATTTACGAGTTAATCTAACTTATTAAATACCTCTAATCGTAGCAATGATGAGACAACATATAGCAAGGAAACAAACTTCTTCATTATCCCCTTCCACGTCCGTAAGAAAAACCAGAGATTTCAGACTAAGAATTCAAACAAAGATCATTAAAGAAACTTCAAAATCTCTAAGCGATCGAAATAGTCCATAAAACAATGTACTTCTTATTGCACAGTTCAATCAGCTTGTGAAAACAGAAAAGGTGTGCTCCTCTTGGAACTACGATAGATAAAAATGCTTTGAAAACATTTCTAAATCAAATTAATCATGATTTGTCTAGCACTGATGACATTATTTCCACGTGCATAAGTTATTTGCTGGCTGGTGGTAATAATGCATTAGATAAAAAATATGGCATAAAAGAAAACTTTTTTTGAGTGCAAGAAATTATTAGGTCGGTTTAATGCAGCCAAAGCCATAAACTGTACATGCATTTGCTTGATTCATTGTTTTGCTATGTTCATGCCGCCATAAAATAGTACCATTCTACAGAGCTTTTGTTGATAACAGGCCAGTGACAACTCTTAAGTAAAAACTAGAACAAACAGATGAAAACATATTTCAATTCTCGAATTTGTATATTCTTTGTAAATGATAATAATACATTCTTTTAGATATTTTTTTAATATTTATTATATTATTGATAAAAAATAAATATTATTAATATTATTTTTTTAATAATCTTTTTAATTATATGAAATGAATTAATAATAAAATAAATATTAAAAAATTCAAAAAAATATATTATTAACATTTATTACTTTGTGAAAATTCAAAAGTGTGTACATAAAGATATATCACAGCTTTTCTTATGGTATTTTAGATTGAAATTACTTGTGATAATTATTATTTTCATAAAAAATTACCTCTATATATTTAATTGAATTGAAGTAAACTTATTTAAGAGTGATTTATTTTTTATTTTTCTTGGTAAAATAGGGGGCCAAAGGCCAACCTAAAAAGGAAACTAAGTCATAGTAACAAGACAGCAGCATCAACCTGCAAGAGCAAACCCAGCTCTCTAGGTGGATTGACAATACCTAAAAAAAAGCCTATTTCCTGATAAATACTCCAATCAGCTATCCAATTATCTATTAGTGTGTTTGGAAACTAGTTTGCTGACGTTTAAGGTTTTTGAACGACGTGAAATAATGTTTAAATATATTAAACGTACATTACTTCAACTGAATAAATAGCAGAATGTGAGTTGGATCAAAAGTAAAAAAATCTTACTTTTGTTTAAAAATTGTTATTTCAATTTACTTTTGAGGTAAAATTTTTTAAATATAAATTACGTTACTACAAATTTACTTTTAAGCAAACTTAAGTTTACAAATACACTTTCAACTAAACTTAAATTTGTTGTACTATCTAATCCGCACACCTGACCTCCCAATCCTGATAAATCCCATCTAATGTTGTAATATAAAGTGGTTTAATTTGTTGTTATACTCCAATGTCGCATATCATTCATATTTTTTTTTAAAAAAATTTAAATTTAAGTTGTCTTTCAATTTAATTAATTTTAAATATAACCAGATCAAAAAAATTAATTTTAAATGTAGATGATCTTTTATTTAATTTGTATATTATAGTTCTTAATTTCACACATCTTCTTTTCTTTAATTTATATATATTTTTAAATTTTTGAAATGAATTTAATAAAAACCTGTGCAATACAGTGATAGACACTCGTATGATAATAATATAATACAGTAGCTTTTGGAATAATATTGCAGGTAAGCCAAGCTCCCTTTCACTGACTCACCCACTTGCACCTTCCTTTATTTAACTTTTATTGCTTTGGATTCTTTCTTATTCTACTCTATTCTTTTCCTCCTCATCCACGTTCCACGAGAAAAGAAAAGAAAAAAATAAAATAAAGAAATAAAAATCCTTATCAGTTATCACCCTCTCTACCCTCATTTTTCTGTCAAATAGCGCCACAAGAGGAAGGCGAAGATGGTGAGAGTGATTCCCATTCCGATGGCTAGTTCGATTCGGCCCACTCTCTCTTCCTTTAGGTTCTCATCACTTACTTCTCGTTCTTCTCGCCCACTCTCTTTCTTCAATCTTCCCACTACCGGTAACTTCTTCTCTTCCCTTCCCACACTCCTTCTAATTCACTCTCACTTACTACATAACCTGAATTTTCATACCCAATTACCAATTTCATATTTTTTTTTTAATAAAAGCATGAGTTTACTAGATATGCTGAAATTTCATACCCTCAATGATTTCAAAAATTATTTTTTTTATTATAAAAAATATATAATATAGTAAAACTTGATTGGAGTGGATATATAAAAGAGCAGTTTTTATGTAACATACTTGATACCATCTTCAATTTTTAATTTATATATTTGCTATTGTGTATTACATGATATCTTTAACCTCAATTTCTGAATAAAATTTGATGGCTTAGAGTAGCAATACTGATGTGATGATTGAATAATAATACTGTATAATATGATATGCTAAAATTGATTTGGGTTGTTAAATGTTATCCAGCACTACCAGTTCCACAATCCCATAGTTTTGGCCTGAAAGCATCCAGGCTGTTCAGGCAAGATGGTAACCGCATGAGAATGATGGCATCCAAGAACGTGTCCCAGGCAAGCACGGCTGCTTCGCCGGAAAATGTACTAGAGTGGGTCAAACAGGACAAGCGAAGATTGCTTCATGTTGTGTATCGTGTTGGGGACTTGGACAGGACCATAAAGTATATCCAAATTAATTTAATTACTAACCACTTATCTCTGATATAATCATCTTTGTGGAGTACATACTTATGGTAAAACAAACTTCTTGGTGATTTCAGATTTTATACAGAGTGCCTGGGAATGAAGCTCCTCAGGAAGCGTGACATACCAGAGGAGAGATATACTAATGCCTTTCTTGGATATGGGCCTGAAGACTCACAGTTCGTTATTGAACTCACATACAGTAAGAGTCTTACTAAGTTATTGATTGCACCTTCTCAACAACCTTTGCTGTGATAATTATAGAACTTTGCACTTTATGAAGTAAGTTAAGTTATACATGCTTGTGCAGTAGAAAGCTTTCAATTGATATTCATTTTTCATTTAACAATGTTTCAGATTACGGAGTTGACAAGTATGATATTGGAACTGGATTTGGCCATTTTGGTATTGCTGTTGATGATGTAAGTTTTTCAAACTTTTGTACCCACTACTATCCTTTATTAACATCTTTACCCTCTCTTACTGTGTTCATTCCTGGTGAGTTGGTGACATTTATTCTCAATCTCATGTATTTACTAGTCCAATTGCATTTTCTTTCTTCTCTTGGGGATGGGGCATGGTGTGGAGGTGCAGTTTCGGTTATTGTTTAGGATTTTCTCTCGATTGGTCTTTTAACAAACATATATGATGGAATTTCTTTGTCTTTATTATCCTTTATTAGGTTGCAAAAACAGTGGAATTAATAAGAGCTAAGGGTGGCAAAATAACTAGAGAGCCTGGTCCTGTCAAGGGAGGCAGCACAGTAATTGCATTTATTGAAGATCCTGATGGTTACAAATTTGAAATTTTGGAAAGAGGTCCCACTTCTGAGCCTTTGTGCCAAGTAATGCTTCGAGTGGGCGATCTTAATCGTTCTATAGAATTTTATGAGAAGGTCAGGGTCAATGCTATTTTAGGTTGGCTTACAGTCTTGTTTCCTTTACATGACATTAAGACATTTATGTGTTTGCTTACCATTTAGGCTTTTGGTATGGAGCTGCTTCGCACACGAGATAATCCAGAGTACAAGGTATGGCGGTATCCATTTTGTTATGTATATTGACTGAAGATATTTATAATTAATATGCCTAGTACTCAACATGTAAGATAATTTGAATTTCGGGTTTATATGAGATTGTGAAATTTTAATGCCTACACTTTCTGATACCAATTAATCTGTATGGGAAAATTAAGCTAGGATCCCTTTCTAATCAATCCTTTAAAATATGTTGATCCTTTGTGTGGGGTTGTACTGCAAAAGTAACACTGTTCAGTATGTGTGTTATGCACTTTGGATGTCTTGCTATTATTAAATAACTACTGTTTCAGGCTTGATTCTCACAAAATATGCTGTTTTTAGCTTTTTGCCTATTGTTTGGTAATTGGTAGTGTACCAAAATATATTCAGTTCAGAATTATACTGAACCAAAACTTGTTTTGAATGGAAGACTGTTCTGGGTCTCTGTTTTACCAAATGCCAATGTCATCCTTGTATTTAACTATCTGAAATCTTCTGAGTTCTGAGGGTGCAGGAATCAACTTGATATAAATAATATTGTTAGGTTAACAGCTGGTAACTGGGGAAAAATGACACTGTATGTGGTCGTCAAGGTTTTGTTGCACCTGAGTATAATACAATCCATCTGTCGTTGGATGCTTTTACATGACACCTGCAGCATGCATATGTACCATACTGTTCTGAAGATTACCTGTGAATAGGGTGGCTTGATCAGCAAACAAATTTGCCTTTGAGTTCATGAGTATCTTGAAAGCCCCAGTCATAAGTTGACCAAACAACTAGTAGAATAAGCGCCTTGCATAGAGAATTTTGTGCTTTCCAATATAATTATAAAACGTATCCATGTCGAAGTTCTTTCAATTTATTCACTTATGGATAATTTTGTGGAAATCTTCTGCAATTGCAACTACCTTCTGCTATTATGTTCTTCTGATTTATGTTTATTTTGAAATAATTGTATGTTGCACTGGTGTTTATTCTAAATCTTAGAGTAAATATCTATTTAGGTCCTCCAAAGATGCAAATGTTATCAGTTTGGTCCTCTAATATTAAATACATCAAAGTGGTCCTTTAATGCCAAATTTTGACATCAAATTGGTCCTTCAATGTCAAAATTTGGCATTGAAGGACCATTTTGATGTCTTTATTATTGGAGGACCAAACTGATAACCCTTGTATCTTTGGAGGACCAAAATGGGTGTTTACTCTCAATGTTGAGATGTCCTTACAATTCTTAGGTTCCATCTTGCTTGCTTTGATGGCCCAAAAATTGTTACCCAGCACCTTATTTGATACTTTGGGCATGTGCTTGCCTTCGCTTCACTTGTAATCCTTTGATGGCCCTTTTTTTTTTGGCAGTATACCATAGCAATTCTGGGTTATGGTCCAGAAGATAAAAGTGCTGTTCTGGAGTTGACTTACAATTATGGAGTCACTGAATATGATAAAGGAAATGCTTATGCTCAGGTTAGCAGAAGTTCCTCTCTTCTCTGATTCTTCTTTTTAATGGAATCTGCTGAAGAGGTTTTCATTGCCGCAGTTATAATATCAAATTTTGTTTTCTGTATTAACAGAAGCAGCTGGAGTTTTCGTTTAATTTTTTTTTTAATTGAAATGCTTGTTACCCTGTATTTCTGTATTCACAGTTTCTTACCTTTATTTTGAAGATAGTTTCTTTTATTTATTCTCTTTTATTTTTCCCCCTTTACAGATTGCAATAGGCACAGATGATGTGTACAAAACTGCAGAAGCAATTAAACTAGCTGGAGTAGGGGGGAAGATCACTCGGGAACCTGGACCATTACCTGGTATCAACACAAAAATTACAGCATGCTTGGATCCTGATGGTTGGAAGACGGTATGTCTCTTTGAACTATATGATTTAATGTGTCAAAGACCAACTCTCCCAAAAAGCTTAAACTGGTTGGTGAAGGCTCATGCGTAGTTTTATATCCAACACACTCTCTCATGCAAGAGTCCTTTGGGCTTAAAGCGTGGACAATGTACAGCCTATCTTACATTGTGTTGAAATTCAACTTTTACATGGGAGAATGGGGATGACAAGAATTGAACTGTTGACCAGTTAGTCAGAGGCTTTAATGCCATGTCAAAGACTAACTCTCCTTAAAGCTTAAGCTATTAGGTGAAAACATGTGAATGGTCTTTATATCTTTTAATGCGCCCCCTCAAACAACAGGGTCATTTGTTATAACCTGTGCTGAAATTCAACTTCTTTTAGAAGAATGAGAGCTGCAAGGATTGAATTTTAAACCACCTAGTCATAGAGGCTTTGATATTATGTCAAGGACCAACTATCCCAAAAGCTCATGAATATATATCAGTATATCTAACATAATGCTCAGGAAGATCACAGTTTTCTTTCAGCATCGTGACATAGAAATCTTATTATGGTACCATACCATGGTATTCAAAATTATCAAAGTAGTAATACTTTGAGATGGGAGAAAATATCATGGTATCTATATGGGTCTTGTGACATTAAACCCCTCCTTTTTTGGATGAATTACTTGGTTTTTCTGTGGTGGTTGTGATGACCACTCTGCATGCTAGCTTAGTCAAAATTAATCCAGTATGATCAATGTCATCTAACTATATCTTAATTGCTTGTGATCATTATCATTAGCTTGTGTTGTACTTGCATTAAATACATCACAAGGTGTGCAAGGTTTGTCTTCTGTCTGCTGTGCCTGTGGTGTGTGGAGTCCATCTTACATAAGAACGCACATAAGAATATTGACTGGGTTTATCTTTCTGGGAACAGTGTATAAACTAGCCTAAATTGATATATTTTTGACAAAATTAAGGCTTCAACTATACAGGGTGTAAACATGCATTTTTCATCGTGTTTATTTCTCATTTGGTACTTTCATTTGTCTGGTAGAGATGTAGCATCTTTATGTTGTTTATTCATTTCTAGCAATCAAGCATTTGTGACTAATTAGTTTTTCCCGCATCTAATGTGCAGGTTTTTGTAGATAATGTTGATTTTCTTAAGGAGTTGGAGTAGAGTATTTAGGTAGGCCATCATATCAAATGTCCGTCAAAGAATTGGTATTCTTTGTTGAAGTTGTTTGCATCAGAGAATGTATCATATTCAAATCCGATTTTGTAGATAATGGAATAATGACTATAGCAATGACCCTTATAGCAAATATCCTTAACTATATATTATGAAGCAGGCTTGTAAAACAAATATCTTTATCTCCATTTTCTCTCCCCTTCGTGACTTTGGCAATAGTACAAAGTTTCTCGTTTTCCACACTGGATATTTCAGAATCGTATTATGGCACATCATTTCTCGGTCCTCTGCTCCTTACCACCCTTAAACATATGTTCCCTTTGCATTGTGCAAATCGCCAGTCTCATCCAAAATGATCCCGTCAAGAAGTTAGTTAGCAATAACCAAGTTTTAGCTCCATCTGCAATTATGAAATTCTTATATTATTATGCAAGTACTTTGAAAAGCCTCAATTTTTTTATCCTAATAGAGATTTTACATGTGTTTATTAACTTATTTTATGTTCAAAATAGTTTATCATCAAAAGTTCTTTGAAAAAGCTTTTGAAAAATAAGTAATCATTTCTTAATAATTATGTGTTACCAAACATATACATATTTAGCAAATAGTATACTTTTGATTTTACAGAGTTTAAATTTACTTTATTGTTAGTACAAAGCTTTTTGCATTATTTTAAGAATGAAATATTTGTTATAATAACCAATATTTTTCTTTGACTAAAAACTTTTAACCATTTTTTTAAAGCAAATTATTATTTGATTATCTAAATTTTTCTTGATAAATCAACTGAGGGATTATTTTTAACTTGATGGAGTTGAGTTAGTGATCAATGATGCGTACTCTCTACTTTGACGTGAAAACATTAGTATCTATTTTAATGGTATTTTTTTCTCGTTAAATGTAATCCTTTTAATTCAATCAATTGGTAAGTTTTAAAGATAATGTATTTAATTATTAATTATCATACTAAAGTTGAGGTGGTTACAAGAGAGGATTCAATTGGTAAGATTGAATTGCCTTGACAATTGGTTCTATTAGTAAGTCATTTACAATGATCATGGGAAATGATATAAGACGCATGAGCGTTTATATGCATGTCCTTTTAATTGGTTTTTTTATATAATTTGTGTGAGTTTACGTTTGTTTTAAAACTCAATTGTTGTAATTAAATTATGAATCTTCTCTTAAAAACTGTTGAGTGCTTTTAAACTCGATCATTTGATACCTTCACCCTTATTATTATAATCTTTCCCTGAAACTTCGAAGATGCCATGACCTTAGAATAGGTTAATTGCTCTCCTCTTAAACTTTTTATTACAATAAAAAAAGGGACTAAAAATTGAGGTATCTTTCCGAAGTTATATCTTTTTAAAACATTTTATACTAAGTCATTAGGATTGTATTAATGGTGAGAGATTTTTGTAATTTGTATGAAGTTATAAGTTTAAACCTTAGTGGTTAGCACCATTATTATAACAAAAAAAAAATGTGTGACACTATAATTTTGTGTGTTTTTTTTTTGTGATGAGATTTTTTTATATCCTTTGAATGTGATATTAATCTTTGCTTAGAATATTAAAGTTGTCCCTTCTTCTTACAAGTGTTTTTCTTATGTGGATTCAAACACTTGATATTGCAAAGACTCCTCGACTATCAAGTTCAAACTTATTTATTACTTTAACGATTTCTTGTGGGATATATGACACTAAACTATATTATTATTATTATTATTATTATTATTATTATTATTATTATTATATATTAATTGATAAGATAAAATTATTTAATTGACATAACGATGATGGACCTTAAAAATACATTATACATGCCTAGGTTTTTCACACGAGTAAGTGTAGACATTTTGCTTTTTAATCAAAATGTACGGCAAAACAAAATAAATGAAATTAAGTTAAAAATACTTTCGGTTGCCAATATACTTCTTGTTGAGTAGAGTTGGCAAATTGGGTAGACTCGACAATTGAACTGTTGCATTTTCAGGTTGAGTTAACTTAGGTTAAGTATGTTTAGGATTAGTATTTTGTTAACTTAATTTAATGTTATTACGGGATTTACGAGTTGAAGCGGTTCAATTCAACTAGTTTGATAATTTTTTATTTTTTTAAAAAATAATCAACTTAATCTTTAAAAAATTAAGTTAATAAAAAATAGAAAATTTGAGTTATTTAATTTTGGGTTTATAATAAATAAATTAGATAATTAGTTTAATTGTCAATTGAATTTTAATTTTTTAAATAAAAAATGATAATTTTATTTTAAATGTATAATATTAAATTAATAAATAATTAAAATTGACTAACAGATCAGACCTGTCCAAAACGGGTGAGCCTGATTTCAGATCGAACTAAATCAGGCCAGACTACGTCGAATCAAATTATGTTCTAATTTAAATTTTTTTAATCCAAGTTGTATTTTCAATCGAATTATTCAGACCGACCATCGGATTCAATTCATTTTGACAACTTTATTATAAAGATACCCTTATTAAAAACGACAAAAAAAATTATAAAGTTTAAATTCATAGTTCACAATAAATTATATTTAACATTAAAAAAAAGTCCCAAACACAGTTTTATCTAAAAGAGTAAAAAAATTCTAATCAAACAAATATTTCCCTTTTTTATACATAAAATAATTTTACGTAAATTTTTATGTAAAAGATGTTTAAAAAAAAATTACATAGGTAAAATAACTAAAAAAAATCATAAATAAATATAAAGAAATAAGTAAATTGTGGAAAATTTATAGTATTATTCACAATTTTTGTCATTTGATTGTATGTATATAAGCTCTTAAACCCCAGGTGAAGGGTTCCTCTTCTTCTTCGACATATTGAAGGAGAGAAAGGAAGAAGGGATATGATGGGGAATAATGGGAAGGACGCAGATGAAATCGAAAAGCAAGAGCAAGAGCAAGAGCAAGAACAAGAACAAGGGAAGCACAACAATAAGAAGCGCAAGCAAGTTTTCCCGTACGGCAACTACAAGAGTTACTATGGCTATCGAGTATTCATTCTTCTTCCCCATTCCTTTCCTTTCCTTTCCTTTCCTTTCTCCTCTAACTTTACTTCTTCTTTTCATTCCCACAAAAAAGCTTCAAACTTTACAACCCCCACCATTATCGCCATTCTTCTTTCAGAAAAAAAAAAATTAAAAAAATTAGTATTTTAAAATTATGGAAATTTAATTAAGGTTTGCGTTACTTTGATATTTTGATAGTCTGATAGATTTTCTTTTTCCCCTTCAATGTATCTTCCAGATTGGTCAAGGCATGGATGAAGATCCTCGGTTGAAAGTGTTGAGGAAGGAGTGGTTTGAAGGCAAGGAGTGTCTTGACATTGGCTGCAACAATGGAATAATCACCATCCAGATTGGTAATTCCCCCCCTATTTTAGTCTATGAAAGACATTGAACAAATAATGCTCTCAATATTCGAGCTTCAAAAATTCATACTATACTTACTAAATTATATTTCAAATGGGTATAGTCAACTATTACTGCAAGGTGCAAATGAAATAACTAATTCAGTTTAATCCTCATTGTTGTTACACCCCTTCGCCTGCAGAAAAAGTTAATTTTATGTGAACAATTTCATTTCTAAATGCAATTTCTATCATGCTGATCTAAATGTTGCCTTTTATTATTTTTTTTCCCACAGCACAGAAGTTTTGCTGCCGGAGCATTCTTGGAATTGACATTGATTCTGGTAAGGTTCTTATCAATTCTAATTTCTGTTGCCAAAGGGTATTCTTTAAGTTTAAAATTGAGCTTTGTTCTGTATTTGTTTCTATTTGATGTGACTTAAATGTATGCTAAATGTAACATTGTTCTGATGTGTATGCTGAAAATGAAAATTAAATTTGCAAGTTGAATCTTTAGAATGCTTACCAGTATCACTTAGGCCAACTCAAGCTATTAGTGAAACCTCCTCGTAGTGCTACATATGCTGCATGAACAGGTGGCTAATATGCATTATACTTCTTTAGTAAGTAACTTTTGACATTCCAAAAAATGAGCATAGAATGAAACACTCAATTTCAAAATTAAATTTATCTTGTATTTAAGTTGTGATCTTAGGCTATCTAAAAAAAAGGAGGGTGTGAAGAGGCTTTGAATTTTGTTTCTGGAGCCCTTTGGAAGTAGTTTATATCAATATTATAATTTAGCCACAGGTGGTAGGAAGTCCTCAATTTTTGAACTCCCAAATTGGGTAGTCTAAATAACTGTTTATTCCTTACTGATTTTGTTTTTCTGGGCAATCTGCTAGATCGAGTTGAGGATGCATATTGGAATCTGAGAAAAACTGTGAGATTGAAATCTGCTGGGAATAAACCTGTGAAGGCCTCCAAACTTAAGGACAAGGACCATGCAGACAATTCAGAGAACAGTGTTACCATTTTGTCAAATGAAGATACAAAAGAGATTTCAAAGGAACTTTCTTCTTTGGAGCAAAGTGGTCTGTTTGATATAGTTTCATTTAAACGAGAAAATTTTGTTCAGAGTCGGCACCCACCAGGAAAGCACTATGATACAATTCTTTGGTAAGTTGCTGCTGCTTTTTTCTGTCTAACCGAATAAAACATTTTTTTTTTTGGAAGGATAAAACTTTTGAGGGGAAGGAGATAGAAATTATTCATCCATTATTCCTTGTATAGGATACTAAAAGTCCTTTTCAAAATTGTTCGTCTTTGATTTCTTTTGTCCTTTCTGGCGCTTTTTTTTTGGGTTGAATTCTACAGGATAGATGCTATACTAATGGATTACCTTCATATTGCAGTTTTCTATTTTTTATACTGACAATATTTTATTGAACTTGTATTTTTATGCATGAGTGCACTTCCCTTTTACTTCTCCAAGCAGTTGCTTCATTTTCAACTATTATGCTGCAGGCATAAAGAAATTCTTAAGTGTGGCTTGACTTACACCTTCTGCTATAAACTAAATTCTATTTGAGTAGGTTTATTTTAAATTGTTTCAATGCACTTGTGTGAAAATAAATTACCTTCTGCCATGCAGTTTGAGTGTAACAAAATGGATACATCTAAATTGGGGGGATGATGGCTTAATTACATTATTTGCAGAGATTTGGAAACTGCTCCGACCAGTAAGTACCATTTCCTTCCATCATAATATTGTTTTTCTTTCTTTTGTTTTTTTGGTACAATGTTGTTTTTCTTTCTACTCTTGGAGTTTTAACCACCTAATATAAAAGTTTTGTTGGAAAAATAAAAAGGCATGATATATTGAGACATATCTAGTGAGAGAAGTGGTTTATACTTTATAGTGAGATAAGCATCAGATTAAACTTCATGGCTGCACATGATCTCTTCTAAAAAACCCACATGCATCCCCTTCCTTTCTTTTTATCTTTTCAATCATGCATGTCTTCTTCTACTCTCTTTCTCAAGTCCCCATCTCTCCACTCCATCATTCTGTTAGCAAACCTGTAATTAGGAAGGTGTATACTTGGAGGAATAAAAAATATAATAGTGGATCAGAGCTAGTTGGGTAGTCATTCTATTATTGGTAGGTTATTCTGTTACTAGTGGCAATTACTCTGTTGGTGGGTTAGTTAGTTGAGTCTGTTAGTTATAAATAGAGAGGGGGGTCATATGGGAGAGGAACCTGTTTCTGAATGGAAAGGAAGGTTTAGGAGAGTGAGGACCTCTCGAATGTCCTAGGGCTGTGGTATTTCACAGTTTGGCTTGTGATTGCCATTTCTTGATAGTTTCTTGTTATTCTTTCTGATTCATTCTCCCTCTGGTTGATACAGAGAGGAGAGTTTATCAATAAAATTCTATCTTTTCTTCATATTTTCTGGTCTAGTTCTATCAACTGGTATCAGAACCCCCAAATACTGGGAGTTTTTCATGGTTTTTATGAGAATGGAGGCAAGAATTGATGCGGTGGAGAGAGGACTAGAAGCTTGGAGATGCCAAGCATAAGAGGAGTTGGCTAGGCGGGAATTGCTGGAGGCAAGGACCAAGAAGACAGAGGAGACAATGGACGAAATTCTGAGGCTGGTGAGAGGGTTCAATCGGGACTCACCTCCAGGAGTCCAATCCAGCAGTTCCAATCATGATGGAGAGATCGCATGAAGAAGAAAGGCCAGTGGATGGCCCAAGATTCGAGAAAACAGACAACCGGTGGAGGAAACTTGAAATTCCTCTGTTTTCTGGTGAAGATGCTTATGGGTGGGTGAATAGGATAGAGAGATATTTTCAGGTGAAGCGGAGCGGTTGAGAGTAATAATGATGGCAATGGAAGGACGCGGGTTGAGTTAGTTTCAGTGGTGGGAGTCTTGCATCCACAATACTTCTTGGGAGGCTTTTCACACAGCTGTGATAAGAAGATTCCAGCCATCAATGATGCAGAACCCCTATGAGGTTCTTCTTGGGCTGAAACAAATTGGGTCTGTGGAGGATTTTAGGGAATCTTTTGAGTTGTATGCGGGCCCTTTGAGGAATACTAGTCAAGAATACTTCTGCTGTATCTTCTTGAATGGATTGAGAGAAGAAATCAGGGAGGAATTGAAGCTGCATTCTGTGGAAACTCTATCTGAATTGATGGAGTTGGCACAATTGATTGATGAAAAGAATTGGGCATTACGCAAAGGAGGTATAGGAGAAAGTTCAAGACTGGGAGGGAATTTTAGAGGGTTCCAATTAGCAAGAACAGCTTCTGTGGAGTTGGGTCCAAGATCAAACTCTAGTCTGGGTTCTCGAGGGACAGCAACCAGTATTGGTTCTGTGTCCAACGGACCCAATCTGGCTACCAAAGCACCTGAGATCAGTACTGTGAAGGAGGTGGATAAACCTGCAATGGTGATGTAGGCTATGGAGGTGACAGTGGTCACTGAGGAGGAGATTGAGAAGGAAGATGAAAGGGTTGGTCAAGATGAAGAAGTGGCTTTGGTACTAACCCAAAAACTTGATGGTGCTTCTAGTTTTCACTTGTGGGGGGCAATTCAGACCGATCAAACAGAAAACCACATTTGTGGCTGAGTTTTTATTGCCCATGTGACCCTTTCCTCTCAAGAATGAAGATTAGGACGAACTTGGTTATTGGGTTGGAAACATTCTTATCATCTTGGAAGAGGGCAGAAGCACCAACCCCAGCAAATGTTGTTGGACTTCACAAGTTGGATGTTGTTACAAGAACAATATGTTTCAAGATTTCCGAGGAATTAGGAACTAGGCCTCTGGGCTTCCAGCAATGGGACCCTGATCTTCAAGCTACTATTGGACATTGATCCAGAACTTCACCTTGAGGACAAGGTGAAAGTCTTGGGGGGGAGTATTGTTAGCAAACTTGTAATTAGGAAGGTGTATACTCGGAGGAATAAAAAAGAAAATAGTGGATCAGAGCTTGTTGGGTAGTCATTCTGTTATTGGGTGGTTATTCTGTTACTAATGGCAATTATTCTGTTGGTTGGTTAGTTAGTTGAGTCTGTTAGTTATAAATAGAGAGGGGGGTCATATGGGAGAGGAACCTGTTCCTGAGTGGAAAGAAAGGTTTAGGAGAGTGAGGACCTCTCGAATGTCCTAGGGCTGTGGTATTTCACAGGTTGGCTTGTGATTGCCATTTCTTGATAGTTTCTTGTAATTCTTTCTGATTCATTCTCTCTCTGGTTGATACAGTGACGAGAGTTTATCAATAAAATTCTATCTTTTCTTCTTATTTTCTGGTTTAGTTCTATCACATTCCAATTCCTTTTTTCTGTTCTCTCTGTTCCAGCTTGGATTTTTGGTCTGAACTTGACTGATTTAATAGTGCACATGATCTCTTGTAAACTGCCCACACACATCCCTACCTTTGTATAAATATATTCTGTTGTATGTGCAAAAACATACAAGAGGAGGGTTATGTTAGGCAGTCGACAGCCAACGTAAAATGTTGTCGAATCTTTATGACATGGATAATCCATGTAGCCGACTCCACCTAGTGGGAAAAGGCTTGGTGGTTGTTGTTGTTGTTGTTGTTGTATGTGCAAAAACATAATCTTTCTTTTGAGCAGGGTGGCATTCTTGTGTTGGAACCTCAGCCATGGAAGTCATATGAAAGAAATCATCTTGTCTCAGAGGTAATAATTAGCTTGCCTTCTTTTCTGTGATTATCAAATTTATATTTCAAGGGGTACTGGGAAGTGGAAACCTTCATATATCATGAGAAGCTTAGTAAGTTTACTCTATAGGGTTATCTTGGACGTGTTCAATTTGTAAAATTTTCTGCTTGGTTTGGCATCATTTCCCGAAAGTTTCCTGAAATTTTTTGTTTGACCATTGCTGGGCCCCAAGAAGGGGAATGTGTTAGGTTTTCTGTTAGTGGAACAATTAATGCATCATCAATTTGCTAATTTTAATTGTGCTTTTAAATTTCTTTATCGCTAGCTAGATATCACTTACAAAAAATAAGAAAGTGGCTATTGAATCATTTCTTTTTTCTCTTTATGCAGACCACTGCTGCCAACTACCGCAATATTATGTTTCGTCCAGAACAGTTTCAGGAAATACTGCTAGATAAGGTTTGTATTAAATATTTTTTTGGAGTACTGCCTTCCATATTTAAAGTTTTTTCTATTAATTACAAGCATCGCTGTTGCTTTGCCTATTAATTACAATTTTATTCAGATTCTAATGGATGAAATTTAACTTATCATCGCAGATTGGATTTAGAACAGTAGAAGATATCACTTCAGGTTTGGCAGGTAGCAAGACTGGTTTCAATAGACCGATTTTGGTTTTTCAGAAATGAGCCACGCAGAAAGTCAGGTGCAGAGTCGAAGGAAGTGTCTTTTGTATATTCTGAGATCTTTGGTTAATGGTTGCTTATAGACAGCAAGCTTGCATGTGATACAGCTATTGTTCACCATGATGACTTGATGTGCATGGTACATACATCCTTGGTGAATAGCAGCGATGAAGCAAATTTTGAGTTGAAAAGGGCTTGAATGTATAGCATGAAAATACATATTATGTCTGTTGTGTTTTTTGCTACTAGTATGTCAATTTGATTCAGCGGGTAAAATCAACGAAGATGAAGTAATGAATGTGTTGCTCGTGTGTTACAACTTACAGTACCATAACTTGAAATTCTACAATTAAATTTTATTTACGAAGAAAGAGAAATGTAATAATTTATACCCCTATTTGACAGGCATATGTGACTAATAGTCCAATACTGACCAATGAGTTGACTTGTTTTCTGGTAAGGAAAGGATTACGCCTCCTTATGTGATTTGGTGGTTCGTGTCAATGACCTGAAGCAATTATATTCAATCTAATCCGAAGTTGTGTTTTACCTTCCTATTACTATGCTAGCATCATTTGGGGAGGATAGAGTTTCAAGGGTGGATAGAAACTAGAAATGACACAATTGATTTCCATTCATGACCCTGCTTTAGGCAACTGTTTGTCCTGAGTAATAATAATTAATAAATGAAAATCCTTTGCTTGGTCTCCGCTTTATAATGCCCATTGCGGTTTCAATTCAGCCTAGAAAGTATAAAGCCTTGTGAAAGTATATGTTAAATGGCTTTTATGGAGCTTTTAGAAGTGAATAACGCTATCCTCACAAATAATGCACTTACAAAAGCAATGAAATAAAGACCGTTACATTGTTGCAAAGCGTCTTAAAAGTAAATGTATACATATATCATTACCCAAAAATTAATCAAAAGCCCTGACCCTTAGTTGTTTTTTTTTTGTTACATTATATGTTTAAAGGAATTGGCGCGGTTATGGTAGCAAAGACCGTTTCGAAATCTCAACTCCTTATGGGGCGGGAGGGAAATGGTATAGCACTCTTCTCAACGGATTTACCTGACCTCCTTTACCTTTGAAGGTATATCACACAATCCATGTATGTACTCAATTGTGTCTGACTGTGAACGTGTGTGCCTTTGCTCCTTACATGATCGTGTGCATGTGTCTGAGAAAAAGGAGAGGGTCTCATCTGGATCATGGTTGCCCCTCGTAAGTAATAACAAAGGATAATATAATACGAAAATGCTAGTATAGTTTTACCCTTTAGATTAGTAAAAACTTTTGAGATTCGTGTATTTTTTAAATTAACAAATTTTAAAAAAAGAACTAAAACTGCATGGGACTCGAGCATTTATATGCTCTCTTTCTAGTACGTCCCAATATAAATATATCTGCCAAACCACAGAAGTCAAATATAGGAAAACAGCAGTGTGCCAAGATGGGGCCATGGTAAGTTGGTAACCCCCGAAAAATTTAAAAAAGATGAGGCCTCACTCAAATTTCTAAAACCAGGGTCCAAATGCATTATGGTCATAATTACCTTATTACTTTTACTTTCTACGTTTCCGTCATTTGACCTGACTTGATAACGCTCGTCATTATGGCACTTCAGGACGAGTGCACTGATTCCTCATATTTCAACACCTTTGTGTTTCCTCTTTCAAAATGTTCCTCCTCAGCATCAACAACAATGAATGCCAGAGAAAACTCAAGGGTACTGCAACAGCTGCAGACCTTTCATGAACAAAAGCAATACACTCCCCCCTATCTTTCCTACCCTTCTATAAGCCTCTTCACCTCAAAGCCCCACACTTTCAACAACCTTTACCCCATGTTCTCTACCATGGAATTCAATGAGGTAAAGAATGCAAGGGCTAACAGAAGCAATTCTAATTCCTTTGTACCACTACCAAGTGAAGCCTCATCTGGGTATTCTGATGTCCCTCGTGGGGAACATTCTTTTGAGAATTCAGACACAGACTCTTCCAGTGAGGTAGGTGGTGATGCATATGATGAAGAAGTGAGCTTGGATGAGTTGCTGCATGATGGAAAAGCAAAGAAGAAAATTGAGCAGCTGGCTGCAATGGTTGGAGTTGACACTACTGAACCAGCGATTGTGCTGACTGAAGTAGTGAGAGTTCTCAAGCATTTAAAGAGAATAAACCAGTTCTACTTAAGTGCTTAAATGAGGCAAAGAGTTTTAGTTCTTCTCTGACTTTGGCTTAATGCTTTTCTTCTTGATGAAAATGTGACTTGTGTATTTTCTGTATGCTCCTTCTATAAAATATCAGTTTGAGAATTTCTCTTTTGATTGTTTTTACCTTTTTTCTTTCGTTTCTTCCCAATTAGTCAACATAAAAATCCTTCATCCTTGAAAAGTTTTCGTTGCTAGCAATGATGGAGAGGAAATAGCTTCTTGTGGATGGAAAAGTTTTATCATCTCAGAAGAGGGGGACGAAAATGAGAATAATGTGATTGTTTATTGTTTGAAAACAATACTTACCATTATACTATACTTTATTGGTTAATTTACAAGTCAAATTTTAAACTAAATTGCATATAAAAATTTATAAAATAAAAAAGAAAAAATGAATTTACTCAACCAGAAAAACAAAGTGCCCTTCGATTTCTCCTCCGGCCATTTTGCATAAAATTACGACATTCAGGGCCCAAAATCTGCCCAATGTTAACACCATTCGTTTTTCCAAGGTAAGTGCGTTATCTTTTTTTGTTGTTTGTTTCATTCTCTGTTTGTTTTAGGGTGCGAATTTATTTGTTTAAAACTTCTTATATTTGACTTTTCTGAATACTTTATTTTTGAATCTGTGTTTTAGAATTCCAATCTTCAAAGTTGAAACACTTTCCCCATAACTCAAGGGGTTGGTATAGTGTGAAAAAACATGTAATATATAGATAAACACTCATATGAATCTTAACTATGCCGCTTACTTAAAACCAAATTACAAGATGACTGCAAGGAATATTACAGTTATCCTAAATAGTCTGTCCATCTTTGATCAAAGCAAGAAGGTTGATTATTCACATGAAAATTAACCTAGACACCACCTTTTCATTAATTTCACACACCTGATTTATTCCAAACCAAAAAATTATTTCAAAAATAAATTCTTTTAAAATACTTTCTACTAAACAAAACCAAACAACCGCAAAGTGTGTGTATATACATAACATATAGGATTATAATGCCGTAGATCACAGACAAGCCTTGAATTCATTTGGAACAATACTTAGACGAACTGGTAACGAAGTCCAAATCCATACTTTCGCATGGGATGAAAACTCAAATGTATGTCAAAACCATGCGGTGTTTTTATGTCTCCCTTTGTTGAGGTAATCCTACTTATGTGAATTTCCATGCATTATTTAAATAATGCACGTTTACTACAAAAGCAAGTTACCATAGAAACCTCCCAAACACATATCAAAGACGTCAATATCTCAACTCCGTATTAACATTATTTCAAGACCATTGGTTGGTACACTATAAAGGAAGTCTTAACAAGCGTATAGTGGCGCTTCAGACGCTTCAGCATACACGGCAAAAACCATATTAGCAGATCTTTAACCATATGTTTCAACATGCATTCGTGCATTTCAAAACTTAAAATTAAATTGGTATCGTTTGGATAACATTTAGCTCCGCATACATTGACGACCTTATTCTGCATATTGCCACCAGTATGCCAGTGGTATCCCCGCAATGCACTCTCCTAATCAAATTCTGGAAGTGCACCTCATTGATGCTGCTTTCCTGTGTTTCAAGCAAAAATTTCATTCAATCACCGACGGGGGCATTTGGTACATCAGCATTTTTATACAGATATGTGAAAAACAGTAGTATTTTGGATATATGCTTTAAACACCAACCTCATGGGAATGCAGGATGCCGCGGAATAATCTTCACATTCTCCGTAATCTCTTTCAAACTTCAACATAATTTTTGTTTGTCATTTGTACTAAACATGGAAATCATGAATTCAGAATATTTAATACTGGGGTATGTAATCTAGCAGTGTGAAAAATACTAGTGTACCAAACACCTCCAAAGAGTCTGCATGTTCATAGTTTCTGTTCTCCAAATCAATGCACTCCATCTGACATGTTCAGTCTGCAGCTAGAGACTAGCGGAAAATAATAACAACAACAACTAAGTCTTTTCCCACTAGGTAGAGTCGACTACATGAATCAAATGATGCCATTGTGTTCTATCATAAACCAAGTCTTCATAAATGCCATACAAATCATGGAAAACATGAAATTCAAATTAGTCAAAAATAAAATAAGCAATTTGACTGAACTAGACTTGAACAAATGGAAATGGTAGAGGAGTAATAGAAGTTACAGGTAATCTTGCTTACATAGAACCCAAACTATCTATCCAAAAATTGAACTCAGATAATTCATGTAAGCCCATTAAAACCAAATCTTTCCCAGGATGAAAATTAGCCGCCTTCAGATGCTAGTCTATTTGCATAGTTTGCTTTGGGAGACCCATCCAGAACCAGCACCAAACACAATGATAATAGACCATGTCCATCGACTAAAAAATAAATTCATAACCTTACAGAAATGATGGATAAAGTCATAGAAATTAAAGATATAAGTACTTCAGAAGACCTTTACCAACCAATATTCATATCAAAAGCAATTCTCGTTTCAAGCTTGCTCCAAAGCCCAAGTAGTCCCAAGAAATATGGCAATCCAATCTGTAAACCTTTCCTCTTGCACAAAATTTATCCCTGAAAATCCAAGCTCGTCCAACTTCAAAGATCCAAACTTCAACTTTTCTTACAAGTTTCAAATACTTGAGGACATTAAAAAACCTGTGTTACATATACAAGTATATGGGAGTGTGGGACCTTCAAATTGAAGTTGACAAACAGACTTACTCACTATTTTGGCCCCACAATCAAAGTAGCCAAACAGATAACCTATATCATCACAAAGAGAATTGCAAACTTTCCAGGTATGTGACACTTAGCACACTCCAGACACCAAGTAAAAACAAATAATTCATCCCTCACTTCCTGTCAGATGTTGCTGAAATCCAAATTCAGATGATTACATATTTGGGGCAGCAAGAGGATTCAAGATTCTTAAATTGAAGCACCAACACTAGGTAGCTCCCTTGTCTCTTGTTGAATTCAAAGACTACTTTCACATAACTAGTGAATTCACATTGACTCATAAGCTCAGTGATACCAGTATCAATATTTCCTTAATGCATTCTCACCCAGTGTGTGGTTATGCTGAATTATTCATCAGAAGTAGCAGCAAGATGACGTATGTTCCTGTCGATAGTGGCATCCATATAAATGGCAATTTCCCGTCATATTTCACCCTTCAGACAATATTGGTTGGAAAAAAAGTCCTGCAAAAGTAAAAGTATGAACTGATAATTGAGCAGCCCATATGCAATTAGTTTTACCACAGGAACATGAAATAAAATTCAGTATGAAGATTACAAATTTTGACATTGGCAGGATATTGAAGATTTTCTTTTTTTTAAGTAAGAACTTCAAGATTTAGACCAAAAAAAGTTCCAAATGATGAGATACAAATCTTGATAATTAAGTGACCCCATCCCCTCAATAACAGACCAGCACATAATCATGTTAGTGTAAAACAGATGCCGCCAGGAACTACCTTTGATATCTCATCAGAAATCATTATTTCGGTGATCTTTAAGCCAAAATGTTTGCCTCTGTATCAGTATAATTTATATTTTGATAACCTGGTCAATAACAAGAAATTGCAACTTACCATCATGAGAGGCAAATGATGTGATCACGAGGAAAGAAATCGAAATGAAAATAATTGATGAATATGAAACTCTTTCGGTTTAGGTTTCCCTCATTCTAAGAAATTTCATTTATGGATGCTTCCTAACATGATATATGGGCAAAAAAAGTGTAAGTGCACTGTTTCTTATTTAGACAGGAAACATAAGCAGGTAAAAATAAATGAGAAACAAATATGATAAAAAAACTATCAAATAAATCTAAATAAAAGAAACTGAAAATACATCTGCAATTCATAATATTGTAGAATCAATTTGAAGTTTTAAACCAAACTGTGTCACCACTTATCATATGGCACAAGGATAATTATCAAGAAGTAACAAAAAGGGGAAATGAGGCTACATTCACACATTAATGTTACATGAAAACATGAATACACAAGATTGCTGTGTGTCACTTTTGACATCTATGTACAGCACAGGAGCCAAGCCTGGGTAGTCTGTATTTTATACCACACAAACGTCTGTAGTCACCTTAGTAAAGAAGTAACATTAAATGGCCTCAAAATAGGAGCCACACAATTTGTCATCCTTGCAGCACATTTGCAGTTTCCATGTATCACTTGAATATTCTTGACCAAACACTTGGGGAAAAGATGCAAGCAAACCACCATGCATTTGCAGCTTCACATATGTATACTGGGAATCTTCTTCATATGATTCACAGCTGGAAATACAGCAAAATACAAACAGTCAAGGATTAAGTATTACATAATAAAACTCACGGCAGAACAAGAAACAAGACTGTAATATGAACCAGAATATTACCACATTTGACATTCATTTAGCAGAAGACATGCGCTGCAGAGATGACATCCAGCTACTTGAAGGGCCAACTTTACTGCCTTGCCCATGTCCAGGGTTGGAAGCTTCTGTAGACAAGGTAGGCTTCAAGGAGTTCCTTTTTGAAGAACCGGTAGGAGAATATGAAGTAGAGGGCATATTTGCTTCTCCAAAAATCTACAAAGAATAATTAAATAATGCTTGTTAAACACTGATCTATTCAATTTTAGACATAATAGTGTGCAACCACAGAAATGAGACTTCAGTGTTGCATCACAGCCACAACAAGAAAAGTGAAATTTTTTAAGTAAGATGACTTACATTCTTGTCAAGAGGATTTTCAGAACTCAGATTTTTACCCACTGGTGATTTAAACTGAATTTTAACACCAGAACCAGTAGTATTGCCTGATCTAATGCGCTCTGAGACATGCCCTGAATATGCATTAAGACCTGCCAATTAGGAAATAATGAACCAGACATTTGTTTAAGCAGAAAACTACATGCTACTTCATCCATCTTCCTAGACTTACTAGATTCAATTAAAGTTAACAAGGATACACATAAAAAGACTCAACCAACCTTGATGGTTGTCAACAAAAAAAAAAAAAATATTAATGTCCCCTTTATTATGAATTTGTTTTGCATCTTACACTAGTGTATTTCTTGATAGGCAATACCTATAAATGACATAACTTATTTAAGATGCACCAACCTTGATGGTTGTCAACATCCATTGGCATTGCACGACTGTTACTTGCTCCAGGAACTGGCTGTGATATGACAAAATTTAGTACTGTCAGAGGCATGGGAAGATTCAAGTTGCAAAACCATCATCAGTAGTTCAGTACCCCATCCCACACCCCCCAACCCCAAAACCACCACCACCCAAATATATATATATATGAAGAATATGGTCCAAAAAACAAATATACTTACAGATAAGCGAGGCTGAACTCTATTCTTTTGTGCCTGCTGGTACTTTAAAATGGTCCAATCAAAAACAAAATCAAATTCATAACCTGTCATAAAGCAAGAAGGGCAAAATAGAGGGAGGAAAAATTACACTTAAGTGTAGAGATGAAAAGAAAGACAAATATAGCAAATTTTATCAAAATGGAACATGAGTTTTCCATAATGAAGAGTGTGTATATCAATAAAACCAAGGCCCCTTTGACATCCTGGATTTCCTATTGGTTAAAACATGATCAAGACTAGTCTAGTGAACAACAGTAAGCATGCATGTGTATAGAATATATTATAAAGATTGCAGAATCATCTCAAGTCCTAACATATCTTGCAATATTAGGAAAGAGTAGAATACTGTATATAGTTGAGTATCTTCTAAAGAATCTGTCGAAGGGAGTAAGTGACTCATTTTCCTTGTATTTGTATTTAAAGAAAAAACCATTCCCTTCCCTTCGATCTCCTAATAAGACATCTTGTTGAATCCCAACTTTTATTTGTGATAATAATTTCCATGCCCAAAGATACTTTTCCAAAAGCATATCAACACAATTGTGCAATTTATTTGATTTTATATTATTCAAAAAATAAAAAGAATAATCACCTTCTCGAGCAAATAGGTCCCTAAATAGGCGCTTCAAGAATCCATAATCAGGTCGCTGATCAAATGTCAAAGAGTGGCAGTAATGGAAGTATGAAGCAAACTCTACAGGATGAGATTTGCATAGTACCTTTGGAAAATAACAAAGAAATAAGTATCTCATTATTTAGGAAGGGGGGGGGGGGGGGGGAGGAGAACCCTTCACAACACAGATAAATGCCCAGACACTTACCTCAATAGGAGTTGATAATTTCTTCTCACATATTTTATCATACTTTTGTTTCTTTGTTGCAGCCTTTAGACCTTGCCAAGGAAGGCTAAACACATATATTTAGTCATTTAAAAGTTAGGACATTTCATTATCATCTCAATAGACAATAGATTATGGGAAAAAAATACTAGTAGAAGGAAAGCAGGTAGAGAAGAATGACATACCTTCCTCTGAGGAAGTACAGAAGTACATATCCTAGTGACTCCAAATCATCCCGTCGGCTTTGCTCTACAAATAATATAGCAAATGAAAAAAAACAGTTGAAATTTATTTGGGCAGAAAGGGTTAATAACTTCTTCTGACTTACCAATCCCAAGATGAGTATTGCAACTTGCATAACGTGCAGTCCCTGTTAAGTTTTTGTTCTCCCTGTGTAGTACAATTGTTAGTAATATTCCAGGATATTTCAAGGGGATCAGAAGGAAGAAGAGACAGAGAATGGAAAGAAATTTTGATGAGTGAAAATTACAAGATATAAACTTCGAAACCAAAATAAAATAAAAGAATGTACTAAGTAAATGGACTACTACAGAAGTACCTGTAAGGGATGTGGCGATTGGTTGTGGAGTCCCGATATCGTTTTGCAAGCCCAAAATCAATTATGTAAACCTGACAAGAACAATACAATTACAAATATATGGAAGCTTAATACCAACAAGTAGTTGAAGGAAGGGCAAGTCCGATGTACTCTAAATAAATGGAAACAGCAATAACAGGATAATTACCTGGTTGGCCTTCCGACCAAGTCCCATGAGAAAGTTATCAGGCTTTATATCCCTATGTAAAAATCCTTTAGAATGCACATATTCTATTCTAGTGATCTGCCCAAAAGAGAGAGAGAGAAACAAAAAAGAGTTAATATCAAATGTTCAATTAGCATCACGACACATATGAAAATTAAACATGGTGACACTCATGACAGATTTCCTAATTCTACTTGGAAGTAAGCTGCAGGGCTAAGAGAGAAAAATGAAGAAAGCTTAACTGGAAGGGACATGAAGGGAGGGCGTTCTGTTCAGCTGAACAGATAGAAAATCCATAAAGTAAGAAAACTTTCAGGTAACGTGATATTTAGAGACATTAGAGCACCGGTAATTCAACAGTACACTTAAAAGCATCTAGTTTGGTGAATATACGTGTAAGCACCCATATACCAACAAAAAAAAACAGCTTACCATTTGATCAGCCAACATTAAGACTGTCTTCAATGAAAACCTCCTTCCACAATACACAAAAAGATCCTCAAGACTCGGCCCCAGCAAATCAAGAACAAGAACATTATCCTCCCCCTCTACGCCAGACCATTTTATGCTCGAAATGCCACCTGCATGACAACTCGCAATCATTCAAAGAAGAGAGACAAAACCCGAAGAATCTCAAAACTCACCAACTGCCTAACATCCTCCACCTCCCTATAACACACAATTCACTCATCACAGATACAAACACACACACAGACACACACACACACACACACAAAGAAGAAGAAGAAAGAAAATTCGGTTACAATTGGAAAATGCATACTTCCTCCTTGAAGAATATTGTAGAGCTTTGCTTCATAAAGCAGTTGCGGATGCTTTGTTTTACTGTTCTCCTGCAACATCCAATAGAGAGATAGAGTAAGCATCGTAAAAATGTAAAGTTCAATTTCAATGGATTAAGAACCTAAACAGGCACCAATCTAAACAACACATGGTAATTCAAGCATTATCAGATACGAAAAATCGCATATGCAACTTCAATCAGACAATCACACAGAGACAAATACATAAACCCCTAGCAAGAAGCAGGGACTTACGATCTTGACGGCGACGATCTCGAAGGTATCAATATGCGTAGCTGCAGCGAGAAAGAGAAACCGAAGATCGATCAGAACAGAGCAACCTATAATTAACGGTTACGAAATCAATAGCAGAAGAGATAGAAGGCTAACCAAGGTAGATTTCACCGAAGGATCCGCTTCCAATCTTGCGGCCGAGCTTGTACTTGCCGCCGACGATGCGTTCCATGTTCTTGAAGGTTCCAGAAACAAGTACAGGGATTCGGATTAGGATTTAGGAATCAACCTCAGCATCAAACTCAAAGAGAGTGCTCGCTTTCTCCCTTCTTTTGTTGTTTTCCTTCAGCAGAGAAGAGGAGAAACCAAAGCCATACGCTACAGAGAGAGAGAGCGAGTGCGCGGAGAAAGGGCCATATAGACAAAATGCACTTAGGAAGCCGGGGTATTTTTGTCCTTTTATAGAGTTCATTGTTCACGAGGACTGCATAGGTGTACCCTTTCTTTCAGTTTCACTTGTGTTGACTTAAGCAGAATATGTGGTGCTGTGCAAATAATACGATATGGTGGGGTCAACCGACTTGTAATTTACCTAATCACACCTTCAGTTTTGTTTTTTTTGGTTCAAAGTTTCAGTATTATTTTATTGGGTTGGTTGGTGGAAACTGGAAAGAAAATTTCTGGATAAGCACCGAGTATTTTATATTATGTATATTTAATTTAATCTAAAGATTTTTAATTTGCAAATTTTAATATTTTAATATCTAGAATAAACACCAAGTATTTTATATTGTATAAAATATACTAGTTAACTCAGTTGGTAAAAAAAATTATAATTAATTTTGACATTTTAAAAATTAAGTGTATATTTGAAATATTTGTGAAAATTTAATTATTTTAATAATTAATTATTATTTAATTTTTTTATAATAAATTATAATAAAATTAATTTTATATTTGAATATATTAATTAAAAAATAATTTTAAATTAATTTATTTCATTTAAATAATATAAAAAAATATTTTTATATATTAAATTATTAAAATAAATATAAAATAATTAAATAAATTATTTGATTGAAAATAAAATAATACTTATATATCACAGTATAATAAATAATCTAAAATTATAAACTAAAATTTTAATATTATAATTTTTTTTATAATACATTAAATTTTATACAAAAGTTAAAATTGATTTTATAAAATATGATTAACCATTATTACAATATTTAAAAAAAAAAAAACTGTTGGCGACAATTTAATACATGCTCCAAATCTTACCTTCATATTTATATGTGAGTAAAATTTGATGTGAATTTCCTTTCTCCAAATATAACGTATGTATATGTATATTAGTGTGTGAAAATATTTCACCGATTAAACCCAATGATCAACTATTTATGAAAAAAATAGTATCTTAATTTAATAAATACTATCAGATTAATGAAATATCTTTGTTCATGGGTACAAAAAATGGTAGTATATCATCTATTTTAAAACAAAATATTTCTATGCAAAGTCAAGTGTTTCTATTTTTCAAATTTCCAATAAGAGTTCCTAATATCCTATTAGCAGTAGACAAGTAGGGACTAGACCAGAAATGTAACACACATCACGTCAATATATATAGAGAGTGTATTAAGAGGTAATAATGTTTATTATAAGAAATACGGTAAATAAATTTTAATAATTAGAATTTATATAAATGATTAAAATTAAAATATAAATATATATAATTTTTTTAAATAATTATATGATTTTTAAGTAATGAGAAGTATGTTTTATATATATATATATATATATATATATATATATATATATATATATATAAAATATTTAATAATAAAAATATTTATTATAATAAGTGAAAATAGTAAATCATGACTATTAGATCCTATATGAATAATTAAAATTAAAATATAAATATATATAATTTTTTAAATAATTATATGATAACTTTTAATTTTAATCATCTATATATAATTATATGATCAATATTTATTTATTTTACTTTCTCTTAATAAAAACCCTTATAACTATATATATATATATTCTCTTTTGTAGTCAATATGCTTATCTGTTTGCTGTTTTTGTTTATAGACAAAGAATATAAGGTTTATTTAAGCAAATCAACTTGGGTAGACAAAATTTGTGATTAGAATGAAGGTGATCTAATTCTAAACATAACATGCGGTTCTTTACAAAGGACATATCATCTTCAAAGCTTCGAATTAAATTTTTGAGAAAAGTATATAGAGATCCTTTTAAACTTTAATCATTTTATAGATCATTATCACAAATTTTTAAAGTTTCTTAATTAGTCTATAAATTATAATTAATATTTTAATAGATTTTTTTATTTAATTTAGATTTATTAATTTTTTAACAATAATATTGTATGGTAATATTTTTTTATTTATATTAACATTAATTTTGAATGATTTATTAAAATTTAATTTTAAATATATTTTATTCTTTACAACATAAACACAAAAAAATTTAAAATAAATTTTATTTTTATTTATTTTATAATAATAAAATATATTTATAATCAAATTTTAATAAATAAATTAATAAACAATACAAAATTAATATTAATACAAATAATATGTTATTATATAATATTATTGTTAGTTAATTAAAAAGTATAAATTAAATATAAAAATTTATTAAAACATTAATTAAAATTTAAAAACTAATTTAAAAATTTTAAAATTCATAATATTAATTTATAAAAAAATTAAAGTCAAGGAGACCTTTCCCTAAAATTTTTATGCGACAGAATATCGTGACATGTATGTAAGCAAATAACTTGCTGCACTGCAGCTTTCAATTGTTATTATATAAAAAAAACAGAAAAAAATGTATACCTTTTTTGTATGATATTTTTTTAAAAAAATATATATATACAGTTTATAAAGGAAACAGACGTAACATTAGGAGTGCAGTCATAGCATATATCTAGTCTTAAAATATGGGCTTTTGCCCCGTTGTTTAGCCCATCAGCAAGCTGCAACATGACCTCTCGGTCCCCCCCAGTTCTAAAATGATGTCGTTTGACTCATACTCGCATCATCGCATGGTTTACTTTACTCCTTCCTGACAGAAATCAAAGAACAGAGAGTAGAGAGAGATGGTAGGGGACATGGAGAAGATGATCTTCGTGGGTGTGGTATGGGGCGCCACAAACGCTATCATGCGCCGGGGTGCTCTTCTCTGGGATCAAGCTCTTAAATCCTCTCCGAAGCCACGTCCCGACTCCACACTCAACCAGAGAATCCTTATCTCCCTCGGCAACTGGGTGAAGCTCCTCTCCATCTGGCACTACTCCATCCCCTTCCTCATCAACCTCTCTGCCTCCGCCACCTTCTTCGCCATCCTCTCCCACGCCCCTCTCTCCCTCGCCGTCCCCGTCACCAACGCCACCACCTTCGCCTCCACCGCCGTCTTTGGCATCCTCCTCGGTGAACACACACACCTCCCTCGCTCCTTCTTGGGTACCGCTCTCATCGTCCTTGGTGTCTGCCTTTGTATCAGTTCCTAATTTTTGTACATTCTGTATTTATTTCTTTTCATTGTTCTTCTCTCTAATTGATTGTGTACTTGGGTTACTAGATTCCAGTTCCATTTTACGTGGAACTATAATCATAATCATAGGCCTAGGCTTCATGATTTGCAAATTAACTTTTTGGGTAAAACAAACAGGGTTGTTTCATTCTCAGTGAATATTAGTAATTTATATTGGAATGGAAAATGCTGGTTCCATATCATTCTTTTTTTTTTTTTTCCTCTCACATCAGTGAAGTGGCAGAATTAGAGTGAAGGTATACAGAAATTTAAGTGGGACTAACTGTAATCAGATACTAAAAACAGTACAGAATTGAAGTGATGTGTTTGTAATGTAAACGTGTGACTGCATAGCATTACTCTATTGGAACTAGGTCAGTGTTCATGAAATTTATTCTTTGATAAGTAAGATAATTCAGCGTACAAACCAGCATTATTCAATTCTTGGTGAACAAGAATGAAATCACCAAGACTGTGATGCAAACAAATGGGACTAAAAGCGAGGAGAAGAAAAATGCTTCAGCTTGGTTGTCATGATGCCTTGTCATCCTTGTGTTTAGAATTGTGTTTTGAAACATTCCGGAGGCATCTGTCCATTGAATCTTTTGGTATCTGTGCAGTAGTTATAGATCATGTAGTTCTTTCTGACCCAATTCAGCTGGCCCATCTGGGCATAACTCAGTTGCTTGTATATGGGAGAAGTCCACCAATTTGCAGGGACATTAAAGGCACACTGGTTAGTGCTGACTGCTCCATCCCACTTGCAAGCCCTTGCTCTGAAATTATGAAATCTGGCGATGAATGGTGCGCCGCTCCAGTTGATCTTAACAAGCCCTCCTCTAGTTGCCCAGTCGTCTGCATTCCATAGGCTGGTATAAACCCTCATTCCTTGCTTGTTTGGATAAGCAATGCCCTGATTTTCATAGTTCCGAAATACCCGAATTGGCAGACTATCAACATACCACCTGAGATAGAAGTGATAGTCAATAGATCGTACAATTAGATAGGTATAATTCTTTGTTATGGAACTGAGAAAATGAATAACTTTGTTCTGGTAGAATTTATCTACTTACACAATTTCTGTGGGATTCCAGTGAATTGTGTAATTGTGAAAATCAGCAGTTGGGTCAAACCAGAGGTAAAATTGTTGCTCTCTGCTTCCTTTTCCTTGTGTATATATGTTTGTATTGACAATGTATGGTTGGCCTGTAATGTTTCCTAAGAACTCAAAATCTATCTCATCATGCTGGCTTCCTGTAGAGGATAACTGTACACGTTTTGCAGAAGAAGCATTAGCACTTCATTTACTAGTAGAAGTCTGACAGATTTGGTTTTTCTAAATTACTTGTAAATTTTTGTCTTTTTTGTGGAAGAAAAAAGACAATATTTTGGTGTTTGAGACCTTTTAGATCCAGTGAACTTACATAGTAGGCTGTAACTGTTCCTGCTGAATTACCCGGTACCAGCTTGATTAGCATTTCAATACTTCCAAATAAGAATGATCTCTTTGATTGAGCTGCAGATCCTGAGATCCAAAGGCAACACCACATGTTTCCAGTTAAGCTTAGCTGAGAACAGATGACAGCATTTTTTATTTATTTATTTTACTGCAGTTCACATAATGTTTAGTTTGGTTATAAATCTTATCTAAACAGCTATATGAACATATTAATATGATACTCTGGTGTTTACACTTGAATGATATTGGATTAGATCATAATATCATTCTTTTTCACCAATATATTTAATTGCAACATATTGAAAAAGGCTGTAAACTTGCAACTTTATATTATTTCCTGGCTCCTAGATGCAAAATTTCTCTCTTGCCAAAAGACACGAGTCTATGGAAATCTAAATTGATGCATGTCAAGCATAAATGTGTCACCTGAGGTTTGATCCAACACAAGATGAAGGTCTTCACCCAGAATTGATGCATGTTGAACACCCCAGGTGAGGTACATACTCTTGGAAAAGTTGGCATCCACTAGCATGATGTTGGGTACGACTGCACAGATGAACAAAGCTACCAACATTTTTTCAAATTTGACCATGTTAACTCTTATGAACAACTTTTGTTTGTGTTTGGCGTGGAGTTGAAAACTTGGATGATTTATCATTGGTTGGTGATGTCTTTATATAGTTACAATATGACATTCTAAAGATGAACTCTGCGTGATTATTATAAATTTAATTGGTCTCCGATTATATTGATCTATTCATAGGATTTGTCATTCTGAAATTATTGTTTTTGAAACGGAGAGCCTACAGAATTAATGTCGGGTTTCATAAATAAGTTGGCTCCTGATAGGGTACAAGTGTTTGAAATCTGGTGCGGTTTTGTTTTCTTTTATTATTATTATTATTATTAGATACTTCCTGGCAATCACAGGCTTGTCTCTGATTTTAAATGTTACAGAATTAAATACTGTAAGCTGGTGCCATAAATCAGAACTTAAATTCATTCGAAACACAGATGGCATTTTGATGCGTACGTGGTAGGATGCATGGAAAGTTGGTGTGGTGCCGGCGGGAACCAAGTCTGAGTTCCTGAACTAGCTGGAACGCGGAGGGAATAAAATTTCGCGCACTGGACTTACTACAATGGGACTAGCACTAATGGATTATCGCTACGAGTGTTGAGTGATGAGCTAAGAGACAAGGATATCCTTCCGGGGAGGTGCACGCCTGATTAAGGATACTAAAAATGTTAGGCTTCTAAGTCCAATTAGTTCTACCTTGTGCACTTTCTCTAAGATTAAGAATGTTTTTTTAATCAATTTAAACTTGTAATTCAACAAGTAGATTGCATTATACGGAGTTTCAACGAGATAATTCTCTACTTTGACCAAGAAGAAAATATTAGTCTTTTTTTATTTTTTTTGGAAAAAAAAATTCAAAGTGAGTTTTTTTTAAAGTGAGCATGTAAGAGTGCATTTATTTTTAAATCATTTAATGTGTTAAGATTATGATATATTTTATCAAATTAAAGATGGATATACCTTACTTTAAAGATATTCTCATTGTAAAGGAGTAATTTTTTTTTTGTTTTTGGGTACATTATTCATATGTTTAAACTTAAGATCTCTTACACATAATTTGAATCAATATATTGTTTGTGTCTTGAAAGGTTAGTCACTTCGATTTTAATCATAATAAAGTATTGATAGACCAAATCATACGTGGATTATTTGATAATCCATTACAGTGAATCACAGGGGTCATTTGATGTTAATATAGTTTTCACTTTCCTTGAATTTGAGTATGGATACTTTTATTAAAGTTCAACGTTTTGAAGAGGAAAAAAGAAAATGAAGAGGTCTCAATAACCATACAGGAAAAAGAAGAGATCCTTTAATCGAGTCTGAAACGAGTGAAATGTATCAGAGCTAGGATGACAGAGAGAAAAGGAATGAGAAAGAAGAGAGAAAAGAGAACAAAATTGAAATCAGAAATTCATCATTTGATTGATCATCTTCTCTATGTTACATACTGATATATATATATATATATATATATATATATATATATATATATATATATATATATATATATATATATAACAAACTCTCAATTAACTAAATAATAAACTCCTAACTAACAACTACTTTTAACTGTCAACTGTCACTAACCAACTTCACTTCATCCTTTCTCTCTTAGCTGAAGCAGTATTTGACATTAGTTGGTAAGATGACTTTGTGAGTTGAATATTTAGAAAAACATGTAAGTTATCTCTAAGATTTCCTTGGAGTAAAATCTCTTTAGTATCTTGAGATTTGACAAGACATTACTTAGAATGGAATTAAAAAAAAAAATTATTATCTTTAGCAAATTAAGCAACACTTAATAGATTCTTGGTAATTGTACGAATACGCAAGAGATTATTTAAAATAAAAAGACTATGCATAAAATTAAATTAAAAACTGGAGTGCCCAACATGCCAAATAGACAAACATGCACCATTTCCCACAAAGACCTTTAATGCACCATCATAGTCCATTTTGTGTTGTAAGTTTGCTGAGTCTGGTGTAAGATGATGTGTGGCACCAGAATCAAGGTACCATGTTGGATCACATAGGGTTGAGGGAGTGGCTAACATAGCAGTAGCCATAGAGGAGTTAACATCAGAGAAACTGTGATCATGACCTTGTACTACCACTGCATTTATAGAAGGGTTGCTATTTCCTAAATTTCTAGAATTCTGATAGAGTTGTAACCCTATGAATGACTAATCAAATCTGAACCAACACTCTATAGTAGTGTGACTAATTTTCTTACAAAGTTGACATTGAGGTTTTTCACCAAACACAAATATGCCTCCTTTTCTACCAAACCTGCCTCTAAAGTTTTGTTGGCTACTACCACTTAAGAAACCTCTTCCTTGATTCATAGTAAAGCCTCGACCTTGACTAGGATTGAAACTTGGCCTTTGACTGAAACCCCTTTAGAACCAGAAAAACCATAGTTTCCATTATAACCCTTTCTAGCCTAAGATTGAACAAAATTAATTGCTCCAAGTTATGTCTTTCTAGATCTTTCAATTCATTCTTCTTGAGCCATAAGAAGAGCTTCAAGCTCTCCAACACCACAAGACTCACTTCTAGAGGTAATTGCAGTCACAAACCCCTCATACAAAACACTACAAGAAAAATCGAAATTTGCGAAGGATAAATCTGCCACAAATCACTTAAAGCAGATTTACGGTGGATTCGTGACCGCAGCAAATACGGTTTGTGACGGATTTTAATTTTTGCCGCAAAACTCTCCAGGAACATGCCGGAATCATTGTCAGAAATGGGCTAATTTACGGCTGATTTTTCCTCCGCTAATTTGCAGCGGATTTTTTCACTACTGATTTACGGCAGATTTTTCCGCCCTAATTTTGCGGCAAATTTTTTAGCAGCAAATTTATGGCAGATGTTTCGCCACAATTGCGGCGGATTTTGCGACGTGAATTTTGTGCAAATTTTTCTGCCACAAAATTCTACGTAAATTTGTGACTGATATTTCTACCTCAAATTTTTTGAATATAAAAAATATTTTAAATTAAATATTCAAAATCTACAATATATATAGCACTCAGACATTAATTTCAACCTGTCAATGCATTTAACTAATCCATAAAACAAACATAACAAATCGCATACAACATAACTCATTGTTCAAATACAAAGTTTAAATAACAAACATAACAAAGTTTGTTCAAATACAAAGTTTAATAATCCTCATTATCATTATCATCTTCATCATGATCATCTTCACTATTTTGATTATCTTCTTCTATTAGTTGTAGTTGTTGGCTTGACTGAGTGCCAGCAGCTTGTACATATGATTTCAGCTCATTAATCATTTGGTTTTATTGACGCTGGTATTGTTCAAATCGCATTTTCCACTCTGCCTCATGTTGTTGGCCACGTTGTTGGCTATGCTGCTCCATTTGCTGTTGAATCTCCTGAACCCGATCCAACATCTCCTGCTGTAACTGCTCCTTAACCTGATTAATATATGTAAACATAAATTCATCAATTCATTCCACAAATAATGAATTAACCAAAAATACAAAAAATAAAATGATTGACTGCATCCATTAAAATACAAAAATTATTTAATAAAAAATATTGTAGCTATTGCTTAACTTAATTGATAACGTACTCATGAACTTGACTCGATCCAGGCCTTGAGGAGGATGAATCTTCATGGTCATAAATAGATGCTTGAGAACCAAGGCCATAAACACGACCCTTCTTAGGACCGCTAACAGTTTTAATCCAAAGCTCTCGACTGGTCATTTGTGTACCAGATGCCCTTTCTTCATTTGAGCACTGAGAAGATTGTTTAGATTCCTTTGCTTTGAATTCCTCCTAAAGATGGAAATAAAAAATCTCTTATGACTGTTGTTATAACATGATTGTAGTATCAAAGACAATAATTTCAAAAGAAATACTAACATATAAATCCTTATCTTTTGTAGAAACCCATGTAGTACAATCTTCTTTCCTCAAATGTACGTGACGAAATGTCTTATCAACTATGAGCTCTCTACCCCAAGCCTTAGCCTGTAATAAAGAGAAAATAAGTTAATAACAAAATAATAAAACATATTACTAAACAACTGACGATAATAGTTATCAATTTCTACATATGGGTGCCTGTAGAAATGCAACCACCAGTATGCAAGCATCCACCAGTGTCAGAAGCACAATTCATCTTTGTTTGTTGACATTTCTCCTTATACACGCTACTAGCCTAGTGCCTGCATAAGTCTTCCCATATGCCTTCTCCAATCCAAAAAGGTTTTTCATTTAAGTTGCGTGTCTACCCCAGCAAACATGATAGTATCTTCGAACTACGACTATTATAAGTCTTCCGCATATGGTTATGATGCTAAGGCATCCATCAAACATAACCCTTCAAAAAAATTATGTAAATAACGTTAAAGTTTAAAAAAATTGCACTATTACAAGACAAATAAACATAATTAAACAAATAAAAATTGATACATACTTGAAACTCTCGAAACCACATTTCTCTAGTATCCTTGGTCCCAAGATATCCAAGGTTGATTATACATAAATCATATAATCTTTGTTATGGCATCAGCAACAGGTTTAGATGGCAGAAATCTACGATAAAACTTAAAAAAGGAAACATAAATATTCTCAACAAAAAATTTGAATGTGCATTAACTATAAATGAATAACAAATACTTTATATCTACACTAATTGGATCAGGCTCTTCCTCTCCATGATTTGTCCAATATCAATACTTAGGTTTGAATCCTTTTTGATACAAGTGAATTTTCATAATCTCAGGTTTCAACAATTTTCTATTATAACACATCAAATAGGGACACCAAATTGTTCCTTCACTTAAGTAATGGAAAGATCGACATACATAATTCACAAACTCTTTAACTCCATATACAAATTCTTGTTTAAGTCTTCTACGACCCGAATAAGTCCTATTATACATCCATCTACGATTTTCTGGAACTATCATTTTCTGCAATGATAATTTTACACTTAAATCAAAATACAAAAATACAAAATGCACAACATATGTTACATAATTAATATATTTTAAAATTATACATGTATAAATATTTCAATCCAAGCAACTAGTATTTTCAAAATCCTCATCTCTCTTAACATGGTATGACCATATCCCATTCAAGAAGAGACTTTTTCAACACTTGATTGATAGTACTCACAAAAATCACACATCTTATACTTGACGAAATTTCGGCAGCATTTCCCATTGGCCTCCAAGTGCACGACTAGAAAGTGGTGACATCTACCACGATCAAGTGTGCACCCAGAGAACAAAAGTAAATGTTGCACAACAAAATTTTGTCAAGTATATGATATGAGATTTAAGGAGTAACTATAATCAAGTGAAGGAAAAATTTCTTCCCAAACTATCCAACTTGGACAATTCAAGATTCAATATAATGAGCAATACTTTCAAAAAGTACATGTGCTCACTAATATTGAATCTCAAATGGGAAACTAAGGTTGCGCTCACCAATACGATTTTATACATGCATCAAATATATGACAAAGATAACAAGATCAGACAGAATTACAATACATAGCAGTAATCAAATGAAAATTGATGATGGACAGTCAATTTTTTGTAAACCCGATCGTGAACATGTGATCAAACTCTAAATCTAAAATTCACAATGACTCTCATGTTCCTAAAATGCTATCAAGAATCTGAAACTACATTTCTTCCTCTATTGCTATGCCCTTGGACCTAACCTATGTGGTTTGGATCACAAATCCAATAGGCTCCCACTCCCAACAATATTACAATTGCATCAATTATGTGGTCAATTTAGAAGGCCAAAAATGCAAAAAATGTTCTCCAATAAAAGTCCAAATCCTATGCATACATTATACCAAGCCTAACTTTTAACAAAAGACTAAGCAAAAACAATGCAGATTAATTAACACCAATCAAAATGAAAAAAATAGTGAATCAGATAGTAGATCAAACCTGTTAGAGACTACCACACCGCACCAGTTAGAGATCTCTTCCTCAAGGTGTCACAAAATGCAACGTGATGCTAGCTTTAACAAAAACACAAACGTTGAATCAGTTGTCATGGTTGCTAGAAATTGGAAAGGGAGATCAGTGGAAGCGACTTTGTAAGAAAAATCAGTACCTGGTTGGTTGGTGGTGCGGGGGTTATCGGGGTTGTGCGAGTTCAGGGGTCGTCGAGGTCGGGCTGCGCGTGTCGGAGTCTGGGCGGTCGGCGGCGTCGGCGTGCTGTCAGGATCGCGGTCGGAGTCGGGGTTGGTTTCGATTTCGAGGTGGGGTCGCTGCGTCGAGTCGGATTTGGGGTGGGTCGCGGTCGGGGTCGCATTCGGAGTTGAGGTGTCGTGGTCGGGATCGGCCGGGTCGCGGTGTCGGAGTCGGGGTCGGTGTGGTGTCGTGGTGCGGCTTGTGTGCCGCAGTGGTGGCGCCGAGGTGGCGGCGGAGGCCGGGGTCGGGGTGGTGGAAGGGAGAAATGGGAAGGGAGAGAGGGAAAGAATTAGAAAAAAAAAATGGCATTTGAAAAATGAAAATGACAGAAGGAAGAAAATGAAGTAGATCTAATTTTGCGGTGAATTTTTTGCAGCAGAAAAATTCATCGCAAATGTATTTTTTGAATTGCGGTGAAATTTATCCGCCGCAAATTATTTTAATATTTTTTATGAATTTTTTATTCTACTGATCAAATTTTGCAACGGATTTTTTTGCCGCAATTTAAATTTAAATTTGCGGCTGATTTGTTTAACATTTTTTTGAATTTTTTATTCTACTGATCCATTTTGCGACAGATTTTTTCACCACAAATTTATTTTTTGAATTGCGGCAGATTTTGAGGAGGAAAAATCAGCCGCAAATTTTTTTAATTTTTTTTATGAATTTTTTTATTTTTCTTCAGAATTTTTTTATTATGTTTATTAAATATCCTCCGCAAATTATTTTTAATCTAAAAAAAAGATTTTACAATAAAAATGTTGCCTAAAAAATTTAGTAGTGAAAAATCCGCCTCAAAAATTTATCGCAAAAATCAACCGCAATTTTGTCTGTCGCAAAATTCGTCACAAATTGAAACGAATTTTAATCCGTCGCAAATTGAAATGGATTTTAATCTGTCACAAAATCTGTGGCAAAAAATCTGCCGCAAATTCGTTGTTTTCTTGTAATGAAAAATGTTTTCAATTTCTTCCAAATTTGAAAAGAAAATTCACAACCTACCATTCCTGTTGTGAAGGAACTGCTCATTGAGGAGACCAACCACGACATCAGTAATTGATCTTGTTTGCTCCCAATTAAGGTAAACTTCACATATCTTGTTTCTTGTTACATCATCTTGTGATTCATACTTCTCTGGAATCAATTCTCCACTGATATACTGAGAATGTTTATGGCCTTTGATTGTAGTTAGTGCTTGTTGTTTCCATGCTAGAAAATTGTCTTCATCAAGCTTGATTAACACAGGATTGGAAAACGTTTGTAGCACAAACTAACTCGCAGTGTTTGTTATTGTTGCCATTAAGGAACCTTGATCAGAAGCCATGGTAAAATAGCTCTGATACCATGAAAAGTATTAGGTTTAGGATAACAGAGAGAAAGGAATAAGAAAGAAAAGAGAAAAGAGAACAAAACTGAAATCAGAAATTCATCATTTGATTGATCATTTTCTCTTTGTTATATACTAATATATATATCAGTTTCTAAGAAGATAACAAAGTAACAAACTCTCAACTAACTAAATAACAAACTCTTAACTAACAACCACTTTTAATTGTCAATTGTCACTAAGTAACCTTGTTTAATCCTTTTTCTCTTACATCGAGGGAATAGAAAGTGAAAAATTATTTATACACTTTTACTTACACCAATATGTACTAGTTTGGGTAAAATAAAAAATAAAAATGAGATTGTGTATTAAAAAGTAAGTTTCTCTTATTTTTATTACCTATAAAAGAAGTAGTGTGAGAAATATGTAATAAAAATGGTATGTAAATCTCATTGTCCTTAGAAAATACCAAATACAGACGAGAAAGGATATATACATCATGGAGAGACCTTTTTTTGTTGCAGAATTTGAAAGCTATATCTTCCTTTTATTGTAGTGATAAGACTAATCCTGCTACTTTGGTTTTTCTTTCTTTTTTTTTTATTGTGATCAAGTGATATTTAAGTCAATTTATATGCATTTCGATTAATTCACTTCTTGGATCCAATAAAAAATAAGTCATAACACCGAGATTAAAATATTCAAAAAGATAATCTTTATAACTTAACATTTAGAAATTAATGTAGTTGATATTCAAATTTATAATTACATGCCTACCCACATGTCTATTACTTATCTACCGTTATGCCTATCCTTAACATTCCACTATTTTGGTCTCTACATCAATATTTTATTATCATTTAGAAACTGGAGCAAGAGGCGAGAAGGAACAATTGTTTCATTGATTAAGAATTACCAAGGCAAGATACTCCAACACCAACACTACGGTATAGTACGTTAGGATCCACTAATAAAAGTCTATTAGTAATTGCAGTAACATTGAATTATGGCACTTGATAATGGGTTTAAATACAAGGACTTGTATTTTTATTAACAGTTATAACTTTTGATTTAATCGAGGAAGACGAGATGGAATACTAGCCAAGGTACTCCGACCAATTAGTCTTTGAGTCGAGACAGTCACACAAGTAAGAGTAAAGAAGAATGAACATGTTTGGCCTAGGCAGTCAGGTTAGTTTATATGGAGATCCGGAAGATTGACTCTCCGAATACCTTCCGCTCAAGCCATTTAGGATTCTGAACTTTATGTATGATCATTTATGGTGATAGGCCGTTATGTCTATTTATCGAGTTGTTACCCATACGAGTATAAGTTGGTCGGACTTTGCAAAAATGAGTCTAACTTATGGTCGGATGTCAATTGAGACAGGATGGTCCACATGATTTATCTAATAAGTGGTATATTCAACTAACATTTATCTCCCATTCCCTTAAACTTTTGATAATAATTTTTTGTATAAACTTATTGTAATTAATTTCAGTGTAATAAATTAATAAATTATTGATACACTATTAATTTTTATTAAAAAAGTGTTATGTTCTCTGATTTATTAATGATGTATGAATATTTTATTGACTTAGTCCACATTGAATACATTGAGAATTCATTTTTTTTTATAGTGTCAAATACGTTTCTTTCTTACTTCCAATTTCGAATTTTTTATTTATTACCAATTTTTATGAATTATTATTATTATTATTTGGATTCTTATCTTTGATTTTTTCTTTTTCTAGAAACTTTAAACTTAATTTTATAAAAATCAGTACGATTAGAATATTTATTCTTATATAGACTCGATCGATCAGCAGTATAGTTAATTTAAACAGCCCAAAGTGTTTTGTGAAGTAAATTTTGTATAAATTCTTGATACAAAATTTATTTGAACTGTTTAATCCACATAAACACAGTCCGTATAAAAATTTCCTAAAAGGGATCACTCGTTGCGCCGGTCAATCATATATATATTAGAAAGTTTGAAAGAATGAATACTTTTTTCCGCACAAATGAAGAATATCAAGATTTTTTTTTTTCAAAGTTACAACAAAGCGATTCAAAAATACCAAAATAATAACCACAAATAGAGGATAGAGCTTGTTCTATTGGATGTGCACCCATATTCCCTGGCTAGGCAACCCACGGTGGACAACAAAGAGCAAGTAGTACCCAGGAGGAGCAATCACACCTGAAGGTGGCGCCGCCAACCTAATCCTGTAAACTCCTTCAAACACTGGGATGATTCCATCATTTTTGAGAACCACAAGCCTCTGACCCATAGAGACCCCGTGAGTGGTGAAGGGTGGGAAATACATGGTGACCTTAACGTCATTCTTGGTCAACTCAGCCCCATCCTCCACCGAGAACTGCATCTCAAACAAGTCACCATATCTCAAATCTTTCACCGATGCAAACTCATCTATCTGTGGCCTGTACTTGTCAAAATTCATGTCCAAATAAGGAGGAGAGAAGGCCTCAACCCTAGTCTCAGTTGGGAACTTGTCCACATCCCTATAGGCATTGTGAGTGTTACTACCACCAACCCAAATCTTCCCACTAGGAAGCACTGCTGAAGAAGAGTGGTACATTCTAGCAATTTGGCTAGCCTTGAGTACCTTAAATCTCAACCCTTTAGGCTTCTCCGGGCTATACAACACTGGCGTGTAGTTAGGCTCGTCGGCATCCCACCATGCAGCCGTGCCCTTCCGTGCGCCATTGATGAACAAGAGTTGTCCATTGGGGAGGACCAGAGAGTCTCCCATGGTTCTACTTGAAGGCATTAACTCATTGTCCCACTTAGGGTTAGGGTCTGTGATGGTTAACCTATTGCAATCTTGAAGAGCTGGGAGGAAAATTTTCTTTGTCTCGGCTAACTCGAAAGCATTGGGGACATTGCCACCGCATACAATGATCTCAGCCTTGATGGTGGTGGCGGCATCGGCGGCGTTGAGATCTATTGGGAGGAGAGCTGACATGCCGGAAGCGGGGTAGTTTCGGGAGCCGCCGGGCAAGACGGGGAAGGTTCGGACGACTCTGTTGGTGGTAGGGTTGAGGAGGAGGGAACGGTTGTTGGAGAAGATGAAGAGGTTTCCATCGGTGGAAAGGTGGACAAAAGGGTAGAGGTTGTTCTCGTCCAAGTCAGAGGTCTCGTAGAGGAATGGGAAGAAGTAGGGTTTCTTGCTGGTTTGGCCTTCCACGGGAAGGAACTCGTAGCTGAAAGCTCTGCGCCCTCCTATCACAATGAAGTCTCCATTGGGAAGGAGTTGTTGACTTGCATACCTAGTAGCATATATATGGTTTAAGCATGGTAGTAAGACCAAATTAATCTCGTAACTTCTTAAATGAAATGATTATTTATTGTATATATCAAAATTTGCACATCAAAGTATGGTTTAAGGATATTTGCACATCAAAATTTCTGCATCATTCTTAAATTATTTTCTTTTTAAGCAATCAAACGAACAAAATATATATTTTAATAGATTCTATCTCTACCTTTTCTTTACACAAACAAGATGTAAGAATGATATATAGAGACTTTGATGTGCAAATATCATTACTCTAGTTATACACTATTTTTTTCACACCATTTTACAATTTTATACCAGTGAATGACGTATAAATAACTAGTAAAGAACGTATATTATGCGGTGTGTATCATGTGATAAATGAAGATATGAATCCATTATTATTAGTTTCCCAAATAATACATGTTATTCACCATTTACTAATTATTCCTCCAAAGTGTAAAATAAAAAGTGAAAAAAAAAAAACCGTTTCACATTATTTTTTACATATTTTTTATACTAATTAATGATGCATAAATTTATCGTTAATAATATGTATTATTTGGTTAATAAATTGAACCAATACATCGTTAACAAAATAAAACGTTATTAACCATGAACTATTACATTGTCAACTATTGTAAGAAGTCATGATATATATATATATATATATATATATATATATATATATGAAAAAAGAGCAATGTTATATTCCACGAATTAATTTCATGAAAAATAATAAATATTTAACAAAACGCAAGTTGTTTTTTTCGTTCGTGAACCGTTTCACCAACTTGATTTAGTGGGAAACGTCATTTCCCATGAAAAAATAGATTTGGAAAATTAGAACTCGAATGAAAATGGTGTACGTACGTACCATCTGTCCTCTGCCAATGCATTGTTATATTCCCTCCAATCACAGTCTTGGCAATCACCACCGATGTATCTGAGGGTTTTTCCTCCATCAAAAAAACCACCAGCACTCACGAGGGTACCATCAGGTGCTAGCCCTCCGCAGGAGCACCAGGGATCTCCTGCTTCTATCTGCACCAAAGTTAATCTCATCACATATTCTTCTACAGTTCACAAGGTGTGAAAAGAAAAATAAAAACAAAAACAAAAAAAAATTGATACAAACCCTGAGTGGTCTAACTTCATTTGTCTCAATATCGTATTCCATTGAATGAGCATAACAATCTTGTTTGTCTTCTTTAGTCTGGTCATCCTTGTATGGAACGCATGGCATCCAATCTGGTAACTTGAGTCTGGAAGGACGGTAAATTTTGGAATCATAGACAATAATCTTGTTTGTGGGCAACAAATTGATATGCATGGCAGATACACCCGAGTCCTGATTAATCACATCCCAATGCCCAATTGAATCTATTTCGAAATCAGGCTTGTCCACCTCCTGGTTTGGAAAAATGGCATTGCCATTGCCTTCATTATTAAAATCACCATTGTTTTCCTCCACTCCTTCAGGTTGCTGTTCATAGGGTTCTGGGAGGGTTGGGAGTTCTGGAATTCCGGGAATGTTGTGAACCTTGTGAGTTTTGAATTTATGCTTTTTGTGTTTTGCATCCACTGCAAGGAACAAGAGAGTGAGAATCAAAAGAACCTTGAGCAAATGTGCCATTATTGGTAGAAATGAAAGTGTTTTGATGAGGATTAATCTCAAAGAAGGAAGGATCAGAGCAGACACACCTCCACACGGCTTGTTAAAGCCTGTGTGGGTTTTTTGGGTGTCTGGTTCCTTAGGTTAGGTTTCGACTAATGCACCTTCACATGGGCTTTAATATAGTCGTAGGTTGGGTTAAGCCATTTGCCAAAATAGCAAATGGTTTTAGCCATGTTTAGAGATGAGACACGCTCAGAAACAGTTGCATTATCTGTTAGGGAATGGAATGACAAGTAACAAGGCACCAGGCCTTTATTTTGAGTTGTACCCTAACAAAAAGATCCAACTTAAATGTGGTAAGTGTACATAACCACAAAGTTCCATGGAAACCCTTTTCTAGAACTTTAATCAACATATATTGTAAGAATGTATTAAATGTTACTTACTGCTACTGCTAGACACATAATCGTTTGAGCATAAAGATAACAAAGAAATAAAACGATCTTAAAAAAGTAATATTAAAACTTGGCTACTTACATGGATTGAAAATAATTAATTAATGGAGTTTTTTGGCCAAAATTCAAAATAAATTCAAAAAATCAAAATGGCGAATCGAATTGAATTGAATACTACTTCAAGTAAATTCCAAAAATCAAATTATAATAGACAGATTGTAATAACGAATTAGAAGGAAAGTCGGCGTTTATGATATAGCACATTAATATGTCAAATGGCTGGAAATGAAATTTTTATCTTTAATTTCATCCGTGTTACTTATAATAGGGATAAAATTAAAGATAAAAATGACATTAAAAATATAATTAATTTAGAATAAAAATGTCATTTTAATAAAAAAAATCATTTAGTATTATAAACAGTAAATTAAGGGTAAAAATATTATTTTAAAGTTGTTAATGATTGTCTAACGATTCTAATAATCAATTTTAAGTTTATTTTGTTTAATTGAGTATATGTGTAGCGTTTTTTAAAAATACAAGTGATATTTATGTAAGAGTTAAGAAAATTTTGTATAATTTTTAAAAATAAAAAATATATTTATAAAAAATTAGGTAAATAAAAGAGAAGTTAGAGTATTTACTCTTTTATATATGTATATAATATAATATATGCAAAATGCTGAGATCACTAATATAATATATAATATATGTAATATGCTTGCATTACTAATGAAAAACACTTCAAACAAGAATGACATTCAACAAAACAAAAGCTAATAAAACATGTTATTAGAAGTCCCACATCGGACTGCAACATCCACCTATTCAGCTGTCATAAAAACCAATAGAAGTGAACTCATCAACCGTACACTAACTTTTAGTTGAGTAATAATAACTTGTGGGCATTGGTATATGTAGGATAGAGAGATTTTTATTTAAATTATAAGTATTTAATTAGGTGTATTAAATTAATTAAGATTTAATATTTTTATAAATTTTTATATTTTATAATTAATTTTATAATATTTTATAAAAATATCAAATTCTGATTGATTTAATGTACCCAATTATCATGTCTATAATTTAGATAAAATTTTCTCTATAAGACAACATAGATACTGGATTGTGGGTCAATTTCTGGTGGGCCATGTTTAATTCATTTTTAATAGAAATGGCTCAAGAAGTTGTTGTTTGCACTTTGTTAAAAACAAATTTAGACAGTTTGGACCCTGTAGACCGGTACTGGTCTAACCGATGTTCAGGATTGATTTATGGTTAATTCTAATATACACTCTCTAAAATGGTTAATTCTAATATACATCTTTTTTTAGAGGGTGTATCATTCATCTTAATAATTTTAATCATTAAATGTATTAAAAAATATATCAATAATTAAGATTAATTATCTAAAATTTTTTTTTTTGATTATAAGTTTTTTTTTAATCATCACTACCATAGTCTGCTGATGATTACTATCACGTTTGTCGTCTGCCTGCCGCCGCTACCACCGCCCACCGTTGCCCACTTTCCTTCATCTCTACCATAACTTCATCACCTCCATCTTCACCCACAACTACTATCAACAAGCACACCACCTTCAACCAACCACTCATCTCCTTCACCATCCACCATTAACCTCAAACACCCACCACAAGCCATCTTCAACCAACAACCATAAACCACCATAACAACCACCATACTTGTAATGCTTTTTCAAATAAAAACATGACATGTATATATTTTTTACAACTCATTAATAAAAATTTAAAAAATAAATAAAGTAACTAAAAAATAAGATACATTATATTTTTATTGAAAAATAGCGTACCTAAAAAACTTTACTTAAATTCTATCCTTAAAATAAAAGTACAAGTATCAAAATATTTGTGAATGTCACGTACATCACTTTAATTCTAAAAAAAGGCGCAAATCCTTTTTATACTCATATTACACCAAAATTAAATTATTGTTATAAATATTATTTACATTTTACATAAATTAAATATTTACAAACCTTGTTTTAAAATGTAAAATATCTACCAGATTTTGAATTTAGTCCTTGATGAATTCCTCATTTTTTAATACCAAATTGATAGGCCGTAGAGCCTTCGTTTAGGAAAAAAAAAATTCAAAATTTTACACATTTTTCCCTATGTTAATCAATTCTTTCACAAGTTCAATTGAAGAACTAAATTGAAATAACAGAATTAGAGAAATTATATTATAAATTTTCTTTCAAACTAGTGATAATATTCAGTTCTATATCATATGACGTATGACATATCTATATGCATCTTTATATATCAACATTATTATATTAGATTTTATATCAAATATTGCGAGTAATAAGATAGTAGAAACATATGATAGCTTATTTGTTATATTATTGATTAACTGAAAATTTTAAAATTTAGCAAAACGTTTTAGTATATGTAATATCTTTTACAACAAAATGTCCATGGAATACAATTTTTTTCGTACGTAATATATATTTAAAATTTAGCAAAACGTTTTAATATATGTAATATCTTTTACAACAAAATGTCCATGGAATGCAATTTTTTTCGTATGTATATATATATATATATATATATATATATATATATATATATATATATATATATTAATGACACATGTTAGTCATTGGTGAATTCATTTCTCTCTAATTCTTACATTATTTTTATTGAGTTTTATCTACTATATCTAATTTATTTTTAATTTAATTTAAATTTAATTTGATGGATTATTTTTCCTCCAATTCCCATTACTTTTATGGAGGTTTAGTTTGTTATCAATCAAACACTATTGTTTTTAAATTATGATTTTGAAATAGTTACCTATCTTATCTTTTTTTACCCAAATTCTATATCTTTCTCTTCTCTCCTTTTATGAAAGTTTTAATGATTTTTTTCTTCTTATTATTGAAACGTCTTTTTCTCTTTCTTTCTTCTTTTTTATTTTCCTTTTACTTTTTAAATATGACTAACAAGTTTAGATAGAATTTAAGCAAATATATATATTAAAATAGAAAAAAATTTAAAATTATAAAACGAATATGCATAATTAATTTATTCAAATAAAATCTTGAAAATTATAAATTAAAAGAGAAAAAATATATAATATTATAAAAGAGATATTTCATTAAAAAAAATTATAAATGAGATATGTATAATTAATTAAAAATATAATTTAAATTTAAAATTTAAAAAACAATTAAGAAACATGTGTCACTTTTAAAGAAAAACTAGAGTAAGTAATTATCTCACTCTCAAAACAATGTATTCTAATTTATTATATAGAGGTGGATGTTCAAATTGTAAATGATATATAGTTAATCATTTTTTTATATTTTTTTCTCATCACTAAAACTTTATATTTAATTTCAAATTAAAAATTAATTAAGAAAGAATGTCGTAAGAGTAACAATAGTTACAGAAAAATCATGTTGAAAAAAATATATTCATCTATTATATTGTGATATATTAACTTTTAATAAACTAAATATATAGCAAACAAAAATAATAAACTACATATATACATAATATATTATGAATTATCTTTAAAAATGACTTAAACTTAAATATATTAATATTAATAACAAATAAAATTAAATAAATCTAGAATATAATAATTCATATATATATATATATATAAACAATTTTATTATGATAATTTGACAAACACATCACTTATTTAATGAAAGTAATGGAATATTTTCTTTAAACAAAACGCTTTTTCGAATGAGTTTAATTTTATGTATGTCAAACTTTTCTTATATTGTTATTCAATGTTACGTTATCATTTTATATAATGAATTTGAATATGCTAATAACTACATAAAATATTAAATTTATTAAATAATAAAGTAATATATTAGTAAATATAAATATTAATTTTATAATACATCAAAATTAAATTTTGTTTGATACTATTTTCATTCAAAAACTTCCATCAGTATGTTTTCAAAATTGTAGCTGAGATGAAAGAAAAAATCAACTTAAGCTTCTCTCAAAATCATGACTGATATATGCATAGAATAAAAATGGAGTCAGCACTGTAATCAATTGGAAGATACTGGTTCATTATGATTGTCTTGGTTTTATCTAATATCATATATCCACTTGGAGTGGTTTCTATTAACTATTTTGTCTCGATTATTAATTCTTTTCACTTGTTGACACTAATACAGCTGTTTTTCCATCATTTGCTACTGGAAATTGATTCATTGATAGCTTTAACACCGTACATATATATATATATAGAATACGGCAAATTGAAAAAGTAGCCGACTTTATGCTAGCATTGATGTTTATCTCTATCATCAGCATAGACTGGCGTTCATGACTCCTGTATAATCCAGCTCTTCTTGTGGAGTTGTAGTACTGTCAAGACAAGTGTCACCCAGGCTAGCTAGATCTTGTAACTATAGAGTTATATATATTATGTGTTAATTTTGAGGTAAATTAATTATAGCTTAGCTTCTTACATTATTTGTTTTCTATCTTTTCTTTTAATGGTTCAGTCAAAACTTTATGTAAAAAGGGGCACATAAAAAACAAGCACCTAAAGCTGCACTAATTAAAGTCATAAACAGGGCAGCAAACGACGTTAACAGAAAAACCTAACAACGCCTTCCTATTAAAGAAAGTAACCGACCAAACGCTTCCATATTTGTCAAAGACCTTCAACAATTAACCAGTGGCAACTTTCAGTTTCAAAGTGGCATTTACAGATTTTCCTCCTTGATTCTTTTCTATTTTGACTGCCTAATTTGATTTAATTTGATATTGTAAGATTTAATTTGATAGCCATAGATGATCGTAGATCACCAAATATAACAAGTAGTAAAGTAGATTGCAAACATGTCTGATCTTGATTCAATTGAACAATTTCCTTGAGCCCATATATCTTCGATTATTCCATTCTCCAAATGTTAATGTAGCTCTCAATTGAGAAAAGTTATCACGATTAAGAATGGAAAAATGACCTAATCTATATAGACATTCTTAATGTCAATCCTAGTAAGTCTTCTCATTATGGACTACTAAAAAATAATCTTATATTAATAGTCGTTTGACACATTAGCTCAACAAAGTATAATGTGCCCAAAAAAAAAATAGATTACCCATGACGTATATTGTCTTCCATATAAATTGATCGTTTTTCACATAACACAAATATTATTAATTAGTGACAATTCACAATAGGAAATATTTTAACCAACATGCTAATATTTAGGATAAGATTCTTTAAAGTGAATTTGTATTTAAAGTGAAGAAGAAATGTGTATCACCCTTAAGTCATTTAATATGTTGAGATATCAAAATACTTACTATAGAGACAAACTCCCTTTTAAGTCATTTAGTAAACATACTCTTACTTATTTATTTAAAAAACAAATTCATTCTAAAAGATTCTTTTCCCACTATCTAATACTAGAAGCACCTTTGTGGTTAGAGACAAGGCGACTCCAAGTAGGGATTTGTGAATATGTTACTATTCAATATGGTATCTTACTATTCACTATGGTATGTTCAATTAATGTATGAAGCGGGGCTCGGGAAACTGGTTGTCTAGCTTCTTTTCTCATGTGAAAAATGAAGTATTGCCATCTTATAAACAGTATCTTTATTCACCGAAGTTGATAGAAGAATCTCCCTTGGCAAAGTACTTCACTTATTATGAGTTATGACTGATAAACCCTATGGTACACAACTACACATTACACACAGTTTTCAAAGCATTCGGTAGTGCTCTATATCTTAATTGAAGGCAGCAAACCATTACGTGCGCAGTTCTTCAATATTCTTTCTGAAAGCGAGGAATAGGTAGTTCTGATGCCAGGTGAACTCAGCAGAAAGTTATCGTGACTTAAGTGTCTAGAGAATACTTTAGCACCACTGAATCATCAAACACATTTGCTGGAAAGAGGCAATGTAATTTTCTGATGGGTGATTAACATTTTATATATACGCACACACATGCGGATGAGATAATTTGAAAAGAAGGAAACTCATAACTTTCGTGCTTAAAATCCTTCTACAATATGTAATAGGGTAATGGTAGTTTGCAGAAGGTAATAGCAAAGTTAAAATCTTTGTACCAACAAGTACAAAAACCGAATCTGTCTATATATTAAGTTTCATTGTCTTTTTCATTTTTTCTTTATTAAAATAAACTTTATGATGATGGGAGACTCCTCATTCCAAAGTCAGAACAAAGAGAATTTATAATGGGATTACAAATTATTTTTATACTAACAAAAAAATTTTAGATTCAAACTCAAATCATAATATTGTTATGAGTGGAAGGTCGACCAGATAAGTCAACTTCAGTTAATTAGTTTCATTTTCATATCAATTGTAAGTGTAAAGTATTTTGATTGGATTAGTTGCATCCATTGATAAGAGAAGTTAATATATTAACCATTCAATCTTATATAGATGATCAAAATTAAAAATTATACTTAAAAGTTATATATTATTTAAAAAACTCATAACTTTATATTCTAATCTTAATTAACGTACATGCATAATCTAATAGTTAAGAATTGTTCTTCTCACTTTCACAATTCAAAGTTACTCTATGTTCCTCAGCTATAAATTTTTAGTAATTCTTGATTGGAGGTCCTTATTTTCGGAACTCATCTATATGTATCACCAAGGGAGTGTTTATGATCTAACAGTCATAGTATCTTTCAGTCTATAGCATACATAAAATATATGAAACAAATGAGTTTGTATCGATGCATGCCTCCAGAAAATGTATGCAATTCAATGTTTGTTGAAGAAAAGAAAATCATGTATATTTATATCAGGTCTCTAGTTTCTTTCACGAAATTAGTATCAGTACTTTCCTGCTCTTAGTACCATGCGTCATATAAGTGGAACCTTACCTTGCAACATATTAACAAAGATAAATTGCAGAGTTCATTGAAAAAGCTATGCTAACTAATGGGTAAAAAAACGGACTATAGATATCAATAACTTCTCATTTCTTTGAGAACTTATGTAAAACGATAAGGTTTTTGCATTGATTTATATGCAAAGAGTCAATCTATCTTCCATCCACAAGGGTATGATCTCCGGTTGAAACTTTGAAACAAACACATATATATTGGCTTGTTCATTTTTTATGTTTTTGCAATTCTAAATTGTAAATAAAAGCGTTACAATTATGGGAATCGCTGCATCTTGTAGTAGCAGATCAAAGAGATAATCTGAGCTCCAAATCTAGTTCTTGAGTGTCACTTGATTCAGAGTTCTGACTGCTTGAGCCCACGGAACCACTCGTTTGCTTCGTGGTATCTATGTCTTGTGAGTCCTAATTTAAGGAGGCAAACGAGAAATTCTTACTTAAATATGATGCATTCAGTTGGGTGCATTAAGTCAATCAGGATTTAATATTTTTATAGAGTATCGTGAAATTAATTGTGAGACATAAAAATTTATGAAAATATTAAGTCCTGATTAACTTAATACACCCAACTATAATACACCATGTTTATGTAAGAATTTCTCGGCAAACATAATAAGGCCATTTTGAATATGCAGATAAATTATTGGGTGCCAAATAAATCTTTTACGCGTGGAAAATCAAATGAGATACATGCATGTTGAAAACAATTAATATCCTTACATATAGGTTTAGAAAGGGTCTAGTTATATTGGATTGAGCAGAAGACTGGTTCTCCAAGATGGCATTGGCATGTTCCCATCTGGTTTAAGATAAAGAATTTCACATATCAGCAAGAAATTCATCATGACAATTGACAATAAAATTAAATACAAGAGAAGAAAAAATATCCAACTTCTATATAACACACTCTTTGCTCATCAATGGCAAGGATCTAAATGGGGCTGGAAGAGTTAAGTACCTTGCTATATTAGTTGGCTGAGAATCTCCATATCCGATGTTTGTTTTTTCATATTCGGGTAGGCCCATCTGCACTAGCAAACAATTTTTGTCAAATTTTCAGATTCTCCAAACTCACTCTCTTAATTGTCATCATATATATCAGTATATTACTATACTAGAACGTCTTATGAAAAAAAAAAATTATTACTTGTACTATCTTGCAACACTTGGATGTGAGAATTAGGTAACTGTAATGGCGAATAATATGGAAGATGATTTCAAAGACAGTCTTGACTATTCTCATTACTTTATAATGATTTTTTTTTTATCATCTTTCAGCTAGCAGAACAGACAGATTCATCCCTCGTCACCTAGGGTTAGTACTATCTTTGATCAAAGTAATACAAATGCACATGCACTTTTAAATTCAACCAACTATAGAGGAGAGTTAGTTCAGATTAAAAGATTGCTAGGGTTGTGCCATAAACTTCTAAATAGTAAGACAAATGGGTCATAAACAATATCATATAAAAAAAATTATAAGGGATAGAAAAACAAGCATCTTGATTGCTTTGTGGTGCAATTACTGCGCACTCGCATAGATTGATTTTGCAGTTACAGTTACTAATTAAGCGGTGAGAGATGAAAATATGTGTGGAACATGTTCACCCATCACAAAAGAATGAAAATTAGTTAGTTAAATATCCTACAACTAAAAGTGTAAAACCAGTTGGGAATATTCAAGAAAAGCCAAAATTACACCTACCACAATGTTGGGTTGGAAGCCATATGAAGCTGAGTATGATGTAGATGACGATGAGTAAGAAAAAGATGATGATGGTACCGATGAATATGCTATTTGCATCCTCGGATCTTCCTGCATGTTCATGAGGGACAAAACTCGATTGAGTTTCACAAAATCAAGTAAAAAAAATTGCTAGCTTTTAGAGAAATGAAAGAGAAGAAGAGAGGTTTACATTGTTGAAATTAGATGGGTAAGGGCTGTGAAGAGAAGGATGATAGCCACAGGCCATTTGACCATGTAACCTGATTTTCTCTAATTGAGCAACTCCAAGTCCTCTCTGTGGTTGCTTTGGCTTCTCTGAATTGTTCTTCTTCCCTTTCCTTGATGAAGAAGAAGACCCACTTGCTCTTTCATTTCCCAAGTTTGGCTCTCCAAAATAACTGCTACCCATATTGCCTCTTCTTTTTCTTGTGAAACTGTACTCTGAGAGAGAGAGAGAGAGAGATGTTGGCTTTTGCAAATCCTGGAAGAAGTGGCTTCACTTGCAGAAAACTTTCTGTCAAGGAGGTGCTGGGGAAATCAGAGATCTCCACTGCTGTTATTAAGCTGCTTGCACCCCAGCAATTATTGCATCGCTAGCTGGATCAGATTGTTTATAGATTTCAATGTTATATACACCTAGATTCTATGCCCTCAAAAAATTTTTTTTTTGAGAAATTTAATTTGATTATTATTATTATTATATTGATAATTATTACAGTATTTATTAAATTTTCTACCCATTTGTTACATAGACTTTGGAGACTATCTCTGAAAGCGATCGTCTCTCATTTAATATATGATAAGTAAGCTGGAATGGTGTACAATGTGTGGCCACGCGCCATAAGGTAGGCTGCAAGAGTACAATATTTTTTATTTATATATTTATGAATGATAAAATATTGCTTATTGAATATTTTTATTGTTTTGTACATGCTTGTTCAATTTTTCTTTCCATTAAAAAAATTTCATAGTGTATGTTACGCTATGTATGCAGAGGATGGTGATGAGGTTAACAATTCTTAGTCTCTCAGCAATCTGCATATATAGTCTTCTACAGTGACTCGTAGCTATTTAATTAAGTGTCTCTGATTCTTCTCCATATATAAGGTACTTTTATATATGATTATCTTGATTACACAGATTGATGTAGATGACAAAGCTTTAAGTGGGTTCCACTTTGCATGTGGTTTCCTAGCTCACGGTCAATTTGTCTTCAGCTGATAATAATACACTAAACTGAAAAGCTACAGCTGTAAAATTCCATAACAAGCAACTTATTAAGAAAGGAAAGTAAAATAAACGTAGTAATGAATAATTTAAACAATAATTAATAAGTATTAATTCAGGGACCAAATCGTGTTTGAATCACAGATCCCAGTCTTTTTTATTTTTTGTAGTTTCAACAGCCTTTTTTTATATAAAAAAGAAACTATTATGCTTTTAATTTTAGGGAAACAGAAAAAAAAATAATTTTTGATGGAGTTACGATCCACAAATTTATGTTGTTTCTAAATTTATAAAAGAAATATAGATGGTAGTTTTGCTTAATTTATAAGGAGGGATTGACCTAAAGATTGCGATAATTCAAGCAATATATACATGATGATTATAATAATAATGGGGTTATAATTAATTGCTGAGAGACCAAATCTAATTGAGCTGTTTCACGCATGATTTGTGGGTCATATTTTATGAGTTGTTTGTGTGGTGGAAAGTGAGAATCCTCAAATTTGTTAGCCAGACATGTGAACCCATTCAAATTACAAGAAGCCCCACTAATTCCCACCAAAAGCATGTCATTTTTTGCTTAAGCAGACAAAATATTATAGCTAAAAATAATATATAATAATTTGTTGCTTTACATAATTTGGGATTTGTTTCCTTTTCTTTTCTTTCCCTTAACTTTTTTCTTTCTCTTCTGTTTGTTTCCCTTTCTTTCTTTCTTTCTTTTTCCCCTTCTACCACTTCTTCGAGTCCCATCCCCGCCCCCCCTTTCTTTTGTTTCTTGTAATCTTCTTTGTCTTTTTTTTTTTTTGTAAAACGGCACTACCTTTCTAGTTTTAATACGTCCACAGCTGCATCACTTTGAACTAAACAATGAGTGACTTGAAAATGCAGATTTAGTTGACTGGAATGAGAATAATAATAAAGTAAAAATATAATCGGTAGTAATATTAAAAAAATATATCATTCTTTAAAGAATATGATTCTTTAAAAACGAGGGAAGATCATTCTTTCTAAATTGAAAATAATTGTTGTTCCATTCCTAGAATAGTAAATTCAATTACCATTATTCTTTATGTATTTTTTAAAAAAATCATTTTTGGCAAACATTTAGTCTATACAACATCAATCAAGGCAACAAAAATAACTAATTAGTGTAGATATATCAAATTCCCTTAATATACTATATTGAACTAAGTAGACAATATGACGAAAAGAAATTATTAGCTTTGGGTTTTATATAAACAAGAAAAGCCAGCAAAAGTCAACAAACATGAAGGTTTTTCTTTTTTTTTTTTCAGGTTATGGAAGTACACAATCTAAAATATAGGTTTTATATATATATATATATATATATATATATATATATAGTGAGAGAAGTTTTTATTGTGAGAGGATAAGAGGAGTGAATCTTAATCATACAACCATACATGAATGGTCAAGATTAAAAATTACTTAAAAATCATGTGAACACTTAAAAAAGTCACATACATTTATGTTTTAAACTTGACTATTCATATAAGATTCAATAGTCAATATTCACTCCTCTCACCTTTTATAATAAACATTCCCTATATAAATATATATATATATATATATATATATATATATATATATATATATAGAGAGAGAGAGAGAGAGAGAGAGAGAGAGAGAGAGAGAGAGAGAGAGAGAGAGAGGAAGGATCAACTTACACCTACAGTGTAAGTTTTTTTTTTTCTACACTCATTTTAAATTTATTAGATCACTTTCATCTAATGGTTATTTTTAATGAAATAATCTCAATCATTAGATGAAAGTGGATCTGATTAAAAATGAGTGTAAATCAAAAAAAATTCTGTTAAACATAAGCCGTCCTCATATATATATATAAGTTTTTCTTTTATTTATTGCTAATGTGTTAACAGTGACACTTCATCTAAAACAAAAATAACCTGTTAGAAATAAGAGATTAAAGTTTGATAGTAAAAAAAGTTTGATTTTTTAAAATAAAAAAGAAATTGAAGAATAAAAAAATCTAGATTCATCAAAAATTTTAAAATTAAAAATATATTTGTAAACTTCCCAAATTTTTTATAAAGGCAAAAACAGGAAAATGAATAAGGTTTAATGCTAATATTTTATCTTAATTAAAGTTCTATTCTTCTTTTTTATAAACCTCTTTAGTACAAAAGAACTGGAGCAGTCATGCACTTATGTCATAGGTGAGTATAATCTGCTCTAAGATCCCAACTCCTTATCAGGCTAGGAACAAAATGGTATAGTACTTCCTCTAAAACAAAAATAACCTGTTAGAAATAAGAGATTAAAGTTTGATAGTAAACAAAAGTTTGATTTTTTAAAATAAAAAAGAAATTAAAGAATAAAAAATTCTAGATTCATTGAAAGTTTTAAAATTAAAACTATTTTTGTAAATTTCCCACATTTTTTATAAAGGTAAAAACATGAAAATGAATAAGGTTTAATGCTAATATTTTATCTTAATTAAAGTTCTATTCTCCTTTTTGATAAACCTCTTTAGTACAAAAGAATTGGAGTAGTCATGGACTTATGTCTTGGGTGAACATAACCTATTTTAAGATCTCAACTTTTTATCAGTCTAAAAACAAAATAGTATAATACTCTTCCTACACAATTTATCCAAAGATCAAACACAAATAAGACACAACTCATTTTTACTGCACCATCCGTGCGGATGAAGTTCTATTCTCCTTTGTCATCTTATTTTTTCAGTCTACTTTAAGTTGTGTTGGTCTCATGAAAGTCGGTTCCATTGGGAGTATAATTCTGTTGCGCGAGTCATGCAGAGCAATAAGATAAATGCAGTCTACTCAGCCATGATTGTTTAACAGAAAGCATATTAAATCCAATCGTGAAACAAGTGATTCAATTTATTTATTTATTTATTTATTTTAAGGAAAGTTTAATAGATGAGATCTTGTCTCATTTTAATATTAAGGTATATCATAAGGTTGAGTAATATTTATAAATGGCTTATTAATAAATGTTCTTAGCGCATGAGTTGAGCCTCAAACTTTTATAGCAATGCGGTTCAATCCTACTAATTAAATCAGCCTTCATTAAGTCAATAAGAGTTCACTCAATTGATAATAGCGTATACAAAAAAATGATTCAAATATATATATAGTGAGAAAATTTTTATTGTGAGAGGGTGAGAAGAGTAATTTTGACCATACAACTATATATTAATAGTTAAAATTAAAAGTTATTTAAAGGTCATGTAACCACTTAAAAAAGTCACATACATTTGATCAAGATTTATTCATCTCACCATTTACAATCACTACCAAAAATACGGGTTTTAGCCACGGTTTTTTAGACACGGTTATGATAACCGTAGCAAACCTAACCAAAACTGCCCAAATTTGCTACGGATTTGGGCCATCGTGGCAAAGCAGCCCGCCAATTTACTTCCCTCCTTTTTCTTTTTCTTTTTCCATTTCCCTTGTTTTTTTTTTCACTCCACTTCCCTCCTCACGCACCGTTCTTCGTCCCAGTCTCTCTTCCCCCAATCTCATCGAAACCCCATCGTTCTCCAATCAGCCTTCGCCATAGCCATTGCTGCCTTCGCTACAGTCGTTTCCTCGTTCAGGTATGAGCTTTCTTTTGCTGTCATTTTGTTTGGGTCTTCGTTCTCCAGTCGTTCACCGAGACCCTTTGTTTGGTTCTTCGTCCCCCTCTCTGTCTTCCCCCAATCTCATCATTTTGTTGTCATTATCATTTTTCCATTTGCAAAATTTCTCCTCTCACTTCTGGTCATTTTTCCATTTTTCCATTTGGAAGCTTTCTTCCATTTTTGCTCTCTCTTCTCTCTCTTTCTCTAAGTTTTCCCCTCTTTCTTCTTCTGTGTGTGAGTCTTCTCTTTGCACTGAATTTGAAGGTTACATTTCTCTAAGGTTACATTAGAAGGTTAGTTTCTGATTTGCAAGTGATCAAATGGTTTTATTGAACAGGTAAACAGAGATGGCAGAGTGTAACAGGGAAGACTATTTCACCACCCCGGACATTGAGGTACGTAACCTAACCCCAACCCCTCTCCTATTGTTTGCTATTTGTCAGCTAATGATAAAGTTCCCGAGTTGTTTGGATTACATTCTTTTCTTTTTTAAGAACACTGATCTTTATTGATATTATGTTCAGACTAAGTTTCTATTTTCGTTGTATGCATGTGATGACCGATAATTTTTAAAGGCTAATTTGAAACAAAGGAAGTTGTTGAGTTGAATTGGTATTGATTTTGATTTTTTGCCTAATCACAGGGAATTAGATGTATGTTTGGTGTGAATGGTTTTTATCCTTTCCTAGTTCACAGACAATATTAGGATGTATTCTACTGAAATTTCCTAGTTCATTTCTTCCTTTGTTAATTACCCTCCTCTCCTTATTTTTGAGATGTTTTTTTTGTAGAGTCTGATTGATTGTAACCTTAAAATTAGAAATGAAGCATTGAAGTGAATTAATTTTATTGATTTTCATGATTTTTTTATTTACTGGTGGATTTTATTTTCTTGTGAAAATTGTACATTGTTGTTGCAATAAACTTTGAGCTCGGGTGATTCCATAAAGTTTACTTCTGTGATGTTGAAGAGGCAGTGCACCTGCTGCTATGAATATATATATATATGCTACATGTGAATGCTTAACCAACAGTTAGCTCTGTAAAGCACCTAAGAAACACAATTTACACAATATGCATGTGAATATATATATATATATATATATATATATATATATATATATATATATATATGCTACATCATTTGTGGTTCATCAACATTCTTCTATGAAAGCTCCTATGTATAACAGCATCATCCACAATCTTCAGTCCAACCAGCTGCAATCAAGCAGCGTAGTTCGAGAATTGAGTCTTAAAACAATCATTTCACATATTTCTCAAAGAAAATAAGAACTGTAGCAGCCTGCAACTTCCAGTTTACTTATCAATTGGTCAAATCCTGCATAAACAAACCAATAGCACTTCAGACTGAATGTCTCGAAATTCTGTGTCCTTGTCTGATCAGGTTATTAAAATTTAAACAGGGAATGGATATGAAATATAATGAAAGATGGAATGTGAATTAAGGGCACATCAATAAGCCAAAGCTGTCAGACATAATTCCATCTAATACAAAGACGATCCATCCTCTAGTTAGAATGTTAGATGAATACTATACTATTCATTGAAAGATTAAATACCTATGTCAAGACTCTGGATGTATATATCCTTGGCTCTATGTGGTGATGAATTCTTGTAGGGTTGAACTTGAACACTTTCTGCTCGTGTCTTTTTCTCTTTTGGAGACTCAACTTTTGTGTCTACTTCTGGTTCCACTTCTGGTTCTGCATTATTTTGTGAGGGAGCTAGTTGCTTTCGTTTTGAACGAGCTCTTCTGTTCTGGAACCAATTATAGACATTTGTCTCTGATATTTGGCTGTGTTGCCCCAATTCATTGGTTATCTCTTTGATTTTCTATTTGTTTGGAGTTCCATTGCCTTCATCAAAAATACGCTCGAGTATTTGAAGCTGCAAAGCTGTTGGAGTCCAGTGCTACCTGGTAGTTATCTTGTGTGCAGAACATGCCATCAGTGGATCACAGTATAAATTACCCAGCCTCAGTCCTGAATAACAAGTGCCAAAATTTACCAACCAATAAAATACTCATGGTATTTCTCAATGTTTTTCCTTTCATCAAATTGAACAAGAAAATCCAGCACTCCACAACCTACATATTCAAATTCATTATGAAATTTGAAGGAACTTATGCAGATCATGGTAAGAAATGGTAAAATGGGAACCTGAGAGAACCCGTCGGTGACATTTGAGAAAATTCATGTTGATATTAGAATATGACAAATTAGATCATCTCAACTGCAATGTAATTTATGTTATTTTTAGTATAGAGAAGTGCTAGTTAGTAATATGTCCAATCACAACTCACAACCCCTCAACTGCTGAAGAGGCTGAGGGTGAGATAAATAACGGAGCAAGTAGCAATATAGCATTAAATTTCAGATTCAACACATATAGATCCGATAGAGAATCACAAGGCAGTGAGTGAACACAGCGACAAAATTTTCAATCCATTGCAAAAAGTATACACATAGTGTAAAGAATATATGACAAAGCACATTTTGTTTGATCTATTTAGCCAACTCCACCTAGTGAAAAAGGGCTTTTGTTATTATATAGTTTAATTTGAGCATAAAACATCACCATAACATATTATTGCAGTGAGAAATATAACACTCACAATCAAATAGATGCCTACAAACAAACAATGATTAGAGGAAAATTATGGTCCTCTGGTCAGTTGTATTTTCAGCAGGCAATGTATGACTAGTAGTGGAGGTGAAAGTGTAGCTAAAAGAGAGAGAAAGAGAAGGAAGAAGGAAGACAGAGGCTAACCTGTGAGGTCCTGTTGAGTAGTGATGGCCTGAAGTTTGTGTAGCTAATTGCCTGAATCTTCTATGCTTTAATTTGATAAGACTACATGATATTCAAATTTCTCATCAAATATCTTTTTTATGAATAAGGCTAATAGTAAAAGCATAAAGAGTTCTTTCTTTTTTTTAGTTCTTTGTTCTTTTCTCTTAGCTACCTCACTTGGCACTAGGAAAGGGCCAAAATCCTAGTAAGAGGTTTACCTCTGATTTTTAATTTTCCTTTGATTAATGTTCTATATAACCAGTTTATGTGGTTTCACGAGTCTGTTCAAAATTAGATTTAGTATATACTTGAACCTATTTCTCTTTGGATAGTCATTTTCTACTGACAAGCTATTCACTTATGATGTTGTGAAATCCTCCTCGGTCTTTTTCTTCCATTTGTTGTGAGGCCTATGCTGGATTCATATAAGGCATCCAAGCAACCTCCTCAACCTACTTTTAGTGATGTGAGTGTTGCTTTTGGCACTAACTTTGTGATACTGTTTTCCAATCTAAGCTATTGTATAAATGTTTAATATTTTGTCTCATCACTAATAGTATTCTTCATACTAAACTTAGGTTTAGTGGTCTCACATCTTCAATTCTAAAGTTCTAGAATACTATCTTCCATTTTTCCATTGTTAGGAGAGAGAATACTCGACCCCTTCTTTCGAAATAACTTATAATAAGGGCCTTTAATAGAGTCATGCACACACTCACTAAGTTGCTGAACATTTGAACAAACTTAAGCAACCTCAACTGAATTTAATGGAATCATTTTTAAATTATCAAAATAAAAATCACTCAACGGTGTGGGAATCTGATTTTATGAAGAATTCATAAATTTTAAGTAGTAGAATGAAAATATCATATACTATATTATATTAATTATAATAACCAAAACTAGTAAGATTCGAGTTCGCGTGGAAACTGTGAAAACAATTAGCAAAAACAGGTATATAATAAAGTCCAAAATCAATATATGTATGCACGGGGGAAAAAAATTAGAAGTTTAGAATCTGAAGCTCACAAAAATTAGCTTTACTATAACTGTCAAAACAAAACATGCAGCTACTTTAAGTGGGTGAAATCGATTAATAACAACCGAGTTGAAGCTCACACAGGGGAATATGCAGAGTCATCAAATATAGATGATGGGAATCAACTTGTAGGAGAATTAGGACAAATAAAGGGGGAAATTGGGGTGATTAAGGACAAGTTGCAAACTCTTAGTAACACCACTTACATATTAGGTGTTGCAAATGTTGTCCTGTGTGTGTGTTAGTGTTCGATGCTCTTTGTAATCATGATTGCAAACAAATGAGTTTGAATGATAGTTGAGTTCTTTTTTTTTTTTTTTTGCAACTCTGTTCCAGCAAAAATGGACAAGCATGTAAATGGAGTAATGTATCAAGTATCAATAAGACAACAACAACAACAACAACCAAGCCTTTTCCCACTAGGTGGGGTTAGGTACATAGATCAGACGACGTCATTGTATCCTATCATGAACCAAGTCTTCAGAAAAGCCATTCAAATCTAGATCTTTTTTAACCGTTTCACCTATAGTCTTTTTTGGTCTTCCTCTACCTCTAGCTATTGGGCTATTCTCCATCTGATCTACTATTCTTACAGGGGCTTCTAAGGGTCTTCTCCTTACATGTCCAAACCACCTAAGGCGAGATTCTCCCATCTTTTCCACAATAGGTGCTACCCCTACTTTCTCTCTAATGCATTCATTCATAATCCTATCTTGTCTAGTATGGCCACACATCCAACGCAACATCCTCATCTCCGCGACACTGATCTTATGCTCTTGTTGGCTTTTCACCGCCCAACATTCAGTACCATACAACATTGCGGGCCTTATAGTTGTGCGGTAAAATTTACCCTTAAGCTTGAGAGGCACTTTCCTATCACAACTAACTCCTGAAGCACACCTCCATTTCATCCATCCAGCTTGAATCCTATGGTTTACATCTCATTCTATCTCTCTATCATTTTGTATGATGGATCCAAGATACTTAAACTGTGTAACTTGTGGTATGGTATGATCTCCAATTTTTACCGCTAAGCTAGCATTAGCATGTTTCTTCCAACTTACATTCCATATACTACTGTCTTACTCCCGCTTATTACCTCGAAAGCCATGTTCTTCCAAAGCCCGTCTCCATAACTCTAGCTTCCCGTTTATTTCTCTCTCGACTCTCCAACTAAGACTATATCATCGCAAAAAGCATGCATTGTGGCACGGCTCTTGGATATGCGTTAAGCACATCCAAGACCAAGGTAAAAAGATAAGGACTCAAAGTGACCCTTGGTGCGTCCTATAGTTATAGGGAACTCTTCGTGACCCTACTACTTGTTCTCACACCTGGTTTTAACCTCATCATACATATCTTGGATTTTTCGAATATAGCAATACGAACTCTTTTCTTCTCCAAAGCCTTCCACAAGACTTCCCTCGATACCATATCGTAGGCTTTTTCCAGATCAATGAAAACCATGTGTAGGTCTTTTTGCTTCCTCCGATACCGCTCCGTCAATCTTCGTAGAAGATAGATTGCTTCCATGGTTGACCTTGGCATAAAACCAAATTGATTCTACGAAATATGAGTCTCTTGTCTTAGTCTCCTCTTTCAGACTCTTTCCCATAACTTCATAGTATGACTCATGAGCTTAATCCCTCACACGTAATTTGCACGAGTTTTGTATATCTCCTTATTCTTATAAATAGGGATTAAAGTGTTTCTCCTCCATTCATTTGGCATCTTCTTAGACCTCAATATCTCGTTAAAAAACTTTGTAAGCCAGAACTTATACATTTATCTCCTAGGCACTTCCATATCTCAATGGTATATTATACGGTCCAACCGCTTTTCCATTATTCATCCTCTTCAATGCTTCTTTTACCTCAAACTCCCGAATTCTACGATAAAAAGTTTTATTTTGGTCTTCCTCTCTAGTGTTTAGAATGAATGAGTCCTTAATGCCCCGTGTTCCTCATTAAATAACTTGTGAAAATAACCCTTCCATCGATCTTTGATGTCTTGTTAGTAACCAAGACTTTACCCTCTTCATCCTTAATGCATTTCACTTGATCCAGGTCTCTTGTCTTCCTTTCCTACTTTTAGCAAGCTTGTAGATATACCTTTCTCCGTCTTTGGTGCCCAATGATTGATATAACCCATTAAACGCTTTAGCTTTCGCCTCGCTCACCGCCTTCTTAGTATCTTTTTTAGTGCCTTATATTTTTCCCAATTTTCATCATTTTTACACACGTGCCAAGCTTTATAACATTCCCTTTAACCTTAACCTTATCTTGTACACTTGTGTCCCACCACCAAGATTCTTTATCCTTGGGTCCAAAGCCCCTTGATTCACCGAGTGTCTCTTTTGCTACCTTCCTAATCCCTTTAGCCATCTCGTTCCACATATCATTAACACTCCTTGTACTTCCCAAATCTCTTCCTCCATAATCCTCCCTCTGAAAAGCATTTGTTTTCGCCTTTAGTTGCCACCATTTGATCCTTGGCTCTCTGTCTCGATAATTTCTCCTTACTCTCATCTTAACTCGTACATCCATAACCAAAACCCGTATTGGGTAGTCAAGCTCTCTCCAGGGGATGACTTTGCAATCCATGCAAATCTTTCTATCAGATTTCCTTAATAGAAAGAAATCAATTTGAGAGAAAGAACCCCGCTTCTATATGTGATAAGATGCTCTTCCCGCTTTCTAAAACAAGTGTTAGCTATTGTAAGATCAAACGCTACCGCAAAATCTAGAATCGCTTCGCCTCTCGCATTAACTACTCCTAGACCATAACCCCATGCAAACCCTCATACCCCTAGATTCGCTCCCCACATGACCATTTAGGTTCCCACCTAGAAAAATCTTCTCTCCCAATGGTATTCTCTGCACTAAACCTTCTAAATCCTCCCAAAATTTAATCTTGTAGTGCTCGTTTAACCCTACTTGGGGTGCATATGCACTGATAATATTAAAAGTCTCCTGGTCCACAACAAACTTCAAAGCTATAATCCTATCTCCAAGTCTTGTCACATCCACAACATTATTCTTCTAATTCTTATCTACTATTATGCCTACCCCGTTTCTAGATTTTATCTTGCCAGTGTACCAAAGCTTAAAACCCAAAGTGTCGAGTTCCTTTGCCTTTTCTCCAACTCACTTAGTTTTTGTAGGCACATAAAATTAATCCTCCTCCTAATCATGGTGTCAACTATTTCCATTAATTTACCAGCAAGTGTGCCTATATTCCAAGTTCCAAAACGCATCCTACTCTTGTGAACTAACTTCTTTACCCACACCCGTTCACGAGAATGTGGGAACCCTTGCTTATTTTTCACTACAAGGCATGGCGTACGGCTCTTGCTCATTTGAAGTTCAGTACTCGAGCCATACTGGCGTGTTGCTTAGGGGCAACGACCTAGCATTAACACAATTACTTCTTTGATCCATGTCATAAAGATTCAACAAAGTTTTACGTTATTTCATCGTACCTAACACAACCCTCCTCTTTATCCGGCTTGGGGACCATTTTATGTAGGAATTTGCAATAAAGCTCAGCATAGGCAAAGTTATCAAGTATCAACAAGAAAGTACTGCAAATCATTAATATGCATTCAAATAACATATATAGGTTCATCATTTGTAATTTATACAACATGTAAAGTATAAGCAATACAAAAAAAGCACTTGGCAGCTTGGACCAATAAAGAAGGTTCCTTGTACAAAGAAACATGTTGCAACATGATCTGGAATTGTCTAGTGACCCAAAAAAACATAACTATACATGTTATTATGTACTCATTATTGATTCAGTTTGACACTATTATATTATTAGTTTCTTGTCAAAAAATTTAACTTGGACTTATGCTATATTCTCAATATTATATTATTAGTTGTCTTAAATGTTTTAATGATTTGATATAATCTTGAAAACAGATTCCTCCAATTATGATTGACAAGAGTTGGATTGAGAAACCAATTAGATCAAATGAGTTCTTGAATGGGGTAGTCCAATTTTTAGACTTTGCCTTTTCAAATGCACCTATAAATGGACAAATTTTGTGTCCTTGCATTACATATGGATTTCGTCATATGGGCAATAGAGCTGAAGTGTTTAGTCATCTACTTCAAAAGGGCTTTCCAAGAAAGTACACATTTTGGTACATGCATGGGGAAAAACATGTTCAATCCAATGTAGAATCAGTATCACAAGTACAAGAACCAACTAGACAACATCCAATGCAAGATATGTTAAATGATGTTTTTGGTGTCTTTGATAATCATGGAACTCAAGATTCTGGTCCATCAAATCTACCTAATAGTTACCACCCTAGGGATACAGAAGATGCAAATAATGAGGAGCTAGAAAAAATTAAGGAGTTGTTAAGGGATGGGAATCAAGAACTCTACCATGGTTGCACAAAATATAGCAAATTGTCATTCATCGTTCTTTTGTATCATATAAAAGTCTTATGTGGTGCAACGGATAAAACATTTTCAATGATCATTGACCTTTTAAGTGATGCTTTTCCCCATGCTAAACTACCAGCATCTTTCTATGAGGCAAAAAAGATTATCAAGAGCTTAGGTCTAAGCTATGATAAAATTCATGCATGTCCGAACAATTGCATGTTATTCTGGGGACGTTATGAGGATAAGGATATAGAGAAATGCATGAAGTGCAATGCATCCAGGTATAAACCAAATGAAAATAATGGTGGTGCGAGTAATGTGATGGATGGCCAAAAGAAAAAAAAAACCTCAACCAGTAAAAGTATTGAGGTACTTCCCACTTATACCTAGGATGCAAAGGCTATACATGTGCTCTAAAACTGCTGAGCTCCTGAAATGGCATGCATTGGAGCCTAACCCAGATGGGTTGTTAAGGCATTCTAGGGATAGTAAAGCGTGGAAGGACTTTGATTTATTGTATGAAGACTTTGCTTCAAAGCCTCGTAATATACGACTTGGTTTAGCTACAGATGGTTTTAATCCATTTGGAACTCTAAGTTCCAACAATAGCATTTGGCCTGTGATGTTGTATATTTACAACTATCCACCATGGTGTTGCATGAAGCAAACTTCTCTTATCATGTCGATGATAATTCCTGGTCCTAAGATGCCTGGCAATAATATTGATGTTTACTTACAACCCCTAGTTGAAGAGTTAAAAGAATTGTGGAAAGGTGTAGATGTTTATGACTCCTCTGCTAATGAAACGTTTCGCTTACGTGCTGCATTGTTTTGTACTATTAGTGACTTTCCAGGTCTTGACAACTTGTCTGGGTGGAACACACATACATTTCTTGCTTGTCCATCATGTAATTTTGATACAGAATCTAAAAGGCTGAAGTTTGGTAGAAAAAATTGTTTCATGGGACATCGTCGTTATTTGCCACTTGATCACAAGTATAGGAACAATAAACAGTCTTTTGACGGTTCTACTGAGTTTAGGCCTGCACCTATCCCACCATCAGGTTCAACCATGTTAAGACAAATTGAAGAAAGTCGTAAAAGGTCTCGTGATGAGGGTACAAGTGAGGTTGGGCCACAACAATGGAAGAAAAAGAGTATCTTTTGGGATTTACCTTATTGGGAACATAATCTTATTCGTCATTGCCTTGATATGATGCATATAGAGAAAAATGTTTGTGATAATGTATTGTTCACAGTGCTTGATGACAAAAGTAGAACAAAAGACAATTTTCAAGCTCGTAAAGACTTACAGGCGATGGGAATTAGAGAAAAGCTTCATCCATATCCTAATTCTTCTAAGTTTCCTCCATCATGCTTTAAAATGAAAAATGCAGAGAAAGATATCTTTCTAAAAGTTCTCAAAAATGTGGTTTTTCCAGATAGTTACTCATCAAATATTTCTAGATGCATTGATCTTAAGAAACGCAAGATCTCTGGTCTAAAAAGCCATGACTCACATATTCTTATGGAGCATCTTTTGCCAATTGCCTTTAGAAGATCTCTTCCTAAAGAAGTTACTTCAGTGTTGATTGAGCTATGTAACTACTTTAGAGAAGTATCAAGCAAAGTTTTAGATGTCAAGCATTTACAAAAACTACAGCATCAAATTGCTTTGACCCTTTGTCACATGGAAATGATATTCCCTCCATCCTTTTTCACTGTTATGGTTCATTTGGTCATTCATCTTGGAGAGGAAGCAATGATTGCTGGTCCGGTGCATTATAGATGGATGTACCCTGTTGAAAGGTATATCCTTGATTTTGTTTAGTTGATGATATATTATGGATTGGATTATTATGTGATTCATTTCCTTTTACTGTTAGGACCCTTGGGCATTTAAAATCATATGTTCGTAACAAGGCTGCACCAGAGGGTTGTATAGCTGAAGGGTACATTATGGAAGAATGTCTCACTTTTTGTTCTAGATATTTAGAGGATGGTGACATTGAAACAAGATTCAATCGACCAAGACGCAATGACAATGACAATGAGATTAATGCTAGTGATGAATCTACAATTTTGTCGAATTTATTTCTTGCACTAGGCAAGCCTGTTGGGGCTATCAAGATTTTTTCCATACCACCTTTGGAGAAAATACAAGCTCACTGTTATGTGTTAACTAATTGTGAATTAGTTGATACATTTTGCGAGTAAGTTATATGGTCTTATTTAGAGTTAATTTTCTTATTACCATCCATTTCATTATCATGATATGTAATATCTTTTGACTTCTTCCTCCAGTAAGTGTAGAATTGAGGTCACTAGGATGTATCGTGGCAAAAGTAACTCCTCCAACGCTATGGAAGAATATGTGCACAAACATTTCCACGAGTGGTTTAAAGAATATGTAAGAATATACATATTTAATTCCACAATTTTTTTTTCATCTCAAAAGCTTAAAATTAAGTATATATAATTGTCCTAATGCATTTCAAAATATAATAGGTTGCAAGAAAGGATGATCCAGATATTGCACCTGAAATTGAATGGCTTGCAAAAGGGCCAAATAATATTGCAAGGAGATTTGATGGGTTTAACATTCATGGATTTAAGTTTCGTGCTGAGAGAAAAGATCAAGGGTTGAGAACGCAAAATAGTGGTGTTGTTATGTCTACTGTTACTAAGAGATTTTCAGGTGGTAGTAACCCTATTGAAAGATCAAGTGATGATATGTACCATGGGAAATTGGTTGATATTATAGAGTTAGATTACTATGATAAATTAAGGGTTGTGCTATTCAAATGTGTTTGGGTAGATAGTACACTTAACAAAGGAACCAAGATAGATCAATTTGGAATAACAAGTGTAAACTTTTCTCGCTTGATACACACCAGTGCATATGAAACAGATAAACCGTTCATCCTTGCAACTGATGCTAGAATGGTTTATTATGTTGATGATCCAATTGATCAAGATTGGTGTTGTGTTTGTCATATGAAGCCTAGAGACACATATGATATGGGAGATGTGAACTTAGTGGATTTAGAAGAGCCATCAATGGAGGACATACTTTTCTGTGAGCAACATTTGGAGAACATTGAAGAATTACAATTAGTGTGGGATGGTGTCAATGAACAAGAACAAGATGAGCCAAATTATGATGAAGATCATAATAGTTGTAGTGATGGAGATGATGGAAGAATGTTAGACTAGTTTAATATCTCTTGTTATGTACTTTGTAATTTAAATTATAGTTCTTTTTGTGCTTCTTAAATCATTTTAAATTGAGAACTTTAAGTGCATTTTTTAGCTTATATCTTGTGCTTAAATTATATCTTGTGCTTCTTTTTGTGTTTAAATTCTATCTTGTACTTAAATGCATTTAAATTATAGCTTGTGTTTCTTTTTATGCTTCTATGTTTTTGTTGTTTGTGATAGTAAATTGTGTAGGCATTTGGTTCAAGATGAGGCAAAAACGTAAGGATTCAGGACAAACAATGTTAGAAAAATTGCGAGGACAACAAAGTAGCAACAGTAACGAAACTTCCCAAGACTTGCAGCAACACATTAGTGATAATCCGCTTGATACCCAACCTATAGATGTGAACATAACAACTTCTCCATCTAGTGATGACAACTTAGGCTCTTCCTCAAGCCCAAATGAAACTCAATCACAAGAGAAAGAGGAGCCTTTAGTTGTCAAGGTTAGAGGTAAGAGCAACATATCATTAATTTTAGTATCTTATTTTGTGATTGTTGTATTAGAAAATATATGTTAACTTTGTTTTGTGTACATAATGGTAGATACCTCTACTAGAGAAATTACAACTCAAAAAATACAAGCAAATCAGGTTTGGCATTTGGAAAAAACTAAAAAAGTTATCGTGGAACTCAATGCTAACGGACAAGGCAACAACAATGGTTCAAACTTGCTTGTGAGGTTTCTTGGTCAACTTGCTCAAAACTCAATTATTTGTCCTATATCAGTTGAAAGATGAGATTGGATGCCAGAGGGCAATAACTGCCAATAATGGAAATATATTGAGGTAACTATCTAAATTTCTGCAAATTTAATTGCTTTAGTGTCTCTATTATGATTAAGGATTGATTTATGAATATAATGATGTTTGAAGGAAAATTTTGAGTTTGATTATGCTGCTGGCATCAAATGGGCTATGAGTACCTTAGGGGAAAGATGGAAGGCCCACAAATACAGGCTAAGGTGTAAGCACTTCTACCCTAATAAAAGTAAGGATGAGATTCTTGCCAATCCTCCTTCAGGTGTGGATTGTGTTGATTGGACAGCTTTTGTGCATCACTATAAGGATGATAAGATGAAGGTGATTACTCTTTGTAGGAAATTATTTCACTTTGTCCATGTCCTAGAAAAGTTGGTATATAATGATTATCATATTTGAAAATTATAGGCACGAAGCTTACAAAACACAAGAAATCGGAAAAAACTTAAAAGTCCCGCATACCGGTGGTAGTAAAAGCAATGCAAGGAGAGCTTGCCAAATGGTAATTGTCTTATTGTAGCAAATTAAGTGTGCACATTTATTTGTTAGTTCTTACATTTTATTAATCAATGTTAGGAGCAAAAATTGGGAAGGCTTGTATGTCGAAGTGAGGTTATTTTGTCAACTTTGCTAAAAAAGGATGAAAATTATGTGAATGATGAAGGCAAGCAATTAGTTGTAAGTAAATTATCTTTGTTTAATTTTTCATTTTGCATGTTACATGATTCAATGCTATAATTATTACTTTAACAATTGTGCTTTATAGGCTTCCTATTGGAACTTTCTGAGTTGAAAGAATGATCTGAACATCTATTTATTTTTCCCTCCCATTCTCATTAAAAAAATATCAGCATAATTTTTTTAGAATACCAAATTCGAATCTATATTAGATTATAAAATTATCAGTCATCGAATTCGGTAATATATAATTGTACTTTATTGTAACAGGTGGAGTGTTACTTTAGGGAAGGTGTTCAATCTTTTCTACTAAACATACTTTTTGTCATTTTCTTTAGTACTTGCTAGTGTTATGTGAGATATATTACGTAGATTTTGTTCATAGTTGTACATGTGATGGAACTTTGATATATATATTATTTGTTCTCTACATATCTATTATTTGTTCTCTCTTTTCCAAGTCTCAACTTTGATTTTAAGTTTTTTCCCCTCTCATAAATTATTATTCTTCAATATTTATGAAACTAAAGCTCTGAAAGATTTCATTGACTTACATTGCAATAGGCTAGTAGCATAACTAATGCATTAATATTTGGACTGCTATGCTAGATGACTAGATTAATATTAGTTATACTTACTAATAATTTATAATTTGTGTGTTGAGACTTTCTTAATGTGATATAATTATTAAGTTTAAATATTTAAAACATAGCATGAAACACGCTTGTAATTAGAAAAATGTTAACTGATCTAGTTAGGAAATATTTTTATAGCAATTGTGAACTTGAAATCAAATTTAGAAAAATGTTCATATTCTGGTATTCTGGAGAAAATAAAAATTTAAATAGATAATACATAAAAATAATGGTACAAAATTAATATGTTAGAAATTAATTTTACATTTACATCTTATTATACTTTTTCCTTGTTAAATCATTCACGAGAATTGTTTCTCCAGTGCAATAATTGGAATTTCTTTTAAATCATATCTATATATATTCTTTCAAATCAACCTATTGCCTTAATTTACATATATATATATATATATATATTTATTTATTTATTTATCTTTATCTTTATGAGTTGGATCATGTTCAGAGTTGAAGACTTTGTGAACTAATAATCTTTTTGATAGAAGTTATTGTAACTAAATCATAACAATCTCTACTGCTGTCTTATTTTTACTTGTAGGACAAAATATCAAACCACCTACCTGAAGATCAAGAGCGTGCTGCTACTGTAGGGGTTCCATCAAAGGTATTGGCTCATCCCGATGATGCAATTGGAAAAGTCTACGGAAATGAGCATCCAGGTCGTGTGCGTGGTTTAGGCACTGGCATTTGCCCTTCTATTGCTTTTGGAAAGCCTAGACATTCCATTAGTTATGTGAATTTTGGTGGTTCTAGTAATAATGTATCCCAACAACACGTTGAAGACTTGGTGAAGCATGTAGAAACTTTGGAAGAGAAGCTGACTGGATATGAAGAAAGTAAGGAACAACTTGTACAAACTCAAGAACAACTTGCACAAACTCAAAGTCAATTGGCAACTCTTCACAAATTTTTACAGGATAAGTTTGGTAGTGAGTTACCTACTTGATGTTTCACGTTTTTAGTCATGTTTACTTAGAATATTCTTGAACAAATTTTAGTATTCTATTTTGCATTTTGATTTAACAATAGGAATGATTATGAATATCAAATGTTTTGAATTTGTTTTTGCTTATGATTTGATATATATATATATGAGATTGACTATTATTAATTAATGTTTTGGCTTTTAATATTATATTTAGCTTTCAAACATATACTGATATTAGAGGAAGTATGAAAAATGTCAAGAAATTATTTAAAAAAAAAGGTTAAAATTAGCCACGGTTGAACCGTAGCTAATTTCAAACTGAAAACTATCTTTAATTTAGCCACGGTTTAACCGTGGCTAATTATAAACTTAAAAATATTATTAAATTAGCCACGGTTATAACTGTGGCCATCTTTAATTTTTTTCATTCTACCATTACAGTTAGCTTCGGTTAGAACCGTGGCTAATTATGAACTTAACCGTGGCTAAATAAATGTTACCACGGTCCGAATAACCGTGGCTAAAATTGGAGCAACACCATGATTGAGCACGTAGTTAATAACCGTGGCTAATGTTAACTATTACGGTTTTAACCGTGGCTAAAGTCCTTTTTTTGTAGTGAATAAACATTTTCTCACCATGAGATATTTCCATATATATATATATATATATATAATATAGTTTTTTAGAGTATCTATAACCCTTTACATAAAATTTTAAACTAATAAGAAAATTTCTCAACTTTTATTAAGTAAATGATTAAAAATTATTACATGAATTAACAAAAATGAACCGAGAATTTATTATTATTATTATTATTATTTTATCAAGAGCTTACATATATCGAATCATTATTTAATCATATATATAATGATATTGGCTATAAAGTAGACATCACTAAATACATATAACCAAAATACAAAAGGAAATAATCATAAGCACATAGAATAACACAAAGACATAATACACATTTATAATTTTTCAAAATAACACCGCACGTTAATCATAGTGTTTGTGTTTTCAAAAGTAAATATACATATATTTTTAATAATTCTAATATATATATATATATCCCCCTCATTTGGAATTAGAATTCATGCATAGCCGATCTAAATGATAATAACTATAATGTATTATATGCTAGTCTGAAATCACCAAGAACAGAGAAAATTAACAGTTATAAAATATTTGAAAACACATGATGAGTTTCATCTGTATAAAGTACACAGAAAGCCACATAGCAACTAAAGCATGACAAGAATAAAATGATTTTAACAACATAATTAAACGAATGCTAAATAAATTATGCAATACAACTTTATATACAAACATTAACAAACAAGTTCCTCATCACAAGGAATCCACCCTTTAAAGTTTCATTTTTTTTCCATGTCTGTTTGTCTCACATCTTATTCGAAAACTTTAACTTTCATAGGAAATCCACTAAATCTTTGTTGTTACTTTAATATCATGACGACAAAGTCAAATACACTCACACTAATCAAGACAGGTAACATAAAAGGACATCTATCTCTCTGACTTCTCAACGGTTAGATGCAAACTTTTCCTTGAATCATTTGCTTGCCATCACATATAAACATAAGTCATACAAATCAGTAATATATCACAAATAAATTCATCATATACAAATTTATTTTCGAATAAATGATGACAATTAAATAAAATTCACAAAACATAGAGTCATTAAATTTAAATGTCAATTCTCTAAGAGACCAATTTGATTTAAAATTAATTTTATAATTCTTTTAAAAGTTGACATCACAGACCATTCATAATTCATAATTTGTCAGGTTCTCATCATAATTCATATTTTGTCAGGTCCTCATCATGGTTCATATTTTAGACTGATCTTAATAGTGCATTCATTGCATAAAAGTCCTTTTATTGTTAATGTCAATATAAAAGTCATAAAATTGTTCTCAAATAAAGGTAAATATGAAAAAATCTATGTAAATCAAACACATATGTTCATTGTACAATACTTTTCTTGCAAAGGTCATAAAATGTCCTCAAATCAAGGTAACAATATCTCAATGTAATTAAGAATATTTATTTAGCTTAAGTTTTGAATAATAATTTAGTTTTTATAAATTATAATATTAGTCTCATGAGATAGTTAATATTTAAATTATAACAACCCTAAATTTTGTCAAGTACTATAAGAAATTCAAAATTAAGCACAAAAGCAAATATTATAATCTAACAATATTAAATGTGCATAATTAATTTAATAACAATAACAATATGGATAAAATATTAAAGTAATAAATTAATTAACGTTATTAAATTACAAATAAAACTTATAATCTAACTAACTATAAACATATTTGATGCCATAATTTTTTTTTAAAAAAGACAATTCTTATCTCATAATTTTCTTTTCTTTTCCTTTCTCCTTCTCTTCCTCTTTCTTCGTTTTTTTTCTTCTCTTTCTTTCTCTCGTTTTTCCATTATTTTTCTCTTTCTCTTCAACGATTTCTCACCGCCTCACCCTTTCTTTCTCTCCCTGCGTTTGACAGCCTCACTATTCTTCCATCTATGTTTTAATTCAATGTCTTCACCTCCCTATATATAGATGTCTTTGGTGAATATTTTATTATTTGTTTACAAGTGGTAGAATTTTGTGTTACGTTGCACCACTTTCACGTGGGGCACGTAGCCTTCTAAATCGTTTTTTTTTCAAAATAAAGTAATGATTATATTTTAATTTTTAATTTTTTATATATTATTATTATTATTTTTAAAATTAAAATAATTATTACTTTCAATAAATATCTCTACTTTTTTATAATAATAATAATAAAAATAATATCTTGTTAATTGTATCTATCCTATTACTAAGATAAATATTAGATTTTATTTTAACAAATTTTTATTTTTAATTTCATAATTTTTTGTTCTATTATTTACTATTACCAATTTATTTAAAAAATTAATCTCTATGATTTTAATTAAGTTCTTATAAATTTTATTTAATTTCCTTTTACTAATAACATTTATTGTAAAATAAAACTAAATAGAATATTCAAATTAAAGATATTAAAATTTTATTCTTCACAAAAATGTTTTATTAAAATAGGATGTTACAGTATCTTCACTTAATTAATAAATGAGAAATTATTAATTTCTTGTGATACATATCATATTATTATATCTCTTAAACCAAATTCCCTATATATATATACATAAACTTGCATTACTTTCCTTTCTGGTTATCAAATCCATTTGTCATGCTTCTAATATAATCAAGGCACTCATATGACTTAGTCATGTTCTAACGACATTAAAATAATATGATAATATAATGTAACTACTAATTAATCAGTTCGGTATGCATATTATTCTTCCTTTTTACTAGTTCATAATTCAAGGTTTTGAATATATATATAGTTATATAGGATGTGTAACATAAAAGTCAGAAAAGATGATTAATGTGATAAGTAAGCTAAAACTCGACGGTTAAGGGATTTTTATAATGTCATTAACTTTAAGAAAGAACTTGTGCAGAGAAATATGCTCAGTTAATTATTAGTCTCACACAAACTATATATTAAAAGAACCTATATATATCAAACATAGTCTTCCTATTGCTGATTAATTTGGCAACCATATTTGATAAGGGTATTGTCAACCGAGATAAAGTCATTGTTTGGATGATGCTAAGTGTGCGCTCTCCACATTATCTTAATAATGCATTTAAGGAGAATGAATTTTCCTAAAAGTGTTGGTCGAAGATTCTAGCCTAAATATATAGTCTAGGCAATAATCAATAAACCAACCACTTTGGGTTACATAAATTTCACTTTTTGGTTTTTATTTTATACGTTTTAATAAGAAAAAAAATGCAATAGATAACATTTAGAAAGAAGAGAAAGAAATCTTCATAAACAAATTTATTATATAATGAGTTACTGATGTCAAATTTTTTATATAAATATTAGAGGAACCATATATATGTAATGTAATAAACAAGAAAACCAAGACAAAAAAGGAAAGTGGAAAGAGAGATGCAGGGAATATATGGTATCCACTATAGATTTGTGGCACATGCAAACTCTTACAGGTGTATTATTCCACACGATTTGCAAAGCAAAACGATCCCTTGGAAAACGCCGTGTATTAAAGAGAAGCCAAACAAAAGCTCCCTACTACCACCAGTTCCAAATCCACGCAAATCAGCCACAATCCCATATTATATCAGATTCTCCATTTGTTTTTTATTTCATTCAGATTCAGACACATTACACACACGGGGACTTGAGCCTATCTCTTGTCATGGTAATTAAGGTTAAGACTTAAGACTTAAGAATATTGAAGAGCTTATCTCTTTCTCTCTCCCATCGAGTTTGTGTTCGGATACAGAATGCAGATCCTTCTGTCACAAACTTTTGGATATAGAAAAAAATAAAATAAAATATGAGGAGGAATCTTCCAAAGGTTCTTTTTAAGATCATCGACCCTGTAACAAATCTGCCCTGGCTGCCTGGTCTGATAATTAAGAAAATTGAATTTAACATTAACTCCTTTAATTTGTAGGATTATTTCTCATGCTCTTTATTGTTTTTCAAACTCCAAATCTTTGTGCAACAATAATATGCTCAAATCTGAAATAATAAATAAGAGAAAGGAGAATAATATCCAAATTTTAATTTTTTAAACCTGAATTAACAGCTTAATTACCTTATTATAACTCAATAAGTAGGTGTCAAAATTTAGATATGGACTTTAAATTAAAGGATGCTTACACAGAAAAACATTTTTTTTTTATCAAATATGCTTAATTATTTTTGTTGATAGGAAAAATAACTTAATTGACGTACGTGTTTTTGTATAAATATTCCCCAACTTATGCAACTAGCTAGAGCTAGAGAACATATATATAGCAGGGATTTTGAGCAGCAGCTGGGGGAAAAGAAATATATAAAAATTTCATTATCATTCATCATTTGAAGAGGTTCAATCAAGAAACCAATCTATTCTCTTCACTAGGAAACCTGGAATCCGTCAATTCTAAGATTTTGCATTATTTATTGATAAAGAAGATATTATCACAAAAGGTGCATGTGTAAAAATGCATGCCTAATCTGAATCTATTTTATAAACCAAATCCTGTTGAGTTTGCTGTCACAAGTGTTTATAGTTTTGTAGCTACTTTGGATTTCCAGATAATGAAGCCTCTCTCAAAATGCATTATTGATCTATGTCTAGTTAAAAACTTGTGGCCAAGATGCTTGAGAAATATTTTGATGCCCACGGGATCCATGTTTTGCTGAGGTGGGAGATTTTCTTATAATATAAAACTACAAGAAGTCTCTACGGGCTATATAAATATAAAATAATTAGGACTCTGTATTGGCACAACTGGAATGAGACCTTGGAAACTGAAAGGAAATAGTCCTGACTCCTAACCACATGCGGAGAGAAACAGCAAAATTCAACACTTTGCTTGCCTTTAGATATGGAACCTTATTATAAAAAAGTTCAATTCATAAAGGTCCCACTCATTACTTGGAAATGTGGCACTATTAATGTGCTTGGTCCTTTTTGTCTCCTAACCTTATATAAGTATATTTATTAATTCAGAAAACCAACATCCGCAGTGTTCTTATAATCTATCTTGGATATGGTTTTTTGATACAATTGATCATGATCATATCAAGCATGATTAAGTTAATATCTGATCTTTAATTTGATTTGTTATACGCACTGTATTGATTAATAGTGTCTGCTTTGTATTATCTTATGGATCAATCATATGATAACAGTTGCCTTTAAGGTATATATCTTATGGATCCATCCAGTGGAGGGGCATCAGAATAAGATTCCTTTTTAACTTTAATTTAATTTAATTTTGATGTGATGTATAATGGAAAGATTCATCGGCACAGGTACATTGGTTGTTGGCATAATAATCTTTCAGGGGAATATACAATGGATCGATGTTGACAGTTTTTCACAGTTTATGCCATACCATATGATCATTAAGTCACACTGAATTAGTAAGTTTGTAAAAATATTAAGTTCAAACATGTGTACACCCATTGTACCAAAAGCATATGATGAATTAAGATGTATAGCGGGTGGCAGCGTATGCTTGCCAAAGGGCCCAAGCCTACCTATGAATCTTATATGCAGCTGGTAATACTAAATACTTGGTCTGCTTGAACGTATATATTGATTATCCAAAACATTGATAGCTTTCAGGTTAATTATGACATTAGGGCATTGATTTTAGAAAAAGGGCATATATATGAAGACAAAATTATTATATTAATGGGATTTTTTTTTCATTCATTAATTCTTCCTCTTCCATATATATATATTTATGCGTAATTATAAAACGAAGAATAAAAGTTATAAATTCGATCTTTTTTATTTTTTAATTAAATAAAAAACATGAATTTAAAGTAGCTACAATTAGTTAATGCAAGTGTAAATCTTGACTCATCAGGAATCAGCCACATTGGGTCATGGATGGCATATAATTCCTCTCCTTTTCACGTGTCATTGAGATTTTCTTCTCAGATTAATTTGGCTGTTTTTGAAAAAGAGAGTATCTGCCCATAAAGTTCAGTTTAAATAAGGGAGTTGTTACTTACACGATACATTAATTTAACACAATCTCAAGCACAGCGATGATGTCATTCCCCTCAATGTTTAAATTATTATAGGGGATATATTTTTAAGTGAGTATGTTCTATTACATTATTATTTAAATATTTAAATTATTATTTAATACGTATAAAAGTATTGTTAATAATTAATATGATTTTATGATAATTTTTATTATTTTACATATATTAAATAATAATTTAAATATCTATAATAAATCATATTCACATAAAAATTACTCATTATCTGAGTTACACACATGCTCATCGATTATTTTATTGGTTATGAGGTTGTTGAATTAATCCTTAGACTTACGTTTTGGTTCCCAACAAAACCAATGCACACTTCCTGCATAAAGAATAAAGATTTGCTGCCATTCATGCATGTGGTCATATTATTAAATTTTCTAGCTTCCCATTTTGTCGTGCAATTCTTTATATCTTTTCTTTTATGTCGCAGAACATTGTGTAATCTTTTTTATATATATTTAGTTATATTAAGAATGTTTCAAGAGTTACTTATACAAATAATGGCAGTTAAATAGTTAGCTAGTTAAGTAATTAGTTGCTTTGTTATTGTATAAATAGTAGAATATTAATATTATAATATTATAGTTGAAAATAAATATAAATTGAAGAGTTTTTTAAAAAAATTTGAATAGAGAATTGAAGTATTACTCTCTAACTCGAAGAAAGAAGTTCTAATAGTTACAAAACTTTTCTCAAATAGAAAGAAAGAGAATGAGAGAAGTGCCCCTAGCTGACTAAATAAAATATAGAACAGTTTCAGTAGTAGGGTAGGTAAATATATGAAAATCGCACCAATTAGCCTGGGGATGAGAAGGTTTAAATTTAATCTTTTTTTGTAAATTACTGTAACCTTTTTGATAGGGAAATTGAAAGAGCACACAATAAATTTACACCCAGTGGGGCAAAACAATAAAAAATAAAAAGATAAGAAACTGTTTTGGGCAACATAATATCTTATTCGTTATAAGAACAGGTAATAATTTATTTATTGATCTATGGCGTCTGAAATTAGTCAATAAATTCAGGCTATATCTTTGAGGAAGAAAGGTGGGGAGGTTAACAAAGGAAGTAAATAAGAAAGAGAGAACTCCACCATGTTCTGGGTTCTAACTTCTAATTAAAGAGTAAAGACATGAAAATGTGGCAAATTAATGTGTGATTTTCATCTGATTTCTACGTAACTTGAACCTTGACTTGAAACACTTCCAAACCTGAAATATAGGTAGCTGACCTATTGCTAAACATTCTTTTAATTAGCGATTTTGGTGCTATTGTTAAACCTTAAGAAATGCTTCTTACTGAATATTTAGTTTCTCACTACACTTGTGCGTGATGATAAATTTAATTTGTATGTTGTTGGTATTAGAATTATAATGAGTCTGAAAAGTGAAGTTAGTATTTATTGATGATCATGAAGTATATATATATACAGGAAGCTAAAGCTTAACCGAAAATAACTAAAAAACAGTTATAACTGAAAAACTAATTCAGTTTAAGTGGATTTTACATCCTCTAACAGCCCCTCGCAAGCTGAAGCATACAGATCAATCATGCTCAGCTTGGATACAATAGAGTGAAATGGAGCAGGATCTAAGGCCTTGGTATGAAGATCAGCAAGTTGAGCTGAGGAAGAAATAGACATCAAGTGAATCACGGTAGTAAAAGCAACAATAGGGGAAAAGTCTCAAAATAGTCCACCTCTTGTTGGAGTTATAGGCTTGAACCTTGTCATGTACGAAATGACAATCTAATTCGATGTGTTTAGTGCGCTCATGGAATGATGGATTGTTAGCAATGTGGATGGCAGAAAGATTATCACAATAAAGATGTATAGGAACGTGAACAAACTGCTGCAGATCTTGTAGCAAATATAGAAGCCACTGAACCTCACAAACAGTAGATGCTAGAGCCTGATACTCAGCTTCTGATGAGGACCGAGAAACAGTGGTTTGCTTCTTAGATTTCCAGGAAATTAAAGAAGAACCAAAGAAAATAGAGAAACCAGTAACCGATCTTCTTGAATCAAGACATGATTCCCAATCTGAGTCACTAAAGGCAGTCAACTTGAGATCAGAAGCTGAGGAGAAAAATAATCCTTTGTCAGGACAGCCTTTGATGTACCGAACGATTCTGATTGCAGCAAGATAATGATCCTGCATTGGATTGGACATGAACTGGCTCAACTTTTGTACAACAAAACCAATGTCTAGACGGGTGGTAGTGAGATATAATAATCTCCCTACAAGTCTTCTATAGGATTTAGGATCATCATACGGGTCCCCTGGAGCTGCTTGTAATTTTAGACCAGAAAGCATAGGTGTGCTAATTGGTTTGGAACCAAGTAAACCAACATCATCCAAAAGTTCCAAAGCATATTTCCTTTGAGATAAGGTTATACCTTCCTTTGATCGAGCAACCTCTAAACCAAGAAAAAATTTCAGAGGACCAAGATCCTTGATTCTGAATTGGTCATCCAAATAATTTTTGACAAGAGAAATCTCAGCCAAATCATTGCCAATGAGGACTAAATCATCAACATAAACTAAAAGAATTGTAATAGAGGAATGAGAGGTCTTCACAAATAAAGAATAGTCAGATTTGGACTGACAGTAACCCAAAGTAATCAAAGCAGAAGACAATTTGGAATTCCATTGCCTGCTTGCTTGTTTGAAGCCATATAGAGATTTGATACGTTTGCAAACTTGGTTGGGTTGAAAAGATTGGAAACCTGGTGGAACAGTTATATACACCTCCTCATTAAGGTCCCCATGTAGAAAAACATTATTTACATCAAGTTGATGTAAATACCAATTGTGAGCAGCAGCCAAAGCCAAAACCAATCTTACGGTAGTAAGCTTAACAACAGGGGAAAAAGTCTCAAAATAGTTCACACCCTCTTGTTGATTATAACCTTTTGCCACTAGCCTGACCTTATATATTTCAATGCTACCATCTGCTCTATATTTGATTTTATAAATCCATTTACATCCAATAGGTTGTTTACCAGGTGGTAAATCAGTAAGAATCCATGTTTTGTTTTGTTCTAGAGCAGAAATTTCTTGATCTATGGCAAGTTTCCAACAGTCATGTGCAATGGCTTGCTTGTAAGTCTTAGGCTCAGAAACAGAAGAAACAGAAGAAATAGAAAAAAGAAAGTGTTTGTGTGAAGATGATAATCGATGATAAGAAAGAGACTGAGAAAGAGGATACTGAATACCTGAGGATGAAGTAACAGGTGCAGTAGAATTGACAATATTGTAATGATAATCCCGTAAGTAATTTGGTGGGTGTCTAGATCGATGGGACTGTCTTTGGGATGGTCCAGAGGATAAAGAAGTAGAGGGAGGTATGGTGAAGAAAGGAGCAAATGATTCTGCAACAGGAACAGTATGCAAGGATGGATCAGAAGATGAAGGAATAGAGGGAGTGCATGCAGAAGCAGAAGGTATGGATAAGTGATCAGGAGTAAGATTTGAAGAAGAAAGCTGAGAAGGAAGAGAAATTGGGAAAACATCAATAATTGCTAATTGTGTTTGATCAGAGAAAAAAGGGAAAATATTTTCATAAAAGATGACATGTCTGGAAAGGAACACCTCTCTGGAATGAAGATCAAATAAAAGAAAACCCTTCACACCAGCTTTATGGCCAATATAGACACATTTTCTGGCCCTATGATCAAATTTAGATTGACTAGCAGTAAGAGTAAAGGAGTAGCATAGTGATCCAAAGACCCTTAAAGAAGAAAAATCAGGATGCTGATTGTAAAGAAGAAAAAATGGGGAATGATATTCAAGCTTGGCAGAAGGAATTAAATTCATGATATGGACAGCATGTAAGATAGAGTAAGACTAAAAATGTTTAGGAAGATGAGATTGAAACATTAAAGATCTTGTTATGTTAAGAATGTGTTGATGCTTGCGTTCAATCACCCCATTTTGTTGGGGAATTTCAACACAAGTAAGTTGATGAATGATTCCTTTAGATTAGTAAAAATGAGGCATTGCAAATTCTAAGCCATTATCAGATCAAATAGCTTTTATTTTGGTGCCAAATTGTGTATCAACTAAAGAAGTGAAATTGATGATATGATTCCTGGTTTCAGACTTATGCTTCATTAAAATAACCCAAGTAAATCTGGACTTATCATTAACAATAGTTAAAAAATATCGATGACCATGCAATGAAGGAATGGAAAAAGGTCCCCATATATCTATATGTATGAGATCAAAAATAGAAGCAGAAACAAAAGTGCTTAAAGGAAATGGTAATCGTCTTTGTTTAGAAAAATGACATATGTCACAAGCTTTATGAGATACGGAAGGAACAATAGAGTGTTGTTTGTGTATTTGATTGTAACATTGAAAGGAAGGATGGCCTAAACGAAAATGCCACAAATCAAAAAATGAATTACAAGGAGCAGAAGCTACTGTCAGGATAACTTTATGTAAAGAAAAAATAAATGGTACATGAGGAGAGCATGGTGTTATCATTACATATAAGCCTCCTCTAGCTTCAGCTTTACCAATCATCCTCAAGGAATTCAAGTCCTGTATGACACAGAATTGATGAGTGAAACAAAATTGACAAGATAAGGAAGAAGTTAACTGTGTAATAGAAATAAAATTGAAGGAAAATTGAGGAATATAAAGAACATTGGTAAGAATAAGAGAATCATTAAGAAAAACAGTACCAGAAAATTGAGCATGTGTAGTTTGACCATTAGGAAGACAAACAATAACTGGTTTGATGGATTTATAAGAAACAAAAGAGGACAAAGATGAAGTAATATGGTCAATTGCCCCGGAATCAATGATCCAAGTTACAAAATCTTTACCTGAGGAAACATTGGAAGTTGTCACATTGTGTGTACTGACCAAATTGGAATGATGAGAAGTAGAAGTAGGAGTTGACTGAGGAAGAAGAGCCAAGAGACCTTGAATCTACTCGTGTGTAAGACCAGCTAAGGAAAAATTATTTTCTTGATTATGAGAATTATGAGCTAATATCAAATAGAAGATGAAGATTAAGTTGAGAATGAAAATAGATTAAAATGGATATTTGAAAGCTTCTTAATTCAATTCTATAGGTTTAATTTAACCGAGGAAAGAACAATGAAACTTAGTGACTAATAAAGGTGTATAAGAATAATTATTGAGTAATGAGACTGATAATTAAATGAAATCCTAGAATTTTCTATAATACTTACGAAGGTTAGAAAATTCGATATTGAAGAACTAAAATGTTCTTAACAGATATAATGTTTCCAGTTAGATTTCATTTTAAACTCTCATTTCCTTTCCTCCATCATTTCTCTTTCGTTCTTATCCCTTTATTTGACTTTTTATTCACTTTTCCACTCTCACTCTTGTTGCTCTCTCATTTTTACGCTAGCAGAAGAAGGAGGAAAACAAAGCAAAAAGAACAAGAATCAAAAGGGGAGAAAAAAGGTAGAGGAAGGAGGAAAGAAAGATAAAGGAAAGAAGAAAGTGACTTCAAGCTAGGTAGGGGGTGCTTTCTTTGCTTCACCAATTCTTGCCTATTATTCTTAGGGTTTGAGTTGGTAGCTTGATAAATGATTCAAATGCATGGGTAAAATGATGAGTATAGAAAAACTTGCTTGTGATATGTTTTTGATTGATGAACTTGTCATTAGCTTGGTTTTCTATGAAAAGTTGAAATTGATGATGGGATTTCCCCAATACCCATTTTTGAAATATCATTTTGAGGCTGATTTGGATGCATATTTATGGAGTATTGTGTTTGAGGTTGATGAATATTTGAATGGTTTTGGTTTTCTTTGGTTCAAAACTTTGTTTTTTGCAGATTTCCAGCTGGTAATCGATTGCCACGGGCTGGTAATCGATTACCAAGCTGCGAAATGAGTTCTAGAATCGTGGTAATTGATTACCACGAGCTGATAATCGATTACCAAGTTTCTGGGTAAGTGGTAATTGATTACCACACCAAGGTAATCAATTACCAAGCCTCTGCCAAGCTAGTAATCGATTACTAAGGCCTGATAATCGATTACTAGGCCCCTGTTTTGAAGAATTGGCAAGTGATATGATGGAAACAGAGTTCTTTACCCCTTGAGAACTAATTGTAAACCTTAAACCTTGAATTAATGCATTACAAATCATCTTTTGAGATCAACTTTGCAAATGATTTAAAGATGCACTTAAATTCCTGAAAGTTAGATTATGGATTGTATTATTCTTTGATGTGAAATGATATAATAAAGCATCTTATTGAATGCATGTTGAGCTTGATGGTTGAGATGAACAACCTAGAGATAATATTTGATTTTAGGGTAACCTATTATCTAGGGACTAACCTCGTAACTAGGGTAAGACTTGGATAATGGTAGTTAAGGATAGACATTCCCTTACCACCAGAGTAATTGAGGTTGAGGATGGACACGCTTTCCCTCTTTACCTGAGTTTCCTCTAGATGAAATGTAGTTGAGAATGAACATTTCCTCTCTACTTGAGGTGGTCATAGATCCAAAGATAGTGTGAGGAAAGATGATACCCTCACTATCAAAGTAGTTGATGATGAACATTCCTTCTCTACTCACAACTATAAAATGAGGATGGACATTCCCTCATTAGTTGTGGCTGCTTGGGTTACTCGGAATAGTTCTGTGTAATAAGATGAGACTGTTACAAATAGGTTTATGTGCACTAACCTGAAAGCAGACTACTACCAAGAGGACAGTATTGTGAGGATGGACATTCCCTCCATACCATTATAATAAATGATGAATGATGATTATTGATGGATGACGAATGATGATTATTGATGAAAGATGAATATGAGATTAGCTTTATTGTATGAGTTTATCTTGGATTGAATTCTTGATACGATACTAAGATTATGAAGGGATTTGATTACTTATTTGATTATACAAATGATTTTTGATAAATGATATAAAATAAATCTCTATTTCAATAATAGAAGGGACTTGATTTGGCCTTGCCACCTTTCTACTGGATATATTTTAATGATTTGAAATGATTTTTCTCCGAAACAGTTAGAATTATTATGATGACATGATTTTTATATTGACTATTGAGAATTGTGAGATTCTCACCCCACTTGCTTGAATTTCCAAAATGATTCTAGGACGACTTCGAGCAAACCATAGAGAAGGAGAAGGACCTGATCTTAGAGATGCTATGTTCCTTTTTGTTTTGATATTTGTGTATGGTTGTATATCATTTTGCACCTTAGTGGCCAATGATGTAATTATTGTACCTTGATATATAGCTTTGTATAGAACACAGTTCTAAAGATATGTACTATGTATTTCCGCTTTAGGCTCATATTTTTGTATATTATATATGTACATCTTTATAAAATTTGATATTGATCTAAGTGGCGTACTTTAATATGATTATTAATGCATAATTCTAGATATATCATTAGTTTTACTATTAGGATGTTACACTAGTCAACTAGTGTGATTGTGAGAGCTCTTCCATTGGATAAGAAGAAGGATTACATCTTGCCTTTTATGTCTTGATGCAATGTTTAGAGTGAAAACATGACCTAGTTTGAGAATTTATATTACATGGTGTCTAATTTATATTAGTTAAGCGTCATATTTTAATCTCTGTTACTGGTTATAGATGTGGAATTACAAATTTAAAAATACCATTAGTTGAAATATTGAATTGCAGATTTAGTCTTTGTTTTGTTGCTTATATGGTGTCTAATTTATATCATAATTATATTGATCCTGTTAGGTTTACTTTTGAGGTGTTTTTTTAATATTTGTTATTGCATTTTTCTTTTTGCCTAGTCTAATTTATATTAGATGGTGTTATATTTAAGTTCATACAATCTCATTTTGTTTACATTACAATTAGATTGTGTGATTTGTTAATTTTTAAAATGTTTTGTGACATCGGGTTGAGTTAGGTAAATCGGAAGTGTGACCCTAACTTAACTTAGAAATATATCAGGTTTAGTTTATAAAAATCGAATGATCAAATTTGTTCCAATTAGTTTCGGGACGAGTTGGATTTTAAATACTACTACTAATAATACTTGTTTTGATAAAAAAAATAAAAAGTTGTAAATGAAAGGCATTTAATTACTTTGCCTAAACAAGGAATTTAAAATGCTAGTGAATTTATTACTTTCATCTAAATAAAAAATTTTACAAATGAAAAGAATTTAAATGAAACAATTAAATTTTTTAACATTTTAAATTCTCTTGAATTTTTAAATGTTCAATCCAAACACATCCTTAACGAAATTTGCAAAATGACTCGAGGGGTTTTCATGGTCACGCCAATTATCTTTTGAGTGTGGTATTTCCATGAAATGTGCTTAAAAAGACTTAAAAAAAAAAAAACAAAAACAAAAATGTGTTTTGTTTAATTTGAAATCCTAATTTACATTTAGACTATAGTTTATGCTTTTTTTGAGGGGGTGGGGTGTGGGGTGGGGTGGGTGGGTTACTAGGCTGTGTATTTACTTCTTGTAATTTCAACATATGTTTCTTATAGTATTCTGTTTCATTCTGATGGACATGCCAATGTTCACATGTTAAAAACTTATTCTTTTGTTCTTTCGACAATAACCTTGTTGACATAAAGATTAATAAGTTTAAATCATATAATTAAAATTTGTCAGAGTTGGTTTTTCAAGAAGGGAAGCCTTACCGAAACGCTTAGATTTATCGTCGTATGACTTGAAAGTTAGAGGTTTAAGTTATGGAATTAACTTTTTGTAAATGTAAGATAAGACTGCATGCTATAGACCCACATAGGAGATCTGATCCTTTCCTAGATCCTGTGCATAGCAAGAGCTTTGTAACATCGGGTTGCCCCTTTTAGAGTTGATTTTCCAAAAATGCAAATAACTGCTCAAACCTCAAAGTTGTTTGGATTTTGAGTAATACGAAACAATTGGGTTTGGGGCTTTGAACACTTCTAAACAACATGCATAAATGAAGTGATAAGATGAAAATGATCAATCATGTAGTGGGAGCGAAGGCTCGATCATCAATAGGGCTCTCCTTATTTGATTCATTCTATAGGGCGGGGCTGCAGGAGCTAGCCCCGGCCGCCGATACAGTTATCATGCTTACCTGAGTCAAGTAGGTTAAGTAAGAGAGAAGAGACCCCCTCTAAGAAATAAACCATTTTAGTTAATAGCATCATAAACAGCATTCACGATGTTCATTACCCTGAGTATACTAAATGGAAATCCTGATTTATAATATGCTCCTAGCATTTGTCATGCAGATTGAAGAGTTCATTGACTATCTTTGTTTCATTAGAATTCATACCGGGCCATTTTCATGGAGACATGTGAATTTAGATGTGCTCAATGTCTATATTTATTGATGATATGCAAAAGATTTGATTATGTTTCCTCCTGTCCTTCCAAACTGCGGATGTCTTTGTGTAGACATTGATGCTGATTTATGGAGTAGATTACATCATGTGATTCATGTGTTTGTAAAATTTTGCTTGCTGAACCAATTAAATTATTTCTATACAAAACTGTTATTAAATATTAATTTATATTCTTATATAGTGGCCACCTAGGAATCTTACTTGTTACCTGCCTTTACTGACTTTTCACATCTTTCATATGTTCTTTGCAGGTGACACGAGATGAGCTGACTCAGAAATATAATTAAGTGTTGCATTTCAAGCCAACATGCACATCTTCTAAGTAAACAAAAGTAGCAGTTGAGGAACTAGATTCACCTGTTGCAGATAAAGATTGTGCTGAAGCCTCTGAAACTCCTTCAGATAAAGTTGGAATAAGTGAAGATTCATCTCCTAAGTCTGATGCCAGTCCTGCTCCAGCTATAGCTAGACATTCAAGATCTGCTCGGAAAAGTGAGATGCCTCCGATAAAGAACGAGGATTTGATTCCTGGGGCAACTTTTACTGGGAAAGTAAAATCTATTCAGCCATTTGGTGCCTTCATTGATTTTGGAGCTTTCACATATGTGCTTGTTCATGTTTCTAGGTTGACTGATGGCTATGTTAAGGATGTTGCAAGTGTTGTTTCTGTAGGACAAGAAGTGAAGGTGAAGCTAATTGAAATGAAGACTGAAACTTAGCGTATTCTCTCTCTACGCATGAAAATGATGACACTACTAAGCTGCAGCAACGAAAAGATGCACCCATCAGTAGAGAGATTTGGGAATGTTACGGGAGTTTCATCGCTGCAGGTTGGTCAAGAAGTCAGTGTACGAGTTTTGCGAATCACAAGAGGACAAGTAACATTGACCATGAACAAAGAAGAAGATATTGCAGAATTGGACTCAGCACTTGGCCAAGGGGTTGTCCATGTTGCAACAAACCCTTTTGAATTGGCTTTTCGTAAGAATAAAGATAGTGCTGCATTTTTGGATGAGAGGGAGAAAATACAGAATGCAGTTGAAACATCATCAACAGCAGGAACTTCAGAAGAAATTAATGGAATTGTCAAGCAAGGGGAAACTGTATCAGATGTTCTTGATGTGCAGGCTGAACCAGAAAGCAGCAAGAGATTGATTGATGATGTTCCTTCTGAAGTAAAAAATAATGCTGAAAATGTTATTTCTGAAAACGAGGTAGATGTGGGAGCCAATTCAGTGGATAGTGCTTCAACAGCTACTATAGATGATGAAAGAGACACCGTAAGCAATATCTCCAGCCCAATGTCAGATGTAGATGGTGCCTCTGAGAAGGAAGCAAAGGTGATTTCTGGAAGTTTGGCTCCTGAAGGGGATGTACCTACTGTAAATCAAATTATTGAGGAAGCTACTCAAACCGATGTCACAACAAGCAATGTAAAAACTGACTCACCTCTTGAAATAACTAATGGAAATGTAATAGAAATTGGAGTTGATCATATTGTTGCTGGAGATGAAAAACAATCACAAACTTATAATTCAGAGGAAGATTTTTCTGCTGCTGCACCAACTGACAGTGATGAGATTGAGCCTAGCTCCATTAAAATTAGCAGATTACAGGGTCTGGTATTACATCAAGTGTACCAGCTGCCCAAGAAACTGCAGTTTCTTTGTATTCTATCTCACATTCTCTATCCTATATAAATCCATTTGTCCATGTGTTTATCTCTCATTTATATGTGCTTATGGAAATAGTGATTGTAATTCCACATCCAATATGACAACTAAAATTAAACATTTCGTGCAATAAGATGCATGTACAAGAGGCTTCCAATTAACTCATCAAATAAAATTTCCTTTGCATCACAAGCAGATGACAATGTCGGAGCTGTGCTTGAGAACAATGATAGTGATACTAGTTTAAGCGGACAAATTGGCACATTTTCTCCTGAGGGCAGCTTGAATGCAGGTTATTCACTTATTCTTCAATTTATTTTCTTTCCCTGCTTGCCTGGTTCAATTTTAGTTCATGAATTAAAATTTGTAACAACAATAATTCTAAAAAGGGTGTTTATTTGGTATTAAATATTCTCATATATTATGTGATATTTCTTAGTTTTCATTTCCAAAGGGATCTCAATCAAGGTGCTTTCTATGATATTCACGCATTTGGAAGGATTTTGAAATCCTTTCTAATTGGCTCAAAATCCTTCCTAATTGGCTCAACCATTTGCACCTAAGTGTCCAGCTTACTGTCCTGTCAACAGTCTTATGTATCAAAAGTTTTATTATCTTATTAAAGATATGTCATTTTTTTTTTTGCTCATTGAATTCAAGAAACTATTTGATAATTATCAAAAACTTAAACTCATCCTCTTCCTGAATCAAAATAGACGAATAACATGTTTCCTTGACAGTGTTTTATTAAGGATGTCAAAGAGGCTTGGGGAGCTTGCTCTTCTGGAGCAGCCTTTTATCAAGGATGACACTGTTTTGGTGAAGGACTTGGTGAAACAAACTGTAGCTGCTATTGGAGAGAACATTAAAGTGAGACGTTTTGTTCGGTTTACTCTTGGGGAGACTGCCGAGAGTGAACAACAATAGCAGCATAAGATGAAGAAAATGCCAGAAAACATGGTTGATAACAGGGTAGTCCATGCATACGTTACAACAGCATATGAACATATATGGAGCAGGATGAGACTAGTTTTGAAAACAGCAATCTGATTTTTTTATAGTATCCAAATGAGCTGTCGGCATAGACATATTTTATTATTCTGTATCTTCATGGAGCAGATGCATTTTTGAATTACTAGTTTCATTAATTCTTGATTCAATGTCAGTCAGATTAGAGAACAGTCCCTATTGGTAAATTAACAGAGCCTCACATACTATTACAAATTCTATTAAGAATTTAAAAAAATTAACAAGAGGGATTAATTGTGCAGCACAGTCAAGAAAATATAAGGAGTTAATTGCACAATAAAAAAAAACATAAATTAAGTGTTATAATCAATAGCACAAGGTTATCTGAACATTGAGTAAATAATTGTTACAATCTGTTTTACAATCACACAACCCACTCTCCAACATATAAGATGCAAGAATTTGTGAGCAACGTACTAGCACAACTATGCTGGCTTCACTTAAGTCTAACATGCAAGAGCTTGCAAGTTGTAACAGCTTTTACCATAAATTTGGATCTGCAAAAGATCTTGTACACATAAAAATATCGTATAATCATGTACTCATTCCACGTCGCCTTATAGAGAGAGGAGAGAGAAAGATCAAAATAGAGGGGGGGAAAAATCAAAATTTGTCCTTTAATATCGCATTCAAATCATTTATTGCTCTGACACTAAATACCGCTGCTTTGATGACTTGCAGGTACAAAACGCCAGGGGTCCACAGCAACATCTACCTCCCTCTTCTTATGAAATTTGTATACTTGTGGTACATCAAATGGATGCTGAAACAGCAAGAAACAAATTAAGATTTACGAGATAGGTCCACCATTGCATTCTAGTTGCTCCTCAAATCACTGATATAAAAAACCTGTAAAGGTAGATCTGTCAAATGGAAGAATTTGGGTATGGGGTAAGTCAAAGTTAAACCTGGACCATGAAAGAATCAGGTTGTGTTGGGGAACTGGGCTTGAAACTGGTGGGTTCACCACATTAAATGAGAGAGAACATTTATTCAGTCACTTCATTCAACTAATCTGGAAAGTGTGAATTCAGGGATAATATAGATTTAAGTAAGTTTGGCCAGGCATCCTAAAAAGTCAGATGAGTTAGTCTTAATGATCAACTGGGGATGATAAATTGATCGGTCCTCAATAGTATGAAGCTAGTTCGGTTGGTTCAGGATTCATCAGTGCTAACTGCTAAGAACAAAAGGGCTTATCTTGTATTTGAGACAAGGAAATAGAAAACATATTTTGATACAAAAGTAAGGCCAATTTAGAGAGAGTTAATTATTATAGGATTCAAGAACATCAAATATGCAGTAAACTTCACTCACCTCACACAGAACTTCAGTATTGCTAGCACTGAAATTCTTCAAGGCTCCTCATTTCACATTCTGCAATGAGATAAAATTGAACCCTTGTTATTATCACATTTGCGAAAATAAATCCTCTTCAAAGGGATTTTTTAGTACTAAAAGAACTCTTCAAAGGAATTTCTATTTATTTAAAAAAAAAAAGAAGATAAATGTGACATTACAAATTTACAACAGATAAAGAGGATGACTTCACTAGCAAGTGTGTATTGTGAAAGCCTTCTTTCAATTATTTTCTGTTCATGGTGTACCGTAAGATGTTTACCAAGCTAAAATAATGAAGTATCATGTAGAATAATTGATTCATTTTAAGGCAGCTTTCTGTAGTTCATCCCAGGTGGCTAGTTTTTCCCTAGGCTTGTTCCTTGAACTTCCAAGCCTCCTTTCTTCAGAGTCTATCTTTTCCCAATCACTGAATGAAACTATTCTGACATTTCTATCATGTAGAAGTTGGAGAAGACCGTCTCTGCCTGGTTTTGGCAAGGCCGATGATGAAATCAATACTCCTTTTTCAAGGTCTTCTGATATGCTCAAAACCTATCATGTCAATTGTCAGCAAAAAATACAATGCTAGAAATCACATGCAAACCTTAGCTAACCCTGCCTTCTTCCTCACACCCTTTCTAGTCTCCCTTTCACATGTAGCCTCGTGCTCCAGCTAGCTCAAACTACTAAATAAATTCACATACATGCATAATCTGTTTCGACCTTTAAACAACAGGTTATTATAAATGGGTAATAATCTAACTACTAGAAAGCTCACAATCAAGCTTAGTACTTCAGATTCAGCTTTAAGAATTCTCAAGAAAACGTGCAAAACTGGAATTCTTACAAGTAGGAAGTTGCCTAAGTATACCAATTACCAAAGCATTTTAGTATGACCAATTTCACTGTTTTCTTATTACTAATGTCAGTTTAACTGTTTTAGGAATAATATGAATAGAAAAGCAAGAGACACGTACAGTTTCTTCAGCACAATATAGGTTCGTGGCAATAATCCCAGTTGGTCCTCTCTTCAGCCAACCACATACATACAAGCCCTCTTCAAGAAGTGTAGGATCCCCTGAAGTGTCACTCAACACTCGACCTCTATCATTTGGAACAATACCTGAAAGGTAGCCATCATATATACAACTATGAGCTCCTGTCATATGACACATTTACATAAGCGAAGGTAGTATGTTTCTTGGCCAGTGTCTGAAAAACACCAGTGCAATATTTTTTTATATAAGAATTTATTAACAAAAGGAGAGACTACAAAACAGGAGGGTCAGGAATCTTCCTAAGTCCTAAAGCTACAATGAAAAGAACAGAGGAAAGAGAGTAAATAAAAATACTTCAACGCAAAAGAGCAACCCAGTCCATTTACAAGTCCAACCTAGAAACAACCTTAAAAAACATGACTACATGAGTGAAAGACACTAGTGCAATTAGCCAATTAGTAACTATAATTTTTGTTTTTAAGGTTTGAGTTAGGCCATCCAAGTACTGTTCTGTTGACTTCTGATCAACTGATAAGTCTTACTTGGCCACAGTCAATCATACAATATAATGTACAAAATCCTGTTGTCACATCCCAGTGGAAAAAAAAGAAAGAGATCAATGCTTAAGACTAATAGAACATAAAATTCAGGCTTAAATATGTTTTTAATCCATGAAAATATAACACTTTTTAGTTTTGATTCCTCTAAAAAAATTTTTGTTGTTTTTGGTGCCTCTTAACATTTTTTTTTGTTTTAGTCGCTACCGTTAATGAGACTCCGCTAAGTGCTTAACGTGGCAAACAGAGGTCTCACTCATTGATATCACGTGTCAATGGTTCTGTTTGCCACATGAGCACTTAATGGAGGCTCACTAATGGTAGACTAATGGCTATAGCTGGCAAAATGGGTTGGCTCGGCCCGATCGAGCTAGGCCATTTTCGAGCCATGTCAAGTCAAACCAAGTATGTTTTGAACTAACATTTTGCTAACTCAACCCAACCCGTTGCGGGCTGTGGGTTGGGCGGGCTAGCCCACAAGCCCGACAATTCTTTTATTTTTTTAAAAAAATAATGAATTAAATCTTTAAAAAATTAAATTAGTGAAAAAAAAGAAATTTGAGTTACTTAGTTTTGGCCAATGATAAATAAATTAGATAACTAGTTCAATTGTCAATTGAGTTTTAATTTTTCAAGCAAAAAAATGATAATTTCCTTTTAGGTGTATATTATTAGATTACAAAAATAATTAAAATTCGGGCAAACAGGCCGGACCACGTCGGACCAAATTAAGTTCGGGCTGGAATTTTTCTATTCCAATCCACATTTTTTGTTGGGCTATTTGATGGGCCAGCCCATTTTAACAGTTTTACTAACGACAAAAACTAAAATTAAAAAAATTAGAGGGACCAAAACCAATAAAAAAAGGTTAAATTATTCTTTTGGTCTCTACAGTTTCATTGAACTTTTAAATAGATCCTTACAATTTAAAAGTTTTTAATTAGATCCCCATACTTTTAAAAATTTTTAAATAGGTCATTATATTTTAAATAAGTTTTCAATTAGATCCTTTCTAATTTTAAATTTTTTTAATTAAGTCCCTAAAACCTGTAAGAGCAACACAAAATGACTTGCAGATGACTGTAAACATCCATTAATAGAGTCTAACAGTCATTAGCCAGTAAGGACTTATTTAAAAAAATTTAAAAGTATAAGGACTCTATTAAAAACTTTTAAACTGTAGGGATCTAGTTAAAAAATTTAATAAAATTGTAGGGAGCAATGAGTAATTTAACCCAAAAAAATTTAGAGGGAACAAAACCAAAAAGTATACTATATTTTTAGGAACCAAAAACGTATTTAAGCCTAAAATTCATGTAAAAGACTTAAAAAATATTATAAATGTTATTTTTGTTTTCCTTCTCATTTTCCAATTAAAAAAATAGGAATAACAAAACTACATCACTTATTTCCAAACCTGTTATAGTTTCCATAGACCATTTTCCCAAAACCTGTATACATTTGTCTAGAATCAAGCATATTTTGAAACAAATGTTGATTTAAACATGGCTTCTCCACAAGAAAATATGTAACATGAATTAACAATGAATAGTATGAAAAGTGAATGGATTGGGAGCATCCATTACTCTTTCACCTTTCTTATGATCAAAAGGTAAGCCATCAACTGGTACTGATTTGTAACCAATGCTCTTAAGCGCCATCCTACAAAAAAGTGTCACCGTGTATTCGGTAAGTACTCTCAACATTTTGTGATAACAACACAGGAAAAAATATCTTTAGAGGCTGCAATCATTCATTTGCAAAGCATAATGTCAATCTCTTTACTTTATGGAGGATATGAATTATTGTAACCTATGGATCTTTGATTACAATGATACCAGCAGAAAGGATTTCGTGCCAAGTGATGACAATTTTTATGACTAGGAATCTTAGTAATTTTATATGTTTTCCTGGGCATAGGATAATACCCGCATTTTATATCTTCACATTCTCCTGTACCAATGGCAATCTGTTTTCCAGGGCCAACACCTGCAAAATGAAGTTGACTAATCAAAAGTAATTCATTGCACAAGAATAGACTATTATAAACTCAATCACTCAAATGCTTAGTGTTCAGCAAAGCTTCAAGAAAGGCTTATATTTATCAGCATTTTAGAAAAGCCCAGTAGTGTACATATATGCACTTGCGTTAGTAAAACAAACTATGCCAATTTATAACTATTAACCATATTATATTACATTGATGTATTGGCCATGCCGTAAAGTTCTAACTCCCAAGTAACATAATAAATATGGACAAATGAAAATTACCTTTAAGAACTGTCTTCTCAAAGTGCACGCCAGAAACATGGCCAGTTCTGTCTTTTGACTCTTGAAAACTATCTGGCTTATGGAAGAAGACAAAATGGAGCTCACGTTGGTTCAAACCAGTATGTCTGGGTCTTGAGATAGCTGCCTTAGATAACAACTCATAAACTCTTCTCTGTATTCTGTTAATCTTAAGTTCTTCCTTTGCCAAGTGACAGCATCAACGCATAGATAACATCAATGAAAAGGAATCCAAGTAAAAAAAATAAATCTAAAGGATAATATTCTTAAATAGAAGATTAAAAACAGGAAAATAAAACTAAAGAAAAACAGCAATTAGAAAAGAGATACTACTAGGGGAATTCTCATATTGACAACTATAAAATAGACAACAAAACCCCAATTTTATAATTTTTATGTTTTTTGGTGAAGATTATTGAAAAATAGTGATGCAAGAATCAAAATTAGATGCATCTTATACCTCATCAGCTGGGGTTAAAAGTAGATCAGATTCCTGTATGGAAATATCAAGATTACGAAGACCTGTAAATAGATCCCAAAGCGTCAGTTAGTTTCATGTGTGAGAATGAAATGGCTTAAAACCAACAGCATATGACAAATAATAAATTGATTGGAAGTAATTAGCACCAATAAAGAATAGGCTGGGAAACCAATATAATGTGTCAGATGGTGGGCCAAAGAACATGATCAGCAGATCAGGGTTCCATTTTCAGTTCAAACTGTAGTATTAAGGTCTGAAATGGTTTGAAATCAATGACTTATGATTAACAATAAACATGTGTAACGTAAGTAGCAGCAATAAATATTAGGAAAGAAAACCAATAAGAGACTGAAATCATGGAAATCAATGGAGAATTAGAAGCCAAATTGACAGGGTGATCACTAGGCATGCGAATTGAGAAGTAGTTTACAAAGGAAGTTTCTAAGTCTAATAAATAATAGCATTATGGAGTACATCACATAGCCCAGGTGTGCTGCCTTTCCAAACAGTTCCACAGAACAATACCAAAATCAAAGTGTCAATTAAATATGCATAAGAAAATTGAATCGATAAATTAAACTTGGTATATGAGTTGATGCAAAAGTTACCAAGAACTTCACGTAGTTCTTTTGCAGTACAAGCTGCTTGAGCTGGACCACGTCTTCCAACCAAATAAACCTTCCTGCAATATTGCTTATATAAACAGATAAACAACATTATGGAATATCAATAAGACTATCTGGCTGCTTCAAATAATGCAACTAAAGACCTGATAGAGCTCTCCTCTAAAGCAGCCAAAGCATGACTGGCGATATCAGTTGTTGCTAACTCTGTAGTAGGTCGTAAAAGAATACGTGCAACATCAAGAGCAACATTTCCCTGAAATTAAACAAATCTATTTACCTAAAAAACCCTTAAATCCAATTTAAAAATTAAATCTATATGTCCTGGAAACTCCCGTCCACAAGTATGTTCTTAACTTTCATTACGGGTGCCTTTTCTTAGAAAGAAAATAATATAGTAATTGCTCAACTAAGACTCACTATAAAATTTAGGCACCATAAGAATCCATAAGGTAAAGTTACCTGACCAAGAATTACAGCTGTATCTGTGCTCTTCAGGTCTGGATCAAGATTTTGTCCATCTGGGTGCCCATTATACCACCAAACAAATTCTCTAGCTGAATGTATCCCTTTCAAATTCTGAGAAGAAAGAAAATATAAAAGACATTAAAAAGTAACTCAAACTATCAGCTAATCCATAAACATCACATGATAAATGAGCGTTAAGCCGTCACTTACACCAAAGGAAATTCGAATGACATACCAAAGGAAATTCCAATGAAACACCAAAAATTCTAGCAAAGTATTATTACAATTCAGGAAAAAGCAAATAATTAAACCAAGCATACTTCTCCAGGAATACCAAGACTTCTGTCACTTTCAGCACCATATGCAAGGACAACCTGCTCAGATGCATAAAATGATTACCAAAAAGATAGTACAACTGACAAATATCTACATAAACATGTCACCATTAACATAACAAATCTAGAACCAGAGCCTCACCACATGATACAACTGGCGCAATTCAGAGAGTGAAATGCTAGATCCAAGAGTCACATTTCCGAAAAATGAGCATTGTTCATGTTGCGCCACCCTTGAAAACTGGTTAATGACAATCTGCAGCAAGTTTTCTGATCTGGAGTTACTCTCACCAAAGAAAATATTGAAAACCCGAGCAAAATAAATAAATAAATAAAAAATCTTGAAGTTTTATAAAAAAAAAATCTTTAAGTATTTCTTTTCCTCTAGAACTTCAAAATATCTAAATAGCCACAACTAACAACTCCCCACCCTCTCCCTCCTGAGGCAGCTGAAAGCAGCTTCTACTAGTATCACACACAACACACCCAATACATTGTGAAAAATACAAGTGCCAATGAATTATGAAATTCAGCAATTACCAATGAATGCTGCAAAAATAGAAATAAAAATAATAATTGACCTTTGTTTCAGGGTGATCGGGTGCAACACCGGAGCGGACCAACCCGAAAGGCGTGGGCAACCTGTCAATGATATCAACTTGTGCTTGTTTCTGCACCTTCAACATCTGCAATCCAAGTACCAAGTTCGGTTACTTACGGGTTACCCATTTTCAAATTTCATGCATAAAGGTAAGAGCTTACCTTCTCGGCAGTGTAGAAACCAGCAGGGCCACTTCCAACAACGCAGACCCGCAAAGGGTTTGAAGACATACTTGAGAAGCTTCTCGAAAGCCACCTTCTTGCTTGGAAAATTGCCATTTTTTGCATTTTATTATCTGAAAAGCAAATAATAATATGAAAAAGAAAAACAAATTGGGTTTCAATTTTCTTTCTTTTCTTTGAATTTACGTTTTTCTGTGCAAAAGGGTTAACCCCTTTTGAAGATTTGAAGAGCAATGGTCAAATGCTAGAGGAGGCGCGGCCACAGCCCACAGAAACAAGACAACATCACCGGAGTGTTTCGAATACGATGACCCAATTACCTTGACCCGACCCGACTTGATTCACTTCGGGTCTGGACTGTTTCGAGGCTCTTCAATTGGATAGATCGTTTTGTTGTTATAGTTAGTTACAGGGCGTGACAGCCCAGATTCAGTTGGGCCTGAACCAATGGTTTGCCCAAAATAGAAAAGAACTAGTCTATGCTACCCGTAAATTTTAAGATATATTTTTATTTAATTATATTATATATATTAATTCTCATTAAATAAACAAAATGAGTGATATCAACTATCACTTGAATAAACAAAAAAAAAATTAAAAAAAGAAAGCATATATTTTGAAGCTCTTTATTTAAGTAAAACTTAAAAATTTAAAAAGAAGAAACATTTAATGATTTTTATTTTTAACATTTTGTAAATGTGTATTAATAATAAAAAAAATGTGTAATGCACGGACTAATCAGTATAAATTTAATTTATAAAGTTATTGAAAATGTTAAAACCTATTTATTATTACCTAAGACAAATATCAATAATAAAAGTAATATAGACCCGTAGATATTAATGATAGGAAGCAATTATTTGAAAAATGATTTATTTTTAGTTGTAGCAAAGTAAATTAATCCCTTCATATCCAAAAGTTTTTTTATTTTGGTGAATTCATATACAAAAAGGTTTAACTAACAAAAAAACAGAAACACTAATTGCACCTTCACTATGAAAAATATTATTACTCCAATTGAAGAATTGATGTGATACAGACCCAAAAAGAGAACGAAAGGTTGACAACTCCTGCAAAATGGTAAGCGAATTGGACAAAAAAAGATAGATAAAGCAATGCGTGAAAAAAGACGGAAAAACAAAGAAAAAAGTAACGCGATGACGCGAGAAGAAACGTGAAAACAGAGGCGTGACAAGTAGAGGTAGTCAAATTAATAATAAATAATTTTTTTGTTGTTTAACAGAAATTGAACATCAGACCCAAAAAAAAAACAAGAAATTGAATGTTGACAAAAAGAAAATTATATTGAACATTGACCAAAAAAAGAAGAAATTGAACAAAATGTCAATGAGCTGCTGAAGACAATCAAGTTTATTTTGTTGCGATATCAAATCAGGCCGAGTTAAATTTATTTTGGATTAGCAAATTATTAACACACAGCACAACACATTATGAGCTGCAAACTATTTGAGCTATCTTATTGGTTCGTATTTTCTTTATTTATTTTAACAATTAGAATACAAAAAATATTAATTTTAAATAATTTATTTAATTAACTTATATTAAAATATTTAAATTAATTATTAATTAAAATAGATAGACATTTGTTTTAAAATTATATTTGAATAAATCTTAAAAAAGGATAAACTTAATAATTATTATACCTAAAAATTAACAGTTCAAGCATGTGGATTGGTCCACATTAAATTAAGAGAAATGCTAATAACATAATCTTTTGAATATTTCTTTTAATATTTATTTTATTATTGATTCACTTCATATACTTGAAAAAATTATTAAAAAAAGATGTTAATAATATTTGCTTTTAGATTAATAGTACAATAAATATTAAAAGAATATTAAAAAAATATGTTATTAACATTTCTCTTAAAGTAATTTATAATTGAGCGAGACCATACTAAATTTTATGTGAGCTAACATTCTATTAGGCTAACCCATACTTTTCATGAAGCTATTTGGACTCCAACCATCATGTAAGGTCTATTTTTACAACTCTAATTTACCTTTTGTGAGCTAGGTATCTGCCTTCAAACTGTAAAAGTCTTGAGTAATACTATACAAATCATGAATATGTCTATTTTTGTTGTCATTGTGACTTGTGAGCTTTTCAATTATGGAAGAAAAGTAGTTTCCACTTGGGAAAGATATAAAATTAAAAATGAAAAGTGATGGCATGTGTTTAACGGTGGTATATTGCTTTAGCAATGTTTGAAAGGTTCCTACATATGTGTAGGTTACACGAGAACACTGAAGTTAACGATTTTAACCTTTACTTTTACTAACAATTAAAGTCAATCTAATTAAACAAGGCAAATGATTGTATAAAATGCATCCCCATCCCCACAAAAAAAGTAAATATAAAGTGCACACATGTATATGCATTCAACAAGCTATAAGCCAATAACCCCTTTTCACATTATCTCTAACTTCAATTGCTGCATATGCACTCCTTGTGGTTTCGTAAGTTTGTAAATAGATGATAGATCCTCCGGTTGCTTTTTTTTTTTTTTTTTCTTGTCTAAATTGATAAAAGTAGTGTTTAAACAATTCATGAAAGACTTTATTGTGATTCAATTTAAATAGCACATATAAAATGAAATTTAAACATTGACTGTGGTTTTTTTTTATCAATTTATACACAAGTAGCAGATAAAGGGATTTATATACTTAATACATGGGTATTGAGGTAAGTTGCAAAACGAGTAAAGAAGCCATATGAATATATATATATATATATATATATATATATATATATATATATATATATATATATATATATATATATATATATATATATATATATATATATATATATATATATAAAATGGATCAAGATTATAACATAAATGGTGTGAAATTTTTTTTTACTTACTGACTTTTAGATCCACTTTAATCTAATGATTGAGATTATTTCAAGATTTAAATCATCATTAGATAAAAGTAGATCTCATTAAAAATATGTAAGTCAAAAAAAACTTCTCTCTAGTATCTCTCTGATCTCTCTCTCTATATATATATATATATATATATATATATATATATATATATATATATATAAGGACATATTTAGTTAAAAATTTTTATTATGAAAGAAGAAATAAATTTTAATATATAATTATATATGAATGATTAAAATTAAAAGTTATTTAAATATCATATAACTACTTAAAAAATCACATATATTTATATTTTAATTGATCATTCATATAAGATCTAACGTTCAAAATTCATTCATCTCACATATTTTAATAACAAACAATTTTATATATATATAAGGGATATATTTAGTAAAAAAAGTTTTTATATATAAAAAGAGAGAGAGTAAATTTTGAAGGATCATTTATACATAAATAGTCAAAATTTTTATTTAAAAGTCATACACTTATTTTAAAAAATTAGATACATTTATTTCTAATATTGATCATTTTTAAAATAAATTAATTTCTCTCACCTCTTATAATAAACACTTTTTAGATCAAATACTTTTTATATATTTTCATCCTCTAAAAATTATAATAAATATTTTTCTCATCGATATAAATATATATATATATATATATATATATATATATATATATATATATATATATATGACAAGATTGAAACGAGTGCGTGTACAAAAGTTAGTTTATGAAGTCCAAAGGATTGTATTAAGTAGGGTTAGACTAATAAAAAGGGATTTGAAAGTGAAGCTTAGAGGTCAACAAAAGTCCTCAATTGCCCGTGACATGCATACTGTTGTAACAAGATTTTTTTATTATTATTATAATAAAAAAGTGACTCCAAGAATTGATTAATTTGATGGCTAGGGTTAGTTTAAGATAAATATAAACACACTGAATATTGAACTGTCTTAATATTTAATAGTGGGGGGCATCAACGATTTGACATCACTGGGTTTACTTGGCATTTAAGATGGGTAAGCACCAAGCAACAAGTGTCCATGAGGTCAAGATAATGGTAAAGACCGAGTCTGTGATGGAGAAATATTAGGTTCTCATATTTTGAAGGAGTGTGTGTACTATCTCAGTTATATAAATATTGTATTTTACTTTAACTACTTTTTTTATAATATATACTATAAGAGAATTTTCTTACTTCACGAACATTTAAAAACTTTTCACTGTGATAATTACTTCAAAATGAATCAAGCATCTTGTTTAATAAAGAACAGCGTCATGTATATTTATATATTATGGAACTCTTCAGCCTGTAAATTGCTCTTTTTGGTGCGTGTTTTTCTTTTTTACTTTTTGTTGGCTGAGGGCTACCAGTAGAAGAAGTGGGTTTGGCGGAAAAGATGTACTTAATTCAAGTGGACCACGTTTGGACTAGTTGTTTTGTCAAATGGCGCTCAAGTTCTCAACCACATAATATATATATATATATATATATATATATATATATATATATATATATATATATATATATCCAAAGAGGTCAACTGTAATTTCAAATTTGCATCACTTAGTAAGGACAATCATGTATTGTTTGGTGAGATTCTGATGCGCACGCGAAAGAAACTAATGATGATCAAATTTTTCATTTGCTGTTTTATGAGGGGAAGGGTCATGGTTTAACAAACTTGCAAGTGGCAAAACATATATAATGCTTTATGTCCTTTTTATGAACAATGACAACTTCATCAAATTTGTCTACTATCATATGATCACACCAATTACAGCCCTTTGATATGTTGCTGTAAGAAAGCCTCTAGCCTCTATTAGAGAATTCGAATCTTGGTAGAGTCTTTATTATTTTATTTTATTTTCATCATGTAGTAAATCCAATGAATTTAGCTTACAAAGTTTTGTTCATTTATGAGAGGTTTCTGTTTTTCTTTTAATCCAAAACATTTTACACGATCAATTGCAACTGGATTTACTCAAATTTGATAACAATTTGCTTAGTTTGTCTCGTTGGATAACAAGATTGTGAAACATGGATTTATTATGTTGGAAAATTACAAAATTAGTTGGCTATGTGTGAAAGGAGAGCTTATGGATATACATTCTTGGCATTATTAAAATCGATGAAGCCAACAAGCCTTTGGCTCAGTGGTTGGCATGTGGGGGTGTTACGCTCGGCGAGGGATCGAATCCGTCGGATGACATTCCCTATCCCTTTTCTCCATCCCCCCTTCTCTTGGATCTTGGCAGGGGCACTTATAGGTCTCACTACGAAGTGGGGCCTTACCTAGGCCCAATGAGACCTAATATAAAAAATATATGATAAAAATGATGACAATAATTAATACGTGCATAAATGTAATAGTAAGTTAAAATTTAAAAATTCATTGTTTGTTTATTAAAATAATTATTCCAAATTCAAAAGATAATAATGATTCTTATTCTACAATACTTTGTGTTACAATGTAAAAAATTCCTAATGACTATGAGCTATGACACAATAAAGGTTAAATGAGTGATGAGCAAGGGTGGAGTGTAGTGTTATTTGAGGTCCCTCAAATTTTTAATTTTTTTTTTACATATAATAGTAATGATATTGTTGTAGGCTATAAGTTGAATTACTTACATAGTAATAATTTTTTTTTTCACTTTTCATTACATACTCAATCAATTTCATAATGTTTCCCACCAGAATATGTAAGAAAAAAAAAAACCATCAAGTCTTTGTAAAGGATGATAGAATAGTAGGAAGATTCAGGGATGGAGAGTGTCTGCTACTTATAACAAGAAGACACTGCAACTAGTACAACATAATGGTAAAACTTATATTATAATGATAATATTTTGACCTATAGTGGTACGGGTGTCAGATTTGGACTGAGTCAGAAATGTTGTGGACTGATAAATTATCCATCTAATTAGGATCTACACGGGCTACATGTTAGATGACTCACATAATATTTTTTTTATATTTTTTAATTATCAATACTTAAAAAAATATTCTTATATTTCAATACTTGTTTTCATAATTTAAATATTATCAGACATCAAATACAATCATTTTTATGATAAAAATATTAAAAAATAAAAGTAAAATATTTATATATTATATAAATTACATAATAATATTCCAATTAAAATTAAGCATCAGATTTGTTGACAAACGCAATCAAGTTAAATTTTTTGTACATCAATTTTTTTTACTAAACCTACTTATTTTATCAAGTTATTTAAACTGATTCATTAGAATCTGATAACCCATTTTAACATCTCTATAGCAATGTTTATATCCTTCTCTCTAGGGTAAAAAACGTGTAAGGAGTTATGCTTGGTCACAAGTGACGTAAGGATGAGGTAGTAATTTGCATGTTTAAAAACTACGAAGCAATATTTGTGGTTATGTAAATTTTAGGAATTAAAAACGAAAAAGCAAGAGAAATAATTAAAATTTGGACCCAGTGTTGATTTTGGGATAGGGGAAAATTATTTTTTTAAAAAAAAACGAAGGGGGGAAATAGAAAGAGAAATAGAGGTGTCATTTTTGGCTTTTTGCTCTCTTTTTTTTTGTCATATTTTGGCTTTTTGCTTTATATATATAGGAAGGGCGACAAAAGTGAGCCATGAATTTGGCCCACCCCACTTGGATTGAGTAGTCGTGTCCAAAAATTGTAATCACTATCAAAATGAAAAGCCCAAATAGAAAGGAGTTATCTTTGATTCTTTGTATATAACTCTTTTACAGACCATCCAGCCACCCCCGGACCCACAAACCGCTTCTCTGACCTCCTTAACCACTTTTTTTAAGGTCAAAATCTCTTCTCTCTGCCCCTATTGTTTCTTTTTCTTTTTCTTTTTCTTTTTAAAAATATTTTTTTTATTTTTTTCCTTTTATTACTTTATTTTTGAAATATTATACTTATACGCCATTAACTTTGTTTTCTCGTTAATACTAATATCTATACTAGATCACATGAAATAAATAAATAAAAAGTACAAACCAAAATAATAAATAAATGAGCTATGCTATTTTTTATGAAAACTTTTGCTATCAATTCTACAAATGAAGAAAAAAAACACATGTTGAAGTAGCGTAATGCTAATTGATACGAACATAAATTCGTAAAACGTCTTGCGAATGAAAAATGATAGTACAATTTCCTTGCGTTTTATTCTCTCCTTACCTATGTGACATTAATACCACTAAATAATAAATATAATGTTTGTAACTTTCGTATCGTGCTATTTAGCACTGCTGGTTAAAGTAAATTTGACAATTATGTTTCCTTTTATGATTAACAAGTTATCTTCCCCATACACGTTACATAAGTTATTTTAAATTTTATATTTATGAATAAAATTTTTAATTTAATAGGTAAATACTTAGTATATTTTTAAATTAGTCTGTTTTAGTTTTGAAAAGAAATGATCAAAATATTCTAAAGATTTTTTAACTATAAATATTTCTAAATATAAAATAAATTAATTTAAAAATACTTATAATTTATATCTATCTATGTTAGTAAAATTGTCTTAAAAACGATTAACAATATCAATTATTAAATATTAATTATTATTTACCAGATGTAAAGAAGTAATTAATGACGGTATATGTTATTAAGTACTAACTATATAATTAAGATTAAGTTAGAAAAATTATTAATAATATTATAAAATAAAAAATAAATGATTAAATTTATATATTTTTCATGTTATAAAAAAGTAATTTAACATATCAAAATAAAATAGAATTCCTTTTTTATTTTAATACGATAACTCAAATTCAAAGTTAAAAATTATATGATTCAATTTTATTTTGTTTGCTTGGGACAATATTTTAATGAACTTCTAATATAAGTTTATATACATGATTTAATGCTTACATGCAAGTTATGTAATTGTATAAAATAAAAAAATAATTATATATTATTTTAATATGTTAAATCATTTTTTTTGATATGAAAAAATATAAAATTTATATATGATTTATTATTTTTTACAGAATTGTTAATTAATATATAATTTTTTAACTCGATCTCAAATCTTAATTATATAGTTAGTATTTCGTAACATATAGTGTCATCAATTACTTTTTTATATTTGATAAATAATAAATATTTAATAGTTAGTATCATTAATCATTCTCTGGACAATTTTACTAATATATATTGATAGATAAATAGATTTCCTCAATCAATATAGTCAACTTTATTTGAGTTGAGAAATAAAAAAATGCAAAACCTCACCGATGAATTTTGTATGAAATAACTCACAAATTTATAAATCTATTGGCACCGCTCAATCGCAGGGCTTCTTCATTTTTCTATTATTTTTATTCGTTGAAAAACAAAATAAAATGCCTATCAACCTATTGCCACCTCATTAATATGAGGATTCGTGAAATTTCTTTCTGTGAAATAGCGGTGCTCTAAAAATTAAGGTGCCATTTCATTTATAAAACTTCATAAAAAGAAGTTTTCATTTCCTAAATAAATCTAGAGCAAAGCATCTATGATTTGAACTTACAAATTTAATTTGTTGAACTTCAAGTTATACTGTGAATGAAAATTCATGATAACTTTTATTTTTTTGATAACTTTTATCTACTACAATTCGTACATCAGAGGAGAAAAAATTGTAAGGCAAACAGTTTAGCTTTTAGTTTGACGTTCATGCAAAAAAGAATTAAGATATTGCATCGGTGTTTGGGAGAACATGTATTTAAATTGATTCCATAAATTAAGGGTGTAATGGATCGGTTTAGTTCAAATTTAAGTGGGAAAAAAACTCAAATAAACCAAATTAATTAGTTCAATTTTTGTTTTTTTTTATAATCAAATTTAAACCAAATCAGATCAAATCCTAGTGGATTAATTCGGTTCATGTGATCATATTTTTTTTCTTAAAAAAATACCCAACTAATACAATTGTTTAAAATAAGAACAATAGAGAAATCACAAATTTGGACGCTAGAGAGTGTGATCAAAAATGAAAAATTGGAAATGAGAAAAAAGAAATGTGTAAATGTATTATTTATTATGTATTAGACAACAACAATACAATGCACAACAGTAGCGTTTAAAAAAAATAATAGTTCAAGTTCTAAATTATGAAAACTAAGAGCTGAAACCAACCATGATTGGTTCTGAGACCAGACTACTTAAATTGGATTAAATCAAATTAATTGATTCGATTTAATTTTTTTAAATTTATCGATCTATACAACAAATTATATGAAATCTTTCATGTCTATTTATTTTAATTTATTTTAGTTAACAATATACTGATGTAGAAAGTAGCCAACATGCTAGTACTTTAACTGGTACAAACTGAATTCCTTAAATATTTAGATGTGATATTAATGTTGGAAGTTTAATTATCTATTAGGTGTCTTTTCTTTTCTCTATTCTTATGCTTGCATGTTAAATAATAATAATAATAATAATAATAATAATAATAATAATAATAATAATAATAATAATAATAATAATAATAATAATTTAAGCTGATGTAAATAGGAAATAGTGGGCTAAAGTTTATTTAGAAAGTTAGAATTAGTGTATGTTTGGTTAAAATTATTTTCTAAATCAGTAGCTTTTTTGGGTTGAAAAGCTTTTTTTACTGTTTATGATATGTGTGGGTAATTTTACTTCAATTTTTACACAAAATTTAATACATTTTAACATTTTTTTCATAAGCTTGAATCTTGAAACTTATGATTCTAAATTATAGATTATTTCAAAAGTTTTGATATGTAAATATTATTTTGACCTAAATCAAATAATTTTTTTAATCATTTTATATCTCTTTTGGTAATTTAATGCATAAAAGTAATTTTTTATATCATCTAAATAAATCAAATTATTTTAGAATCATTTTTCAACTAATATATTCAAATATAAAATTGATTTTATTATAATTAATTATTAAAATAATTAAAGTTTTCACAGTTAAACTAAACATACTCTTAATATAACCAAATTCCCCAAAAGTTTAAATTGTTAAGTGACGATACATAAATAGTTTTATATATCTAATGCGTTATTCACGTAAAAGTTCTTTGAGCTTGAAGCACATATTTTTTGTTGAAATTCAATTTTTATGAGAAGAATGAGACAATAAGGGTCGAACTCTCTAGAGCATTTGGTTATACAGGCTCTGATATTATACTATGAACCAACTCTTTCAAAAGTTTAAGGTATTAATTAAGAATAGGCACATGAATAGTTTTATATATCTAAATTATGAAAGTTTGGAGTTATCTAAATGTTTGCATATTATTCCAAGTTTATTATTAAATAAGTGCATGGTAGCTAATTTCAATTTACATGCAAGGGAAATTATTGTAGGCATTAAGTACTTTTTCTTTTAATTGTAATCAAATGGTGTTCAGATAAGCTTGCATGCATCTTAACTAATCCACTTTTCCAGTATGATCAAATGTAAGTCATTCACGCCGGGACGAGAGAATTTACAATGATATTCCTTGTGATCTGATCCCAATAAATTGACATAGTTAGGATTCAAATCTATGACCGTGTGACTACTTACACATCATATGTTCGTTCATCGTTAAACCAACTCCTTGAGTTAGACACTAAGACTGCATTTGGAGGGATGATAAAAATGACTTAATAGTATAAGAAAATACTATGAAGTTATATTTAGTGTTTGGTGTTAAGACATGAAGTATTATATAAACAAAACTTAACTCCAACATTTTTCCTCTAACCCCTTTAATCACATTCTATTTGTCCGCCATTGATGACATTGATGTCACCCATTTTATACCTATGCAGATAAATATCCTCCCATTAGCATCGATCCAACCTCCATAAGCAAAACAAGGTAACAAATTTTCAACTCCACCACACCTTTTCTCCGTAATTGATCTGGAACCTCCATCAATGGCAATGTCCGCCACTAGAACCTCCATCAACAACACCCACCACGGCAGTTGATCTGGAACCTCCATCAATGGCAATGACGACGACTACCACCACTGCTCAATGGCGACGATTGTTGCTGCCCATTAAAAAAAAATCAATTTTGGGGTCAACCCAAGCTTCTAGATCAAACCATAGCACTCTGAGCAGATGACTAGATTTGGTTTAATGAGTATAAGACTAGCATACTTCCCAGTATGTTCTTTGAGGCAATCTCCATGGATGAAGGCTTTTTTTTCCTCTGTTTTTTTTAAAAAAATTAATTAACCTCAGAAACAGCTTAGGTGGTTTGAGATCCATGGGGATTAAGAGAAATTCTTGCATACATACATATGCATCTTACATACATTCATATGAGATGAGTCTCATTATGGGGTGAAACTCACCTCATGTGAGTGTATGTAAGATACATACGTATGTATACAAGAATTTTCTAGAAATTAATGATCTTCTTACATGGATGAAGCTATGTGAAATTGACGATGACTTATTTTTTTATTTTTTTATTATTTTGACTTTTATGTTTAAGGATATTTTGGTCTGTAAAAGTACTTGTTATACTATCAATGAACTTATATTGTTGTTATCAAACAAATTGATAGTATTAGATCTTATCGATTAGTTATACTATTAGGCATAATCTTATCTTATCATCTTATTATATATTATACTTTCATATATATCAAACGGGGCTTAAGCACTATGAGCATTAATCTATTTAACATTAGATATATATAAAGGCATTTTTTAGTGATAAATATATTTTTAACATAACTTATACAAAATTATGCATATTTTATGTTAAATAAAGTATTTATAATACAGATAACAGATAAAAAAATAAAGTATCTATAATAAATAGTGCCTGATTAAAAAACTTTCTCTTGCAAGCGAATAAAATTATGCCATCTTATAATTAATTCTATCCTCTTGTGCCATTATTTCTTTCTAGCATTTAGGTATATCCTTATCCTCAAACAATATTTTAAGGATATCAACAAATAAAATTCAGAGGGATCAACTTAATATAATAGAGGATAATTAAACTGTTAGAAAAGAGGAAAGTCCAAAATATTAAAAAGATATATGCAAATCAATGGAATGAAATTTTCTGTCTCCATTTTTTTTCCTTTTCTTGTACCTCAATTAAAAGTTGACAACTTAAATTTTTTGTTCTTTCTTAATTACTTCTCTCTTTGCTGGTAGTTTTCTATTCTTTTTTTTTTTTGGTTGATAACATGTGAACTTTTAATTGGGGAGACATGAAAGATGAGACAGGAAATAGGGATAAAGGATTTCAATTCTTAACCAATGAATTTAAATAAGAACCGTAATAATGGATAAGACATTAGATATTAATCCAAAATTTTAAGACAATACATTTATGAGTTCAACCACATATAAAGTTTTCACCTTATTCATTTATTTTTAATGTAAGACTTTTTTTACCTATATATACACCTCAAAGTCATACTTAAATTTTTAATAATCTATCTCTCAATTGCAAATCTACACACAAAAGACACTCTCTCAAATAAAGTAATGGATTAATAATTTTATCAAAGTTGAGTTTTTCTCTAATAATTAAGACATTCATAAAAACATCAACAATCGTAACGAAGTACTTATCCTAAATGAACTTAAAAAGAAATCACAATAATGAGTCAAATTATATATATCTTAATTAAAAACTTTAAGATAGTAAATTTATGTGTGACTACATATGAAGCCCTCACCTTATTTATTTATTTTAAATGAAAAACTTATTTTATTCATTTATACACTTGAAACTCACACTTAAAATTTTTATCAAGGTGTTTTGGGCTGACATATTTTCTAATATAAAGCATGTGATTTATTGTTACATGTATTGTCAAAAGCTTGAATTATTTTATTAATTTCTTAAAATTAATTCGTAAGCTTCTTTTATGAATTTGTTTATCCCATCGTAAATAACATGCCGTTTATCAAATCAAATAGGTGAGTTAAACCTTTAAATTGTACTCTATTAATTAATTATAACCGAAGAGGTGAACCACTTATCGTCAAATTACAGAAAACAATTAATTGTTTTGTTTCTTAAATTAGTTTGTGTATAGTATATATGCTGTTTTGATGATTTTCAAGTGATTCATTTTGTCCCGATTATGATATAAGGGATGCAATGAAATTATATTAGGATTAAAAATATATATAGGAAATGCGGGAAGAAGGTATAAGAGATTTTTCTTTTAAAAAAAATAACTAAATGATCATGTAATTTTAAGTTGTTGGTAGAGGTGAAAAGGGTGGGTCAAGTCAAGTTTTATATTAAACAAGTTTGGTTTGTTTTTTAAATAGAAAGCTTAATATATTTACTTGACATAAATTATTTTTTAAAATTTGACTTAATTTTTTAAAAATTTAGTTTGATTTGAAAATTTATTTAAAAATTTACTCTATCATAAAATTTTTAAATAAATCAACAAATATATTTCTAATTAAATAAGTTATTGAGATAGGTTAATGAATCTAAATATTTATATAGACTACTGAACTTAGATTTTAAAAAAATATTATATTATTTATTAAATTAATTATATTATATAAATATTAAAATTGAATAATATATATAATTAAATAAATTGACTAATTAATCTTAAAAGATTTATTTTTAAAAGTTTAAAGTTTAACTTGTTTAATTAAATAAATTTTTTTAAAAAAATTAATATAACTTTTTGATTAAACGAATCAAGTTAAATTAAATTTTAAATAAATCAAACTATAAATCTTAATAAATTATTTGACGTATTTCTATCTTTAATTATTGATAATAATTAAGTAACATTTTTTTCAAAATAAATACTCCAAAATACTGATAAAATTAAAAGATTTAAGATTTGTACGAAATTACATTATACTTTGATAGTGATTATCCAATGTCGGGTAAACCTTCCCAAAATATATTACAAGACTTAAGAGATGAGCTCTCGTAAGTTCTTCATTATTGTCAATCAATGTCAAACTGTCCTTCTCATCACTTTTGGGTAGACAATAGGTTGATCTACAAATTCTGCTGAGATTTATTTTTGTAATTGTTTAGAATTTTAAATTTTAAATCTTGCCCTCTGACACTGAGTTGACCCTTTAATTCAACTTGTAAGATATCTTAATGCGAAATTATGGATTTAATTAACTTTTGTCCTTGAAAACGATGGTGAGAAGTTATTTGCGAGCGTCAGACTATCAATGATTCAACAAAGTTAAACTGTCATGCGGACCGCGTACAACTCCTCGTGAAAAATATCATTTAGCTTAGAAGAAAAAGAATAAAGATTTTCTTTTTATTGTAAAAAAAAAATACTATTTCACTTTACACTGCCGTCTGGATAAAAGAATTTCTACTGTCATATTTCTTGTAAGCACCACAAAAACTAAAGCCAGTGTATGAAAAATCCAAATGTACATAGTCTTTACCTATGGCATCAAATAAGCAAAAAACTACACTGTAATAATATTTTCATTTTTAAGTTATTTTTTTCCATGAAACAATTTATTTTAGTATAAAAAATATGTAAACTAATATGAATGAATAATTATTATTTTATGTGGATTAATATCACATTATTTAATGTAAAGTTTTTGGAATAAAAGTCAATTGATCACATGAAGAATGTATCAGATCGTCAAGTAATAAAACGGTGAGAAATCTGGATATCGTTTTCAGGATCGATGGTAAGACCAATTCAAGTAAGTTAACTACTATTTAAACTAAGATTTGGATCAAAGTGGGTTTCAATAACAATAACAAAATCAAAAGGAACAAAAGCAATGATAATATTTTTGGATTTTTCTATTAGGTAATTCAACAAACACTTGGTATACAAGATGAAAAACAATCAATTAATGAAAGAGTTGGGATCAAATTTCATTTGATTTCACTTGTTGCATATCAATTGGAATTAATACAAGTTACTATTCCTATTTTGTTATTGAATTCTCTAATTTAATCAAACTCTAATTCCTTAGGCGATTGACCATTTGTTCCCAATTAAAAATCCTAATTCCTTAGGTGAATCTAAGAGATAACAAACAGTACGGTTTAGAATTCAAAAAGGTAACAAGTAAATCAATGACTATTCTTAAATTTTGTAGATAATAAGTTCAAGGTTCATAATCTCATATCACAAATCATATATCAAATTTTCATTCAACATACAATCCTAAAATCATTCTAAAGAGGACTTATCTTTAGAAAGCATTAATAGAAGAGATCATAAACTCAAAATAGAGATAACAACTTATATTAATTGAATCCAATGTCAATAACAATCAAGATCCATCAAAATCTACCTAATCCCAACAAGGGAGAGTTTAGCTAGACATAGAAAGAAAAATAAAAACTAAGACAATATGGAAGAAGATGCAAAACTCCATAGAAGATTGAAGAAAATCTGAGTTCCCACTCTTCCTCTCTTCAAATCCACCTTAGAGCTCCTAAAATAGGGCTCTTCTCTGCTCCAAAATGGCTCCCCACGCAGCTCTCCACGCAACTTCCCTCATTTAGGTCAGAAAAGATGAATTTAAACTCTAGTATGGGCGTCTAGGCGCTGCGTCTGGAACACCTGGGAGCTGAACATCCAGAACACATTTACTGTCATGAGCTTGAGCGCCTAGGCGCTCAATATCTAGTATGTCTCCTTTAAAGCCTTTAGTAAGTAGCGCTCCCTAGCGCCATTTCACAGAAGCGCCTAGGCTGCTCATCTTGAGCCATTTGTTGAACTTCTTTTGATCTTCCTTGGAGGCTTTAAGTCTTCTCTTCTTGAGTACTTTTCTTTGCCACATTGAGTTTCCTCATATTTCTCTTGGTGCCTACAATCAAAACAACAACAAATGAGTTAAAACACCAATAATTCTATACGCGGCCGAGGCCAAGTTTGTGATGGAATTGCGAGGTGTGGATAAAAAAACTCAATCTAACAAACTAAAATGGATCAACTAAAAAGACAAAATAAAACTGTTTTAAGATCAAAACAACGTCAAAAGTTAAACTTAAACGGTAAAATCCACTCAAAAGGCTTTGGAAAAACAGATAATTTAACAAATTATCATCAATAAACCAGAATTTGTGATAATTTTACTATGTTTTCCTTCACACGTGTAGCACCACGGGGAACGCTGATCAATCCTTCCCCATATATATATCTTTATTGGATTTTGTTATTTGTATATCAAAATGGTTATATTTTTTTACATTTGAAAAAAATAAAAATAAAGAAAGTGTGTTAAAAGGTGTGTTTTGTAAGAATATTTCTTATTGTGAATTATTATTAATTGATAATTTTTGAATTTTGTAAAACGAGTCTGTGGTCAATTCATATGGAAGGAAGAATATGTTAAGGGTGATTAATTGATTTTGATCGAGCTTATTACACTTTATTAGTGTAAACCTAAATCTCTAGTGTAAATCTCCCTCCATTCTTAACCACGAGAGTTTAACTCATTGAGAGTAACATTAAGACTTAGAAAATAGAAGAGAAAACTTAGTCCTTTGAAAAAGATTGAGATCAATACAATTATGGTCAATATAGGTACGTAATTTAACATTATATATAATATATTGGGTGTTTTATAATCATACACAGCATCTCAAATTATCAAAACCACCATATATGATTTTAGGACTTGATGTGAGTTGAATTTAAATTTATTTTTATGCAATTTTGGTGAATTTTGAATCTCTTGTTTCCATTAAAATTGAAAAGCAGAACATTGGTTTTCTTTTTTAAAAAAAAAAATTTATCTTGTGAGAAATTTATTGACACCAAAATTGTGTCGAATCGTGCCCCATGGAGTGAGCTTTTAGTTTAAGGAAGTTAGGGTCTTTAAAACAATAGATCATGATTTATGAATCATTCCTTTTAACATGTTTTCATGCTTGAATCATCGGTTTGATGTTTTTGACCCTGTATGATGTGTTTTCTGTCATTAAATTGGATAAACCTATAGCTTTTCACGCTGAAACTCAACAAACCCCATTAGTTCTTCATGGGTCTTTCCCTTTTGTTTTATAAACTAAAAAGGGCTAGAATCCTTGCGTCATGATCGTCCGAGTTGACGAGCTGAAAGAGTTCAGACTAGGAGTGGAAGCCAATGAAAGGGAGAAGCGTTCAACCATTAAAGCAGTGAAATTTTCCGGGGTTTGGATTTCCGCATGAATCACATGAAAAAAATATGAAAAAACGATAGCTTGAGAAGCTCGTTTGGCTGGCCATGGCAGAACCCGTTTCAGGGACAAGTGGGTCATTCCCATGATCCTCTTCATCCGAAAAACACATTGAATCAATGCGTTTGGCGTTGGGCTTTGATATCTGGTCGATGAAAGCTTGAAAAAGGCAGGAAAATCGAGCTGGATGGAGCTCGGTTTGGCCAGCAATGGCTGGTCCCGCGTTCTGGTTGAAATAGTGTAAAAATAACATTATTACTTTTCATTGGTGATCTAGTGTTTTGAAATGAACCTTGGCCATAAATTTCCCATTGTGAAGTCTCATACGTGATTTATCACATTAACACTTCGAGTTAGCGCGAAAGTATGTGTGTGAAAATGGGCAGTTTTAATGTCTGAATAAGGATTAGTCTTAACTGAAAAGGTATGAGAAAATCTTAATTATAAGACAGAAAAAATTAAATAAGTTAACACAACCTTTTACTTTCTCATGAGTTTTACTTACTATTAGGGATGTACATCATCTGGACTCGGGGCAGCTCAACAATAAGGCCATTAGGCAAGGGATTGAGCCCCTAATTTTGTTTTTAAAATTTTTTATTTCCTATAATTTAATATTTTTTTAATATAGTTTAAAAGGTTTGTTAAGAAAATTCAACTCCTCGTCAAGTCGCATTTAACAGTCTTTTCTAAAATAATGTTTTAGAAAATTTTTTATCTAAATTTAAAATATTATAATTAGATACATTAAGTTAATTAAGATTTAATATTTTTATAAATTTTTATAAAATAAATTATGTGACATAAATATTTATAAAAATATTAAATTTTGATTAATTTGATATATTCAATTAAGTGTTTTAGATTTAGATAAAAAATTTTCAATGTCTTTAATGATATATGAAATTTTGAATACATGTTTGTCTTTAGAGTTATAAGTCGCTTATCATTTGACTTGATTACCTTGGATAATAATATTATATTTATAATTTATATAATTATTACATTTATTTATAATAAATTACGGTTCTTAATTTTCTTTTTGCAATTATTTTTTTTACAATCTAATTCAAATGACATTTACCTAATAATAGATGATTGTAGTGAAAATGAATTACGATTTTAAACAAATTTTACTTATAATATAAAATATTTGAATCTTATAATCATCATTTTATAAATATTTTATTTAATTATCATATTTAGTCCATAAATTAATTTTAAAATAATACTTATAAAAATATCTTAGTGAAAGACAAACAAACTCAAAGGACAATTACAAAATCTGAACATCTCTCTTATCGTGCTTTCATAATTGCCTCGTGTATTGAACTTAGCTATGAGGATAGAACTGAACGATATAGAATGTGTGTTTGGATATGATTGATTATTAAACTTAAGTTTAGTTGAAAGTGTGTTTTGAACTTAAGTTTGGTTGAAAATGAAGCCATGATAAATAATTTATGTTTGGGAACTTTTGTTTCAAAAAAAAGTGAGTTTGAAAGATTTTTTTAAGCCAATCAACACAAAAAGCGAGAAAAATCGCCGCAAAAAAAAATTCTGCTTTGGCGCCCGGAAAAACTTACTTTTGGAAGGAAAAGTATGTAGCGGAGAAAAAATTCACCGCAAAAAAAAAAAAACCCAAACATCATGCACTCACGCTCGGCGATCCTAACTCACTTTTGAAAATCCTAACTACAAATCAAACACACACATATTAGTGCCGAAAGATTAGTTTAAATAAGTTTCTTAATTAATTCTTCACTCATTTGACTTTGTTTCTCTTTTAACACTTTTGCTTTTGACACATGGGAGGCTAGAAAAAGCTAGTGAGAAAATGAGCACCCTTCGAGTATGTTGATCATTAAAAATAATAATATATTATCCAGGGCTGCAATTTAAAAATAGAAAGTGTATAGTGAATTATTTTCCATAAGATATATAAGAGGACAAAAGAACCAGAGATCATATTAGACAAAAAGGCATGATGCAAAGGGCATTGGGATTTGTATTTAAATATTACATATAAAAATATTAGAAATATGGCTATCAATTTCCTACCGAGAACGATTGAAAGTTTTGTTTATAATCTACTGAGATATTGCCTTTTGCTTGTCTGCCAGCATTATTCCTTTTCCATATTTTTTAAGTTACTAAAAAAATTTGTAATTTGGTCATAGGTCATAGATCTGTTCATTGGCAATGAGTTTTACATTGATCTCATTAATCATCACGCAGCACATTTAATGCTGTCACTATCATTGTGAAATTGTTCAATTAGAGCATTGTTAATCTGAATTTCTATTGGATATCTTACGAAATAATTAAGCTAATTTTTTGGAAGCATTTATCCATAAAGTTTGAAAGGTGTAAGTGTATAACTATTAATTAGGTCATCTTGTTGTGTGTTCTATATAACCTCAAACTTCTTTAAAAGTTGCAAGGGGGAAAAAGTATTGAAAAGGGGCAAAAAAGAGAGAGGAAAAATCAAAGAAATTGAGAAGTGAGAACTATATATGCATAATAATTGATTTGAATGGAATTAGAATTTGATCGCTAGCTAAGGAAAGGTAAACATTAGGAAGGATTGGCACATATGAATAAAACAAAACCATGTTTGGATAGGATTGATTGGATGCCTTGAAATGCGTGCACGCAAAGCCAACAACAGCAATTTTGTCAAGTTCATGTACATAGAGCATCATTATTTTCCTTAGAAAAACCTATGACAATGCGTTTTAAATTCTTGGCCTTTTGGTGGAGAGATCAGGTGTATGTATTATCTGCCAAATCCCTACAGAAATAGCTCATATCCCCATATTCTACAGAATAAAACAGATATATATATATGATCGTTAGTTTCGTCCCATCTCGTTTTCAATTGGAGAAAGTTAACATCCTCTACTTTTTCTTTAAGAGCAAAATTTTTATGTTTTTCTTTAAAACTAACTTAAATTTATTGGTATTTTAGTTATGAATTTTGTTAATAGGCATCTTAAAAATACTTGTTAAAAATATTTTTAAAAAAATTTAGATAAAAACAAGATATTCAATACATTAAAAATTTAAAAAATTATCTTTTCATTAAAAAATTTTTATTTTAATATCTTTAATAAGTGCTTTAAGGACACTTGTTAACAAAAATTTTTAGTCATTTAAATCTTACATTAAGATCTAATCTTTAATTTTGCTTTAATCTAATAGTTTAAATTATCTCATTTAATGAATAAAGAAAATAGTAGAATCTGATTTTAATGATTTTTTTTTTGAATTGAGTGTTATTGAAGAGAGAGAATTTGGCACTATTACAAAATCAGTTTATTATTATTTAATTTTAAGTATTATTTTAAAATTAAAATAATGTAATAATATTTTATAGTTATGATTTTATTCAGTAAATAATAAGGTAAGAATATGAAGTATATAAAATAATAAAAAAATAAAAATTTAAACAATCAGAATTTTACGTATCAAAAGATTTTGCTTTGAATTTTACGAATCAGTTTTTTAATATAAAAGTTTTACTTTTTATTATTTATATGTGTATTTTTTACATTTTTGTTTTTTTAATGAATAAAATCATATATATTGAATATTATTATATGATTTTAATTTAAAATTTAATAATTAAAATTTGAATAATAATGAGAATAGTTTGTAATAAAATTACATTATCTTTTCATTCAAATCAGATTCGACTATTCTTTTTCTTTTTCTTTTTCATTAAACTAGTTAATTTGGACCACTAAATTAAAGTCAAATTAAAAGTAAAATTTTGATGTAAGAGTTTAAATGACTAAAATACTAATAAGTTTAAGTTAACTTTAAAATAAATATATGGAATTTTTTATCCAAAAGAAAATATGGTGATGTTAACTTTCATATTCATTAGTTAGGTTTATTACGTGTTATTCACTATCTAACTTCTAAATTATCAGTGCTTATGATTTTATTTCACCTTAAACGATTAGTACTATGTAATAATTCCTATTTGGAAAATGTTTAATGTATATCACTTATAGCTCACATTTCTCACATTAAATATGTAGTAGAATTAGAATTTAAGTACACACAAAATAAAATTAAACAACTATAATTAAATAATAAAAAATATACAAATATAATATAACGTATGACTGTGTATATTCCATTACTTTTCTTTTTCCTCACTAATTCATTGTGTTCACTTTCCACATTCATCGATCCAGAACACACACGCGAGATAATTTGGTCATTTTCATTTTTAGATCCATTGTAAGTTTTGTTTTATTTTTATGAAATAGCTAGTAGATTAAATTCTATAATCTATTGATATTATGAAAACTTTTTACTTTGGTTGAGACTACACAAAGCTGTTATAAGCACTTTCTTTTAACCAAAAAAAAAAAGGGGGGGGGGGGTGAACGCAACTAATTACGTGGTTGGAATGTATATTTGTGCTAAAAGATCACGAGAAATACTATGGACAAACATTTTTTGCTTTGTCAATTTTCATGACTAGGGTGAAAATGGTCACAATGTTGATAAATAAACTTGCAGTGTGTAATTTTTCAAAAATAAGAATGGAATTTGCAATTAAACCCAAAGATAAATGTGACAAATCTACCCTTATATATTAAAATTGAGTCCTCTTTCTTAATAGTGGATTAATTGATTATGCTACTTTCTATATTTAATTTACACATTACTTTCTCTTTGAATACCATATGTATATTCTTTAAGCACCTTTTTCTCTTTATTTCAGCCTTATCATTCCTATGCATATCTATCTTTTTTTTTTTATTGTTTTCAAATAATATTCATATATCATTTTTTAAAAAGCGAATCCTATCCATAATGGATTATATTAATTTAAACAAATGATATTCAATAAAAAAGATAAAAAAAACTAAAATAAATCTGTTTTAAATATTTACATTTATTATATAGGCAGACGAAAAATAAAATATAATTGTTTTTTGACACGATGAAAAATGAAACATTAATAACGTATAATAAAATACAATATGATTCAGATTTCTTAAAAAAACTCATGTCAGGTATAGGTTACTTGCTAGTATCCCATAAATTGAAAAGATAAAAAAAAATCGTGTGAACACTTGATCTTGTCTAAATCATTAAAATTTTTTAATTCAGAATAAAATGAAATAAAATAAGAAAAGAAAAGTTGTTAAAATGAATTTTATTTTGTTTGATCTTTTGCTTTTGATCCAAATTTTCATTAGGCCTAAACATACAGTCCACCTTAGTTTAGATTTCAAAAAAATGAAAAAAATCAAAAAATAAAAAAAAAAAAAAAAAGAGAAAAATAAATTCGAAAAAAATAACTTTTTTGCATAAGTTTAATCTAAACCAATTTGTAACTTATCAAATATGAGTTAACATGAATCCATTACTTCCACCCAAACCATCATCCTCCAAACCCTAGGCGTCAATTAACCTGCACACCCAATCAACACATCATCTACACCAATTTAAATGATAACTTTCCTTTTCGATTTTGATTGAAATATTTGACAAAATTTCTTCCTTCATTGGTCTTCTAATCACCAAGGAATCAGGGAGAATTTCTTGTTGGGAGAATTTGGATTCAATTATATAAATTCCTAAGCATACAGACAACCAACAACTAAAAAAAGCCCCATTTCAACCTTGTGTCATCTTGTTTTGCCTCCATAACTTTTACCCTAATCATCTTACTCCATTCAAAGGTAGCAGCCGCACCACTCAACGAAGGGATCATAGACAACCTTTTTTATTTTCGTCCTCCAACATACACAACTACCTCCTTCTTCTTTGCAAAATAGTGACCCACTCAAAACACCACCATCACAACCACCATAACACACTCTCATAAACAACTAAGCAATGCCACCGAGGACCCTTCCTCCTTTGCTCCAATCATCCCCAAAACCATGAAACCCAACCATCAACGTCACCGTGACGAATCACCACCGCAACACCACCTATAGACACTATTCTCTCGCCTCACCATGAAGCCATCAACTACCTAAAACCACCAAACATTAAAACCCACGCCATCACTACATCTCTAAACCCCTAAACCACCATTAGAAATCTCATCTCCAACACCTTCACCACCAAAAACCATCCACAACGCCACCATCAATAGCCCCCTAATCAGAGCAATTATCTTTCACTTTGTCTTCGTATCATCCTTCGTACTATTTGTATCTTTCATTGCCTTTATATGCTTGTGAACGTTCAAATCACTGGAAACATTTTTTTCTTCTTTTCCATTATTTACTATGTTATTCTTTGTTTCATTTCTTTCTTTTATACCTGTGAAACCACACATATTTATTATAAATTGCTTTGATAAAAGAGAATATAAATTCAGTATCATTGATTTAATAATTTAATGGCAATCCTCCAATTAACAAGTTAGATCAAGAATGAGTTAGAAGTTTCAATCGAGGGAAGAAAACTAGACCTACATCCTATACAATTCGTAATGCCAGAAAAAAAGGATTGTGTGCCTGATGAGCAAACTCGGAAGTAAAGATACCCAATGTTTGAAGATCCCAAAAAAATTGAATCAAGTTGATAAGCCCTAATTTGTGAAAGCTTGAGCCCGAGTTTGATAGATCAAAAGTTTTTGAGGAAACAATTAGCATCGAGAATGAACATTGCAATATCTTTTCCTGTTCGAAAGTCAATGAGTTGCAATAGTTTGTGAAAATGACGTCTTTGTCTTTTACGCCAAGCTGTAGTATAAAATAACAGCCAAAGTATTAAAAAAAAAAAAAGAGAAGAAAGAGCCCATTAGACCGAAACCTTGTAAAGGGCGGTCTAAGCAGAAGTTAAGGCACATCTCAAGAGTTTGTTTGGAATTCATCGAAAGGCTTACACTGGGACAAATTAGAATAACTTATACTGGTGCAAGTAGGAATTTAAATGACTTATACTGGGTTAAGTTGGAATTCAAATGACTTACATTGTGGTAATTTTATTTTCAAATGACTATATTAGGGTAAAAATTCCCAAGAACAGAGCCAGAAATGACAAAAACATCAGAGACAATGGTTACTTAGTAAATTGTCACAAGAAATCAATTGACGGGAAATTAAGGAACAAATATTAGGGCAAAGTTTTCTCGCAAAGACGTAGTAGCTCTAAGTAAGGTTTCACAATAAGGGATGATCACCTCAATTCTTAAAAGACAAACTAAAAGGATAGATAAGTATGAAAAAAGAAGAAGAAGAAGAAGAAGAAGGAGAAAGAGAGAAATGATGGGTAGGTAAGATAAAAGCTATTAGCAAAGTCCAACAGGAAAATATACACAAATAAGGGTTTGGTTAGTTGAAGCTTTTCAAAATCATTATCTGGTTCAGATCTTCTCCCTTTGTGAATTGTGAGTCCATGTCCAACTGATTCGTAAGTCATTTTTCTTTTTCAAGGTTTATAATCTCATATCCAGTAGGTTTGCAATGATATTAAATTTTATGGGTGACGTCTCCAGCGTGATGCTGAGCTTCACCTTGCGAAATTTAAAATGATTAACTAAGCTGTGTCAGCTCGTAAATTCAAAATTTTAAGTTAAATTAAGACATACATCAAGATCCAATGCATAAAGTTTTCTAGGCTCATGGTCCATTGTGTTCAACTTTGTAGCTCAAGGCCCGTTACATTCAATTATTTGGCTCAGAGGCTTAACTCGTTTTGTTTTGGGCTTGGAGGTTTGGTTCAAGTTTAGGGGCTCGAAGGCCCAGTTCTTTTAGTTTTCAAGGCTCATGATCCATTGCTTTTAAGTCTTCTATCATTGGTGATCGATGGGTGATATCTTTGGATTAACTAAGCCGCTCCTCAAGGCCTTTAACATAAAATTTTCAAGCTCAGAGGCCTATTTTGCTTCATTTCAGGACACAGAAGCCATTTGTCTTTTAAATTTTGGGATACAATAACTCACTGTCTTTTATATTTCGGGATGCAGTAGTCCACTGTCTTTTAAATTTTGAGATACAGTAGCCCACTATCTTTTACATTTCGAGATGCAGTAGTCCACTATCTTTTAAATTTTGAGACGCAATAGCTCACTGTCTTTTACATTTTGGGATGCAGTAGCCTACTATCTTTTACATTTCGGGACACAATAACCCACTGTTTTTTACATTTCGAGACATAGTAGCCCACCATCTTTTACATTTTTTGTCACAATAATCCACTATTTTTTACATTTTGGGACACAGTAACACACTATTTTTTAAATTTTGGGATGCAATAGCCCATTATCTTTTAAATTTTAGGATACAGTAGCTCACTGTCTTTTATAATTCAGGACACAATAGTCCACTGTCTTTTAAATTTTGAGACACAATAACCCACTGTCTTTTAAATTTCAAGACACAAAAGTCCAATGTGTTTTAAATTTCAAGACACAGTAATCCACTGTCTTTTAAATTTCAAGACGCAGTAGCCCACTGTCTTTTACATTTTGGGACACAATGACCCATTGTCTTTTAAATTTTGAGATGCAGTAGTTCAATGTCTTTTAAATTTTGAGACGCAGTAACCTACTATCTTTTACATTTTGGGATACAGAAGTTCACTGCCTTTTAAATCTTGGGACATAGGAGCCCAATGCATTTAAATTTCCGGACACAAAAGCACATTGTCATTTAAGTTTCGAGTCAAGCTCACTATTTTTTAGATTTTGTGTCATAAGATCACCCAATGTCATTTAAGTTCATATTTTTAATAAACTTTTTTTAATCAATAAACGTTAATTGAGTTACGACAGCTTGTTGATGAGGTGGTGACGTCTCTACACCGAACTTCACCCTAGTATGATTAACGATGCTGTGACAACTTGTAAATCCGCAATTGAGCTTTGGTTTTCAATAAGCATATTTGCTTTGTCAACCTACGTTATCCTATGCATTCGTGAATAAAATCTGAGTTCATGTCTTTATTCATTTCTTACAATAATAATATGAAAACTATGGTTATACATATTCTCTTGTAAGCAACAAGTAAAGCAGAGTAACTATGAATACCCAATTTTGTTTAGGTCATTAAAACCTTTTAATTCAGAATAAAACAAAATAAAAAAAGAAAAGAAAAGAAAAGTTGTTAAAATGAATTTTATTTTGCTCAATTTTTTGCTTTTGATCCAAGTTTTCATTAGGTCCAAACATACAGTCCACCTTAGTCTAGATTTAAATAATAATAATAATAATAATAATAATAATAATAATAATAATAATAATAATAAAAAAGAAAAAAAGAGAAAAATAATTTTGAAAAAAAAATTAACAAAATAAGATGACCTAATTTTCTTACATAAGCTTAATCCAAATTTTCTCAAACCACGCATCTTGAGTCCAAACTAAATTGTGACTCATCAAATATGAGTCAACTTGGATCCATCACTTTCACCCAGACCATCACCCTCCAAACCCTAGACGTCAAGTAGTCTGCAAACCTAATCAACACATCATCTACACCAATGCAAATGGAAACTTTCCTTTTCAGTTTTGATTGAAATATCTTACAAAATTTCTTCCTTCATTGGTCTTCCAAGCACCAGGGAATCAGGGAGAATTTCTTGTTAGAAGAATGCAGATTCAATCCTATAAATCCCTAAGCATACAGATAGCCAACAACAAAAAAGGGCCCCATCTCAACCCTATGCCATCTTGCTTTACCTCCATAACTTTTATGCTAACCATCTTACTCCATTCTATGGCAGCAGCCACACCACTCCCTCCATCAACAAAAAGATCATAACCAACTTTTTTTTTTCTCCTCCAACATATACAGCTACCTCTTTTTTCTCCACAAAATAGTGAGCCACTCAAAATACCACCATCACAGCCACTATAACACACTCCTAGAAACAACCAAGCAATGCCATTGAGGACTTTTCCTCCACTGCTCCAGTCATCCCTAAAACCATGAAACCCAACCATCAACGTCATCTGTGATGAAGCACCACTGCAACACCAACCATAGCCACCATTCTCTGTCTCATCATGAAGCAATCAACTACATAAAACTACCAAAAATTAAAACCCACGCCATCACTACATCTCTAAACTCCCTAAACCACCATTATAAATCCCATTTCCAATACCTTCACCACCAAAAACCATCCACAATGCCACCATCAATAGCCCTTATGTCCATGAAACACCCAAACATACCATAGCCATTAACTCCCTATAAACCACAACTTCATCAACCTTTGTCTCAAGTTTCACCATCTAATAACCCAACCTTACCACACCACCCAAACAACCCTCTGAACTCCACCAGCAACACCCAACAGAGTCCTCCACGAACGAACCACCATCTAACTGCGACGCAGCCATGACTTGTTGTTCAACGCGCACCACCATCTAACTGCGACGCAGCCATGACTTGTTGTTCAACGCGCACCACCATGCGAGCCCTTCACTTAAGCCACGAACTAGCCACCCCCACATAGATATGCTCACCAAGCCGTTATCCTAACTGCCCAAATCAATCAACGACCGTCGGAGTTTACCACCAGACCCAAAACCCGCGACGCAGCCGTGACCCGCTATTCCACGTGCACCACCTTGCTAGCCACCACGCCTAGTGCTGCGAACCAACCACCCGCGACTCATCCACGCAAAAGCCGTCGGCCACCACGGCCCGTCATCAGCTTACTGCTGCCCAAATCTCTGTCGTTCCAAGCTCCATCATGACCCCCCATTTTGCTTTGTTTCGTTTTCTGTTTCAGAGACTAAAAGTTTCTTTCTTTGTTTTGTTTTGTTTTTTTTCAAATGACTTGTTGATATATATTTTTTATAATTATTATTATTTTATTTTATTCTTTATTTTTTAAAATTTGTTGGAAACAAAATTAAAAATTTTTTATGGGTTTTGGTTTAAGATGCTTTGTTCAAATTAATGAAATGGATCAAGGTTTTCACTAAAAAAAGAAATTATTTTTTTAAGAACAAAAAAGCTAACTTTTTTTTTTGCAATCTTTAGAAAGGAAAATAAGTAAATAATAATAAAAAGAAAAAGAGAGTGAAAATCATTAAAAAAGATATATATACAAAATAAGGGGATAATAGATAAAAATGATAATAACAAAAAATAAATCATCTTATGTTCCCCTTGTTGGCTTTATTTATCCTATTGTGTGTTTATACTTATTTTACTTGTCAGCATGCTTATTTTAATCACATTACTAACATTGTCTTTTCTTAGTTGTTGAATTTACAATCTTTTTTTTTAAAAAAAATAATTGAACCTTGATGAGAAGAATAAAATGAGATTATCTGAACTATGACAACTTGTTAATCTTGTAACTTTTAGAATAATTTAAGTTGTGACAACTTGATGATTCGATGTTTTAAATTAAATGAATTTTCAAGACAAAAAATCTTTTCAAAAATTAAAATTAACTAGCCTGCACTAATTTTATAAAGAATTACGTGGCTTTGAGTTTCATATTGCATCGGGGGATACACAGGCGTACAAATCAAGCAAAAAATTAATTTTACTTAATTTAGTTGTTCTTATTTGATTTTAGCATATTTTACTTTTTTTTTAAATGGGTAAAATGAATATTTAAAGATTTTAAATAGTTACACAATTATCTTAGGATAACCGTTTTAGGGAGGATGTATTAGGGATACTGTGAAGTTAAATCTACACCATTCATTTTGCATAATTAGACTTTCGAATATGAATTTTGAACGTAGATAATTTTTGTTAAATTTTTTATTTTTTCCTAATTAAAAAAATTTGGTGACGATTCCTAAATTTTTTTCTTCTAACTTTTCAAATTTAGGTTGCTAATCCTCCACGATCACACTCGCAACAAATGGTATGAAAGAATCATGTAAGAAAAAGCAAAAAACTAAAAAAGGAATACGGATAGTTGCATTTCATATGAAAAATAATGACATTTTTCACTTTCTAGTTAATCAACTAATAAGAAAACACAATAAATTACAAGCACAAATATACACATGAAAAAGCTAATTGAGAAAATCAAGATTTTAACTGATTAACACCTAATAATCAATGTAAACTTATTGAGCTGGACATATTTTATTGATTTGTGTATGACTCAATAAACTTTTTCAATACAAGGAGCTATTTAGCTTAACTGGTAAAGTCCTTCCAGATTTATTATCTCTGGACAAAAAAAAAACATAAACTTTTTCAATACCAAAGGAAGGAAACAAGAGTGAATGCTCACATAGACTATAAAGGAAAGGAACAGATTGAGTTTTATATATAACCGTCAATTTATAGATATATGACATGTAAAATAATTTAGGATAAAATTTAAATTTATTTCTTTATATCTATTACATTCATTTTACCAATCAAGTTATGACATGTGTTTATTAATGTTCTCATTCTTACTCTCTTTTTTAAAAAAATGCACATATGCCATAATTTGATTGGTGAAATGAATGTAATGAACATAAAAAAATTGACTTAAGTTTTGTCAAATAATTTAATGCTCCGGGGATAATAATTCTGAGTTTAATCTTAAACCCTCACTCAAGTATTGCTCATAATTCGTGCCTAACCTACTAGAGAATACCAAAACGCTAAAAAACTTTGGTCCATACAAACTTAAAAGCAAGTTGAAGGAGATGACTAGTGGAACTCATATAGGATATCACAATAGAAATGAAGCGAAAGCAGGCAGATCACGATATCATAAATCCATGCGTGCTTGTCTTATGTTTCTAACCTAAGAAGATAAGCAACTTATTAAATTCCCATTTTAGCTTTTTTCTAGTGCCCTTTTGAAAGGGTTAGGGGCATTATAGGGTTCTCCTTTAAATTTTAAAAGGAAAGTAGGAGTAGGGCTACGGGCTACCTCTAGCTTTTGTGGTATCATATTAGCTAGATTTATTTATTGAATAATTTTAAATCTTTCTACTCAATTTTTTATTAATTTTTTTAATTATTAAATAAAAAATATTAATTTTTTTTATGTTTTTAAGATATTAAATATATATACTTTTTTATTTAATATTTTTTCATTTAATATTAATAAAATTATTAAAAAAAATTATACGAGAATATAGCAAAATTCTTATTTAATTGTTAACCAAGCCGTCTTGGAATCATCAAGAGGCATAATAATGAGATTAGTTTGAGTTTTGTTAACGTTTGCTCTAAAGATACATGTCAAGAAACTAAAAACAGAAATTATTAAATAAAAATAAAAATATTTATTATCTTAAAAATTTAATACTTTATTTAAGTAATTAATAAAAATTAATAAATACTATTTTATTTTTTAATATATATCCTTAAGATACAAGTTTATAATACTTAATTCTTAAGGGAATTCTAATGCATGTGATGAGGAATCCAATGAGGAAAATGTTTTTGATACGGATTTTGAAAAAGCACACTCTTTTAAGTTTTATGGGGACGACATTCCAAGTTTCAAAATTGTCGTTTGTATGTGTTGCACAAATAATTTTGAGTCATGAGTACAATATGCTTATGATATTGTCCAAGAACATGCTGCTCATCACGCCGATTCAACCTTGTGTCGGCAGTGGGCATCGATATTAATTCTTCCCTTGGTTTTGTGACGAAAAAAGACAAAAGTACGAGGACACCCCAAGATCAACATGCTAATTAATGACTGGATTAAAGAAAGTAATGGTGATTAGCAATTTTTTTTTAGTAACGTATTTAAATAGCAATTACTTTGTCCATATATTTCTTCTGGTTAATTATAATGCATATATTTGACCCAAAAACTTTATAGCTCACAAGTTGCGTACACTCTTTGGTTTAAATTCAGTTTGGGCTATCTTGATCATAAATGTTATTAATGAGTCAGAATAAAAGTTGAAGGGGGACATATAAAGAGAAAGAAAAGATGATGTTAAAATAGAAAAGGTTAAAGTAAGGGCACAAATACACGATATACTCTTTTCATTTCATTATAATTGTCTTTTTAGAGAATTTATTTTGTCACAAATTATCTATCATTTAAGAATGTTAAAAAAATATTAATTAATGTTTTTTTAACTTTGCCTTCATAATTTATTATCTCAAGTAGACTAATAACTACGTATAATTCGTAGTTAATTGACTTTTACAATTTTAAAAAATAATAATTTAGTCATATTAAATGATATTTTTTATATTTGAGATTATTTTAGTATTCTTAATTATTATGCAAAAACCTTAAAAGATAGTTATAATGAGATGGAAGGGGTATACATGAAGAGAAACATGAACATGCATGAATACATGAAAAAAAAAAAGATAAGGGAATAGTTCAAAGGAAAAGTAAACCATGTAGTGCTAAAAAGATAACAATTAAGTGGGGGAAAATTCAACATATAAATTTAGGAAAATACAATAGTTAATTTTTTTTGCCAATTTTTTTGTTAAAATGAGTTGACATTGTTATTACTTTTTTAACGGATGACTAGTTACATCACATTAACTTATCTAACAATCACCCTTAAATATTTACAATTGACTCTAGCTGAATTTGCCAAACTTTTCTAAATGTGTTGCATTAATCTAAATTTAAAATTGCTTAACATAATGATGTAAGATTAAGAATTTTCTAGAAATTAATCATAACAGAACTGGAACAATTTGATGGGTATAGATCACACATATCTATCTAGTTGTAGGAAAATGCTAGATAGCCAATAGCTTTTTGTTATAATGATGCATGTGGCATGCTCGTTAGCTCTTGAATGTATGAATAGTCCCTAACACTTTGTTTTATCTAATAGTCATCTTTGTATTTTATCTAATTGCTCTTAGTTGTAAGCCGGAAAATTTTAAAATGCCAAAATAACGTAAAAGTCCTTGGAAAGGGGAATATCTGAGAAGGAAGGTAAGGACAAGAAGGAAGTGCTGCTTGGTGATGTTTGGTTTTCGGGAAGACATGGAGGAAAGCCAAAGAAAATAAAATGAGAAAAGGGTGGGGGACTGAGGGGAGAAAAGGTGGGTGTGTGCGCTAGAAAGAAAAGACACTGCACCTACGACAAAGATTGGGCAGTACGGCCAAGACAAAGCCATCCCTAGCCATGCCTATATACCTTCTCGCCATTCCTTCATTTATTGATATTTGATATTGTGCCCTTGCCCATAAGAATGTGAATGAAGAAAACTATAATCAATTAATTGTTCCCAAGTCTCTGGTCAGGGCAGTCTTAGCTCGAGATTTAAGGGTTTGTTTGTTGGTAACATCAAAATGCGGTTTAAGGGAATGTTTGTCTGGAATATATTATAAAACTCCATCATTATATTAATTACTTTATTTATGATTAATGTAGTTAGCCAAAGGAATAATCCCATCATCGGTTTATGATAATTATTGATTAGTTTTCTTTAATATATGTGATCAAGATGTTCATAGCAATAAGAAAATTGGCAGCCATGTGTGTGTACGATCTAAGGCTTAATTAACTTTTTTTTTCTTTAATGTGGTGATCCTGTTGAGAGGACAATTGTAACCCTAATAGTCAACAACCTTAGTTGAAGTAAAAGCCTAGTTATTATTTTACCAATGCTTATGATATATATGCATTTGTATTTCATTTTCTATCTCATATACCAACTAAACAAGTCATTATCTTATGAGTTTACTTTTGTTGCATTGAAGTGTAAAGTTTTTTATACTATCATCTATTTTGTATTAACAAATTATTTAATGAATTTGATTATATTATCTGCTATATATAATGTTGGTAATATATTATTAAATGCAATTGTAATTTTTTTTACAATAATAATGTATCAAAATAAATTTTTTATGTTATGTTATCTTATCTTATTTAGTTGTGACAAAAAACAAACAAATAAGACATTTTCAATTTACTCTTCCCTTGATTTTGATCTCTATATAGATATTGAATTATGAGGAAAGCTTAACAGTGTCGAGGTTATAATTAAATAAAAGATAAAAATTATCAAATGAATTCCACGTTAATTAATTACGTGCTTTCGGTCCTTCAATTCAGTCAATAGCTAATCAAATAATTAAAAAAAAACCCAATAAATTATGTTTGACAGAATCTTGCTTTAGTAATTAGGGCATGAGATTCCAATTCCGGTGCGCAAAAGAATGTCAGAGTCACAATTATGTTTTTGGGTAAATTACACATTATTTCCTATGATTTAATCTATTTTTACTTTTATATATAAACTTTATTTTATAACATACAACCCCCTAAATTATGATAAAAAGTGTAAAATTATATTTTCTGTTAAATTTAATAGTGATATTTTGTATGTGTTTGGGTGTTGAATGTTTAAAGATTACTTGAAAGAGATCACATACTTTTCACATGTAGACTCATATTGTTAAAATTGACAGAAAATATGTTTATATTTGTTACTAACTTAAAAAAATTATGTGTTAGAAAATGAAGTTTGTGTATGAAAAATAAAAATGAACAAATCTTCAGCAGACAGTTGTGCAATTTACCTTTCTTTTTTTTTTTCTTTTTTTGGGTATTTAGCAGTTTCACATATCTTAATTCTTGGAAATTGGTAATCATTTTCTTGGAGAAACTAACGTTCGGGATGCCTACGCCTGATATTTGACCTATTTGTTAACTTGTCACACAAATTCAAAACGTTACTAATTAACAGAAGAAAATGCACTGAATTATGCACACACTTGAAGTTACTGCAAGAGCCAGCTTAACATCATAACTAGTGTACTCGTTGACAGCATTATCAAGTTGTTCTTCATTGGTCAATGATAGAATCGTTAACCAAGTAATTTTTGTTGACTTATGTATGAATTTTTCAACGTATTATACATACAATCAAGCAACAAGGCGGAAGAAGAGAATGGAAATATAATTACTTGCAAAGGAAAGTTGAATGCTTCATTTCATGTAAACGTTGTTCCAATAATTTAATATAAAGAAATACAATGTTTGAATGCTTCAGGTGGGTGTGTTTGCATCTAAAATTCAAGTTCCTTGATTTTTTTGAGAGAGGGGGGAGGAGCTATAAAATCATTATGCTATCTTTTAGTTTGAAGCGTCTATAATTCCTCTCGTAGATTTTATTTTTGACACATTGTACATAAACTTTATGAGGTGTATACACTGTTTTTTTTTTCGTAAGTGTCCCCACACCTTTTGAGAATTGAGACTAATTCCTTTTTAATATGGAGTTATATGATTAGTTCTTCTTACAAGTAATATTTCTAACATTCAAACCTATGTCATTTTTTAAAAGTATAATTTGCTAACTATTACATCCAGCTCATTGTATGTATATACACAATACTAACATACTATATAATATAGAATTCGAAAAATATGGCACATGAAGAAGGCTGACATGCATGTTTTTCTACTTTTTAATTATATATATATAAAATATATATCAAATGTAAAAATAAAAATAAAAATTTGTAAAAATAAAAATAAAAATGTAAATAACATAACTGACAACATTTTCCTTCTTGGAAAAAATCATATATATCAAATGTAACAAATTAAATGTAATAGACTCTAAAAAAATGTAACAGACTATACACGATTAATACATAACACAATTAAGAATTTTGAATTTTTGTACATCATAATTTCAACGAAAGAATTGTTTATTTAGATATAGTTTAAAAGTAAAACAGATAATTCTCATAATTTTGTGTTCTTGCGGGGTTGGTGATTGCCTCAAAGGTACTTCCACACCAAAATTAGTGAATAATAAATGTAATGCTATAACCTATAGGTAGAAAATGAACATTCATTAAGTGTTTACTTGAGCATGCTTAAACAAAGGGAATAAGACTCTTAGGATTTGTAATGATAAGTCCGACATGCAGCACTAAACTCCAACCCAATAAAAACCTATCGGTCCAATTTGGTTTTTCTATTGATCGAACAAATTATATAATGCATTGACTGGGGAGGAGTGAAATGTAATGTGTGGAGTAAATTAGAGGAATATAGATCAACCTGAAAATTTAATGCGAGTGAAATTGATAGGCTGGAAACAGAGAAAGGATGAAAATTGGTTTAATCACCTTTGGTTGGTGGAAGAATAAAAGGAATTCAAGATATTATGTCAAGCCACTGTGTGAATTAGGGGATTATATAATTTGCAAGATGTCTTCAATTTTAAGCTTTGTCAACATGATTTATTTTTTTAAGATAGTTAAAGCCAGATTTCTTAGTTGGAGATATAAGGAATTGGGATTATAACAACCTTTGTGAAAAATAATCCTTGAACCATTTGTGTGGTGTGTTGTGGTATTGTCGACATGAATTGAGAACATATTATGTCTAATTTTATTAATTTATTTTTATATATATAGTTCTCGTAAAAATAAAAGACATAAATAGACAAGATTTTTTGTACATTATCATTTAATTATACTTTTTTTTTTGGTATGCGACTAGTTTACGCAATTTTAAGATCGGAAGTGATGCTTAAATAAAAATTCATCAAAATGATGATTTTAGAATAACATTAATTAAGAAAAAAATTATTTAAAATGGAAGTAATAGACAAATCCAAAAAAAGAGAAGGGAGAAATAGAAAATGATAATCCGTTTCTTTTTCCCCCATTTCTTTGTTACTTTCCATATAAAGCAAGTCCACTTCAATAATATTAACTCCTTCTACTTCTATATATAAACCCTTAAATTTTTTATTTTACCAAAAGAAATAAATTTTACTAAGTTGTGTGTTAGAATATCCTATCCATGCCATGATCGATCAGTAAACCAATATCATAGAAGTAAAATTATTTTGGCTCTGCATAACTTAACCTTGTTATGCAAAGTATCCCATCTCTTTCTCTACATATGTATGTTTTAATTAATTAACCACCGAGTAAAAGAGAGAAAATTATCCACCAAGTAAGCAGTGTCATTTTCTCAAATGTAGAATCTGCTTTTAAAGCAAACAACGGGATGCTATTAAATATATATGACTCGTAATTCATAATTAATAATTACGTGTAACCGGTTTACCAAAAAATAATTAGCTGTAACCCTTTTATCCTACTGAGAATAGTTAGCTGTAACCTTTAACCTTTTCATATCAAAATATACAAGACACAGACTAATTAACCCACTGACAACTGCTAAATAAAATGGAATAAACAATGAATGCCAAGTCAAGCATGGAGGTCTAAGTGTTTAGCTTGGATAAGTCACATTAAATTTCCCAAATTTTAGACGTCTCATCTATTAAAGGCTTTGTAATGTACATGCCTCATAGCACGCCACGTGGGTAGATATGATAGAAAAAGCATGCACTCGGGAGTGGCTCTAGTGAGATGCATATTTTGGTTTTCTTAATTAAGAGAATTGCTACCACCTTTTCTGCCCCACTTTAAGATAAAGCAAAAGCAAGCGAGGGGGGAAATAGAAAAGCAAAGGAAGAAAAGAAAAACATGAAAGGAAGAAAGAAAAGAAAAGAAAAGCAATAAAGAAAGGAAGAGAAAAGAGAGGAAACAAAGACAAAAGGTTCTCAAAACTCTATGATTATTCAAATTCTCTCAAAAACAGGACCAGGCAGTAGTGTTCCCCCCTACTTAATCAACCACAGGAGGACCTCTCAAAGTGTCTACAAAGACATTGTTTGGGCTGAACTGAAGCATCAAGAAAGAAAGAAAAAGTGAAAGGGAAAGGAAAATTTCTTTTTTCTTTGTAGAGATCAGTGAAAGAAGGCATGAATAGAGGTGTCTTGCAGAGCTCACCGGTGCAACAAATGATGGCCGGGAACCCTAACAGCTGGTGGAACATCAGTAGCATGCGCGCTCCTTCTCAGCAGGCTTCTCCTTTCTTGTCCACTCCTTCCAACTTTCTAACTCCATATGCCCCCACTTCTTCTCTTCCTTTTCCTTCTTTGCATGACAATCAAGAGCTTCCCGAGTCATGGAGCCAGCTACTCATGTAACTCTCTCTCTCTCTCACACACACACACACACAAGAAACACACCGATATGTCTGCATGGCAAGGCGTGATAGAATAATATTAGCTATACACTTACACTCATATTACTTTATTGTTGTATAATTTTAATTATCTTATTATAGTTGGTCTACTTCATTTTCATTTTGTACACACTTTTACTTTGATTCTACACATAATACTGATCTAAGTGGATGTGAGTCATAAAGATATGACACAAGCATTATTCTGGTACTTGTATCTATGTTTGATTATTGAAGGATCAAAATCTAATGGTTTTGGCTTTTTGGTGTGGTTTTGGAAATAGGAGTGGGCTGGTGTCTGAAGAAGATAAGGCTGGTATGTGCCAGGTTCAGGCTAAGAAGTTGGGTAACTGGGACGAGGAGCAAATGCTAAGTCAGGCTCCAAATGCTCCTCTAATTGTTGATGTTAAGCAAGAAAACTCGGTAAACAGCTATGTATATGGGAACGAAGAATTTCAGGCAGCAAAACCCACCTGGTCTCAAATAGTACCTGCTTCTTCTCCGAAATCCTGTGTAACAAGTTTCAACAGCAGCATGTTGGATTTCTCTAACAATATTAAGACGGATGCGAGGCCTCCTCTACCAGATCCATCTTCTGAGGTATAAGAAAGATAATAGATGGATCCCTGGATAATTAAGTGAGAATCTACAGTTTTGCAAATTCATTATCTTTTTTTTTTCTTGGTTGGTAAGAGTTACACAAATTTAATTTTCGTGATACTGTACTAATTAAACCAATTGTCTGTTGAAACCTTTAAATTTGGCCACCGAAAAGCTTTCATACTTAATAAAACTATTTCGAAAAATTATATTTTCCAAATATATATTTGCTAAAGGCAAGGGTCCTCCAACTCCTTTTGTCTTGTTTTTTGTCTTTAATTGAATATCAAGGGGCTCTTCTATTCTTTTCATTATAGTTCAAATAATGGATTACTTCGTTTCTCTTTATCTTCTTTAAATCAAAATGAATGCTAGTATATACTTGGCCATGTTTTAGTTTAGACTATGAAACCTCAACCAATAAAAATTCTAATTTTTTAGCTTCTACTTTTTTTATTATAATTCTAACGAAAATTTCTTTCTCTCACAAGTGCAATAGCACTGCAGCTGGTGGGGCATTCAAGAAAGCTAGGGTTCAACCGTCTACAACTCAGTCTACCTTCAAGGTATATGCAATTGCAAACAACTAGACAGAAACTTCCAACCCCGAACTCTCTTTCAGGCGTACAAACACACACATAAGCACACACAAACATCATGTGGGTGGTAACTGTTGTCTTTCTTGGTTGTCTTGTTCCCAATCATGATGGTTTTTTTTTATCTCTTCCTTTCCCATTTTATCTCAAAATGAAGAATCTACATAAGCCGATTGAAACAACAGAATATAACCAACTTTTAAGCATGTGCCTGTCCGACACAGTTATATGATATCTTCTTCTCAATTTCAGGTGAGGAAGGAGAAGTTAGGTGACAGAATTACAGCCCTTCATCAACTCGTTTCCCCATTTGGGAAGGTATATAAGCTTAGTTTATTCAATTGAAAATGCACATAAACTTAATTTATGTCCAAAATTGGAACAGAAAAAAGTATCAAATCTCTTTACATATAGAAAACCCAATAAGAAAAGTTTACTTATCCACCCTGGTTCCCCAACTACAAAAGAATAAGAAGAAATAATGTTACTCATACAAATTTATATATATATATATATATATATCATATAATTACATATGTAATATATATTTATCATATAATTTTAACTGATTTTTATTATAATTTTTATTTTTTTTATTTTTTATACACTTACACTTTTAATTTTATCACCTCACATAATATGTAGTAATATAAAACATTATCATAAGGGAAAACAATCTTAAAGAAAACGATTCTTTTTCTTGTTATAATCTCCCCCGACCCCTCTATCTTTATTTTTTATACATATAATTTTTTAGAGAAAAAATGCTCATTTTTAGCATTACATAGAAGAGATGACTGGGAATATGACTGTAGAGGACTGTGGTGTGTGGTATTTTTCACTTTTGCAGACTGACACGGCGTCTGTCTTATTAGAAGCTATTGGGTATATCAGATTCCTTCAGAATCAAATTGAGGTGATGTTTCTTCTCTCTTTATTTTTTCAAACAACCACGAGTCAGTGATGGCACGCTGTTAAAGGTCCATTTCACGTTGTTCTTTCAACATTACACTTTAGTTTTTGAAGTTCTAAAAATACTCTCTTTTCCCCCCCGTGGATGCAGGCCCTTAGCTTACCATACTTGGGCACTGGATCAGGAAACTTGAGGCACCAACAATCTGTAAGAAATAATATAAACCCATTTCTGGTTAGCACATATACATCATAAAGCCGTTTCTCACTTCCCAAAGCAAGAAAGAATAATCACTTTTTTCTCCTACCTGCTTTCTTTCTTCTTGCATGTGCAGCAGCATACTAATTAATGGGATTGTGTGGTACTAATTGAGTGATGATTGTAATTATTTAATGTTAGGTTCAAGGAGAGAAGAATTGTATATTTCCTGAAGACCCTGGTCAGGTATGCTTTTCCTTGGATCCATTAACCCCTTAAAGGGGTTTGCGGATTTTGCATTTGGAAAGAAGCTACCAGTTCAACTTGCATTCTATATTATTAAATGAAGGAAGTAGACAATTAAAGAGAGATATCACCAGAATCAAACATGTGGCTTCCTTTACTGCATTAAAAAGTATATAGTTGAATTCTTGTCAAATTCTCATTTTTATTTTACTTTCTGGTTTTAGCTACTGAATGAAAACTGCTTGAAGAGGAAAGCGGCTAGTGAGCAAGTAATTGTTCAATGAAATTTTTTCTTCCTTAATAATGATTACACGAATTCAATAATATATTTTCATTTTTACCTTGTTGCTTTGATTGTTGTTAATTAGGATTCTCAAGAAGAACCAAAGAAGGACCTGAGGAGTAGAGGGTTGTGTTTGGTTCCAGTGTCATGCACGTTGCAAGTTGGAAGTGACAATGGAGCTGACTATTGGGCTCCTGCTTTTGGCGGGGGATTTCAGTAGATCTGGTTTACTATTGGGGTAGCATATATTTATACATATGGTAGCACACAGAGAGGGAAATTCATGGAAATTGTATAACATCATGAGCAGTCAATCTGCTATAAAATCTAAGGCTGATTGCTCATGATGCTATACAGCATTCCTGAATAAATTGTGTGCTGCCCGTCGTGTATTTGCAAGCCCTTGTTAAGACACCTTTATTCATGGAAATCAAGCTTTTATTTATTTTCATTAGCTTAATTAAGAGGTCGTACAAGGTACAATGCTAGATTTTAATGTATATATGCAATAATTATATGATTAATCATTTGAATGCTACTTCTTTAGCAGCATTAATTAAACAGAAGATAATCAAGCAAACTGTTAATTACTAGTAAGTAGTACTAATAATAAAGCTTTAAAAATAAGTTTTCTGCCCATTTGGGTAATTTGAAGGATAAAAAAACATGACATGTCTATTAAACAAATTCCAAAGCATCTTATATGCCTTAAGAGCTATAATCTTAGGAGCAAAATATATATCCCATTAACTATCTGAAATACGGTTTATGAATGGATATAAAACCTAGTCATCATGTTTGGTATTAGACATTTAGACTCAATATCCCTGACGAGTTTGTAAGGTGTCACTCCTATTTTTCCATTTTATGCAAAAGAAACATAATTATATGTAGTTTGAATATAGTCAACTTGTAAAATATGTTTGGACAACATCATTTATATATCAGTATATGTAAAGGTTAGGCAAAGGGCATATGTTCATATGTATATATATATATATATATATATATATATATATATCAAACTCTTAGCAGTCATCGCAAACTTTTGCCTTTTGTTCTTGTTATTATGGATTTGCACTGTGTGTTCTTGTTAACGTGGATGAATAGACGTAAAAGTGTTCACACTTCGCATAAGACTGGGATTAGGGGTGTGCAAAATATCCACATATATAAACCAGACCAAACCACTAATCAATCCAAACCACTCTACAAATAATCAAAATTTTCTTAATGGTTCAATAACTTGAACCAGTATTTTTTTGGTGAAAGTGATTCGGTTAACCCTCTCACAAACCAATTCGGTTAACTACATTAGAAATTGATCGAGTCTCTCACAATTCATATTTTCCAACACAAATTTATTTATGATAAAAAATCCTCTCCTCTAACCCTAACACCCAAATCAAAAATCAAATTCATTCACGATCAGAAATCCTCTCACCCTAACCCTCAAATAAGAAATCATATATGAATCCTAACTCTTAAATCAGAAATCACATCTGAACCCTAACACCCAATTAACAATCACTTGGTGAATTTGTTTGCAAATTACGAGTTCAAGTTCATAGTTTGGTGAATTCGTTTGCAAGTTCGAGTTCAAGTTTCACTCTTCACATTCGAGTTCGAGTTTTACTTTTCACGTTTGAGTTTGAGTTCAAGCTTGTAATGCTACGTCGCTCACGTTTGCGTCTTCACTCTTCTTCAACTTGTTTGGTGAGAACACTTGATCTGTGTTTATTGATTTTCCCTCTTCATTGATTTTGCACACCTTTATTTGCAATAACATTTATTTTTATTCTGATTTTTTTTTTGAATTCTGATTTTTTATTTTTTATTTTATTTTTATTTTGGATTCTGATAACCTTATTTCCATTTTTATTTGCTTGATTCCTCCGTAATCTTGATTGATTGCTAAGTATCTGTTCATTGGATCATGTTACTTCACAGAATTTGTCGATATTTGTTTCATTTCCCCCCCCCCCAAGTCAAGCTTGCAATTGTTTCATTCATAATGAATATGATTATTGCATTTCTTCCCTAAGCCGCATGTGAACTTGCTGCAGTGGTTACCTGTTACTTCTTCACTAAATTTTGATGCTATCGTGTTTTGTCTTTTATTTTCCTTTTCAGTGTTTTGAGCAATAGGCTCAGTGTTGAAATTAATTTTTTAATAGCCTTTAATTAATTAGCATAGAATAGATTATAGAATTTGTTCTATCTCGCATCCGACCATGGTAGTAGTGGAAAGTTGAAACGAGTTTTTGTTTGTTTATAGTTGCTTCACTAATCCTGCCCACATGGATTACGTCTTCAACTTATGAAATGAAGACTAACCCATCTTGGTAATTTCCATATTGGGTCTCTCCAGTCCCCAATATTTAGCAAGACAAAGAACCCCACAGTCACACACACACTTGTGTACTTCTCTCTTCCTTTTTGCTTTGCTTTATTGGTCTACATTAAGAGGAGAAATGCAATGCCTAGGCTTGTACTACGTTACTCATAGGATTCTAAAGTGGTGGATGTGACACAACTCATATAAGTTTGTGAATCTATCCTTCTTTGGTGTTATTGGTCGTTCTATTGGAAGATAAGATAAACAAGTATCCTAGTATTATTCCACGAACCTACAGTCCATCTCATTGTGACTTTACAACTAATTTGACTTTAATTGTGTCCAATGTGATCAACCTAGAGCAGGTTTGTGATCAATTAAGAGGATGAATTATCATAGTTATATATATATATATATATATATATATATATATATATATATATATATATATATATATATATATATATATATATATATATATATCTGTTGTTGTTTTTCTCATTATCTGTAGCTTGCACTTTTCATTGAACTATTTATGGGACACTACTGTTATTAATTTATCACTAAAACAAAGGATAAGGAAGTGGAATGGCAGACCTTATCTTTTATTCAAACGACCAAGGCCATTTAAATAGGTAACAATACATAATTGAAATAAGACCCACATCTAGCATATTCTCCATAACTCAACTATTCCTAAATATCAGATAACTAGCCTCTAAGCCTGCCACTAAATCTGTTGACTAAACCAGAAAAAATAACTACACTGCAACATACAACAACAAACTCCTAAACTCTAGGACACTAAACAACTGACTCATTTTAAATAAATTCAACAATAAAAATAAATAAATTATGCCAACAATCCCTCCCTTAAATTGACATTTGTTAATATCAGTTTAAAAAACTTAGCCTAGCAGATGCCTAACAACTCTCTGAACTTCACAAACAGCTCCCTCTTTAAAGCCTTGGTGAATATATCAGCAACCTGATCTTCACTTTTGCATTGCACCAGATCAATTGTTCCATCTTTACATAGATCTCTCAAGAAATAAAACCTCACATCAATGTGCTTACTTCTTCCATGTAGAATTGGATTCCTGGACAATTTGATTGTTGACCTATTGTCACAGAAAATTGTAGTGGCTCCAATTTGTTTGAATTGCAGCTCCTTAAGAATTTTTCTCAACCATATGGCTTGACAAGCACAACTTGTAGCCGCAACAAATTCAGCTTCTGTGCTGGACAAAGTGACAATTGGTTGCTTTTTAGATGACCATGAAATAGCACCTATTCCAAGCATAAAGACATAACTAGATGTGCTCTTTCTATCATCTTGATCACCTGCATAATCACTGTCAGTAAATCCTACCAAATCAGATTTTTCATCCTTCTTGTAATATATCCCAAGGCTTTGAGTTCCTTGCAAATAACGGAGGATTCTCTTGGCAGCTAACAGATGCAACTCGGTGGGATTCTCCATGTATCTACTGATCAAACTCACAGAATACATTAAATCTGGTCTTGTTGCAGTAAGGTACATCAAGCTACCAACAATTTGCTTGTAAAGTGTGCTATCAACCTTCTTGCCATCAAGATCTTTGTGTAGCTTTGTGCCACATTCAACTGGAGTACTTACAGGATTACAATCCTTCATTTGAAACCTGTCCAGAATTTCTCTCACATATTTCTTTTGAGAGATACAAATCCCATCATTTGATTGCATCACTTCTATGCCCAAAAAATAATGCATCAAACCAAGATCAGACATTTCAAATTCATTCATCATGGACTCCTTGAATTCACTAAACATGACAGCGCAATTTCCAGTAAATATAAGATCATCAACATACAAGCAAACTACAAGCATTTTTCCTTTATCTCCAACCTTGACAAACATTGTATGGTCATAAGGACATTTCACAAAACCAACTTTAAGAAAGTAAGTTTCAATGCGATTATACCAAGCCCTTGGGGCTTGTTTTAGTCCATAAAGAGCTTTCTTCAATCTATAGACTTTATTTTCATTTCCAACCATAATATAGCCAGCGGGTTGATCAATAAATACATGCTCATCCAAATACCCATGCAAGAAGGCCAATTTGACATCTAGCTGGAAAATAGGCCAAGAATTTTATGCCGCTAACGTAACCACTAACCGGATTGAGTCATGTCTCGCAACTGGTGAAAATACTTTTGTATAATCAACCCCGTACTCCTGCTTGTATCCTTTGGCTACCAAGCGTGCTTTGTACTTGTCAACATCACCATTTTTGTTCAGCTTTGTCTTGCAGACCCACTTTACACCAATGGTTTTATGCCCCTTAGGTAAGTCACACAGCTCCCAAGTATCATTCTTTTCAATGGAATTGATTTCATCATCCATTGCTTTTCGCCATTTTTCCTCTTTGACAACACTCTCAAAAGTTGTAGGATCACGATCTGCAAACAAAGCAAAATGAGTAACTGAATTACTTAAGTCAGTTATATCATAATCTTCCATCCAAACGGGCCTTCTTCTAACTCGTCCAACTGTTTGAGCTTCCTCTTCATTTATTGTAGCAACTGATGATGAAGTTCTAGTGGCTATTTGAGCTTCATCTGATGAATTTCAGGGCATAACAGGTGCTAAAACTTGCTCCTGTTAAGCATCATTATCATATAAGACTTGTTTAGGTTGCTGCTCGTTCCACTCCCAGGTGCTTTCTTCATCAAAAATAACATCCCTGTTGGTCACAATCTTCTTTGTTAGTAGATTAAATAATTTATATGCTTTTGAAACATCACTTACACCGAGAAAGATGCATTTTTTAGCTTTTCCATCAAGTTTCTGCCTTTTCTCATTTGGGATGTGAGCGTAAGCAATGTAGCCAAAGATTCGGAAGTAATCCACAACGGGTTTTCTTCCGCTCCAAGCCTCTTCAGGTATCCTATCTTTAACAGCAAAAGTTGGGTTTCTGTTTAACACATGAACACTCCAGTTTACAGCTTCTGGCCAAAATGTCTTTGGAATTCGTCCTTTTGCTAGCAAACTTCTCACCATGTTGAGAATGGTTCTATTTTTCTGTTCCGATACACCATTTTGTTGTGGTGTATATGCGGTTGTGAGCTCTCTTCGAATGCCATGTTGCATACAAAAATCTTCAAATTCCTTTGAACAATACTCCCCACCATGGTCTGTACGAAGAGACTTAATGTTCCTGCCTGCTTCATTTTCAACACGAGCCTTGAAGCTTTTAAATGTGGTAAAAGCTTCAGATTTCTCCTGTAAAAAATAAACCCACGTTTTTCTTGAAATATCATCGATGAAGGTAATTAAGTACTTTTTACCTCCATTAGAAGATGGGTTTATTGGGTCACAAATATCTGAATGCACCAGCTCCAACACATCCTTTGCTCTCCATGACTTCTCTTTAGGAATCTGAGAACGATGTTGTTTGCTAACAACACATTCTTCATAGACTTGAGAAGGAGTAAGAACTTGTGGAAGGCCTATCACTATGTTCTTATGTTCTAGAGCCTTTAATCCACCAAAACTTAAGTGGCCATAATGAAAATGCCACAACCATGAGGAGTCTTTTACTTTAGCCACCAAACAGGATTGAATGCTTTCAATCTTCATTGGAAACAACCTGATAGAACTCATTTGGATAATTACAATAACGCCATTTTTAAAAAGATTATAAATTCTACAAGCACCATTCTCAATTGCAATAACATACCCTTTTTCTTGTAACTGACCAACACTCAATAAATTATTCTTCAAGTTAGGAACATACAACACATTAGAATTTGTTTCCACAGAACCATTCTTAGTCTTTATCTTAATATCACATTTTTCCATCACTTTCACAGTAGAAGAATCACCAAAACTAACAGTAGAGTGAAAGTTTTCATCTAGATTAGAAAAAGAAGACTTACTTCCACTCATGTGGTTGCTGCAACCTGTATCAACATACCAAATATTTGACTCAGTCTTCTCTCTTTCATGGACAACCATCAACAAAGTTTCTACTTTTTTCTTGTCTTCAACAAAATTTGAATTCTCCTCTTTTTCTTTATCATTAGGCAATCGAGTGTATCAATCAGAAGCATAATGACCATATTTATGACATCTAAAGCACTCTACCTTAGATTTGTCTTCGCCTCTGCCTTTTCCTTGAAACTGGTCATTATTGGCTTTGAAATTTCTGTTGTCATCTTTGTTTCTGCTGCCATCTCTGTGCCCTCGATCTCCCCTTCCTCCACCTTGACCTCTGCCTCTTCCTCTTGAGCTGTTGGAATGAGTATTGGTAGAAGCTTTCCAAGCTTGTTCGTCTGCTGTTGAACTTCGATTCATTTTCTGCTCATGGGCCAACAAAGAGCTCTGCAATTCATCAAGAGAGAGGTCATCTATGTCTTTTGACTCTTCAATTGAGCAAACATAGTTAAATTCTTGTGTCATAGAATGCAAGATTTTTTCGACTACTATAACATCTTCAATTTTTCTCCATGGCATCGCATTTTATTTGCAATCTCCATAGTCCTCCCAAAAAAGCTTGTGACAGATTCACCATCCTTCATCTGCAAGACTTCGAAATCCCTCCTCAAGGTTTGAAGCTGTGCATGCCTCACTCGAGAAGAGCCTTGATATTTTTTCTTCATTGAGTCCCATATATCCTTGGAAGTATCTTTGCAAAGAATAGTTTCCAATATGGGACGATCAATAGCCTGGAAAAGATAATTTTTCGCTTTCATATCCTTGAGTTTTCTCGCTTCAAATTCTGCTTGTTGTGCATTTGTCACCGCTGCACCTGCTGGTGGCTCCTGAATTCCAGATTCAACAACTGACCAATACTCTTTTGACCTTAAAAAGTTATCCATGAGCATTCTCCAATGATCATAGTGACCATCGAAACGAGGAATAGAGGCTTGAACAAAATTGGAATCAGTGGCCATTAAGTATGATAGCTTGGAAGGTAGAGAATGACTGCCTCACATGTTTCACTCTCAGGTCTCAGGGCTCTTAAAGCTCTTGATACCACTGTTATTAATTTATCAGTAAAACAAGGGATAAGAAAGTGGAATGGCAGAACTTATCTTTTATTCAAATGACCAAGGCCCTTTAAATAGACAATAATATATAACTGAAATAAGACTCACATATAACATATTCTCCATAACTCAACTACTCCTAAATATCAGATAACTAGCCTCTAAGTCTGCCACTAATCTACTGACTAAACCAAAAAAAATAACTGCACTGCAACATACAACAACAAACTCCTAAACTCTAGGACACTAAACAACTGACTCATTTTAAATAAATTCAACAATAAAAATAAATAAATTCTGCCAACAGCTACTAGCTTTCACTAGCCTTGCATGCTTGTGCTTGTGCTTGTGCTTTTATCTCTCCAAATTAAGGGCACAATATGACTTACCAGAGGCACCATGTATTACTGCTTAGTTCATTTATGCTGTGAAACTTGTACTCTATGTCAGGAATATAGAGAGCTGAAAAATTATGGATTTGACTTGAGTATAAGAAATTCTTTCTTACTTCAAATACTTCCATTTTTTAATTTGATTTTTAATTGGTTTTCTGAACTGGTTACATGGAAAATCAGTTTTGAACTGATTTTTAAATTGATTTTTTGAACTGGTTTCATAGAAAAATTAGTTCTAAATTGGTTTTTTGAATTAGTTCTATGGAAAATCGATTAACTAGTTTAGAACTGATTTTGAACCTGAACTAGTTTTGAAACCCAAACCAATTCTAAACCTAAACCAGTTTTAAACCAATTCTAAATCTAAACTGGTTCAAAACTGATTTGTCGAATCAAAACCGATTTGTCGAATCAAAACCGATTTGATCCTAAAAAAGAATTGGTTTGATTTTCAAACCATTTTTTTTTATCAATTTAATTCAATTTTTCATATCGAACTGAACCATACCAACTCCTAATAGGCACACACCCACAGATTCCAACACACATGTAGTTGTTGATGTCGCATATGGGGTTTATAGTTATACCCCTTCTTTAGTTATACCAGATTACCAATAAGAGTCATGATTTTTGTTTATCAACAATGTTACCATATTTACAGTACTTTGCTTATTTAAGAAAAAAAAAGAAAAAATATATATTGAAACTTGTGTTTTTTTAATTTTATTATTTGAAAATAAAGTGTTATTAAAATGACTTAAGTTTTTTAGTAATACAAATATCATTTTTTAATAAATAACCCTAGCTGGACTAGGGCAACCCACCCATTATTGCATTTATGTTTAATGTTTTTCATCGGGGACGATTCCTATTTTTTATGTTATTTTAATTTTTTGGCCGGAAGACGCTTCTTTATTAAAGCATGGAACTTTATGTAAGCTACTTATTTCTATGATTGCTATGCTGAAAGCGATGCTGTTTTCAACTGAGAGATACACTCAACCCAATGTTGTTTCTAACAACAATCCTGTATCCGCCAGCAGAAAATGCCGAATTGCATGAGACTCACATGAATAACCACTAGACGGTAGATTAGGGTTAGGAATAGGGATACAATTTTGGGGGAAATAGTAGTATTTTCCTTATACTAAATAATCAATTAAGAGAACAAGGTTCAGGCATGCATTTACGCAATTAATTCGAATCAGTTTTATCTACAGTTGCAGAAATTTTGTTAGTTATATATATATATATATATATATGATTCGAATTAATTGCATAAATATATATATATATATATATATGAAACATATCTAATGAAAAAAAATTTTTTATTATGAAAAGATGAAATAAGAAAATTTTGATTATATAATTATACATAGATGATCAAAATTAAAATTTATTTAAATGTCATATAATTACTTAAAAAATTACATGCATTTATATTCTAATCTTAACCATTCATATAAGATTTAATGATTAAGATTCACTCTTCTTCACTTATTACAATAAATACTCATATCACCAACACGCTATTTCCATATATATATATACACACATACGTGAGTGCAAAAATGCAAAAAAAAAAAAGTTAATTAGTATAATTTACGTACCTTTGTCCATATATATTATAAAACTTGACATATATTTATAGAGTTTATTTTGATATATTCTCAATATAAATTTTTTAAATTATCAACTAATTATACATTATCATATATGTAATTTTAAAATAATTATTATAAAAAATAAATATTTTTAATAACATGATACTATATAATTAGATAACAATGTATAAATTTTGTACATTAATTGTGCATTAAATTAAATCCATATTTATATACCATTTATTTTTTAAATATTAGAGAATTATTAAGTCCAAACCTATAGATAAGATGATAACAAACACAAATACGTAAACGAAATCACTTAATTTTGAATTTAAAAATAATTAAATAATACTTGTACGTTTTATAAAACTAAAAAGGATAATTAATGAAGAGAAATGATGTTATCACATCATTTTTGATATTACACTAATATCCTCACTATTCTTAAATGGTTGTAATTAAATAAAAATAATAAATAAAAATAATATAATTAATTATATAAAAAGTTATAAAAAATAATATAAAAAAATGACGTGAGAATATCATCGATGATTAATGAATTGAAAGCCCGATTTCACCAAACTCAAAGCAAAAAGTTTCGACCCACATACATTTCCCTCAATAAATATTTTGATAACTATGAGCCGATGACCGGTGGTGTTCAGGAATGGAAAGAACAGTATTTTTTCAAGTAAAAGGGCAACCGCGAGCGGTTGTTCACTTTATGTCGAGGTGATATTATTTTTCAACTTTGATATTTTTTTTTTACAACAGCAAAATCATATGCTTTTCATTGCAGTAAAGTTGTGAATATAAGAGGAGATTACATAGAAAGTATGTTCATCCTCAAAATACTTAGAGTTTCGAGCTAAAGTATGGGCCACCATATTAGCTTTTCTACTAGCAAAAACAATAAATATGGTAGGATGATTACGGTAGAAATCTCTTATGTTGCTAATGAGGACACCGCATTTAGATAAGTCTTCATCACCATGCTGGATTTGGTGCACAACTTCTTGGCAGTCAGATTTGATAATAACATTAAGGAGATCCTGTTGCCTAAGCCAGTAAATTGCTTGAAGAATGGCAACAACTTCCTCTTCCCTTGCAGTCATATTCGCCTTAATTGTAGCGGTCCTGGCTAGAAGGAACTGACCTGCATGGTTTCGCAAACACGCACCAACACCTGTTAAACCTGCTTCTGAAAAGAGTGTAACATCAATGTTACATTTCAACTGCCCCAGGGGTGGACGAATCCAACCTCCCACTCCTGGCAACTCAGCATTCGGATTTATAGCATCACTAACAGTATGAATTGATCTCCATTCAGTTAAGATTTGTTGAGCTCTATGCAAAACTCTAACCTCATTCTCCTCCTTCGAGTTCCAAAGCAAATCATTTCTCCTACTCCACAAACTCCAAAGGATCATGGCAAACAAAGTAAGCTAATTTTTGCGTAAGGAACCACATACCTGGAACACCAGATCTTTAAAAGATTCCGTAGTATGCAAATTTGGTTCAATTTGCTCCCACAAACTACTTTTCTGCCAAACCATAACACTCTTCGGACAAGTAAGCAAACAATGCCAAGCATTTTCTAAATCATTGGAACAAAGAATACATGTAGGTGGATGATAACAATGTATTTTATTCATTTTATAATCCTCTCACTAGGCTTCTTAAGGTTCAATTTGGCTTAATTAAGTTGATTTTGTTATATTTTATGAAATTAAACTTAATTGGATCATTGAAGAAATTATTGCTTGAATTATTATTAATTTAGGTGATTGCATTCTTAAGTAAAGTGGCTACAATTTGAGTTGCAATTATCTGATTAATGTAATTTTGGTCTTGTTAGAAAGTTTAGATAAATCTCTAATAACTATTCACTTGATAGCAAGAACTACATTAATAGCAATATATTTCATTCATTGTATAACCTTTTCACTTGGCTTTTTCAGTAAACCGGCTATAATTTGAGTTACAAATATCCGATGGATGTGATTTTGGTCTTGTTTTAAAGTTAAGACAAATTTCTACAACTTTCATGAAGGCCTCAAGACTTGAAACACTCGTTTGGATAACTCAAATTAGAGTTGAAGCAAAATCTAGCGTTTTGAACCTGACAGCTTGACCTCTATGCACTCATTAGGCTATATCTCGGGCTATAGGAGTTTAATAATTCTGAAATTTTGACAGTGAAAGGTTAAGACCCATATCTACAACTTTCATGAAGAACACAAAATTCAGTTCGGATTCCTTGAAGGTGATATTGGGCTTGGAATTCAGAACAGAGGTGCTGAATTTGGGCCTGACCCATGAGCAGTAATTGGGCCATATCTCGGGCTGTGGTTGTTGGATTTGGCTAAACTTGGTGTCTCTGGAAAGCTGAAACAAGTTCATAAAACTTTCATGAAGACCACTTGGCTCAATTCTAACGCATGTCATAAGCTAAGAGCAGAGACATTTCGGAGCCAAGAAAGACCATAATTTCAGCTCATTCATCATCTATTTTGATTTTACTTCTCATCATCAAACAACTCCATTGTTTTCTTGCACTCCTTGAACTCTATAAAAGGAGGCAAAGGCTGATCATTTAAGGGTGTTAGTTTAGCTTAGAGTTTAGTTTATGCTATTGTGTTATTAGTTTTCTTTTGTGTAGTTTTCTATTGTTCTTAATTGAAGTTATGTTCATCATCTTCTTCTTCTCTCTTTCTTTCTTCTTGTCTATGAGTAACTAAATCTTCATCTTGCTTGGATGAAAGAGTGAAGCTCTTGGTAATGAAATAAGTTTAAATTATTTTATTTCTTGTGCTTGAATAATATATTTTTATGTGATCTTTATATGTGTTGTATGTTGTTTTCGATTAATTTAGAAACTCTTCTTGCATAATGAATATCTTGATTCATTGTAGACAAGATGTTGGCACAGTAGATGCTTGAGACCATTTACAAGTATTAATAGATAATTATTGAAACCATAATATGATTACATGTTTAATCTAAATTGAACTTTGAATGTTAAATCTTTCGATTGGAACCTTCATTATGTATGATTTCAATTGAGTTATAAAAAGAAATAATCTTGTCTTTAATTTATTACCAAAAGTGGTTCTCCTAACCCAACCAAATCTTTTTTATTTGTGAACAACTTATATCATCTTTCGTATTGTGACAAATATTCTCCGTACCTCAAATAATTTTCTCTTCATCAATTCCCTGTGGATCGACCTCGGACTCCCGAGAATTTACTACTTGAAACAACCTGCACTTGGGTTTGAAACTTTTAATTATCCCATCACTGGACAATTAACTCCCTTACTTTGCAACCTGATTCTTGTGGGAAGACAATCCCTGCAAGCCTTCCACATGAACAATTTGACTTTTGGTGGAACTTCAAGCCTCCAGATTGTAGTCTAATCGCGCTCTACCTTGTACTGATTGAGGCTTCCAAGAGAATCCATATACTACATATGCCGGATTTGACTGAATATAACCGATTCCTATTATGGTTCCACATCAAACGATCATCATTGGATTCCACACTGAGAGGTAAACGCAAAACCTGTTGTGCAATCTCATTAGGAAAAAGAGCATAGATAAACATAGTATCCCATTTTTTCTCCCCCCAAACCATGAGATCCTAAACTGTGATCCACTAGGGATTGGAGGGTTACCAATAGGTGTTGCTGCCATACTCCTAACCCAAGGTTGGTTCCAAACATTTATGCAAGAGCCATCACCTATTCTCCACCTCAAGCCTTGCTCAAGCACTACTTGGGAACTCCAAATGCTACACCAAGTGTAACTAGGATTATGACCAAGTTTGGAATCCATGAAATCCCCTTGCGGGAAGTATTTGGCTTTGAAAAGTCTAGATACCATAGCATTGGGTTTGGAAATGAATTTCCACCCTTGTTTCCCAAGCATAGATAAGTTAAAAGCTTGAATATTTCTAAAATTCATACGTCCCTCCTCTTTTCTAATGGTAAGATTCTCCCAAGCCATCCACCTAATACTTTTTCCCTTTGCTCCCCACTAGAAAGAATTAAACATCCTTTGAATATCTTCACAAGTAGATTTAGGTAAAAGGTAAGCACTCGTGACATAAGTTGGAATAGATTAAAGGATAGATTTGATCATGACTTCATAACCAGCTTTAGATAGAAACTTACCCCCCATGGAGTTAATTTTCTTCCAAATTTTATCCTTGATGAAATTGAATGTAGCCTTCCTATTACGGCCAATCATGGAGGGCATACCAAGATACTTCCCCGACCCCATCATAGCATGGACTCCCAACTTATTTGAGAGAATAGTCCTCATTGGTATTGTTGTATTTGACCTAAACAAAACTTTAGATTTATTAAGATTGACTGCTTGGCCAGAAGCTATCTCATAGATATGCAGGATATGCTTAATAGTTTCCACCTCATTCTCTGTAGCCCTATAGAACAAAAAGCAATCATCTGCAAACAAAAGATGAGATATCTTTGGGGCTCCATGGCAAATAGAGATACTGTAAAGGAGACCTTGTCTTTCAGCTCTATGGATCAACGCACTGAGCCCTTCGGAACAGATTAAAAAGAGATAAGGAGATAGGGGATCCCCTTGTCTTAGGCCTCTCCCAGGATAAATAGGACCCACCAAATCATTGTTAACCCTCACAGAGTAGTTAACATTCTCCACACATAAACATAGTCCATTTCACCCAAGTCTCGTGAAAGCCCATTTTGAGCATTATAGCTTTTAAATATCCCTAGTCCACCCTATCATAGGCCTTACTGATATCAACCTTGAGAGTCATATCCCTAATTCTACCACTTTTCTTACACTTCATGTAATGAGTTATTTCTGAAACCATTAGAACATTGTCTATAATAGACCTTCCAATAACAAACGCAGATTACTCTTCAGAGATAATTTTAGGCAAAACACGCTTAAGTCGATTAGCCAACACTTTTGACAAGACTTTATAAATAACATTGCAAAGTGAGATAGGCCTAAAATCCCTCATACACAAAGGTTGCTCTCATTTGGGGACAAGTACAATGGTGGTATCATTAACATGTGAGGGGAAAGCACCGTCGGTAATCCATGAACAGTAAGCATTGAACACGTCATCATCACACATACTCCAAAATCTCCTAAAAAATGTTGGATTCATCCCATCTGGCCCTGGCGATTTGTCCGGGTGCATTTGGAAAAAGGGCAGTACGAAACTCACCCTTGTCAAAAAGCGCCAAAAGCATATCATTATCAAGCTCCATCACTACAGGTTGAACCACCTCTAAAACACCTTCGTAAATACTGTTAGATGGAGTGAAGATATTGACGAAGTAATCCTTAGCCACACTGCACAACCCATCCTGCTCCACTACTGTCTCTCCATTAATACTTTGCAATTGCTTGATCGTATTATGTTTCCTCCTCGTGGTAGCTATACTATGAAAAAACTTAGTATTTTTATCCCCTTCTTTGAGCCAGTGAATTTTAGCTCTCTGTTTCCAATACTGATCTTCTTGACACAATAAATTTGCCAAGCGCATTTTGAGATTGTTAAATTGTGCAACCGAGTCCATATCCTCCAGCCTCCTAAGTCTTTCCAACTCCTTTTTTAACCCATTTACTTCATAAGTGAATTTGTTCCTTAGACTGCGACCCCACTTCTCCAAATTTTCTCCAACATTTTTTAGTTTGGATAAAATATCCGCATGTGGGTCATATAACCACCCTCCCTGGACCACTTCCTCCAAATCATCTTCACCAAGCCACGCATTTTCAAAACGAAACCTCCTTTTGAAGAAAGTTTGTTTACTGCGAAACAACTTCAATAAAATGGGATTGTGATCAGAAATAGGAGCAACCAGATTTTGCAGACTTGTATGGGGAAAAAGGTCCAACCATAAACACGACACCAACGCCTTATCCAACCTTTCTTCTACAGCGTTATCAGAACCTTTACTTCTAGACCACGTGAAAGGGTACCCATTTAGAGGCATGTCAACAAGATTACAATCAGTCACCACATCTCGAAAACCATGAATCAACCATGGAGGACGAACTACTCGGCCAAGCTTGTCCTCAGATGATAAAATATCATTAAAATCACCTATGATGCACCAAGGCGAATTAGACAAGGAATGAAGATGTCTAAGAAGATTCCACGAATTCCTTCGTCTATTCCTCTCCGGATAACCATAGTAGCTTGTAATTCTCCATCTCCCCAATCTCACATCTTGAACCTCCATATCAATGAAGTTCCTCGAGAAGGATGTAACCTGGCAGTTAAAATCCTTTCTCCAAAAAACAACAACTTCACCACTGCGCTCCTCCCTATCAACAGAGAAACAATTATCAAACTGTATACTCTGACACACCTCTTTAATTTTATTTTTGTGAACTAAAGTCTCGAACAAAAAAACGATATCCGCTTTGTGAGAACGGATTAGGTCCCGCAAAATAGGAATTGCACGCAGGTTACCTAGGCCTCGACAGTTCCAACTTATAACACTTATTGCTCCTGGCAGGCCTGGGAACCAGGTCCTGCCAATAAAAAATGATCAGCATTTTGTCGTGCAACGTGAATCTGTGGATCCTCCTGTAAGGCTTTCATGGCTTCGTCTCTTCTACGTTTTTTTTCTACAAGGTCAACGGTAAATATGCATGGTCAATTCCCCATGCGTCTGGGCCCACTCCTTTTCCGTTGATGCCTATTTGTCCCCCCATAATTGGTGTCATTATGGTATTATTCCTTCCATTTACGTCAATTAACATAAATTCGTGACCCTTATTCCCTACGTTAGACACGTCCGGCGCTGAATGAGTGGAAGCATTAATGTTTTGAATGGGAGAATTAGTGCTGCCTGTAACTGCTCCCAAATTACCGGTACACCCATGTGAGGACTCCGGCCAGTTGTCGTTCCCCTCCCTAAGCCATCTCAATCCACCGCTACCTCCTACCCTCTTGTTCTCCGCCCTAATCTCCAGACCCCACCCCCTAACTTCATCATCATGTTCCATAGCAAACAATTTTGCGCAAAAATGTTCTGTATAGCCCAAGATTCCACAAAGGAAGCAGAAATTCCCCAGCCTCTCATATTTAAACTTCACAACTGATAACTTCACATATTGTAATTATTTGGGCCCCATATCCGAGGCTTATTGCTTGCCTAGTCCTTGTTTTGATGCATGAATGGATGAGTTTAACTGTATATTCGTATAATTTGGTTTCCATGTCTTCCATCATGATTTTTGGATATATTGAGTACATATGCACTGATTAGTGAATTGGAAATTTCTCTATGGCAGGTAAGGTTCCAACCAAGTGAAACAACTCAAATTTGGACCAGCTTTGCAAGAGGAATCATTATGCAAAGATCAACTCCTCACGCCGCGGCGTGGAATTTGGAATGTCGCGGTGTGTGCCTCCCCTAATACAAATTCCAGAGAGCACGTATTTTGAACGCCGCGGCGTTGGCATGAGAATGTCGCGGCGTCCCCTGACCTAAATTGTAACGCGCCGCGACGTGAAATGAGAATGCCGCAGCGTGACCCTGTTTTCTGAGCCCTATAAATACTGTTTCATCGATTTTTAGAGTTAGTTAGGTTTTATTTTTGAGAGCTGCGGCCAGGTTTTATCATTTTACACCAGCAGGAAGCAGAAGTGACCACGTTTGGAGTCTCTCTTCATCTTGGTGGAGGATTGGAGCTTGGAGGATCACTCCCCTTAGCTTTGTTCTTCTCTTCTCTTCTCCTTTCTCTTTTCCATATCCATGACTCTGAGTTTTAGTGTTTTATTTTCGTTTATCATGGCTGGCTAAGCTGTTTATAGGGCTTACTTTGGATCCTCCTATGGATATTGATTAAGCTTGTAATCCTTTGAGTTATATACATGATTTGGTATTTGTTCAATCATATGGTGTTTAATGCTTTGATTGTTTGATCAGCTTTCAACTGATTTGTTCAAATCTAATGAACCTAGACATAGGAATTTAGATTTGAGATCGTATGTATGATTGATGCATGTTCTATTTCATTCAATTGGCTTGGATGCAATGATTCGTTAATAGGATAGAAATATACCTATTGACCATGCATAGTAATTAATTGGGAATAAATCGTTCATTAGTAGAGCTTACACTAGTCCTCATAGAAATATAGTGGATTAGGTAAGTAATACCATGGTTGATTGACCTAGACATAGGCTTTCAGCTAAAACAGATTCCCAAGCTAACCTAACCATTGCATGTATATTGCTCGTAAGGATTACTTATTAACAATTGATATAGGAGGTGAAAAAGGATGCCCTATGTTCTAAATCATTTTCTAAACTCAATCTGATAGGTTTAAAGTTCTTCTTAGTAGTTTAATACGAACCTTTACAATTTATAATTCCTTGAATAGAAATACTTAAGTTATTGGTTTATAATTAGTACTGAATTTGACGTTTATCCTCGTGAGAACGATATCCGACTCCTAGCTATACTACAGGTGCGATCCGTGCACTTGTGGTAAGCAAAAGAGCTAACAAGTTTTTGGCGCCGTTGCCGGGGATCGACGGTTTAAATTTAGTTTAGCTAATATAAACAAAGAAGTTAAGTATCTCTAGTTCAAGTTTCTTTTGTTCCATATTGATTTAATTCCCTATTCGTTAATTGTTTCAGGTTTTAGTAAGATGGCGGACGAAGCCGCTTTGCACGAGGTGGAGGTGGGGGACGCGAGCCGCACAAGGCCTTTGAGGGAGTTTGCTACTCCTCAAATGGACAATTTACAATCTAGTATTAGACGTCCTATCATCCGGGCAAATAATTTCGAGATTAAGCCGGCCATTATCCCAATGATCCAAGCTTCAGTACAGTATGACGGCTTATCCCATGAAGATCCCAATGCACATCTCTCAAATTTTTTAGAGATCTGCGATACGTTTAAGCATAACGGGGTATCTGATGATGCTATCCGTTTAAGGCTCTTTCCTTTTTCTTTAAGGGATAGAGCTAAAAGTTGGCTGCATTCTTTACCAGTGGGATCAATCACAACTTGGGCGGAGGTATGTACAAAGTTTTTGAACAAATATTTCCCTTCGTCCAAGACTGCTGAAATGGTGAATGATATTACATTATTCACCCAATCTTATTCTGAATCCTTGCATGAAGCCTGGGAAAGGTACAAAGATCTTCTAAGAAGGTGCCCACATCACGAAATACCACCGTGGCACCAAATATATTCATTTCACAAGGGATTGCTTCACCAACATCGCCCAATAGTAGATGTTGCAGCTAGAGGCTCCTTGTTAAGCAAATCATTCGATGATGTCTTCCAGTTATTGGAGGAATTAGCTGCCAACAGTTACCAGTGGCCTTCATCAAGGAATACTCTAAGGAAAGTGGCTGGGGTGCATGAATTGGATGCCATAACCTCATTAACGAAACAGGTTGCGGCATTGGCGAGCAAGATGGACAATATGGGTCAACAGAGGTCAAACCAAAGCCCATTTGTCCTTTGTGACAATTGTGGGGATAATCACGCGAGTGATAGGTGCCCGAGTATGCCTGAGAGCGCACATTATATTGGTAACTATCGCTCCCAACCAAATAACCCATACTCCAATCAATATAATCCTGGATGGAGGAATCATCCAAATTTCTCATGGAGGGACAATCAGGGACCCTCTTCCTCCTCCAATGCTCCTGGACCTGAACGCCAGTACAATCCTCCTGGATTTTCGCTCGTTGGCATAAATGTCGTGGCTCAACCAAGACGACCAATGCAAGAAAGGAAACCTGCATTGGAAGAAATGTTCATGCAGCTAATGCAGAAGAATGATGCTTTCATTTCTAAGAATGACTCTTACATGCAAAGGACTGATGCTCATTTGTCAAAGAATGATTCGTTGATTCAAAGCCAGACGGCTTCGATGAGAGCATTAGAAACGCAGGTGGGACAGTTAGCAAATGCTGTTAACAACAGGCTGCCAGGCACCTTCCCAAGTAACACAGTTAATAACCCAAAAGGTGACTTGAATGCGGACTGTAAGGTCATCTCCCTGAGGAGTGGAAAGGACATAGAGGGCAATCCAAAGACAAGGATGCTGGAGGAAAGCAGTGAAGCAACCCATGAGAAAGAGGCTGAGAGCAAGGATGTTGCCAAGAAACCTGAAGTTTCTAAGGAAAAGGTCGAGGACAAGAAATTTGTGAACAATCCTTATGTACATCCTGTACTTTTTACAAGCAGGCTGGTCAAGCACAAAATGGATGATTAGTTTAAGAAATTTTTGGAAGTTTTCAAGAAACTTTAAATAAACATCCCTTTTGCGGAGGCCTTAGATCAGATGCCTAGCTACGTTAAGTTTATGAAGGATATTTTGTCTAAGAAACGTAGGTTAGGTGAGTTTGAAACGGTGGCATTGACTGAAGAATGCAGTGCCGTGTTGCAACAAGCCGAGCAAGATGTGAAGCTTCCCGCTTCTCCTTTCAAATATCCATGACTCCAAGTCTCATAGTGTTGACAAATATCCACTGTGTCAGGGCTAAGTTGAAGGATCCGGGAAGTTTCACAATTCCTTATGCCATAGGAGAGAAGTTCCTAGGCCAAGCTTTATGTGATATGGGGGCAAGCATTAATCTTATGCCCCTATCCATATTTCAGAGGCTAGGGTTGGAGGAATGCAAGCCCACATCAGTAACTCTCCAACTAGCTGATCGCTCTTACACGTATCCAAGGGGAATAGTGGAAGATGTCCTAATAAAAGTGGACAAGTTCATATTCTCTGCAGACTTCGTCATTCTGGATATGGAAGAGGATCATAGGGTACCTTTGATCCTAGGCAGGCCGTTCCTTGCCACAGGAAGAACTCTCATTGACGTGCAAAAAGGTGAGCTGACAATGAGAGTTCAAGATCAAGAGGTTACTTTTAACATATTTAAAGCAATTAAGTTTCCTCAAGATCAAGAAGAGTGCTCCTATGTCGGGGTATTGGATAACATCATCAATGATTCATTCCAAGCCAATATTCCAGGAGACTCCCTCACTGTGGCGTTGGCTTCATCAGCTGATAATGATGAAGAATCAAGGGATGAAGTGTCCGAGTTGATTAAGTGCCTAGATGCATTTCCTAGGCAATATCGGTCACCCAAGTTTGAAACCTTGGAGTCCGATGCATCGAAGGAGGCATCTAAGCCCTCCATTGAAGTACCCTCGAGGCTTGAACTTAAGCCTTTACCCAACCATGTGATAACTTCACATATTGTAATTATTTGGGCCCCATATTTGAGGCTTATTGCTTGCCTAGTCCTTGTTTTGATGCATGAATGGATGAGTTTAACTGTATATTCGTATAATTTGATTTTCATGTCTTCCATCATGATTTTTGGATATATTGAGTACATATGCACTGATTAGTGAATTGGAAATTTCTCTATGGCAGGTAAGGTTCCAACCAAGTGAATCAACTCAAATTTGGACCAGCTTTGCAAGAGGAATCATTGTGCAAAGATCAACTCCTCACGCCGCGGCGTGGAATTTGGAATGCCGCGGCGTGTGCCTCCCCTGATACAAATTCCAGAGAGCACGTATTTTGAACGCCGCGGCGTTGGCATGAGAATGCCGCGGCGTCCCCTGACCTAAATTGTAACGCGCCGCGGCGTGAAATGAGAATGCCGCGGCGTGACCCTGTTTTCTGAGCCCTATAAATACTGTTTCATCGATTTTTAGAGTGAGTTAGGTTTTATTCTTGAGAGCTGCGGCCATGTTTTATCATGTTACACCAGCAGGAAGTAGAAGTGACCACGTTTGGAGTCTCTCTTCATCTTGGTGGAGGATTGGAGCTTGGAGGATCACTCCTCTTAGCTTTGTTTTTCTCTTCTCTTCTCCTTTCTCTTTTCTATATCCATGACTCTGAGTTTTAGTGTTTTATTTTCGTTTGTCATGGCTGGCTAAGCTGTTTATAGGGCTTACTTTGAATCCTCCTATGAATATTGATTAAGCTTGTAATCCTTTGAGTTATATACATGATTTGGTATTTGTTCAATCATATGGTGTTTAATGCTTTGATTGTTTGATCAGCTTTCAACTGATTTGTTCAAATCTAATGAACCTATACATAGGAATTTGGATTTGAGATCGTATGTATGATTGATGCATGTTCTATTTCATTCAATTGGCTTGGATGCAATGATTCGTTAATAGGATAGAAATATACCTATTAACCATGCATAGTAATTAATTGGGAATAAATCGTTCATTAGTAGAGCTTACACTAGTCCTCATAGAAATATAGTGGATTAGGTAAGTAATACCAGGGTTGATTGACCTAGACATAGGCTTTCAACTAAAACAGATTCCCAAGCTAACCTAACCATTGCATGTATATTGCTCGTAAGGATTACTTATTAACAATTGATATAGGAGGTGAAAAAGGATGCCCTATGTTCTAAATCATTTTCTAAACTCAATCTGATAGGTTTAAAGTTCTTCTTAGTAGTTTAATACGAACCTTTACAATTTATAATTCCTTGAATAGAAATACTTAAGTTATTGGTTTATAATTAGTACTGAATTTGACGTTTATCCTCGTGGGAATGATATCCGACTCCTAGCTATACTACAGGTGCGATCCGTGCACTTGTGGTAAGCAAAAGAGCGAACAACAACCCTCCACTCTCCACCAGGTTTCTTCACCTTCTTAACTTTTTTCAGAGGTAGCCTAACATTCACCTTCACCTTGATACTCATATAGGATCTTCAACCCCCAGAATTATTATGCTCATCATATTCTATAAATATTCCAATGAAATTTCCCAAGTGCTTCCCAACTACTGGAGTAATAAAACCCGCAGGTAGATCATGAATCTGAACCTAGAAACAAACATGAAATAATAGAATCTGGTTCAAAATATCTCTTGGTTTCATAGCATCTAATATAAGCATATGGTTGTCAAAGCTCCAAGGACCTCCATTCATCACCCTCGTTATATCCTGTTTGTGGTAGAACTGGAATAAGAAAACCCCTTGCATAATTTCCCTGAACGTCACTCCCCTTCCAAGATGCTAGATATTAGTTTATCAGAGAAGTTATATACACAAAGTTTAGACATCACAGAAGGAAAGGGAGAGTGGTTGATGGTTTTAAAAAAAGATAGAAAAATAAATGGTGAGAATTAAACTTCTATGAAGCCTCTCACAAAAGTTGCTTGTGTGTGCAACATTACTTATAAGTCATACTAACATCAATAAATTTTATATCTAAAACAATCTTATGTATAATTTTAAATTGTGGTTACAGATGTGGTTGAAGTTGCGGTTGTATTGTATTTACTGTAATTGTGAATAATTGTTAGAAAATGAGGTCAATGTAGCTGCAATAATTATGGTCATGATACAATTGGAGAGATAACTAAAACTATAATATTGTAGCTACAATTGCGGCTGCATACTGCAATTTATGTTAGTTTGACCCAAATTCTATTAAAAATTGTTATTGTTAATTTTATATTTTGTGAAGATATGCAAAAATTTGTAAAAACATGGTAGATATGTAAAGATATGTCAAAAATTTAAAAGATATATGACAAATATGTAAAAGATGTGAGAGAAATTTATTTATAATAAGAAACTAGGAATGGTTGCTTCTTAAGTAAGATTTGGTAGCTCATAAATATTTGTCTTGGGGAATTGTAAGGGTAATGAGAATGAGTGCGAGAATGAGAGTGTGCGATTGTCTTGTAATGACCTTGTCTTGTAATGACCTGCAGGCTAGATTTGTTTGATAGTACATTTGACTATTCTCATCCACATAGATGTAAGCATATTGGGTCGAATCATGTTAAACTCATGTGTGTAATTTGTTTGCGATGCTTTTCTTAATTCCTTGTAGTTATGCATATTTGTGATGATAGGGATGTGGTACTCCTAAAAAAGATTGAAGGGGGGATATGACATTCCTTCCAACAAGTGTTATAAGAACCGATGGTTCGAGGATCGAAGTGATGGTACGGTCCCTTGTGTGTGTGGGCTCTTGTGTTGAAAGCTTGCCTGATAATGGAGGTCAACTAGCGTGTCTTGTTATGATGATGACAGTTTGTCGAAAATCTTCTTGATATAAAAGTCAAACGTCGTGTTCCATATACTAACGATGCAAGCAACGAGATTTAATTTGAAGATTTAGAATGTTAAGCATTATGAATGACAATAAGTGTTGTCGAAAGTCTTCTAGGCATGAAAGTCAAGTGACGTGTTCCGTTGATAACAGTAGATTTAAAGATTTGCTTTGAAGATTTGAGAGGTTTGTGAAGAATTGTTCGTTGACGATGGAATTTGACTCAATGTGGAGATTGTTGGGTTTGATTCAAATTTCATTAAATATTGTTATCGCTAACTTCCCGTTTTATGAAAATATGAAATATTTTGTGAAGATATGAAAGTCATGCAAAGATTTGTAAAGATATGGTAGATATGCAAATATATATTAAAGATTTAAAAGATATATGACATATATAAAAAATATATAAGAGATTTGGTAGAGAATTGTTTATAATATAAAATTAGGAATGATTGCTTCTTAAGTAAGATTTCGTAGACTATAAATATTTGTATTGAGGAATTGTAATGGTTACCAAAGTGAGAGATTGTTTTATAATGACATGCATGCTCTGGTTGATAATAATTTTGACTCTTTTCATCCGTAAATATAGACATGTTGGGTCAAGCAACTTTAAACTCATGTGTGTGATTTGTTTATGATACTTTTTCCAATTATTTGTATTTATGCATCAATCTCAATTTTTTTACATCGTTTTTCTCTCACATAACTTTTTACATTATTCCTCATATCATTGATCACATCACTTTCTCTCTCATCACTTTCTCTCATTTAATCATAATTATTAAAAAGTATAGTAAAAAATGATGTGAAAAAAAATAATATAAAAATATCATTTTTTTATGCTTATTTGTGAAAACAAAAATGTAATATTTTTTAAAATTAAAAGAGGGGAAGTAATATTCTATAAAAAGATTAAAAGAAGAATGTGATATTCTCAAATAAGATTGAAGGGATGAGATATTTTAAAACCACGATCCTATGTCTATATAACCATATAGGTCATCATCATCATCAATAATTGAAACTCAAAACCCTTTTATATGCTCCCCTGAACACCTGTGAGACCCTCACTCGATTAAGATTAAGAAATGATTTTCCTTGCGAGGCTCTTCCCTCAAGGGGTGTTACATCCCTTTCCTCTGGTGGAGCTGTAAAGCAAGCAAGCCTTACGCTCCTATCCCACACCCGTGAGTCAAGAGTTACCTTCGATAATTGCTATGTGATTCTAGAAATTATTTGCAATACATCACTTCACGTAGTGGTGGTGTAGACAACATGTGAATCGGCTTCCAAGAATTTGACAACACAGCTACATGTGACTTGAAAATCTGTATTTACGTATATATGAGAATAATGATATCTAATACTACACACAACACAATCTTTGAGGACAAAGACATGAAAATGGCACCCCACCAATCACGTCTCCAACAACGACAGTGAGTACAAAAGCTAATCACGTCTCCAACAACAACAGTGCGTACATAAGCTATGTTTTACTAATTGTTCCAAGCTGCCTTTTTCTTCACAACAATTTTCCAAGAAAATATATGTTGATAGAAACTCCACGCTTGGCTTGACTTTCAAACGAGATACCAGCAAGAAAGCATGAGAGTTATTTATAGCAGCAATCATAGCCAGCATGGTGTGGCAAAGCAATAGCATCATTTCCAGGGGAGCAGTAACCAAACATCACAACCACGCGAGGCCTTGTCATTTCCACCGCCCAACTATTCTTAATTACTTTCGATGTTCAAGATGTGACATGCATCCTCCCTCATCGTTGCTTATCCGACCTTTGTCGTTGCTTGTCGTTTTGATGTGACATTTCTTCTTGTCTTATGCTCACTTGCTCAAATTTCATTTTCCAAAAGGGCCTATTATACGTATTATTATGTCCATTGTCAAATAATTAAATGTTTAAAAATTAGATTATGTTTCAGATCCAATAAAAAAAAAAAGAAAGATTATGTTTTAAAATAAAATTGATGATGGGCCAGGGCTTTTATGTTGTGTTGAGTCAAGGTCCAAATAACACGATTGACCGTTGGCCCATATGCTAGGTCTTGGGTTGTGCTTGTGATCGTACTCTTACTGAGCAGGTCATGCCCTCAGACCTCTGTGCCCAGGATTAATATGATCCATTGGTTCAACAATGAAATCTGATCTCATAAAATGTGTCACTAGGGATGTAATTATATGATAAAGGGGCTTCTCATTCTTTGAATGATCTGGTAAACTTCATAATTGTTAATTATGACAGTATTATGTAGGCTGAGTTTCTGTTCTGCATGCATTAATTATGCTTATATTTCTCTTTCTTGAGTCTTTTTTGGTTTCTCTATGTGTAGCTAAATGCAGCTCTTTTTTTTTTTTTCATTTTTTGTACAACTTCAAAAAAGAGTTGGAATGGTTACAGACTCATGATAAGAGTAAATATGACCGACCTGCTACGGAATCTTAACTCCCTTCGGTCACGAGCAAAAGTGTGGCCCTCACTCCTAAGGTTTAACCAGGTATTAGCTAAATGCATCTCTTAGTACCCAATTTTTGTTTACTCTGCTCAAGGTAGAAGGGGTTTTCCATTATGGAAATGCAGGAAAGCAAGTCCTGCACTCCAGATTGAAGATGTAACTTTTCCCAGTATTGGGAGCAAATGCACAGCGACACAGGACTTTGGAATTGGCAGGTACAAGGTAGATTCCCTTTGCTTCTTCTGACTTTTCCATTCACAATAGAAAGCCAGGTGACTATCACAAGGCTTTGTTTGAAAAAACGTATAAAAGGAAGTAGAGATTCAATTTCTCAATCCATGTGAAAATATTTAAATAATTAATAAAAATCAAATAGAAAACAAGAAGTTTGCGTTTATATTAATGGCTTCATGTAGTTAAAGTCAATTGCTATATGTAAATATGTATAACAATCAGCATGCTATTTTTGACGTCAATCTTGGGGGTACCTTCTAAGAAAGGCAACAATGACCCTATCTATTCTCACAAGGCATGTATTGAAAGCTATGGTTTAACGAAAAAAAGTGGTCCAAGTTGTATGTTAGCACTACCACAGTCAGCATTCAGTGGCAAGAGTACCATTAATCATTTATTATTATAAGATTAAACAAAGACGAATTTGAAAGCATCATAAACCAGCCATATTTTCTTCCCCTACTCTAACCTATATGGCTAGTGTGGTTAAACATAGTCTAATGTTAATAACTTGATATGACTTTTCTGATTTAGTCCAGCACAGTAATTTCGAGATTGTCTTGATGATGAATTAGATTATAGCAGAAAGATACGGGAAAGTTTATAATTTATACAATAACTACACAAATCTTCTGAACAATGTCTAGTTTCAAGCACAAGAACTGAGAATTCCTGAAGTTATTAGGTTGTACGCCTTCAGGGTTCCAGTTGAGACAAGACTTGTTTTGAAATTGCATGAAAACTTGAGAAAATTTCAATCCTAAATTATATGAAATAATTATATTAATCAATATTTTAGAAGCACGACATAGCCAATTAAATTAATTAAATGAACAAGATTTTTAAGAATTAAATTAATTAATGACATAACCAAGACTATTTCGTTGCATCAAACGATTATAAGACATAAAAATACGTCCTAAAATGAAATATTAATTTAAATAATCTTGAATTAGTCGTAACAATGTAAGATGAGAAGTCTGCCGAATTAAAAAGCATGCATCCAGAAATCCAGCATGTGTCGCGGAGGAAAATAATCATTTATAAAGCACAGATACAAATATATAATATGATACGAATATAAACATATATATAAGAATACATTAAATTAAAAAAATTATAAGATATAAACACGATATATATATATATATATATAATTATAAAATTTTAAAAAAATATTTATAATTCATTAATATTATTTTTGTAAACTTAAAGATTTATAATATTTTAATATATGTCTATATGTATCAATATTTTTATCTAATAAGTTCTTTATAAAAAATATAAATAATAATTTCTATTGACATTATTAAAAAATATTCTAAATCAACTTCTTTTAATAACTATATGAGTACGCATATGCGATCAAAAAAAATAATTAACTAGAGAGAATATTAGTTTGAGGCAAATTTCGGTGGCGAGAGTTGACGACTTAGTATGAGTAGAGGTAAAATGAATAGATAAATATAGTGGTGTATGAAAAAATAAAATTTAAAAGTCTAATAGTGACGTATGAAAAGATATAACTTAAAATATTATTATGTGAAAATAGTAGCTTGGGACATCAGTCGTGTGATTGGATTTGGGTGAATTACAGACTTGTTAATTGAACGTTAGTCATGAAAATTAATTTTTTTAAAAAAATATTAATGAGTCGTGTCAAAGTTGTATCCTAGACGTGTTCGAACGTGTCTGAGACATGTCCAACGTATTTGAGATGTGCCTAAACTAAAATAAAATAATCTTTTCAATCAGATACATTCAAACATACAAGACACTTATATTATACGAGTATCTCCATATATCTAATACGGATATATATTTAATACGCAAACACACCTAAAAAAAGATGTACATGTAATTCATAGATAATTATTAATAAAGAGTGGTGAAGAAATCTAGTGTTCTTGTGATATGATTAACGGTCAAACCGAGCCGGCTGGGCGGCAAACGGGTCCCATCCATTCGTATTTTGCCGCGAAATTTCAAAGTGCATAGAGTTACCAAAATGTCCCCACTCTTTTGGCCTTATTCTCCAGTTCCGGCTGAACACAGCTGTGCAGATGTTTTCGTGTTGCTATATTGATTATTAACTTAAACCCTCAATTTTTAAGATATGTTTTTTTTTTTTCCTGATTTTTTAAGATTCTTTACTTTTTTTTATTATTATACCTCAAATTGTATGTACCCTCTTAAATAATGGGGTCAATTACTGTTGACTCATTGAACTATCTCTGCCCTTTCAGAATGTCTGAATTCTAATTTGTCTGTAATTGTAAAAAGATTCTTCTCATTAATTAATGTACAATATATCCATTATATTTTTATCAAATAATACTAATTTTTTACAGCAATATTTCGTAGTAATAAAAATGTAATAAAATCTAAAGAATCATATAGCAATTTTGTTTTTAAAGTGAAAGTTATTATTATCAAAGTAAAACATGATAAAAAGTAAAAATAAAACACTTAGTTTGAGTGAAAGGGGTATTCACATTTTTTAAACAAGTAATTTTATATTTAATTTTAAAATTTATATATATAAAAATAATATTATTAAGATAAATTTTTATTTAAGTGACTGATTTTATTTCGAAAGATTGTTTTCTCAATCATTAAATGTGATATTAAAAAAAAACAATAAAAAAACAAAACAAGGAAAACTCAACCTCCTGTTGAAGGGTCATATTGGTTATTTCACAAGCTGCCGTCCGAGACTTTTCGTTCAAATTGAACCGGTTACTGTTATTTCCGTTAACTTCATAAACCCCACAAACAGGCCCAATTTTTTTTGGCTTCACACTTCACTCCCATTACCACCACTGTCCACCGCCATGACCAACGTCACCTCTAACATCGCCACCACCTCATCTTATATCCTCCGCCACACCACCGCATTCATCTCCGGCGTCCTCTCGCGATTCGAACTCCGGCGCCACCTCATCGCCACTCTCCACCGCTACATCCCAATGTCCAACCAAGTCACCCTCAAACACCTCAACCTCGCCGCCGAAACCCTAGAAAACGCCATCTCCTTCTCCTCCTCCAGCCCCGCCATCCGCTCCTCCTCCCTCTCCCTCGCCGAGAAGATCCTCCTCCCTCTCCCCGAATACCCGGTCTCCTCCTTCCTCCTCTCCCTCATTCGCTCCCTCTGTAACCGCCCCATCGAATCCGCCATAAGCCTCCTTCGAATCTTCCACTCCAACCCTTCCCTCGCCCGATCCGAAATCGCACCGGTCCTCTACGAGCACCTCTTCTCTCTCCACCTTCTCCCTGTTTTCCGGTGGTTCGATGAACAGAGAACGCGAATTTTGTCCAATTTTAGTAGTGGCGAAACGAGTGATTACTCGATTTCGGACGAGTCCGTGGTCTTGCCAAGCGCGAAATTGTTGTCGAGGATGAGCGAGGATCAAGCTTCGAAGCTGAGGGAGTTGGAGAGAGAGTATGAAGAGGTTTTGGATGAGAATTGCAGGGTTGTTGCCGTGTATTTCAAAGAGGTTTTGGTGAATAAGAATGGAGACGCGTCGATTAGTCCACCATTGTTGATACTGAAGATTACCGCAGAAGGTGGTAGTGGTGATAGAAGGGAGAACAGAGAGGAGATAGAGGAAACTGAAATGCCTGTGTTGGAGAACGGACGGTATAATGTAATATATTTGTTTACAAATTTATTACCTTTTTTAAATAACTTTGATAAGTGTTTATGTTCGTTATCTTAATATCTTAAGGTATTTAAAATATTTTATTTGTTGTATCTAAATATGAGAATAATGAGATACTTATAAAATTCATAATTTTCATGTTTGATGTGTACTAAGCAACATAAAGATCTTAAGTTTTTCTTAAATAGGTTTCAAATAATTGGGAAATTAGAATGTTCACTAACTTTTCCTAATTGTTTTTAAGAAAAGTTCTAATTTTTATTGATTGGATTTTAACATAATCGAGGGTTATTTGTGAAGGAAGCTCAATCATTTGGAAATATGCCTCCACTTTGTGAAGAATATGTTTTTTTTGGCATTTTTCTAGAATGAAGTTATTAATAATTGGGTCAAGATTAAAAATTTTGTTGGCCTGTGTGATTGTAAGACCTCCTCTGTACTAAGAGAGAATGCTAAAATCTCAAATGGGGAAAAAATGCAAAAAGAAAAGCTTATTTAATTGGCTGGTTGGGTCACGTTTGCAGCAAACAAGAAAAATAATGGTTTTTCTCATTTGGAGAAGATTTGTTCTCCAGCATATTAATGAAGTTCATGATGGTTTGCTATTTAGCGTTCTAACATTACCATGCAGATGTTATTTAAATTGGAACTACTCAAAATTTGCCAGTAGTAGTATATAGTCACGGTCTGTGATTTTCTAAACCAAATGAGTGGGTGATTTTTGTTTTGTGATACTTTGTGTTCTAATGACCAAAAAATAAATTTGTATTTGCACTAAGGCCTGTTGGTATTGGAGTAGCTAGACTGGAATATATGATTATAGAGACAACCTAGAGTTTCTTTGCATTTGGTATGACGATTTCAGGCACCTGCATTTCACGATCATTCTGTCATTTTTTTTTTCTCCCATCTGATTCCTGCAGCCAATATGGTCCGAAAGGGAAACATCTATTGAATTTTTGAGCAGCAGTTCCAGCAGCAAAGCCTCCCACGCACCATCTTATCCTCAAAGAGTCTCTCCCAGAATCCTTAAACCCCAAAAATCTTCAAAAAATTGGACAGCACCAGTCTATTTAAACTCAGCCGCTGAAACTCAGTTTTCTTTAGATGAGAATTTGCATTGTTCTTCTTCAGATTCTGAAGCAGAAAGTGAGGTAATTGATGCTACCAAGAGGGGAAAAAAATCCAACGAGGACTGAATTTTCTATGCTTCTTGTTTTAGTTAAATGCTAAGTGATGAAGCTGTGTCCTGTAGGAAAAGGACAAAAATATGGCATTGTTGGAGCCTCGACAAAGCCATACCCACGAACAAATGCAAACCATCTTCAAAGAATCCAGGGGGTACGTCATATTTAGAAACCATTCATCATTATTTCATTTTCAGTTGCATTCTCTTAAACTTGGATTCTTCCTGCTTCTAGTTCCCCAGATTATCCCATGGCAGACTACGATAACCCGCCGCATGGAAGTGGAAAACATACACCTCCCAAGGACTTTGTCTGTCCAATAACTAGCAACATATTTGATGATCCAGTGACTCTTGAGACAGGTCAGACATATGAACGTAAAGCTATCGAGGAATGGTTCAATAGGGGAAACTCAACTTGTCCTATCACACGCCAGAAGCTGCAAAACACCCAGCTACCAAAAACAAATTATGTGCTCAAACGACTAATTGCAAGCTGGAAAGAACACAACCCCAATTCAGTCCCATCGCCGAGTGAGAGTCCATATGAAGATACTGAGGCAGTAGTGAAGTCAACAATGCCTTCAACTTCTCCTAATAGTGTTATAACACAAGCCACTATTGATGGGATGATTAGTAAGTTACGCAATGCAATCAATAACCTGTATATGTCAGAGATTCTTGAGGAATCTGAAATGGCCGTGCTTCAAATTGAGAAGTTGTGGAGAGGAGTGAGTCTAGGAGTGGATATCCATAGCATGCTATCAAAACCTCCCATAATTAATGGGTTTATGGAGATCCTTTTCAAGTCTGTTGAGCCCCAGGTGCTACAAGCAGCAGTTTTCCTTCTGGCCGAGATGGGCTCTAGAGACAATGCTGTTATTCAGACGCTTACACGTGTGGACACTGACGTAGAATGTGTCATGGTTCTTTTCAAGAAAGGGTTGACAGAGGCAGTTGTGCTGTTGTATCTCCTAAAACCTTCGACTATGAGTCTTACAGCGATGGCCATAGTGGAGTCTCTCATAACAGTTTTCAATAAGAAAGAGGAAGACTTGGTTAAGATGTGTTTAAAGCCCAAAACAGCTGCAGTGCTTTTACTGGCACAGATTATTGGAAGCAGTGAAGAGAGAATTGCATCTTCAGTTGTCAAGACTGTGTTCTCTGAAAAAGTAATTGGAACAATTGTCGGCAGTTTGGGAGCTGAGAGAGCAGAGGAGAGGATTGCTGCAGTGGAGATCTTATTGAGATGCATGCAAGAGGATGGGACCTGCAGAAACACCATTGCTGATAAAGCAGAGCTATCTCCTATTTTGGAAAACTTCATCAGTGTAGCTGATGGAGAGCGTTTTAAGATTGTTCAATTTTTTTCTGAGTTAGTCAAATTAAATAGGTATAACTCTTTCGTATTCATGTTTACACTATTCAAACTAATCTATTTTATAGTTTATGTCTGATCGCTTCCTATTGGGTTCCCTCCAGGAGGACATTCAACGAACAAATCCTCCACATTATAAAGGAAGAAGGACCTTTTAGTACAATGCATACTCTCCTTATTTATCTACAGACAGCCCTTCGAGACCAATGTCCAGTCATGGCCGGCCTCTTACTCCAACTTGATCTTCTGGTATGAATCTTTGATGCTCACTAAATCTTAGAGATAGGAACAAGTTGTATGATTTCTGGATACACTATCTTTGTATTATTGCCTTTAAATTGCAAAAAAATGCTGCTGTGCCGGCAATAGAGAGTTAATATTCATCATGCCATTTGTAGGTAGAGCCAAGAAAGATGAGCATATACCGTGAAGAGGCAATAGATACTCTTATCTCATGCCTGAGAAACACAGATTTCCCTGCTGCCCAATTAGCAGCTGCTGATACAATCATGTCACTGCAAGGAAGGTTCAACTTGTCGGGAAAGCCTCTTACCAGAGAAGTCCTTCTTAAACGTGCAGGTATTGACAAAAGTTCTAGAAGTCTTGTACAAGTGGATCGGATCAGCAACTTCTGCCCGGAAATTGAAATAACTCCAGTAAAGTTCTTTGAAACTCTTCCTGTATTTTGAATTTCTGCTTTCTGCTTGCCAAACATTCTTTCTGATTGCTTGTTTTTTGTTTGGCATTCTGATATTTTAAAGATAATGGTATAGACTCCTTTATTTATTTTTTATTTAATTGGAATCAACAGGAAGAAGAGAAGGCAGCTGATGATTGGGAAAGAAAAATTGCATCAGTTCTAGTTGGCCACGAGTTTGGTATACTTTTTGAGGCTTTAGCAGATGGCATGAAGAGTCAAAATCCAGAACTACGTTCAGCATGCTTTATATCAGCTACGTGGCTCATGTACATGTTGACCATTCTACCAGATACAGGGATACAAGGAGCAGCCCGTGTCTGCTTGCTGAAGCAGTTCATAACTAAATTAAATTCTGCTAAGGACATAGAAGACAGAATCCTTTCTATGCTTGCTCTCAATAGCTTCCTTCATTTCCCTGGTACGTTTCACAAACAGTAGCCATTTATTAGAACCACCATTTCAAAAATATGGAGCAGATACAAGGACTTGACAATGACAACCAAAAATCTAGTCTAAGAAGGAATAACAGCAGATTGACAGCTCCTGGAAGCATGATAAATTACACAAATACAGAATTCAACATAGATTTAGATATGTAGGGACTTGATAAAGACATCCAAAAATCTTGTCTAAGAAGGAATAATATCAGATTGGCAGCTCCTCGAAGCATGATAAATTACTCAAATACAGAAATCAACATAGATTTAGATCAGATGCCGTATATTATTGTTGGCTTCTTTATTAGGTTTTTTATATGAAAAAGATCAAAACATTCTCCATTTACATGAATCTATGAGCCTTTCTGTAGATTTATGTTTACAAACTACTGGATGTCATTGTTATGCAAAGTTCAAAAATGGTGATCGTACTTGATATTATGAATTTCAGATGGTTTAAGTGATCTTACTTCCTACACTAAGGATATCTTAAAAGTTTTGAGAGAGATAAAGAGATCCTCTCCCTTGGCATCTGAGATGCTAAAAGTACTGGTTGAAGAGAATGAATCTGAAGCAGTAAGTTTGGTGTATTCTTAAACCATTGTCTAGTATAGGCATGATGGATGACAAACGTTAAATTCTTGATTGGAACAGGACATCTGGATACATAAAGAGCTAATTCAAGTAGATTGCAGTCAGAATGGAGAGGTGCTGTCTATCATTTGCTTTAAAGATAAACTATTTTCAGGCCATTCATATGGAACTATTAAGGTAATTAGAGTTAGTATTGTACATGTCTTGTAAATTCTAATGATTTAATTATTGAAACAAACATATCATTTATAGAAGCATGTACGAGAACGGATTTCTTATTGGATATATTGTTTATTTAAATGATTTTTGGCTGAGCATTACCAGAAAATAAATTATTACATCATCGAACTGCCAATTTGGGCAATTACCTTAGAGGGGGAATTGGGTGCAAGCAAGACCTAAATATGTAGTGTCACAAAAATGAGTGGATTTTGATGACATGGTTCTTGCCACTTGCTTGAAAGATTGAATAGCTCGAAAAATGCCAAGGACACACCTGATCATTAGCAAAATGTTCGGGTCTTGGCTGCATCTGACAACTTTAATATGAGCTTACTGGCAAATACTTTGTAACTTCTGAAGGTCTGGAAAATAAAGGATAGCTTATTCCATCTCTTGCAAGAGATCCAAGAACATACTAAGGCTGTGACAAGCTTGGCGATTTCAGAATCTGGTGACAGATTATACAGTGGTTCACTTGATCGAACTGTAAAGGTAAAATTTTCTGCAGTTACTCTAATTTCAATGTCAGGCAGCCTGCTAACAAAGATTTTGTATCGTTGAAGAACAGGTCTGGTCTATTGGAAAGGCAGCAATACATTGTATACAGGTGCATGATATGAAGGACCAGATTCATAATTTAGTTGTAACCAATAGCATTTCTTGTTTCATTCCGCAGGGCACTGGTGTCAAGGTACTCAATGAAATTATGAATACATTTTCTTCTTTGAATGGTGGGGGAAGAGGCTAATCCAACTACTTTCTTGTATGCCGTGATTCTAAAACAACTCTAGTCTCCTTTCCTTATTATGAATGCCTGTCTGTCATGCTTGATATATTGTTCTGAGTTGCATGTTGTACCGTTTCCTTTTATTTTCTCATATATCTGTCTTTATTTAATGAACAAATCACCAAGTGGGATATTTACCAGCCATGAATTTTTGGAACAGATTCTACTACTTCTTCACCCCTAATAATGAAAATGCTTAACAGTTAGCTTATACATACATAGTAAAGGAAGCAACATCATTATGTACTGAAATTACTTTGCTCTTTCATCAGGTTCAATCATGGAATGGAGAATCAAAGTTGTTAAATTCTAGTAAGTATGTGAAGTGCTTGGCTCATGTTCATGGGAGATTATACTGTGGATGCCACGACAGTAGTGTTCAGGTATCAAGTTTTAAGAAGTGTGACATAGTCTAAATCCAAATGTGATTATGTGATGCTATCCCAACATTCTTGTAATAATATTCTTGTGATATTTCAGGAGATACATTTGGCCACTGGAACAGTCAATACTATCCAAAGTGGTTCTAAAAAATTACTTGGGAAAGCAAATCCTATTCATGCACTGCAAATTCATGGTGAACTTATATATGTAGTTGTCTCTTCCTTGGATGGATCTGCTATTAAGGTATCTCTCAAGCCTATGATTTAGTGGTATATAAAGGTCCAAAAAAGTTACAAATCTTGCTAGAAACATCGGGTTGCATGATGTCTTGAATTCCAAAGCATAGAAAATCTTTGAGCTACTTGATGCTAGTTTTGTGGATGTGATACTATAGTTCACTAACTGTTTTACATATATATGTCAAGATATGGAACAATTCCAATTACAGTGTGGTTGGATCACTGAAAACTGGATTGGAAGTGCGGGCTCTGGCAGTGAGCTCAGAATTAATTTATTTGGGGTGCAAGGGAGGAGCTGTGGAAATTTGGGAGAAGAAGAAACACAATAAAGTTGACATATTACAAATGGGTACGAATTGTAGGGTTCTTTGCATGGCTCTAGACAGCAATGAAGAAATTTTGGTAATTGGAACTTCCGATGGCCAAATTCAGGTACCTTTTTCTTTTTTTAATAAATAAGCCTCTTGTCTGAATTTTAATCTTCAATTGATTACATTTTTTTTCTTATTTCATTCTCTTAAAGTAGCATTTGACTCTCTCCAAACCCTATAATGATAGAAGACTCGTGCACTGGGCCAACTTTTTTGCTTCAAAGTTTAGATATTCATGTCATTTACATACCTAGCAGCATTTGTACTTTGTCTTCCAAATCCGATATAAACAAATTATAATAATAGAGATTTCTATTAACAGTAAATCTCTGGTAATTGCAGGCATGGGGAATGAATTAAAAGAGGATGCTCAAAGTACTGGTACAGGAAAACAAAGATGAACTTATCTTAACAATATTAAATTCATTGAACCTTAGAAAAATGCTTTCATTTTTTAGATTACTTGTGAGCTGTATATAGCTCAAATGTTTATACATATAAGTGCCTTGTACATAGACTGACTTTCTATGTAGATATATATTATTTTGCTATATATGCAAGAGATTGCCTTTTTATGTTTTTTTTTTTTACCCTTTTCTTCTTTTCATTAAGGACATGTTTGGATGGAAGAGTTTGGATGGAAGAGGTTGGTGAAGGAAGGGGAGGGGATTTTTTCCCTTTTTTTTAATGATCATACAAGGTATCTTAACACTTTTTTAGTATGAGATTAATTTTCTTTCGGTATTGAAGCTATCACTTTCCATGGATGCTCGCTAAACTCAAGCTTGCTTATCATTCGAGCAACCCCTTGTGGATCGGAAAAGTTTTCATTTTAAGTGAATATTCTTCTTATTTGAGAACTTTTTACAATGAAATAAATAAAATAAAAAATTATCATATCATCTTTTTAAGAATTTCAAATTTATTTTTATAAACATTTTATAACTCCCTCAAATAAAAATGAAACTTCTCATTCCCTTCCTTTCAATACTCTTGCATAGCTGCATACCAAGTTTTAAAAATAATTATTGGGTGATGAAGATAAATTTACTTTAAAAAAATAAATAAAAATGGTTATTGTATCTATTAAAAGTAAAAGATAAACAATTTATTTGTCAAATCTTACAATTTACTATAAAGGTGATTCAAGTAATAAGTAAGTTTGAACTTAATAGTTAGTAAATCTATGCAATATTAGGATTTGTCCTTGCGAAAAACTAAGTGTGAGAAAGAATAATTTCAGTATTACGAATAATTATTTGTCTCACTCCCAAAAGGTGTGGAGAAATTTTGTAAAAAAAAAAAAGAAAATTGAATTTAATAAATTCTACGTTTTTTCCTATTCAAAAAATGTTACAGCCTGAAATTCGATTTTTTTTACCAGATAAAATTTGATGTTTCAATCATATATTAACGTACGTATCAATAAATGACAACCTATTGTTAATTATAAAATTAAAAAGTAAATTAACAAACATGCATACTAGAAACATAAGAAAATAAAGGGAGATATATGCCAAAAAAGGCTCTTTATGCAACTAGGTAGTAAAATTTTTGCTATTTGTATCTATGAATCACAATGGATTTTCACAATCATAATTGGTGAACCTCCAAACTAAAGAAAACATGAAACAAAATCTAGGTTGATATGGCATCAATGTGATTTGACTTGGAATATGTATATATATATATATATATATATATATATATATATATATATATATATATATATATATATATATATATATATATATTCATTCGAGCAACCCCTTGTGAATCGGAAAAGTTTTTATTTTAAGCGAACATTCTTTTTATTTGAGAACTTTTTACAATGAAATAAATAAAATAAAAAATTATCATATAATTTTTTTAATAGTTTTGAATTTAATTTATCTTTATAAACATTTTATAACTCTTTCAGTTCAAAAATGAAACTTGTTATTCCCTTTTTTCTTTTCAATATTCGCGTATAGTCAATATACTAAGTTTTTAAAATAATTACTGGATGATAAAGATAAATTTATTTTAAAAAAATAAATAAAAATAACTATTGTATATGTTAAAAGTAAAAGTTAAAGAATCTATTTATCAAATTCTTACAATTTACTATAAGGATGACTAAGTAATAAGTAAGTTTGAATATAATGATTAACAAGTTTATGTAATATTATAATTTGTCGTAACGTGAGAAACTCAAGTGTGAGATGAGTAGCATCAATATGATAAATAATGATTAATTTCACATCTAAAATATGTGAAGAAATTTTGTAAAAAAAAGAAATACTGAATTTAATAAATTCTACATTTGTTTCTATTTAAAAATAGTTACAGCCTGAAGCTACTAGGTGAAATTTGATTTTTAACAGATAAAATAATGTACATATCAATAAATGACAACTTATTGTTAATTGTATAATTAAAAGGTAAATTAACAAACATGCATACTAGAAACATATGAAAATAAAGGGAGATCTATGCTAAAAAAGGCTCTTTATGCAACTACGTAGTAAAACTTTTGCAATTTGTATCTATGAATCACAATGGTTTTTCACAATCATAATTGCTGAACCTCCAAACTAAGGAAAACAAGAAACAAAATATAGGTTGATATGGCATCAACGTGATTTGGAATCTGTTCATCAAAATATACATATATATTCATTCGAGCAACCGCCTGTGGATCCGAAAAGTTTTCATTTTAAGTGAATATTATTTTTATTTGAGAACTTTTTACAATGAAATAAATAAAATAAAAAGTTATCATATAATCTTTTTAATAGATTTTAATTTATTTTTATAGACATTTTATAACTCTTTCGGTTTAAAAATGAAGCCTCTCATTTCTTTCTTTTCAATACTCTCGCATAGTCACATACCAAGTTTTCAAAATAATGATTAGGCGATGAAGATAAATTTACTTTAAAAAAATTAAATAAAAATGACTATTGTATCTATTAAAAGTAAAAGTTAAAGAATCTATTTGTCAAATTCTTACAATTTACCACAAGAGTGACTCAAGTAATAAATAAGTTTGAATTTAATGGTTAACAAGTCTATGCAATATTAAGATTTGTCCTTGCGAGAAACTAAGTGTGAGAAAAAATAACTTCAGTATTATGGATAATGATTAGTCTCACACCTGAAAGGTGTGGAAAAATTTTGTTAAAAAAAAAAAGAAAATCAAGTTTTTAAAATAATTATTGGGTAATGAAGATAAATTTACTTTTAAAAAAATAAATAAAAATGGCTATTGTATCTATTAAACTTAAAAGTTAAAGAATTTATTTGTCAAATTCTTACAATTTACCACAAGAGTGATTCAAATAATAAATAAGTTTGAACTTTATGGTTAACAAATCTATACAATATTAGGATTTGTTCTCGCAAAAACAAAGTGTGGGAAAGAATAACTTCAGTACTACAAATAATGATTAGTCTCATACCCAAAATGTGTGGATAAATTTTGTTAAAAAAATAAAAATTGAATTTAATAAATTCTACATTTTTTCTTTTAAAAAAATAGTTACAGCCTGAAATTTGAATTTTTTTACTAGGTGAAATTTGATGTTTTAATCATATATATAGTAATGTACGTATCAATAAATGACAACCTTTCGTTAATTATATAATTAAAAAGTAAATTAACATACATGCATACTAGAAACATATGAAAATAAAGGGCGATCTATGCTAAAAAAAGGCTCTTTATGCAACTAGGTATAGTAAAAAATTTGCAATTTGTATTATGAATTACAATGATTTTCACAATCATAATTGGTGAACCTCCAAATTAAAGAAAACAAGAAACAAAATCTAGGTTGATACGGCATCAATGTGATATATATATATATATATATATATATAAATATACTCATTTTTATATATATATATATAACGAAATAATATATTATTGACGATTTGGACTCTATATATATATATATATATATATATGGCTTGGACTCTAGGATTACAAGAAAGTAAATGCGGCTTTCATTACACCGTGGGGATCAAATGTAGACTATTATAATATGTATAGATAGAGTAAAATTGATTGACGGATGCATTAATGGCGAATTTCATAAATATAATTAGTAATTGTTTATAAACAATATATACATTCATATAGAGTCATAAACTTAAATTTAATCAATGTTATAAATAATCCTTTAAGTAATGCTTTTATATTATTTAATTAAATAAAAAAAATTACCACTTAATTCTTGAATCATAACTTTGTATGAATTAAAAATAAATTAAAAATCTATGTTATGGGTTAAAAATTGTGATAGGCTCTTAAAATGACCTGTCATTATATCTATTATGATAAGAGGTTATGATTCAATCTATATTTATATTCTATATTTTATATTATTATTATATTATTATTATTATTATTATTATTATTATTATTATTATTACTATATAAAGTAAAATTGACTTGGGTTTGATAAATGCATTAATGACGAATTTAATAAATATAATTAATAATTATTTATAATCAATATATACATGCATATATAGAGTTATAGATTTGAATTTAATCAAAGTTATTGATGAATTTTTAAATACTATTTTTATATTATTTAATTAAACAAGAAAAATAATTTTTATATCACACATTTGTATGAATTAAAGATAAATTTGAAAATCTGAGTTATGCTCCTAAAATTGTCAGTCACTATATCTATTTTGATGAGAGGTTATGATAGATTGGAAGGAAAATTAATAAGAAATTAATATTCTCATTATTTAAGAATTAAAAAAACTATATAAAAATAAGAGTTTATGAAATAATAATGGAAAAGCAATATGAAGAAAATTATATCCCTTTAATTCAAGTTTGAAATCATAATAAAATTTGTTGAGTTCGATACTTTTTTACTGAAAATTAACACAAATTTGAAGCGCGTATTTTAATTCAATGATTTTGTCAAAGTATGTAAATATAATTTATTTTGTTATTTTTACATGTTTAAGGCTTTTTCATTATTTCTACATATATTGATGTTATTAATATTATAAGAAAATATAATATGTTGGAAGATTTTTATAAATTAAAGTTTAACACTTTAATATTTTATTAAAGAAAATTTTAATATTCTATTTATTGATATATATAATAATCTAAATAAGATTAGTTGGTTTAATTTTATTCTTTGCAAACGTTGGATGATTAATATTATAAATGTTACATGTAATATAAATCCGTGCGACATGAAAGCAAGTGATAGGTATGTTTTCCTTTTAATATGATATTTCACCGTTGCTTGAGACCTATTAAATGCTAAAATCGTTTAATCTATGAAGTCGTCACAGCCTAATTGGGAGTTAAAACTTAAGTTAGTTCAGAAACTTGCAGATCTTGCTTTAGAGCTTTATGCAGGTTACACACCGTAAATGACACAAGCATTTTGATCCTTTGAGCAAATTACAAACAACGAGAGAAGCACATTAACAGCAAGAAACGCACACACCTTAGCCGTGTGAAAGGGAATTCACGTAGGTAGAGAATGGCCAACCTAGTGTGCTTTTTCTGAAGGCTTACATGGTTCCCTTTCCAACAAAGTAGTGAGTTTTTTAGCAGTAGCCACCCCACAATCATCATACTGTGCGCCGGTGTGACAAGCTTCTCTAAGATTTCGGTGCAGAAATTGGTAAGAAAAACAAATAATACGCTTGATTATTTAAGATAGAAAGCCATTTTGTGTCTCTTCATGAGTCAAAAAGTCATATTCTTATAGAAATACCTGTGGTTAAGATGACAAGAAAAGGACAAAATAAGTCCATAAATATGCAAGTTTTTATATTGTTGGAATTATAGATTTCTGTTCCTTGAGGAAAAGGGGCGTTGTTTACAACAAGAAATACTAATTTCTTTCAATATTTTCTGCCTTATAATTTATGGGAGAGCAGTAGATAAGAATCTTTCTGATGCGGCAATAAATTAGATAGTAACAAGAGCTATACCGCCAACCTGCAAAGAGCTGTGCCAAGCTGAGCCATTGTGTGTAGAAAACAAGAGCTTGTTGTCCACACGTATGTGTATAAAGCTATTCTATATTGTAGTAATTAGCTTCAATTATATTTTGTGTATAACCTTTCCATGCGTATAGCAGAAGAAAAATGGAGATTTCAATGGAACAAAAGAAAGCCACCCAACAGGTTACAAGGAAGAAAGGTGGTTACAAAACCATGCCCTTTATCATAGGTGATGACCTTTTCTTTACATATGTACACTAACAATACATTATATTCATGACCCTTTTCAGGGCATTTTTTTACTTATGCATAGATTGCATTAAAAATCATGGGTTTTAATTGGTATAGTATTGTGTGGTAGTGAAGTATATATCAGATGTTCTAACCAAGTTATGATTTCCAACTTTTTTTTTTCTTCTTTCAGCAAACGAGACCTTTGAAAAGGTAGCAAATGTAGGGCTCCATATAAATATGATTTTGTACCTACTATATGAGTATCATTTTGAACCTTCAACGGCAGCTATCATAATATTCCTGTGGAACGCCTTGTCCAATTTTATGCCTATCTTTGGTGCTTTCCTTTCTGATTCTCGCCTTGGACGATTTCGTGTTATTGCATGGGGGACAGTCATGGACCTTCTTGTAAGCTAATACTATACTCCTCAAGATCAAAACATATAACAAGAGAAATTCTTAGCTGTTCAGAAATTTCTTACTCTATACCATTAAATGAGTACCGTTTCAGCTATAATATTAAAGATATAATTAAAGTGGGACACAGTAATGGTCCACAATACTGATACATACTTAATGTTTTAGAGTAAGATTTTTCTTGTTTCTAGAATACCTAAGAATCTCTCATGATATGAATGAGAAGATTTAAAAGGCATTAGAATCAACTCTTTGTTTCTAGATTTGAAAACGTACTAATTAAGTAAAATAGATTTTCAAAACTGGAATTTCTTACATGTTGGTTTTTATCTTCACTACAGGGATTAGTTGTGTTGTGGCTTACTGCAATCATCCGGCATGCAAGGCCTCCACCCTGTAAATTGCAGGAAGAACCTTGTGCAAGTCCAACAAGACCGCAAATCCTGTTTCTTTTCTTTTCCCTTGCTCTCATGGCTTTAGGAGCAGGTGGCATTAGGCCATGTTCCTTAGCCTTTGCAGCTGATCAAATTAACAACCCTGAAAACCCACAAAATGAGAGTATCATGAAGAGCTTCTTCAATTGGTATTATGTATCAGTTGGCCTTTCCATAATGGTTTCAGTGTTATTCATAGTGTACATTCAAGTTAAAAAAGGATGGGTTGTGGGTTTTGGGATTCCTGTGGGGCTTATGTCATTTTCTGCTATCATGTTCTTCTTGGGTTCTTTCATGTATGTCCAAGTGAAACCAAACAAGAGCTTGCTCACTGGCTTGGCTCAAGTAATTGTGGCAGCCTGGAGAAACAGGCACGTACCCCTGCCTCCAAAGAACTCTGACACTTGGTATTTCCAGAATGGCTCTAATCTTGTTGAACCAACGGGCAAAGCAAGGTACTAATTTGTCACATTCAACTACCGTCCAATCTGCTTTGGTTTGTCTAGATATTATCTCCCTTGTCCAAAAGAATGAGGGATTTGTCAACCACATGTGATTTTGCAATGGAAGATATTCCCTTGCAGAATTTTTTTCGGTTCTGTTATTCGGAGAGATTCTTGCATAAATTTAGAGCACCCAATTAGATGTATTAGATTAATCAGTATTTAATAATTTTATAAAATTTTGTGTTACATAATTAAAAATACAAAACTCAATAAAAATGATAAGTGTTGATTGACCTGATGTATCCAACTTAAGTACTTCAGATTTAGGTAAGAATTTCTCCTATTATTCATACAATGTTTATCATATGATTAATGTATACAGTTTATTATTAAAAAAAAGTGGGTTGTTAGTCCATTAATCATACAATAAACTTTATTTATTAATAATTAACTCATCGATGATCAGGTGCATATCATGTATAGGTTTTTTCTTTTTCTTTTTTTTTTAAAAAAAAAGAAGCCAAAATAGTCTACTTAGATTATTACTGGACTTACTAACGTTAATGTATATTAATTAATTCAATATTTGATTCTCCCTAGGTTCTTGAACAAGGCTTGCATAATCAAGAACAGAGAGAAAGATTTGGACCCTTATGGGATGCCCATTGATCCATGGAGTCTGTGTACAGTAAGACAAGTAGAAGAGTTGAAAGCAATAATCAAAGTCCTTCCCATTTGGTCCACTGGCATCATACTTGCTATGACCATCAGCCAACACTCATTTTCGGTGATCCAAGCGGGCACCATGGACAGGCACGTGTTCAATTTGGAGCTCCCAGCTACCAGCTTCAGTGTGTTTATAATCCTCACTTTGACCATATGGGTGGCTATTTATGATCGCATTCTAATTCCCTTGTTATCAAAATGTACAAAAAATGGACGAGGACTCACTGTTATGCAACGAATGGGAATTGGACTAGTAATCTCTTGTTTGGCCACTTTAGTAGCAGTTGAGGTAGAGAGGAGGAGAAGAAATGCAGCAATATGGGAAGGGCTTATAGACAATCCCAAAGGAGTGGTGCACATGTCTGCTATGTGGCTGGTGCCACAGTACTGCCTAACTGGTTTAGCTGAGGCTTTAAATGCCATTGGACAAATAGAGTTCTACTACTCTCAATTTCCTAAAACCATGTCTAGCATTGCTATTGCACTTTTTAACCTTGGCTTTGGGATGGGGAACCTGGTGGCCAGCCTCATTGTTAAGATTGTAAAAGATGGGACAAAGAGAGAAGGAAAAGTCAGTTGGCTATCATCAAATCTCAACCGAGGCCACTATGATTACTACTATGCCCTCCTTTCCATTCTAAGTTTGGTTAATTTGTTCTACTTCTTCATATGTAGTTGGGCTTATGGGAGTACTGAAGATATAAAAACTTGGGATGAAGAGGTAGACACAAAATTAGAGCCTGAGAAAGAGACGACACAAAATGAGGATGAAAAGAACCAATGAAACAAGGAGAGATTCTTAGATGTTCCTTGACTAGCTCTGTACTCTGTTGCATTCAACTACTACCTGAACTATAATATTAAAATGTTTTCTTAGTCCAAGAACACCTAAAAATTTCTATGAAACAAAGGGGTTCTCTTGTATGATTATTGCTTTTTTTCCCCTTGTTAAGAGCACGAGGTGTGGTTTACAAGATGTCAATTTTTTTTTTTTTTTACCATAGTCAAATTGCTTTTCATTTTTGAATGGATGCACATAAAGCTTGTACAATGATATGATAAGGGTAGTGGTCACTGTCCCTCCTGGTGTGATCCAAATGAGAAAGAAGACTATTCATGTCAGCAGGATCGAGTTTGATTATATTTTTCATCTGAACCATTTAGACCCATTCTTAAGATTCCTCAATGAGACCCAAAGATGCTCCAACTTATTTTAACATCACCCAAAGATTACGTAATGGCTTGACACATAATGCATGCTTTCTACAAAAAATTATAACATAATACAACACAAGCAGCTACACAGTTGGAACAAAACTCAATAAATAGAGCTTGCTTTCTGAAGCTATTTGATCATTATTCTTAACTTGCTTACTCTTCATGACACGTTGTAAACCTGCTGTACATTAGGACTCGGATAAAAAGAGACACTTTGTGAAATATTTGAATGATTTAGTCTGTCAAAGTTCATTTAGAATTGTTTTTATTTATTTATTTATTTTTTCTCACAGATAGTTAATTTGAGAAACCTTATTATTTTAACCTGTGATTTATCTCACACACTTCAACACAACACATTGACGAAGGAACACACATCTATACACAATGACATAGGAACACATTAATGCACATACACGAAAAAATATAAATAAATTGAGTTATTCGTGAAGTATTCAAACTTGTTTTGTTAAATATTTGATCAGGCTTGTTTGTTTATCTAAAAAATAATTTTAAGTATAAACTTAAGCTCAATTACATAGATGAGCTAAGTTCAAATTTTATAAACTTAACATTAAAAATTTGTGAATAACTCGTATATAAATGTATATATATCATTTATTCATTTTTGTATAAATTTTAAAACTTAAATCACAAAAAAAAATATAATTTTAAATTAAAAAATATACATAATAATAATTTATATGTTACTATTACTAACTAAATACTTATATAAGAAGGTTATGAATTTTTTTATGTAATGAATTATGAATAAAAATAATAATTTTTATTTTTTATTTTTTCTCGATCTTTTAACATAAAAATGTTTATTAAGTACTAAGTTAATAAAATTAAATATTTTAAAGAAATATTTAATAAAAGAAAAAAATCAAATTATAAATAAAATAAACAAATCAAGTTCAATTTTTTTTTTTTTGTTTCTTAGAATATTCTATTACTTTATAAGTATTTAGACTAATATATTAAAATATGATCGATATTTAAGTGAAGATAAATGAATCAAGTCCAAATTTTAAATTTAATTTATTTAAATAAATAAATCAAACTTAAATATACAAGCAAAATTTAAATTTAAATTATTTGGCTTAATTTAACTTATTTATATCCTTATATACACGCTATTATTGCATATTTACATTCACGTGCAAATGACTCTTCCAGATGAGCTACGTGACAACTTTAATTTTTATTTATTTATTTTTAGATAAATATAAACATATGATGGCATTGGCGAGTATTGTAGGATGCATGTGACGTGTAACTCCGTATCTCAACATGAGCAGCTGGAAGGAATACGAGAAACAGTAGAAAGATGATGTCAAAAACGCAGTATCCCACTAAGAAAATTTTTCTCTCACACTTACTCAAAGTCACGCAGCTTAAAGTAAAAAAGAAGAGAGATGTACAGATTTATTTAATATAAGGCGGGACGGGAATTCATATCACGTTTGTATATATATTTTATTTAATATATATCATATATTATACTTTTTTTAACTTACAAGCCTGAAAATCGTATATTTTATTATTTTAAAATAATATTTTTATTAAATAAATCCATAATGATAAAATTTGTGAAAAAATATATACTATTTATGTAATAGTTATTTATGTAAACTAATTATTATAAAATATAATTAGATTTAGTTTGTTATTTATAATAATCTTTTAATTTTGTAAGAATCTTATATTGTTAAACAAAATTGTAGTATGCGATGTTAAAATTTATTTTATTTATGTTGTGATATTTATGATATTCTATCTACCCGCGAAAATTATAAATGGATACCACAAGAACGGCGAGTGAAGCGGGGAAGCATTAACTTTTCGCCCCATTGCCATCCCTACGCAACTTAAAGAAAAGAAGAGAGATGTACAGAATACTATTTCATTCACTTGATTTGCTTCTCACTTTATACTTCGTTTGGTACAAGCCTATCTTTTTATAGGTAAAAATGCAACTATGGTTTTAAATTGCGATCCGTAACTGCAATTGCGGCTATAATATTGCGGTTTTAATAATCTCTGCAATTGCATCGTGATCGTAATTGCAACCGTATTAGCCTTATTTTGTCGCAATTGTCTGTAATATTGTAATTTTAATAGTCTCCACAACTACAATTGCAACCGTAATTTAAAATCATGAATGCAACAATAAAATACTATATGAAATGAACGAAACCCATTCAGATAGTAAACATTTAATGCAAGGGGGCGGTGGAACAGAGGTAATTGTATAACTTTACACTTGCAAATTGCTGCAGCAACAGCATGTTGTAGATGCCCACAATATATTGAGATGGTGCAGTAATCAACAGGTAGCAGTGCAGGCAGAGGCAGTGAATTTGCAAATTCGCAGGGTGGCTATAGCAGTACTTAATTAATTTAGAGCTGCTTGGTTTAATTTGTGAGACAGAGCTACAGGAAGAGGATTCGGGTTCACAGAAAGGACCATTCATATTCTGAGCGTGAGAGAACCATGCTGGTATGCTACTGTAGTTTTTATAACATAGAAGGCTCATTTTTTGTGATTGTATTGCTTCAAGACTTTCTTTTTTGTTTTTTTTTCTGCATTGAGTTTGTTATATGTTTAGTGTACTTGAAGACACAAAATCCTTTTGTAACTTTCTTATGACTACATTATTATTCAAACATTTTTAATAATTGGACATAAAAATTATGTTTGCTGCTATTATTTTGAATAGAATATCTGCTAATTCACCTACGATGAATTTCTGGTAGGTAAACAAAGCACTGGTATCATTCTATTTGTTATTCAAGGTCTCATCAATTTATAGTAGCTTCCCCTCCTCCCCCACCAAATCATAACATTATATTATTAATGAAGATGTTAATTTATATGCATGTGTAATGCTGGCATCTGTTTCTACTTTCTCAAATAAGAATCAGATGGTGCTGCATTGATGTATGGTGGAGGGTTCCATCCATTATTGGCACAGCACTGTTACTGTTATGTTATTAGCATAATTCTGGAGTTATCTATTTTATATTTATTAACAATTTACATTGTACTATGTATTGCTTTTGTGAATATTTTGTTCATGCCTTTATGTTTAAAGATGATCTTTGTGTCAAATAAGAATCACAAGGTGCTTACCTGAAATTTACCAGTGTATATACACCATTTGAGCAAAATGAATCAATCACACCTCTAACAGCTTTTAATTTCGGGTTTCTTTCTAGACTTGGATTCCAAATTGCTTGTTGCTCCATTTTTAGTATATATGTTCACTGAATAGTGTATACTGATTAGTGAATGTTAATTAGTTTCTAACATAGGTAGGTAGTGAAAAGATTTCATGTGACTGGATTCAGTAATTGTTTAATTTGCCTCATCTGTTGGGATTCGCAATCAGTCATCTCGATTATGATGTTGCACTAGTATATTTTTCTCCTCTTTCTTTAATTTAGTGTAGAAAAATTAAGGGATAAGTTTTCAATTTTTTTTTTTTGGGTATAAATCTCTTCTTTGAATTTTTCACCACTACTTAATAGGTACACTAAAACTGAACTATAATATTTTATGGATTGAACTCTAATATTTTATAAGTACTCAAGATGCTAAAAATCAAAGTATGACCATTCTGTTAGAGGACTAATTTTGATTGAATACAATTTTGTAGTTAATGATCCCAATATTATGAATTCATGGGCCAAAACTTACCCAGAGAAACAAGCATTTCAAGTCTCTTGGTCATGGTCCAGCATAAATGTTCAACTTCCCTCTGATTCTTGTTCTTCCTCCTTGGGCTCTATCTTATTTCTTCCTTTCTGTGAACTCTGCTTCTATCTTGTATCTCCATTTATTTCTTAACTCTCTTATGAAATTCTTCATATTTTCATGAACTGATTTCCTAATATAATCTGAGTGCATTATCCAGTTTCTTAAGTTATGTGATTACTCTTAGGTTAGATCAGTCTCATTACAGATTCTAACTAGCTCATGGAAGCCACGCCCAAGTTGGCAGCAAATCCTCCAACAAAAGCACCTGTAGCGTCCCAAAACAGGCCTCCTTCTTCGCTTTTGGCTGCGGGTTAGGAGTTATTTTTGGTCTCTTAATGCTGCAAACCGGATCAACAGGAGGACTGATCTTGGGGATGGTTTTCATGGGTGTATTACACGGGTTGACGCTAGCATGGGATATTGGATACAGGAAGGTGTTGCTTCAAATAGATTCCCAAAGTGCACTTTCTCTTATTCAAGGGAACTGTTTGCAAACTCATCTTGCTTATACTCTGTTGCTTCAGATTCGTCATATGCTTCGCAGGAATTGGTTAGTGTCTTGCTCCCACTTCTTCAGCGAAGCAAATCGTGCGGCAGATGCCATTGCCCATTTTGGTCACTCGCTGAAGCATGGAGTTGACAAGTTTTTTCAGCCTCCTCATTGTATTTATTAAATTCTTTGTGATGATTTAGCTGGAATCTCATTCTAGCGTGATTCCCTGTAGTTTGTTGCTTTTGGTTTTGGGTGGGCTTTCCACCCCATCTCTACCATTATGATTCAATTTTACGGAAATAACTCAAATTACACGTGTGTTGGCGGAGGAATGTTTTTATTTTTATAAATGGTAGCGTAATAAATTATGATTGAAATTATGATTAATTATTATTGATTTTAAGTTGATTATACCATTTATATATACAAATTATTAATATTTGTTTTCTTATTTTTGTTTCTAACTTGGTATCAGAGGTACCATTTTCTGTGACATGTCTCATCACTATTTTGCTGTATAATTTCTGAAAATTTAAAACTCTGATTAGTCACCTCTCATACTGTGTTTTAGATATTCTGACAATCTTTCTATTCACCGCCACCATTTTTCTATCACTCTGTTCCAGACTCAGTTATCACAGTCATTGTCTTAGATTCTAGACTTTGTTCCAGACTCCGATTAATGTCTTAAATTCCAATCTCTGATATGCATCTTTATTCAGTTTCGTCGATCAATTTTGTCTGATCCAATCTGAAAGATTGGCTTCGTCTCTGTTGCTCCAGCTTCCAATCAATTTTGTCTAATAGATTGAGTTCATCTCCATTATTTCAGCTAAATACAGATTGGTTCCATCCTAGATGCAGATTGACTCGTTCCCATTATAGATTTTTTCAAATACAGATGGTTCTATCCCAAATGCAGTTGAGACCTTTTGGCTTCTCCGATATCTCGACGTTGTGTTTTTTGAATATTTTTAGTTTATTTTATTTTCGTGTGTCTAATTGTAACAAGCTAAAGTTTAGTAGCTTTAACTTAAGGGGGAATATTAGAATATCTAAAACATATCTCATAATTAAATTAGGCTTGGTTTTATGTTATTTTATGAATCTGATTTCTACATAATTAGATTTACTATTTTAATTATATTTGATTGTATTTCATTTTTTATATAAACTTCCTCTTTATAAATAGAAAAATTTCTTATACATACTGATTAATTCAGAAATTCAAAGATAATTAATTCAAAGATTATTTAGAGAATATACATAAACATTCTTCAGACTTTTTTTTTCTTCTAGAAAAATTTTTATATATTCTTTGAATTATCTTTGATTTAATTATCTCTAAATTTCTAAATTAATTAATGTACAAAAAGATTCTCATGAAGATATACATCGGAATGAGGACATGTCTCTTTTTTTTGTCCCTTTTTCTGTCCTCCACTTAAATTTTAGTAATTAAGTTTTTATAAAAATTAGATAATTTATTACAGTTTTTATAATAAATAATATATAATTTATTTTTTATTTGACAAAATTTAAGTGAAAGAATAAAGAAGAAAACAAGAAAAGAAAACAGGTAGATCTTCATCCATGCACATCGTTTGAGCAAAATAACACCTCCAAGGCTTCAAACACCGTTCAATTTAAGCGTTTCATTCTAGACTTGGATTCCAAATTGCCTGTTGCTTAATCTTTAATATATTTTCTGATAATTGAATGTAAAAACGTGGGTAATACCGAAAAGCGTTCATGCAATGACTTCAATTTAGTAAATTGTTTAATTTACAACAAAGATTGAATACAGTTCCGTGCAATTTTACTTAGTCTTGCTATTTGGTGATATGGATTGAACTGTAGAATATTTTATCATGGGACTTTAGTGTAAGCCCTTTTTTGTCAGTGATGAATAAAATCTGTTCGGTATACTTATTCTTTTGATCCAAGAAACTAGAACCCATGATGCTGGTATTCAAAGTCTAGAAGCTAGAACATTTGGTTAGATGGATAATATGTGATTGAATTAAATTGTATAGTTAATGATCCACATGTGTTGAATGCATGACCACAACTTACCCTGAGAATATTTAAACAAGTAATTTTTAATTAGTCATGATCTACGATAAATACTTAAATTATTATTTAACATGTATAAATTTATGGAGTTCATGATAATATATGTACTTATCATTAATTAAAAATATTTTTATATTATATATATTAAATAATAATTTAAGTATTTAAAAAATAATATAATAGATCGTGTTTATCTAAAATTTTCTCATTATAAGCATGTCAAGTTCCTTATTGATTAGGATGACAAAATAACCTTAAACTCACGGATTCACGCGAGAACCGCTCCATTATATATACATACATATATATTTTAACAAGTGTGTCAGTTTTAGTAATTTCACCTTTAATTTTTTTTTATATTAATTTAAAATAAAATAAAATAGTAAGGTCCTCAATCGGCCAAACCCACTACCCATCTCTAATTCCACATTCAGAAAACAACCCTAGCCACTCGTCTTTCATTCTCACACTCTCCTGACTCCATCTCCCTCAGCATTGTGACGGCATTGTCTCAACCTTCACCACTAGCATCGTCTCAATGCTCCATTGTCTCAGCTTCGTTGTCTAAGCCGCGCACGACGCATCGCTCCGTTGGCACCAATTCGTCGACGGCTCATCCCTCACAACCCCACACGGTTGCCATTAGAGCCGTCAAAATAGGTTAAACCCGATGAGTCGGTCTGAATAGCCCAATAAAATAGACAGATTGAGCTAACAAATGCTAATTCGAAACTAAAAATTGTCTGAATGAGCCGACTCAAATGGCCTAACCCGCAACGGGCAGAGCCAACTTGGTTCATTTACATTACATAAGGATGAATTTAACTAACAAAATATCAACTCGAAACTCACATAACTCAATTTGACTTGGGTCAAAAATGGTCTGACCCGAACTGGGTCAGCCTATATGGACCAAGCTGGCACATTTTGAAGCTGGCACATTTTGACAGCTATAGTTGCCATCCCTATTGCTGATAGTTCAGCCAAATACACCAAGCTCTTGGACTCCAGCTTGACTTGACAGTATGAGAAAGGACTTAGCATCCGTTCTAAAAGATTTGCTCTATGTAGAGTGCCAAAAGCCCAAAACATTATCAATATTTAACTTAGTACAGTCAAAAGTATTGTCCAATGACATTGGTAGAGTATAATATGTGAAATAGAAAATGTTAAATTAAACAGCTATATAATACTAGAGATGTAAAATAGTAAATCCGTAAGAGAAACATAGATAAAATGTATATATATAAATGTTTTACGCGAAATACGTGCATATACGATTTTGTCTAGTTCATATGGTTCGGTTTAACACTAACCCTTAGATCTTGGATCAAACTATGGGGAAAAAATATAATAAACTAAACCAAACCATGGTTTTAATTTGGTTCAATTAAACTGCTTTACCAAGTCTGGTTTAGAATTTTGAACACCCTTTAACTTCTAGTTTCTTTGTATTTAATTAGTAATCATAAAAAATGCATGACTTGGCATGGGATAAAATTATAAGAAATCATGAACATGGTAATACTCTAAATTATTCATAAATAATACATAATCAAATAATATGATAAATATTTTTTGCAGCGGTATGAGTATGATTGTTAGAAGTTATGAAGGAAACTTTTTTGTAATAGTATTTAAACCTTGCCTAAATTTATACTCAGTACTCACCTTCAATTATGGAGGCATGGGTCGTGAGATAATCGATGCGCTGGGCAATATATTTGAAGGAAATTATGAAGTGGTTCAGCATGCTCTCTTAAGGAATATCTCTAATTTTTTGCACTCGAGAGTTTACAATTTACATTGATTAATGTATGAACAGAGAAAAAAAATAAAATATTTTTATCTTTGTAATTTATTTATGATAGGAAATAACATACCAAACTTCCAGGTTCGGTTGTATTTAATTTCTTATACTCATACACATGCAGAGTACAAATTATTGAATGGAAAAACTATATACAATCACAGAGACAGACACAAACAACCGTTGATAGGAAGCGAGGAAGAGAGAGAGAGAGAGAGAGAGAGGAGAAATAAAAGAAAAGAGAAAGGTGGTGATAAATCTTGTGTAAAACCTGTGAAGAAGGTTGTCATTGTAAACATTATTGCTGATCACTGAAACCAGACAACAGCTTCAACGGTCGAACCTGTGAAGTGAAGGCCTACATTTGAATATGTTAGGATGTGAGTTTTGCATCAAAACTGGGAATCATGGAGACACGTGGGTCCATTGGCTCCATCCTTCCCAATCTTATGCACGTGTATGAACAGGGATAGCAATTGTTGAAATAGTAATTGACATTGTTGTCGATAATGTGAGCTGACAAAATATGTAGGCATAGAAAAGTTTGTTTAGATCAATACTAAATATTGTGAATTTTTTATAAAAATATTAGCATGATAATTTTTATTTAAATAAATTTAAAAAGATAATATATACTATTATCTTTCTTATATGTTATCTTTTAAAAAAAACAATTTATTCATATTCATTTAAGTGATTTTTTTAGCTTAAAAACACATCATGGACCAAATTATTTATTAGTGAAGGGAAAAAATATTTTGAGATTTTAAAGGAACAATGGTTTATTAACAAGGTGCAGTAGTAAGTGAATTGTACTCTAAAAAAAAGGACAAAAATACCTAATCAAAGACTAAAATAGAAAAATGGTATATGCACATATATTATTCGACTTTTTTACTCAACATGTACAATTAAAAGTTGATTGTACCACTTTAGTATAAATCAAATATTAATTTTTAAAATGGAGTAAATAAACAATAAAAAGTGCAAGACATGACCATGAAACACAACTTAGGATTATTATTTTTTAAATAATATCTAATGAATTTGTGGCCATAGGACTTAGGGATTGGAATTTTTTTAATATTAGTCGTGACTTGGTGCCACGACTTACATGCAGTTGCATGAGGAATCAGATTCCTCCTTGCAATTCCACCACTTACATGAACATGTGCTATAACATTTTTTTTTCATTTGTATAACTATTAAGAAAATTAACTACGATTTGGTTTTTGAGAGGTCCAATATATGCAGTTTCTGTAGGGGTGTAAGTGGGTGGTTTGGTTCGGGTTTTAGAGAAAAATAAATCTGAACCAATCAAAATTAATTGGTTCAGTTTAGTTTAATTTTTTATTTTTTGATAGCCAAATCCGAACCAAATATCTATGGTTTGGTTTAGTTTGGTTCGGGTGATCGGATTGGTTATTATTTTTTTAACACAAAAATTAGCTAAACTATACATGCAATATAGAAAAGTGCACATAATTACTAGACATACTTGAAGTGAATTTGAAGTGATGTTGATACGGTTGAGCGCAGGACAATTAGACACCAGTATATATTCAAATCAGCAAATCTGCCAAGAAAACAATTCAAAAAAGAAATCAGAAAAAGCCAATAATGAAAAACAGGGATAGCGTGTGAAATTAAGAAATAAGTACATAAGCAACAAAGAGAAAGACAAAGATGAATAAATAATTAGAATACTTTTTCTGGGGACAAAGAAAAATGAAGCAGAAACATACTTGCGACAGTGTACCAATCTAATATTTTACAAACGTGGAAGATCCAAAGACACTGAAGTCAATAGACTACAATTGTCAAGCTCCAAAACCTGCAGTAGCAGTGACATCATTTACTCATCCTGGATGTCTGTATTTAGGAATTCAGACACATCATTAATATCAATATCTAGGACAAATTACACACCTCCAACATATAACTATAAGCTATTGCAGCCATTGAGGCGAAAGTGATTCTCTCACAACTATGAAGCTTTAAAACTGTCAACATTGGCAATCTAACAGACTTCAAAGAGAAAACAAGCAAGTTAGCAACCATTTCAAACAAAATCACATTCAATATATATATATATATATATGCAAAAAGTGATTATAGATTCTAAAGCATACCTCCAACGATATGTTTGGGCAGTATGATGCATCAAGAACACTAAGGTTAGCACAAGTCAGTGCTATTTCACGCAGAGTTTCATCACTAACACATGAACAATTAGACATGTCCAGAGACACTAGTTGAGGGCATGAAATTGCAGCCTCCTATAACCTTTAACAGAGTCATCATAACCATACATAGACAGCAATCCCAGATGCACAGCAGAGCTCCATAGCCTGAAACTCTACCAAAATTCAACTCAATTTCCACCATCAACCCAGTGAACCATTGAACCCAGAAATTGCCTCAACTCCATACCTCAACACCCTTGTTTGTAAGCCATTCGATCACCACCAGCTACCCAAAGCAAATGAACAAGCCACCACAGAATCAGGCAATCAGTTGTTACTAAAGACACAACAAACTTAACCTACCATACCCAGAACCCCAAATCGAATGAGAAGCCTAAATTGTATCCACAAAAATCATATCCATCTGATAATTGAGAATTCAAGAAAAAATAGAACTTAAAAAAAAAGTCATCTTGAAGTTTTGTCGTCAATGTTATGTCACAGTTGCATTTCTCAAGTTGTATAACCAAGCATTCCCAAGAAAAGGTTTGACAGAGGCAATTAACAACATTTTTTTCATCACATTAGTCATACAGAAGGTTAAGGATTAACTATGGGAAGCTATAGCCTAGGGATGAAGAGATAATGCCATGTGTATTGCATACCACTTAAGACTGTATTAGAAATTGCTTATACCTGTGGATTATTCGTGACACATGATTCAATTTAATTCATAATTTTTGAATTATTGAAGTAGCCATCCAATCCAAATATGAAGGAGCAACTTATGGCAGTTATTAATAAATAAATAAAAACGGTATAGAAGCAGATCTCATAAAGTTTCTATATTTAGATCCAAAGTCGAACCAGTTAAGAATTGAAAAGCATGGGCGTAGGCCTTGTTATTTGCAGGAAATAGCAAATTGAAAAGATCTTGAACTTTAGAAATCCAGCAGGTGAAGAAGTTATAAAAGGAAACACATAAACCTCCTTGTAAAAAGGAAAAATGAGGAATTGATAGCAAAGTTGTAAAATTTGAGAAGAGATCTGAGAACCCAGAGAGGGAAATAGAGATAGAGAATGAGGAAAAAGAATACCTTGGGGAATATAAATGATGGGGTGGGAAGAGCAATCATAGAGGCAAGGGCGAGCGTCGAGCAGGCGAAGCGACTACCGGCGAGGGGGAGCTGCGCGAGGGGAACGGCAGAATTAGGGTTAGATTTGGGAAAAATGAAAAAAGAGTTAGGGATTTTGATTGATACGTTTTAATTCTAAACCTGTTTATAAAAAAAAAATTAGTTTGGTTCAGTTCGGTTCACGGGTTCAAAATTCTAAACTCGTAAACTCAATTGGTTCGGATTTTAATCGAACCATTAAGTTTACCCGAACCAAACTAATTGGTTCGGTTCGATTTGATCGGGTTGGTCGGATTACCCAAACCAAATTACACCCCTAAGTTTCTGGGCTAAAAATCACCACTTGAATTTTCTAGTAAGTCAAACTTAAGAGGTGCAATAAAGAAAGCCAACCCATCGCCATCAAGAGTTGAACCCAACAAAGGGGAACCTAGTGCTAAAGTGCAAAGTTCACAACAAGAATTTTATAAATTAGCTATGAAAAAATCTGTAACTAATCCGTAGTTAAATTTATTAGCTATGAATTAGTTACGGAATAACTACGAATTGGTCCGTAGTCAAATTCTCGTAACTAATTAGTTACCAAAAAATTTTGTAGTTAATCCGTAGCTAATTTTTAAATTTCCGTAACTAATCTGAAACTAATCTTTAATTAATTTTCGTTTAGAACTTCCTTCATTTCCATAGGTAATTAGCTATGAAAAATTCTGTAGCAATTCCGTAGCTATTTCCATAGCTAATTTTAACAATCCGTAGTAATTCCGTAATTATTTCCTAGCTATTATGTTGTTAAATCTGTAGCAATTCCATAACTAATTCGTAACAATTATCCGTAACAATTTCGTAGCTATTTGCTAACTATTATGTTGCTAAATCTATAACAATTCTGTAGCTAATTCGTAGCAATTATCTGTAACAATTCCGTAGTTAATTCGTAGCAATTTCATAATTATTTCCTAACTATTATGTTACTAAATCTGTAATAGTTTCGTACCTAATCCGTAGCAATTATCCGTAGTAATTCCATAGCTATTAATTCCTTAGCTAACCAAAATTAATATTATAATAATAATTGATATATTTTAAAATTATACATGTATAAATATTTCAATCCAAACAGAAAAAACCCAACAAATAAGTTGTACAAAGCAACAAAATATTATAATTGCATTAGTAAGTTCAAAACATGTTCTACAAAGAAAGGATAGCTAATCAATAAGTGTAAGTTAATACAAATAGTTCTAAACAAATTAGTCATATCATCAATAAGCACAATTATCAATCCAAGTTGGCCCCACCATCATCAACTTCATAATCATCTCCAACTGCATTGCCTTGTGATGGTGTTTGCGGCACACCACTTTTTGTTTGGGAGCCAACAATCTCACGGAAGATGAGCTCCAGCTGCGTCTAGACAAAAGAAGTCATCGCTTCATTAATAACTTCCTTTATATAAAGAACTACATAACATTAACAGTTACAGACTACTACTAGAACTACACAAAAACTATAAAGAAGGAATTTGTTATATCACTTAAATGATCAAGACTCAACATCTACATACCTGAATTCATTAAAAGGTTTTCAGGCTACAATTAGAAAAAATGGGATATCTAGCAGATATTACATATACAGGTCTAATATGTCTGTACAAACTTTTACTTCAGGACAACAAGATGTTAATACTATATATATACTCAGATGCACACCTTGGTTCAAAACAAGTTTTCAGGTATAATCTAAAAAGTTCTTCCTCAAGTTCATAAGCTGAAAATGCACTTGGATTTTTAACACTAGAATCCAAACTTCTTCAATATTAAAATCAAATAAGAAAGTAACATACACAACTTTATATATTGCATTGCTGATAGGAGAAGTGGTTCAAGCTTACCAGCAGAGCAATCATAAAAGCACCTAGTAGGAGAAGACCAGGTCTTTCAACATAGGACCAGCTGCGGGACTTAGTGACAAAAATTAGGGCCTGACTTATAATACTGACTTGTAGGTATAAGGCTGCCATCATCTTATCAGGGCTATATCTCAGAGGCCTCACACCAAACTTGTTCTGCAACAGTGAAAGTTGTGTTTATAGTGCTTTAGGATTTTCGCTAGTTGGTGATGATATTGAGAAAAACAAGAAATATAAATTGTTTACCAGGAAGAAGTTGGTATCTTTCATTGCCCAGAAAAATATTACTGTCATTAGTGCCAAATAACTGCCTAGCACAATGCCAGTGGCAAATATCTCCCTTAGTAACTATCTTTTTATCTAAGCTTGAGATATAAATAAAAGGCTCAAATCTTATATTGGTTATAAATAAAATTTAATGAGTCTGTGCAAACTTTTATTCTCATTCCCTAATGGAAACTTCTCAATATACAGCCTTCAAAGTGCAAGAGACTAGCTTCACCTTCTTTCCTTCGCAATTTCCCTCTGAAAAAGCCTTTCCACCAAATGAATCCAATTATAATTAATCACATAACTCGATATTTTTTTTCAACTTATGTTGCTTAGTTAAATCAAATCTGCAGCTGAGTCATTTCACCAATTGGCAGTAGTGGCTTTGCCATCTCAGTAGCAGTAATGTAGGTACCAAAAATCTAATCCATCCCTCCACACGTAAGGGTCCAATAGATCGAAGATCGCAATAGATGTTGGAGATCATCTGATCAAATCCTCTAACTTTTGGGATTGTAAAAAGTTATACACTCAGCTTGAACCAACCCCACCTCCACCCCCACCCCCACCCCTGACCTTCTGGTTGCTACTTGCTAAAAACCTTTCCCCGAAGCAACTAGAATGTTCCTCCCTGTAAAACCACTCAAAGGAGCAAAAAGTATTAAGTGACAACTTGAGATGATTACTTCTGTAAAACCACAGCTCCAAAAAATTATGAAGTATTAGTGAAGTGACTATATATGCAAAAATTTGAGGCAGTCACATGTAAGTTAATCATAATATGTAACCAGGGTTGTGTAGAGTTCTAAAAGAAGAAAAAAATAAGAGGAACATGACAAATATGAGGTCAAAAGTCAGCCAATACACCCTCAAGATTGAAAAACATAAAAGTATAAATATCACACATAGTAGCAAACTTGTAGCTCAAATTAAAGAGTTCAGACTTGAAACAAGAAATATACGCACTATAAATCCCCGACCTCTCATTTGGCATTCTGCGGCACTTCTATCACAATTTTATTCTTAATATAAGATCTTAAGCAAATATACTTATAAAGCATACCCTTCTTCTGCATTATAAGTAGAATCAATCATAGACATATGGAGTTCAAATTTATTGAAGTGCACTATGATGTTAGATCACAAAGCAACTAAGAGAAAAATACCATTTTAGCTTTAAAGAATTTCTCTGAAATTCTGACTACTCTTATTTTACAGAAACTAGAAGACGCAGAACAACAAAAATGTGTTGCTGAAGCTAATGCTAATTCAGATAAATAATTCAAAAGCAAGCCAGGAGTGAGAAAATCCTACACCTTTTTTTTTTCTTCTATCACTCCTTAGGAAGCCTGCTGCAAATTTTTCTATCCTCCAAAAGTTGATTAATTGCACTCTTGAGCCTATGATAATCCTCAACCGTGTTATAAACTTGATGAGATATCCGAACATACCAGTATATAATTGGATGAATTGATTACACTTGTTAATGCACTGCAAAATATGGTATTTAAGTCATTTCAAGTACTCAGATGCATATACTTATTGCAGCCATATCCTCTGATATTAAATAAGATGCATCACCATAATGAGATCTTTCAGGAGAGGTGACTAAACAAAACTGATAGCTGAGAATAAAATTGAAACAAAAGTGAACGTTAACATAAAAAATATTACATAATAAATGTGCATATAATTGAAATATATTTTTTATTATATAATATATATAACATTATATATACCTTGGAAGATGAATTTTTTGGAGGATAAGGGGACCTTCAAGGCGAAACTCACATAGAAGAACAATTGTATAAGTTGCCAATGGGGGATTACCTACAGGTTCAAAGAAAATAAAGAATCCTCAAATAATAAGAGTGTGATAAACATGGTTGGGTTAATTTATGTTGAGAAAGGTGTCCCCTGCACAAATCTTTCCAGTTCAATTTACCCACAAATCTTTAGTACCTTTGTGAATCTTTTAAACATGAATAGTCCAGGTTCTCTCAAGTCAGTTTTCATACATAATAAAATGTAACAAAATCTCTTCTAAATTGCATATATACCCAACAAATAAACAAATAAAATAACAACTTCATTAGAATAATGTTGGATTTATAAAAGTCCAGTAATTATTTTAAGATTCTTATGTACGTATAAGTGTATATTAAGGGAATTTGACAACCGAGCTTATCGGTATGCTATGTGTGCGTTGCGAAGTCCCTCATACTCACTCACAACATATTATAGAAGCGGGGATATGTTGCTACTATAAGAAAATAAAGTTACATTCTAAGTAATAGCTATAACTTTTAAATTAGTGATAAGCGCTTGATTCTAACATAATACTATTGAAAAAATAAATATTAATCCTAAGAATTTTATGTCCATGACTTGCATTATTTACTACTTATTTTATAACATCCAGATAATTAATTCCTGACTTATACTAAATTGGTAAAATCCACCTCAAAATACACGTTAGATAAAGAAGTGTATACCATTTCTTTCATGTTATTCATGTATAATTTTCAACTTGAAAAGATCTCCACCACACAATCAAAATAGAAAGGTCATGATGGATGATAAACAAAGTATTCACTTCATACTATGTGAAGGATGTGAGTTTAATAGTATGTGGAAATAACATAAATAGCATTTTAAAGAAACATGCGATGCTATAGATCTTCTAGGTGACTATAAAAGATTATTATATATGATAGGAAAGTAAATACTTGCATGTTTTGTTTGTTGCTGTTGTTCGTTTTCACTTTCTTTGTTGTATGCAATGCTCAATGTCTCAAAAGTTGGGGTTCTTCTTCTACAAGTAACAATCAGTCAAAGAGTTGGGATTGTCTAGAAAAACTCTTTACTTTAGCAGCAACAAAATTGTCACAGATGTGCGATTCTTAACCTCGAAAACCTGCTCAACAATCTACGGTATTAATTAGCCCTTCGTTAGGGTTTGAGATTGTCCAATGAGGTGAGATGTATGACACCATTATTCTACTTACCTTGGTCTTCTATGTCGAGGCACAATCCCCAAAAAGTGGAAATATACTTTGAAGAAGGAAAAATTCTACCATGCTACTATTGAATTAAAATTGTAAACATTATCTTTATGGTATCCATTTACATTTACAATTTCAATTAATCAGTTTTTTTATTTCGTTAATTTTTTTCATTATTTTTGGCTAGTGTCATGGTTATTCCATCAAATGGATTTTGTAGCGTAAAATGAAGAAGATTTTTTTTATCTCATAAGTATAGTTTGAAGTTGAATTTAGTAAATAGGTGTAAGTCATAAATTAATTCTTAAAATAATATAAAATAAATAATATTATATAATAAGTTGTATACTCCAACCATGATTTATGGATTTTTTTAATTATTTTAAAAGAAATCATGACTCTCAACTACGACTTATTTATTTATCATTTTTTTATTATATTTAAGGTGAAGTCATAGTTTTTTTTTTTACAGCAACATAATCAGATTCTATCAATTAATATAAAGTTGTTGATACATTGAGGAATTATATTATGGATAAACTCCATATCAAACAAAATAGAATTTCTAGCTAAAGAATGAGCTACTAAATTAGTTTGTCTGCTACCATATTGAATAGTAAAAGAAGGAAATAAATTCAAAATCTCTCTAATTTGGACAATAATCATACCACACTCAGAAATGTCTTCCTCATTATTATTAATTTGATCTACTACCATCTTGCAATCTGATTCAATGATCACATACTCGAAGCCTTGACTAGTGAGCCATAAAAGGGACTGTAATATTGCATGAGCATCACCATCTTTCACTGTCAAATTTGCCCTCAAGAAAGACGTTCTAGCTAGTAGAAATTACCTGCTTCATCCCCTAAACACGCCCCAAAGCCAGTGAGACCTTCATTATCAAAAAATGCTGCATTACAATTACACTTCAGCCAGCCAATATATGGCGGAATCCACGACTGCAGAAGCTGTGTATTCTGCTGCTCCTCCACTGCGTTTATTAACACGTTCGCAGCTTGCCAATCTGCAAGAGTAACTTTTGCTCTATTCAAAACTATATCAGTATTTTCTTGCTTTGCATTCCAAACCATCTCATTCCTACTCCTCCATAAGCTCCACATACCTATGACCAAGATTAGAAATTGATCCGTTAATAAAGATCCATATAAGCTAAATAAAAGATCTTTAAACGATTCACAAATCTCCATTAGATGCTCAATTTTTGGCCATAATCCACATTTCTGCCAAACTTCAACACTTTTGGAACAAGTAATCATGCAATGCCAATAATTTTCTAAGGCATTAGGACAAAAAATGCAAGATGTTGGACAATGTATACCTCTACTCTGAAGCTTTATCCGAGTTGGTAAACAGTCTCTGCAAGCCTTCCATAAAAAAAATTTCACCTTATGAGGCACCTTCAGCTTCCAAATAAGATTCCACTCACCCTCCACCTTTAAGTGAGTCTGAGTTCCCAACTGATCCATGTAGGCACTATAACCTGATTTCACCGAATAAACTCCATTAGAAGACAAGCTCCAAATTAATTTATCTTCACACTGCATGTTACAGATAGGCATCTGCTGGATTAACGCTGCCACTTGAGGTGAGACCAACATATGAATGAAGTGCATATCCCACTCCTTCACATCACGAATGAGAAGGTCTTTAGTAGACAACTGCGAGACACTCAGGTGAGGAGGGGGACCAATAGTGTCAATAGCCGTACCTCTCAACCAAGTTTCCTTCCACAAATTAATATTAGAATTTTCACCAATTCTCCACCTTAAACCTTGCTTAAGCACAGCCCGAGAACTCCAAATGCTACGCCAAATAAAACTTGGATTATGGCCAATATTGGAATCCATAAAATCCCCTTGAGGAAAATATTTAGCTTTGAAAAGTCTAGTTATCATAGGATCGGAGTTAGATATAAATCTCCACCCTTGTTTCCCAAGCATAACTAAATTGAAGGAATGAAGGTTTCGAAAATTCATGCCACCATCTTCTTTCCTCACTATAAGTTTATCCCAAGACATCCACCTAATTCCTTTCTCACTAGCACCCCACCAATAAGAATTAAGCATCCTCTCAATTTCTTCACAAATAGATTTTGGAATTAAATAAGCACTCACAACATAAGTGGGAATCGATTGAAGGACAGATTTAATCATTACCTCACACTCTGCCTTGGAAAGGAATTTCCCACTCATAGAATTAATCTTCTTCCAAATTCTCTCCTTGATGAATTTAAAGGTGGTCGTCCTATTTCTCCCAATCATAGAAGGCATGCCCAAATATCTCCCTGTGCCTAACAGAGAATGTACTCCCAACTTCGATGAAAGAACATTTTTTGTGGCTTCAAGAGTATTAGAGCTAAAAAGGACTTCAGATTTGTTGAGATTGATAGCTTGTCCTGAAGCCTTTTCATACACCTGGAGGATTTGATGAAGAGCCTCCACTTTATTTTCATTTGCCTTGCAAAACTTACACTATTTTATTTTTATTTTTTTAAAGTGAAGTGAAGTAATGTTTCATAGTCACGACTTCTTTGATTTTTTTTATTTTAATTTTTATTTTTTTGCATTTTGACATAAAATGTGATTCGCAACCATGATTTCTTCCTTTTTTTTTTTTATTTTGTGTGTGTAATCTGAGTGGTGTCGTCTCAAAAGCACAACTTTTATATCTGATCATGCTACTAATATTATATGGTTAATTTTATATCATTTACATATTGATGAGATTAAATTTATTTTATACTTGGATTCTGCATGATTTCGAGTGTAACATATGGTGTCCATATAAACTGATAATTATATGTAGTTGTTAATTTTCAAATATTAACTAGTATTATTGTTCAAAGAAGATGGAAATAGAAAAATAGACTCAACATCATTAATATGTAAACACTCTAAAATTAACCAAATGATATTAGCAGCATAGTCAAGTATAAAAGTTATGTTCTTAAGACGACATCACTTGTTACACGCACACAAAAGAAGTTGTGGGCTTGTGGCATTTGAGCCATGATATTTATGTATGAAAATGTCAACAAAAAAAAAATAATGAAGTCGTGGTTGTGAAAAATTGCAAATAAATAAATAAACTGTAATTGTGAAGCACGACTTCACTTCACTTTTAAAAAATAAATAAAATAATACAAGTTGTATATAAAAATTACGACATCACCTTAAACATAATAAAAAAATAATAAAAAAGTAAATCATAGTTGAGAGTTATATTTTTTTTAAATAATAAAAAAATTATATATAAATCATGATTAAAAGATATGACTTATTATATAATATTATTTATTTTATACTATTTTAAAAATTAATTTCTAACTCACACCTATCTAATAAATTTAACTTCCAACTACATCTATAAAATAATAAAGTCAAAGATCTATGCTATATTACAATATAAGTCATTTTTACGAAATGGATTACGAAAACTTCCATAAACAAAGGAAGGAAGTGGACAAAGACAGTTACAGCACACTTCTACTTGTGGAATATTGGCTTATATAACAAATCATAGAAAGCCAAGTCATTCAAATTATGTTTCGTGAAAAGAATTTCGTACTAATTAGCATTTCTCTAAAAATTTGTTGCGCATACGAGTATTCTTTTGTCACATGACATGGCATTACATCAGTGCCTTACAGTACTATATGACAAATTAATGTTATCATATTTTTTAATAAAACATTAAAAATATATATATATATATATACACATACACATTGTATTATTAATATTATTTATAAAAACAGTAACTTTATTAATATTCACTCCATTCTTCTAAATTAAGAAAATTTTTATTGCGAGTGCAATATGTTTCAATATACATACTCGTTCTGTAGTTGTACATCAGCCAAAATACTTGCTCTATGGTTGCACGTCACCCAAGATTGGTATGTGGTGTGTAAAAATTGTAGTTTTTGGTATTTAGAACTTAGATTCTTGTAAGTTGATCTTTTTACTTTTGTCACCATTCCAAAGATTTCCTTTCTTGGTATCTTTCTTTTAATCTGAATAAAGTTAAAATTGGTGAGACAAAAGTGAAAACTGGTGAGACAAAAAGATTTACAATAAGATAAAATTTAAGTTTATTTTTTTATATTTATTATATTTATTTTATTAATTAAATTATAAAATATGTATATTTAAAAAAAGAAAAATAATATTAATAAATACATATTATAATTTAATTAGTAAAATAAATATAATTGACATAAAAATATAGATCTAAATTTTATTCTTTACAATAATATTCTGTAACTAAGTGAGCATTATAGGTTTACAAGATATTCTAATATACTTTGATGTATTCAAATATTATATCTAATAGATGATTATAACTTTCGTAATGTTTGAATATGACTAAATCTATTCTAATAAGGTTTCCACTTTAAAACTAGTGAGACAGAAGGGTTTACAATAATATTATGTAATTGAGTTAGCGTGATGAGTTTGCAGAATATTTTAATATACTTTGATGGTATTTGAATATTATATCTAATCGATGATTATAATTTTGTAATATTTGAATAGGACTAAATTCATTCTAATATTGGAATTATCATTGTAAACGTTTTTGCTTATTATATATTATTATATTTATGCTTATTGTATATTATAAAATAATGATATAAGTATGTTGTTAACCAAGATTATTCCAAAAAATGGTTTATGGGTTGGTAAAAACCAAGTTTGTGAAACAACTGTTTACTATCTCTCTCGTAAGTCCAAAGTTTTCCTTTTTGGTGTTTAGTACAAAGTTTATCCAAGGATTTTGTCGTATGTGAAATATGGGTCTGTTGTATTTGGTGAAAAAATTAAAAATCTCCAGTCTATTAAGTCAGACCATTAGATATTATATTGAGAGTATATACTCCTCATGTTATTTGACTGTTGCACCCAATCTCTTCTATTTTCATCTCCTCTATTATAAGATTCAATCTCCTCTATTTTCATCTCCTCTATTATAAGATGACTGCACCCAACATCTTCTTGCTTTCATCTCCTCTATTCCACTTTAACTACTACCCAAACTCCTCTTGCTTATTATCCCATAACATTTGAAATTGACTACTACACCCAACCATTTTAAAGAAGAGTATGTATAAAGTAGTTTGTGTATGTTTCATATTCTGATAGTATCTTTCTTTATCTGATATTTAATTTTTGTTGAAATTTATGTCTTTTAAATGCAAGGAGAGTTACATAACCTTGATATTCCATCTATTATACTCAAACATTTTAATAAAGGGTATGCATATCTTAATACCTTTAAATCACCTCTTTCACTAATCTACTCTATTTTTCATGTTTAAGAAGGATTCTAAAATCACGAAATTATTGACTTAAAAATATATGAATATGAGATTTATTTATTCGAATGGTTGTATGTGTAATAAGTGCATAGTTAAATATATTTAAATGTAAAGTAAAAATATTCAAATATTAGAAGAACTGAAAAAATGTGTGAGTTACTTAAACATTTGAATCTATAATTCAATTTTTTTTTCATATGTGACGTGAATTTCTGAAATTCTAAACCTTCTTCATCAATTTACTATAATTTTTTGTTTCTTATTTAGTAGAATTAGTGGTACTATACTCTCTGATGATTTTCCTATTTCTCATACATTACTACTCCCATTAGTAGTATTAGTGGTACTCTATTGTAATGAGTTTATAGAATATTTTAATATACTTTAATGGTATTCGAATATTATATTTATTCGATAATTATAACTTTTGTAATATTTGAATATGACTAAATTTATTCTAATATCAAAATTGTGATAGTAAATATTTTATTATTGGCATAAGTTATTCAAGTATATCTTTTATATATTTGAATAAAACAATTCTTTAAATCCCAAAAGATGATAACTTTTTGTGGATTAATTAAATTTATTGCTTTTTCAATTATTCATAAACTTACTGTATTTTTAACTTTTTCAATTTATATTTTTCAACTTATATTCATAAGCTTATTTCATTTCTACTCATTATATATTATAAAATAGTAATATAAGCATTTTGTTAATAAGATTATTCCAAAACTAATTTCTGCATCAGTAAAAACTAAGTTTGTGAAACCACTTAATACCACCCCTCTCATAACTCCAAAGTTTTGCTTTTTAAGCAAGCAACGTTTCTCACTGGGAGAATGGCACATGCGTTTTTTTTTTTTTTGGTAAAAAAGAAAGAATTCTCTCTCTTTCAGCAGAGTGCAGACTAATTTTTGTGTCTCTCAGCATTTGAATTTTGAAATTCAACTCTATTCCTTTATTTTGCTTAACCCTGTTTGTCTTTTATCACTGTCGAACACAGGTAGATATTTGAAATCTTTCAGAATCGTTTTTTCTCATTTGGTTCTCTTCCTGCACAAAGGTGATACCTTTTTCAAATTGAGGAACTTCCCTTCATTTGTTCAAATGGTCTCCGAAGAATTAAGAGAACAAACAAATAATAATAGGGATACACTTGAAAAAGCCATTGTTGAGCGAAGGGATCCAAAAGAAACTGAGATTCTGATTCATCTGGTCATCAAATGCAATGGGGTAGCTGGTATGATCGCTGAACCAGCAGATAGTGTGTAGGCAAGCAACCCTTTGTTCTTCGATCAGGTTTCACAGATGCTCGTGCTGAGTTCTCCTTACTCCATGTCTGTGGCCTCTCTTTCATTCTCAACTTCCTATGCTCAGTTGCCGAGTCTGATTCAACCATTGACATTTTCAACCAAACCCAATCTATTATATTGCACTTCAAGGTGAGTGCATTGGTGGTTTCATGGCTTTAAATTTCTTATTTCCCCATCTTTTTTTTATTTTTCGTTGTTCTAAATGACAATATTTTTTATTGCCTAAAATGGTTTGTATAGTGTTATCCAAAAAGCACATAAAACTCTAAATAACTTTAGTAGACTAGATGAGTGACCACAAATCTTTCTGGTTTTTACTAGACTAGATGAAATCATAAGTACAAGGTGTTATAGCATTGACTATACGATTTAGTTGGAGAGAAAATTGAATCTTAGTTGCTAATTGGAAGGAAATAATTTATTTATTCAGAAGCTTTGGATTACCAAATTAACAAATTTTCAAAATTAGGTGAGAAACAGAAGGGGAAAAAAATCTGTACAAGTGTTTCTAGAAAAAATATCTTCTAAATCTCATGATTATTGATTTTTTTTTTAATCTCGGATTATTGAATTATTGAATTTATAGTTGATCAGAAATTTGTTAAGCTTTGATAGTGATATTGCATAGACATGTATAAGTAGTGTTAAATATATGTAATTGAGATAAATCTAATTTTGCAAGTTGAAATTCTTACTCATGTTATGAATTTAATTTATTGAGAAAATACAATAATGATTCTATTTCATCAAATTGAGACTTAATATTTTAGCATTATTATGAGTATTATAATTAAAATCTTTAAAAAAAGCCCAAGAAAGGAGGCATATTTGAATACAATGATTAAAAATTAGAAATTATAGAAACTGAGGCAAAACGTATTTGAATATAACACAATATATTTGAATACAAGATGGGATCAAGTCACTAATACAAGTAAAAAGCAAATGGTATTTGAAAAAAAAATAGTGTATTAAAGTATTGATTTGATATTTCAAAAATAAACCTTTATATATTCCAATAGAATGAGACATATTCGAATGAAATATATATAAAAAAATTATAGAAAAATAAAGACAAAGCAAAACAAACAAATGTATTGTTTTGGTGAGTGAACTTTTTATATGCCAAACATTTCAATAATACTTTAATCGGTGCAAAGAGTTGTCTATATTTTTTTTAACGTTGGATGAAGTGTTCATTTTTAATTACTTTTAATCTAATTTTTTTAAAAAAAAATTAAATAAGACTTAATTAAACAAAAAAAAAAAAAAAACTAACGAAGCCCGTGGAACTCACGGGGTCACTTATTAGTTATTTATTATTTATAAAAACAGTAGTATTAATTGGCAGGATTGTGTCATGACTGGAACAAGTACTTTCAACCTTTAGCCAACTCATCACTCATCAATGGTTACTGGCTATTGGTTAAGCCATGCCTATAGGTACCGTTTAGAGAGGGGTTCATTTGTACAAAGACAAAACTTAATTTTATTTTTTTATATTTATTATATTTATTTTAATAATTAAATTATAATATGTATTTATTAATATATTTTTTATTTTTTTAAAAAAATTATATAAATATCAAAATTTAATTAATAAAATAAATATAAAAAATATAAAAAATTAATCTAAATTTTATCTTTGTATAAGTAATATATTTTTAAAAAACTTAATTTATAATAAAATATAATAACAACATTTCATCTATGTAATTGATCTTACGTAATAAAAAGACTTTGTTGTTGTATAATTAATGTTTTATAGGTTCCATATTTTGAAATTGGGACTCGAGAGGGACGAAAAAGTGAAATTTGACTACATCCATCTCTCTCTCACACGTTTATTTATCCCACTATCAGTTGTCTCTCTCACCCTTCAACACAGACAGAGACCAGAATCCTGGCGCTGTCGTGTTTCTTTCATTTTCTTTTCATCTTCACCTTTTTCGTTTTAACTCAGAACTTTTGAGAATCTTTCTGTCTTTTAAGAACACAAGTGCTGTGGCTCAACTCCTTAAGCTTTTTTAAGTTCAGAAGATGAGTGCCTCAAAGTTCATTAAATGCGTTAGTGTTGGGGATGGAGCTGTTGGGAAGACCTGCATGCTCATTTGCTACACCAGCAACAAGTTCCCCACTGTAAACTGATCTCTTCTAAAACCAAACCCCATCCTTCAAAGCTACTTCCTTTTTCCATTACATTTATTTGTTTTATTTCCATTTTTTAATTTTGGGGAAGTTTGTTTTATTGAAATGGTGCTTTCTATATAAACTTATACGATATAGAAAAAAGATGAAGTTTTGGGCATAATGCCAATCAATCTATTAATTTTGGGGCATTTGTTCCATTTAGCTAGATGTTTCATTATTTGTATTTCGATTTGGGTAAGATTCCGATAATGTTTCTGAGGCACATATAATAGATTATAGAACCATCTTTTATATCTTATTAACTAATTTTGTTTACCTTTTCTCTTTTCATTGGGTATGACAGGATTATATACCCACAGTATTTGATAATTTTAGTGCCAATGTAGCTGTGGATGGAAGCATTATCAATTTGGGGCTCTGGGATACCGCAGGTACTAAGTTTCCTCCAGTGCACTAAGGAGCTTCCCACTTCTGCTTTTGTGGTGTTAGTACCATCTTTTGGTTATTCCTCTCATTACTCTTGATACCTTTTTCACTGTTTTTTAAAGGTCAGGAAGACTACAGCAGGTTGAGGCCACTGAGCTACAGAGGAGCAGACATATTTGTCTTAGCATTCTCATTGATTAGCAGACCAAGCTATGAAAATGTTCTCAAGAAGGTATTAAATTAAATTTAAGGATCATGCCTATTTGCCTATCTCTGCTTCCTCTTGCTTTACTTTTTGTTTTCTATTTTTGGATTCAAATTTCTAGAAGGTGGGTCTTTTTTCTATAGGCTTCATATGGATGTGAATTACCAAGAAAAAAATGAGAGGAAGGGAAATAGTGAATAAAGAAAATGAAAAGAGTTTTGTTTTCTCTCCTCATGTTGAATGGAAGAGAAAGACAAAGGTAAAATACATTTTCCCTTGTTGGCTTATGCCTTATGTAGAAAGGCGAGATGAAAGAAAATTATTTTAAAAAAATGACAATTAGAACCTTCTTACAAATATTTTCAAAATGTTGTTCAAAATAAAATATTAAAATATTTGTAACAAAGTATAATTGTGTTTTTCAAAAATATTCTCTCACTTTTTTTGTACAACCAAACAAGAGAAAATGGTTTTCACCTTGTTTTTTTCTTCTCTACTTTGAAACATGAGGAGAGAAAACAAAATTCATATCATTTTCTCTCTGCATCCGAACAACGAAGATTGCTAATGTTTTATTTGTTTATTTTTTTCTCCGCACATAACATTTAAGCATCCGTTCATGGGAGTTATTAATGTTACGAGTCCTCTTCAACTGGTGTCCACAAGTTTAAAAAAAAAGGTGTGTGCTTTTTAAATTGAAGCACGTTACAATAGGTAAAAACAAGAGAGGAAGAGGGTTTTAGATTTTATCTTCTTCCTTGAAGATGTAGGGTCACGTGGACCCTAAGTCCAGCCAAGGCCACTCTGTGGCAAACAACATTGGCAGACCACCCACATTCTTTGGTCTTTCGGTGGCCATGCTGCCAACTCAATTCCAGCGAAGTGTAGTGCCCTGTTTTCTTCCTATAAATAGAGAGCGAAGAAGCACAATTGAATCAGAGAGAGGTGAAGCAGCAAGCAAACAACACATCCTCTTCACAGAGAGAAAAATAGTGAGAGAAAAATAGAGAGAGCTTCTCAAAGTTTTTTTTTAGAGATCTACCTAAGGGTGAAGTTTGTATTCCCATTATTGTTGTGGTGGAGATTTAAGAGGCCTACGGGTCCCGTGATTTTTCCTTGCTCACATTGAGAAGGTTTTCCACGCTAGAAATTTTTGGTGTTATTACACTCATTTTACATTTCGCTTAGTGCCTATTTTGAGTTCATAGAGGAGGGAAATTGTGCTAAAATTTCCCAACAATGGTATCAGAGCTCGCCTGGTTGTTAATCCCATAAAAAACTCTTAGTATGCTTTGTGGTTACAGTATTGACTGGTCTTCCATCATCGGCTTCCAATAGGAGATATGTTCAAGCTAACTGCTAAAAATTACTCCTATTGGAAGCCGATGATGGAAGACCAGTCAATGCTACAACCACAGAGCATACTAAGAATTTTTTATGGGATTAATAGCCATGCGAGCTCTGATACCACTGTTGAGAAATGTCAGCACCATTTCCCTCTTCTATGAATTCAAAATAGGTACTAAGCGAAATGTAAAATGAGTGTAATAACACCATAAATTTTTAGCGTGGAAAATTTTCTCAATGTGAGCAAGTAAAAATCACGGGACCCGTAGGCCTCTTAAATCTATACTATAACAATAATGGGAATGCAAATTTCACCCTTAGGTGGATCTCTAAAAAAAAAACTCTTTGAGAGACTCTCTCTATTTTTCTCTCTGTGAGGAGGATGTGCTGTTTGCTTGTTGCTTCATCTCTCTCTGATTCAATTGTGCTTCTTCGCTCTCTATTTATAGGAAGAAAACGGGGCACTACACTTCGCTGGAATTGAGTTGGCAGCATGGCTACTGAAAGACCAAAGAATGTGGGTGGCCTGTCAATGTTGTTTGCCACAGAGTGGCTTTGGCTGGACTTAGGGTCCACGTGACCCTACAATTCTCCCCCTCCAGCCAAAGGGGAAATATCCTTGGATTAGTTCGGGGTTGATGCTAAGCCTGCAACTACTTGACAAAATTCTAATTTTTCTTTTGGTAGAGTTTTTGTCATCATATCTACCCCATTGTCATTGGTGTGGATTTTCTCAATTTGCAGCAATTTACTTTCCAACACATCATGGATCCAGTGATACCTTACGTCGATGTGTTTCGATCTTGAATGAAATGTCGAGTTCTTACTGAGATGAATTGCGCTCTGACTGTCACAATAGAGAACATAACTTTCTTGATTCTGGCTTAACTCTTGCAGGAACTTCTTCATCCACAGGACCTCCTTACAACCTTCAATGATTGCGATGTATTCTACTTCTGTGGTGCTCAAAGCAATGCACTTTTGTAGTCATGATTTCCATGAGACAGCTCCCCCTGCAAAAGTAATTAAATACCCAGATGTAGACTTTCTTGAATCTACATCCACTGCCATATCTGCATCTACATACCCAATGAGCATTAGATTTCCATTGCCAAAACACAAGCACCTTTTGGCAGTTCTTTTCAAATACCTTAGTATCCATTTCACAGCATTCCAATGATCCTTTCCTGAATTCGATAGGATTCTATTTACTGTCAAGAATTTTGATTTCTTGCTTTCATTGATAGTGATCTCATCAATAAATAGTATAGACCTATTTACAACCATTAATGGCACTAATGACACAATTATTCTAATTCCTATTCTAATCCCTATAATTAGGCAATCTAATTATATACAATGAATGGACAGATTACTAATCCTAATATATACAGCATTTAATAGGAAACATATTAATGACAGAATCCCTTATTGACATCCCCCCTCAAATTGATGCGGCTGGTCAAAGAGCATTAATTTGCTGATAAGAAACTGATGTCGAGGTCGTGGGATAGCCTTGGTCAAGATATCTGCAAGCTGAAATTGCGATGTGACATGAGGAAGAGATATAACTTGATTGTCCAATGCTTCTCGAATAGAATGACAATCCACCTCAATATGCTTCGTGTGTTCATGAAAAACTGGATTAGTAGCAATCTGAATGACACTAGTATTATCAACATAGAGTGGGGTGGCAGTAGTTTGAGGAAAGCCAAGCTTTGCCAAAAGGCCACGAAGCCAAATGATTTCAGAACAGGCCGTAGATATAGCCCGATACTCAGATTCTGTGGAGGACTTAGAGACACGAGACTGCTTTTTACTTTTCCAAGAGATTAATGCAGGGCCAAGAAACATGCACCAACCCGTGATTGATCTCCGTGTATCGGGACAACTGGCCTAATCCGCATCACTATAGCCAACCAAACTAAGAGGCTTCCCAGCAGGAAAGAATAGGCCTCGAGTAGAGGTGCCTTTCAAGTACCGAATGATGCGACGAACAACAGCCAGATGAAGATGGCGAGGAGTGTGCATAAATTGGCTCACTTGCTGGACTGCAAAGGCAATGTCAGGGCGTGTAATGGTCAGGTAGTTAAGGCTACCCACTAGCTGACGATACAATAAGGGATCAGACAATAGATTGCCCTCATCACGATGATATTTGACATTAACCTCAAGAGGAGTATCCACTGGGGTAGCTGAAGTAAGCTCGACTAAAGAAATCAAGTCTTCAGTATACTTATGCTGATGAAGAAAAATACCCGTAGAATCAGAATAAACCTCAAGGCCTAAGAAATAGTGAAGACAACCGAGGTCTTTCATATGAAAAGAAGCCTGGAGCTGCTCTTTAATGTGTTGAATGGTGGCATGATCAGAACCAGTAATAATCATATCATCGACATAAATAAGTAGAAGAACAATACCAGTGGGCGTATGATGAATGAACAAGGAGGAGTCAAAGCGACTCTGAGTAAAAGAGAAACTGAGAAGAGTAGTCCGAAACTTTTCAAACCATGCCCGTGGAGCTTGTCGCAAGCCATATAGAGAACGTTTAAGCTTGCACACACCGTCAGAGGAGGAAAACAGTCCCAGAGGGGAAGTCATGTAAATATCTTCTGCCAAGTCTCCATGAAGAAATGCGTTTTTCACATCCATTTGAGTGAGTGACCAACCTTGAGAGGCAGCAATAGAAAGAATAGTTCTAATACTAGTCATTTTTGCGACGGGTGCAAACGTCTCATCATAATCCACACCATACTCCTGTTTATTACCCAATGCGACCAATCGGGCTTTGTAACGATTGAGAGTGCTATCAGAATTTAGTTTCACCGAATAGACCCATTTGCAACCAATGAGCTTAACATCTGGAGGCCAAGGGACAATGTCCCAAGTGAAATTTTCTTGAAGAGCATGGAGTTCATCGTTCATTGTCTTGACCCAACGAACATCTTTAACTGCCTGGGAATAACATGTATGAATAGATGTGCCAGATAGAGTAGCAGTAAGACAAATAGGCCCAAATTCATACCTATCCGGCGGACGAGACACCCGTCGTGAGCGTTGCAAAGCTGCTGGTGCAGGGATAGGTGGCGGATCGGTGGCGGGAAGGGACAAAGTAGGATTGCGCCTAACATAAACTTTACTTGGTTTGAACCGCTCTATAGAATGAGAAACATCAGAAAAGTCAGGTAGTGTAACAAAACCATTAGAAGAAGGACTAGAACATGGGAAAAAATTTTGTTGGTCAAAGAAAACAACATTCCTAGAGATGCGTAAGCGATGAGAAGTGGCATCATAACACAAGAATCCTTTGTGAGTGGTACTATAACCCAAAAAAGACCACATGATAGATTGAGCCCCTAGTTTATTATGTTCAGGAGGTGGAAGGTGGACAAAGCATACACAACTAAAAGGGTGAAGATTAGTATAATCAGGATGTGCATGAAAGAGACGAAAGAAAGGAGAATCAAATCCTAGAACCTGGGAAGGGAGACGATTGATTAGAAAGATAGTTGTCGACAGAGCTTCAACCCAGAATTGAGGGGGGGCAGAGGCTGCAAGGAGCAAGGACCGTGTAACATCAAGCAAATGCCGATTTTTGCATTTTGCGATGCCATTTTGCTGAGGCGTATAGGGACAAGAACGCTGAGACATGATACCTTTTTGCTGCAGGTATTCCTGAAAGGCATGAGAAATATACTCCCCACCGGAGTCAGTGCGCAAGATCTTAAGGTGGTGTGAAATTGGTTCTCAATATAAGCCAAAAAATTCTTAAACATTGTGAAAACTTCAGCTTTTGAACGAAGAAAGTAAACCCAAGTAAATCAGCTGTAGTCATCAATAAACATCACAAAGTATTTATAATTGGCATGAGATAAAACAGGAGACACCCCAAACATCACTATGAATAATTTCGAAACATTTTTCAGCACGATGAGCATGGGGAGGAAAAGGGAGAGTTTTGCTTTTGGCAAGTTTGCACACAGAACATTTAAAGGATGAGTCAGAAGTGATATTATTATTGCCCAACAAACCATTTTTTATCAAATGAGACAAAACAACAGAGTTTGGGTGCCCCAATTTATTATGCCAATCCTCAAATGAATGCGGGACACCAGTACAAGCAAAAGAAGAAAAACTAGGGGAATGAAATTGGAGCGGAAACAATCTGCCCACTTTAGGTTCCTTCGCGATCACTTTCCCTGACACCTGATCCTGCACAAAGCAACCAGTTCGAGAGAAATTAACATTACAATTATTATCCACCAATTGCCCAACCGAAATTAAATTAGAAGCAAGTCCTGGTGACACAAATACATTGCTAAAGAAGAAAGGATTAATGTCACCAATAGCAAAAATAGACAAAGTGTTACCATCGGCAATCTGAATGTTTTGGGTGCCATTGTAAGCATACATTGTGTAAATGTTCTGGGGATCTAGTCATATGATTAGAAGCCCCCGAATCCACAAACCATGGTGTAGAAGCACCAGTAGACTTACCTTGGATGCCCAAGGTAGAGAGAGCAGAGAGAACAATTTGCTGCACCTTCTCTGGAGTCAAACATCAGGTCTGGTGGCGGTGGAAGGAGGAGACGGACCAGCAGAACCAGCAGTAGCATGAAAGGCCTGCATAGGGCGCTGTGCAGGTCTCGTGGGGCACTCGGTGATAATGTGGCCACGTTGCTTGCAATAGTTGTAGAATTTCTTACTGTAATTGGGAGCAATATGACCAAACTATTTACAGGAAAAACATTGGACACACCTCATATCACGACCTTTGCCAGTACCTTGAGTCGAATAGGCAACCGTAATAGCTTCGGAAGCACTATGATCGTGCAACATGCTGCCTTGGGTGAGTAAACGTTGCTCCTCGCGAAGAAGTTCACCAACACAAACCTCCAAAGAAGGAATCGGGTTGCGATTCAGTAAAGCAGCACGTGCAACTTCAAATTCTGGGCGAAGCTTCATAAGAAACTGATTGCGTTTGCTGACTTCATAAATCTTTTGAATAGCAGCAAGTGAACCTTTAGGAACATCAGCATGTAAAACTTCAGAATGTTCAGCCCACAAATTAAGAAAACCAGAGTAATAGTCCTGAATGGACATAGGTCCCTGTTGATAATTTGCAATATCGAGTTCGAGCTGAAAGCGTTTCGCCGCATTGTTCTAATTGTAAATAGTCTTCAAGTAATCCCACATGTCTTTAGCAGTCGAGAAGGAGCACAAATGATTAACCATTTGAGGCTCAATTGAGCCAAGGATCCAAGAAATAATATGCGCGTCCTTGGTTTCCCATGTAACCAACGCAACCTTGTCCGCGGGGGCAGCAGAAGTCCCATCGAGATGACCCGACAGTCCTTTCCCTTTCACAAACATTTGGAACTGAAATGCCCAGGCAGCATAGTTCTTGCCGGTAAAGCAAGCACAAAAACTTTCCATAGCCATGAAACCGCAACCGAGAAGAAAGAAACGACACCCACGAACCAAAAACAGAGGGCCCAAAATACGAGAACCAGGAGCAACGAAGAAGACCAAGACAAGAGCGACCAAGGATGGTGTCACTAAAGGAATCACAGGTCCAATCAAGAGCCTGCTGATACCATGTCAGGAATTCTAATTTCTTGCTTTCATTGATAGTGATCTCATCAATAAATAGTATAGACCAATTTACAACCATTAACGACACTGATGACACAATTATTCTAATTCCTATTCTAATCCCTATAATTAGGCAATCTAATTATATACAATGAATGGACAGATTACTAATCCTAATATATACAACATATAATAGGAAACATATTAATGACAGAATCCCTTATTGACACTTACAACTCCTACTGCATAAACAATGTCTGGTCTTGTGCAAACCATTGCGTACATAAGGTTACCCACAACAAAAGAATAGGGCGCCTTGCTCATTTCTTCTTTTTCTTCTTCATTCCTTGGACATTATGTCTTACTTAGTTTGAAATGATCAGGTAATAGAACATGTACAGGTTTGGCATTATGCATGTTGAACCTTTCAAGAACTTTCTTGATATAGTCTTCTTGTGACATCCACAACATCCTTCTAGAACGATCTCTAGTGATCTTTATTCCAAGAATCTTTTTTGTTGCACCCAGATCTTTTATGGCAAAGGTTTTGCTTAATGCCTTCTTGAGAGCACCTATCTTTGTTTTATCTTTCCAAAGATCAAATGATGCAAGAAGAAGAAAACAGATTCTGGATCTTGTTCATTCAGACGTTTGCTTAACGTTTGAAAGGTCCCTTGGTGGTGCTCAATACTTTGTTACCTTCATTGATGATCACTCTAGGAAGGTGTGGGTGTATCCATTGAAGATGAAAGATCAAGTTCTTCAAGCTTTCAAGGAATTTCATGCTTTTGTAGAACGAGCATCTGGAAGAAAGTTGAAATGCTTGAGAATTGATAACGGCGGAGAATATAGAGGTCCATTTGAAGCATACTGTAAAGCTCATGGGATAAGACATGAGAAGGTACCTCCCAAGACTCCTTAGATGAATGGAGTAGCTGAAAGGATGAACAAAACGATTGCAGAGAAAGTCAGAAGCATGTTTTCTCAAGCAAAACTTCCCAAGTCATTTTGGGATGAAGTAGTAAGAAGTGCAGTTGATTTGATAAATCTGTCTCTTTCAAGACCTTTACATGGAGAGATACCAGATGAAGTATGGTCTGGAAAGAAAGCCTTCTATAGTCACTTGAGAGTCTTTGGGAGTAGGGCATTTTTGTCCACATTCCTAAAGATGAAAGAGCAAAGCTTGATGCTAAGATGAAGGAGTGCATATACCTTGGTTCACCAAAAGATGAACTTGGTTTCAGATTATGGGATCCTGCAAACAAGAAGATTGTTCGAAGTAGAGATGTGGTATTCTATAAAGACCAGACGATCCAAGATATTCCGCAATCTAAGAAGCCAAAGACCATTGTGATACATAATTCAAGGGGAGAGATTGCTCAAAAGAATGATGAACTTGATCAGACAACATAACCCCATTAGATGGAGCAACCTGATCAAACAGAACAACCTGACCAGACAAAATAAAGTCAGACAATGCAGAGAGAACAGATGATGGAGACTGGTCAGACGGAACAAGAACCTCAAGTAAAACGATCAATGAGAATCAGACAACCATCAAGAAGGTATATCTTTGATGAATATGTCGATCTTACTAATGAAGGAGAACCTCAAAGCTTCATGGAAGCCATTGAGACAGACGATAAGGAGAAATGGATGCAAGCCATGGAAGAAGAAATTCAGTCCCTAAAGGAGAATCAGACATATGATCTTGTGAAATTACCAAAAGGAAGAAGGGCATTGAAAAATAAGTGGGTGTTCAAACTCGAGACCGAAGAGAACAACCTAAACCCCAGGTACAAAGCATGAATTGTTGTGAAGGAATGCCATCAAAAGAAAGGCATAGATTTTGAAGAAATATTCTCACCAGTGGTGAAGATGACATCCATTAGAGCGATCCTTGGTCTAGCTGCAAAACTAGACTTGGAAATAGAACAACTTGATGTTAAAACAACATTCTTACATAGAGATGTAGAGGAAGAAATTTATATGGAGCAACTAGAAGGTTTCGCAGAACTAGGCAAAGAACACCTTGTGTGCCATTTGAAGAAAAGCCTTTATGGTTTGAAGCAAGCTCCAAGACAATGGTACAAGAAGTTCGATCTCTTCATGGCCCAACATAATTTCAAAAAGACGTCCGCAGATCACTGTGTGTTTGTGAAGAATTATGAGAATGGTGAATCCATAAGTCCAGCCAAGGCCACTCTGTGGCAAACAACATTGGCAGACCACCCACATTCTTTGGTCTTTCGGTGGCCATGCTGCCAACTCAATTCCAGCAAAGTGTAGTGCCTCGTTTTCTTCCTATAAATAGAGAGCGAAGAAGCACAATTGAATCAAAGAGAGGTGAAGCAGCAAGCAAACAACACATCCTCCGCACAAAGAGAAAAATAGAGAGAGTCTCTCAAAGAGTTTTTTTTTAAAGATCCACCTAAGGGTGAAGTTTGTATTCACATTATTGTTATAGTGGAGATTTAAGAGGCCTACGGGTCTCGTGGTTTTTCCTTGCTCATATTGAGAAGGTTTTCCACGCTAAAAATTTCTAGTGTTATTACACTCATTTTACATTTCGCTTAGTGCTTATTTTGAGTTCATAGAGGAGGGAAATGGTGCTGACATTTCCCAACAGAAGAACAGTGTTGTCATGAGTGAGGAGGAAGATTTTGAGCTCATTTTGTGACATCAAATTGGAGCACAATGATCACCCAATGTCGCAAAATGAGCTCCAAATCCTCTCTATCACTCATGACGACATAAAATCTAAAACCCTCTTCCTCTTTGATGCCACCTGTTTCACTTAAAAAGCACATACACACTCTTTTTTATAAGCTTATGGGCTTCACTTAGAGTGGACCCTCATCAAACTCTCCTTGTGTAATTTTTAAGTGAAGTACATGACAGTAGGTAAAAACAATAGAGGAAGAGGATTTTAGATTTTATCTTCTTCCTTGAAGAACAGCACCGTCGTGAGTAAAGAGGAGGATTTTAAGCTCATTTTGCGGCATAAATCTAAAACCCTCTTCCTCTTTGCTATCACGTGCTTCACTTCAAAAACACCCACACTCTTTCTTTTTTTAAAACATGTGGGCTCCACTTGAGGAGGACCATCAATAAACTTGGACTCAAGTGGAGTCCCCTAGTTTAGAAGAAAAAAAGAAAGAGTCTGTGCTTTTAAAAGGGAAGCACGTGACAACAGTTAAAAACAAGAGAGGAAGAGAATTATCAATTGTATCTTCTTTCTTGAAGAACAAGACCGTCGTATGTTAGGGAGAGGATTTTGAGCTCATTTTGCAGCATCAAATTAGATAATTATTTGTGCTCCAATTTGGATATTTTTCAATATCATGTTCTCGGAGTATGGGTTATTATGCATTGTTGCTGTGTCGATTTTTACTTTGTTGATAGTGAATAAGGGTTATTGTGAGATATTTGTTTGTTGGGACTGACACTTTGCTGTAGTCATTAATCTTTTATAGTGGAGATTTTTTTGGAGTCCTGTGATTTTGATCTTTCATGTTGAAAGAGTTTTCTACGTTAAAAATTGTGTTCCCTTTTGTCTATTTATTTTATGCATTTCACAACAATATCTGTTATTGGGATATTTTTGTTTGCTGTATATTTTATTCTTCACAGGTTCTTTCGGGAAAGGTATATTTTTACCCATTATAATGTGCTGTTACTTCCACTATGGTGCACATATCTTTCCCAACAATTAATAACGGGGCATTTCCAATAGGAGAGCATTCAAGCACTTAAAATTTAGTTTTTAACTTATACCGCAGTCATTCATTTCAATTTTCTTTCTATTCCCTCCTTTAGTGGATGCCAGAATTGCGTAGATTTGCTCCTAATGTTCCAATTGTTCTTGTTGGCACAAAGTTAGGTAAGCAGTAGCGCATTAACAAATTTTGTACTTTTACTATGTTGATTTTTCTGACTGAATAGAGGGAGGAGGTGAATGACATCACATATTAAATTATTGATTCCAGATCTTCGTGAGGATCGAGGATATTTAGACGATCACATGGGATCTAATGTTATAACATCTGCTGAGGTATATATTCTTTATATTAGCTCTGTTTTTCAGACAAGCATGAAGCACTTGGTGTATAGTAGTAAAGAAAGGGGATCATTCATCAATCATCATGCTTTGCTAACAGGGGGAAGAGCTAAGGAAACAAGTAGGTGCAGCAGCTTACATTGAGTGCAGTTCAAAGACCCAACAGGTATTGGGTTCAAATTCAATATTGAAATAGTCATGTCTTTTATGATATATCTTGGTCTATCTGTACAGAATTTGATGCCTGATAGTGGTATCTTTCAATGGTTTAGAATGTGAAAGCAGTTTTTGATACTGCAATTAAGGTTGTTCTCCAACCTCAAAGTAGAAAGAAAATGGCAAGGAAGAAAAGGCATAGAAGTTCTGGCTGCTCATTTGTGTAAGTGCCTTCCTCCTATAGTGTGGGTCATACCTAAAATCGTTGCTCTTTGCATTTCAGGATGAGATTGTCATATTTTTATGTAGTTCATTCAGGATTGGATAATAGAATAGTCGAGGAGATTGTGCTAATCTCTTTTGCAGTGGATTATTGATGAATGGACTAAATTATGTAGCACCTCATTCCCGAAAAAGGAAAAAAAAGGAGAAAACTCTCTGCACAAATGACTATGTGTTGTTGTTTTAGCTTTAGTTGTGATATTTCAAAAGTCTATTTCCCACATTGCTTGGTCTTCAAAGTTTTAAAGAGTTTATAAAGTAACTTATGTTTTGGACTTATTAGATAAGCTTGTGAGAGGAATGAGTTCGCAAGACAATGTGATGTTGATCGTTGAAGTGAAATCAGTGCAAATCATTCAATTTGCCCTCCCCTGCGCGCACGATAATGAGGCCTCACAGTTTTGCCTCTGGTTTTATTTATCTTAATTATTTTGTTTTAATAATTAAGTTTTCTAGACACCTTATCCGAAAACGGCTCTTTTTTTATTCAGTTTTATTGACTTGGGGCTCTTTTTTTATTCAGTTTTATTGACTTGGTCTCCACTCTCTTAACTGCCCACGTTCTTTTTTCCAGAGGCCATGTTCAAATGTGAGGCGGCCACGTTCAAATTCCTGATGCCTTTATAAACAGTTATACATTAACACAAAAAAGAGTTTTTAAATCGCTCTCTGCTTCTCCTGCTTTTCTTCTTCTTCCTGGGTTTCATTTAAATTTCTCTATTGTTCTGCTACCTCGGTCCGCCGAGACGAGCCTGTTGAATCCTAGTAGATTCGCACACCCGTGCGATAAAATCTTTGAAGACAGTGTCTTCTCACACGCCTCAGGCTATTCGTTTGATTGTGCTCTTCTACGTTGTCACCTCTTCATCTACAACACTATGATGCAGAAAGAGCATTGAATAGCGATACTTGTTCATTCCCTCTAAAACTTTTATGACTACGTTTTGAAAAAAGCTATAGCTGCTATACCCGTTTTGATTGAGACTCAACTGGGGATGTGTTAAGCTCCATGACCTTGATTAGATCAGTTGAGATAATGTATACCACTCAAGCTTGCAAGCAACTTGTTAATTAGGCATACTGTGATTTATTAGGGAAGCACATAATTTATATGTACGTGTCTTGCTATTCTCATTAGTTCGCGTTTGCATGAATCTTTGCAAAAGTAAATTCCCATAATTCTGCACTACCCTAAAAGTATCTGATACACTCGTGATGTTCTGGTGAATGTTAACATGTATCTATATTGACTGACAGAAGTATTGTGTGTGGAGGCTGTGCTGCTTAATACACATCAGTTGCATCATCACCTACTTTTGATACGGATGTTATTTTGCAAATTCTTCAAGCTTCAAATGCGGAGTCCTGACATCTGATTAAATATCTGGATATATCCTTATGTTTTCATTGTAAGTGATGTAAGATAGTATATCTAGTTGTTATTCACTTTTCAAACTTATTAGAGACTGGAGGGAACTTTTCATTCTCTCAAATATTACTTAGACATGTTATGTGTTATATACTACAAATTCGTTAAGCCAAGAGAATTTTCTTTTTTCATGAAATACTTCATGCCTCTTAAAGTTGTTCTGAGGTTATAAATTTGTGGCTTTAGAACTAGGGGATTATTTATTTCCTTTCTGAGTTGGCAGTTGTTGCTTCTGTATTTCATGGATTGATTATGTTTTATCGAATCTGAGTGTGTAAATAGCCCAGCTGACTGAGATCCTCTCATTGTTAATTTGCTCACATTCTTGACTTATGCCACAAGGTGGAGTGGCCAGTAAAATTCCTGTTGAAAGAAGTTTGGAGAATATTTCCAGCACTCTTGTATTATGGATACTTATTTCATTAGTAATTTTTATGATATGATTTTATCATAATTCATTCCAGCCCACTCTTGTATTTATGAAAGAAGTTTGGAGAATATTTCCAGCACTCTTGTATTATGATTTTATTTCAGAAGTGGGCTATAAATGCTAGCAGCAGTGGACAGATCCCACTCTCTTGAATCTCTTGCTGAATACTGGGCCTGTTTTTAATGTCACTGGTCCTATCTGATGGTTTCTGAAGGCAGACAGAAAATGCAGGTGCAGGCTTGCTTTTTTTTTTTTGACATGAGGTGCAGGCTCTTGCTAATCTTAAAAAAATTTCATATTAAAATAATTAACAAACAGGCTGTATCATTTGCACATAAAAGATGATTACAAATCACACATTAATCAGTCACCATTCATTTTTTTCAATCTCCAAATTGTGATGTTTTTGTGCTTACGATTGTGTAATCATCGGATTCGATTGGATAAACTTTTAAAATAAAAAAGTTGTGTTAATTTTTTTAAAAAATAAATATTATTTTATATTTAGATGTAATATTAAAAAATATTTTTTAATATTTAAACAGTCTTTTACGTTATAATTTTTTTTATTGAGAAGTATCAAAATTCATCTTATAAAAAAGCACAATGTATTTCTTTTATTTTTTTTAAAAAAATCATTTAAACATGCTAAAAATAAAAAAATTATTTTTAAAAAATATATATCTTATCTTAAAAGTACATTTAAACGACCTCATCATTTCCCTTAATAAATAGTTTTAAAATTATCATGCCTATATTAAAATATATAGTTATAATAAAATAATTTAAAATTTGTCATGTTTTTGCATTGATCTCTCGTGTATTTTAGAGATTTTATTGTTATAGATTTACTTTACACAAGTACAAAAATTTATATAAAATTTATTTATTTAATAAAATATTAGTGATAATTTTAATTTTTATTAACTTAACATGCATAATTTATGTGCACTATAGTTTATAGAAATTTTTTTCCGTGTTCTTGCGTCTCTATACATGAACAATATTACGAATCAATGACTTTTGCAAAAAAAAAAAAAATCTGAATCAATGACAAAAAGCTTTTATGGATTTTAACATTATTATTATTATTATTATTTTTGACTATTTGATATTATGGTTAAGTGATTTTTAAGTTAACTTTTACGTACATAACTAATTTACCTATTCAATTTAGTTAGAAATAAATCATTCATGCTGAAATTAAAGTATTTAATGTATACTTAGATTAGTTTATTTTATATTTAAAATAATTTATAATTAAAAATATTTTGAGAAAATTTTAAAAAAATAATTGATTATTTTTTCTAAAATAAACTGAAACAAACATTCTTTTTAATGAAAACATGCTTTTATCTCATTCTAAATAATTGATTTAATTAATATTAAAATCTCATTTATTATATATATAAAAAATAGGATTAAAACCTATGACTATGTGTCTTAAGTAATTTTTATTATTATTATTATTGTTGTAAGTGTGTGTTTAAAATAAATTTGTGAAAAGCTTAATTATTTTAATAATCGATTATTTTAATAATCAAAGTTGTAAAAACTTAATTATTTTAATAATAGATTATGTTTGGATATATTAGTTGAAAAGTAATTTTAAGTTAATTTATTTTATTTAAATGGTATGAAAAAAATTACTTTTATGTATTAAATTATTAAAAAATATAAATAATTAAAAAAATTATTTAATTAATTAAAAAAATTATTTAATTAAAAATAAAATAATATTTATATATTACTATTAAAAATAATTTTAACAACTTTTTTAAATAATACTGAAATAAGATATGCAAATCCAATAGCTTTTTTGTTGAATAAAAAGCTTTTGATTTTGGGAAACAAATTTCCCAAACATGCTATTGCATCATACAATAACTTTTTCCAAATAAAATGTTGTTGGTTTCCGCTTTTAATCGGAAACAAACACACGTTAAGAACCAACTACAAATAGAAGTGCTCATTAAAAAAAATAAAAACTACAATTTGAAGTTCTACCAAGAATTTTATGCTTCAAAAAAATATATCAAATAATTACATGGCAAATTGACAACACTGTTATTTTTTAAAACTTTGAACAATAATTAAAATTTATTAAACTAAAAACCGCCAAAAAAAAAAAGAAAGAGAGAGAGAACAGTAGTAGATTAGTTTTTTTTTTTTTTTTTTGGGGGTCATTCATTGCAGTAGTAGTAGATGAGTTAAACTGGAAGAGGCAGAGGCTGAGGGAGCGAGGTAGCCGCCTTTGTTTGTGACTGAGTGACTAACATGGACACGGACCCTCCACCCAAGAGCTGGAGCATCCATACCCGATCCGAGATCATCGCCAAGTACCAGGTCCTGGAACGGGTCGGGTCGGGAGCTTACGCCGACGTCTACCGTGGCCGTCGCTTCTCCGACGACCTCACTGTCGCCCTCAAGGAAATCCACGACTACCAATCGGCGTTCCGAGAAATCGAGGCACTGCAGATCCTTCAGGGCTCCCCAAACGTCGTCGTTTTGCACGAGTACTTCTGGCGCGACGACGAGGACGCCGTGCTCGTCCTCGAGTATCTGAGGACCGACTTGGCCACCGTCATCGCCGAGGCCGCCAAGGAAGGTCGTGGGGCTCTCCCTGTTGGAGAGATCAAGCGGTGGATGATCCAGATTCTGTGTGGGGTGGACGCGTGTCACCGCAACATGATCGTGCATCGTGATTTGAAGCCCGGTAATCTCTTGATTTCCGATCATGGGGTCCTCAAGTTGGCAGATTTTGGACAGGTAATATGGAAAAATGTTAGCTTTACCAACTTAATTGCAGATTATTATGTATTCAATTCCAAGGTTATTCTATTCAGTTCAACCTAACATAAATAACTAGAATCCGTGATAACCGTTTTTATTGGTTATTTAGTCCCTATCTGTACATATCTTATCCAACTACTTGTAAAGTCTCCCAAAATGTTAATTATTGACCATTGAGATTTTGTGATATTAGCTTCTCAAAGTTGCTATTATAGATTGTTGTTGTAATTAAACTGATAGGTGGTAACTCTCTTTTAAAAATAAAATAAAATTAATCTTCCTTATATAGGTGTGCATAAAAGCTAGGAAATGTTTTGAATTTGGATGGAGGACATGGGAGTAAGTCAATAAGGAGATTTTTCTTTTTCTTGGGGGTACAGTATAGGTTGCAGTGTTTGTGTTGCTTGCTTGGTTTCTGAATCTGCTTGAAACTCTTTGGCATCAACTGATGACTGGCAGCACGAAAGCGATATATATTCTAACTTATGATTAATGTCTTCTGAACTTGGTGTTTTTTTTTCCTTTGGTTATGTGAACTGAGTTTTTTACTTCATCTATTTTCCCTCCTCCCTTTATGTCCGGGAATGAAATGTTTCATTGACTATTTTCTCAGGCAAGGATACTTATGGAGCCTGGATTTGATGCTTCAGAGGAGAACCCACAACCATACAAACATGATACTTCTTATCATGAAAGTTCACTCCAACATCCTGAAGCTTTTCCTCAGAAAGACAACTTAAACCAGGCAGAATATGGAAATCAAGAGCAGGGAACCGTCGGTCATGAAGAATATTTTAAAGTTTTAGATGAGCTGAAAACGAGGAGCTCCACAGATGACATTGATAAGGATACAAACATTCCTGATGGAAATACCTCTTGTCTTGCAACATGCACAACAAGTGACATGGATGATGATCCTTTAAAAACTAATTTTAGTTACGAAGTGAGGGAGGGGGAAGGTAAAGAACTTGGTTGTCTCACATCATGCGTTGGAACTCGTTGGTTCAGGGCTCCTGAGCTGCTGTATGGATCCACAGAGTATGGTTTAGAGATTGATCTCTGGTCCTTGGGTTGTATCTTTGCAGAGCTCTTAACCCTAGAGCCCTTATTTCCTGGAACAGCTGATATTGATCAGCTCAGCAGAATTATTAATGTTTTAGGCAACCTTGATGACAAAGCTTGGCCTGGTTGTTCTAAACTTCCTGATTATGGAATAATCTCGTTTAGTAAGGTGGAAAACCCTATTGGTCTTGAAGCCAGCCTGCCCAACCGCTCCCCCGATGAAGTGTCTCTAGTCAAGAAACTGGTTTGTTATGATCCGGCTGGGAGAGCAACAGCAATGGAGCTACTCCATGACAAGTACTTTAATGAAGAACCTCTTCCTGTTCCTGTTTCTGAGCTGCGAGTTCCTTTGACCAGAACTGGAGAAGACAAGGATTCCCCTGGTGGGTGGCATGAGTACGATGACATGGGTTCTGATTCTGATTTTGAGGACTTTGGCCCTGTGAATATCACCAGAACTGGTACCGGCTTCTCCATACAGTTTCCTTGAGCTTAAACGATTCAAGGCACATCATATTCTTGAACCGCCTTTGCCTTTTGTGTTGTTCAACTGGTATTTTATTTGCTGAACGTCACCTGGAAAATCTGCGGTTAGAATATTGATGAGAAAATATCTTTTTCCTTTTTTGACATGAAGTGTGAACCAAAGGATAAATTAAAATTATTGAAAAGTAAGCATGATGGATTATGTGTTACAATGGTATCCCTAGTTGTTGTAATATAGCATCATTTGAACACTGGATTTTTTATGAGTGGACTAAACTTCGAACTTTTAATGTTGCCAAGTGACAAGTCCTGCAGTCCAGCTATAAAGATAATTATTAAGAGAGAGCCACATTCCACATCTCCATCCTTGTGCTTCTGGGTTTTTTTAATTTTCATTTTTTTCTAAATTTAGTAGTACTAACCCCCCCCCCCCCCCCCGGGGGGCTTTTGTATCTAAATCAAAACTGGAAGAAAACGGAAGGCTAATACTGGATTAAGCATTGAGTATCATGATTCTGTAAATCTTTTCTGTATATTCATGACTCGATAAATCAACACCATACATCTTTTGTCTGCGTTCTGAATGGGGGACCTTATTGTAATACTCTTACATGCAGAGGTGGGAACATAAGTCAAAACACGTTCTTGTATAGCCCTGCGATCTGTGTCTTATAAAAAATAGTAAAATACCACAAGTCTTGCTACGTAGGCGCTGCCTAAAAATTGTAGATTTCTGTCTGGCGAGGCTTTCTTCCATCCTTCTGAGGAAGATTTCTTGCATGGAGCATCTCAGTCACTTATTTTTTTTATATTCTCTTTCTCTCTCTTCTAACTTTTAGACATGAATGGTCAAAATTCATCTGGTCCTTCAGGAGTATACAAGATTTTTCCCAGTCTAGCACTCTTGATTCTACGATTTTCTTTCTGTTCTTTATATTGATTCATTGCTTGCATGTTCTACAGGTTTGTTAATTGCAAACAATTCGTACTTTTATTTTAGCAATTCATAAAAGTTTATATTAAGTGTAGGCAACGGGTATAGAACTAGTGCTCTTCTTAGTTTATCCTTGCCACCTAATAGTGAGAGATGAGAACATGCATTGAATGGCTTTATCGAGCATTCAGGTGAATTTATTTAATTAATTGAATAAGTATAAAGAGATTTTATGTTTGATTGTTTATAGCCTTGGTATGTGTGCATGGTTGAGTCGCCTTCTCACAACTTAGTGAGAAAAAGAAAATAAAAATAAAATATTGTAGAAATAATACTCTTGGTATTTGTCTATTTTTTAGTACTTCTCTCTCACACACGCATAAATTAATTTAAAATTATTTTTTAATTAATATATTTAAATATAATTAATTATTAAAATAATTAAACTTTCCTAATTATCTCAAACACGTATTAAATCGGAATTGTAAATTATCGCTAGGAATAGAAGGTAACCACTTGAACAATTTAGCTATGATTTCTTGTTGCACGTGTTGCCCAATTCCAGAGAATAAGCCCACACCTTTTCTTATGTGATACTGTGATCATGACGCCCTCTCAACGTACTATAATTTTTATATATTTTTATATCAAATAATATGTATTTGTATTTTTATATTTTATTTAATATTATTTATTATACATATTTTTTTTTTATTTTTTCTTATTCAATTTATTTTTAAAAAGAATATAAATAATAATATATTTAAAAAATATAAAGAGTAATATTTTCTAATATAGTATAAGCTGAAATGAACATCATATTAATAGATAAATATCCTTGGAAATAATAAAAAAACCTTTCTTTTTTTTCAAAAAAAAAAAGTGAACAACTGATCCTAAGAATTGGTCAGCTGCCATGATAACCATTGCTCAATATTTCACCAAGTTTCCGCCTATTTTCTTCTATTCTTTAATTTGATATGCGAGATTACTTTTATCTTATCCAAAATGAAACAAAAATCAAAGTTACTGAAAAAATAAAAAAATAATGATCCTACACTCTTTATAAAATATAGAAACTATTAATACATTTTTTAAAGATATTGATTAAGTAAAAAAAATAATTAAAAAAATATATATGATAAATAATATTAAAAAAATATTAAAAAAATATAAATACTATTTATGATAAAAATATAAAAATTAAAAAAAATATATGACATACAGTACATTTTTGTGAGGTATGACAAACATTGATTTTCTTTCACAGCGACCTACAATTAGAGATACTACAGGTACAAAACGAGTATGCTGAATACGACCTGCCCATTTTTGTGAGCTTCTTGTACTGTTAAGGCAGATGAAAAATAGATTAAACACGACCTGCCCATAGCTCAAACTACGCAAAATTCCATCAATGAATGGAGCTTCATAAGAACCATTAGTCCTGACTGTCCTGGGAAAGAGGTACAATTTCAATTTCATGAGTTGACATACGAATGACCATAGCTTCGGCTCTGATTCGACCTGAAAATTTTTCTGGTAGAATAAGACTTGGAACTGGACTGGCCATGAGAACAAATGTTAAGACGAGCCTGCAATGAAGGAGGTATAAATTAAGTGTCCATATTCTAAGCTAGCAGGGTCTGCCCAAAATGCAGTCATGGGTTTGTGGCAACTGTTCCAGGTGACAATCGAGTACACTTTACACAGCTGCCAGACCTTGGATAATCAGGAATAAGTGATTAAGTAGAAGTTTCAGTTTATTGTCACTTAGTCTTCCAGTTCCATAAAATACCAAAACATACCAAGTAAGAGGCTTCCCAGGGTCCTCATACTTGATGAGATTTGCTTATTGATAGATAACACCACCAAAGGTTCTGATTAGGAGGCATTTACAATGTACCTAATAAGATTTTGACCATCAATGCTCAAAGTAATTTTACTTATGATAATAGGTAAAACTAGTTATTTCAATTTTTTTTTTTATTTGATATGAGTATCATTTTTTTTTTTAAATTTGATGTGAATCTCACAGTTTCATTTTCTCTCTCTAACCTTCCTTCTTTGGTCGTTTACTTTCCCATCTATCTTTCCTCCATCTCCGACAAGCAGAATCATGAGACAAGTAGCCGCTGGCTTCCCACCATCAAGCCACTAAACCAGTACTCACCAGAAATTAAGCCACGCACATCGTGCGAGAACCTCGCATCAACTGCACAGCCACTGTGAGCAAGCAGACCGCTGCACTACCGACCACTATGAGCAGGCAGACTGCCGCACCACCTGCCACTATGAGAAGGACAGCTAGTTGGTTCATACTACTCAGTAGAGCCATCAGCTCTGGACAACACCCTATTTCTAGCAGCTCAAGACAAGTTAAGTGTCCCACACCTTCGAACAAAGATTTAAATTTCTTGCAGAAGAAAAACGTCAAAGTTAGAAGAGACCTCATACCTTGCAACACATGTTCCAGAAAAGACTCAAGTTCCTTAACAAATAAAATTTCTAGCTCCTCTAGTGCATTCAGGCTGCTGAATTCATCTGGTAATACCTCGAGTTTATCGAAGTATTCGATATGCAGCGTCTTGAGATGATACATATTTCGCAAAATCCTTTACGAGAAGGAAAGAGAAAGGAGAAAGGAGAAACGAAGGAGAGAGAAAGATATGAGAATAAAAAAAAAGAGAGAATAAAAAAAATGTATGATATAGAGAACTTGTTGTGCAGATTATTTGTAACAATTCTCAGTCATATATTATTTTGACTTATTGATTAATGGTGATAGATTTTGGAGCATTCATGCTTTTACTCCTTTTAGGAGCATTTAAAACGTTTCCTATGATTAGGGATGTCAAAATGGGCCGAACTCGATGGACCGGCTCGAATAACTCGATAAAATGGATGGATTAGACAAGTAAAATCTTGCTACTCGAAATTTACATACCGAATAAATTTGAGTTCGAATGGTCGGGATCAACCTTTCTTTTAACACTACATAAGGTTAAATAGGTTGAATTAAGCTGACAAAATACTAACCCGAAATTTACATGGACCAAATGGACAAGCCCAAAAATGACCCGAACTCGAATGTGCTGACTCGAATGGGCCGAACCGGCCTGTTTTGACACCCCTATCTATGATTGATTACAACATCATTATTTCTCTAGCAGTGATACTAATATTAGAATATTTCTCTCTAACAATGAAAGATCGAGGATTCCCAATTACAAGCATCATCATATTATGGCCTTTACGTTTCCCACTTGTTTCTTGATTGACATATGACAGCCTTAATAATTTTCTTTTAGAAAGATAGCTTATAATCCGTGCCTAATAGGATCAGCATTGGTTTGTTATTGTTAAGGCCGATCACTAAGCAGAAGCTACTTGCCACTTTTTATAGAAACATTAATTTAATATTACCCGTAATTCTCATTATAGATGCATCTATCAAGATCCATCTTCATAATTAAAACATATACTCACAATAACATGCCACCAACAGATAAAGTACAGAGCTCCCAGGCCTGATAGGAGCGAACTTGCTTGCTCCCGTGGCTTGAAGGACCATTGCTATTGCCTAAGCAAGGCAAAATATAACAAATACTGATTAAAGGCCTAGTTTATCTTATTGAAAACAATACAAACATCATAACACAACTAAAGGCATTTTCCTCTGTTTTGTAATGTAGTACTCTAGCACTTGTTCCTATTCAATGCAACCCCCTGTGTGCTATAGTCGGCCTTATTATCATTATATGCTACCACTGGGATATAAGAACAATTAACGGAACAACTATGCATAATATACAATGCCAAAGAAGCTCCAGAAAAGTAGAACCTTCATTCCTAGCTTATCCATCAACGGCTCAAACAAAGCCATTGGAAATGATAGATCCCGAGGGCAGCAGAACAAAATCCAGCATTTAAGACCATAATAATATATAGTAACTCTAGTGCATATATCCTGGAGAAATTATTACATGTTTCTGGAGCAGTAATAAATACATGTTCATGGATGATCTCAATTATTAATTTAAGTTATTTTATTTGAAACTTATATGAACAAAACTTAAATCAATAGTATAGATTATTTATAAGCACACATTTATAGGAACATGCAATAATTTTTCTATAACCTGGCAACGAGAAGGTATCCTCACCCACAAATTAGCAATTCCTATGCAGACATTGGTAAGGTCTGATGGCACTCCAGCCTTTATACCAGATAGCTGTTGTAAAGCAAATAGGGTTGACCCAATAAAAACAACTGCAAAACGAATTCGTGAATAACAAGGAACTATTGGAAGCCTAAAGAAATTAATGGTAAGAGAACAAATATGTTATCCCATTAGAAAACAAATAATCTACTCTGCAATTCCGAAGTAGCTAACTGATCAACCTTCAACCAAAAAAAAAAAAACAATTGAAACCTAGAAAGTCAATAAACCAAAACTGAGTGCCAAACAATTGATACAGCACAATCAATCTTACTATTTCTGGAGACCAACCTATGTTAATTTACCATACAATGCAGGGATAGGAAATAATAATGTATCTTGCCTATACTATATGAGTATGAAATTGACAAGCATGGAAAAAAGATAGTCTTATACCCTTTTTTAAGGGTGTATTATTATTTATACCCTTTTTAAGGGATGTGATTGAGTAAGAGAAAGTGATAGAAAAAAATATGTATAATAAATGATATTAGATGAAGTATAAAAAGTAATGTATGCACTGTTTGATGTAAAAATATAAGAGTTAGACAAACATACCTCATCCATAGAAAGAGCCTTAGGAACCTAATTTCCTGCACCCCCCTCCAATGAAACACTCTATTGCTATAGTTGTCAAAACGAGTCAGTCTGGCCCATTCTGCCCGGTCCTGGGTCGGGTCAGATCGGATTATGTGAGTTTCAGGTTAACATTTTGTTAGCTCAACCCGTCTCTATGTAATGTAAACAGGCCGGAGCCGGCTCATTTAAGTTGGACTAATTCAAACTATTTTTAATTTTGAATTGACATTTTATTAACTTAATCTATCTATTTTATCAGATTATTCAAGTTGACCTATCAGATTTGACTTATTTTGATAACTCTATCTATTATGACCCCTATCGTGTAAGGGTATGTTTGTTTTACCTTTTGCAAAATGCAAAAGGCCTTTTAAAAGAAGTGAGAAAGTTTTGAGTATATTTGTTTTAACTTTTAGTTGATGGAAACAGAAAAAACACATAATACGAGACACTTTTTTAAGGAAGTAAATATTTTCTTACTTCTTTCAAAAAGCCTTTTGCACTTTGCAAAAGGTTAAACAAATAGGTCCTTTTACTTCCTACAAAAGTGTTTCATATTATGTTTTTTTTTTCTTTCAACCAAAAGTTAAAATAAATACACTCTAAATCTGATGGTATAAAAATAATTTATTCTTCTAGTATTTTTTTTTGTGTGAATTTATTCTTCTAGTATAAAACAAAAATGTCTTTTTCTTTTAACTCGTTTTAGTTCATTCATGACTTCATAAGTCATGAATTTAATACTTGTTCCTAATAGTATATATATGTAAATTTAGATATACATAAATATTATTAGTTAAAATATATAAGTTTTTGTATGTATAATTATTTATAAAAAAATAATAATTTGACTAAATTTATATACGAATCGAGTGTTCTTAATTGAATCTAATCTTTTAATCTCAACTATTAATTTATTTTAATAATAAATTAATTACTTATTTGTACTTGATTTATTCATAGACCACCCTAAAATGGTTCATATTATAGCAAGGTCTTTTTTCTTATTTTATGTTTTTTCTTTTAAACACTCCACCGCTACCTTACCCTCACCATCACCACCCCTACCACCACTCCACCACCACCACCCCCCCACCCCCTACCCCTACCAAAAGAAAGGGCAGAACACAGAGACCCCTTGGAGACCAAACACCAAATCATTAGAGGATGAAATTTCTCCTCTTCAATTCCACTACTACGAGTCATCACTCTTACACCATTACCTTAAGATCCCATAACCAAAAGAAACTCCATAACCGCCTGCAACCACCCACCCACCTAAACCTTCATCAACCAAACTCGAAATAGAACTCAGCTCCCACACTGAACCACCATAGTCGTACGACCCAGCCTCGCATCTTTGCCACGCCACTAGCCACTTTGTTGAGCTTCTCAGTCTCTCACCAAACTACCCTAAGCCACCCACAACACTAACTTCATGACCTAGCCACTACGCCCCAGTCAACAACCGTTATAAAAACTTTAAAATGATACAAGGGTTGCTAGCAAGAAAAACCTAGATTTTTTTTTCTAATTTTCAGATCAAACTTAACAATATTAGACCAAAATCAGATTGACCCACCTCGCTAAAAGTCAAAAAGATAAGAACTTTGAGGTGATCCAAATAGAAAGATAGAAGATTATCGGTGCCTAGATGGTGGTAGAAAGTTCGGGTGCGACGATCTTAGGTGGTGACAGCGATTGTCGCGGGTTTGGGTGCGAGTTTCGTGGTAGTTGGGATCAACCATGGTGGGCTTGGCTCTAGTTTAGGTGGCTAAGGTCTATGAAAGACAAAGATTTACATATATGGCTTGGTGATAGTGGTCTGAGATGGTGCTGACAATGAACCGTGATGGGAGAGGTAAGGATACGATAGTCTGTGAATAAGTAGGGGGGGCGGGTGGTAGAAAACGTATCCATCAAGTATCTAGTTGATAATAAGCCATTGATATTTTTAGATTATAAATGAATGGTTCAAGGTACATAGAGTGCATGATAGAAGGGACCTTGCGCGAGAGAAGAAAGAGGTTGAGAGGTTTTCAAATTTCTTATGCAAGTGAATGAAATTGTGAAAGAACATGGGAGGTATAGTGCCTTTATTTACAGTTTTACTTCTTAGAATGATGTGAAAAGAATTAAAAGAATGAAGTTGGACACCAAAAATAAGTCTGCCCTTTATTATTAATAATCAGTCATAGCAATAGATGATTATGGTACTGGTGATGAGGACTTGAATTAAAGAAGTTATTTGTCAAAAAATAAAAAACTAGAATTTTTTTTTACATATTAAGAATACTGCACTCAAACAAATGAAAACATAATACATGAATTTATTATATAACAATACAAACTTTCAGATTAAATTAAAAATATTATTTAATATTGTAAAATATATATATATAGTAAGTTAAATGGACATCAATTTTGTCCCTTTTAGACATAAATTGTCCATGCTTGTTTTACGCTACGAAAAACTAAATTAAAGTCCAAATTATTTGAAACACGAATTTGAATATTTACTCTAAAGTAAATTATTAACATGAAATAAATTGAACACACATAAAAGTTGATTTATAAATCGATTTAAATCTGACAAGCAGTCGTTCTGCTCATCACACGCATCGAGTATAGGCATAGCAGAAACGAAGGCATGGAATCCAGAGACAAGGACCAAGCGCCGCCGCATCATCAACATCAGCCTCTCTTAAGCAGCCTCGTCGTGCGCCCTTCCAACACCGACGGCGGTGCCGGAACCGGAGGTCGTGATTCCGATTTCGATCCCGGTGAGCTTCACCGCGATCGCTCTCCACCTTATTCCCGTTCCGGTCGATTTCCCGATGACCCTGGTTCGTTCCCTCTTATGTCAGTTATCCTATTTGATTTTGAGTTAGGTTTTCTCTTTTTGTATTTTCAAATTCAGATGAAGAAACTAGTTTCGTTCATTTGTATATCTGGCTACGAGGAGAATGATGTGTTTCCATCTTCTGAATGAAATTCATATGTACGCTTTGATGCAATTTAGTCGGGTTCTTGAAAGATTGGCAATAGGCTGTGTAAAACGGAGTAGGATTTGTGTTAGTAAGAATTTGGGTTCATGGTGAACCCTATTCGTGGTAGTATGTCTATTTATTTTGGATCATTCAAAAGACAATTCAAAATGAGTAATGCTACTTAGGCAGAAAAAAATTGATAGAATTGAGCTAGAATTTACCAAGATTAAGGATGATTATTGGACAAGTCAAATTGGTGGAGACCATTCATCTATCCAAGAATAAATAACAAAGCCAACTCATTCTGGCAAAATTCTGACAAAAAAATTCTGGCTGTTTAGTATTTTCCGTTCAAAATTATAAATATGTATATATTATGAAATTAAGTCTATGGATAATTTTGTGACATATAGGATTCACTGTAAATTTCAGTCTGGTGGAACAAAATTGATGGAGTAGTGCAGTGATTAGATGCATAATGGTGGAACTGGTGTCATGTGGTAATGTTACAAATTGGGAAATATTGATTTCCTTGAAATTGTAGGGGATATAAGCATCACTCTCACTATATACGCATTTAATATAAGTATCAATGTCACTATTGGTAACACCAATAGTTTAGCCATTGTTGTTATATACTGTCCTGCTGTATATTGTTGGTTGATAACCTAATGTAATTCTATAATGAAACATGACAACAAGTGAATGCAGAGTTCACATAAAACAACTAATGAGTTTATGACTTTTTTTGAGAGTCTGAAATTCTGAATTGTTGAAAGCATGATTTCAAGTAGAATTAGTGAGTTAAATTTCTTTTTAATTTGTATAAGGGCCATGTGATAAGAAACTTCCATTTCTTGTATTATTTTTCTACATTTATTTTAACTGATGCTATCTCTACAGAGATGAGTTTTGTAGACCTGTTGTTTATTCATGACACGCATGCCAAGCTTGTGGATCTCCTGACAATTATGGAGTGTCTATCAGTGAATAAATTTTGCATTTGTGTGTTACAGCAATGCTGTTGTCTGCAAGAACTTGGGCCTTGAGGAAGGCATGATGCTGTGAATTCAGCCTTGGATCATGATCTGAGAATTTTTTTTTAAGGGTTTTATAAGGTTTTTGGATGATGGATGAGTCCATTCTGCATGAACTTGTGGGTTTTGCAGCACAAAATCTGTTGCATGGGTTCTCATTTTGCAGAGCTATGGTCATATGTTTGGGTTGGGTTATCTGTGGAGGTAAGGACAGTGTCAAGTTTAATGGAATCTGAGATTCGATTTGAAGTTATTGAATTGTCATACAGGGTACATTGTGGGCAATGCTCTAGGACGTCAATGAGGTCATAGGATTTGAAGAGGACAGAAACTGACCTTTTACCAATTGTTTTAGTGATATCGCCTTAAGTTTTAACTGTTCTTTGGCTGGTATATCTAGGTTCCAGAACACGATTTTCTCTGTGGGTGGGTGCACTGATATCTTCGTGGAAGCCTTCCTGACATCATGGAAAGTTAATGTTTACTGATGATAAACTTCATAATGTTATTGCTAGTGTATTGTTTTTCAGTTATTGAACTCATGGTGCTTGCAATTCCATCCACATATTGTATCTGGATTTCTTTTGGAATCGCCCTTGCAATGATTGTTTGTGGCAGGTGGTTGTCATCTTGCTTTTCTGGGTTTTTCTTGTTTGGTTGTTTATTTAGGGATGAGTCAGATGGCTATTTATTTGCAACATGGAAAGCTTCTTTTCAGAGTTGTAATTCATCAAGGGAAGTTTGGAAACTTATGTTATTATGGAATCTTTGTAGCTTCTGTTAAATCCTTAAGATTTTTCACTTTGATGCATTGACTGGGGGCATTGATATATACAGAAAAGGGATGCATATCTTCTATAAAGGTGGGAATGTACTTCTCCATATTCAATTTCACTCTCCTGTTGTTTTGAAGTTACTTGGGGCATTGCTTATAGCAAAAAACTGGGTGAATTGCTTACTGGCATTGTTGTACATGGCTTCATGGGGTTTATCTGCCTCAGTTATTCTTTGGTATGGTTAACTGCAAATTTCTGAAATTTGTTTCTTGAGTCTGACCTTTGGGTGTCACAACAGAGATGGTCCATAAAGAGTTCGACAAATGGTTGATGGCCAATGCATTAAACTTTTGGGATCGTTTGCACTTTGGTGGTGTTTGTTGGTGGTTATTTCCTTGTGGCATACAATCTGGTCATGTGCTTCTGAGTGTGATTACTTTGTGAAGGGAGAAATCACATTGATCTATTTGGATTTGCTTTTTCTAGGAATTAGAACATACTTTTAACCATTACCACATTAGGTTCGCGTAGCTCCAAAATTTGAATTTAGATTTGATATTTGAGATGCTTAGGCTTTCGGTTATGTTTTGTATATTTAACTATATTATGGTCCATGAGATAAATGGATGTAGCACTCAGATAGAAAAGATTTGGGTTGACTTGTATCAAGGACATGAAGGAGGTACTTATGGGTTAGTGGTAACCCTGACTTGCTCAGGGCACACGTTAACTTTGTTGCTAATATGGATCAGGTGTTTTGGAAGTGACTGTGAAGTTGTTATCATGTAAACTTCCTGCGCTCTTCACACTTTTTAATTCACATAACCCTGAGGAGGAGGAGCCCTGTGTGGTGGTAACCTTCCTTTTGAAATGTCAAAGACCATTTGGTAGTTCATACTTAAATATTTGGCTTTTAATGTAGATTGCAATCTAAATTTTCCTTCACTGCCTGTTGGTTGCTTATTTCCAGACCTCACTGTCTTTCTTTTCCCAGGATATAGAATTCATGCAGGTTCTGCCTCTCCTGTTCATCGTAGAGATGGAGATCATCGCTATGGTAATGATTACAATCACTTGTCACGAAGCCGTGGATATGGCAGTGGGAGAGATACTGGGAGATATCGAGACCCTTCGCCCCCTTATGGTCGACGACGAGTAGGTGGCAGGCCAATTGGTAGAGCTTTTGATAGGCCTAGCTTCCTTCCTGGACCAGTTAGAGGGGACAGCATCAGTAGAAGTAATCCCAATCTGCGCCTTAAGGAGGGAGATTGGATTTGTCCTGATCCCATGTAAGTGCAAGTTTTTCTGATTGTGTTGAGACTGTTCTTTTTATTGGAATTACTCCTTGCACTTACCTATCTTGTAATTCGTCTGAAGGGTCTAGTTGTTGAATTTAGAATTAGTAGTTACCAAGTTGATTATATTTTCAACAAGAATAGGTTCCCCTTTTTTGGCTGGTGCTTTTCCAAACTCAAATCATGTGTATAGCATATGCAATTTTCAATTTTGTGCATCAGTTTCACTCTACTATTTTTGGTTCTATTGAGTAATCCGTGGATTATATCACACCCAAGGAGGGAAGATAATGCATTTTAGTGCAGTGTGTGGGGTGTTGATGACTCACTTGACAAAGTGATTTCTGGTTTTGAATTTTTCCCCCCACCCCCTCCCCTGTCCTAATTTCTAGATCTTTCCCCTGAGATCTTATCTAGATTTACTATTTTGCAGATGTGGCAATCTTAACTTTGCTAGGAGGGATTACTGTAACAGCTGTAATAGGCCTCGCTATGCACGTGCTGGAAGTCCTCGGAGGGCTTATCCCGGTCCTCCATCACTTCATGCTCCTCCTAGACGCTTTCCTGGCCCTTCAATAGGCCGTTCCCCAGAAAGGACTATGAATGGTTATAGATCTCCTCGTGGTTTCACTAGGGATGGCCCTAAAGAGTATGGATCTACTGCTTTGCCACCCTTCAGGCATGAAGGAAGGTTTCCAGATACCCATGTGCGTAGGGAGCGGATGGATTACATAGAAGATGCATACAGGGGGAGAAACAAGTTTGATAGGTCACCCCCAATGGACTTGGGTCATAGACATCATGGAAGAGATGGTTTCTCCAATGAAAGGAAAGGGTTTGAGAGGCTACCACTGTCTCCCCCTGCACCTCTATTACCCTTGCTTCCTCCTCATCGTGGTCCTCGTGAGGTGAGACAGAGAAGCCGCTCTCCAATAAGAGGTGGTCCACCTCCAAAAAATTATCGCCATGATATGTACATGGATCGTGTAAGAGATGATAGGCGTGGTGTGGGGCGTGATAAAATTAGAGGAATGCGTTAGTTTGGGATCTGTAATGTAGTTTGCAGCTGTAATGAGATTTGTTTTTGAGTTTGAGAGATTCAGTTCCTGTAATCTCCAACACTAGGTCAACGCTTTGAAAAACATTTTAACAGTTTGTATTGACTATTGAACATCATGCTACAAATCCATTTGTATCTCTCCTGTTAGTCTTTTCTTCAGGATCGTCAAACCATTTGAGAACGGAGAATATATGATTTTTACCCCAAAACTTTTTATTCTTTTGTATCCCCCAACTAAAAAAGAATCGAACAATGGTTTGACTTCTATGATAGAATAGTCATTTTCTCTCATATTGGGCTAATCATAGATGTCTTCAATGGTCCAATTTCATAGACATTCGTAGTGGGTAGTTCTATTGAAGTTTTTAAGTAACACGTTGCCTACAGGGCCACCAAGCAGGAGCCTATCTGCCCCTTGGGCCAGGTGGAGTGGAGTTTGTTATCACTTATCTACTCGTTTGCAATTAGCTCAGAATGGATGTAAAGTAACAAACAATTGAAGAAACATGTCATATCCTTTTCAATTTATTATGCTCTACAATGTAGGAAAAACATTTATTGTCTCTACCATTTTTTCTAACGGGAGAAGGGGTAGGAGAAGGGTTCATCATGGGAGTTACCTTGCGACACAGAGAGTAACGGCGTGTAGGGACAGCAGACTTATTGGGCAGAGGGGAAGCTTTCTTAGAGGCAGAAGGCTTCCTTGCAGGCTTCTCAGCACGGGGCTCTTGGGCGTCAGTTACACTTTAAGCTCTTCCTTGTTCGAGCTTGTCAGCAAGGGCCTGCTGAGCAACTGTGTACTTGCGCTTCTTGGGCCTCCCAGCAAGAATTTGTCGCCCTAAAACATAAAGAAAATATGTTGTGTTCAAAAAAGGAAAAGGGGGGGGGGGGGGCTCAAACTCCTTATATGCAAAAGTGACATAATAAGGGTCCTTGTACATAACATGAATGTCTGGAGGATCAAGAGTGCTTCACTCAGCTTCAAAACGCTAAATGGAATTTTTAAGGGCGTGATGGTAGGCCAACCAATCCGAAGTCACCCCTCCACGGCAAGAAGGAGTAATGAAAAGTGATAAATCCATAGGGACTTGAACATCTTGAAAAAATACAGCCTTCATAGCAGTAGGAACATATGCAAACCCATAATCAATAGAAGAAGAAGGTTGGTTCTAACCAAATTGGTGACAAACACGATCAGGCCTAAAACAAGGTCCATATCAAGTAATCAGTTAAGATTAGGCCTTATATTTTGGATTATAAGACATGACCGTTTAAAGCTTGAATTTGGCTTAACATATTTCTACCCTTACTTGTAATACATATGTGTAGGGATGTCTACTTGTAATACATATGTAGGGATGTCAACGGGTAGGTGCGTGGGTGGTGGGGGGAGGCAGGTAGTGTTTTTTTTACCTTTGTCATCATCACAAGTGTTCATTTGTTATTCTCATAAATAAGTGAGTGAGTATCTGCAAATAATTAATAATTTAAAATAAAATATAAAAAATTATAAAAAAATAAAATTTAAAAATACATATCACGTATTAAATTTAATTATATTATTTTATAATAATTAATTTATATAAATAATTATCACATGAATGATATTTTTTTAAATAAATTTTAGCATTATGAGTTCATTTAATAAACAAATATATTGTAAAATAATAAGGAAATATATATTTTCATATCAATTTAAAGTAGCTAAAAAAAAAATTTATAATATATGATATATATTAAATGAAAAAATATATTTCAAAGATTTGACAAAGACTTCTTTATCGTGGACGAGCTCACCACACGTGATCCGGCCAGTGGTTCTTGCTATATTTCATGCTCTGTTCCTATTTATTAAATAGGTATTCATCCTATGCTCTATCATGAATAATTTCCATGAATTCTATAGATACAAATAATTTTACCATCCCTATACATATGTTATTCATTAGTTTAGTTTATTATGACAATTATGGTAACGATGATGAGGACTTAAATTAAAAAAAATTCTTATTTGTCAAATAATAAAAATTGGAGAAGTTTTTACATACTAAGCATACTATACTTAGTCAAATAAATGTAGGGCTCGTTTGGTGGTCAGGATAGGATAAAAGCAGATAGGATAAGAGAGCATGATAGGAGTAGGATAGGATATTAGCGAGGATAAAGAAAACGCATGCTTCTTCCTGTTATCTTATTCGAGCAAGGGGCGTTTCAAAGTGTCATTTAGATTAAAACAGGGATAACATTATAATTTTAGTATGATTTTAAAATTTTTTCTTTTTTATAGCCGCAGACCTTGGAGGCAAGAATGTTTTCATATTTTATTTGATTTTTTTTTATAATTCACCGAACCTAAAAGCATAAGGAGGGATGAGGACTTTCCCTGGCTTTAATTTTTTTTAAATTATATAAAAAGATAAATTTATCCTTATGATAAAATTACATATAATTTTTAAAATTTTGAAAATATTGTTTAACTTAAATTAATTTTTTATAATTTTAAATATTCATTTTTAGTTTTTACTTTACATATAGTTAAATTATTAGAATAATTTTATATTTTTCAGCCTTTTTTAAAATAATATAAATAACAAAATTAGCGTTGCTGTGGGAAACGCTTGCTAAAGGACAAAATAAAAATAATTTTTAAAATTAATTATTAGTATTTTATTATTTTAAATATTTTATATTTATTATATATTTGTCGTGAACCCGGGTAGGAACTACGTTATATTTTATTATACTTTAATTATTTTATATTTAAAATATTTTTTTATATCATCTTTTTAAATCTCTTATTATTTGTCAATTTCTCCCTCGGATAGAATTTAACTAAATAGTCGAGGATAGGATAATGAAGGATTAATTTATCATATCCTCATATATTTGTTACCACTTCACCTCTTTTTCAAACAATAGTTTCAAATAGGATATGATAGTTTATCCTATATCTGCTCTACGAGGACGTAGATTCTCTTATACGCGCTAAAAGTATAGTACATGGATTATATAACCACACAAACTTTTTGATTAAATTAAAAATATTATTTAATATTGTAAAAAGAAAATTATTTAGTAAGTTTTATGTACATCAATTTAGTCCCTTCTAAACATCAATTTGGTCCTTGCTTGTTTTACACTATTAAAAATTAAATTAATGTCAAAATTATTTAAAAGACGAATTTGAATTTTTACTCTAAAGTAAATTATTAACATGAAATAAATTTAACACACATAAAAATTGATTTATCATATAAAAAAATTGATTTATAAATCGATTTAAATATGACAAGCAGTCTTTCTGCTCACCACTTGAGTACAGCAGAAACGAAGGCATGGAATCCAGAGACACGGACCAAGCGCCGCCGCATCATCAACACCAGCCTCTCTTAAGCAGCCTCGTTGTGCGCCCTTCCAACACCGATGGCGGTGCCCCCGCCACCGGCTTCGGAGGTCGTGGTGCCGATTTCGATCCCGGCAAGCTTCACCGTGATCCTGCTCCCCCTTATTCCCGCTCCGGTCGATTTCTCGATGACCCTGGTTTGTTCCCTCTAATGTCGGTTATTCTATTTGATTTTGAGTTAGGTTTTTTGTATTTTCAAATTCAGATGAAGAAACTAGTTTCGCTCATTTGTATATCTGGCTACGAGGAGAATGATGTGTTTCCACCTTCTGAGTGAAATTGCATTCGCAAACTTTAGCACATGCGGTTAAAATATATTTATGCACGCTTTGATGCGATTTAGTCGGGTTCTTGAAAGATTGGCAATAGGCTGTGTAAAACGGAGTAGGATTTGTGTTAGATGAATTTAGGTTCATGGTGAACCCTATTCGTGGTAGTATGTTTATTTATTTTGGATAATTCAAAAGACAATTCAAAATGAGTAATACTACACAGCCAGAAATTTTTTTTTCACAGAATTGAGCTAGGATTTGCCAAGATTAAGGATGATTGTTGAATAAGTCAAATTGGTGGACTGGGGATCATTCATCTATCCAAGAATAAATAACAATGCCAACTTATTCAGGCAAAAATTATGACAAAAATATTCTGGCGGTTTAGTAATTTCCATTCAAAATTATAAATATGTATATATTATGAAATTAAGTCTATGGATAATGTTGTCACGAATAGCATTCACTGTGAATTTGAGTCCACTGGAACAAAATTGATGGAGTAGTACAGTGATTAGATACATAATGGTGAAACTGGTGTCACGTGGTAATGTTACAAATTGGGAAATATTGATTTCCTTGAAAGTATAGGGGATATAAGTATCACTGTCACTATATAGGCATTTGATATAAGTATCAATGTCACTATTGGTAACACCAATAGTTTAACCATTGTTGTTAGATACTGTGCTGCTGTATATTGTTGGTTGATAACCTAATGTAATTCTATAATGAAACATGACAACAAGTGAATGCAGAGTTCACATAAAAAAACTAATGAGTTTATGACTTTTTTGAGAGTCTGAAACTCTGAATTGTTGAAAGCATGATTTCAAGTAGAATTGGTGAGTTAAATTTCTCTTTAATTTGTATAAGGGCCAGGTGATAACAAACTTTCATTTCTTGTATTATTTTTCTTCATTTTTTTAAACTGATGTTATCTCTATTGGGATGAGTTTTTTAGACCTGTTGTTTATTCATGACATGCATGCCAAGCTTGTGGATCTCCTAACAACTATGGAGTGTCTATCAGTGTATAAATTTTGCATTTGTGTGTTACAGCAATGCTGTTGTCTGCAAGAACTTGGGCCTTGAGGAAGGCATGATGCTATGAATTCAGCCTTGGATCATAATCTGAGATTTTTTTTTTAAGGGTTTTATAAGGTTTTGGGATGATGGATGAGTCCATTCTGCATGAACTTGTGGGTTTTGCAGCACAAAATCTGTTGCATTGGTTCTCATTTTGCAGAGCTATGGTCATATGTTTGGGTTGGGTTATCTGTGGAGGTAAGGACAGTGTCAAGTTTAATGGAATCTGAGATTCGATTTAAAGTTATTGAATTGTCATACAGGGTACATTGTGGGCAATGCTCTAGGACGTCAATGAGGTCACCGGATTTGTAGAGGACAGAAACTGGCCTTTTACCAACTGTTTTAGTAATATCACCTTAAGTTTAACTGTTCTTTGGCTGGTATATCTAGGTAACAGAACAAGAATTTCTGTGGGTGGGTGCACTGATATCTTCGCGGAAGCCTTCCTGACATCATGGAAAGTTAATGTTTACTGATGATAAACTTCATAATGTTATTGCTATTATATTGTTGTTCAATTATTGAACTCATGGTGATTGCAATTCCATCCACATTCTGGCTTTCTTTTGGAATCGCCCTTGCAATGATTGTTTGTGGTCGGTGGTTGTCATCTTGCTTTTCTGGGTTTTTCTTGTTTGGTTCTTTATTTAGGGATGAGTCAGATGGCTATTTATTTGCAACATGGAAAGCTTCTTTTCAGAGTTGTAATTTATCAAGGGAAGTTTGGAAACTTATGTTATAATGGAATCTTTGTAGCTTCTGCTGAATCCTTAAGATTTTTCACATTGATGCATTGATATATACAGAAAAGGGATGCATATCTTCTATAAAGGTGGGAATGTACTTCTCCATATTTAGTTTCATTCTCCTGTTGTTTTGAAGTTACTTGGGGCATTGCTTATAGCAAAAACCAGGGTGAATTGCTTACTGGCATTGTTGTACATGGCTTCATGGGGTTTATCTGCCTCAGTTATTCTTTGGTATGGTTAACAGCAAATTTGTTTCTTGAGTCTGACCTTTGGGTGTCACAACAGAAATGGTCCAAGCTTGTGGATCTCCTAACAACTATGGAGTGCCTATCAGTGTATAAATTTTGCATTTGTGTGTTACAGCAATGCTGTTGTCTGCAAGAACTTGGGCCTTGAGGACAGGCATAAGAGTCCGACAAATGGTTGATGGCGAATGCATTAAACTTTTGGGGTTGTTTGTGCTTCGGTGGTGTTTGATGGTGGTTATTTCCTTGTGGCATACAATCTGGTCATGTGCTTCTGAGTGTGATTACTTTGTGAAGGGTGAAATCACATTGATCTATTTGGATTGGCATTTTCTAGGAATTAGAACATACTGTTGACCATGACCCAGTTTTGAACTTGGTTCATATTTTATAGCAGTACCACATTAGGTTGGCGTAGCTCCAAAATTTGAATTTAGATTTGATATTTGAGATGCTTAGGTTTTCGGTTATGTTTTGTATATTTAACTATATTATGGTCCATGAGATAAACGGATGTAGCACTCAGATAGAAAATATTTGGGTTGACTTGTATCAAGGACATGATGGAGGTACTTATGGGTTAGTGGTAACCCTGACTTGCTCAGGGCACACGTTAACTTTGTTGCTAATATGGATCAGGTGTTTTGGAAACGACTGTGAAGATGTTATCATGTAAACTTCCTGCGCTCTTCACACTTTTTAATTCACATAACCCTGAGGAGGAGGAGCCCTGTGTGGTGGTAACCTTCCTTTTGAAATGTCAAAGACCATTTGACAATTCATTCAGAAATATTTGGCTTTTAATGTAGATTGCAATCTAAATTTTCCTTCACTGCCTGTTGGTTGCTTATTTCCAGACCTCACTGTCTTTCTTTTCCCAGGATATAGAATTCATGCAGGTTCTACCTCTCCTGTTCATCGTAGAGGTGGAGATCATGGCTATGGTTCTGATTACAGTCATTTGTCACGAAGCCATGGATATGGCAGTGGGAGAGATACTGGGAGATATCGAGACCCTTCGCCCCCTTATGGTCGAGGACGAGTAGGTGGCAGGCCAATTGGTAGAGCTTTTGATAGGCCTAGCTTCCTTCCTGGACCAGTTAGAGGGGACGGCATCAGTAGAAATAATCCCAATGTGCGCCCTAGGGAAGGAGATTGGATTTGTCCTGATCCCATGTAAGTGCAAGTTTTTCTGATTGTGTTGAGACTTTCCTCTTTATTGGAATTACTCCTTGCACTTATCTATTTTGTGCATCCGTCTGAAGGGTCTGGTTGTTGTTGAATTTAGAATTAGTAGTTACCATGTTGATTATATTTTCAACAAGAATAGGTTCCCCTTTTTTGGATGGTGCTTTTAACTCAAATCATGTGTATAGCATATGCAATTTTCAATTTTGTGCATCCGTTTCACTCAACTATTTTTGGTTCTATTGAGTAATCCGTGGATTATATCACACTCAAGGAGGGAAGATAATGCATTTTAGTGCAGTGTGTGGGGTGTTGATGACTCACTTGACAAAGTGATTTCTGGTTTTTAATTTTTCCCCCCATCCCCTCCCCCGTCCTAATATCTAGATCTTTCCCCTGAGATCTTATCTAGCTTTACTATTTTGCAGATGTGGCAATCTTAACTTTGCAAGGAGGGATTACTGTAACAGCTGTAATAGGCCTCGCTATGCACGTGCTGGAAGTCCTCGGGGGGCTTATCCCGGTCCTCCATCACTTCATGCTCCTCCTAGACGCTTTCCTGGCCCTTCAATAGGCCGTTCCCCTGAAAGGACTATGAATAGTTATAGATCTCCTCCTCGTGGGTTTGCTAGGGATGGCCCTAAAGAGTATGGATCTGCTGCTTTGCCACCCTTCAGGCATGAAGGAAGGTTTCCAGATCCCCATGTGCGTAGGGAGCGGATGGATTACATAGAAGATGCATACAGGGGAAGAAACAAGTTTGATGGGTCACCCCCAATGGACTTGGGTCATAGACATCATGGAAGAGATGGTTTCTCCAATGAAAGGAAAGGGTTTGAGAGGCTACCACTGTCTCCCCCTGCACCTCTATTGCCCTCGCTTCCTCCTCATCGCGGTCCTCGTGAGGTGAGACAGAGAAGCCGCTCTCCAATAAGAGGTGGTCCACCTCTAAAAAATTTTCGCCATGATATGTACATGGATCGTGTAAGAGATGATAGGCGTGGTGTGGGACGTGATAAAATTAGTGGAATGCATTAGCTTGGGATTTGTAATGTAGTTTGCAGCTGTAATGAGATTTGCTTAGAGTTTGAGAGATTCAGTTCCAACGCTAGGGCAACGCTTTGAAAAACATTTTAACAGTTTTGTATTGACTATTGAATATCACGCTCCATATCCGTTTGTATCTCTCCTATTAGTCTTTTCTTCAGGATTGTCAAACCATTTGAGAACGGAGAATATTTGATTTTTACTCCAAAACTTTTTATTCTTTTGTATCCCCCACCTAAAAAAGAATTGAACAATGGTTTGACTTCTATGATAGATTAGTCATTTTCTCTCATATTGGGCTAATCATAGTTGTCTTCAATGGTCCAATTTCATAGACATTCGTAGTGGGTAGTTCTATTGAAGTTTTTAAGTAACCCATATGAGCCTTGTAACACGACACTTTCAGAAAAGGGTTTATCTAGGAACACGTTGCCTACAGGCTACAGGGCCACCAAGCAGGAGCCTATCTGCCCCTTCAGCCAGGTGGAGTGGAGTTTGTTATCACTTATTTACTCGTTTGCTATCAGCTGAGAATGGATGTAAAGTAACAAACAATTGAACAAACATGCCATATCCTTTTCAATTTATTATCCTCTACATATGTAGGAAAAAACATATATTGTCTCTACCATTTTTTCTATTGATCCCAGAAAACTGTAATACAAAATCAAGTTTAAAGAATATCAATATTAAATATCGGAAAAAATTATTGATAATTTCCCAATTCACCTTACTCTCTCTTCTCCATGATGCTAAAGTTTTCAAGAAATTGCTCGTAGGAGAGCAAGTGGCATAAACCGTAAAAAACGTTACTCTCCGAAGTCAACAACTTCGCTGGGACCCCTTTATTTTAGCGCCAAATTCTCTTTTTTATTTACACTTATAGCCTTAACCCCCGATAAAAGGCAAAAAGAATCCCTTGTTTTCAAGCCCAGCAATCTAATGTGATCTGCCCAATCACAAAGCCACACGTAGACACCATCCATCACTTCCTTGATGGAAACGTACACGTGGCGCATGCTAACTGATAATCTATCCCTTCGTGGTGGTAGCCGTACACGAACCTGTTCACACGAGACAAAGTACATGGCTCGTGGAAAATCGACTTTAATGAGGCTTGGATCCAACGGCTGATAAGGGAATATAAGTGATAGTTCTATGAATTTGCACCGTGGGATGGGCCTTTAATCAAGGACCGCAAGATGAAGATGGGAGCGAGATCTGACCGTCCAATATTCACAAAAATTGAATTTCAAAAGCTTGGGAGAGAGAGGGAGGAGGAGAAGAAGAAGAGAGGGGCGAACAACAAAAAGAAGGTCTCTCTTCTCTCCGTTTCTCTCTCTCTTTCTTTCTAAGCTCATCGTTGAGTTGAGCCCTTCCCTCTGCAATCTCAGTCTTCTTTATTTTCTCTTTCTACGGTTTCTTCTTCTTCATCCGCTCTCTCTCTTTCCTCGTGTGCTGTGTTAGTATTTGGATCGAAGTCCTTTGAATTGTGGCCACTATTCGCCGAGCTCGGGTCTTGATTCCTGAGCTCCACAATCGCGCTGCGTTTTGCGGTTTATTTGTTCTGGAAGATTCGGGAACGGGTTTTGGATCTGAAAGCCAGTGAATTTGAGCTGATTTTTTTTTTTTAATTTTGAGGGAATAATCGGTGGTTGAAGTTGTTTTTTTTTTTCCATTTTTCTGAGAGGAATTTGGAATTCGCTGTAAAAATTGTTGATTTTTGTTTTTTATCTGTTATTTTTTTGTTATCGTATCTGATGGGTGAAGATGAGGGGGCTGATTGCCCTCCCAAGAATGCATCATCTGATGCTGCCGCAGCTGCACCTGCAGTGCTGCAGTCCGACGTTCCCGCGAAGAAGCTTGCGAGGCAGCTCGATTTCACCGGCTTTGGCGGGATACCGGGGGCTGCACAGTTGCCGGAAATCCCGCAGTCGCAACACCAGCAGCAACAGCTTCAGCCGCAGGTTGTGGCGCAGAGTCAGCCGCAAACGCAGTTACGGCCACTGCCACAGCCACAGACACTGACGCAGCCGGTGGTTTTGACGCCAGTGCCGCTGCCGCCACAGGCACCTCATCTTTCAGTGAGGGTTGGGTGAGTTGTTGAAAATGTGACTGCAACTCTGATTAACATGATTCGGGGCTTCTAATGCATGCTCGATGTTTTGGTTTGCAATTAGCAATCTTTCCATGTTCATCACTATTCTCTTTCTATTTATTCTTCACTTTCACTCTAATTAACATCTTGTTTATTGGCTTATATTGATTGGCTGTATTATCTCCTTTCTATTGGGAAAAGATGATGGGAGGTCTAAATTGGTTTCAGGGGCTTAAATTAGTTAGGAAGTTGGCTTGCAAACACAATTTGTAAACTTTTTATTATTAATTTCCATTTTGGTTTGAGCTTTCAGTGGTTGGGAAATGAGATATAAGTATTCTAGAATTAGTCTTATGTTCTGGTTAATTTAGTATCTTTTAAAATTTCTTTACTCTTTACACTGAAATGCTTGTTAATTTGAATTTTTATTCGTTTTCTGACGTTTACTTTATTCAGGAAACCAGAATCTCCAAAAGCAAGATCAAGACCCAACTTTGAAATGAAAGATGCTACTCCAAAGAAGCAAAAACAGTGCAATTGTAAACACTCAAAATGCTTAAAGCTGTAAGCAAAATCCTCTCACTCTATCTCTTCACTTGTTATTGCACCTTTGCAACTTATTGTCTGCGATAAGAAGCAATATGAAGCCAACATTCAAAATGTTATGAGCAGATATTGTGAATGTTTTGCATCGGGAATATACTGTGATGGTTGCAACTGTGTAAATTGTTATAACAATGTTGAAAATGAAGCTGCTAGACGAGAAGCTGTTGAAGCTACTTTAGAACGCAATCCAAATGCATTTAGGCCAAAAATTGCGAGCAGCCCTCATGGAACACGTGATATCAGGGTATGTAGGTTTAACTTTTTTCTAACGGTTAGTGTTGTATGTCATGTTTTATTTGGTTGATGTTGAGGTCAATTTAAGATATGGTACTTATTATGACAGGTCAATTTTCCTCGTGTGATTTTTTTCCCCATAGTATACGTTTCTATTCCGTTAGGTGCAACATTCCATAATTATGGAATTTGGCATTTTGCTTAGACTAAGAACCATTTCTTGGTTTTACAATTTTATAGAAATAATCAAATTTCTAAATATTCTTTCTGGTTGTATTAGTTGTCTTTGTCCCCTACTTGTCACTGTGTTGATTTTATTTTCAACAAGTCATAATTTTGATAAATTCCTTTTGTGGATGCCTAAAATGTTTTCTTTCTTGATGAAACCAATGCATTTCATTTTTAGTTTCCTTATTTACATTTTCTTTTAATTTAACAACATGAGGATAGATAGTCAATATAAATCGGTAAAATTTGATTGTAAGTAACTCGGATAAGTAATTCATTTTTTCAACTGCATGTCTCTATAATGATGTGTCTGCACAAGAAGTTGGGCTTTTGATTGTATAAAATTATGGTATGACAGGAGCCTATTATTAAAATACCTGGTAAATTTCTTTATATATGCTCTAAATAAATGAAAAATAAAATTTTCTGGACTTATTAATTTTCTGTTGTTGATTATCTGTGAGCTTCAAAATAAATGTAGGAGGAGGCTGGGGAAGTTTTAATTTTGGGAAAGCACAACAAGGGGTGTCATTGTAAAAAATCTGGGTGCCTCAAGAAGTACTGTGAGTGCTTCCAAGCCAACATTCTTTGTTCTGAAAATTGTAAATGCATGGACTGCAAGAATTTTGAGGGAAGTGAAGAGAGACAAGCTTTGTTCCATGGAGATCAAAATAACAACATGGCGTATATTCAGCAGGCGGCAAATGCTGCCATAACTGGAGCTATTGGTTCCTCTGGTTATTCATCACCACCGGTATCAAAGAAAAGAAAAGGTCAGGAACTCTTCTTTGGGCCAACAGCCAAGGATACATCCGTTGGCATGCTGGGACAACAGGTAAAACCTGATCATAGTACGAGTAATTCAGGGGTTTATTTTAACTTGGGTAATTTGTTAAATTGGAGAAATGGAGAGCAGTTAGTCCAGTTGACATAGCATTTTGCAGTCATGTAATATTTTCCCCATTAGGAGCTGACAAAGTTATCATTTTGTTTGGAAGATGCATTTAAACTTGATTTAATCTTTATTAAATTAATCCTGGGTCCCTCTGATTTGATCCAATGTGTCTGATACAACTCAAGCTCGTGAGGAGAGCCTGTCCCAAATGACTAGCATATTGGGTGGGAGGGCCCATAGGTATCAGGTTCTCTCAACAACCCTGCGAAACCGTGTACCAATTCGTGGTACTTCACAGTATAAAGAAAGTCTTGTAATCATAATGGCAAGAAGTGATGAACTACGTACACGTACCATTTAGTACTACGAACTTGGTAACTATGGGAGGGTTTCATGCCTTAAGTATCACATTGAGTTTCTATAATTGCTCAATGTGGGACATAACAGTGTCAACTTTTAATTTTAAATGTGAATGAATAGAGAAAAATCAAGTCTGCGGAGGTAAGGCTGAAATTTTTGTTTCAATCCCATGGTGACCTAACATCTAGTCTAAAAAATCTCATCCAAAAATAAAGTGCTACATCATATTGCTTGCTGAAGTACATAACGAAAGTTATTAAGGGCTTTTTTATTGCTTGATTTATATACAGTAGCATCATGAATGATATATTTTTTTTTAATGTTGACCAGGCAAACCATGTCAGAAGTCCTGCACCCTCCTCATCCTTGTTTTCTATCCCAGGTGCTCGTGTTGGAACTGCAACATTAGGTCCTTCAAAAGTTATGTACAGGTAGGAATGGTTAAATTCATGAAATGAAGATACATTTACTTAATTTGGTTATTAACTTGATTATTGTTGAAGGTCTCTTTTAGCAGACATCATACAACCACAGCACCTGAAGGAGCTTTGCTCAGTTCTGGTGCTAGTATCTGGACAAGCCGCAAAGACACTTACAGGTATATTGACATTTTAAATTGCCAATCACCAATTGTGCTATTGGTTTTGGAAGGACCATTATGTGTTCTTTCATTCTTGTGTGAGTGGACTGGTATTAACCTAGGAAAAGATTTTCCTCTGTTCACCTCATTTTCCCTGCTTTCCCCCGTTCCCAAACAGACCCTAATAAGTTTGAGTAGTTCCATGTAATGAGTGGGTATTATATATGAGCCAATTGCCCAATCCGTGTCTTGCAAATTGAGTTTTGTTACAATTGCATCAGATAGAACTTTCTAAATTGTAGCTCTACACTCAGGTGCACCAGAAAATGATAAACTAAACAAATTTTCAATCACACTAAGGTTCAGAATGTTTATTCACCACCCTCAATGGATTGTCAAATGGAAATAGCAAGATAATTATCAAAGAAATCTCATCTCTCACTTTTACTTGCCACGTTGCATATGTTTCATTAAGCTATTTGTTCTTTAAATAATAAATTACAGAATATAACCTGTTTCAATTGGTAATTTTGCTGCAAACAATAGTTTCCTCTATGGGAAATGGGAAAAGCAGAAAAGGAAGTGTAATCAATTAAAAGTTGTTTCTCTACCATATTTTGAAGGGGAATTCTATGGTACCTCAAAATGTTTGGTAACCCTGCCCAGTTGGCAGTGTTATTTGCCATTGGATAACTGTTTGGTATTTGGAATTTTGGATAGAGTCCAGTGGTCTAAATGCTGGGGTATCCAAAAATTAGGGTACCTAAGAGACCTCTATTTTGAAAAATGACCTTTTAGTGTGTCACTGCATCTAAAGTTTCCCTGTCATTCTATAGAAAGATCATTATGAAACAGTTCATGAAACACTATTAGTCATGGTCCATGAGATTATATGTACTTAAAAGTAAAGTTTTTGGGCTAGAAACTTCTAGTTTTCTGTTCTATTGATGATTCTAGTTGTTATCTACCAAGTGATATCAGTCTTGTCAATTGACATTATGGATTAATTTTCTCTGACCAACTATTGTTATTAATATGACCAGACCAGAAAAATTTAATGGATAAGCATACAGAAGATCAGACTGAAACTTCCCTTGCTTCTTCAACTCAAGAGCAATTACCAAGCCAAAAGGAAGCTGATGTTGAGAAAGCTATGGCTGATGATTGTTCGAGTGCAAACCAAACAGATAAAATCAGCCCAGATAATTCCAGTTCAGATGGTGCTGATGTCATGAAAGGGAGGCCAATGTCTCCTGGAACTTTAGCATTGATGTGCGATGAGCAAGATACAATGTTCATGACTGCTGCCTTCCCTATTGGGTCAATGGCCCATGCTTGCAACACATCTTCACAGTCACCTTATGGGCAAGGAATGACAGAGGTCTATGCAGAGCAAGAAAGGATTGTATTGACGAAGTTTAGAGATTTTCTTAATAGGGTTATCACTATGGGAGAAATAAATGGCAAGTTAATATTTTCCTCTCCTCTAGTTATAATTTTTCTTTCGGAAAATTTCACGAATCCATTCTTAGTGTTGGGGCTTTGGCAAATAGCTCCTCAAGATTCATTTTTCGCAAGTAACCCCCCTTAACTTCGACAAACATTTCAATAGCTGCTTCTATTTGTTTTTCATTAGTTGATTTGTCTTTGATACCATCCCCGCACATGAATTCTTCAACTGCTACATGCCAATCTATTCATATTCCATTGATTCCTCAACAACAGTTTGTGCTTAAACACCAAAATCTCGAAAACTATCCTTTTTGCGTCAAGTTAGGGGGTGGTTCTGTTTTTTTACTATTAGTTACAAGTAAACTGTGAAAAAGGATGGGTGAGTTGCATGGAGCATGAACTAAAGAGGACCTCATATGGATAGAAAATGGCTGTCTCTGTAGTTGAAAAGTGTACATCAATACAGATAGGCAGATAGCCAGCTGTTACTAAGTTATTAATGCATTGTCTGGCTTGCTTTACTTGTAGATGGCTATGTCAATTGAAATGGCTTTGAAATTTCTAATATCTTTTGTCAGAATAAGTATTTTAATAAAATTTGTGTGCTGGATTCCTGAGTTGTCTCGGGTAAAAAATGTACTATTGTATAGTTATATAGACTAACATGCTATATCTCATGTATTTTTGCATTACCTACTTTATTGTTAAAAGTGACTAATTTCTATTCCCAATTTCAGAAACAAAGTGTTCATCATTAGCCAGAAGTGAATTAGAAAATCAAAAGGACCCAATCATCAATGGCACTGGAAATACCAGTGCTGAGACAGCACATCAGCATGGAGCCACTAGTAATGGTGTTGCCAAAGCTGTTGTTCCACCCATGGCAACAAGTATGAGCACGATTACTTCAACGTCTTTGGTCCCTAGTGATCTTGTTCCTGAAAATGGGGAAACTAAGCTGAAGGTCGAAAAAGAGATATGAAAGGATTCTAACTTAGGAGGATGAGCAGAGATACTTGGAAGAAAAATTAGAATAATATTATGGAGGTATGCTAGAACTTCTCTGTAATATAAAAACAGTGCCATTCTTCATTTTCTGGCTTCTCTTTGAAGGGGGTGTCAAGCATACAGGCCCACCACCAGTCCAACTAGGATCAATTTTTTCTTTTATCAAATTTCTTGTTCTACTTCGGTCATTCATATATATATATAGATATATATATATATATATCTGAAGTAATTGTTCAGCTTCAACATAGCTTGTAAATTGCAGACTTGTAATTTCATAGAAGAAACAATGTAACTTAATTTTTTTCCCCATTCTAGGTCTTTTTTCTTCTTTCCCTTTTCTTTTGCTTTGTTCATTAGTGTATTCATATAAAAAGAATTTTACAGTTTGACCTAGAGCACATTATAAATTGTAGTTTTGCTACAATTTACCTGATCTATTTTTATCCAATTTATATATGCTCATTTAATTTTACTTTCAGCAAAGATGTCAATATGAGCTTGGAATTGATACAGCATGTGTTCTATAGTTTGTATTGCCTATATATTCCTTCTAGCATTTAAGTTTTAGCTATGTACTAATTTAACATGCTATGGTGACTGACTTCGGCTTGGCCTCTCAGCGTGTTCTCGTTTTAGATTTTCACATTGTGTTGTCCATTATTTTGAAGACGATAATTGCATTCCTGTTCTGACTCGTTTATAACTGTTGGGGTCAAGTTTCATCATAGGGTAAGACACTTTTGTTATTGTCCTTTCCAGTTTGTTTGTTCTTATGATTTTGTTCTGAAAGGCACCTCTCATAGGATATCGGGCTTCTTGTTCTTAAGCCTCGGCACTTTGTATAGTAGGATTAGAACTTCAGTGAAATTGCTTGCAAATACAAAGTATGCTTTGTAGACTGACCTTTAATCTAATGTCAATGTAAGCATCTCTATTCAACTACGATCTGAAAGACTGAAACAATACCGACTGTCAAAATGTCTGTATATTGTGGTTTTGGGTAGCAAAAGAATTCAAGTTCTACTGTCTAATCTATAGATAATAACCATACTAACCCATTGATTCTTGAAAGATTGATGGTCAGTTTATTTAGTCTGAAGATGTAAATCGGACTGGTGGTGTGTCAATGTGATCTTATCTGAGTTCACATGGAAGCCCAACTAGTTTCTACATGTACCAATTTGACTTATAAAAAACTACAAAATGGAGGGTGAGTAATTTAGACAAGCAATCCTGGTTGTTATAAGGAAGAGTAAAGGTAATTCACATTTTATTTGGACCATTATGGTTATAATGGACTCAAGGTATTATCCAATAGCTTAAATGAGAGTTTGTAAAGGATCTATGCTGATAAAGTATGTGCAAGCATTAGCTTCTTTCTTTCTTTTTTTCTAAAAAAAATTAATTGCCAGCATTATTTTCTAATAAGGAATATACATGCAGAGAAAAAAAATTCTTTTAAAATGATAATAAGTAAGGATATATTTATTCTCAATTTAAACAAAAATATATCATGAACTTAACTCACAAAATAATTTAAAAATAAATACACTATTGTTTATTCATTATATAAATAAAGTCATTTTAAAATAATTTTATCTCTTTTTTGTTGGATAAAAAGTTTATAGTGAGAGAAATTTTTTTTTTTATTTTAAAGTTAAGACAAATTATCAACCTCAATAATAATTTATAATAAAATTATAAATTATCTATCAATTGAGAATTTCAATAATATAATTCAAATCATGCTAGTATCATAAGTAAAAAGTTAATCAAATGAGTCAACCTATGAGTCATGTCCCGAACTCAGAGTCACCTTGATTCAATTGTGCCCAGTACAAAGTATGGTTAGGAAAATGGTTGTGAACAGTGGCGTCCTAGCAAATAAAGACCTATTCACTTAAGCACACCCATTGTTCCATTTAATCCCAACTATTGTACGTGAGTTACTAGTTACACACACTGTACTACAATGTAGAACATGTGTCAAATTAACTGTAGAGCTACTGAAAATGTCGTAGCATGTATTACTTTTCAATATACTTGAAAAACAGATATTTTCCCTAGTTGGTCAATATCAATTTACGTAATATTCATTTCCTATCAAAATGTACTATACTCTACATTATATAAATATAATCCGTTATTCGTATATAAAAAAATATTTTAATTTTTTTTATTTCATTCACAAATTTATATTATATCTTATAAAAATATTATAATTACGTATAATTTGATTTGATATTTTTTCACACAAAAATATGATAAAAAATATTAAACATATTTAATTGTAAGAAAAATAATTTTCATACAAATCTGAATATCGTGGCAGATAAGTTGCATCACATCAACATTTTCGGAAAATAGTCAAAATAGTGTAATATAAGATAGATAATTGCTAAAAAAAAAAGAGTAAAATAATATAAAGTAAATAATGGAGATGTTGAACATTAAACGGCATCGTTGCAGTTGTATCATCACTCTTTGGAATTGGACCCGGATTCTGAGAAAGCACAGGGGCGGCGGCGAAGGTTAGATAGTGTTGGCATTGCACAGAGCTGAGCTCAACAACAACAATGGCAGCGTCGAAGGTTTTGTCTAGGTTGTCGTCTCGGTTACAACCTCTTGCTCATAACAAGCTCACAAAACCATCACTCTCTCTCGACCTTTCCCACCTCAAACCCAACCTCTCTGCCTCAGCGCGACGCGTTTCTCGCACTTCCCGGTGAGATTCTCGATGCACCCACATCGCTCTCGCACTTCGTTTGATCCCCAAATAGAAAAAGATTGAATTTTTACGTTCTCTCAACCGTGGAAAAAAAAAAATAAAGTTTGCTTTTTGAAAACCTAAATGCTGGTTTTCATCCATGAAAATTTTCTGGGGTTTTGTTAATTTATGTAATTATATTTTTGCAATTTGGTTGGTTAGGTTACCAGTGGAGTTGGGTAGCTGGGAGTCAATGATGCCGTTGCATAGCGCGGTAGCTTCAGCTCGATTAGTATCAAGCTTGTCCATAGAATCTCTGGGCTGGGGATTAGTTCCTCAAGGTACGTTTTCTTATTTGATGAGTATTGAGTAATGTGCTTTATGGCACATCATATGTGAAATGGAATTTGTGGAAAGAAATGGTCTAGAAGTACTCTTAGCGCACATATACTGCACAGCACACAATTAGCGCTTACTTTCTGCTTATGTTTTGCACACTGATTGTATCTTAAATTGTGGCTTTTTTTTTTTTTGTGCCCGTTTTCTCTTTCTATTAGTCTGGGAAAATAAAAAATTTATATCTTGAGTTTAACTTAGTTTAAAACTACAGTTTTCCAATGCTTATTAAATTGGATAATAAGTTGGATGACTAAGCCTGCTTGAGTTAGTCTTTCAACAAGAAATGGATTAAAAAGATTGAAATTTGAAAATGCTTCCTCACCAATTTGTATGAACGTACAATTAGTTTCATTTCATGTTGGTTAGAGGTGGAGCTTCATTATATAGAAGATTTTTACAGAATATATAACAGCACTTGGATATTGGAAGTATTTAGATTTGTGATAGAATTTACTTAGATGCAAAAGATCATTAGGCATGTTTTCCGGGAAAATGGTGTGCTTTTAAATTTTAGAAGCCTTGTATCTAATGCTAAATTAAAAGAACGAAAGGTACTGTTACTAACATGATAGAATTAACACTATGATTTTTGCATTATGGCTTAAGAAATGGAAAAATAAATATCATCACGTTGGCATTATTTTAAATGAAGTTTTGCAGAAGTAACTCCCAAAATATGAGTGTTAACTAGAGATACTTCTCTCAACAATGAGACAAATGTATACAATTTTGAGTAATTGCATAAAATTATATTTTGTAACTCAGCAAAATTAAATATCATTGTGGCCCTATACAATTTGTTAGAAGTAGCAAAGTAGCCTGCGTGAGTAAATAGCTGCCTTTGATGTAAGTATCACTAAACTGTGGATTTATCAGGAATTATTGTTTTTAAAACACATAGTTGGTAAGATAATTGGACATAGCACATTGTTTTCCATCTGAATTTAGGTACCAATTTTAATACCCTAACGGAAAGAACTTACCGTAATGCTTCTGTTTGTCTATTTTACAGGTATTTCCATGCCTTTATGACAGTGTTTGTCTGCGGTTAGTTGTTGTAAGGTAGCATTTCGATTTGCTGGCAGATTAGCGCTCATGTTGATCTTTTCATTTTGTTGTAATCTTGAGGCCTTTGACATAGGATGCTTCATCTGATATTTTTGAGGAACATGCAGTGCAACTGATGTTGCTTACTTATTGGATTGGTTCATTTTATCTTCATTTGTTTCTGGAATATCATTTTTGGTTTTCCCAGGCTCTGGACGAGTTTTTTTTGTTGACTAATAATGCATTACAGTGCATCATATCTGAGGATTTAAATCCTTTTACTTGTTAGCCTTTCCCTGATTACTACAGTTCTTTGGCATTTCTTAATCATTGTCAAACCATATATGATATTTGTAGTGTATGATACTTTGAGGGAGTCGTTGTTATATACTGTAAGGTTTCTGCATCCTTGGTTGACACAGGTGGAATGGGGAGAAAACAGATGGTTGCTTTAGGATATGCTAAACCGTTACCTGCTGTTGACACCTACTCTTTCATTTCTACATGTCCAAATATTGTTACAGTCCATTTTACTTGTGTTCACGTCTCATATTAGTTAGTTGAATGGTCTTCAAAAATTGTTTATTTGGTTGAAATTGGGTGTGTGTTAAATTTTTTCATATATACCACTTTATATTATGCCAAAGCTTTATGCCCTTCATGAGTTTTTATTGCAGGAGTTGCGTAATACAAGTTTTTCACTGCAATGTGATGTTTAAGTACAAGCACGGTGCATGTTTCTTGCTTTAGCCCAAGAAAGGACTGCACGTGTTTCTGTAGAGTGGGTTTGGACTTTCGAGATTTTTTTTTTTTGGCGACTTGGCCATCAACCTGGTGGTTTGCATCATTTATCTTTTGTATCAATGTTGAGGTCATAGCAAAATTTTAGTAGCTTATACCACTAAAATGAGGGTGAGTCTATGGAGAGCTGAAGTTGAACTCACGTTGATGAAATTGGTTTTTTAATTAACTTTATTAATTTTATTGTTGATTAATAAATTAAAGTGTAACTCTCAAATGTATATTTTATCCTTAAAAAAAAAAAAAGAAACTCTTCAAAGCTCGAGTTCTTCATAGACTGGCCCTTAAAATCATTTTTATATATGTCTTGAACTACTTGTTACTTCATCCGATTCAAAAGAAGTGTTATTTTAGAAAATTATTTTGTTTTAATTTATTTTTGTTTTAAAAAATAAAAAAAGTATTAATTATGTTTTTCTATCTTTATCTTTATCTCGTTATTTTCACCAAATAAAATGACAAAGCATATTGGATTGATAATATTTTGAATATTTCAATAAAGAGCAGTTTAGTCAAATGTAATTACAATTTTTTTAAAATTGAGGTTATTTAATATTTTTTTTTAATTGCATTACCACAAACAAGACATATCTTGAATCAGAAGGGTTATATGTGATATCGTCCGTGTCATAAATTTCATTTCATGTTTTGTACCAACAAAAAAATAAAAAAAAATAATGTCATGTCATAATAAATTTGAGAGTAAATATTTTAATCAAATGGCACTAGATTTGTCGATAATAATGTTATTTATATACAAATTTATATATAAATACATATACATCATTTTATATTTATATGATTTTTACTGTAATATTATAACTATTTTTACCTCATTTATGGTAATTGATTATTTTAGGAATTGATTGGAATTATAAATAATTTTTTTGTTTGAAAAGCTATAAAATGAGGATTAATTTGATTTATTTTAATTCTAATTGTTTGAATTGACATTTTTATTTTTATTAGTTAAGTCATGTAACTTATTCTAAGTAAGGGTAAAAAAATAAATCATTAATATAAAATTAATTAAATTTATTTTTAATGTATTTCAAGATATTGTTAAAATTAATATTTTTAACTTCAACCAAATTTGAGGGGTTAAATAATGAAAAAAAAAATTTTGAGGGTGAGATCAATCGAGAATAGGCTAAACATGGGGTTATGGGTAATTTACCCTAAACTTACGAGGGTGATGAATCTTTGATATGAATTGTGAAGGAAAGGACATTTTGATTGTTATCAGGTTACAAAAGCATATCGAGTTTGGAGAGGTTAACGGCCACTCATATGGCCACCTTTACCTTCAACTTCAACACTCTTCTACAACAACAACAACAACCCCATCTTTCTCCCTATCATCATTCCTCTCACCCTTGTTTCTCTCATTCTCTCAAACCCACCTTCCATCCAAAGCTTTCTCATCATCATGTACTCACACCACATGCTTCACTCCTAAACTCATCTACTTCACAAAATGATCATGAAGATTCACCTTCACCTTCAACAAACACCATCAATTTCAAACAAAGAACACAAACTGCAACTGGGTATTCTTCACTCAACTCTCTAGTTGAAACTGTGACCAAAAACTCGCTGAAAGCTGAGCCTGAGAGAAGGAGATTCTCCAGAAACACCACCAAAACCACAGGTTGCACTGTTAGTGAGAGAGTGAAGAAGAAGGACAATGAAAATGTGTTGGAGAAGAAGAATAAGAAGAAGGGTCTGGATTCCCCAGAAGTGAAGTTGCGGGTTGCTTTGGATATGTGTTCTAAAAGAGGGGATGTCATGGGAGCATTGTCCTTGTATGATTCAGCTCGGGCAGAAGGGGTCAAGTTGGGGCAACACCATTATACTGTGCTATTGTATCTTTGTTCTTCTGCAGCTGTTGGTGTTGTTTTACCAGCTAAAAGTGGAAGTGGTGCTCGAACTTTGAATGCATTAGTTTCATCATCTAATGAAGTTGTGAATCATGAAGAGCTAAGTGGATCATTAGATAGAAATGACACATATTTTAGTAATGGAACATTTGATAATGCAGAATTAAATTCTGTTTTAGATAGTAATGCCTCAGCCTCAGTTTTAAATTCCAATGAGAAATCAGAGAAGAGAGAAGCCAACCCTTTAACAAATGAATCTTCAGTTGTAAAAGATGTTTCCAGCAACCAAGTAGACCATGAAATCTTGGTGAGTGAGGATGTCAAGAAATATGCACTGCAGAGAGGATTTGAAGTGTATGAGAATATGTGTCTGGATAAGATCCAAATGAATGAAGCGGCCTTGACATCTGTGGCTAGAATGGCCATGTCAATGGATGATGGTGACATGGCTTTTGAGATGGTGAAGCAGATGAAGATCTTGGGGATAAGTCCTCGGTTACGGTCTTATGGTCCTGCTCTATCTACCTTTTGCTATAATGGAGAAATAGATAAAGCGTTTGATGTTGAAAAGCACATGCTGGAGCATGGTATCTACCCCGAAGAGCCTGAGTTGGAGGCACTCTTAAGAGTAAGCATAGGAGCCGGTAAGGGTGACAAGGTCTACTATGTGTTGCATAAACTAAGAAGCAATGTAAGGAAAGTCTCAACTCCTACTGCATCTTTGATTATTGATTGGTTTAAGAGCAAACAGGCTTCAAGATTAGGGAAAAGAAAATGTGACAAAAGATCAATAAAGGAAGCAATAGAAAATAATGGTGGAGGCTGGCATGGTCAAGGTTGGTTGGGAAAGGGAAAATGGAAAATCTCTCATACAACCATTGGAAATGATGGAATGTGTAAATGCTGTGGGGTGCACTTGGCCACTATTGATCTTGATCCTATTGAAACTGAGAATTTTGCAAAGTCAGTTGCATCCATTGCTATAATGAGAGAGAAAAAGTCAAACTTCCAGAAATTTCAAGTAAGAAACTTGAATAATGTACAATAGTTCTAATCTCATTATAGATTGATGAAGTGAGATATATTAATTTGTGAATTGCAGAAATGGCTTGACTACTATGGACCTTTTGAAGCGGTGGTAGATGCTGCAAATGTAGGTCTTTTTGGCCAAAGGAGATTCAAGCCATCCAAGGCAAGTTACCGAATGTGGAAAATACTCTGCTGTTTTGTTTTCTGCATGTTGTTCTTATTGTGGTTATTGATTATTTTCTTCTGAGGTGAAACCTCTAGATCAATGCTGTTGTCAATGGAATACGCCAAAAGCTCCCTTCAAAGAAGTTTCCGCTTATTATTTTGCATAACAAGCGTATCAAAGGAGACAAAATGGATGAACCAATCAATAGGGCATTAATTGATAGGTGGAATAATGCTGATGCACTCTATGCAACACCTACTGGATCAAATGATGATTGGTAAGAACAAATGGGATAATATATTGTCAACAAGCTATTTATTTGTTTATTTCGACTGATTATGCATTTCATGCTTCATTAACTAACCTGTGATTCAGGTACTGGTTGTATGCAGCTATAAAGTTTAAATGCTTAATTGTTACCAATGATGAGATGAGAGATCATCTATTTCAACTTCTGGGAAATGACTTCTTCCCCAAGTGGAAAGAAAGGCATCAGGTGAGCAAAGCTCTTTAGAAAGAAAAATTCTCTATCAGGTCTTTGTTTTATTGTCATGCTGGCTGTATATATTTGATGAAATAAGGTTTAAATTATGGTCTTTGTTTTAATTATGTATAATTCCTGGCTTCGTTTTCCTTTCTTTGATTACAATTTACAAATACGATCGCCCTAACATTAGAATCCCTGTTTTTCCAAATTTAAGGTACACTTCAGTTTCACTGATACTGGTCCAGAGTTTCACATGCCCCCTCCTTGCTCTCTTGTAATTCAGGTAAGAGACATATTACTAGAAAGCTTTTATGCTGTTCCAAAAATGGCAGAACATGAACACAAATTATATTATACTTTTGTCTGTAAATCGGAAGTTGAAACAAGAGAGATGTAAAAAAAAGAAAGAAATAAATATAACATGGCAATTGTGGTAGCAGGAATCAGAGGAAGGCCACTGGCATATTCCAATTGAATCAGAACATAATTATGAATCAGAAAGAAGGTGGTTGTGCATTACACGTGGTAAATTAGACATGGTTGGGCAAGATTCTTCAACATCTGAAGGTAATTGCTGCACAATCTCTAAAGAGAGTATCTGGTTCATATTTACATGGTTATTTTTACAACATATTTACATGGTTATTTTACAACTTTTTAATGTCTTCACTAGTGTTGTTTCAATGAAATTACTGATATTAATATCATGATATACCAACATTACTAAAAGAAAAAATAAATCTCGATAATAAAACTATAAGCAGTAGAAACTAATTCATTATCAAAGTACATGGTATATAGTAGAACTTCGTACTTTTCCCTAGGATTTCTTAATTCCAATACATTGATGCTTCCTGTATAAACTGTTCATAACATATGCTACTCAGGTACAGATGCTATAGGTAGCACGTGGATTCACTATAATATACACTCAGCTAACTTGTGATATGTAATTTTTAAAAAGAAGCACTGGAAATTCAGATGGTCAGGGTCAGGGATTAAAATATGATAACTTGTTGCAAACTAGATTTGTGTTCCTTTAACATACACAGTCACTTCTCTTCTCAATTGACTGAGCTCCCTCATGTTACATTTGTTCTAAGTGCCAAAATTCTCTACCTTAAAATCCATTTAATTGGAGTAGGGGGGGCTTTGAATTGTACTGATACAAATAGAAAGAAAACTCAGTTCATTTCCTCAAAAGATAGAAAAAGAACAGAACACCAAAACCTCTCACGGAGTTATCAGTTCTTTTAACTTAATTATTGGTGACTTAAAATAGCTCAAGCACCATGGAAATTATCAAACTTTTTCAGTCGTTGTCATTTGTTCTCACTATTTATTCACCAGATCATAAGCTTTCCGCCTAACTATGCACAATTTTCAGGCTATGACCCTTGCATAATGGTTGCATGAAAGTGTCATTTAGCCTTATAAACATCAGTGTGTTTAGTTAAAAACTGATTACTTAAAAGATTTCTTTTATAATATCACATACCTCAAAATCCTCCATTGCAGTTAATTTTTGTGTTCCTTTCTGCTTTGCATCTATGCACATGAACACGGATTCACAACTTGATGCCTACTTTTGCATTTTGTGCTTGGGAAGAATCACTTCAAGTTATGCCATATAATTGTATATTGCATTTGCAAAGTTATTCCTTATAGTGATGAATTAGCTTGATATTCTGATCTCCTCCGCCTCCCTCCTTTCCTTTCAATTAGACTCTAAACCTCTGCGAAATGGGGAATATGCAAGATCAGCTCATACAACTGCTTCTACATAGGAGTTGCAACCTCAGAATATTGGCAACCACGAAGAAATGAAGGAAACACCTCAAGAAATGTACAAAAATCTTAGAGACATTTTTTTAGCATCGGTATCCTCAGATAATAATTTAATATTATCTGACATTGAGGCTGCAGAGTTGATTGGTGGTTGTACCATTGATTTTCAGATATAAAGTTCACTTTGTCGCGTAAAGTATCTTGAACTATACACTGGATAATTAACTGAGAGGACTGGAGTGAAGCTCCAATGTTAGTTACATATCGCAGGGAGAAACGCAAAGTTTAAGGTGTAGTTAGTTCTAATCTAAAATAAAGTTTGCCATTCAAAACCTTTTAATTGCTGCTCGCACATGGGACGAGATAGAAATTGTTTGGTAGTTCTATTTTTTTGCAACAAAAAGCATTCTTCGTAAAATAAGAGTTATTAAAACTTTTTAACAGTATTAAATGACTTATCTGCACCCAAGAGACAAAGAAAAGTTGTGTTAGACATAAAAAGGTTAATCTTTAACCCCCATCAAATAGCTTGAAATTTTAATTAAACGGTTCTATGAAAAGATTTATACCATTTTTCCAACTCACTCAATTTTATCTTCAACCGTCATTCTCATAATTAAATCAAATTTGAAGCATATATCTCTCATAATCTTATGCCAAATGTAATTAGAAGAGAGCTCGCGTGTATCATATATCTCTCACATGAAGCATTGCATGTGCTGTTTAAGCCAAACCCAATAAGCTCTCCAACCAGTCATGTGCCATTCAAAATATAAAGAAAGAAGTAATTATTGATTTTGTGTTTCTCTTATCGTTTTTGGGGAGGTAGATTGAAGCATTTTTTTGTTGGTAAATCAAGATTGAGGCATTATTTACTTAAGTAATAGCCACATTATCTTGTCTTTTGTCTTTATAAGAAAATTCATGTAACAAACTCACTGAGCAGTGTGTGCTGAATAGTTCTAAGCTACTATTGTTTATGTGAATGTTAATTTTTAAATAAATATATTATACTCTCACCATTACTTTGCCTTTTTTAATTAGAAGAACAAAAGAAAAAAGTAAGAGCAGAATATCACGGGACTGAAACTGTTTATTTGTCACCATCCTCTACATTGTACGTGCTGGCTGGCCATAGGCTGCTGTATATGATTATGTAGAGTTTTGTTTGTTCTACCATATCACAAGCCTCCAAAAGTCACATAAACCCTCTTCTTCACTCTCTTATAATTAGCTGGACAAAACGAAAGCATACATGCACAAGTCTCATTCAGAAAATTGAGTAGATAAGGAGACTTTTAGAGCCTATATATATTTACAAGCATTATCTTCATAACCCCAACTGTTATTTCATCCTCAGAATCAGTAACAATATCATGGAGATGAATTTCAAGTCTTCTTCCCATGAAAAACCAGAAGCTGAGGCTGAGGTAGAAGATAGCATGCGCTTTGACAAGTCTCTTCAGGTTCACTTCCATATATACTCAGCATTAGCAATGCCATATTGTACTGTCTTGTTAATTATATTGTACTATTCTACAGTTTTTCAGATATAAGTTCCATCTTTGTTCATGGTGGTTGCAGGAGCTCAGAGAACTACGGTCTCAGCTTCACCATGCTGCAGATTACTGTGAAACAACGTTCTTGAAAAGCAAGGAGAAGAGTGAGTGAGTCCTCTTAACTCACCAAACTCTTGTACCCGCGTTATTGTGAACGTTATTTTCTGTATTTGGTTTCGACCTTCAGGCTTCAGCTTCTATCTTTCCCAGTTCAGGATAGTGGATACGTTCACCTTATGGTGGCCATGTATACGTGGCAAGATCTAAGTGGATAACTAGCTAACCTATGCTTTTATAGTAAGAAAAAATTATTAATATTTATCATTTAATGTGTATTAGTAATTATTATCTCTCAACTTTAACATTTTTAATATTATAGTTGAGGTGGTATTTTAAATGGTATAGACTAGAAAAAGAACATTTTTCTTACTTTGGACTAGAGCGAATAAGAATTTCTCCTTTGTTTTTCTGGTGAAGAATTTGCTGACATGATAGCATCTGTATTATGTGGCATGTGGAAGGAGTGATGTTATTTGCATACATTTTTTACACATTATTCTTATACTATTTTTTTTTAAGATAATAAAACAAGGCAAACAATTTTTCAAAACGCATTCTCTCTCTTTATTTTTTTCTAATAAAATAGGTGTGTGTAAAAAATATGCAAAAATAGTGTGCAATAATAATTTTCCTTTTCTGATTATCACCCTGATGCTGCACAGCCATATCAGCCAAGAGAGTACAGTTTGTCATCCAATGTTTAATGTTTATGGAACTTTATTTGTCATGAATTTTTTTAACATGTAATAAGATATTTTTAAAGGGTAGGATCTCTTGTAGTTCTTTAATTTAGAACTGCTGATGATCCTCGTCCTTCTTATTTTGGATCTAAGTAGACTCCATAGGCGGGTACATTTATTGAAGTTCAGGTACAAAATCCTGCATTTTTATTTTGTACAATGAGAGACATGCACTCACTGATAGGGTCACTGCACGTGGCATTTTCACGCTCTACTCAAAAATCAATAAATTTGATATACCAAAAAATAAATTTTAGGATTAAACAACGTTAATAAAAAGTTCAATAGTCCATCATTGATAGGTCTATAAGTAAAAGCTCTAGTTGATGCTTATGACATGCCTTGACTTTGGAAACATGTGAATCAAAATTAAATTCTGTTTTTTTTTTTAGCTTCAGCTTGGCCCTAGTTGGCCAAAAGGTGTTTTTAGTGAGTTTTGAATATTCTATTCACATGAAACTCAATTTTCCAACTAAGCCACACCTTGTATACACCCATGTAGTTAGGAATTGTGGTTTTTACCATCATTGTAAAAGATTTCGCTAATTGAATCAGAGTGATTTTTGAAACCCATATAATTTGCTTAGATGTCCAAAACATGCTAAAAGAGGTTTACATTGTTTCCTGTTACTTTTTTTTTTGTGCTTTCTAATTTTTATTGAAGAGAGCTTGGTATGTTTGCTGGATATGTTGACCCGTGACAGATTGGAATTTGTAAATCTTGCAGTGTGCTGGAAAACACAAAAGAGTACATATGCAGGATCATGCCCACTATTGTTGATCATCTTGGAAACGTCTCAGCCAATCTTGAAGGCCTTATTTCTCAGACAAATGCATTTACTGAAGCTGAGTTACAAATCCAATGCCTCAAACAAGTTAGTAGTATTGCTTTGCACAAACACCAAATGCAGATAATAGGATGTTATCCTGAAACTGGCAAATCTGCCTAAAATAAATGCATTATTATTAAAAAAAATCAAAACACTCAAGTCAACATAATTACTGTTTTTTGACCAAACCAAAACAATATACTAATTAAAGATGATGCTTTTTGACAGAGACTTCTCTCATGTGAACAATATGCTCATAAATCTGCCCTCACAAAAATGCGATTGAGTGAGAATTTGCCAGGATTCCATTCACATTATTTATCATCACGTAAATATTTCATTGCACCGCTTTGTTCTTTGCATAGAGAATAAATTTTGCCTACCAATTACATCGTACTATTTTTCCATTTATCTAATTCCTGTTTTATTTTATTTTATTTTTTTCAATTGCTTTTCCATGATCAGCACCTACCCTTAAGAGATCAATCAGTGAAAAATTAAGGTATAGCTCTTCATTCCTCAATACCCTCAAGAATCTAATAATGTAATATGTTTGACCATACGTTTTCTGATTTTCAGAAGTCATAACCAAGAAAGACCATGCTTAATATGGCAATCTCATCTATAAAAATGAAAGATATTATAGATTCTAGTTTGATATCTATGATTTTCTTAATCTAATGTAGAGATTCTGTGAGTCAAGTTCCTTCAAAGATTGAAGATAAAAATGTACCTTTTACAAATGAGGATGTGCCACATTTTATGTATACCCATAAGCCACATCCAGCTCGGAATTTGAAGCCAATCACTGCTACAGTTAACGGGCATAACAACTTGGACATGGGTAACATTAACATGTCATGTTCTTATCATATACCAAAAAAATAAAAGTTATTTTGTTCTTCTGCATAATTTTCTTTTGGGTTGCATCTCTAACATTACATTCTTTATCTTAAACAAAAGTGGTACCTGTTCGGGACGGTTTGTCAGTCTTAACAAAAGTTCCAAATCCTACATTTCATTTCCAAGTGAGTGTGTCCTCTATACTCTACCTGTTTTATATATATATATATTTATGATGCATTGATCTACATAATAAAGCAGTGGGTTCACTCTGTGTCTGTGTCATAAATTTCTAATTGTGAGTGGCTTTGTTGTGTGTAGAGCACCCAGAAGGTTGGACGCCACAGAATATCCTTGCATGGTAGTGACATCTTATGGCTCATAAGACGTACAAAACGAACCCAATGAAAAACTGGAGAACCTATTCATCTGCTAGTCTTAAGCACTCATGGTTATTGTGGTTTATCTTCTTTTACAAATATTCACTTGTCTTCTTCGTATGTGGCAGTTCCATGTTAATTCTATGAATAAGGAACCAAAAATTATAAGCAAATATTTGTGTGTTTGAGGCACTTTGAAGGGTGTTATTTTTATAATTTTGGTAGGAAAGGTCATCATGATATAAGGATTTAGATTTAGCACATATGACACTATAAATTATCATTTAACTTAAAATTTTCGAAATGAAAAGACTTCAGGGACCAACTGCCAATAAACTTGGTCCCAAGTGCAATGCAACCAACGCGGAGATGAGCAAAAAATCAAATGGATGGAGATTTCAATAATGATCTTAGAGCAGAAGTACTATATCACTCTTCCACTTTTTTGAAAAAGTAAAAGAATAAAGAACCTACAAGCATTACAGCGATGACACTATCTAAGAGTTTGATTGACATTGTTGGACTTTATTGTATATATTTATTTTTTGATTTTTATTATTAGGACAGATTTGATTTTTATATTATGACAGATTTATTTTTTATAATTTAACTCTATTTTAGATAAGAAATTATTATCATAAATTTATATAATGTAGATCATATTTGTACAATTATTAATTCAAAAATAATATTCAGAAATATTCTTTCAAAATACTATAAATTTTTTTATTTAAGTCATATATTCTATCAAAATCTCACCATCAGTACAAGAAGCATTAAATGATAAGAATTTGATTCAAGCCATGAATGAAGAGATGGTGCATTGAAAAAGAATGAAACATAGAAGATTGTTGAGAGACCAGGTGATAAAAGGTCAATAGGATGCAGATGGATATATACTTTAAAATATCGATCTGATAATACACTAGACTGGTATAAAGCAACGTTAGTGGCAAAATGATACACTTAGACTTATGAAATGGAGTATTAGGAGACATTTGTTCCAGTAGCCAAGATGAATACTATAAGAATCTTACTCTCCCTTACTGTCTACTTTGGGTGGAAATTACATCAGTTTGATGTTAAAAATGTCTTTCTTCATGGAGACTTAGAGAATGAAGTTTATATGGAAATTCCCCCTGGATACAACTCCACTAGTGGAAGGAACAATGTATGCAGGTTAAAGAAGGCTTTATACGGGTTGAAGTAGTCTCCTCGTGATTGGTTTGGAAGACTCACAAAAAACAATGGTGTCCCTGTGATATAGATAAAGTCAAGGTGACCATACTCTATTTTTTAAACATTCACAAAAAGGTAAACTCACAGTCCTGCTTGTGTATGTTGATGACATCATTATATCAGGAGATGATCTAGTTGAGAGGTAACTCCTAAAGAAGAAATTAGCAGCTGAGTTTGAAATGAAATATCTCGGAAAGCTAAAGTACTTCCTTGGAATTAAAGTTGCCCACTCTAAGCAAGATATCTTCATTTCTCAAAGGAAATACGTTATAGATCTTCTCAAAGAGATCGGAAAGTTAGGGTGTAAGCTTACCGGTGTACTCATTGAACAGAATCACAAAATGGGAAGTGATAAAAAGAGCCCCAAGGTGGATAGAGCTCAATACCAGAGACTAGTAGAGAAATTGGTATACCCGACACATACTAGACCATATTGAACGTATGCTGTCAATATTGTTAGTTCATTCATGCATGATCCACGGGAGAGACATAGGCATGTTGTTGATCGAATTATACAGTATCTTAAAACCACGCCTAGAAGATGATTAAAGGGGGAAGCCTATCGATGGAAGTGTACACAGATGCTGATTATGCAGGTTCAGTTCCTGACAAGAGGTTAACATTAGATTATTGTATGTTTCTAGGTGGAAATCTAGTAACATGGAGAACTAAGAAATAGAATTTAGTGGCACGGTCAAGTGTAGAAGCTGAATTTCGAGTTATGGCACAAGGAGTTTGTGAGTTACCATGGATGAAGATCATATTATATGACCTGAAACTAAAGTGTGAAGCGCCTATGAAACTATTTTGAGACAATAAATCAGCTATTAACATTACATATAATCCAGTTCAACATGACAGGATAATATACATTGAGATAGATCGATACTTTATTAAGGAGAAATTGGATAGTGGACTCATAACCATAACATACATTTCTTCAGGATATCAGTTGGCAAATGTATTAACTAAGGGACTACCCATATAGCGCTTTCAGGATCTTACTGACAAGTTAGGAATAATAGATATCTATTCATCAGCTTGAGGGGAAGTGTTGGACTTTATTGTACAGATTTATTTCTTGATTTTCGTTATTATAGCAGATTTGATTCTTGTATTATGATAGATTTATTTCTTATAATTTAACTCTATTTTAGGCAAGTAATTATTATTATAAGTCTATATAATGTAGATCATATATGTATAATTGTTAATTTAAAAATAATATTCAGAAATATTCTTTCAAGTGACATAATCTACAAGTCATACTAATTCCTAAGCAGCATAAAACCCATCATCATATAATATATAAAAAGAAGGTACATGCCTTCAAATTATGACATGTGCCACTTAGACATGACAATGTATGTATAAAACGTTATCGTGTGGCAAATATGTACTCTCAATAACTATCATATGACATATCAGACTACAATTTAAATGAAAAGTATACATGTGTCGTTATATTAAAAAAATCATGTCACAGTGGAAAAAATACTAGAAAATAAATAAATAAAATTAGAATTTATAAGTTTTATTTTATTATGTTTGTATTATTTCATAATTTTTAACTTTTAATATTATCCTGTGGAAGGAAATTAATCTCTATAAATAAAGATATAAGATCATTTTTTTACTTAATATTAATTTTATTTATTAGATGATCTTTAATATTTTCTCAAGTATCACATGAGATAAGTATAGATATCATACGAGACTTATGCGTGCATCGCACGAGTGCTAATTTGGTGTAATAATAATAATAATAATAATAATAATAATAATAATAATAATAATAATAATAATAATAATAATAATAATAATAATACACGATGAATTTGGATAAAACGGGCACTAGAAATAATTAAGTTGACTATTAAGTTTTTCCATCATGCAAAATACGTGGCATGCTTGTTTTTTGGTTTTTTGTATTTTTTTTAGGTACATTGAGGGGACAAAGCCTAATCTGGAAAGTTTGTTTTGTTCTTACTTTCTAGTGTCACGCAAGTGTCACTGCTATTATATAAAGCCCAACTTATACCAAGAAAAATACTCATCTCTTTTTTTAAAGAAAGAATTAGAGAAAGAAAAAAAAAGATAAATCTGGTAGGAGAATATTCAAAGCTAGCCGAACATTTGGATTAGCAAGTTGGTTCAAATTCCAGATGGTCTGTGGTTGGATATCCTACTCCTCACCTATTTGTTCCAAGGTACGCCCATATTTCAGTGTCAATCCAAAGTGAACCACACCCAACCCCTTTACCTTGTCACAACTGCAAGGGAGTGATATTCGCAACCTTAGTCTCACACGTAAACTGTCTAAAAAGTTCACGTTAGCATATTGGATATCATTTGAATCCACCAAACTTGATAACACCTCTGTTCCTATATAAGAAATATTTTCACGCGTCTTCACCTTGTACATGGGCGGGTTAGTGGGCTAACCTTGCAACGACTGTCGCGACCGTGATCGTGACGGGAACGACGAATAAAATAAATTGTTAAGAGTCACCACCAATTTTATTTAAATTAGGAAAAATTAAAAAAAAACCCTTTTAGAAAATGATCTTTGAAATCAGATTGGATTCGTGAGTCGATTATGCATAGGGAAGGGTAGAGACTTAACCCCACAACACTCCTAATACATCCATCCTAAAACGATTACCCTAAATTAATTATGCAAAACTTAATAATCTCATAATATATTTGTTTTACCTCTTTTTTATTAAATAAAAAATAAAAAATAAAAATAAATAATTTGTGAAAATTTAAAATTTGGCTTGACAGAATAAAAGTTCTGCTCCTACATATCTTCTGCTGCAATGAAAAACTCAAAGTCACGTAATTCTTTATAAAATTCTTATGGGTTGGTTATTTTTAATTTAAAAAAAATTGAATCATCAAGCTCTCACAACTCAGATGATTACAAAACTTATAGGATCAACAAGCTATCACAACTCAGTTAATCATATTTTATTCTTTAAAAAGAAATGTTTAATGATAGTGGGTTGATTATTTTTTTAACTTTAAAAAAAAAATTGAATCATCAAGTTATCACAACTCAAATGATTACAAAGATTACAGGATCAACAAGCTGTCACAATTTAGTTAATCTCAATTTATTATTGAATTTGTTTTCAAACAAAAAAGTTTACACAAAAAAATTAATAAATAAATAAACCAAACTAATAAATGAATAAGCTAAAATGAAATACACATGTATATAATGAAAGATAATAATACAGGAAAAAATAAACAAACTTACCTCTAAGGCGTATACAAAAATGATATGCTCAAAGAAATTGGTGCACAAGACCTCACACGTTCTCTTCAAATCAAACCTTGTAAAACAACTCACTTCAAGAAAAAAAATTTATTAAAGTTCTCGAGCTCTTATACTTAGTATTAAGTTCAAGAGTATAATTTTTCTAACTCTTATACTTAGTATTAAGTTCAAGGATGTAATTTTTTTGGATGTTAAAACCATTGAGAACCACTCTTTTATACAGGAAGAGAGGAGGAAGAAGGAACATGACTTCTCCAATGTGAAACTTAGTGATCTAAACATCTTAGTTTTTTTTTTAAAAAATCATTTTTTGAATTTCTTTGATGACCCTGACAAAATTGAGTGTTCACAACGACAACCCAATGCAACTACACTCAAAAGAGGCTCAGATGTCCCGATTCACCTCCACAGTGTAATTGTTGGGTCGGGTGGACTCTGAGAGGCTGTTAGTGGCAAAAATGTCAGCCGCACGAGTCACGTTGAAGAGACTTTGGATGACGCCTAAGGTGGTGGGGACTCACAACCTGTAACCAACCAGGGTTCAACACGTGGCGCTATCCTAGCAATTGAAGCTTGTAGCCGTTAATATACAGATTAATCATATAACATATAAAGATAAAGTACATGCCTTCAAATTTGACATGACAGTGCATGTATAAAACGCTACTAGGTGACAAATATGTACTCTCAATAACTGTCATATGACATATCATGCTACAATTTAAATGAAAAGTGTACATGCATTGGTACAATGAAAAAATCATGTCACTCTAAAAAAATTAAAGACTAGAAAATAAATAAAAATTTGGAATTTATAAGTTTTATTTTATTATGTTTGTATTATTTCTTAATTTTTTAACTTTAGTATTATCCTATGAGAGCTAAATATTCTCTATAAATAAAAATATAAGATTATTATTATTTACTTAATATTGATTTTATTTATTATGTGATCTTTAATATTATTCCAAGTATTACTTGGGATAAGTATATGCATTGTACAAGACTTGCATGTGCATCGCACGAGTCCTAATCAAGTGTTAATATTAATAATACGTAGTGAATTAGTATCAAACAGGCACTAGAAATAATTAAGTTGACTATTGTGTTATTTCATTATGCAATATACATGTCATGTTTGGTTTTTGGTTTTTCTTGTGTTTTTTTTAGGTACATTGAGGGGCCAAAGCTTAATCTAGCATGTTTGTTTTGATTCTACTTTCTAGCATCACCCAAATGTCACTGCTATTACATAAAGCCCATCTTATACAAAAAAAAAAGCTCATTTTGTTTTTTAGAGAAAGAAAGAAAAAGAAAAACCTAGTAGGGGAATATCCAAAGCTCGACCAACTAGAACATTTGGACTAGCAACTTGGATCGAATTCCATATGGTCTGTGGTTGGATATCATACTCCTCACATATTTATCCCAAGGTGCGCCCATATTCTAGCATCAATCTAAAGTGAACCACATCCATCCCTTTCACATTGTCGCCTCTGCAAGGGAGTGGTTTTTGCAACCATAGTCTCACTTGTAAATTGTCTAACAAGTTCACGTTACCATATTGTGTATCATTTGAATCCACCAAACCTGAGAACACCTTCGTTCCTATATAAGAAATATTTTCACCCATTTTCACCTTGTACAGGGACGGGTTTATGGACTGACCTTGTGATGACGACCCGGTGCAATTACACTCAACGGAGACCCGGATGACCCGATTCACCTCCACTGTGTAATTATTGGGTCAGCTCAACTCCATAAGGCTGTTAGAGGAGACAGTGTCAGTCGTTTGAGCCACGTTAAAGAGGCTTTGGAAGGCGCCTAAGGTGGTGAGGGCTCGCGACCTGTAACCAACCAGGGTTCGACACGTGGTGCTCTCCTAGTAGTTGAAGCTTGTAACCATTAATGTGCATATTAATCATATAATTATGTAATATACAAAGAGAATGTACATGCATTCAAATCATGACATGTGTAACACCCTCCCTAGGGTATCACATGTCTGACTCCTGACTCAAAATCTAAAAGAAGTTTGCACAAAGTTTGAGTTATAAAAGATGGATTTTAAAATTTCTTTCTTGCTGAAACATAAACTTACTAAAAATATTAGGTAATATTGAAAATCATATTTTAACTATTCATTATGCAATATTGACACCAATTAATATTTCGTAACCAATATAAAGAGAAATATAAAATTAACAGACTCTTTTTTTTTTAACAGTAGCAAACCCCATGACGGGTCCTACTAAATAGCACGGTATAACACTAACGATAAAACTTAACATACTCATTCCTTATCTTGTATCCAGCTTGTTGCATCAGAACTCTACTCCTTGTCTACTCAAAACACCTTCGAACTTGAGATAGTCACTCTTCAATGTTTTCATCAATCTCTGAGTATCTATCACCCGGTATGTCTAAGACAACTCATTCCTTCTACTGTATAATTTTAACAATATAGACACAGCAAAACAATATAACAAAGAGGTGAGATCACCTACGCTAATACCAACATGGTAACATAGAGATAACACAAATAACATACCATACAGATACATCATACTATAATTACAATTATGCCATCATCATAATGTATAAAATAACAATAAACACAATAATACCATCACATTATTATCATCATCATCATCCAAGTATTCAAAACAATTGTCATAGCCAATATCCCTCAATTAATATATCATTCAGATATAAAATGTTCAGTTTCATGCATGTGCACAAAGACTCAGTTTTTCAAAAACAACTCCATGGAGGTTTTCACAATTTCGAGGAGAATGCTCTGTCAATTGTCAGCCTTAGCCCAAAGACAATCTTCCAGTTGTTGAAAAGAATCGTGTTCTTATCGGGTATCGTCAATGCGTTGCGACGGACTGCATCACCAAGTGGCATAGGGTACTCGCCAGTTGTCCACTTGGTCGACCGCCGCGCCTCGACGCTCCCAAGATCCATCATAGACCTCACTATCAATTCTCATTCCCTCTTCAACCACAATGGCCATATCTGATGCGAATATATATCGTGTAAGTCAACCCCAAAGGCCAAATCTTTTCAATTTCATTAGTTCAATGTATCATATGCCTCAACGCATGTTTTTTCAATTCATGTATAATGCACCAAATCCAATCACAGGCATCTCTTTCCAATGCATATAAATTGTACCAAATTATACTGTATTTTTAATAGCAAAATCATGTTATCACATTTTCATAGTTATAAAACACTTTCGTCGCGTTTTCACAAAATTGCGCAACATTTCCGTTACGTTTTCATAATTCCAAAACGTTTTTGTTACGTTTTCAAAATATCGTAACACTTCTGTTACGTTTTTAAAATGCCACAACTCTTTTGTTGCACTTTTAAATCACGTACTAATTTTTTAACATTTTTCTCAATCGCGTAAAAATATACATTTCTTAAATCCCATAATATTTTTTCATTGTTTCAAAATCGCGTAACTTAAAAATCATCATTTTAAGTCGCGTAAATCATTTTCTTTCATTTTTAAGATATTTAAAACATTTTTCAAATCACATAATGATTTTCCGCTATTTTCACAATCACGTAAAAATAATTCATCACTTTTCCATCACGTAGTGATTTTTCAATAGTCATTCAAATTACGTAAAATATTTAAACATAATTCAAATCGCGTAGAAATATTTCAACGTATTTAAAATCGCGTAGAAATATTTTACTGTATTTCCAAACACTTAGAAATATTTTACTGTATTTCAAACCACGTACTTTAAAATTATGTTTTTAAGATATGTACATAATTTTTTTACCACAATTTCATTACAAAAAATATTTCTCAACCTTCAAATATTCCTTTTTCAACTTTTCTTAAAATAATATAACTTTATACTTCATGTAATATATTTTCTTACTTAAGAAAATCTTTTTCCACATTTCTTTACTCAAGAAATCCTTTTCCAAAATATAATTCATAAAATCACTTTTCCATTGATATAAATCAACGTTTCAAAACTTAACATTTTCTAACGTACTTTCAAAATTCAAAAATAAGTTATATGCGTTAAGAACTTTTCAAATCACCATTATATTCTCCATTTTTCTCAAATCACTTCCAAAATCATTCTTCAAAATAAATTAGAGTTCAAACATGTTCAACCTCTCTTTGTCTTTCGTTTATAAAATTCTCCCAAGTGATAAAAACACTCTAATTCCCTTTCCAAATTCCTTGTATTAAATCAAGTTACGTTTTCACTTTGAAAATCACTTTGTTCATAAAAATTAAGACATTATAAGCCTTTAAAAAAAACGTGGACATGACTATTGAAACCATCAAATATTTTTCCTTTTAAATTGATATGATTTTACACAAACAAAACCATTAAAAATCCTTTACAAAAACGTAAGACTCATAGTCTTTGAAAATCAAATCATTTGTTCATTTTCATTTTTCACTTTCTTTGCAAATCCATTTCACTTTCTTTGCAAATCCTTAAAATCATCGTTGCTATTTTCATTTAAATCTCATGTTTAGTAAAATACTTAGAAACTTTTTACACAAAATAAATCAATAAAAATCCTTCTAAAACCGTGTTCATGTACTCTTTGAAAAATAAACTCTTTATTTATTTTCCTTGCTTTTTCTAAACATCTATTTTTATCATTCAAGAAAATATTAATTTTGTGAACACCTATCTTGAGGTGTCTTAACCGAAATTCACCATGTTCTAAGGATCAAAAATTAATTCCCTTGTTCTTGAAAAATTTCAACATGAACCCTAACCAAAGGCATCAAAACCGTAGTTCTTCCTTGGCCATTGGGACCAAAATTAATTTTCTTTCCATCATAAAATCATGTCATACACATACATACACAATGTATATATATATATATATATATATATATATATATATATATATATATATATATATATATATATCAAAAATGCATGTCATATTATCATCATGCATAGTATAAGCATACCATCAAAATCATAAAAATCAAAGCATATTAAGCATAAAAGCAATTAATCAAAGCTCATAAACACATATAAATTATTACATGACCATGGATATGAATCCACACATGAATTCAACACCCATCAAATATAAGACCATCTCTCACCACTATGTTTGGTTGGTGAGATGGATCTCCCTCTTACCTCTTAAAGATCCTCAAAAACTCCTTATTTTGCTTCTTTTCCAAGTCCTTCATCACCAATGGCTTCTCAAATACAAAACAAAATACATAAAAATTAGTATACTAAGCTTAATTAAGAGGAACCATGGATCAAACATGGTTTAGATCATGAAAAAGAAAGAAGAAATGAAGTTTCCTTACACTTCACCTCAAAAACCCAATAACTTTGATCTTGAAGAAAGTCCATGAAGATGAATGATTTAGAGAAAATCTCCAACATGAAAGTTGTTTAGAATATCATGTAGATTCAAGATCTATAGTTGGATGAAATTAAAAGAGATTGGATGGTGGTTTTGAGGTTCTTGACCGAATGGTTTCTCTTGAAACACAAAGATAGAATTTTTTATTTTTGATAGAAACTTGAAGCTTGGATTTGAAGTCCAAGATGAATGATTTTGGTAAAACTCATAACTAGAGATGTTCTTAGAATGGTGTTTAGGTTTAGGAAATGTGTTTAGATGAAATTTTAGAAGCTTGGAGACATAGCTCCTAGGTGTTGGCCGAATGGTGTTCTAGGAGAAAAGAATGAAGTTTTTGTATTTTGTTTTAGAAGATGATGAATAGAAAGACAATTATGAGATGATGAATAGAAATCAACCATTTTGGTCTCCTTTAGGGTGCATGGCCGTGAGGTAGCTTGAAGGAAAAGGAGAGAAAAAAAAGTTTGAAGACTTTAGACTTTAGGAAATGACCAAGAATAATCAATAAGGAGTAATAATGATGTCTTCAAATTTTCCTTCACTCAAAAGCCACCAAACCATAGCCCCCCCTCCAATGCATTCTCCTTGAATGCAAATTGATTAATAATGATCAATAATGATACACCATTGACCATGACATGTAATAATGGTCATAAAGCTTTTTTTTCTTTGTCTCCTAAACAATCTAAAACCGTCCCCTTTCATGCATGCTTCTCTTGTGCATTTAATTATTTGTCATCATTATTAGCCACCATCTAGAGCATTTCTAGCCATTGATTAATTCAATGGTTATGATTTGTAGACTTTTGATTTGTAAGACTTAATCTGGTAATTCAATCTTTCTTCTTTAAATTCTAGTCATTGGATGTGTTTCCAAAATTAAGGGTCAAGATTACTCTTCTTATTTTTAATCCAAAGGTCATAATTAGTCTTTGTCACTTTTTAAGACTAAATCTTCATCATTGATTAAATCTAAATCCAATGGTCATAAAATGGCCTCACATTACTTTACAAGACCAAATCTCGTCCTTAATCAATTCTATATCGATGGTTACAAATGGTCGCCATAAATCACTTTATATGACCAAATTTCTACCCTTGATTTAATCTCCATCTAATGGTTATAAATGATCTTATTCACTTTTAAGATCAAATCTCCACCGTTGATTAAATCAAGATCAAGTCTCCATCGTTAATTAAATCAATGGTGGATATCCAAACTACCAAGGTTGACTTAAGCAATTTAATTTATATTTTTATCTGCTAAAACCCCACGAAAGAATATATTTACTGTATTTTTTATCGTCCGATAAATTAAATACAGTACAAAACATAGTATAATAAAAATTTTAAAATTATTTCCGGATTCAGGTTTAGTAAGATCCCCTATCTTCGTCTAAATAGTACAAATTTTTCTATGCGTAGAAAAATTTTCACTTTGCGGGACCCACCTAGGCCCACGTATGGCCACCTGGGCCCACATACACCCCCTGGGCCCACAATTAGTAAAAAAAAATTTCATAATCATTCACAAAAATCACAAAAATTATAAAATGCACAAATATCAAATTAAATTACGTAAAATAATTAAAACCTAATGGTAAAAATTAAATTACGTAAAGTTTTTCCCAGCCCGAAAATTTTTATTTTCCTGACACGGAGTAAATCACTCAAAACCATCAAATACGTTGACGGAAAAATTAAAATAATTTTACAGTATCCAGAAATTACTAAACAGTAAAATTCTGTTAACTGTCAAAATTACTACTTAAGAGATATGAAATTTTGGGATGTTACAACATGTGTCACTCTGACATGGCAGAACATGTATAAAACGTTGTCATGTGACAAATAAGTACTCTCAATAACTATCATGTGTCATATCATGCTACAATTTAAATGAAAAGTATACATGTGTTGTTACATTGAAAAAATCATGCCACACTGGAAAAAAATTTAAAGAATAGAAATAAATTAAAATTTGAAATTTATAAGTTATATTTTATTTTGTTTGTATTATTTCATATTTTTTACTTTTAATATTATCTCGTGGGAACTAAATATTCTCTATAAATAAAGATATAAGATTATTATTTTTACTTAATATTAATTTTATTTATTATATGATCTTCACTATTATCTCAAGTATCATATAATAAGTACACGATCGCATTTGAGACTTGTCGCATCGACGAGACTTGTCAGCATCGCACGTACAATTAATCTAGTCATATAATATATAAAAAGAATGAACATGTTTTCAAATCATGAAATGTGTCACTCTGACATGATAATGTATGTATAAAATGATGTCATATGACAAATACATATTCTCAATAATTGTCATGTATCATATCATGCTACAATTTAAATGAAAAGTGTGCATATGTCATTACATTGAAAAAATCATGCCATGTTAGAAATTTTCTTTAAAAAAATAAAAAAAATTAAAATTTGGAATTTATAAGTTTTATTTTATTATGTTTGTATTATTTCATAATTTTTTACATTTAATATTACCTCGTGGGAGCTAAAAAGTATCTATAAATAAGGATATGTGATTTTTTTTACTTAATATTAATTTTATTTATTACATGATCTTCAATATTATTCCAAATATTACATGGGATAATTACATGTATCGTACGAGACTTGTATGTGCATCTCACATGTACTAATCTAGTTTCCATGAAACAAAGGAGTAAGAGTACACAACTGTTTCTAATTTAGTAAGGTCTTACATAACATGGGAGCATGAGGCTGAATACTTACATCTGCACTGTGATAGTGTGACTGTTTCTTCTCTGTCTTCTTCTTTTCTCTGTGTTTCAATCTTTTTCTCCTTCCTCCTTCCGTTTATGTTATTGATATTAATTGCGAGTTATGGGACTTCTTAAAATAAACTCTAATTATCATCATCTTAATTACCCTTAAATTATTTTCCTTTATATCATAAGCAGCCCTAGAAATCAACTCAATACTTATGGAAAAATTGTATCAAAACTCAATATCAAATTCATATAACATTTCCATACACTAACATAAAGACAATGACAACCTTAAAACAAATTCAAAATCGAGCATTGAGAGGACAAGATAATGAGATGTCTCATTCTATAGTTCACGCACACACAAAAGTACAAATAATCTCTTTTTTTTATTTAAATTTTTTATGTATGAAGATTCATGTTCAACATCCTTCAAAGCCAGTCAAGAGTTATAAAATATCCTTATATATTTTTCTTAGCTAACACATTAATTAATTTTCTCCCTTTTTCTTTTTCTTTTTTAAATTCTTGACACTCTCATTGATCTCTTTCGGTCACCGTTACCAGAGTTTGTCAGTATACTTGCCTCCATATCACAATTTTATAGTCAAATAAATTCTTGCAGATTTATTATGTAATATTAAAAACTAGTGTCTCTGCACACATTCAACATTCCAAGAAGACACAAGAGTCAAGACTGCATGCCAAGTGCCAGCCTAATCCTTTTTGCCTACTTTAAATTTAAATCTCTTGGGTCAATGATTCCTTAATGGAGTTTTTGAAGGCTTTTTTTAGACTGTGAAGCTTAGACACCAAAAGAGAATTGGCTTACTTATATAGTAATGTTATTTAATAATGAAAAACTGATATAGTGAGGCGGAGTTGATGGTTGTTGTGACCCATATATAGGTTACTTATTACCCTGTCTTTTTCTTTGTTGATTTTTACACTAATAAGTATTTGCTAAAATTCATAAGATAATTTCTGTCGCATTGAACATGAAGATAGAACAAATAAATTTGGATTAGATGATTGTGAAAAGCTGATAAGATAAATAGAAAAATGTAACAATACTAGACAGAAAAAATAAAAAGAAAGGAAGAAAACAAGTGCTAGCAGCCAAGGCTACACTAGTCTTATGATTCAACGCCACTAGGTAATTAAACTTAATACTTTTTCCTTATAGTGGCAATTTTTGCTTTATCCAAACAATATATGTTTATTCTATTACAACTACTACAATTCTAGGCTCAAATTCAATGTCGCAATGTAATTGGTTAAAGTAATTTGACATTTGTTTTTCTTAAATAAAATTTTAAGTTTGAATCTTGTGAATAAAAAAATTAACATTATTTTTTTTTATATATTTGTGGTCTAACCTGACTCGAATTTAAATTAATCAAATTTTAATGCGACTTCTAAATACTAAGAGGTTTATAAAAAAAAAAAATTCAATGTCGCATATGGAAACCATCATGTTCAAGGGGTTTGCTTGATTAGGAGTAGCAATTTGAACTCTGAAATCGTAGCTTTTTTAAAATATCACATACTGACTAGAATTAAAATAAAAACCAAACGAGGAAAAAGAACTGGTGAGGATTCAATTACATTTATGACAGGGCAGTAATGCAAAATGTAGCATGAGTACTGAGACTGCATTTGAAAAAGCCATTTGAATAGCTTGCCAATTTTTTTAAACTTACTTGCAACTACCGAGTGACAGATGTAAAATATAGCTGAAGTTAAGTCGAAAGGTGAAGTTTGGAATCAATTGTAGATAGTGAGATATGAGAAAAATATGTTCTGAAATCCTCAAACATAACCTAGAAAGTCATTTTGAAAAAAAATAAAAAATAAAAAAAGAATACTTCATCTCTCTCCTATTTTCTTCTTAGATGCATTCTTTTCGACTTCATTAAGTTTTTTATTTTCTATATTTTTAGACTATTTATTTTATTAATTATTTTATTTAATTATTTATGTTTAATATAATTCATAGAATTGATTGTCATCTATTTTTTTTTGTTATTGCAGTCAAGTGGTATCTAGGTCAGCTTTTACACACTTCGATTGATCTACCTCACTAGTTCGATCAAAGACAAATTATTCACGTTAAGATTAGGAGATTCATAAAAATATTTCTTATGATTTGACTCCAAATAGTATAAACTATGAAATTCTTACATTTTTTTGTGAACTAAGGTTAAGCAAGGAAGCTTAACCCTATGAGTCGAGTTGCGCTTAAGAAAAACCCTCCAAAAAATGATGGCTCAAACATGATTTGAATACACATTTACCTTTGGAGTCACGAGCAGCTTACCATTTAACTTGACCACCTTAGGTAAAGGTTAGGCAAGAAAGCCTAATTCTCGGACTAGGTCACATGTTCACCTTTAAGGTCATAAGTCACTTACTAATTGACCCAAGTATCTTATGTACCATTAAATTTTTACATAACTTTTGGTTTCTCATAATATCTCTCATTCAATAGATGAGTTACCAATCTCTCCAATTATGGTGAGACATATAAATAGATATTTTTTTTAATAATATTATTTTCATACATATAAATCACATGATCAAATAAAAAATTACATACTTAAGAAATTCAAACTTCTTTCATTTAGACTAATACACGTTGATAAATTCTTACATAACTAACTCTTGATCGTCTCCAAAAGTTTTTTTTTTTGGGGGTACAATTTATAAGGGTTAACTTAATAAATTTGGGTCCTATATTCCTATTTGTGGCTAATTAGAGCTAAATTATTTAAGACAATAGTATATGCGAAATAATTAACGGTTCAATTTTAATTTGACAACTGCAAGCGAATACTCAGACCCAATATATCATGACATTATTATTTGCAAAAGAACGTAATGCTTAATAGCTTAATTTATATGGTAGTAGTTGTAGGGGACTACATTAACAATAGATAATAAATTGAGAAACTTCATTAAAAAAAATTCAAAATACAATGACTAAAATAAATACAGTGTGAAAATGTAAAAAAAAAAAAACTTGATTAAACCGTTCTTTAATGATATTTTGCAAAGCCAATCAAAAAAAAAATGATATTTTGCAAAGGATTTAAATTTTGATGCACTATCAGTGTAAATTTTTTTTACACTATTATCTAATTATACATTATCACATCATTAAAAAATATATAACTATTTCAAAAGTCACACATATGATAATATATGTATTAGCGTGATTAATTATAATTGATATTATGATTGACCACGATTGATTTTAAGAATAATTGTAATTGATTTAAGTACATAATTAGATTGATTTAAGTACATAATTATATTTTATTATTTTTTTTAATGTACAATATTTTCTTCTATAAATAGAGACTAATCATCTAATATACATTCATTCGAAATATATATAAATTAATAATATTTATTTCTTTTTTTTCTCTTTCTAACTTGGAATCAGAGAGTTTAGGCTCTCGGTCCAATCACAGATTTCAAACTCCGTTTCAGACTCCATCCTAGATTTCAGACTTCAAACTTAGCCATAGATTCTAGACTCTAGACTTCGTCATAAATTTCAGACTCCAGACTCAAAACTCCAAACTCCATACTCAATCATCATTTTGACCGATTCCGCACTCTGATTTCCAAACTTAAGTTAGTTTCTTTTATACTCACTTGAGTTTGAGGGTGGATGTTAGCATTATTAATTATAATTGAGATTATGATTTATCACTATTGATTTTAGGGATAATTATAATTGATTTAGTACAGAATTAGATTAATTTAGTACATAATTATATTTTTTTTTGTACAACAATATTATTCTATAAATAGAGGTTAATCCTCCTGTATACATTCATTCAGAAATGTATACAAATTACTAATATTTGTCTCTCTATTTTTTTTAAACTGTATGATTGGTTGATAGTATAAAACCCATTACACTGACAATACATCAAAATTAAACTATTTTACAAATAATTTAATTTTGATAAGAGTTTAATTTTGATGTATTATCAGTTTAAAGATTCTTTACACTGACACCCAATTATACATTGTCACCTCATTTAATAATATTTAACTATTTCAAAAGTGACAAATATGATAATGTATAATTAATTGATAGTGTAAAATTTTTTACACTAACAATACATCAAAATAAAACTCTTTTGCAAATGATTTAATTTTGATGCATTGTCAGTGTAAAGATTCTTTACACTGTCATTTAATTATGCATTGACATATCATTTAAAAATATTTAACTACTTCAAAAGTGACATATAATAATATATAATTAGTTGATAGTGCAAAAAATTAATTTTTTTAAAATAATTCAATTTTAATGCATTGTTAATATAAATTTTTTATATTGTTATTAATTATATACTGTTATGTCATTAAAAAAATATTTAATTATTTAAAAAATTACACATATAATAATATATAATTGATTAATAATATAAAAAATTGTATATTGACAATGCATTAAAAATAGACTCTTTTGCAAAACCTGCAAACAATTATCAAATTATGATTTAAGTATATGTGGTAGACCATAATTAATTAAGTCCAAATTAAAAACATTACTAGTTATTAATATTGTGAAAAGGGACTTTGGGCGGCAAGTTGCCCGTGGAATGTGAACTATTTACGATTGGCAGGTATTTATTAGTTAGAGTGTTTAGTTCCACGTTTGAAACAATAAACTCAAGTTGAAGCTCCTAGAATGTGGGTCTATATTTGGTCCAACTTAAATGGAATTTTGCTCTCAAACTTTGGTTTGAGCTGACTTTTCCGTGGTTAAAGTGGCTATTGGAGCACCTTGATCGCAAATTTAAAGTCTTTATTATTTTGTTTGACATTTTTAACTCAGCAACTTAAATGGGTAGAGCACTTCTTTGAAGCAATATTTATATAATTTTTTATTTATATAATTTTTTTATTTATATAAAATCTATGTATTGAAATAAGATTTAATTGTTATTATTGTTGTTATAAAATTTAACTCTAACACTAAAATAAAAAAAAACATTTATAATTTATCCTTTAAAATATTTAAATAATTAAATTAAATAAAAGATAATATTAGTATTGTAATATAAATCTCATATCTTTTTTAATAATTATACATTTAAAAATAATTTTAATAACATTCATTTTATTAAATTTATTTTTAACTAAAATTAAATTTACAGAATTAAATTAATTCAAACTCTAATTTGTAAACTCTAATTCAAACACACTTATTATTTAATACTTACTCTGCAAAATGATTTAACTGTCTCCCCTGTCAAAGTTTTCTAGGAGGTATGAATAAATATAGTTCAAAGTTTCTTACCAAAAAATATGACAAAATGAAATCTGAAGATTTTTCGACATTAAATATAGGTGGGGTTAAGTACCTGTAAAATGCAAACCAACTCACTACTTAAAAAACTGTTGCCTTTCAGTGATGAATTTTAAAACCGGTAGAGATCTCTTATGGTCTTAGAACTAGCAGATATATGAGATATGTGAACAATGAAGAGAATGGATTTCTCTCTCCTCAATGAGCCAAAGCAGGAAATGGCCCCATCAAGGCTTAGTTCAAACAAGAACAGTTACCTCTGAAAGAACAATCCTCATTGATAATTATATTAAGTATATCAAAACATTTTTATCTTTATCCCCCCGTGTCATATAATGAAGCCAATCATTTACCTAGCTGTTAACCAACTAAATCATAATTAAGTGCGCTAACGTTGCCTCGGTATCCAAATTCCACACCAAATAAATAACAAGTAAAAAATAATACTACTCATATAAATTTACATGCACATTATTTTATATATGTACAATAAAATTTATCTTACCTAATTTTTTACACATTTTCACAATTGTGTCACCTATACCTGATATGTGATGTACAGTTATCTTACAGAAGTTGTGTGTCAAGCATTATTTAAAAGTAAAAACACCTTGTACCAAAAAAGAAAAAAAAACCACCCTGTTATGGTAATTATTGAAAAAGAATTTCACAATAAAGAAAAAGAAAATACGAGTCTGAATTGTGGGTTTCCATCGCCAATTTCCATTTTCTGCTGAGTGTGACTGACCCTTCCCTCTTCTGCTTTTGAACAGCTTTTGTTCTTTGGCACTCTGCAACATGTGTACGACAAAGACCATTATCTCCCATTTATTACATCCGTAATCTTTCAACGATCCCAATGTCTCAAAATCTCAATAAACAAAGGAACAGGACCCCAACTCAGCTCACAGTTCTTTGTGTTTTGGAAACTCAGACCTGAGAGCTGCTGCCTACACTTCTCACAATGTCAATGCACCACTCTCCAATCGGGTGCTACTCCCATGAGAATCTCACTCTCTTGGAGCTCATTCCCATGGATGAATCTTCTAAAAACCATCTTGGGTCTTCACTAGCAGAGTAACATTTTTGAATGTTTTCATGAGTTTCTCATCTGAGTTATGTTGTTCTGCTGATTCTAGCATTTCTGTGCTTTACCCTACATGGTTTTGGGATTGGTGCTGAGCATGAACAGCTAAAAAAACAAGGGTAAGTAAGTGTGCATGAAACCATGACTTCTTGTGTTCTTTTGAACTTAAATGTTAAATTTTGTCTTCTATGTTTTTTTTTTTTAAAAAAAAGAAGAAACATTGGATGGGGAGTGTATGTATGGTTTCATCAACTCCGAGGATGAACAACAAGAAGTATATCTTTTAATATCTGAAAAAATAAAATATGAAGAAGGAATCTCAAAAAGATTTCAGCTTGCCAATGGTTTCATGAAAATTATGACTTCAGGTGACTAAAGTTTGAGTTTTTGACAGTCTGAAATCTTGAGCCAGCGTTGATTTTGTGTTTTTTTTTTCTCTTCAGCTTTTGCAAATATCGATAATTCTTACATAATTTCCTAGTTATATCCTTTATGATTTCAGTGGAGATTTGCTTACCGATCTACAACTTTTTTTTGTCCATGAACGGTTGAGTAGTTGCTTCAAGAATCAAATTGGACACATATACAAATAGTTCAGTTTTCAAAATTCATAGTGTAAATGATCTAGATTCTAGACTTTTTTTTGTTTTTGTTCTCTTTTGATGTTTCTTTTATCTATCTTCATTGTAGATGACATTGTTGATGGGGACTGATTATTTAAGTGCACTAGTTTCAGTGGGACGAACAAGTCTTATTTTTGTCTGATGTAGACAAACCGTGAGATTCATGAGGACAAGACCATTTAAATATTCTATGAGAATTTAATAAGAATTGGCATATGTGTTGGTTTAGAATATAAACAGCTGCTCATTTTATTGATGAAATTTATGTGACAGAATATCTCCCAGGACTCAGTCATGTATAGATCATTTGTGACATGTGATGATCCAAAAGGAGTTGTGGAATGTGGGAAAAAAATCAGGAAATACAGGTCTTGTTCTCAGAAAATGAAGGACAAGATAAAAGTCCAGAAGACAGCTGAAAGCTTAGAGTCATCCTTCATAAATACAAGACACAAAGAAGAGAAGGTCCCAAAAGGATCCATTGAAAAATTATATAATTCATCATCCTTGCAGGTCTCTAGAGGGGACCAAAGTTTGAACAACATGATTGATTCATGGTCTAGTGATCTTATGTATGATGGAAGGTCTGAAGATAATGCGAAAGATTTGTTAAAAGGAGCTATTGATCTGCAAGATTCTTTAGTCATGCTTCGCAAGTTGCAAGAGGCTTCACAACATATGGCTCATTTGAAGAGAAAACAGACTGAGAAACCTAGAAGAGACAGAATTGATGCAAAGATGATTGGTAGAATTCATGGTAATCAATTTAGTGAACAAAATCATCCGATGAGATTTCAAAGACCTCAGCCTTCTGTTAATGGTTCTTCAAGTAATTGCACAGAGGAACTTAAGAAAGTGATTAAGGAGAGTTTGGTTGGGCAAAATCTATTTCCAAACACAACCATTGAAAGATTGGATTCAGCATCAGAAACACCTTCTACAAGCCCGAGCCAATCTTCTGGGGTTTGGACTGACAGGCTTTCTGATCCTTCTTTCTCACTTAGAGCTTCAAAGATGAAAAGAGGACCCAATCTAGTTGCCAAGCTGATGGGTTTAGAGGAAGCCCCCTCAAGATCATATGCAGCTGTTATGCAGAAACAGTTGGATGGTAAAAATATTCTGAATCAGAAGAGATCTATATTTGAGATAGATATGCCCAAGGTAAGAAAGCATGATTCTATAGTTGAGAAGGTTAATCCAGAAAGAAAGACCCTGAGGGAAACTCTTGAGACTATGCATTTCAAAGGACTTTTGAAGAAGAGTTTTGTCAAAGAGCCTAAGCTTCAGGTCCATCATTTCAGTGGTCCCCATTCCAGGCAGTTTGATGATTTATCACACATTGTACTTATGAAACCTCGATGCACTCCATACCAGGAATCAGTAAAACCCCATTTGCCAGTTCCTCCAGAAGAGTTATCCCTGGGAAAACTGAAAGCAGAAGTGATCTCTTCCAAAACTATCAAACACAGAAAAGGTTCCAGTTCCACTGACATAGAAAAAGAAACGGAAATAGATGTAAGCAAAAGGCTTACCAAAGAGGAAGGACCTAAATTCCTCAAAGAGGTTGTTAAACTGAATGCAAAAGGAATCAATCCTATTCAAAATGAAAAGTTTTCAGGTAAGGTAAAACTGCATTGTCACGTTTGTCACACATCACAGGTAAATGAGACAACTGATAAAAAATGTAAGGTACAGACCATTAGCAGAAAACTGCCAGAAAAGGATATCTCAGAACCTAGAATTGTGGCAACACCTCAAGATCAACGAGAAATCACCTCCACAAAATTGAGGAAGCAACAAAGTGGGTCCAGAATTGACCAGAATGAGATTTCCTGCCTAAAGAGCACAGCTTCAAACACCATCTCCATTTTAAAAAAAGAGACACAAAAAATTAATAATTCCAAGTACCTTAGTATGGAGATTAAAGAATCTGATTCTGTGGTAGATTCCCTAACACATAGAAAGAATCAGATGAAGAACCAAAGTCCTGTTGCTGAGCCTGAAGCAGCTAGAACAATTGTAAGTATACTTTACTGTAATTTTTTTTTTTAAATCACTATGGGAATGTAGAAATGTGGGAATTAACATGTAGAAACAGAGTTTGGATCATATAATCAATGAATGAAGCGAGACTTTCAATCTGTGTTTAATTCACAATTCTTCTGCACAGGCTGAACAAATTGGGCAGGGAGAAGAGAAGAAGAGTATTGATGTTCCTTGCAAGGATAATTATACTGAGATTAGAATGGCCACTACACTAGCAGTTGAACTCCTCATGGGGTGTGAAGCAGATGCCTCCGCAAATAAGATTGGAGGTAAGCTTCTCAAGTTATCACTAGTGGCACAAAATTGAACTTACAACTCAAATGATTAGATGGTGAGAGGTTATGAATATAATATTTTAAATAAATTAAACAAAAATGCACACACAGCAGTATATATATGCATTAGTTAATACTTATTATGCATCTTCTTTGTACTTATCATTATCATAGATAGAGTGAAACCATGCTTATCATTATCACAGATATGAGAGTTTCATGGCTTCTTATTTTCTTAAACAATTTCAAAACAAGGTTTATAATTACTGATATCTGATGAAAACCATAAACTGTACTACTGCCCTCCATTTCTGCTGGCGTCTCTTTCCTGCGGTCTAGGGGCCTTAGCCTCTCTTGTATATCAAAAAAAAATTATGAAGTTTCATAGTTTTCACTTTTCAGGGAAGAAATTACGTGCAAAAAAGAGCATTAGTTTATCTATTGTTTGCTTGGAACAAATATTAAAACACTCCTTTTTACTGTTTCCATGGGATTTTGCAACATTAGGCTGTAACATTTTGCAACATAAATATCTCTAACCTAGAAAATGCTATCTGAAACAAGCTTGATCCATGATGAAAACTTACCCGAGTCAGAGGCACCACACAAGTGTAGAGCTTTTATAGTTCATTTCATGTGAACATGGTAATGTTAAGCATTGTTCAACTTGCTCCACATTGGTGTTATCATTACACCAGGAGTAAATTATAAATTCTTTGTGACATGACATGCATTTTGATTTTTGACACTTCCTATTGCAGAATGTAGATGTTTATGTGACTCATTTCTCACTTTTTGATATTGCAGAAGAATGTAAGCGGAGCAAGAGTTCTTCAGGCGATGACGTTATGCTGCTAAAGTCTGAACATGAAAATGATTCTATCCCTGCTGAAGAAGCTCATGAAAGCACCAACTGCAGTGAAACCAATAGCAAGCATGACAAAGAGAGGGCTGAGCTGAAACGTTTTCTTTTAACCAATCAATCATTTATTGGCCATGCAGAGGAGCTCTTCAATCTTGATGTGGATTGTCCTAAGATCCTACAAAAAGATGAAACTAATGGGATAGCCAATCTCAGGCTTTATTTGGATTGCGCAAATGAACTCACTGAGTTTAAAAGCCTTCAAGAGTCACAAGTAGTTCGTTCTTTCTTACTAACTTGTGCGGGGAATTCAAGATTACACATCTCTTTAGCCAGGTTGGTTGAAGAAATCTATAATGCCATTGAGAATCTGAAATGTTACAGTGAAAATTCTGGGGAGAAACTTTTTGTAGACAATCTCTTTGCAATGATGGAGAAAGACATAACGTGCAATGGACTGATAAATGGAATGTGGGAGTGGGGTTGGAGGCATGGATTTTCTCCAAATGATTCTGAGATAGTTGTCAATGAAGTGGAAAGCATGCTTGTAAGTGGATTAATTGAGGAGGTTATTATAAATTTATGATTAAATTAATATTTTGACTATATGGATACACAGCCTTTAAAAAACAGTATCTTCACCTTGTAGATAAGGGTTGATTATACAAGATAGAAGAGTTGAAACCGTTGGCTACAGAAGTTGCATAATTTTGCAATGAAATGTTTTAGAATAGTAATAATGTTTGACCATACTAGCTAATTCACAGCCACTGAAAATGTCAAATGCAGAGACAGGAATCATAGTTTTTTTTATGGTGTACTGGAATCATAGTTAACGTCATTTTGTGCAACTTTCGTGATTACTATTTACTAGTATTCTTTTTATTACATTACCCACTTTACTAACCATAGAAATAAAGTAACTGTCAAAAAAAAAACCATAGAAATAAAATAACAATAATGCATTTTCATTGTTTCCCAATAAGTTTTAGTAACTTTTCGTTTTATTTTGAAAAAAAAAATGGGTATAACCCTTCTATGTTATTTATTTATTTTGCTTTGGAGACGTCACTAATGAAAAAGAACTTAACCGTATTACTTTATGTTAGAAAAAATTAGTTTTAGACTGAAGAGTATAAAAATATCCAAAAAAAAATTATTTATTTCATTCTAAGGATACATACTCAACTTGAAAGAAATAAAATAGAGAAAAAAATTAACATTGTTAAAAAAAAAATTTGTATAAATTATAATTGTAAAATAGAGGAAATTTCACATGAGTAATGCTTACAATATACACTTTTACTCATATTTCATCACACTTTTATAATTACTGCCCTATGATTGGTGTTGGCCCACCAAAACTTTTGCCCCCCTCTCTTAGATGTTGCCACTCATGAAAGGTGTGAAGATATGTCATGGAAGGTTTTGTGTGAGAAACATTATTTTTAAAAAAATGGATATTATTGTGAAGTAACTATACAAAATCCATTCTATATATAACAATGTAATATATACATATTTATATGTACATTACTTCATATCTATACAAGTTTCACTATTTAATTATAATTAGACATACCTCATTTTTTACATATTTATATTTTAATTGTCACATATATATTGTTGATGTGAGAGATATGCTCTCAAAAGTGATATATAGGAAACATTATTCTTGTATATAAATAGTTATAAATACCTATTCTACATTCGCCAGTTATAAGTGTTATCAACTTAAAAATTTAAAAATATTTTTTGTATCATTAAATATGATATTTCGTATAGACATCGTATATTGATACGAGTGTAAGTGAATATTGAGATATATTATATTTTAAAGTAAAAGAAATGTATCTTGTATACTAATGTGAAAGATATGTTAAAGTCTAAATGTACAAATAATGAAATTGTAAAAATTATGCCTAAAAACATGTTCTTAAGCAAGGTAATTAGATGTTGTGTCAAATCATTAACATGTATGGGTAGATCCAATGCCATTGATTGTGTTATAATTTGAAAGATTTTATCATATGTCACATAATTCTATACTTTAGATATAGAACAATATTTTTTTTTTTAAAAGAAATACTAGTTGAGTTAAATATGTCTACTTGAGTTAAATATGTACATGACTAAATACGTGGTTAAGTTTGATTTTAACAAGAAAAAAAATAGAGTAAACATTCACTTTAGTCTCTAAAATTATATGTACTGGTCACATTCGTCCTTGATTTTAAAAAATTGACAATTTAATCTCTGAAATCTCAAAACGTAAGTTACGTTAGTCCCTGCATCAGTTGCCGTCAGTTAAACTTGATGGAGATGCACACGTGGCATGTTAAGTGCCAACTTGGACTTGGACGCTGATGTGACTTTTTACCTAGTCCAAAACGACGTAGTTTCGGAATAAACACTCACTTTAGTCCCTGAAGATTCATGCATTGGTCACATTAGTCCCTAAATTTAAAAAATTGACAACTTAATCCTTAAAATCTCAAAACATCAATCACGTTAGTCCCCGCATCTTGCCGTCAATTAAGCTTGACAGACATGCACACGTGGCACGTTAAGTGCCAAGTTGGACCCAACAAATTTTTCTCTCCTGATGTATGTCATGTATTGCTCTAGTTTTGAAACAGTTGCTCACCATTTTTCACTGTTCCACTGCTAGGTTCACCTAGAATAGTTTGTTTGGTATGTTTGTAAAATGTTATCTCTACTCTCTTATTCTGTCTCAGTTTTTTATGATCAACTTCACGGGTTTTGATTGGACAAAGGAAGGAAAAGCCTATGACAATTCGCTATGTATGATTTTCTTTAGTTTATTTGACTTGAGAAAATACTTGTATTTTTTAAGAAGATTTTTCTTAGCCAACAACTCTGTTTTGGGACAATCTCTTTGGTGCCCATCACACAATCTTTTTAAGGGAGGAGTCGTAGCAGATATACAAATAGATTAGAAACCTTTGTTGTTTTAATATGTTTGTTTGTATTTTCTATATTTCTCTTTTGTGTCTCCTCTATAGAGGATTTCTTATCCTCATTTTCCATTGTATTTATTTTCTCATTTATGTCTAATATTATTTTATAAAAAAATGAAATTAAATTTATTAACGTAGTTGATATGTGACTAAAATGACTACAACTTCTTTTTTCTTTGTTAACTATGTCAATCATACGATATTAACTTCAATATATTCTGTTGGAAAAAATTGATCCTCAAAATTTAAGGTGACTAAAGAATAATATTATGGAATGACCACATATGGTAGCACAAATCATAATTTGCAATAATCCTTGATTTGACTTACGAAAAAAATGAAAAAAAAACGTTTGTAAAATGAAGATGTGCTTTCTATTTAAATATATATGAAGTTGGCAAATTTACTAGATGAAACATCTTGAAGGAAAATTTAGTTATTTGAATGATCCATCTTTATTGACAAGGATAAAGGTGTAGCCTATCTATAGATATGGATTTCTGGAGTTTTAATTTGAAAATAGTTTCTATCAAATCCCCTTTGAAAGAGTGATGTGTATAGTAATGAAGTTGTTTTGCTAGAGATACTAAGTAGTCGTAGTGTTGTTGAATCTCATGTTGGAGATGGACAACACATAGTTGAGTGGGTGAAAAGGAAGATGGGAAGCTTTGAACCAGTTGTATCAATACTGGATACAAAACTTCAAGGTCTACCAAATCAAATGGTGTAAGAGATGCTTCAAATAGTTAGAATTGCTATGTTTTGTGTGAACCCTTCCCTAGCAGAGCACCCCACCATGAAGAAGTGATTGTACTACTAATGGAGGTGAAGAGCCAACCTAAGGAGATGAGTAATGTAACATTCTGAGAAAACATGTTACGCTTGTATATAGTCTCAGAGGTACTATTATACTTGTATAACATGTTAGTTAAGTTTTTTCATGACAAAAGTTCATGAAAGACTTATTAATTCAAAAGTTGAAAAGTAGTCTAAAATGACTCAAATAATAACATAAATTGCTAAGTTGAGGGAAACAGGTATGGATAAATTGTTTTTAGGTCACAAATGAGTTAACTAAGGTACAGTTAAAATTTGAGAACAATCGGAGTCAGTTTGATATTTTTAGGCATATTGGTTGTGCTTTTAATGCCCGATTGACCCCCAGCAGATATGAAAAAATAAAATAAAAGTAAAACAACAATTTAGATGAATCCTAATATTTATTATAAAGTTGTTAGAAGCTGGAAAACTTGAATTAGCATAATTCAAGTGCCCTTAGCAGATATAAGTTTCAGCACAGAAACTTAAGTTAAACTTTTCTCTTAATTTCCTCCATGTCCCACCCCCTATTTCTCTCTTCTCCATGGTCTGAGAACCAAAAAATAGAAAGAAAAGAAGAAAAGGGGGAGAAAGGAGAAAAAAGAGAAGAAGAAGCAGGGAAGGGGAAAAGAGGAAGAGCAAGATCAAGATGATCAAACTTCAAGATCTTCATCCAAACAAGAGGTATGGGTGTTTGAGTTCATCCATTTCTTTCTATCTTCATCTTGTTTCTTAGTGACTTGATGAGGAAATGTGATTTTGGATGATATAGTAAGTTTAAGTGTTAGTTTCTTGTTTCTTTTAGTTAAGTAAGTTTAATTGAAGTTTATTGAATGTATGGAGTTTAGTTTGTGGTTCTTGAAACCATAGATAAAACTTGAATGGTACGAGGAGAAAAATGAGTTTTATACCCATTTTGAGTTTTATAGTTTATTTCATGATTTGGATGCATATTTGAGTTGGTTTGATGTTAAAGATGATGTTTATTGGTTTGGTTTGAGTTTGAGTGGCTTAAAGACTCTGATTTCTGCAAATTTATACGTGGTAATCAATTACATAGTAGTTGTAATCGATTATCAAGCTTCTGGAACTGCAAATCGTGTTTTTGGGATGTGTGTAATCCATTACATCCTGCTTGTAATCGATTACACGTAATCGATTACATCCTGTCTGTAATCGATTACAAAGGTTCCATTAAGCTTGTAATCGATTACCAGAGTTATGTAATCGATTACTAGGTCTCTAAAATGAGATTTTTGAGTTATAAATGATGGAAACATGGTTCTTTATCTCATATAACCCAAACATAAACCTTAGATTTAAAGATTTAGTTTCACTTAAATGTGATAAGATTATGCATCTAAACCAAATTGAGAAATGACTTAATGAAGAAATGGAACCAAATGAGATTAAGAATTAAGGTAAGATGCTTTCAAGAGAAAGTAAAAGGATGATGGGCATTCATTAGACATGGATTGCCTTGGTCAAGAGTTTCATGTGTATAGTAAAAGTTTGAGTTATTATGGAAAGTAAGGGAAGATTGTGCACCTATTAAATATGGATTGACTTAGATAAGAGTTTAGTTCTATGAGTAATATAGTATTGCATAGATATCACTTGGAAAGTGATAAAGAGATGAGATACAATCACCTAAGTAAGTATAGTAAGAGTGAAAGCCATAGTATCTAGCTAGTAAAGAGAAGGGCTATAGTGCCTAAATGATAAGAATGACGGGCCTAAGTACCTAGTTGGCAATAGTTGAATGCCATAATGCCTAGTTGGCAATAGTTGAATGTCATAGTACCTAGTTGGCAATAGTTGAATGCCATAGCGCCCAGTTGACAATAGTTGAACGCCATAGTGCCTAGTTAGCAAAAGTTAAGTGTCATAAGGTCTTGTTGGCAATAGTGAGTGTCATAGGACCTAGTTGGCAAGAGTTTGGTCCTTTATTTAAAAAGGATTAGTTATCTAAGTAGTGAACATTGTCGGGCAAGCCTAGTGAATGGTGACACCAGAGTGTTTCATGGAAGGATTAGTTATCTAAGTAGTGAACATTGTCGGGCAAGCCTAGTTAAGTGGTGACACTGGAGTGGCTCATGAAAGGATTAGTTATCTAAGTAGTGAACATTGTCGAGCAAGCCTAGTAAAGTGGTGACACCGGAGCGTTTCATGAAAGGATTAGTTATCCGATGCTAAGCCAAGGATATCAGGTCCAAGACGAAGCTAAGGATTAGTTGTCCAAAGCTAGGTCCAGGATGTTAAGTCCAAGGCTAAGCTAAGAATTAGTATATTCAGACTAAGAATAAGTAGGCTTAATGCCAAAGAACGGAATACAATTCCTAAGTATATTTAAGTTTCATATATTTAGTTTTAATACCATGGAATATATGTATTACTGAGAATTTTTATATTCTCACTCATTTATGTTTCATGGTTAACAGGTAAAGACCCTATAAGAGGGTAAGAAGATGAAGATAGTAGAAGATTAGAAGAGTTTAATTTTTTATTTTCAATTCGAAGCTTATGTATTAATTTATATTTGCTTTGAAAGTGTAAAAATTGTATGTATAAAAGTTTATATGTATAACTTTAGATATGGCTTTCCATAATGATTTATTTAAATGTTATGAATTAGTTGATGATTAAGTTAGAAGTAGCAGAACTAATGCTATTTATCTAGGTATATGCTAGATATATTAGGGTATAAATATTAGGCTGTTACAGGTAAGACCCCTCAACCTCTAATAAAACAGTCCTCAAATCAAAGTTGATCTAGTCTAGGAATCTCAGTCAGTCATTTAGCTTAGGAATTTTGGGCCCAAGCGACGTCATTTTAGAGTTGGGACATTTGTTTCTTTATGTACAAACAAAACTACATCGTTTTGGACTAGGTAAGAAGCAACATCAGCATCCAACTTGGCACTTAACATGCCACGTATGCGTATTCGTCAAGTTTAACTGACGACAAAAGACGCAGGGACTAACATAATTGATATTTTGAGGTTTTCAGGGATTAAGTTGTTAATTTTTTAAAATTTAGGAATTAATGTGATTGGTGCACGAAACTTCATAGACTAAAGTGAATGTTTAATATGAAACTATGTCGTTTTGGACTAAGTAAAAAGTCACATTAACGTCCAAGTTGACACTTAACGTGCTACGTGTGCATCTCCGTTAAGTTTAACTAATGGTAATTTACATGGAGACTAACATGACGAGCGTTTGGAGGTTTTTGGGATTAAGTTGTCAATTTTTTAAAATCAAAGACGAATGTGACTGATGCATATAATTTCAGGAGCTAAAGTGAAAGTTTATTAAAAAAAAATATTAATATACAATTTGAACTCTTACAACTTACCACTAGTAATCTTGTCCAATAGTATTTTTTTTTCTTATTATGATGAAATTATGTCTGAATTGGTGTGCACATACCTCAATTTTTCCTTGTTAACTCAAAGGTACATCGTTCATATTAAAAACTAAAATATTCACAAAAATATTCTTTATAATTTAACTCAAGTAATTGTAGTCTTGTTTAACTTATTTTCTCTTTCTTTTAAACAAATTTTTATTAAAAGAATTTGAGAAATAATGTTATAGATGAACATGACCGACTCTAAAATCTCAACTCCCTTCAAGTTGGAAATAAAACGACATAACCCTCCTCCACAAGATTTTTACATAAAAATCGATCACATGTTCTCTCTCCAAAGGTGACTTGTCATTTTTATTTTAAACTATTTGTACAAATTCTTAATGTAATGTTTTTTAAGGGCATCTAATGTGGTAAAAAAAAAAAGCCAATTTGAAAATAAAAGATAAAAACAAAAACAAGTTCCAAATACACAAGTGAGATTGAGATAGAGGGATTTAGGCGTTTAGTTTATAGCATATATTGTTCTTTTTCTTTTTGGCGATCTCTTTGGTTCTTTTGTTAATAATAATACAACTCGTTATACATGCTAAAATTTTTCAAGTAACATCGTGTGACTTCTAGAGCGGTAATGGCTACCATCATTCTATTTTTGGTTTGCTAAGAGGAAGAAATGAATATTCTTATAAAAGAAAAAGGAAAAAGAAGAAGAAGAAGAAATGAATAAAGCACAGACTTAATCTCATAAAAAAAGAAAAAGAAGCAGAGATTTTCTTTTTTGGTTACATAAAGCACAGACAGCATTTTTATTACGGTTTGATTAATACACTTCAGATAGGATACACCTCATATAGGAGAATAGTCGAAAACAGCTCCATTTGATAGAGCAGATGATGGAGACACTTCAACATCCATTCCCCTCAGCCATACATAGCTCTTTTATTGTCTATACTGCAATAACTAACATATTCTGCTCATATATACACGGAAGAAAACCAGATCAAGGAGATAAAAAAACCTATCCTGGATGTAGGTGCTTCTCTGATAACCCTGTTTCCTGTCTCAGGTTGTATATAAATCAAGAAAAGGTTCCCTTATAGATGAGAAAATTAAGGGTCTCCAGAGCAAAATAGATAAAAGTCCCTGGTGAATGGGTGAAAAAGCACCCAAAATTGGAACCCACCACACATTGCCACCCACTTCCATACACTTTATCAAATTCCTGAAAAACCAAATACCACCCCCATGAAATCAATGGAAACAAAATAAATAAAAACCCATAAAGCAAATTAACATAAAAACCACAATTCAATAAGAAAAAAAAAAAGGAAAAAGAAACATAAAGAGTAAAAGTGATGCACCTTCTTGATGTGGGCTGCAATAGAGATGCAATCAGAAACATCATAGAGATCAAGGGCTTGAGAAGCAGATGCCATAGCTTGGATTTGCATCTTCAGTGGCATGTCTGTTTCTCTCACCATAGCTTTTCCTTCCAACATCTTAATTTTTCCACCCTCAAAGAAAGAAACCCAGAAGTGATCCTGAATTTGTGATTCCCCCCTACCTGTTGTTCTATATAAGGTTCTGTATCAAGAGATAGTGCAAGAATCTATTACCTACGGCTGAAATTCTAGCTTGAGAAAAAGGAAAAACCCCCAGTCCCAGATGCAGCTGTGAAGCTAGCTCACCTTCCAACAATGATACATTGGTAAGATAACTGAGTCTGAGTCAAGTGATTTTATCGATGGAGTGGCAGCACTTTGAGAGTGGCACGTAATCTGACCTTTCTGTGTATCTATCTTGTCTACATCTGCTTCTGTTTTAATCCCTTTTCTCCGTATATTTACAAAACAGACTTCGTGGACTCATCAAGTTATCGTTGGATTATTCTCTAGTACACATTTGCAAAAGATATAAATGATTATTAATAAAAATTTTATGTATTCATAAATAAAGTATAAATTTTTATTATTTTATAGCTATTTTTATTTTTTACAATAATGACTAATAAGCAATGTACTTTAAGAAATTATATAAATTTATATGTAAATAATAAATACAAATAGCAATTCTATTAAAAATAAAATGTTTTATACTAAAAATTGTAGTGGATATATTCATTAATTGAAAATGGTTCACAAGGATACGTATCTATTGTGAATTCGTGATATCCTTCCTATTCATACGTGTAAAAAATAAGATATAGTTCATCTGCATCCCCAGAAAAGATAATATATAATATATCCGCGCCCCGGATTGCTGCTGAATGCAGATTAGCGCGAATCCACGCATTCAAATCTGTGGATTATCACAATCACAGTTACAATCCTTGTGCTTGATGTAATTCGCATCTATATCTATTCTAATCCTTTCGTTTTGAAGAAGTAAAGGTCGGAGGTGAGCAAGAGCAAGCAGCATCTATCTTTTTCATGCGCTGTCACTTGTCAGTTGACACTGATGCAGACACTTAGAATGTCTTGGACAGGCAAGCTGGCCTGGCCTAGGAAATTGAACTATGGCCCATGTACGGGTCTGGTTCCCCATGAGATCTAGGAAAAGCCCATTCCAATGAATAGCTGTTATAAAATTTTCCTTTCTCTGTGTCCACCCAAATTTTGGGTCTAAAATTTAAGGTTACGTTTTGTGAATAGGATAAGGTGAATCTGATAATATTCAAGTGTTTAAAAGTTTAATTAGATAGTATAATTAAATTAAATTAAATTTTTTTATCCTATTATAATCGATTATTTTAATTCTCTCTCATTCCCTAATTAGATATGATAAAATATCTTTTACTCTCATATCCCTAAACCTCATCTCTCTCCTCTACTTCTCTGCCCAGAACTCTACCCATGTGAACAACCCTATGAAACCAAGCCACCATAACTAGAAACCAATAAAACTCACAATTCACAGAACAACTCCATGTGAACTCGAAGCCTCCCTTTCGCAAACCCCATACCACCACGAGTCGCGTCAAGATCTCTGTCAACATCAATTCCAGCCACCAACTAGAAAGCCATCAAACACCTTTCACGCACCACGCCGCCCAGCCAACCAGCCGCCTAGAACTCAACAATCATCAAACCCAGAACCACCTGCCTCTGCCACCACGCCAAACCCCCAAGCCATCGAGCCACCTCCGCGACACCATGCCGACCGAACCAGACCACCCTGTTCCGGGTCCGTCGTGTCACCCCGCGAGCCACCGCCACCATAGTCTTCGTCGCGCCTCCACTCCTCCGCCACCGGATCCGGGGAGCCGAACGACCTTCGCACCTCCGTCGTCTCGCCTCGCACCTCTCTCGCGCACCTCCGTCGTCTACGCCTCCGCCTCGCGCCAACTACTCCTCTGCCACGCTCCAAATCACTCCACCTGCTCCAGAACGAACCTTTTTCTTTTTTTTTAATTATGTTGAATGTTGAAGGAAGTCTATAAAAAATATAAACAATTAATTAATTTATTTTTTTTGTTGACATATAGTATTAAGTCTTATCATGTTAGTTATACTATTATACCTAATATTATTCTATTATCTTATTTTATACTATACTATCATATGTACTAAAGGAAGCTTAAATGGAAACATCAAACATATGCTTTCACAATGCTAGATTGTGACTACCGCGTAATATTGGACCAAAAACAGCAACGACTAGTCTACGGTGTAAATCGTTCAATTGCTTGACCAACAAAACTTCATACCTCAACACAACTGCGCAAACTACACTAATAATCTTGACCCAAAAAAGTAAAAAATATATATGAATTGAAGAGGAATGTTAGGAATGTATTTTTTATCATATTTTTTTAATATTTTTTATTAAATTACATTACATATTAAAATATAAATATAAATTTAATTATATTTTAATTGAGTTAATTATATATTAATTAAAATTAAGTATATATTTTAGTGTGTGATATAATTTAATAAAAAAATATAATAAATAATGTGTTCTTAAGATTTCTCATGAATTGAAAGGACACTTATTAATGAAACGATTTTGAATTTTAATTGAAAACGATTAAAAGTATTAGCTTTCGTATTATCATAATTTTTTCAATGTATTCATTCATTTCAAAATCTATAATATTAGTTTTAAATATATTTTAATACCTTGATTTATTAGTCAATTTAAGCATATAAACAAAAATAAAAAAAGCGAATGAAATTTATGGCATTAAAAGCATAGTTAAATGAAAGAATAACCATCAGGTAGATAATGCTCAAAGTGGCATTTATATCCAGATTGACGAAAGTGTAATCTGCGACAGCACTGCCAGCTATCACACCAGAGAGGAAAAGTGTAAAATTGCACCAATTAGAGAGAGTCCAAAAGTATATTGAGCCGAAAACAACGAAATGAATAAATGATACTTTTGATCCAATGTTCTTTTGAGACTGAGATGTTTAAGGCTGCATAATGGATGGTCTCATTTGGATGGAGACTGACTCTCTTATAGAGTTGTCATACTTTTATCATAGATTCAATATATTTGGGTTTATAGGTAATTTTTTTTAATTTGATAATATTTATATATAGATGTAAGTATATAAAAAAATTATTAGTTTAAATCTATAAATTTTTTATATATACAATTATTTATATAAAAAATAATAATTTAATTAAATTTTTATATGAATCTGAATATTATTAATTAAAATTTATAAAAATTTAATTTTTAATTTAAATTATTAATTTATTTTAATAATAAATTAATGACTAAAACATTAATGATCGATTCATAAACTTAAACTTGTTGAATCCACGTTAAAATTTTCTGTTACCACACAGGTACAAACTTGGCGGAAGCAAAATCTCCCCTCTCCTTACGCACGCCTGAAAAAGAAGAGCTGCATAATGCATTTCAAAATAACAATAGTGAACATGCAAAATGGGATTTGTGCAATGTAAACATACTTTTGCAACTGCAATGCAAGCATGCATTTATGAATCTTGTCATCTTCAACGACCTTCTTTTAAACTTCGAACGCACCTGGACTAGTAAGTAGTAATTAATGTAATATTACATTATTCTCTTTCTTCTTTTGTATATTTTTATTTTTTAGAGTATCTCTTCCTATTTGATAAGTGATAAATTAATTTTTTGAATTATAGTTAAATACTTAAACAAAAATTATTTTATAATAATATTATTTTTATATACATAAATATTAGGATTGAATTAATATTATATGTTTAAAGAATATGAATCTCTTTCATTTCAAACAAACACACATGTTAATTTTTTTTTTATATATGTGTGCGTTTAAGAAATTAATTGTAAAATAATCACAATTGATTAAATTATTCCTTATTTAAATATTTAAGATATTATTATCTTTATTAATATTTTCTCTTACTTATTTATATTAAAGGTAAAATTTAAAATTAATTAATACATAATTCATTTTTTAAAATGACATATGAAAAACAAAAAAAATCTAAAATAAAAATTATGTTGGGCTTTTAGTATTATGACAGCTCAAGATCCTTCCTTGAACTTTTTGCTAAACATTTTCTTTCTCTAAAACAGTAAAATCCAAAGGAAAAAAAAATTAAAGAGAAAAACAACGGATAGCAAAAATTCGCGATAATGAATTTTTTTTAAATTAAAATCTTAACTTCATCACAAAGATGATATGGGTATCTATCAGTAATTTATCCCTTCACCTAAAGGGTAAGAATCAAGTTGGTGTGTTTATCTTCAATAGACTTTAACACTAATTCAACCCAAAAATTTAAGTGACTTTAGTCTCTAATATGTTACTCTAAAGAATCATCCAGTCAATATCACTAGATATTGCCATTTTTTGGTTCAAATCACATAAATACACTTCTGCGAGGCAGGCACCACAACACAATAGCGTTCTAAAAAGCCAAAAAAATTGGCGACAACTCATCAATTACACTTGAATGCACATTACTTAAGCATTTGTAAACAAAACTAACCTAACCTCAATGAAATAGGCATTAAGTAACCAGCTACCTAATATAATATGCTACAATACATCCATTTTCTTCAAGTCTTCACATGTATCCATTATTTTAATTCCATCAACTCAAGAAAACCCCACACTTTAAAAAAGAAAAAAAAATCCAAAAGGGATCCAATGTAGGCAATTAGATAAATAAGGATGAGATTTTAAACATCAAAAAGTGTGTTTAGAATGTAAAAAAAAAAAAAAAAGAAATAATTTGATTTATAAATTAAATTAAATTAAATTTTGTATTTTAAATATTTAAAAATTGAGAAATGATTTGATTTTTAAAATCTCATTGATTTCATTCCTTTTATTTTAAAAAATAATTTTGAATGATTTATTAGACGATTTGATTTAAATAGATAAACTATTTTACTTTTACTAATTACCTCTAACAATATTTGAAAATGTAAAATAATAAAATTAAATCAATTTATTTTAAAATTCACCAAAATTTGATTTCTAAATATTCAAATCCTATTTTTTTTAAGTTCAAAATACAAAATTTAATTTTTAAATCAAATCAATTCAACTCAAATTAAATTAAATTATTTTTTATTTTTATTCATCCCAAACACAATCAAAATGATTTATTTTAAATTATTTTTTAATAAACTCTCAAAAAATATAGAGACTAGATATACGTCCTTGAAAATAGTAAAACTTCACCGTATTTCTTACTTCTTGAGCAGCCACAAACGTGGTCGTATTAGTTATTTTCAAGGACATGAAACATATAGACCGAAGTTCCCTGCGCATCGAAGAACAAGACATGAAACAGATTCCTTAACCAACACAACCCATAAACTGAATCAACTTAAACACTCAAGATCATCAAACCAACCAGTCTTCTCAACCCAAAACAGAGCATTTGAACACAACCCAAGCCAACGACAGACAATGAACCCATATGACCCCAAAACCAAAAGAACACAGAACCTAAGCTCAAGGACCTAGAAACCAAATCCTCGTCACCAGCAGAGCCCCTAGCCAATCACCATGAATGCCAACCATCCTCGCATCAGCCAAGCTTCCATACCAGACACAACTTCAACTTGACCCAAAGGAAGTCGCCGCCACAACACAGCCTCCGTCAACGCACGCTACCCGTCACCGTCGAACCCATTGTGAACCACCATCAAATCATGAACCACACAACAAATCCATCCCCTGCGACAAACTAAACCACCCAACCACCATAATCGAAAACCACTGCACAACCCATGTGAGCCAGATTTTTTGTTTACCAGCTCTGAAGGCAACTAGTCTTCACTCACAGTCGTTGGTCAATTTTTGTCTGAAATCAACAGTGTATGCTTCATAGAGCATTCATGCTGGACATGTCAACAGGGTATGCTTCATCGAGCATCATGCTGGACATTTTGTTTAGAGCATGTGAAATGTTTCCAGGATTAATATGCTCAGTGCGGGAATGATAATATCATGCTTTTTCTCCGAGAAAAATAGATATAAAGAATCTAATTAAAATTTATAAAATTCTTGTTATAACTTTTATATTTATCTCTCTGTAACAAATTATTTGAGAGCATCCATTGTTGTCTACTACCTATGTGTATTCATAATTACTAGTGAATTAGGTGCCTATGTTCTTAAGGATAAATTTGGAATTTACTCTTTTTTTTTTTAATTGAATTAAATTAACCCCACCCGAAAATAAAAAGAAAAAGAAAAGAAAGTGGGAGATTAAAGAATCAAAGCATATAATAATTGAAGAGTGGTTTTACTGTTAGCTGATTTGAAAATTTGCCATTTCTGTTTCTCTCTGACTCTGAGTTGCCGAAGTAACAAGGGGTAAGGTTTGGTTCTCTCTTTTCGGAAGTTTGAAACGGCGTCGTTATTGAGCTTTCCTCCGGTGATGGGCGATGAAAAATCCTCCATGTTGATGGCCAGCAGAGACAGAGATCGAGAGCTTCTTATCCCCGTCGCTGATTCCGCCGACGACGGCGCCTCCTCCTCCATGCCATCGTCTTCCTCCTCCTCCGTTCATCATGCTGGCCGCGAGGTGATGATCTCTTCCTCCTCTACTTTAGGGTTTTAATTGTTCTTCAAGTGTGCTGTTTGCTATGGAAAATTGAAGAGTGGAGTCATTTGATTAATCTGGATTGTGGCCATGCTTACTGGGTTTCGGTTGAATTTGGTTGGTTTAGGGAATTTACTTGGATTGGTACTGTTTTTAGCGATGATATCGATATGAATTGGAAATCATTTCCTTTCATATCACTAGGGACTTGTTAAAAATACGTAATTAATGAAATTTTACAAGACTGACAATGCTTCCATACATGAGTTGAGTCGATTTTCTATTCTCCAATGGAGTTTGTTGATGTTCACCTACTCCTCTTGAAAGCCACTCATTGTGCTTTATAATTTATGTCATTAGGCACTGGATTATGCCCATATTACATAGAAGGTGGTGGTAGCAACAGATGGGCGTGGGAATGTAAGTAAAAGAGATGTAGTTGTAGACATGGGATGGGATTTTAATATAAGGTGATCCAATTACTTATGGGTATTGTATAGTACTATGAGTTGCTTTTGATTGGGGTAAGGGACCTGTGTTAATTTATTATGAACACCTCTCTCATTTTCTGAGATTTGCATTCATTTATATTGGAATGTAATGTATTTCCATGAATTTGAATACCTAGCAAGAGTTATCCCATTCTTTTAGTTGCATAGGAGAATTTCTCTGCCTTTACATCTGAAGTATTTGTCTGACAGATTGCCATGTGTTGTTTCTCTCAATTTGTAGACTTTTTACAAAGTTGTTAGGAGCTGGGCATCGAAAAAGTTCATGACTGGATGGTGCGCAATTCTTTCTTCAACCCAATATCTTGCTATTCAAGATATAGATATATGCTATGTCATTGTACATTCTTACATATTAAACTAGTGCACACGACCACATGTTACACCTTAATTTTTCATTATCTTATTATTATTTCCTGAAGAAAGATTTTCTTCTGTATGCTTTGCATTCTTTAAATTAAAATAGCAATTTATTTTTTCTAATTTTTTATCTACATTTTATTTCTGTTGGCATCTTGGTGTTTAGGTGTTTGTGTCATGAACTAAAAGTTATTGTACATGATAGTTACTTTATATTAGAAAACTATTACTTCTCTTCTCTATTAGGATACAAGATATGTTGATAGTAATATATTCAAAGTGATACATTTTATGTAATGAGAAATCCTAATTGAATCAAACCCCTAGGTTCTAGATCACAAATCTCCAAATTGCTTATTAATCCATACTAACCAAATTATAGCCCTTTATGTCTATTCCTACGATAATTAGAATAAAAATATATAATATTCTCATTGCTATCTCTATCATTAGTTTTAGAAGGATAAGGCAATGGAGAAAGAGGTTACTTTTTTAAAGTGATCAAAGATGATTGTATGTAGAATACTTGCTGCAGAGAATGTTTGTTCCTGTCTAGTATTTGCCTTTCGATTTGCACAGATTTTAGGTTTGCAAAATTATTTTCCTCTTTTATGGTTGACTGTCTTTACATTTCAGACCAATTGTTGCTTTGGCTTCTTCAAATCCATGAGGCCCTTTATCTTTCTGGTTTTAGTTGCTTTGTTTTGCAATTTAAATTATTATGATTTGAGGCTTTGAAAGTTAAAGTGATACTATACCTTTATAATGGCACTAGCAACTAATGTAATGAATTCATGTGTTTATATTGGTGATAGCTCACTGTTCTTTTTCTTTTGCAGTGTCATTCTTTTTCCAATTGCAATTACCTTCTACGTAACATGGTGGTTTATTCATTTTGTGGATGGGTTTTTTTCTCCAATCTATGCTCAACTTGGAATTGATATTTTTGGTAAGTGCTTCTGTTTTATGGTACTTTACTATAGCCCTTTACTCTTCTTCTTTTTTCCCACAAGGTCGCTAAAATATGGCTAGTTAATTTTATTGTATACATATTTTTAGTAATTCTATATTCTTAATATTAATTTTATTTAGGTTTTGCTATTTTCTGTTCTTGGGGTTTCATTGGAACTGGAAGTAGAAATGTGCAATAGAGCTGCAAAACTAACATAAGTGGTGACATGGGAAATAGAGATATCATTGGCTGTTGTTGTCTCTATCTCTAACCTATTAAGTTACTCACTGGATATCATGGTAGCATTAAACGTGTTGAAATTAATTGCTAATACTTTGTGGTCAGGTCTTGGATTCATAACTTCCATAACTTTCATCTTCTTGGTTGGGGTTTTCACGTCATCATGGTTGGGTGCATCTGTCCTGGGACTTGGGGAGTGGTTTATCAAGCGAATGCCTCTTGTTCGTCATATCTATAATGCTTCCAAGCAGATTACTGCTGCTATCTCACCAGGTGTGTTTGCCAACATCTTACTCTTAATTGTGATTGTGATATGAATGTAATGTTGGGTTAGAACTGTTTATGTTAACATATGTGTTGTCACAGATCAGAATTCACAGGCCTTCAAAGAAGTAGCCATCATTCGGCATCCACGTGTTGGTGAATATGCATTTGGATTCATCACCTCATCTGTTGTCCTTCAGGTTTCTTAGGGATTCTATGTTTGGTAGCTTTTAAGTTCAGAAAAATTTCTTTCATCATTACTTGAATTGGTGTTTTGTTATAAATGCCATGGTGCCACTTCACTACCTTAATGTTGCTTACACTTTATTCCTGGTTGTTTTTTGATGGAGCTGTGTCAGTCTGGATGGCAATAGTTTGGACTATTCTGTTGCTTCATGCTTAATGATAGTATGCTGATCTATGTGTTGTTGGCTACGTTGCATGGGTACAGTGCAGTACCGGTACCCGGTGCGGATCTCTGACGGATCTGGTACGTGCACGGGTACGAAAATTTTCAAAAACTAGGTATGGTACGGGTACGGCATATAGATATATATAAAAATAAATTATATATATATATATATATATATATATAATAAACTAAAATTTCACATAATAAAATATGACAACATAACATAAAAATTAAAACACACAAATTTCAACATAAAACATAGAAAAGAACTTAAATTGTTCAACCAAGACAACATCCACAATAAGAAATTGCAATACTTAAGTTGTTAACATGACAACTGCTAAAGATGATTACAAGAATCAAAACCCCAACAATCTCAATTGCATAATTTCCTTGCCCATCATCAGTGAAAAGAACAGCCTCCAAATCTGGTTCCATCAAGAGAGAGACTAGCAACTTCAAGAATCTCAGTCCCTTCAAATGGATCCCATTCATCTCTACCAATGTCCCACATTTTAGTATCACCCTCATTATAGTTCTTATTCTTCCTTGAGAGGAGACGAAGATTTGTGTGGACAAAAACTAAATCTTCAGCTCTCTTGGGATTTAGCCTATTCCTTTTCATGGAGTAGATAAAGGAATATGTGCTCCAATTCCTTTCACAACAAGAGGAAGAGGAAGGTTGTGAAAGGAGCTTCAAGGCAATGGTTTGAAGTTTGGGGATTGAAGCTCCATACATGACCCACCATTCCTTTGGTGTCAAGTTCCACCTATCTTGCAAGCAATCAAAATGGCCAAGCTCTTCTTCACCACTTGAGAATTTAACAAACTCTGAAGTGACCGCTCGCCTTTCTTGAGGATTCGGAAAGTAATCCTTTAGGCATTTGTTTCTCCCCATACAAATCTCATTGTCCTTATGTGGGGGGACTCGTTTTGGAGTTTCCTCAAGCCATTGTCTACAATAATACCTATTATACAAAATATAAATTGTGATTACTATAATACAAAAGCCAAAGTACATCTAAGAAAAAGTAAAAGAACTGGGAACTTGAAAGTTAATTAAATTTACCTAGGATTAAGTGAATGAGCCAAGCAATGAAGAGGTGTGCAACTTTTATTTCATCTAGAAATTAGGATGTCATACACCACTCCATAGAAGGATGAATGTTGATTCAAATCCTTTTCCTCATGTTGATAGATGGCTAGCTTCACTTGCTCAATCATAGAATCCCATTTCTCATAAATCAAATGAAGGTTTGGCTTATCGGTGTCACAAGAACGAAGCATATCATATATGGGCTTTGTAAAGCTTATAATATAATCAACTTTATCCCACCAAAGGTCATTCAAAATTGTTTCTTTCACAGAGGCAGCCTTTTGAACATCATTTTCTCTATAGTGAGACCATTCGTCACTAATGACCATAGATTGGAGACCATGCTTAATAGTTCTAAACCTTTTAAGCATTACAATGACGGAGGCAAATCTAGTCTCAGCAATAGAAAGTAGCTTCAGATGCACAAATTGATTATACATGGCTAGCCTCATGGAATGATTCATGATAAAATTCTTAATGAAAAAGGCATCATCAGCAACAGTAGTAATCCAATGACACTCAGCATAAACACTCTCATTATTTGGATTGTTTTTAGGAGCACAAATATTTTTCAAAGTAAGGTTCAAGGTGTGTACCACACACGATGACCAAAAGATATGAGGATAAATGGATTCAACAATTGCTCCAGCAGCCTTGCAAACAGGTGCATTTTCAGTAATGATTTGCACCACATTTTGTGGTCCAACCTCATCAATGGTGGACAAAATCAAATTAGCAATGTAATGTTTGTCCTTAAACTCACCAGAGCCATCAACCGCCTTCAAGAACATAGGTCCCGAATCCGATGCAGCCATGAAGTTAATCAATGGTCTTCTCTGTGCATCAGTCCAACCATCACTCACTATACTCACCTTTTTCTGGTCAAGTGTCTTTGATGGGTTGAAGTAATCTCAATATGTGGGCCTTTTCTCTTTGCAACATTGAAGTTCTTATAGCATTGTAGCTAGGTGGAAGAAAACCGGAGAGGGTAGTGTTTGCAGCATATGTGAATGAGCTAACAAAATAGGAATTTCTAGCCACATTGAATGGCAAACCAGCAGAGTAGAATAGTCTGGCTATTTCACATGACAAATGATCTCTTGCCTCATTATTAAATGCCCTTCCTATTGCATTCTCAGTGCCTCTTCTTCTCTTGCTCCCATCAGAAGATATATCAACTCTAGGAGGGTTCAAACTTGTAGAGCCAGAGGGTAAAGGAACTTGCACTGGCTTTGCATTCTTCTCAGCAGCCTCTCTTTCTATTTGCTTCATTTCTTGAAGATAGTCATTTAGCACAGCATTACATATGCTAATCCCATGTCCTTTTTCCCTCAATAAATTAGACCTCACTCTAAAATAAGATCCCTTGTAAGTTCCATCACAAAAATTGCATTTCCAACTTGCATTCCCTCCTCCAGCTTTTTTACTTTGCAATATAGTCACATAAGCCCAAAGAGGACAACCATTTTTAGCTATGCCAATTGCATATTTGCTAGTCAAAGAAGCAGAACTCCATGTGCCACTACCAGACCCACTGCCAAACCCAGCACCACCAACACTAGCAGAACCTTGTGAAAACATCTCTAGAATAGAGGGCAAAGAATGGACTGAAGACTGAAACAGAGAAGGATTGAAGACTGAAACATAGAACGGAGAGGAGAAGCTGGCTGGTACTGAAACAGAGAATGGACTGAGGACTGGAGACTGAAGACGTACAAGCACAGAGAGGAGAAGCTGGCTAGTATTGAAACAGAAACAGAGAACGCGCAGCTCGGGTAGGGGGGTGAAGATCGTGGCTACTGGTTGGTACGTACGAGCACAAAGAGGAGAAGCAGTCGAATGGGGGGTGAAGGTCGTCGGAGTTGCAGACGTGCTGCTCTAGTTGAATGATTCTTGCGTAGCTTCAACGGTTGGAACAAACAAAGAACTGAAAAAATGGTGGAGTCGTCGAAGTTGCAGTCGAGAATCGAAGGAGAATTAAGCTCGGAATTCGAAGGGCTGCACTTCAAATGGAAAAAATGGTGGAGCCGTCGGAGTTGCAGTCGTCGGAGGTGCAAACGGGAATCGAAGCTACGCTAAAGGTCGAGTATCGAATTCGAGAGGAACGTGGTTGGGGTTCTGAAAGGGGTTCTCAAAACTGAAGCAAAATACCCCTTTGAACCTTGCCAAACGACTCTTCTTTGGGTGGAAAATTGGCCAAGCTGTACCAGCCGTCGTTGGAGCCGCACCGAGCCGTACCCAGCCGCCTAGGAGTTGTACCCAAATTTTTTTAAAAAAAAAATTGGGTACGTACCGGGTACCGGTATGTTTCAAAGGTTGTTGGTGTGATATACTGGTCCATATGATAATGCACTTTATGACTCATTTGTAGCATGTATAGCCTATGAAGCACGGACATGCCGATTATGATGCGTGTCCGCGTGTCGGACACGTGTCCGTGTCAGACACATGGAGACACCCGTACGACACGTGTCCTGCGTGTCCGAATGTGTCTGATTAAAAAGATTATTTTTTTCCACATCTCGGACACGTTCGAACACTTCTCGGACACGTTCGAACACTTCTCGGACACGCTCAAACACTTCTCGGACACGCTCAGACACTTCTCGGACACGTTTGGACACGACTAGGATACGACTTGAACACGACCCATTAATATCTTTTAAAAAAAAATAGTTTCCATGACTAACGTTCAATTAGTAAGCTCGTAACCCACTCAAGTCCAATCACATGACTGACGTCCCAAGCTACTATTTTCACATACCAGTATTTTAAGTTTTATCTTTTCACATGCCACTATTAAACTTTTAAGTTTTATCTTTTCACACACCACTATTTTCATCTGCTCCTTCTACCTCTGCTCGTATCAAGTTGTTCACTTCGTTGTCACTGAAGCTTGCCTCACATCAATATTCCCTCTAGTTTTTTTTTTTATGCACATGTACTTGTACATGATTAGTTCTATTAGGAGATTAATCAAGGAAGATACATTTGAGGGAGCGAGGATCCAACTTGGAGACCTGAGAACGAACATCCTACACAAAACAAGTGCAACAAAAAATTCTAGGAGGGAGAGCAAATAGAGATTGAGAGGGGAAGAGCAAGGAATGAGGGATTTGACCATTAAGAACAGATGAAGGAAGACGATTAATTAAATAACATGCAGTGGACACAACATTAGCCCAAAAGTGTTTATAAACTTTCATTTCAAATAAAAAAGCATGAGCAACTTCAAGTAAATGTCAATTCTTTCTATCCGGCATCCCATTTTGTTGAGGGGTGACAATGCTTGAGGTTTCATGAATAATGCCATGTTCTTGCAAGAAAGATAGAAAAGGGGTAGACAAGTATTCTTTAGCATTATCACTACAAAGAGTGCGAATAGTAATATTAAATTGAGTTTGAACTTTAGCACAAAAGGAACGAAATATATTAAACACCTCTGAATAATTTTTCATTAAATAAAGCCAAGTAACACGAGAGTAATCATCGACAAAAATAACAAAATAACAAAAACCAGCCTTAGACTTAACAGGACAAGGTCCCCAAATGTCATAATGAACTAAAGTAAAAGGAGAAGCAACAAGCTTATTGACCTTAGGAGGAAAAGATCCTCGATGGTGTTTAGCAAATTGACAAGACTCACAATTGAAAACAAAAGAAGACTCTAAATTAGGATACAACTTCTTCGATGTCTGCAAAGGTGGATGTCCAAGCCGGCAATGAAGATGAAACGGAGAAATGAAAACAGAACAAGCAACCGAATGTGGTCCCGGATTGGCAGACTACAAAACATATAAGCCATTGGATTCACGACTTTTACCAATCACCTTCTTCGTCCCAAGATCTTGAAATAAACAATATGTAGGAAAGAAGTGAACACTATAATTCCAACTATCTGTAATTTTACTAACAAACAAAAGATTAAAAGGAAAATGCGGTAAACATAAGATAGAATGTAAAGGAAGAAAGGACGAAGGATTGGCAACCCCACTACCTATAACAGGGGCTAAGGAACCATTAGCAAGAGTGACATTTGGTAAGGAAGAAGTGGGAAGAAAAGAGGATAGAATACCAATATTACCTGTCATATGGTTTGTTGCACCAGAATCAATGACCCAGGTATGGGAGGAAGAAGTGAGACAAGCAGTGGGATTACTTGACTAGACAAGAGTAGCAGTGGAAGAATGACCAATACCATGTGAGGCTTGGAACTGAGTGTAAGCCTCAAATTTAGCACTAGACATGGTGATAGTTTGGAGACCTTGTGTTTGAGGAGCAGTGACAGGTGTGGGCAATAGACCTTCGTGAGTTGCTACATGAGCATAATGCTGACCTTGAGAGGAACCAGGTTTCCCATTCAACTTTCAACAATTCTTCTTAATATGGCCTTCTTCCCCACAGTAATAACAAAGATAAGAACCATAATCACGGCCACTAGAAAAGCTACCATCACGACCACCGTCACGGTCACCAAAACGACCACCTGTTCTACCATGACTACCACGACCTTCACCTCTACCTGTTCTACCGCCACCGCAACCAACCAAAGCAGTCGATGATCCAGAAGAAGAATCAGAATGCAACTCATGATGAGTGCGCATGAGGCGGCGATAAACATCAGCAAGGGTCATATGATCAGAACCGGTCAAAAGCTGATCGCGAACGGCACTGAACTCAGAGGATAAATCTAGACAAGAAACTCACAACTGCCAACTGTTCCCGCTATAAGTGCATCTGTTTAACATTAGTAGAGATAGGTTGGAGGTCATTCAATTTCTCATAGGTACGCTTAAAGTCAGTAAAATACCCATGAAGAGACTTACACTACTGTGCCGGTCTATGAAATGCCTGTGACACCTCATAAAGACGAGTTAAGTTGGCTTTCCCTGAATAAAGAAACTCCATATACTCTCATAACTCTTTCACAGTATCACAGTGAGAAACAACATACTTAATGGAAGTATCAAGGGTTTTGTTGATCATACCAAATAGTCTGTTATCTTCCCTCAACCACCGAGCATACCTGGTTGTGGATGTTGGTGGGTCATCTGTCAGATGATCTTTTTTCTCAATCCTAGTGAGAAACATGGTGATAGTTTTATGCCATTCTGCATAGTGTTTCCCGTCAAACTTTATCATAAGTAATGCGGACAGAAGCAAAGATGACCTCAGGCATGACGGTAGGTTTTGTAAACTTCTTAGATTCATCAGAACTGGTGTAACTAGAATTATGAACAGAATCAACCATCAGAGAAAAAAAGAAGAGACACCAACGTACACTACAAACAACACGAAAATCGTTGGGCTCAAAGAAAAGCACTGAAACTGCACTAGAAACACCCAAACACCACTGGAAAATGCATCAACCGAGCTGAAAACACCCAAATGGCACCCAAAAACACATCAACAGGATTGGGTGCGAAAGAAAGCTTCAGAGCATGCCTGAAAATGCCCAAAACACAGACTGGGCTTGCTGGGTTCGAGTACCCTTGGTCGGCAGCGACACCCCTGGTCGCCAGAAATACCATTCGCGGCTCCCCCGGCCAGCGGCGACACCCCTGGTCGCCGGAAACAGCACGCGTGACACCCACCTGGCCGCTGATCAGCGCATCTAGTGTGAAACCCTCACACCCAAACACCCATGAAAAACATTGATCTGGACCTCAGCAGTAATGGGAAAAATCAGCCAACCCTAGGGAAGGGTAGATCGGCAGATTCTGAGCAGGAAGGTGATTTTTTTTTTTGGGAAAAAGGGTGACTAGGGTTTTGGGAGGCTAGGGTTTGTTTGAACTGACTCTGAATACCATGTTATGAGAAAAGAGAGATGGAGAAGGAGAAAAGCATGAGAGGTAAAATAGAAAAAGGAGTAACTAACTTGTTATGATTAACTATCCTGACTCTATATTTATATTAAACGATTAGAGCTAATATAGGAAAGTACTGATATACAAAAGGAAGGCCTAGCCCAATAGATCAATCTTAATTATATTTTACTAACACATCCATTATTCTGATGATGTTCATTGACATGTAGCCTTTTAGGTTCTTTTTCTTTAGTTGTGTTTCTAATGCAATATAATATTGCAATATACCATTTTGAGTTACTCAAAGGTTTGCAGTGTAGTCCATAATCTATTGGCATTTTTCTGAATGCTCATTCTAAGTGCCCTCTAGATGTTAACTTGTGATCCATTTGAGTTTGAAGTCATTGAGAGATTTTCATATGGATAAGCATTTGATGTATGTGTTTGACAAGGCAGGTTTAGTGTTAATTAGTGAAAATCATCTGCAATTATCAAGGCTTTAAACAACTTTACATGTTGAATTTAACTCTTTTAATTATATTATCATTTCACAGAATTATTCAGGAGATGAGGAGCTATGCTGTGTCTATGTTCCCACGAACCCTCTTTATATTGGTGATATATTTCTTGTCAACACCAAGGATGTCATTAGGCCAAACTTATCAGTCCGGGAAGGAATTGGTGAGTTGTTCTAGTTTTTATAGTTACTCAAGAGTCTGAATTATTATAGAAGTAAAAGCAGGCTTAATTATCTATTTTTCACTCTGTCAATATTATGAAGATGGTTTGTTTTTGGAGTGAACTCCTTTCTGGGGCTCCCTCTGCTTGTGGTGCAGTAAAATTGGAGCTATGAGGTTTTTGGTCTTACTAACTTGGGGTTGGTGAATAATTATTAAAAGGACCGAGTAATAACAGTTGCATCTACACTTTACTAACTCTTCGTACTTTTTTGGCAAACCACTACGTGGCACTCTAATCCTATTGCAACTTCTTATTGTCCGGATTTTATACATACTCACATAGTATGTGTAACTATAATCTCTAGGCTAACTCATGCACTTCAAGTTGCAAGTAATGAATATTTGTGCATGCTCGTGGACATGCTAAAAGGCAAAATAAAAATAATCTAATTGAACTCATTACAGTATATTTTTAACATATGCTATGTTTGGCAGAAATTTTCGTTTCTGGAGGCATGTCAATGCCGCAGGTCCTATCAACGCTTGATTCACGTGTTCCAGTGGATATAAGTAGACCTGAGAGAAGATGAGAGAAAAGGGTATAGTGATTGTTCTTTCAGTAGCTTACTTGGTTTCATATGGAGCCATCAGAATGGCAACGCAACCAATTTGTGTTGCGAATGCAAGTATTGTCTTTATATTGTTGATGTATGAGAAAGTGTTAGATTCTGATGAGATGTGTAATAGAATGTAGAATTTAGTGTTTGTTTGAAAATATAGTTTGGGTGATGATACATACAGCCATACAAAATTCTACTCCCTGGTTGTAGTCTCAAATTTCTACCTGTGCATATTATGGTGGGTGCCCACTTGTTATAGCAAATCAATTTTGTAGTGCTGATTACTGGCTTTCAAGTTTCAACTTAATATATGGTGTTTATGTGTGGTTTTCAATTCATTAGCCAGGCAACGACTCAAGATGCTACTATCATAATTTTTTATTTGCTGTAATTTACACATTTGTAAAGAAAAAAAAGGTGCAACAATATGACATTTATATTTAATAAAATATTATAACTTTTTTTCTGTTTTGAGATGCACTTTTGTAACTTATTTTATGACTTAATTATTTGTTATTGTAAATATTGTTACCTTGCTTTTTTTTTCAAAAAAAAAATTATGAATAAGATGAAAGAGAAAAACGATAGGCAATAGGAATGACGATGGGGTTGTAAATAATACTTAGCTGTTTTTATATCAAAAAAATTATATGATAAGTGTAAAACAAAAATAACATTGGAATAAATTTATACTATTTAATGTATACATATACTTGTATAATTTTTTTAAAGATGTCTAATGCTAATAGACGTAGGCTAAAATATTAAGTATTCACGAGTTATACGTTGTTAGGCTCGTAAAATAGATAAGAAAGAAATGGCATGTTGATTTTTTTTTATACTAATTTTTTCACCATGCGATGCATCAGACATAATACAAAAAAAAAAAAATATGTAAAAAGAGTTAAAAGTAATTTAAAAAGAAAGAAATGTCTATTAATAAGAAAAATTAATCATGATTTTTGTATGATTGAAGAAACTAAATATTAAAATAAGATTAATTAATTTAGATGTTCTTTTATTTTTTGTGTACAATTATTGAAATTCAGCATGAATAAATTTGTACTTTTAAAATAAATTTTATTATTTTAATAAAATATTTTATAATGAGATGTTATAATTTGAATCGTTAATTTATTTTAATGGTACAAATTTATTAATTTTATACTCTCACTTTAAATGAGTTTGATCCCTTTATGATAAACAAGATCCTTAGTATTTGGTAACTGAAGAATTAGAAGATATGTCTTTGACAATGTTGTAATTTCAGGTCTCATCAACTTGTAACAAAGTTTAAAATCTTATAATATTAATTGATAGAAATGCTTGAAATAACAACTATAGAAATATTTATTCAAAATTTAAAAATGTTTATTCAAAATGTGATATTCAAATACTATAAAATGAAGGTATTTAAAAGCGACTAAACCTAACCAGACTCGTAAATTACAAAATAAATAATAAAAATTAAGGCATAAAAGGTAAACATAATGTAAAAATGATATTTTTTTTAGCCCAAAACAACCTTAACTAAGTTAATTTTTTGTCACGAGGACGTTTTCTTCTTGAGTTTAACATTGATATATAATAATAAATATTTTGACGCTTATACCAAAATTTATACTCAATTAAAGTTGAACAAACTATGTGAGATTCTGATGATCAATCTGTTCCAAATAATCTTCTGCTACACGTTCCACGTCAATCTCCTAAAAACATGATATTGAATAGTTATTTGTATTTTTGTTCTTTATTTGCTTAATAATTTTTATTTGTTTATTTAGTTTTTAGTATTTGTATGTGTTGTCCACATGTATATATACATATCACGTTGTGTTATAATTTTTTTATTTATAAAAATTATGACATCAAAAAAGTAGATAATTTGACATATAATAAAAAAAATAGAGTTTTAATTGTTAGCCAAGATTAATATGGCAAAATTTTAAATTTTATATTATATTATATTGATTGATTAATGATTTTGATTTTTTATTAATCTTTTGCAAATAACAAAATCATCGATAATATATTTTTGTATGTAATAATGTTTAAAAACCAAAAGAATAAAATCTAACTATGTATGAGACAAAATCTAAGTAATTATTTAATTTAAAAATAAACATATTCAATAAAAAAAGCATAATTTTGATGTTAATAATAACTCAAGTCTGTCTTTTTTTTTATTATTATTATTAGAGAATAACAATTTTGTTCAAGAAATATAATCTTGTTTTCGCCCACATGTTTGACATCACTCTCTCACCGACTTACCCAAAACCCTAGCTCTCTGTTTCCCTCTTTATAAGGACAACTTTTCACTATCTGTTGAGGGTAGGGTTTCTCAGTTCCTTTGTAAACCTCGAATCTAAATCGTCTTCTCTGTTCTGTAATCTTTACGTTCTTTCATTCTTCTTTCAATGTTTGTTTTTGTTAATTATTTTCTCCCCTAGTTGTTGATGTTGTGTTAGAAAAACAAATGGAATGGGGACGGTGACGATTTCAATGTGAATAAGGTCTCGTTCGTCGTAACTGGCCCAATCGGCCTTGCCGACTATCCATATACCGAGTCCCTTTCATTTTCATATTCAAACATTGTTTCTTTTTTTATTCCTTCTCTTCAAAATTCCTAGGTATTAATGCTTTATGAATTTTTTTTCTTAATCTTTATTGTTGGTGTTATATCGTAATTGGGTTCTTGCTTTATAGATCGGCCAATGATTAGATCACAAAAAAAAGACAAGCATATGTCTGAAGCAAATCATGTAGATCAATCTAATCTTCTCTATGAGGCTGACCATCTATCGTTTTGTTGTTTCGATTTTTTTTTCTTTCGAAAAGTCTTTACTTTTAGAATTTCTCTTTTTTAGCCGACCAATGTTTTTGAATATGTCACGGTAATGTTAGCGATAATTTTTTTGGTTAAAGGTTTTTCTGGTCTTCATTGCTTTGTTCTGCCAATGACGAAAGAAATGGTTAATATGTAATGTATGATATTTCATGATTACTATACCACTACTGCCTTCCTTCTGAGGCCTAAATTTTTATAGTCGTCTAGTATTCTGTTGTAAAATTTATCCTTTCTTTTATTATTGTGTTTTAAGAATTTTTCAATTTGATCTTTCTGAAAGAAGCTACGTTTTAGTGGATTGTGTCTTACTCTTCCAATATTAGTGGTTTGTGTGACAGTTGTCTTTGGGAGGGTCATATGATGATCAGAAGCATAGTTCAGATGATTTATATGTGATTAAAAAAAATTAATTGTCTTTCGCTCCTATCTGATGATCCTTTCATATTTTCCATATTACACTTTGGAACTGTTTTCATTTTTTAAATTATGTGTGTAGTGTTTGGTTACAAATCTAATTTCCAATGTTCTTACTTGGGAGTGCAAAATGTTTTGATATGCGTAAATTTGTGGCTGTCTTTTGTTTTGGGTTATATTTTTGCCATGTGAAACTAATGGGACTTTACGTCTGCCCCTTTAGCAGTGTCCCCGAGTGCTTTAGGGATGAACAGGTCCCTTATATTCAATTTATCCATCCAAATCACTTTGTCAGCCCTGTTTTTGAAGATCTTGCTGATCATTATAGGATGGAATATTGTCAGTTTTATTTTTAAACTTCATAGTAGTAAAATGTTTCTTCTATTACGTGTAGTGGCTTGTTTATTTCCCCTTTGTTTTCATTGTCTTCCCCCCTTGTTTTCGTCTGTGATGATATCTTTAAGGCTTGTTTCTCAAAACATTCGCAGTGGCCGCCTAAGAGCTTTCGCCTTCGCCAGGCTTGAGAGCTAATGCTGCTCTAATCCTTCCTTGGATGTCTGAGACTTTGTAACTTGTATGTTTACTTGGAAGTTCAATTTTGTTATTGTCGGTATATGTTATGTTATTTTGTCAAGATTTTTACAGGCTTATGTACTCGTTGTGTTGGACAAGTGCACTTTTATATTTTTAAATGTTTTGTTTTCTTTGTTTTTATTACATTTGACTGAAACAAACATGTTGTCATCAGAACGATTGTGGTAAAGTTGTTTTTGCATGTGATTTAATTGCTCAATGATGACAAATTCTAAGGCTTGTTTCTCAAAACATTTGCAGTGGCCGCCTAAGAGCTTTCGCTTTCGCCAGGCTTGAGAGTATATGCTGCTTTAATCCTTCCTTGGATGTCTGAGACGTTGTAACTTGTATGCTTGGAACTTCAATTTTGTTTTTGTTGGTATATGTTATGTTATTTTGTCAAGATCATTACAAGCTTGTGTACGTAAGTACGCTTTTTTTTCAATGTTTTTATTTCATTTGACTGAAACAAACATGTGGTTGTCATCAGAACGATTGTGGGAAAGTTGTTTATGCATGTGATTTAATTGCTCAATGAGGACAAATCCTAAGGCTTGTTTCTCAAAACATTCGCAGTGGCCGCCTAAGAACTATCGCCTTCGCCAGGCTTGAGTGTATATGCTTCTCCAATCCTTCCTTGGATGTTTGAGACGTTGTAACCTGTATGCTTACTTGGAAGTTCAATTTTGGGTTTTGGGTGTTATTCAAGATTTCATAAGCTTTATATATTGATAGTGCATTTTTATATCTTTAAATCTTATTTTGTTTTTCTTTCTTGTGGTTTGAAATTTAACTTTTATTGGCCAATGATGATGAATCCCAAGGCATGTTTCTCGAAACTTTGGCAGTGGACGATCAATAACTTTCGTCTTAGTCAGGCTTGAAAGCTACTGCTGCTATAATCCTTCGGATGTTTGAGGTCAAATAATGCATAAGGACGAATGGATTTAAAAGTGAGCAGAGACTGTTTCGGGTACTGACCGAATTTAGAATGCTAAAAGGAGATTTTTTCGAAAGGGAGTACCAAGAAAAGGAGATTTTTCAGAAATGGAGTACTAAGGTGTCAAAGAAACTAGGCAAGTCAGCACAAAGATTGCAAGATAAGTCAAACTTAAATAGTATGTATTAGGCTAGGAATGGAACATGCTTGGCCTAGATCATCAGGTCAGTTTATATAGATGATCTGAATCTCAATCACTAGAAATTCTGTCGTTTAAGATATTCAAAGTTCGAACGTTATCATTAATTGTAGAATCATTTCTTAGTCATTGATTAATTAAGTCAGTCAATAATTGACCGTTTGCAGTGTTTATACATAGGTCGGGTTGAATTCAAATACCATTAGGCCTATTGCTATGTTGGGCCTCTTTATTGGGCCCAATGTGGTCGACAGCCTAGATTAGTCATATGGAAAAGACGATCTAATCTATAAGGAACCTACCGAAGTTGGTATAGAATGGTCTACAGCCCCATAGCTTGGTCATGTGGGAAGATGAATCCGAGCTATAGAATTCGACTTAGTCTGGTCTCGAATGGTCCACAGCCCCTTAAGATCGGGCATATGGGAAAGATGAAACCGATCTAAAAGAAATCGATTAAACGCAAGTCTAGAGAAAAATTCAGATCAGAAATCTTAAAAGATAGTCGATTTCGAAAACAAGCAGAAAAAATTTTTAATCGAGTTTAACCAAGTTTATACTTCATTCAAGACGTTTCGTATCATACGAAACTGGCTGAGACACGAAAAGACGTGTGCCACGCGAGATTAATTTATTGCGTAAGTGTCAGTTTCATCATTGCATCATTAAAGCAACTGTCCCAGCTGTTTCAAAGCCGTTTGATTTTTGTTAAGATGGATTCTAGTCGCAAGATTCATCTCACGGATGAGAACACAAACTTTTCATTTCCCTAAGTAGTAACTGTTGATCTATGGCGGACTGGGCTTTATTTAAAAAAAAGTCGTCTTCAACCTTCTGCCATTGTTTTTCTAAATCCAACTGTCATTGCTTCCAAACACTTCGCGCTATGGCCTTTCCTCCATTCTGGAAACCTTCCCCATTTGTTTCATCCAAACGCCATCACTATCCTTAATTACGTTCTTGAGGCCTCCATCATATCCTCACTAAGTTCTACTACAGCGAAGCATTTCTTATTTGCCTTCCAACAAAAATAGGTACTGCCTCTTACCTTTCCCTTCCATTCTCTGTAAATTGCCTCAATTTAAAACTTAGGACTATGAGTATGAACATTAGAAACGACAGTAGCGATAGTGAGTCTCTAGAGATTCTGGGTGAATCTCTGGTGGCCGTTTCATGTCAAAATATTGTGGGGCCATTTGTTATCAAAAGGGAAAAACGAATTGGCGAGGGAGCAACCGACCCCAAAGGTCGATTGTCGCCTTCGAAATCTGAAGAAAGGTATGATTGGGTTAAATCTGCCGTTAGAAAATATTCCTTGGATTTCGACTCGGTCGAAAGTATACATATCCTCCGAAGATGTATCGTGTTGGCATCCAACGGAAACGAAAACAAATTTGTATCGACCTTGCTGACCTGAAGAGAGGATATTTATGTCTCCGAACGAAAATGACGACCTATGTTGGATTTATGTTTATGAGACTTTCTTCACCCGGCTCGGTCTTCGTTTACCCTTCTCGGACTTTCAATGTAAAATTTTGACCAAGTTAAACGTTGCGCCCACCCAACTTCATCCAAACAGGTGGGCGCTTGTCAAAGCTTTCGAAGTGCTGGTGCGCTTTATAGGTCGGGAACCTAATATTGGGGTGTTCTTCTCCCTCTTTCAATGCAAAGGGGTTGGAAAAGGGGGTTAGGTATCAATTAACAGCCACCCCCAAAGGAGGTTGTTTTATGCTTTAGACTCCTCATATAAGAACTTCAAAAATAAATTTTTCCGAGTGAGTTCTCTACCGATCGACATTTCTTTCTTCCTGGATGAATATGAGGTAGAGAAATTCCCCTTATACTGGTGTGTAAATTCAACTTCCATACTGGGTACGGAACATAGGAGATTACCGCTCGAAGATCGAATTGTAGTCAAACTATTGGAAGAAGCTTCGGTGCTGGATACTGCTTCCTTGGTAAAATTTGGAAACAATTCAGTCGAATTATCAAAAATAATGCGTAAGTCCTATTTATTCTTATTATTTTTTCGATAATGGAATCGTACTAATATACTTTAACTATTTTAATTTGTGTGCATAAAAAATGGCTCCCAAGATAACCGTTTGAGAAATGCAAAGAAGACTCAAGAAATTGAAGAGTGAAGGAACTTCTGTTGCAGGGAATACCGATAATGTCATCCCCCGACCGGAATCTGTAAATGTCAATCCGCAACCAGAATCGTTTGACACGAATTCGGAACCCATGGCCCGAAAAAGGAGTCGGTCAGAAAACCAAGAGCAAAACATGAAACAAATTTCCACGACATCAGTCGGTGAAGAATCTCCACAGAGCTTAAGGTTGAAATCTGCCTTCAAGGGGCTAAGTGGCTTTGCTGCTGGAAAAAACAAGTCTTCATTATGGTCATCCGACTTTCCTTTTGAGTCTTTAGTGGATGACCATATTTCACTTCCCGAAGACAAGGAACGCAAGGATAAGATCGGAGAGATTGGGCTTATCCGATGGGCCAAAGTGCAACTTCTTCGGTCTATTAGTGTACTTCGGTCAGCTGAACATGGGATGGCCGAAACAAAAAAGAAAATGTCGTCCTACAACGTTCTATCACTCAGAGTTGGAAAAAACAGCAAAGGCTCACTAGGCAGAGGTTTCCGAGCTTAAAAATGAGATAAAAATTTTAAAAGTGAAGGCTCAATGAGTCGAGACCCTCGAATCTTCGGTAACGTTGCTCGAGGAAGAGAAGAAAATTTTTGAAAAGAACTTATCGGTCGCACTAAAGGACAAGGAGGAATCCAATCGCGCACTCAGAGAAGCTTTGGAAGAGAAGGACAAATTGTTTGCCAAGTTGGAGGGTTTAAAAGACGAAATTACTAACTAAAAAGTTGCTAGTTTTGATACTTGCCTCAAACAAACCATGCTTTTGAATCCCAATGGAGTCTTTGACAATCGTTTGGGAGAAATGGGTCCGTTACACAAGGTAGTCGATGGTCGGATCGTCGAAGATGAGGACGAGGATGAAGAAGATTCTTGAAGATTTTGAAAAAAATTTATGTAGTTCGGTTGTCTGAAATGTAATGATGATTTTGAAGTTTAAGTATTTTTGCTTTGGACCTGATACCACCGTATGTGTATTTTGCTTTTAATGCAATAAATTTAAATTTTGAAAAACTTCTATACTTGGTTGCATTTTTTCCATAAGGTAACGTTACAATCTTGTCGACCATAAAAAAAAAAGGTCATAATTTTATGGCGGAAAGACTATCCAGGAAAACATGCCTCTTCAAAGAATTTCTTTTAAAATTAATGAATTTGGTCGGAATGGGCCGATAAAAAAATTGCTCTTGAATTACAGATGTTAATAGGATATTTAATCAATTTGACCGGAATTGTCCTGAGAATTTTTTATCGGTGATTTTTTAACGAAAAAGGCTATTTTCATCGTTGACTTTGTTGACTTTGACTGGACTTGGCTCGAAGGCCATTTTCATCGGTGACAATGACCGACATCGGTGACAATGACCGGAATTGGCTCTAAGGCTTTTTCCATCGGTGACAATGATCGGCATCTGTGACTTTGACCGGAATTGGCTCTTGGGCCTTTTTCATCGGTGACAATGACTGGAATTGGCTCTAAGGCTTTTTCCATCGGTGACAATGACTGGCATCGGTGACTTTGACCAGAATTGGCTCTAAGGCCTTTTCTATCGGTGATAACGACCGGCATCGGTGACTTTGACCGGAATTAGCTCTTGGGCCTTTTTCATACAAGTGAAGATTCAAGATGACACGGTGATTTTATTTCAATAAATCAATAAATTAAAGGTATGCCTCATTAAAACCTTTCAGGTAAAACCCATCGAGAAAAAATCCTGATAAGGAAAAAGAGTACATTACCTTTAACTCTTGTACAGAAGTCCATAACATAGAAAAACTAAATGAACCTAGCTATAGTATCTCCGAAGTGAGGTCAAGTTCCAAGTCTTAGGAAGCGGATCTCTAGTAATTTCACCGATCTTATATGCTCCTCCGCCGATATCTTTGAGAACCCTGAACGGTCCTTCCCAATTAGCCGATAGCTTCCCTTCACCAGGCATCCTTCTAGAGTCTTCAATTTTGCATAAAACCAGGTCTCCTTCAATAAATTTTCTTGTTTTCACCTTCCGATTATACTTCCTTTCTGTCCGAGCTTTCGCAGCCGTTTCCTGAATGTGTGTCGTTTCTCTCTTCTCTACTAACAAATCTAAATCAGTTTTCCTGAATTCAATATTCAATTCCTCGTTAAAAGCTGATCTCCGAAAGCTCGATCCTACGATTTCTACTGGAATCATAGCATCCGCACCGAATGTAAGTCGGAATGGGATTTCACGAGTTGATGATTGTGGCGTAGTATGATATGCCCATAGAATGTTTGGAAGTTCTTCTGGCCAAAGGCCTTTAGCACGATCAAGTCTCTTCCTTAGTCCGAGCAATATGACTTTGTTGGCTGCTTCGGCTAAACCATTAGTTTGGGGATGCTCCACCGAAGTAAATATCTGTTTAATTCCATATCTCAAACAAAATTTTCAGAATTTTTTGTCAGTAAATTGTATTCCATTGTCAGATACAATCGAATAAGGTAATCTAAAACGACATATTATATTTTTCCAAACAAATTTTTTAACTTTTTCAGCAGTTATACTAGCAAGTGGTTCGGCTTCAATTCATTTTGTAAAATAATCCATCGCAATAATTATGTACCTTAATTGATCGGCGGCCGTAGGAAAGGGACCTAACAGGTCAATTCTCCACCGGTAAAATGGCCATGGAGTCTCAATGTTGTGCAATTCTTCAGGCGAGGATTTATGCAGATTGGCGAATTTTTGACACTTGTCACATTTCCGAACATATTCTAGGCAATCAGACTTCATGGTCGGCCAGTACATTCCCGATCTTAAAACCTTGCCGGCTAACGATTAACCTCCGATATGGCTACCACAAACTCCCTTTTGAACTTCCTCCATAACCGACCTTATCTAATTTTGATTTATACATTTCAAAAGGAGGAGGGAAAATCCTCTCTTGAATAATTCTCCTCCTATTATCGTGTAATAACTTGTCGACTTTCGCAACTTCTTTGCCTTCTTTTCATCGGTCGGTAGTTCGCCACTTTCCAAATACTTTACAATTGAGCTCATCCAAGAACTTATATTGTTGTCGATTGAAAAAGTCTCATCTTCTTCCTCTTCTTCTGAGTTGATATTGAATGTCAAACTCTAATAATTCTATTGACCATGATATCATCCATCTGACAAGTTCGGGTTTTCGAAGCACTTGTCTAATCGGTTGATCCGTCCTGACAATGACTGAATGGCTTTGAAAGTATTGTCGGAGCCTCCTAGCCGTTGTAACTAGTGCCAATGTCATCTTTTCAATCTTCTGATATCGGTTCTCTGGTCCTTGCAAAACCCGACTGACAAAATAAATCGGTCGTTGCTCTTTCCCTATTTCTTTCACCAACACGGAACTTAAGGCTTTGTCAGATACAAAAATATATATAAATAAAATATCACCTGGTTCGGGTTTTTTCAAAATTGGCGGAGTTGCTAAAAAAGTTTTTAATTCGCTAAACGCTTGTTCACATTCCTCCGTCCACTGAAAAATTTTCGATTTCTTGAGACATTGGAAGAATGGTAGAGATCGGTCAGCTGACTTGGAAAGGAATCTAGAAAGGGAAGCAATCCGTCCCGTCAATCTCCGCACTTCCTTAATCGTTGCTGGACTCCTCATTTCCATTATTGCTCTACATTTCTCCGGGTTAGCTCCTATTCCCTTGTTGGTAAGGAGAAAACCAAGAAATTTTTTGGCCTAAACTCCGAAAAAGCACTTTTTGGGATTCAACTTCATGTTATACTTTCTCAGTTGCGCAAAGCATTTAGCGAGGTCGGAACAGTGATCACCATTCTCCGGAGTTTTTGCGACTATGTCATCTACGTAAACTTCGATGTTTCTTCCGATTTGTTTTTCAAATATTCTATTCATTAACCGTTGATAAGTTGCTCTAGCATTCTTAAGCCCGAAAGCCATCACTCGGTAACAGAAGTTTCCAAATTCAGTGATAAAAGTAGTTTTTTGTTCATCGTCCGGGTGCATCCTAATCTGGTTATATCTAGAGTATGCGTCCATAAAGCTAAGGAATTGATAGCCGGAAGCTCCATCAACTAATTGGTCAATGCTAGGAAGAGGATATGAATCCTTCGGGTAAGTTTTATTCAAGTCAGTAAAATCTGTGCACATTCTCTATTTTCCTGACGACTTCTTTACCATAACCATATTTGACAACCAAGTGGTATACTCTACTTCTCTTATAATGCCTGCATCCAAAAGTTTCTTTGTTTCTTCCATTGCGGCCTTTTGTCTTTTCGATCCTAGTTTCCTTTTCTTCTGGGTTACCGGTTTAACCTTTTTATCTAAGGAGAGTTTGTGGGTCATGATCGCAGGATCAATTCTGGGCATGTCTGCAGCAGTCCACGCGAATATGTCAACATTCTTTCTTAACAATTCCTCCAAGTTTCTTTTGAGGCCAGTCGGTAAATGGGCCCCAATGTGTGTTACTTGGTTAGATTTAGGGCCCAATGACAGTGCTTGTAATTCTTCGATCGGTTGAGGCCTGTCTTTTTCATCACTCCTCGGATCTAGCTCGGCCATGTTAATGTTATGTATCGGTCGCTTAAGATCGAGCTTGTGGGTTTCCTCATCTTGTCTCGGTTTTAGGCTTTTGTTGTAGCAAATCCTTGCTTCTTTCTGATCTACATGTACTACACTGACCTCAGTCTTGGAGACTGGGAATTTTATTGTTAGGTGGGGTGTTGATACAACAGCCCCCAGAAGATTGAGAGATGGTCTCCCAAGGATAACATTATAGGGAGTATAGCAGTCTATTACCAAGTATTTTACTGGGATAATTTTAAATAAAGTACCTATCCCGAAAGTTGTTCAAAGTTCGATGTATCCCTTGACATTTACCTGTTCTCCGGAGAACCCGATTAAAGTTCCGTCGAACGGAGTCAAATCTTCTTCCGACATCTGTAATCTTCGAAGCGTGGACATATAAAGAACATCGGCCGAGCTTCCTTGATCAACTAGAACTTTTTTGATCTGAAAGTTCCCTGCTATGACGGATATAACCATTGGATCATCCGAATTCTCATCCAATCCGGCGTAATCACTGTTCGAAAATGAAATGATCGGTCTATCATCGAGCTGTTTGTGCTGCAATGGAGAAGGGTTACCTTACCGACATCACTGCTCGGAGATGTCATTTCCGAGATGAATTAGAGCTTCCTCCACCAGCGAATCCACTGGCTATTGAATCAATGACCCCTCTGACGGGTTAATCTCGGGGATCAGAGGTCGTTTCTACTGCTTTTTTCTTCAAATCCGAACTCGGGCCCCTCTGATTCGGTTGGTCTCCTTTTATCTCCCTGCTCCGACTTCTATGACGATAAACATATTTACCAAGATGCCCCTCTCGAATGAGTTGCTCGATCCTATTTTTCAAGCTGATGCACTCCTCAGTAGTATGGCCGAACGTTTTATGAAATTCACACCTTTTGCTTCTGTCAACGTTGAATGGTGTCTTTTGTTGTCCAACGTTTCTTGGGAGACAGATTAAACCAGTATTATATATTTCTCAAAAAATATGATCCCGTCGAGAATTCAATGGTGTGTATTCGTTGAACCAGGGTTGTACCCTATTTGTCACTGCGCGTACATTTTGATAAGATCGGTCTTCTCTCATTAAATGTCTACCTCTTTTTTTTGTTGCTCATCCGTTATATTGTCAGTCGTTATTAATAGGTCGGATAGAGATGCTGGGAATTTTTCCTCTGTACTCCGGTTCGAAAAAGTGTTGCTCCATCTGTTTCCTGGCGAGAGCAATTTCCTTCATGTTGATATATCCTGTGGATCTGCTCTTTAAGTCGTCCAGGTCTAAAGGTGGTTTTCTGGCCAGGGAATCTACAAATGGTCCAGGGCGTAAGCCAGCCATGATAGCGTGTAAGGAAACCGCCGGATTGAGATCTCTTATCTGTACGGCTTCCTCCCCGAACCTTCGCATGAAGTCTTTGAGGGATTCGTCTCTTCCCTGCCTCAAATTGATTAAGCTTGTCGAGGTCTTCTAATGTGTCCTGCTCGTAGAAAAATGGTTAAGAAACTTAATTGACAATTCAGAAAAATCGTAAATTGAACCTGCTTCAAGGCTTGAAAACCCGAGCAAAGCCAATTTCTTTAGTGTCGTTGGAAAAACTCGGCATTTGATCGGATCTGAGCTGCCATTCAGGAGCATCGTAGAATTGAACATTGTTAGATGTTCTTGCGGATCAGTCGTTCCATCATAAAGCTCCATCGTCGGGAGCCTGAACCCCTCAGGAAGGGGGATTGACATAATGAAATCGAAAAAAGGATGGTATGCTACAGGTGTGTTATTTGCTTGTTTCCTGACGTCATGATTAGTCGTTTGAGGAGCATTGGTATGTCCCTGAAATTCTCTGCTCAGAATATCTTCTTCTGGAGTTTTCTCCCTCTGGTCTTCCTGTTCAATCCTGTGTTGATCCCTGCTAGCCTGATCAATTCGACTATTGATATCTCTAATAGCTTGCAAGAGCATCTCCATTGGATTGAGCTGGTTGTTTTCTTGATTGATTCCGTTTAGAATACCGTTTTCATTGCTAGCCATTTTTGTTAAATAAGGTGGTTGAATGGGTCGTGAAAAGAGCTAAAGGATTGTGGAGTAAGAAAGTTTTACCTTGCCCCACGGTGGGCGCCAGATGTTCCGGGTACTGACCGAACCTAGAATGCTAAAAGGAGATTTTTTCGAAAGGGAGTACCAAGGTGTCAAAGAAACTAGGCAAGTCAGCACAAAGATCGCAAGATAAGTCAAACATAAACAGTATGTATTAAGCTAAGAATGAAACATGCCTGACCTAGATCACTAGGTCAGTTTATATAGATGATCCGAACCCCAATCACTAGAAATCCTGTCGTTTAGGACATTCAAAGCTCGAACGTTAGGATTTGATTACAACTGATCATTAATTGCATAATCATTTCTTAGTCGTTGATTAATTACGTCAGTCGGTAATTGACCGTTTGTAGTGTTTATAAATAAGTCGGGTTGAATTCAAATACCATTAGGCCTACTAATATGTTGAGCCTCCTTATCGGGCCCAATGTGATCGACAGCCCAGATCGATCATATGGAAAAGACGATCTGATTTATAAGGAACCAACCGAAGTCGGTAAAGAATGGTCCAGACTTTGAGAGTGATGTTCACGTATAACAACGAAGGAATTAAAAAAGAGCACATGATGTAATAGGTTATGTGTATTTTTTTTTTTTTTAATTCGTTTGTCGTTGTATGTTAATGTTATTTTCATATTTTTTATTCATTTTTTTAATTTGTTCATCGTTGTGTGGTGTCACTTCACAGTATCTGTTCATTTTTTAATTCGTCTGTTGACTCATAGCCTTTGATCATTTTTTAATAATGGGTTTAATTTCTTTTGATGCATAGTTCTTTTGTCCCTTTTGTACATAGTCATTGTTAAAGTTAGTCATTGGCGACACTTCCTTTGGTGACTCTCCTTGCACTTTCTTCAAGTCAGCTTTGTGCCGGGGCTCAACATTCATAAAAATTTTATGATCGCTCAAAAAAGCTTATGATTGGCTTAGTTGGAAATTTATTAGACAATGTCTTGAGGAGTTCAGCATACCTGCTGGATTGATTGAAAACATGATGAACTGTTTCACCTCTGTCTCCTTCAACATTATGTTGAATGTGGCAGAAAATTTACGAATTTCTTCCTTCTCGTGGTGTCAGTCAAGGAGATCTCCCATTTTTCCTTACATATTCATATTATATGCCTGGATGGATTATCCAACTTAATCTTAGACGGAGTTCAAAGGTTCCTAAGTCACGCTTTTAGCTGTTGAGGCACCGAAAACCAAATGGAGCTCATTCTCATCCAATTTTGTGACTCGTTAGGAACCATAGTCAACCCCCAAAAAGTATAGTGCTTATTTTTCCAAGAATGTCTCACAAGAATATCGTCATAAAAATCCTTAGTAGATGTGGATTTAGAGAAGCTAAAGAAGTGGGGAGATACTTGGGAGCATGTCTCGCTCAGGGCCGCACCAGTAGAATCCACTTCCAGGGAATTATTGATTAATTAAATGCCAAGCATAATGGATGGAAGGCTGCAAATCCCTCGCAGGTAGAACTATTTTGGCCCAATCAGTCCTGTGCTCATTAGCCACATTTAATACGTAACATACTGCCATTCCTAGAAGCTGAGGGGACTCAGCGCCGCTTCATATAGGGAAGCACTGGCCAGAAGAAAAAGGCCCAACTTTTGAGTTTGCAGACGTTTTTCTTCCCCAAAGGCCCCATCTCATTCGTCGTAAACTCGGTAAGTGATTTGGAACTCTCCTCCCAATGGTTGGTTCAAATTGAATTCTGATGGGGGGATCAGTGGGAAACTCTCTGGAAATTACATTTGGAGTTGGAGGGGCTCTCAAGTAATGATTAGTTACTGGACTATTGGATTCACCCAAAGGTTGGGACATGACCTAGCTTTAATGGCTCTATCTTCTACGGATTGAAGGTGGCTTGAGACCAAGGTTGGACTAAATTAACTGTTGAAAGTGACTCTTAGATTGCCATTGATCTCATCAAGAATCCCACTTTCAGTCACCCTCTGCCAATTATCATGTGTATTTTGCAGTGGAAGAACGAAGATTGGGAACTTGTTTTCTACCATTCTCCCACTGAAGGAAACTACTGTGCTCATTGGATTGACTAGGCTAGATGGGCTAGGGTGCATGATGTTAATCTTCAAACATGGACTCTACCAGCGATCCATTTACCTGTTAGTTGATGTGTCCGGGGCTTCTTTGCCCCATCTCATTTCAAATGAAGTGTATTTGGGCATATATTGGAGTGACAACGTAATGGGCGTATTATAAATGTACACATTTTTTTATTGTACTACACTTCAACGTAATGCAGTATGAATGTACAATAGTCTTCCATTTTACGATAAAATCTCCTCCCTAAATATGACTGAATGGCACGTGCTAAATTTTTGGGCTAACTGTGCTATCACAACGTAATGCACGTATAAATGTACAACAATATATCATTATGCTACACTCCCACGTAATGTATAGTATGAATGAACAATATTCCATTTTACGAAACATTCTCCCCAAATTTAACCAAATAGACAGTTTTGCATATATTTGTGACATGCTTGACTCTTATATTGATCAACTTTCTTTCCTCCAAGATCTTGACTTCATTAAAAAGTATAAGCAAATATTAAATTTTAACGCAAATTTTGCCTTATGAAATATTATTACAGGGAGGATTTGCAAAAAAGAATTCGCTATACAAATGAATGTCTTACATTGTTTAAGAAATGAAAACAAAATGTTATATAAAAAAGAGTGTTTAATTAAGAGTTCAAAATGTATTTATTATTTCCTTCTTATGTAATTAAAATTTAAATTAGTTAATAGACTACATTAAATGTTTAATCAATATTTAAGACAGTTAATGAAATCCTTAAAAAAAGTTGTTAGATAAATTAAATCTCCAAAAAAATACTTAAATAAATTTGTGGTAGTTTATGTTTTGCAGAAACAGTCAGTTCAATTACGTTTGCAGGAAAATAAATACACACAAGTAAGAATGACATGGAACGTTCAATTACGTTTGCAGGAAAATAAATACACACAAGTGAAAGCTGATCAAACCAAGAATGACATGGAACTTAAAAAATTTGGAAATTTTTTCGGTACTGTAATTGGCATTGTTTTGTTCATTCTCTTGGTAGGTGATTTGGATGAAAAACCTCTAAGTCGAACCCATCGAGTATAGGTATCTAAAAACACTCTTGAGTTCTTATATGAATATAGGGAGTAAAGCAATGATAAAGAGAGGAGAGTGAGTGAAAGAAAGAAAGAAATAATTGTTTTTGACATGAAGACAATGCTTATTTATTGTAAGGTAGGTTGGATCGAACCCGTCAAGTGGGGGGAATTTGCAAACACTGTGATGTTCAAGTTATCAAAAAGGTTGGCATAGGATTTGGTTAGAATGTGATTCTAAATTGGTAGTTCTAGCCTTTTCTTCCATTCAGTTGGTGCCTTGGAAACTTAGAACTAGATAGAGAAATTGTATAAATCTCATAAAAAGTATGATGTTTGTTGTTTCTCACATTTATAGGGAGAGAAATTCTTGTACAGATAAGTTAGCTTCTTTTGGGTTTACTTCTCAATGTTTCTCTTGGTGGGACTTGATCCCCAGTTTTATTAGTGAAGACTTTGTCCGTAATAAGCTTGGTCTTCCTAATTTCAGGTTTAGATAATTTTTCCTTTTCTCTTCTTGGGTTTTGGCTCTTGTCCCTCCAAGTTTTTTGTATCTGTTTTCTTTCTTTTTTTTAATAAATTTATGGCGTGCTATAGATGATTGATAGGTTTTGTGGTACCAACTTAGTTGGGATCTCTCTCTATTGTGATGCATTTACATGTCAATTTATAAAAAAAAAAAAGTTACTATATAAATAAAAAGAGTAAAGTAAAGATAAAGAGAATAGAGACAATGAAAGAAAGACAATAACTATTTTTTAGCATAAAGACAATACTTATTTATAGTAGGATAAATGAGTAATAACTATTTTTTAGCATAAAGACAATACTTATTTATAATAGGATAAATCGGTGTGTACTGTGCATGCTATGGTACGGAGCTTATGATTGGATGAAAAACTTTATAAGGATAGTGACGTGTGTCCTAAACATTATTAGATATTTTAGATGACGTTTGTGAGCTAGTTCAACGTCGAGTTAATGAGGTGGGTTGGGTAATGGGTCAAATTTAGATAAGTGGATAATATACAATTGTTTTTAATGTGTCAAGTTTAGTTGGGTGTTGGGTTGGGTTTTATCTAGGGAAACGGGTCATCATGGTCTTGTTGGGTCTGTGGGGTAGTGGTTTTAGACTCAGGTATGCCCACATTTTGGTAGGATCAAGGTACGGTATCCAAAGTAATATTTTGGTAAGATCAAGGTACGGTATCCAAAGTAAGTTGTCAAGTATTTAATGAATATTTATTTCATAATAATGTTTAATAATAATCAATATCTAATGAAATACTTGACAGTTACCTCAAAAATAGATGGGTACATTAGAATTCTCCCAAAAAAAAATTCTAACCAAACAAATGTCCTATATCATTTTTGAAATTGACATAATGAAGAATAAAATGAGATAATTTAAAAATTAACAAAATATATAATTCACAATAAACGATCCCTGCAGTTGTTGTCATCCGATGGAGAGCTTTCATAGAGGTGTTGTCATCCCTTCAAAGATGAAATTTGGGGTTCACTAATTGTCTAGTTACGTTTACATATGAAATTTGGGAGTTCACTACAGTGCGTTATTCATTTGATGTAGAGTGCATTATTTTACAATGATTTAAAAAAATTACATCTCTTCTGAAATTGTCACTAGAATTTTAATGAAAGTTACTTAAGTTAAAACAATGTTACATTACTTTGTAGGCCCCTAAACTTTTTAGGATAATTCAAATAGGTCCCTAAATTTTTTAAGTTTGTAATCAGGTCCTAGAACTTATAAAATGTTTGTAATTAGGTCCTTGGACCCAAACACCCGTTAACGGAGGAGTAATTTAACCATATGGAATCAGTGGATATTCTATTTGCACTAACGAAACTTTAACGGGTGTCTAGGTCTAGGGAACCAATTAGAAATATCTTATAAGCTCAGGAACTTGATTACAAACTTAAAAAATTTAGGGATCTATGATCTGTTGATTATTTCTATATCTTGAGTGTCTTATGTTTGATCTAATTAGACTTCATGTATAGTTTATTGTTAATTTTTCTAGATATGAAGTTTAATCAGATCCTTATTGTGAAACTTTGCTTAACTGTATTTTATAAGCACTCATAATCGCATTGTATTTTTCAAGAGATCAATATCACCCCTAGAAGTAAGGAGAAAAGAGAGTACGTGAAAAATCAGGGTTGTATATGAAGAAAGTAAGTAACACAGCCCGTGTCACCAGACACGGGGTGGGCCGTGTACTTCTTTGATACTTCAACAAGATTCTGCACTGGACCTGACCAAGAACACGACCTGTGTCACTAGACACGGGTTAGGTCGTGTCCTTCTCTGTCATCACAAAGAAGATCCAATTTTGAGTACACCCGAGGACATGGCCCGTGTCACCAGATACGGTGTAGGTTGTGTCCCTCTCTGACTTGCAATTCTATTAGAATTCGTGTTACCAGACCCTGACACGGGGTAGGTCATGTCATATGACACAGCCCGTGTCTTCGCATCAGGAAAGGATATACGAATTTTAATGATGCACTAGGTATCCAAAGTTATAAATAGGATTGCCTAAGGTCCTAAAAGGGATCTCTGGACTAGGAGCCGTCAAGTTACTGGAGAGAATACGAAGAACAAGCAAAAGAAAGATTTGATCAAGGATTGAAGACTCGAGTTCGAGCGATCAAAGATCAATCAACCTCAAACCTTATAAACTAGTTTGATCTTTAGTTTTCTTCTCTTCTTTTATTCTAGACAATGTTTTTCTTTAATTCTTTTTCTGATTTTGAATTTATCATATGCGGTTAATTTTCTTATTTGGTTAAGGGAAGATGATACCCTAGTTTTGATTATGTGAACCTTGCATATCTCTTTATATCAATTCAATTGTGTTTTTATTCATATGTTTCTGATCTTAATTCGGTATAAAGATTTTTATACTCTTTGCTATTTTTGGAAGTGGTAAAACTATGATTACTATGCGCGATTGCGGTAGTAGGATTAGTGAGACATATGATCTAAGTAATTTAATCCCAATGTGTGATTAGATCTTAGTGTGATTAATTTTCTAAATCTTAATGCAATCATTAGGTAGGAATAAGAACAGTTGCTTTATAACTAACTAGTGATTATGGGTTAATTTGAGCAGTTGCTAAATTAATCACAACTTAAGAAAAACATAGAATTAATCTCACAGTCACATAGGAACATAATTGGTTATGTTGATATAAAAGGTATGTGGGCTAGCATGATAATATAAATCTAGTGGTAGATTCTATCTCTTGACCAATACCTTTAAATTGGTGATTCAATCGTGTTTACTATTATTACTTTACAATCAATTTATGTTTTTAGTTTAACAAACAAAACCCTTTGTTATTATTTACTATTTTTTAGAGTTTAAATTAGGAATCAATCTATAGTGTTAATTGACTTAGTTCTCTGTGGATTGACCATTGCTAACTATAACTGGTTGCAAGGTTTTTATACTTTGGTGGAACTTGGCAACTGAATTTTGTTTTTAATTTTAATCACAATTCATAGCACACCAAATTTTGGCGCCGTTGCCGAGAAACTAATTGTTCAATTGTGCTATTAATTTGTTTCCTATTTTTCACTCTATTTTTTTTCAGTTTTTAATACTTTCCTTCCTTCTTTCCGACTGTTTTGCAAGTGTTCATGTCTAGTGGTGAAGTGAACGAGTAATCGAGGAATCTAAGACATTATTTTGAACAAGTCAGCTCACAATTTCCTCTTCAATTCATACTTGTTAACATCAAAGCTGCCCGCCATATAGATTTATCTAGTTCTGAGATATCTTCTGAAACATTTGAAGAAATGGTGATGGCAGAAAATACTTTAAGGGCGTTGGATTCTCCAGACTTGGACCAACAGCCTCTGTGCATAAAAATTCTAAAAAATGAAGAGGCATTTGAATTGGAGTCGGGTTTAATCCATCTTTTACCATCTTTTAATGGATTAGTCGGAGAGGACCCCAACAAACATTTGAAGGAGATCTATGGGATATGTTCTAGCATGAAGCCTACAAGGATTCCAGTAGAATAAGTCAAATTGAGAGCTTTTCCATTCTCCTTGAAAGATTCTGCAAAAGAGTGGCTATATTATTTGTCACTTGGATCCATCCAATCATGGCAGGAAATGGCTCGGGCCTTTCTGGATAGATATTTTCCTATTTCAAAGGCTGCAACCATTAGAAAAGAAATCTGCGGCATCCAACAAAGGCATTGGGAATCACTTCATGACTACTGGGAGATGTTTAAGAGATTGTGTGCCAGTTGCCCTTAACATCAAATTAGTGAACAACTTCTTATTCAATATTTCTATGAGGGATTGTTGGTGATGGATCGTAACATGATTGATGCTGCTAGTGGAGGAGTTTTGGTTGATAAAACTCCTCAAGAAGCTAGAAATTTGATCTCGATGATGGCTGCAAACACTCAACAATTTTTCACTTGGAATGACATCAGAGTGAAAGTAATTAAAGAGACAGAAATGACTAGTTTGCAGCAGCAAATGACCCAGTTAACTTCCATGATTCATCGGCTTATGGATAATGGAAAAGCATCGGTAAATGCTTGTAGGATTTGTTACTCTTCAGGACATCTCACTTATATATGTCTCACTCTACAAGAGGACACAAATGAGGAGGTAAAGGTAGTAAAGAGATATTCTAGACCTTTCACAAACTACAACATCTACTCTAACACATATAATCCGAGGTGAAGGGATCATCCCAACTTGAGCTATGGAAAGCAGCCTCAGAATCAACCTCCAGCCTATGGACCTCTAGGATTTCAACAGAGACAAGCACATTTCCCTCAGAGGTAACAACAACCTCAAGCTCCTAAGCAACCTGAGCCTTCACTGGAGGAGTTAATGAGACATATGACTACTAATAACATTCAATTTCAACAAGAAACTAGGGCCACCATCAATAACCTACAGAACCAAGTGGAGTAGTTAGTCATAGAAATCAACAAGGTTCAGAGCCAACTTCTAGGAAGACTTCTCTCACAACCAGAAGTGAATCTGAGGGAAAATGTTAGTGTTGTTACATTATAAAATGAGAAGAGGTTAGATGAACCTCCACCTCCCCCACAAGTCACTAAAGAGAAGGATTAAAAGCCAAATGAGGTAAATAAGGAGGGGCAAAACTCTAAGGCCCCTAAGGTAAGTATTTCTATCACTTCCTACGTATATCACTAAGGTTTCATTCCCTAATAGGTTGGTTAAGACCAAAATAGATGATGATGAGAATGATAGAAATTTTCTTGAGACTTTCATAAAAGTGAAAATTAATATTCCATTGCTGGATACAATCAAGCAAATCCTGAAATATGCCAAGTTTTCTAAGGATGTATGCACCCAGAGAAGACGGTTGAAGGGTAATGAAAGAATCAATATGAACCAAAATATTTCAACCCTTATTCAGCCTATGCCTCAGAAATGCAAGGATCCAGAGACTTTTACAATTCTATGTGCTATAGGCAATTACAAATTTAAGCATGCCATGCTAGATTTAGGTGCTTCTATTAATATAATATCTATGTCTATTTTTAATTCTCTTAGACTTGACTCTTTGCATTCTACAGCTGTTAATATTCAGTTGACTAATAGAAGCAATGTGTATCCAATCGGGTTAATTGAAGATGTATTGGTAAAGGTTGATGAGCTAATCTTTCCTGCAAATTTTTATGTTCTAGAAATGGAGGTGGAGTCACCATTCAACAAGACTCCGCTCATTTTAGGGAGGTTATTCCTCAAAACAGCGAGAACCAAAATAGATGCGCATGCAGGAACTTTATTCATAGAGTTTGGAGACTTAATTGTTAAATTTAACATTTTTGATGCTATGAAGCATCCCATGAAGGATTATTTTATTTTTTATATTGATTTACTTGCTGATTTAGTTGAGGAAACTTATAATGAATTGTATGATGAATTTCCTAATTTAATTGGCTTTAATGATTCTATCCATTGTCACTCATATACTGATTGTAATGGTGATATGATATGTGTTATTTATGCTGAGATTTCTGCATACTTAAGAGCCGATGGTTTTGTTTATGCAGTAGCTAATGGTATTGAAGGATCTATCAACAATGGTCATGACTTAGTTGCAGAATCTAAGACACAAAAGGAGATGAAGTTGAAACTCATTGAAGAACTTTCAAAGAAGGGAAAAGAGCACCAGATGGCGGTCATTACTGTGGTAGATTTTGTTTTTGGACCATGATCCAACATAAACAATAACCATGACTTTGATAAAGTAAATGTGCTACAATTTAGTGGTGAAGCCAAGGAAATTAAGGAAGGCCAATGGGATCCCGGTGGAAGCCTCTTCATTTGATAAGGATGTTTCTTTTCTTTCTCTCTATTTTATTTTACTTGTCCTTTATTAATTGATGATTTTGATGGATGTTATTTTTCTTTTAAGCTTTACATTGAGGACAATGTAGAATTTAAGTGTGGGAGAGGATTTTACATTCTTTTTTGTCTTAATTTTTGTTTTTTATTTTTTACATTTTAATTTTGCTTTTGCTTTTACATTCTATTTTTCCTGTTTTTGAAAAAAAAATATTTGTGTGTTTTTATTTGATTTCTAATGTTGTTTTAAGATTTGTGAAGTTTATGAGTTTAAAGCAATTGAAATTCAAGTTTATGATTAATAAAGTTCTTCATCCGTCTTGAATTTGACAAACTTGGTTTTGGATGTTTGATTGGTGGATTGAGATTGATAGATGTATATCTTGTGAGATTTTGAGCCTATTGATGGATGGATTTAGCATTTATGTCATTCTTCTTTTTCTAGTGTGATTTTTACTCATGTCTCACTCTAGAACTTGCTTTGATTCTTTTTGAAGTTACAATTTTTACTTGCATGCATAAACATGATTAAGACCTCCTTTCTTGATAAACTACTTTGACCAAATAGCCAACCTTGCATCATTTCCCTTTGATTACCCCTTTGAGCCTATTTGTCTATTCTTAGTCTTAGCTCATTATATATCTTATGTGAAAAATCATGATTTTACCTTACCTTAGGGAATAAGAGAATATTGATTCATTTTCATTGAAGGAGCTCTTTTGCTTACAAGTATTTGATAGGACAAGTGTGGGGTTGTGCAAGTTGATATGCAATATGCAAAGTGTTGGTGGAAAAAAATGCAAAGACAAAGAATAAATGCAAGAAAGGTTGTAAAAGAAAAGAAAGAAAAAGGAAAGAAAGAAAAAGGAAAGAAATATGTAAAGAAAATGTGCATTATATAGATTTGAAGGGATAAAATTTTATGTTTGTCAACTGAGTTCCTCCCCAATGTTCTTTTATTCTCTGGGATACTTATCTTGCTATAATCATATTATTTTTTTCCCTTACCTTAACCCCATTACAACCTTGAATAAAGTCCTATTGATTTATGTATGCATGTGTTTGAGTAATGGAGAAGTAGAAGATAAGCAAGCTTATTATAATGCATTTTTCATGGGTTGAATTGAGTGAAATACTTACCTTGTAAACACTTGAGAGATTAAGAGTATATCTTGTGATGATCTATCATTCTTAATTCATGTTTTTCAAATTGAAGATACCTTGTTTGCTAGTTTGAGATGTGAAGAATTGTTATTTCTTGAATATTTTGATCCATTGAATCTTTTTTTGCTCTTCTTGCTTACAAACTTTTGTCGTTCTTGAATATCATTAGTAATTGAGTCTTTAAAGTTTTTAACTTTTGAATTTGTTTTGTTTTTTCTTGTTCCCTAGTTTGGTCTTATGTTTTGTCCAGGAGTACAAAAGGCTAAGTGTGAGAGTATTTGATCTGTTGATTATTTCTATATCTTGAGTGTCTTATGTTTAATCTAATTGGACTTCATGTGTGATTAATTGTTAACTTTTAGCTAAGTTTCGAAATATGAAGTTTAATTAGATCCTTATTGTGAAACTTTGCTTAAGTGTATTTTATAAGCACTCATAATCACATTGTGTTTTTCAGGAGATCAATATCACCCCTAGAAGTAAGGAGAAAAGAAAGTGTGTGAAGAATCAAGGCTGAATATGAAGAAAGTAAGTAACATGGCCCGTGTCACCAGACACGAGGTGGGCCGTGTACTTCTCTGGTACTTCAACAAGATTCTGCACTGAACCTGACCAAAAACACGTTTCATATCACCAGACATGGGTTAGGTCGTGTCTTTCTCTGTCATCACAAAGGGGGTCCAATTTTGAGTACACTTGAGGACATGACCCGTGTCACTTGACACGGTGTAGGTCATGTCTCTCTTTGACTTACAATCTTATTGGAATTTGTGTTACCAGACCCTGACACAGGGTAGGTCGTGTCATATGTCTTCGCATCAGGAAAATAAATACGAATTCTAATGATACAATAAGTATCCAAAGTTATAAATAGGATTGCCTAAGGTCCTAAAAAAGATCTCTGGACTAGGAGCCATCAAGTTACTGGGGATAATACGAAGAACAAGCAAGAGAAAGATTTGATCAAGGATTGAAGACTCGGGTTCGAGCGATCAAAGATCAATCAATCTCAAACCTTGGAAACTAGTTTGATCTTTAGTTTTCTTCTCTTCTTTTATTCTAAACGATGTTTTTCTTTAATTCTTTTTTTGATTTTGAATTTGTCATGTGCGGCTAATTTTCTTATTTGGTTAAGGGAAGATGAAACCCTAGTTTTGATTATGTGAACCTTGCATATCTCTTTATATCAATTCAATTGAGTTTTTATTCATATGTTTCTGATCTTAATTCGGTATAAAGGTTTTTATACTCTTTACTATTTTCAGAAGTGGTAAAACTATGATTACTATGCGCGATTGAGGTGGTAGGACTAGTAAGACATATGATTTAAGTAATTTAATCCTGATGTGTGATTAGATCTTAGTGTGATTGGTTTTCTAAATCTTAATGCAATCATTAGGTGGGAATAAGAGCGGTTGTTTTTATAACTAACTAGTGATTAGGGTTTAATTTAAGTGGTAGCTAAATTAATCACAATTTAAGAAAAACAAAGAATTAATCTGATAATCACATAGCAACATAATTAGTTATATTGATATAAAGGGTATGTGGGCTAGCATGATCATATAAATCTAGTGGTGGATTTTATCACTTGACCAATACCTTTAAATTGTTGATTCAATCGTGTTTACTGTTATTACTTTACAATCAATTTTTGTTTTTAGTTTAACAAATAAAACCCTTTTTTATTATTTACTGTTTTTAAGAGTTTAAATTAGTAATCAATCTATAGTGTTAATTGACTTAGTTATTTGTGGATCGACCCTTGCTAACTACAACTGGTTGCGAGGTTTTTATACTTTGGTGGAACTTGACAACTGAATTTTGTTCTTAATTTTAATCACAATTCATAGCACACCAATCTATTTGAATTATTCCAAAAAATTTATGGACCTACAAAGTAATTTAACCTTAAAACTATTATAACTTTAAGGGAAAAGAGTATATAACTCCTCTGAACTTTAACCTTTTTGTAAATCACCACCATGAAATTTAAAATATTTTCAATTAGTCCATAAACTTTAATTAATGTTCCAACAAAAGCAACAAAAGACTGACTAGAACTAGATAAACCAGCATAAGAAACAAAGGAAGAAATGAGATAAATACAACTATGTTTACCTTTTCGAAGAGTAATTGGGAGTTCAAGACTCAAATTAGGAGGAACATGATCTAGAGAGGAAGTAGGAACTGGAACTGGCAATGAATTCGTAGGGTCAGGAATAGTAGGACTGACTACAGTAGGTTACTGGTTCCGCCGAACATAATAGTAGAGCACAGGAGGACGGGGGAAGGGACGAGACCAATAAGAAGGAGAAGATGAGGTACCTGGAGTAGAAAAAGAATATACCAAAAAGTCTTCATCATGATCTGGGGGAGAAAAAGGGGTAGACTCAAAAGAGAAAACAGTTGTTTCAAAGAATATCACATCTGCGGAAACAAAATACCGATGTAAATTAGGAGAGTAACACCGGTACCCTTTTTGACTTCGAGAGTAACCAAGGAAGATACATTTGAGGGAGCGAGGATCCAACTTGGAGACCTGAGAGCGAACATCTTGCACAAAATAAGTGCAACCAAAAATTCTAGGAAGGAGAACAAATAGAGATTGAGAGGGGAAGAGTAAAGAATGAGGGATTTGACCATTAAGAACAGATGAAAGAAGACGATTAATTAAATAGCATGCAGTAGACACAACATCAACCCAAAAGTATTTAGAAACTTTCATTTTAAATAAAAGAGTACGAGCAACTTAAAGTAAATATCAATTCTTTCTTTCTACCACCCTATTTTGTTGAAGGGTGATAATGCATGAGGTTTCATGACAAATGTTATGTTCTTGCAAGAAAGATAGAAAAGGGGTAGACAAGTATTCTTTAGTATTATCACTACAAATAGTGTAAATAATAATATTAAATTGAGTTCGAACTTTAGTACAAAAGGAACGAAATATATTAAACACCTTTAAACGATTTTTCATTTAAAAAAAGCTAAGTAACACGAGAGTAATCACTGATAAAAGTAACAAAATAATGAAAACCAACTTTAGACTCAACGGGACAAGGCCCCCATATATCATAATGAACTAAAGTAAAAGGAGAAACAACATGCTTATGGACCCTAGGAGGAAAAGATCCTCGATGGTATTTAGAAAACTGTCAAGACTCACAATTCAAAACAAAAGAAGACTCTAAACTAGGACACAACTTCTTCAATGTCTGCAAGGGTGGATGTCCAAGCCGGCTGTTAGACCATTTGTGTACCGCAAGTGCACGGGTCGTTCAAGTAATACATATACAGAGTAAAAGTTTATTCCCACGAGGATGATTAGCTTCTAATACTAAGTATCAACCAATAGCTTATCTAGTTCTATTCAAGAATATAAAAATAGGAAAAAGTGCAATAAAACTAATCTAAAGACAGAAAAGCGATAAATGAAAGTAAACATAATAGTTTAGAGATTAGGGAATCCTTCTTCACCTCATACTTCAATTAATGATATGCAATCCTTATAAGAAACATTAATGAATAGTTAAGTTAGCTTGAAAATCTAATTTAGTTAAAAGCCTATGTCTAGGTCAGTTAACACTGGCTTCCTTCACCTAGCTCACTATACTTCCATGAGAACCAGAGTGAAATCCACTAATGAATGATCTATTCTTAAACACACGTTATATATGGCTAAAAGGTATATGTTTATCCCATTAGCGAATCAACTTATCAAAGCCAATTGAATTCATTGAACATGCATCAACCATACATATGATCTCAAACCCAAATTCTTATATTTAGATTCATCAGATTTCAACAAATCACTTAACAACTAATCAAACTATCAAGAGCATTAAGATCTATATGATTGAACATAACCAAATATCAATATATACTCAAAGTAATACATAATCATTAATATTCATACAATGATTCAAAGTAATCCCTAAATACAGCTCAACTACATCATGAAACACAAAAATCTATAACAAAAGTCATGTTCATGGAAGAGATAAAGGAGAAGAAAAAATGAAGGAAGCTTATGAATATGATATTTGATGCTTGAATCTCCTTCCAAGAAGAAGATGACCACCAACCTTGGCTCCCTTGGCCTTATCAGCCTCCAAAACGTGAATTTCAGCCGCAACTTCTCTAAAATCTAATTTTTTTTTTTGTAAAATATGTTAAAAATGTATTTATAGTCCCAGAAAATAGAGTCATGCCGCGACATTAACATGCTTATGCTGCGACGCGTGTTGAATTTGGGTCAGCACGCTGCGGTGCTCATTCCTCATGTCGCGGTGTTCAGATTTTGTAGCTCTCTGTCTGATGCAGGGGATACTCCACGCTGCGACATTGATATGTCTGCGCCGTGATGTCAACTGTCAGAATGCTTCTTCAGTTTTTTCTTCTAATTTTAGCTCAAATGCTTCATCTATCCACTTGTTTGGAGCCGTTCCTACAATAGAGAAATCACCAAATCATTAATAATTGCAAATCCACTTAATTAATAACAAAGTAAATACAATTTGCTCAATATCATATAGGAAATGTATCAAAATTGAATATAACAAATATAAACACAAAACCTTTCAAATATGTATACAATGATGACTTAAGCAATAAATGAAAATACAGATATGAGGCATAAATAACTACATTTTATAGAGTTATCCTTAGCAATGAAGATGAAACAGAGAAATAGAAGTAGATCAAGCAACCGACAGTGGTCTCAAATTGGCAGAATTCAAAACACATAAGCCATTAGATTCACGACCTCTACCAATCACCTTCTTCGTCCCAAGATCCTGAAATAAACAATATGTAGGAAAGAAATAAGCGTCACAATTCAGACTATTGATAATTTTACTAACTATTGATTCCCAAATTTGTCCTTAACTTTTTTTAATGCTTGTGATGACTTTATTTGGGCTCAATTTTATTTTTTATCTCATCCATTCATCTTGGCCCATTTCATTTACAAATTGTTGTACTTTTTAGCCCAATGGGAAATCAATTCACTCAAAAATAGCTAAAAAACTAAAAAATAAATAAATAAATAAACAAAAAATTAATTTCATAAAAAGAAAGAGAAAAGAAAAAGATAAAAGAAAGAAGTCAGAAACTTTACAACATACAAGCCAAAAACTAAAGGACAACATAAGCTTTTTTGGGTCATTGCAAAAGAAAAAAGATTGTGAAGCTAAAAAGCTTTTAAAATAAAACACCAAAAAGGAATATGAGTAGTTGCAGCTCCTACGTAATACATCTTGTTGCACCTCCTGCAATAAGCCATGCAAAGCTGTGAAAAGTGAACTAAGGGACTAACATAAAAAATGAAGATAGTAGTAACAAAGAAAAAAACAAAGTCAACTTGAAAGCCAAAAATAGAGTGGGAAATAAACCAGTCTGGTCCTTATGCAACCCAACTTGGAAGTTGTTCTTTTATTTTTGAGTTAATAAAATATGGAACAAACAGCAGAGGGAGGAGGGAATGTATACAGATTGGCAAAAAAATGCATTCAACATTCACGTGCAAAAACCTCTTTGGTTCAAAACCATCTTAAACACCTTAACCCCCCAGAATTGCCACCTCCTCACCACCACACACCGCTGCCATCAAATAGCCCACAACCACCACTTTGAACTCATCCTAGCCACCACTATCCAAGCCACCAAACCACACAAATCTCACATAAAACAGAGAACCAAAACCCTATCCTTACCTCACCTACAACTCATCCTAAAATAGAAATCCAAAACTACAGCGAACACAAATCCCATCCCAAAACAGAACCATCAAACAAGTAGCCACCGCGTGCCACCACGTCGTGCCGCTAGTAGCCACCACTGCACATCATTCACTCGTGAGCAACTACCACCGAAGCCTTTGCCACACCTTCGCTCTAAAGCCATCAACCATAAAAAAACCCAGTGCTGCTGTCAACACCAACTCAGAGTCATCGTGCCTCCACTGTTGAACTGCGCTCGACTATGCATCGCCCCCTGAAAACTGCGACTCCCTACCAACCAAGAGAGGCGTCAAACCAGCCACCACCACACAGATCCGCTCACCAAGCCGCTGTCCCAATTGCCTAGATCGCAGCCTCAAACTGCCTCCACCCAGATCTCATGTGTCGTTGTCCTCCATTGCAAGCCCACGATCTGTTGAACCTCACCTGAAACCACCCAGATCTGCCATCTGCTACCACCCGGACCCGAGCTTGTCATCTCCCTTACGCTAACCATCCAGCCTGCACCGAACGGAGACTCCCATAACCGTCATCGTCTGTCATCTGCTCAGCCACGAACCACCGAACATGCGCCTCCCCCTCCTCCTCCCTTGTGAGCATTCATCTTTTTTGTTGCCAAAAATAGAAACTTGATTCTTTTTAATTGCCTTTTGTTTATTTTTTTTTTAACTTTTATTTTATTTATATTTTTTATATGTCTGTTCACTTTTGGGCATTTTCTTGGGCTTAAGTGAAAAAGTTTGGACCATTTCTTTTTTCATTATGTTTTTTTTTTATTTGTTTGGGCTTGAGTCATTAGACATCTTCTTTAATTATTTATTCTTTTGGATTGACATGTATTTACTAATTTGGGATTTATATTACTTGTATTTTAATTTAACACACTTATTTTTTGTATTAATGTATTAATTAGTAATTTAAAATTGGCCGATGACAGAAAAATTAGGAGAGGATTGGAGCACCGATCAAATATATTCTTCCCAATACTCTTGAGGTTTTATATTGGATTTTGCCAAGAGTAGTGATGAGGTCTAATTCCCACATTAAAATTAAAATATTTTTGCAAACTAAAATACAACAATTTTTTTTATATATAAACCAAGATAAAATTCCTTTTGTAAGATAAAATCCTAAAATAAAAGTGAACAATCTTATATAGTCTCAACGTCATGATTGTGGTGAATTCAAAAATCTTTTTTTGTTCACTTTCAAAAATAAATTTTTCTTTGCAAAGTTCCTTTTAAATAATTTTATTCAAAATATCCCATCATAAATAAATATTTTAAAAATTATTTTCCTTACAAAATTAACACTATTTCAAATCACCACTTTCATATAATATGTTGTAGGCCTAGAATTTATTCCAAAATAATAGTTATTTAGCCACCCATTTCATGTCTTAGTCATTTATCATCTTTGATAACATGCTGACAAATGAGACATGTTAACATAAAAAATAAAAAAACAATTATTTTCTTTTTAATAATAAAGGACCAATTTAATTACTACAACAAAAAAATCCTTTTAGTGGCCATTATTTAGCAGCCATTAACTTATTGCCGATAATTCTTTCTCTTATATGAAATTCTCCCAACAAATATTTATTAGCCACTAATCAGTCATCTTTTAGTAGCAATTAAGTACAATGGCAATGAAAAATGATATAATTTACGCAACAGGCAAACACATTTCCCTCCCTTTCTTTTCTCTTTTTCACAAAATTTTTGCGACGGGCAAACACATTTCCTACTCTCCTTCTCTGCTCGTACTCTCTCTTAATAATGGGAAATCGTCCAAACCATGACCCACTTCCAACCCAGCCACCATCGTGAGACCACCTCTGCAACATCCCAGCCGCGCCACCTTACTCTGCACCAGATCCAACACCACCTCGCAGCCTCCGTCCAGTAGATTACTGCAAGCCATCTCTGCTATAAACACTATGAGCCACAACTCGGAACAGAGGCTCCACCATCTAACAATCCGCAACTCATGAACATCCTCATCAGTGCCGAAAACTGCCATCCTCGATTGAGCCAGCGTCACCAAACCTGCGAGTCATGCAGATCTGCCACCATTTACAACAACCTTGGCCAAATTGGGTGGCCCAACTGCTCCTCCACCGCGAACCAGGAAAGATCATAGAGCCCAGCACCATTGTGCGTCCCTGGCAGAGCTACGCACACCAGCCAACCCCAGTCGTGCATCCAAATCCACGAACCCAACAAGTTTCACCGCTCCATCTCCCGAACCCAAACCCATTCTCCCTTTCGTGCGTCTGCGTTTTCTACTTCCAGAATAGTCTCTTCATTTTTTTATCTTTTGTCTTTCTTCCTTTTTTTCTTATGTTCATTTAATTGCTTAGTATTATTTAGATGTGTGAGTGATGAATGTTGATTATGTCTGAATGAAGTTTTAAAAATTAGTCTTATTTTATCTCTGCTTGAAAATACCTTCAGATCATAAAAAAATGACCTATCAAAGTTATTGCTATTAAAAATTGTATGGTGTCTTAACTCTTAACCTTTACAAAATGTACAATCATGTTATTTTGAAAAAAAAAGAGTAATTGCTGAAAAGAGAATATCTTATTGTCTTCTATGTATTTCAGAATTGTTACATCATTAGGTCATGTATAATTATAAAGAGACTGTAAGGTATTATGTGTGGGTATGGTTATCTGAGAGTTTGCAACAAAGTGGTTACTTGGTATCTTTTATTGAGTAGTGGTACATCTACATCTCTATTATGGCTTTGCTTTTTGTTTTCTACATTTATATAAGTTTGCTGCTTCTGAAGATATGTTTTGTAAATCTTGCCACCTTGTTCTAATGAGTGATGCCAAATCTGCTAAACATTTTCGCTATATTGGGTTCATATATTGTCCAATTATGAATAAGAAGCTTTTCTTTCTTGCTAAATTTGTTGTGTAGGGAAATGCTCGAAGGCTGCTTGACAAATGCTGTGATGGGAATAGCCAACTTAGAAAGATTTCCAAATTAGGACTTGCTCCTGTACTTTGGTGTATAATTTTTTTTGCTCTTGGTCACTTATATTCATTCAGTCATCTTGGGTATCTACCTTGACTTCCACATATGAAATTAGTTATGTGTGCGTGTGAGCACCTGTATGCATATTTATGCCATTATTTGATGGTTGTTTGGAGTCTAATGGAACCTTTTCAACAATTCCTTATCATTCTTGTTCAAGTTCTATAGATAACAAAATTGATGGCACTTACTCCATGGAGGTATTGTTTTGTATGATGATCAATATATGTAATAATTATACAGTGTGAACTGACCAATAAAAAAACATTCATAACCTATTGTAGTTCATTTTTCAGTTGTTGATTCTATGATTAGTTGCAACTTGTTTCTAAATGCCTGACATATATTTTTTTTAATATGGTTTTCTTTTGTTTTCTTAATCTTTCTCTCTCTTTTTTTTTTTACAGGAAGGATCCAGGTTACATGAGAATGAATGTGCATGACACCGAGAATATGAAAGATGATGTGAGTTTTATTTTGTTCTACCTGGTCTCTACTTCGATTCTCAGCACCACCCCTGCTCCCAAGATTTTATAACTTTTATTTCCTTTTACATTTTTTACCTTATGAGCACGCTAATCTCTTGTTGATTTGTTCAAAATATATGTCAAGTGTATACGCCATTGACTTTAAAAAGTTGAATGACTAATTGTAGGAGCCTCATTGAGATAAGTAATCCTATGTTGTTAGCTGGAAATTGGTCCCAGCTTAGTGCAACATGCAAGGTTCTCTCTGCTTTCTTTTGATTGTCTGACTTCTTAGTGTGAAGCGTTTGGTGTGATGTGGAATACAATTAAGAATTATACCAAAAATAATTGCCAAGTTTCACCAAAAATATAAAAACCTTGCAACCAGTTGTAGTAAGCAAGGGTCGATCCACAGAGAACCAATTCAATTGACACTATCAATTCGATTTCTAAATTAAACTCTGATAAACATTAAAGAGTAAAAAGGGTTTTTGTTAATTAAAACTAACAAAAAGAATATAAATCAAAACAGTAAGCACAAATTGAATTGCCAAGTTAAAGATATTGGTTAAGAGATGAAATCCACCACTAGATTTATATGATTGTGCTAGCTCACATACTCTTTATACCAACATGATCAATTATGTTCTTATGTAATTGTGAGATAAATCCCTTGTTTTCCTTAAGTTTCGCTTAATTTAGCAACCGCTCAAATCAAACTCTAACCATTAGTTATTTGTAAAGCAACCGCTCTTACACATACCTAATGATTGCATTAAGAATTAGAAAACTAATCACACTAAGATTTAATCACACACCGGGATTAAATTACTTAGATCATATGTTTCATTAGTTCTACCACCGCAACCGCACACAGCAATCCTAGTTTTACCACTCTTAAAATTTGGCAAGAATATAAAAATCTTTATATTAATTTAAGAACAGAAACATATGAATAAAAACATAATTGTATTGATATAAAGAAATATGCAAGATTCACACAATCAAAACTAGAGTTTCATCTTCCCTTAACCAATTAAGAAGTTTAGCCACACATGGCAAATTCAAAAATAGAAGAAGAAGAAGAATTAAAGAAAAGCATTGTTCAGAACAAAAGAAGGAAAAAAAACTAAATATCAAACTAGTTTCCAAGATTTGAGAACGGTTGATCTTCGATTGCTCGAATCTGAATCTTCAATCTTCAATCGAACCTCTCTCTTTCTTGGTCTTCGTGTTTCCCTCAGTTTCCTTGACGGCTCTCTTTCTTCATAATCTCCTTTAGGGACTCTAAGCAACCCTATTTATAGGTTTTGCCCTTTTAATTTAGCATTAAAACTCGAATTTAAATTCCTGAGCCATTGACACGGGCCGTGTCATATAACACGGCCTAACCCGTGTTTGATGCTGGTGACAAAACTCCAACTAATTTCAAAGTCAGAGAAAAACACGGCCCAACCCGTGTCTGATGACACCGGCCGTGTTATCGGTCAAGACTGAAAACTGATTTTCCTTGTGAAGGCAAAGACGTACACGGCCTACCCCGTGTCATTTGACATGGGCCGTGTTGATCCAAAAATATCATTTGACCCAGTCTTCAAATAGTCAGAGGAATACACGACTTGCCCCGTGTTATTTAACACGGGTCGTGTTTACCACTTTCTTCAAATGTAACCTTGAATCTTCAAAACTGCTCCTCTTCCTTTGCTTCTAGAGATAAAACCAATCTTCTTAAGCGTTCATCTTTCTCCTTAAATGGTCATCAAGCTTAGTTCAATGCTAAAGGACTCAAACACTCAAAGATATCCCGAAAAGCATAATTCATTTATGAGTATATATAACCACATTTAAGCATAGTTTCATAAATCCAATTAAGCTCTAAAGCAGAAACTTAGCTAGATATCAACAATTGAACACATATGGAGTCCAATTAGATCAAATAAAAGGCATTTAAGATACTGAAATTATTAACAGATCAGTGTTCTTCACCTGCAATCATTGTCTTGCACACACAAATATTACACATGCCCATTTATCCTTGCTTCAAATTATTTTGTACACAATTTTATATTGTTTTTTCTTTAGATTGTCAGGCCTCTTCGTGCGAAACATTGTTCTGCCTGTGATCGTTGTGTGGAACAATTTGATCATCATTGGTCGTAGGTATCTAATTGCATTGGCAAGGTACTTTTGGATGAAGTTTTTATTTGTATGCTTGGCATTTGAATGTTAATTGACTAAATTAAACTTTTCATTTTGTCATTGACTTCAATGGAAAAAAGATAGGGTGGAGAAGAGAAATTAGTCTCACACATTTCTTTTGTTCCCTTCTGTTCTCATTTACAAATATTTGTTTTATGCACCTTATGAACCTCAAGTATAAAGCATGCCACTTATTAATAAATGCACCTTCTTATGCCAAAGAAAGAAAAGTCTTTATTTGGTTATATATTTGTCATGGGAATTTATATTGTGTAAACAATTTAGATTGATCAATCTTGATTAAGCGGAGGTGCTAGTGACTATTTAGTCACACATATTATGTGGAGGTGCTTTTAACAAGTGCTAATTGAACAATTTCTCATCTTTTACTTATTGTTGATACATTGAATTTGAAAATTGGAATAACTCTTGCCCAAAGGTAGCTTGTATATTTAGTAGCATGGGCCTGGTTGAGGTAAATTAAATAAATGAATGACAAGGCACTGAGTCCAACAAGATTAAAAGTCTTACATGCATTGAAATATACAATTTCAATTTGTAGTTGACCATGTGGAGAAAGGTCCAAAAAATGACTATTCAATGATCATATATCTAATAAAACCCAGTAAACTCCTTGAATTTATTATAGAAGACCTATATCATTATAGAAATTAATAGTTATAGCCTGATATCCTCTGAAAACTTAAATTAATAGTTATATTCTATATTCTTGAGAAGGTATCCTCTTATAGAAATTTTTTGCAGACACTGAGAATAAAATCTTTTTTTATCAAGGCGTCATCCAAAATTAAGAAGCGGAAGAAACTCTGAGTAGAAAACTTTTTTGCAAATAACAAATAAACTAAGTAATAAACACAAACACATAATAACTTTCCAATTTAGGCTAAAAGGTGAAATATATATAATGTGATAGAAAGTATAGCCAGGATTTGATTGCCTTCCGCTTTGTGATATATATATAAAAGTATGTTAGATGGTTCTTTTTTACAAAAGAATGGATACTGATAATGTAGTTTGTTACATGGGTGAGCGCAAAACTCACAGCCTTGAAGGGCTTGGATGCAAGACTTAAAAAGATAAGGAGTTACCTTGATCTTGTTATTGATGGAAAGCTTCCTTTAAACCATGAGATCCTATACTATTTGCAGGTTTGTTTCTTATGTTCTTGCTTAGTAAATATAGATCCTTTGCCTTTGTTTATTAATTTTTTCATGAATTTGGATCAAAGTATTTTCTGATGATCCTATCTCTTAGTTTAATTTAGAACCAGATGACATTGATGGCTGGGAAAAATAATTGCTTGGAATAATTTGATTTTAAATTTCTTTACTTTTTTTTTGGTGGACTTACTCCATTATAGTTTTTCACCATTTCATGTCTCATTGCAATTTGTTAGGACATGTTCAACCTGTTACCAAATCTTAACGTTACTGATTTGATCAAGGCTTTTGCGGGTTAAGATTGTTTATTCCTATTAAGTGTGAATATCATATTTTTAATTTGTTTTTATATATATTAAATTGCTTAATATTTTCTTCAAGGCATGGAGTGTGCTAGAAGTGTTGCGACCACTTTATAAATCATCAAAAGTGGTAGCTCAAAAAATCACAAATACGGTAAGTTCATTATTGTTAATTCATAAAATAGGGTTCTATTGAAAACTTTAATCAACTAATGTGATTATTGTAAACAATATTCAAACTGTGAACTGCAATCTTTTGAGCAAATCCTGTAGTATATCATTCAGCATTTGAGTTAGCCTCTAGCATATAGATGCTAGACTGTGCAACACATACATCCTCTAGAAGTTGTTGTCGATGTCGTTCCTTTATAGTCCCTAGATTAGATATCTTATATCTCCATATCTAATTTTTTCTTCCCTTTTGTTGTAACTTTTTTCATGTCAAGTTCAACAAGTACATCAGTAGTTTTCTAGACTTATCTTCATTTAATCTGATTCACATCTCCCATGCCTTCTTCTAAGAAGACGGGTATTGATTCAATGGTTTTTGTGATAGGCACTTCGCTATATCAGACAAATAGCTCTCAGGAAACTAGTGGTGGAGTGGTATATGGCTTGGGTAGGCCACCAGCTATTCTGAGAACTTTCAGCCAAAGGTTGAGCAGGTACCCAACAAAAAATAATTTGTTTACTTGAAAACTATTTCAGCCTACTGTTGTAAAATGATCTGTTGTATTGGCTGAAAAATGATACATTACACTTGTAAATGCTTCAATGATGCTGTCAATGGATTCAAAGATAATGGTTGGTCTGTACTGAACTGTGATGGTGCCGAGGATGTAATTATTGCAGTTAATTCAACCAAGAATTTGAGTGGCACTTCTAATCCAGCAAGTTCCCTTACATTCCTTGGAGGAATTGTGCAAAAGCTTCTATGTTGCTCTAAGTGAAATGTGAGAAATCATTGGCATTGAAATATTTAAATCATACTATCTTGTACTATGACTATTTGATAACACTAATTATTAGACTCAAAATGACATTAGCTATTAGATGGTGTACTTTTTATATATTGTTGTTGCCATTGTAAAAGTTATGGATGTTCTTTTTTATTATGAATTTAATGAAAAATATTTTGTTTTTTAGAATAAATTTTCGTATGTTTTATTTAACAACATTTGTATATTATGATTGAAATTCTTTAGAGGCAAATATTATTACCACAAATTTTTTTGTTAATGACATTGAAATCTCACCTTGAATGGCAAATAGGCATAACATTTTTGTACCAAAAAGAATAGATATAATGTGGGGTTGGCAATTCTTGAGGTTGTTTTAGCGACTATTACAATTGTTGGTAAAAGACATATTTTTTACCGGTAATAAAATGGGTCTTTATCGATAATAACAAAAGTCGTTAAAGATATGAAAAAAAAAACAAATTCAAGGTTATTTTAGCGGCAATTACAATTGTTGGTAAAAGATACATTTTTTATCGATAATAAAATGGGTCTTTACCACCAATAACAAAGGTCGTTAAATATGTGGAAAAAAGGTAAATCTATTGTTGTTTTAGCGGCTATTACAATTATTGATAAAAACATACTTTTTATAGGCAATAAAATAATTTTTACCGGTAATAATAAAGACTGCTAAAGACATGGATAAAGGCACACGTAGGATGCTTTTAGCCGCCATTACAATGCTGATAAATAATTACCATTAAAAGATATCACTTTTACCGGCCATAAAAAGGATTTTTACCGGCACTCCATATAATGGCCGGAAAAACCTTTACCGACATTGGATATAGCGGTAAATAATTAATTGTTGGTAAAAGTTTTTACGGTAATTTTTTATTGCTGCTAAAAGGCATATTTATTACCGCTAAAAGTCTTTTTTGTAGTATTGTTACTAGATTAAATAGGTAATCGTTCTTAGAACGGACGGTATATGGTGCTAATATATTCCTTATCCGTAATCAACCCCTGAACCTCGAACTATGAAACATAAATCATCTTTTATGTATCTAATTACATCATTCTATTTAATGGATAAAACGATTGGTGATGATTCCCAACACTCCGAGGTCCTTCCATGTCTCTTATTCTTTTAAATTTAACGACGCTCATTCGAAATGGTTGCGACACTAACAAACAAAAGATTAAAAGAAAAATGCAGTAAACATAAGACAAAATATAAGGGAAGAGAGGACAAAGGATTGACATCTCCACTACCTATAACAGGGGCTAAGGAACCATTACCAATAGTGATATTTAGTAAGGAAGAAGTGAGAAGAAAAGAAGATAGAATACTAGTATTATTTGTCACATAATTTATTGCACCAGAATTGATGACCCAAGTATGAGAGAAAGAAATGAGATAAGTAGTGAGATTACCTGACTGGACAAGAGTAGCAGTAGAAGATAATCGGTCAACTCATTGGAATAAATTTATATTATTTAATGTATACATCATACTTGTATAATTTTTTTAAAGAAGTCAAATGCTAATAAATGTAGGCTAAAATCTTCAGTATTCACGAGTTATACGTTGTTAGGCTCGTAAAATAGACATGAAAGAAATGGCATGTTGATTTTCTTTATATTAGTTTTTTCACCCATACAATGCAGGGATATAATAAAAAAAAATATGTTAAAAAGAGTTAAAAGTAATTTAATTAAGAAAGAAATGACTATGATTAAGAGAAATTAACGACGGTTTTTGTATGATTGAAGAAATTAAATATTAAAATAAGACACACAAATAAGTATAAATTAAACACATTATACAATATCATTAACAACAATGACAACAAATATTAATTAATTTATTAATTTATTTATACTATGTAGATATTCTTTCATTTTTTGTGTATAATTATTGAAATCAAGCTTTTCTGAAGTGAGAAGTGAATAAATTTATACCATTAAAATAAATTTTATCATTTTAATAAAACATTTTATAATGAGATGTTATAATCTAAATCGTTAATTTATTTTAATGGTACAAATTTACTTTTTTTACACTCTTACTTCAAATAAGTACAATTCCTTTATTGAAAACAAAATTCTTAGTATTTGGTAGTAGAAGTATCAGAAGACGTGTTTGTGGCAAAGTTGCAATTTTAGGTCTCGTCAATTTGCAACAAAGTTTAAGACCTGGTAATATTAATTGGCAGAAATGTTTGAAATGACAACTATAGAAATGTTTATTCAAAATTTAGAAATATTTATTTAAAATGTGATATTAAGACACTATAAAATGAAGGTATTTAAAAGCGGCTAAACCTAATCAGACTCACAAATTATAAAATAAATGATAAAAATTAAGGAGAAAAAAAAGGTCAACATAGTGCAAAAATGACATTTTTTTAGGTCCAAAACAACATCAACTGGGTCAACTCTTTGTCACGACGACAATATCTTCTAGAGTTTAATGTTGATATATAATAATAAAGATTCTGACGTTCAGATCAAAATTTATGCCCAATTAAAATTGGGTAGACCATGTAAGATTCTGATGATCAATTTTTTTCCAAATAATCTTGTGCTGCATGTTCCACGTCAGTCCCCTACACGTTCCAAATGTTTATTTGTTATTTATAAAAATATATGACATTAACGTTATGTTTGGATGACAGGTAAAGAAGAGAACAAAAATGAAATGAGGAGAATAGAAATATTTTTTTTGTTTTGGAGTTTTAAAATGTATAGGAATAGAACACAGGGAGAATCATTCTCCCTCTTCTCCTCAAATGCCCAATTTTTGTTCTCCCCAAAATTGAGGTGGAATGGGGGGAACACATTTTCGTTTTATTTTGTTAATGAATCTTCCAAACAAAGACGGGAGGAACTATGTTCTATTCTATTCCATTCATTTCCGATCCATCCCTTCCTATTTCGTTCTGTTCCGTTAATGAAAAAATATCCAAATACAGGGTAAAATAGGTAGGTAATTTTAGGGGTGTCAAAATGGGCTGGCTCGGCTCATTCTGGTCATGTAAGTTTCATGTTGACATTTTGTTAGTTCAGTTCAACTTATTTAACCTTATGTACGCTAAAAAGACGAGCTGACCCGGCCTATCGGACCATGTAAGTTTCGAGCTAACATTTTGCTAACTCAATCTGTTCATTTTGTTAGACTATTCAAACCGACCTATCGGACTTGACTCATTTTTGACACCCTAAGGAATTTGACACATGACAAAAAATTTAAATTTTACTTGTCAACTAAAATTAACATGACAAAATTTTAAATTTTATATTACATTATATTGATTGACTAATGATTTTGATTTTTTATTAATCTTTTACAAATAACATAAAATCATCGATAATATATTTTTATGTAATAATGTTTAAAAATCAAAAGAATAAAATCTAAATATGCATTAGAAAAAATCTAAATAATTATGTAATTTAAAAATAAACATATTCAACAAAAAAACATAATTTTGATTTTAATAATAACAAAGTCTGTTTTTTTATTATGAGAGAATAACAATTTTGTTCAAGAAATATAATGTTGTTTTCATACGCATTTTGATTAATTATTTGTCAAATTAATTTAATTAATAATTTACAAATAATTATTTATAAATCAAATTTATTAGTAATTAATTATAATAAAATAATTAAAATAATTTAATAAATAATTAATCAATTAGGATAACTAAAATATTCAAAATGTTATATAATTTATAACATTATAAAATATAAACATGATTACAGCTTTTTTTTTTTCAATTATTTTCTCATTATTATTATTACTATTGCTATTGCTATTATATTATTTGGCGGCGCAGGTTAACGAAGGGCGCACCCTTGGCACATTCTAGAGATTAGGTTGACATCGCTCTCTCACCGACTTACCCAAAACCCTAGTTCTCTGTTTCCCTCTTTATAAGCACCACGTTTCACTATCTGTTAAGGCTAGGGTTTCTCAGTTCCTCTGTAAACCTCGAATCTAAATCATCTTCTCTGTTCTCTAATCTCTACGCTCTTTCATTCTTCTTTCAATGTTTGTTTTTCTTAATTGTTTTCTTCTCTAGTTGTTGATGTTGTGCTAGAAAAACAAATAGAATGGGGACGGTGACGATTTCAATGTGAATAAGGTCTCGTTCGTCGTAACTGGCCCAATCGGCCTTGCCGACCATCCTGCTATATCACCACCCATATACCGAGTCCCTTTCATTTTCATATCCAAACTTTTTTCCTTTTTTCATTCATTCTCTTCAAAATTCCTATGTATTAATGCTTTTTGAATTTTCGTAATTGGATTCTTGCTTTATAGGTTGGCCAATGATTAGATCACAAAAAAAAAAAAAGACAAGCATATGTCTGAAGCGAATCATGTAGATCAATCTAATCTTCTCTATGAGGTTGACCATCTTTCGTTTGGTTCTTTTGATTTTTTTTTCTTTCGAAAAATCTCTACTTTTAGAGTTTCTCTTTTTTAGCCGACCAATGTTTTTGAATATGTCAAGGTAATGTTAGCGTGAATTTTTTTTTATTGAAGGTTTGTCTGGTCTTCATTGCTTTGTTGTGTCAATGACGAAAGAAATGGTTAATTTGTAATGTATGATATTTCATGATTAATATACCACTACTGCCTTCCTTCTGAGGCCTATATTTTCATAGTTGTCTAGTATTTTGTTGTAAAACATATTCTTTCTTTTATTATTGTGTTTTAAGAATTTGTCAATTTGATCTTCCGAGGGAAGCTACGTTTTAGTGGATTGTGTCATACTCACCCAATATTAGTGGTTTTTGTGATAGTTGTCTTTGGGTGGGTCATATGATGATCAGAAGCATAGTTCAGATGATTTATATGTGATTAAAAAAAATTTAATTGTCTTTCGCTCCTATCTGATGACCCTTTCATATTTTCCATATTACACTTTGGAACTGTTTTCATTTTTTTCAATTATGTGTGTAGTGTTTGGTTACTTTTATCTAATTTCCAATGTTCTTACTTGGAGTGCAAAATGTTATGATCTGCGTAAATTTGTGGCTATCTTTTGTTTTGGATTATATTTTTGTCATGTGAAACTAATGGGACTTTACGTCTGCCCCTTTAGCAGTGTCCCCGAGTGCTTTAGGGATGAACAGGTCCCTTATATTCAATTTATCCATCCAAATCACTTTGTCAGCTCTGTTTTTGAATATCTTGCTGATCATTATAGGATGGAATATTGTCAGTTTTATTAGTAAAATGTTTCTTCTATTACGTGGAGTGTGGCTTGTTGATTTCCCACTTGTTTTCATTGTCTTCCCCCCTTGTTTTCATTGTCTTCCATTTGTTCTCGTCTGTGATGATATCTTTAAGGCTTGTTTCTCAAAACATTCGCAGTGGCCGCCTAAGAGCTTTCGTCTTCGCCAGGCTTGAGAGCTAATGCTGCTCTAATCCTTCCTTGGATGTCTGAGACGTTGTAACTTGTATGCTTACTTGGAAGTTCAATTTTGTTATTGTTGGTATATGTTATGTTATTTTGTCAAGATTTTTACAAGCTTATGTACTCGATGTGTTGGACAAGCGCACTTATATTTTTTTAATGTTTTGTTTTCTTTGTTTTTATTACATTTTATTGAAACAAACATGTGGTTGTAATCAGAACGATTGTGGTAAAGTTTTTTTTTGCATCTGATTTAATTGCTCAATGACGACAAATCCTAAGGCTTGTTTCTCAAAACATTCGCAGTGGCTGCCTAAGAGCTTTCGCCTTCGCCAGGCTTGAGAGCTAATGCTGCTCTAATCCTTCCTTGGATGTCTGAGACGTTGTAACTTGTATGCTTACTTGGAAGTGCAATTTTGTTCTTGTTGGTATATGTTATGTTATTTTGTCAAGATTTTTACAAGCTTATGTACTCGTTGTGTTGGACAGGTGCACTTTTATATTTTTCAATGTTTTGTTTTCTTTGTTTTTATTACATTTGACTGAAACAAACATGTGGTTGTCATCAGAACGATTGTGGTAAAGTTGTTTTTGCATGTGATTTAATTGCTCAATGATGACAAATCCTAAGGCTTGTTTCTCAAAACATTCGCAGTGGCCGCCTAAGAACTTTCGCCTTCGCCAGGCTTGAGAGTGTATGCTGCTCTATTCCTTCCTTGGATGTCTGAGAGTTTAATTATTTTCCTTTGTTAATAGCCGCGTGTTAATATTTTTTATTTCTGTTTTGAGTGTTATTAAAGATTTCATAAGCTTTATATATTGATAGTGTTATTTTATATCTTTAAATCTTGTTTTTTGTTTTTCTTTCTTGTTTGAAATTTTAACTTTTTAATGGCCAATGATGGGGGGATGTTACCATGCACTTGTTAAGTTTGGGTGCATGGTACACCGATGATTTAATTTGTAGTAATAGGTTAGTTAATTAAGGTAGTTTTTTCTTTTCCAATTTTTCAGTGACTTGCGCCACCATCTTGCTTTTGACAAATTCATGACATCAACTCCTCTGCCCAGCTTACTTCCTCTGCAATCTCCAATCTCAACTGTCTCATGCCCTTGATATCAAACTACCTTGTCATTGTCATCCATCACGAAATGTTGTCAGAACTACTTCCATGGTAAAACCCATTCCATGTGTTGCCCATCCAGATTTGAGCAAAACATCTTATTATCGTTACTAGACCCATTGTCTCTGCTCGTTGCAAGTCTCTTCTTAGATCTACAAGTCTTTTCGTCTAAATCTGTTTCCAACCACTATGTTGTTCCATCACGTCCTTTGTGTTTAAGCACCATCTTGTGTTACTTTCTGTCACTTGAAAAGTCACCAAATTCTCTTCACTGCAAATCTATTGGGGCTTGTCATCTTTGACCATGTTAGATTTGTGACAACCTGCGAGCGCCACCATTGACAACTACTGTTGTGAACTTGTTGGTCAGCAGTCATCATAAATGGCAAGTCTTGTCTCACCATCATCCTCCATTGCGTCAATTCACGCCACCACAAGGTACCAGATTTAGATGTGTCACCTCACCTGCCAGGAGCCATGCACCACCGTGAGCAACCATTGTTCCACTTTAGATTCGTCGCGTGAGCCATCATTGTTTCACTAATTTCATGCATCATTGCGAGCCACCACTATTTTACTGTTTCCTTTTCGAAATATGAAAAAACTGGTTTCTCCAGTTTTCGGTAACCAACAAAGACCATTGATCTGTTTTTAATTCAAATTTAATTATTGTGATTCAAGTGTATCATAGTCAGGCTTGAGAGCTACTGCTGCTATAATCCTTCGGATGTCTGAGGTCAAATGACGCATAACTACGAATGAATTTAAAAAGCAAACAGGAGTTTTGAAAGTGACGTTGATGCATAACGAATTAATTAAAAAAGGAGCACATGATATCATAAGTAACATACTGCCATTCCTAGAAGCTGATGTTCTTAAATTGAGGGGGCTCAGCGCCATTTCATATGGGGAAGCACTGGCCATAAGAAAAAGGCCCTACCTTGTGAGTTTGCAGACATTTTTCCTCCTTAAAGACCCCATTCATCGTCTACTCAGTATGTGAATTTGAACTTTCCTCCCAATGGTTGGTTCAAATTGAATTCTGGTAGGGAACAGTGGGAAACTCTCTGGAAATTACATGTGGAGGGGCTCTTAAGTAAATGATTAGTTACTGGATTATAGGATTCACCCAAAGGTTGGGACATGGCCTAACTTTAATGGCTGTATCTTCTACGGATTGAAGGTGGCTTGGGACCAAGGTTGGACTAAATTAACTGTTGAAAGTGACTCTAAGATTGCCATTGATCTCATCAAGAATCCCACTTTCAATCACTCTATGCCAAGCGGAATTCTCAAGTGTATCTTGCAGTCGAAGAACGAAGATTGGGAACTTGTTCTCTCCCATACCCTCAGTGAAGGGAACTACTGTGCTCATTGGATTGACTAGGCTAGATGGGCTAGGGAGCATGATGTTAATCTTCAAACATGGACTGTGCCAGCGATCCATTTACCTGTTAGTTGATGTGTCTGGGGCTTCTTTGCCCCATCTTATTTCTAATGAAGTGTAGCTTTTGTTTGGGCATATATTTGAGTGACAAGGGCGTATTAATAAATTTTCACATATTTTTTAATTGTACTACACTTTAACGTAATGCAGTATGAACGTCTAATACTCTTCCATTTTATGATAAATTCTCCTCCCTAATTATAACTGAATGGCACGAGCTAAATTTTTGGTCTAACTGTGCTATCACAACGTAATGCACGAATAAATGTACAGCAATATATCATTATGCTACACTCCCACGTAATGTATAGTATGAATGAACAATATTCCATTTTACAAAAAATTCTCCCCAAATTTAACCGAATAGTTTTGCATAGATTTGTGACATGCTTGACTTTTAGGTTTTTAAAATTGAGTATGAAATTAGAGTTTAGAATAAAAATTAAATTTTTGAATTTTAATTTTTATGTTTAGAGTATCATTTAGAATTGAAATTGTAATTTTATAAATTAATTCCATAAAATTTAATACAAAATTGTCATTGATCTCATCAAAAATTGAAATTGTAATTCTATAAAATTTAATAGCGCAAATTTTACTTTTATTGCAATACAAAATTACAGATGAAAGGGGAATGAAATATTATTACCGGGAGGACTTGCAAAAAGTAATTTGCTATCGACAAATATCTTACATTGTTTAAGAATTGAAAACAAAATGTTATATATGTTAAAAATTCAAAATGTATTTATTATTTCCTTCTTAAATTATTTAATAGACTAGATTAAATGTTTAATCAATATTTAAGACAGTTAATGAGATCCTTAAAAAAATTGTTAGATAAATTAGATCTCCAGAAAAATTGTTAAATAAATTTGTGGTAGTTTATGTTTTGCAGAGACAGTTCAATTATGTTTGCTGGAAAATAAATACACACAAGTGAAGGTTGATCAAACCAAGAATGACATGGAACTTAAAAAATTTGAAAATTTATTTGGTACTCTAATGGGCATTGTTTTGTTCCTTTCTCTTGGTAGGTGATTTGGATGAAAAACATCTAAGTCTGACCCATCGAATAAAGATATCTAAAAACACTCCGACATTTAAGTCCTTATACGAATATAAGGAGTAAAACAAGGATAAAAAGAGAAGAGAGAGTAAAAGAAAGAAAGATCTGCTTTTGACATGAAGACAATGCTTATTTATAGTAGGGTAGGTCGGATCAGACCTGTCAGGTGGGGGTTATTTGTAAACACTGTGATGTTCAAGTTACTATATAAATAAAGGGAGTAAAATAAGGATAAAGAGAATAGAAATAGTGAAAGAAAGAAAAGAACTATAATTTAGCATAAAGACATTACTTATTTATAGTAGGATAAGGGGGTGCATATGGTATCAAGCTTATGATTAGATGAAAAGCTTTATAAAGATAGTGACGCATGTCTTGAATGTTATTTGATATTTTAGATGACGTTAGTTGGGCGTCGGATTAATGAGGTGGGTTAGGTAAATGGTCAAATTAGATAAATGGATAATATTCAATGGTTTTTGATGGGTCAAGTTTGGTTCGGTGTTGGGTTGGGTTTTACTTAGGGAAATGGGTCATCGTGGTCTTGTTGGGTTTGTGGGGTGATGGTTTTAGACTCATCTACGTCTATATTTTGGTAGGATCATGGTACGGTATCTAAAATTGTCAAATATTTATTGAACACTTATTTTATAATAATGTTTAATAATAATCAATAAATAATAAAATGCTTGACAATTACCTAAAAAATAGATGGGTACATTAAAATTCTCCAAAAAACTTTTCCAACCAAACAAACATCGTATATCATTTTTGAAATTAACATAATGAAGAATAAAATGGGATAATTTAAACATTGACAAAATATATAATTCACAATAAACGATCCCTACAATTGATGTCATCCAATGGAGAGTTTTCATAGAGGTGATGTCATCCCTTCAAAGATGAAATTTGGGGTTCACTGATTATTCAATTATGTTTACATATGAAATTTAGGAGTTCACTACAGTGCATCAATGCATCATTTTACAATAATTAAAAAAAAAATTACTCTCTTCTGAAAATGTTACCAGAATTTTAATGAAAATTACTTAAGTTAAAACTAGGTTAAATTACATTGTAAGTCCCTAAACTTTTTAGATAATTCAAATAAGTTTCTAAATTTTTTAAGTTTATAATCAAGTTCTTGAATTTATAAAACGTTTGTAATTGAGTCTCAGGACTCAGATACCCGTTAACGGAGGAATAATTTAACCATATGGAATTAGAAAATATTTTGTTTGCATTAAAGGAACTTTAACGGGTATATAGGTTCAGGGATCCAATTACAAACATTTTATAAGCTCAGGAACTTGATTATAAACTTAAAAAATTTAAGGACCTATTTGAATTATCCCAAAAACTTTAAGAACCTACTTAAAGCTATTATAACTTTAAGGAAAAATAATATGTATCTCCCTTGAACTTTAATTTTTTTATAAATCATCATCACGAACTTTAAAACATTTTCAATTAGTCCTTAAACTTAATTAATATTTCGATAAATTTTTTATTTAATTTGAATATATTAATTCATTAATGATGATATTGTATAATAATATCTTATTTATTTTATAAGAAAAGAAATATATTTAAAATTAAATTTTAATAAACAAATTAATAAACAATTCTTAATTAATATTAATATAAATAAAATAATATTATATAATATTATTGTTAGTGAATTAACATATTTAAATTAAACATATAAATTTATTAAAATATTAATTAAAATTTAAAAATTAATTAATTCTTTTTAAAATTTATGATGATGATTTACAAAAAAAAAATCAAAATTTAAAGACTTTATATACTATTTTCCCTAACTTTAAAACATTTCTATCTTTCTTTACAATATTTGTAACTTTTTATTTCAGAGTATAATTTTCTTTAAAATTCTTGTAACTTTTTCAAAAGCGCTGTAACTTTCTATAAAATTGTTGTAAAATGACAAAAGCCCCCAGAAATTCTGAATTAATACACAAGGTTGATCAACAATAACATGAGCAAATACCAAGAATGAGAAAGAACTTAAAAATTTTCCCAACCAAGAAGGGTCTTATTTCTTTTTTAAAATTGACATAATGAGCTGCACGACATGATGAACAATAAAACGGGATGATATAAAAATTGACAAAATTTATATAATTCACAATAAGCGATCCATTCAATTGGTGTCATGGTATGAAGAGTTGTCATTGAGATGCTAGAGTAGTCTCCTGCTTGCTTTCAACAGGACATCCTTCCTTAGAAATTGTGCTGGCAATTCTATTTGGTGGCCAATAGCGGAATACTGACCTCCCTATGATATTCTTGGCTGGCAAGGGACCCCTACAAAAATTGCATACAAAAACAAAATTAACAAATAAGAAGGAAATAAGGATCTTGATGAATCTGGATAATTCTGATCTTAAAACACATTACCACACATGAGAATCATAGCTGTTATTGCGGTTGTCTCCCATCACAAAGACGTAGTTCTCTGGTACACGCTGCAATGAAAAAAGTTGTCAAACTAATTGGGTTATTAACTAGCTGAAGACAACAGCAATAGGTCGAACAACCCTCAAATGCTTAGCCCAAATTATCTCAGTAATCAATTCTTGGTGCTTATTACTATCATATACGTCCTTGCATTCCAATGGAGGACTTGGCATATCACAGTTATGCAGTTCCTTGCATATCAAAGTCATAAAAGGGTAGAACTTACTGTAGGTTTCATCTCATAAGAAGGTGGTTCAAGGATGAACTTTTCATTCCTCTCAACCCCATTAACTATAAGATGCCCTTTACGAACCTGCAATAAGTCAATTGCTCATGTTTAAGAGACCGAGGCACCGAATCAAACATACCAAGAATCTGATCAAAGAATTGCTCAAGCCTAAGTTATAACTGAATACTAACTGCAATATTCTACGTTCATGTGAACTTTAAAGTTCCAATTGCATGTAACAACCAGTAGCCAGCTAACCAAACTTCGGAACAGCTAGCAAAGAAGGACAAACTTCCCCCCAAGAGAGAGAAAACAAGCAACGAGAAACATGATGCCATTGACAAACAAATCACAAACAAGGGACAATAACAAGACAATGAACAAAAACGTAATAAGTCATTGTAATCATGAAATAGAACAATGCACAGTAACATTAGCTCAACCAGGAATTGAACAAACAATGAAAGGCCAACATTGCACGTTCCATAGTATGAATGTTCATCTCCAGAAATCTTACCTCCACAATATCACCTTCCTTTGCAACCACACGTTTTATAAAAACATCGTCATTGGTATATCCAACTTCTTGAAGGACTGGAGGGCTTTTAAATATCACTATGTCATTTGCACATGGCTTTCTAAAATAGTATGAAACCTGAAAATATGAAGATGTATCTTACATAGAGATGCATCAAAACAGAAAGTATAGTTTTTTCCGAAATGAACTGAAGAGTTAGTTGAATGCATCATGTCAAAATCTATTAAAAGGGCATACATATTCACACGATATTGTCTCACAAGTATCAAGGCCTACAGTTTCAAATTACTGTTTTGTGCAGTCAAATTTAACATCAAGCAAATCTCATCACATTTCACTGTGAGACTATTATTGGTAAAGAACTAAACCAGTAAATAATCTGCTTCAACAGAGAGAGTAAGAATTTACTTGATTTAGCATAAGAAGCAAACTTTTATTAAGTTAATGCAGAATGAGCTTCTATAAACTAAAACTTATTGTACACCGTAAACTTGGAACCTTATGTATGTCCGGCAACCAACATTCCAATGACTAATACTCACACAAACACAGGAAACCTAAACATTTGAATAAAGTTTTCTGTTAATCTCTCCAAGATTAGTGTCTGAAAAACACTCAATTTCTATGTTCCCCGTGCCTGCCAGCCTCCCTCCCAGCATGTCATAAAAGAGCACTGAATTTCCCAATAGGTACATGATCAGAAATTACAAAAGCAAAATGGAAACTGAACCTTCAATTCACCAAGTTAGGCTCTTTTATTTTCCCTCCTTCTGACACCCACACAAGTTTTTCTTTCATTCTAACGTTTTGTTGTCAATATAGTTTTACTTTAAAAAAAATAAAAAATGCAAAGCTAGTTACAAGTTCATGAGACCCTCGTGAAATGAAAAGCATAGGAACAAAATGACTACCTTTTCAGCAACAATTCGATCTCCAACATCAAATGTAGGATACATTGACAACGAAGGAATGTACCTCGGCTCAGCCACGAACGTACGAAACGCAAGCGATATCGCCAGAGCCGCAAACACAGTCCTTGCATCATCAGAAGTGAAATTCAACCAATCTGGCAAAGGCCCCGAAGAAGAAGACCCTTCTTTTTTCTTCACCTCCTGGTCATCCCCATCATCGCCGCCGCCACCTCCTCCGCCGTCTGAGTCGAACACCGACTTAATGTCTTCGCCGGAATCCTTTAAAGCATTGCAATGAATCCTCCTGCGGCAGTGGATTGCAGTGGTTTGGTAGAGGTGTGAAAAGTGGCGGTGACAGTGTGGTGATGAAGGAGTGGTTGAAGTTAAAGGGGGATTGAGGATTTTGATGGGTTTGAAGATGTGGGCATGGTCCAAGTTAGGGTTTTGAAGTGAAGGCAGTCGTGTGAAGATAGACAGGGATGGCATATCTTCGTTCTTCACTGTGCTAAGCTCAAGCTCCAATTTGAGATATGAAAACGAGAAAATCAGAAATCCTATTACCTATTATTATTACATATGTACGGCGAAGATGGGAGGTTGTCTGTTAAAAAATAAAAATGTGTTGTCTTCGGATGGCAATGTGATGCAGGACGGTTTTTCATTACCAGTCCATCCTCATTTACTCATATATTGCCCTGTTCTTTACCTCATTGCCTAGTAGGTTTTTTTTTTTTTGGTACCAAACCTATGGAGATTTACTTGCTATATCTCGTTCTCGTCTTATCTTGAATTATATTTTTTGTTATAAAATTTTTAAAAAATTAGTTAAATAATAAATTTATTATAATATATTATATATATATATATATATATTTTTTTTTAACATTTTTAAGATTCTACTTTTATTTAATGATAGATTACATTAAAAATAATTATTAAAGGCAATTGAAAATAAGTATAAGAAAAAAAAATCTAATTTATTAAAAATATCCAACTTTTTATATATATATATATATTATCAGTTCTTAACAAGTAATAGAATGAGACATCTTACATTATCCTATACTCAAAGATAATACATTCAAATTTTATTCAAACTTCTTTGGAAATTCAATCAACCGTTGAATTACTTAAACCGTTTAGGTTAGGACAAATCTAGATAAGACAAGTCGGGCTAAATTGTAATCTCTATTGTTGTCTCTTTGTTATGGTAGTAATATTTATTGTTTTCTTAAAAAGTATTTGAAGAGTTCATGTTAAGAATTTAAAATAAAAATTTTTTTTATGAAAAATAATGTTTAATGGATTAAAAAATTAAAAAAAAATATTTTTCATACAAAACTTTTTATTTTAGATTCTTTAACAAGTATTCATGAAATACTTGATAGAAAAACTCCTATTTAATTAAGGAAAATGATTTTCCATATAACTTTTGTTTACATCTATTGTTTTGGAAAAAGAAAAAAATGTGAATTAAAAAATGTATTTTTCTTATTTTATTATTTAAAAATAAATAATGTAAAAATAGTATAAGAAAAATATTTTGCAAATAACATCAACTTTTAAATTATATATGACATACCTTAGCAAAAAAAATTATACATGACATATCATATTTTGATTAATTCGGTGTATATTACACTCAATGTATCACTTCACTTCACTTGTATTTGATTTGGCACAAATGCCTTTAACATCTATCTATTTATTTATAGATGTAGTAAAATAATAAAATATAGTAAAATTGAATTGAATTTGGTTTAATAACTTCAACCTTATGAGAAATTAGACAAATAAATTTGAATTAAGATGATAAATTTAATTGCCACAAATAAAATGCAAGGCATGCCATGCCACATTTGAGTGTAATAAACCCACGTACTGGGTAATGTTTACGAGATCAATCTCATAATTGTTTTAATACAATAAGGATATTGGGGTTTAAACATATTGCCTCATACAAATTATTCAAGTCCCTTAGCTATAGTTTCCTAGCTTCATCAATGCCATATGTGAACCACAGAAGTTTTAAATTTTTGCTTTCATCTCATTGTCAACTAGGAAGGACACTGATTGCGAAAATGAATAACGAACGTTCTTCAGAATTCCAAATTTCTGAAGAAAATTCCTACATTGCATGTGTGTTGGGTTTGACTGATTTTACTGAGTCATAGTAGAGTCTTTATTCCTTATTCGATAAATTGAGTGTAAGTGGTTACATTGCAAGCAAATTAATATGAGTTTAAATTATAAATACTTATATTAAGAAATATTAGAATTATGAAAATGAAGAGTGATATAGGAATTGATAGATATATATGAATAGTGGTGAGATACTTATAGGCCAGAGAAGATTGCGAGTTCCCGCATCATTATCCTCTAATCTGATTTTGATAATGCTCTCTTCTAATTTGTGATATAGGCATGTTGGTGACGTGCGATTTAATTTCACTGATATGGTTGTATGTTTTTCGGTGTTTTCCTTACAAGTATTTAAATAAGATTGATTTCCCAACAATGTGCAATATACACAGTAATACAAATCAATGAATTCTGTCATCATGTCTCTTATACATTTCATTGGCAAGTGAATACGAGTAGCAGCAGTTCAACAAATGCAATTTGTACCAGCATTTTGTCAAATTTGTAAGTGTATGTTCTGATTCTGAAGTCCATAAATGATATCTACAATTTTCCCAGCAGAACTCATTGGCATGGTGTACTGTCATGGAAGCAAATAAAATCAATTCAGACATGATTTGTGTTTCATCACAAATCAACATGAGATCACCACAGCTGATAGTCACCTCAACAATGTATTGACACTACTCTGCAACAATCAAGGAAAGGCCTAACAATCTGATTTTGAAGTTGCTGCCTACTTACAATCACTGGCAGTACCACATATGAACTTGTACGAACAAAAACCATGGAAGTGGTAGCATTCCGCATGCTGTCAGATGCTTTGACTTTCATTTGGCTTCTTATATTGCCATTAGTTGTTCTTTCCGGATGAGCTACCACTACTTCAGGTATTTGCAGGAGATTAGAGTGAGAAGCACTGAGTTTCTGTTCCTTATAAATCCTCTCCAAGCTTTGCGCTGGTATCTTGTCACTTTCAAAAGTTTGATCTAGCTCAGATTCTTCTTCTGAACCATTTAGAATTCTGTTGGCTTCCTTAAATAAACCAATGGCACGCCAAGCATTAGCAACCAGTTGCATAGTGGTCCTTTCAGGAGAAACACCCCTCTCTTCCATAGTAATAAGTAACTCTTCTGCTTTCCATGGTTGTTTTGCTTCTCCATATCCCCATATTAAAGTTTCATAAGTTTTCAAATTTGAGGGAGTTCCAATTTCATGCATTTTCTCATAAAGTCTAACAGCCCGATCCATTTTGCCTGCAGCACACCATCCACTGATGATGGTAGTCAAGATCACAACATTTGGTTGTACACCATATTTGCTCATGGAAGTCAGAAGAGCTTCTGCTTTTCGTGGCTGTCCAGCACGCACATAGCCTTTTGCAAGGATGCTATAAGCGTGGATGTCAGGTTCTATTCCAGCCTTCACCATGTCATTGAATATCTCCTCGCAATTGTTCATTAGCCCAGCTGAACTCCATGCATTCATGATGGTGCTAAATGTCACTACATCTGGTTTGATCCCAAATTCTTCCATCAATGTCAGTGCCTGACCAATTATCATTTGTAAGTTACTATTTTTATCAAAATACTGGATGCTGAATAATTACAGGCCTACAGGATACAAACACAAAATAAATGTGCAACAGATGATTCCTATCTTAAAGTATTAATCTTGCTATTGTATTAATGTTCCTTCAATGTGTCACACAGTAGTGAAGGAAAAAATGAATACAATAATATTTATCTTATGAAAAGTATCTGATATCAGTACTCACCTCATCTACTCCATTTGTATCTGTAATGTCTAAATATCCTTTGATAAGAGAGTTGAAAACTACTAGATTTGGATGCACTCCAAGCTCCTTCATTTTGTATAGAAACCTCAAGGCATCTGTCATATTGCCTTCCTTACAATAACCACTTATTATGATACCACAAGTTCGTTCATTAGGCCCCACTTTGTTGTACTGCATTTTCAATATCAACCTTTCAGCTTTATCTGTCTCACCATTCTGAGCATAAGCCCTTGCCAGTGTGTTGTACGTGACAACATCAGGTTGCAGCCCAGCGGCCACCATCTTAGGCAAAACATTCCATGCCTCTTCCAGTTTCTGCTTGGTACACCAGGCTTGGATGAGAATATTATATGTTCTCTCATTGGGTTTCACATTTTCATCCTCACCCATCATGTCTAGCAATTTCATAGATTCATTAGGCCTTCCAGCAATTCCAAATCCTTTAATGAGGGTATTAAAAGTACTAGTTGTAGGTTTACATCCGTACTCCTTCATTTTCTGAAAGATTTTCATGGCTTCATCTACCTTGCCAGAATCAGAAAAAGCATTGATCATGGCATTGAAAAGTATTGAATCAGGCTTCATTCCATTCTCTGCAACTTTAGAAAGAAGTAAAGGAATGGACTTGAAACGCTTCTGGCGGGTTAGGGCAGCCACAAGAGTTGTGTATGTTATAAGAGTTGGCCTATGTCCTTCTTCTGTTAAACTATTGAAGATGGCCTGAGCTTCCTGTGGCTTCCCCCTTCCAATCAAAGTATTCATCAGTTTTGTTCTTGAATGAACTGTTTGACAACTGTTGTTCCCCTTGCAGATAAGACAGCGGGATTGATTACTTGTCTCTTTCGAAGTAGAGCTTAATTTTGTTTTGTTGTTCTCGTATTGCTGCAGTCCCTGTTTTAGAATTGCCAAAAGTTGACAATTAACTTCTCTTCAGTTAATAGTTATAGAGAAAGTATCAATAGGTTTTGAATCTTTTGATGGTTATCTTTAACACATGACATTAGTCAGAATCCAATATATCAATAATAGATCAAATTTTTTAGGCCATAACTTACAGTAGCTGAGCTATTCATCCAGAAGATGTGGGTAATTATGTAATGATCAGAAATTTCAAAGAGCTCGCTTAACAACCACTTTCTGATAATAATATTTCGACATTCACTTGACTTTATTAAGATAAACTGGAATTACTCTAACATCTCAAGGCATTTAGATTGAGATCATCCTAAAGTTCCTAAAAGAAACTGATGTCGATCTTTATCAGTCTTATGGTCATCTACTAGCGAATTTCAATTAAATGGCAATCAGGGGAAAACTCTCATTCAGAAAATCAATATAACGTCCCTATTAGTTTCAAGTATCAGATACTCTAGTGGATAGCTTAAACAGCCATAAGAGTGATCATTTAATTAAAGCATGAGTCAGACAAGTGCACATACTGATTTACTAGAAGACCATAGATTATACTAAACAAAAATCTAATTGGCATCGATGAATGATATATATCAACTTAGTGTGATATAGCGATTCATGTAGCCAAGTAAACCTTCTGCAATAATTTAGATATTTATTATAATTTTTACAATAAAAAATAGGGGAAATTTTTCTTTGTACTCTGCATGTTGTTCAGCTACAATATAGTGCTATTAAGATCACAGAAGACAAGAATGAATAGCACATGATTAGAGATCGTATGAGCAAGTAATAGATTTTCTATAGATGTCTAAATGCTCAACATCATAGGGATAATTAAGGCTAATTACAGGTAATAGGTTAATGCAATTAGCTGCACAGATGAATTTCTGACATCATATGAGAAGAAAGTTAGATAGCCCACAATACCATGACTGACAAATCTTTAACGCCTTTGTTGCTCATGAGGGCACCCTTCTGGCTGCTATCCATGATGATGAATAAACTTGATCAGATTCTCAGAATTATATCTTGGCTGCTTCTGAAAGCCTCAACAAACTACCATTCTACCCTGGCCAGAATCTGCAGATTCTGGCTACAAGACCCAGCAAGATCGTTAGCTATTATCCTAGCATCATAAGGAGTTGCCTCATCCTGGAGTTTTCTATCAAGGCTGTGTCAGAGAATCAACCAGAGAAGGCTATATCAACTAGCATGTTTAAAAAGACAATGAGCAACAAAAAGAACCCATTGCATTAATCCAGAAATGACTAAACTATCCTGGACAAGATTAAGATTTGTTGATAAAAATGCTATCTAGTTTCTCAATAAAGGCTCCAACTGATATAAAGCACTAAATGCATCTACTGACAAATCATCTGCAGCAAAGAGAATCTGTGCTAGTGTGTATTTTTATTTAGTCACGGGAAAATCTAAGTTGGTTAGAGAAAATGGAGCAATTATACAACAAAATCAATACACAAACTCATAATTCTCCCCACCTTCAGTCACATTAGCTCTAGAAATCTTCTTATTGATAAACTAGTACACAAAAACTAATCCTTAAATAAACATGCAGACACAAAATCCACAACTCGGCATTAACATGTTTGGTGCGGTAACTTCAGAAGCAGAATGTAGAAGTGGATCATGAGATGCATGGCAACATATTTTTATATCTCTCTCATTTTCCATTTATAGCAACAATAATACAAAATGAACAAAGAAATCACCCAATTGTTACTTATTACTTAACAAAGTAAAGTGTTAAAGTATCAACTCGATGATTCTATCAGTTTTCAATGCCGCATTGTAAACCACAGGCAGGGACCTCTGGTGATGGAACAGAGCATGAATTCCCAAATTGATCATAGAAGCTCCAAAAAACTGGCAACATTTGCAAAACATCTCAGCCCAAGTTTTAATAATAATTTGGACTTTCATGCTAAATAATTAAACCAAACTGAAAACAGGAACCCAAATCCAAATCCCACATGGATATCTAAGTTTGATATAGTTCTGATCAACATCAAAGCTTGGCAATGAAAGGAACTGATACACATTATCAAGACTCAAAGCAAACTATACTGTATACTTCATAGTCCATACTTGATGATATTCTAGTTATGTTCACAACTGTTTAGGAAACAAACAAGTTGAAGTAGAGGAAGAGGTACCTCAGTGTTGAGCAGTTGAGGAGCTCCTGGGGAGAGTTGGGTGTTCGTAGTTAGCAGTGAAGTTATGCAAGTAACTGAAATGAATGCTGAAGAGAAGAACCGAGTGTATTGTAGTTTAGTGGGTTATTGTGTGTGTGGCATACATTGGAGATTCTTATCCACAAATATTTATCGTAATAAGATTTCGGGGCACTTTTTTGAGGCTGACACAAGAAAAAGACAAATAGCTGAGAAGATCACTTGGGGAGTGGATTAGGCCACGCCAGCATTCCATTGGCTTGATCAAATTTTACCACGTATTTTTTTCTTCTCAAGAAGAAATGTACAATCTTGGCCTCAGTGGAAGCCCCACTTCCAGAGATTCCTTTTCTTTTTTTTTTCCCCTTAATTTTCCCCTTAAATCTCTATTCAAATTTCAAATATACAAGTTTCTTTTTTTATTTGGTTACAAAATTTCAAATGTGCACTTTATATGACTCTATTCATCTTTGTGTGATTTTTTTATTTATTAAAATATCTTGTGATCATTTTGAGAGAAAGATTTTTGATGAAGTGAAGAACTGATTGCTTGATTTAGGGAAAGAAAAATATCTCTTTTTCCTCCTGTAATTCAGGCCTGTTTTCTCATATTTGACCATAGATGACCAAGTAAAAATGTTTGCTGAGATTTTTCTTTTAAACCAATGTTTGCTAAGATTTTTCATATAAAAAAATACAATAATTATCACTTTTAGTATTTTATAAAGTTATATAAATATGTTTTCTCTTTTTTTAATTCATCTGAATATTTACTTTAATCTCTATTTTTTCTTTGACTTTTTTTTTTAACATTTTGTATAAATTTTAAAATTATTAAATAGTTTTCTTTAAGTGTCTTTGTGTAATTTGCACTCAAAAACAAAAATTGCTAACTAGGTATCTTATGTGATAAAAATTAAAATAAAACCGAACTCCCATTGAAAAATATTTAAAAATTCTTATTTTAATAAATAAGTAGAGATTAACACTTTTTTGTAATTAAAAAAGTTCAAAAAGCCTCTGTTTTTTATTGCAACTTTTATTTTTGGTCTGATTGCAACTATAATATTGCAATTAGCTAGTGATGCCAAGCCTAACGCACGTCCACAGAGTGAAAATCAAAATTGTGTAAGGCAATCATTGATTTGTATCCTCTTATTTTTTTTTCTTTTAAATAGTCAAATAAAAAAAAGACATAAAAAAAGTTATTAATAAGATTTAATTATAATATATAATTTTTTTATAATATTTATATTTATCTCTCATTTATTTAACTATTTTAAAAAAAATTCAAATCCAACAATATCAGAACCATAAGGCTCAAAATCAGTTAACTGCACTTGCACTGCGGCGTTCACGGGGCAGTTCCCCAAAAGCTGCACTCTTTTCAATTTATATTGAATTTGAATTTTTTTATGTTATTTTTTCTTTTAAATAATCAAATAAAAATAAAGATAAACATAAAAATTGTAAATTTTTTTTATAAATTTTAATTAAATTTTACTAATAAATTTCTTAATATTTATAATTCTTTTCTATTTAAATTTTGAGAAAAAATGACAATCCAAATCCCCATCTATCTGTATGTTTTCCAACCAAATTGTTCTCTCATCTGACTGCCATCTCGTACGTTGTAAGACCATAACATGATGTTGAAGGTGTGGAAGTGGTACCAGAACTGTCTTTCTGTTCATCCAGTGAAGACCCAAGTTATCAGCTCTGGCATCCTCTGGGGTGTTGGAGACATTGCTGCTCAGTACATCACTCACTCAGCTGCTAAAAAACACCGTCTTCAAGTATCTGTAAGAAACAACCTTCACAACCCAATACCCTCTTTTCCTCTCTTTCATCTTGCTTTCTCAGAATAAGGGAAATTCTCTTTAACTCCCATATGTCCCTCTATGTTTCCTGTATATGAATTTCCTGCTTGCTTGTTCTTTGAATTTTCTGTTGAAGCAGTGCCTTCTAGCTCTAGGATTGTAAACTTGTAAGTTTAGGTCTTTGATGGGTATCCCCACACCATTTGGGTGTGAGACTAATCCCGTTCGGGGGACTGAGGCTACCCCTCCCAGCAGTGCCCCATTTGGTGGTATATATCTATTTTGCTTTCCAGCTTTTTTGTCTTTGGATTTTGATATATCCCTTAGTGGTTTTGGTAATTTGCCTTCTTGTGAAATGAAGTTGGCATGAGCATGAGTGTTTACTGGTTGAAGCTACTTGATTTTGGTATATTGACTATGGACAAGGTTTCTTGGCAATCTAAAATTATATTTGATGTGGTAGGATGCAGATGCTAAATTTATGATCAACTGGAGCCGCGTGGCTGTTACAAGTATGTATGGATTCGGTTTTGTTGGACCAGTTGGCCACTTCTGGTATGTGTTTCCTATTTTGTTTAATTCTTTTAAGCAAGTTAGTTTATTTACTAGCTTTCCAGTATTGCCTACTTATCAAATCATGACTTGATACGGGAGGAGTTTCTGCAGATAAGTCATGTAATTCACCTGTAAAGAAATTATTCAGTATCATGTCAGTGAGATAGATTTTAATTTACGAAGGAATGGAACAAGTATGATTTTTTATGTTTGGACTCTATAAATCAGTTTGTTTCAACATGATATTGCATCCAATTTTTGAGACATGGCGTCATGGACATTGGCTTGTGATTTTTTTCTGCAATACGTCCATCAGGTTTAAGAGATCCCTGTGTAAATGTGTATGTTCTTAGTTGGTAGGTCCTTCTTAGAATGGAGAAAGTTTACAAATCCACGTTAAGCTTGGATTCCAGTTTGCCTATAATGTTGGTTTTGTAACTGTTGTCAGTACGTTTTGACTCATGACAATTACTTGGGAATTTTTTCCAGAACATATGAGCATAGATTAAGAAGTGAATTGAAAAATGTTATAAACGAGGGGGTCTATATCATTGACAGATAGCTAAATATGGAGAACAAATTTTGAATCATATTTATATCATTTAGAAGCAATTTGCTGACCATATCATGCCACCTACTAAGTACCTGTTTTTCTGATTTGAAAATGTACACCAGAATGCACTTGAACCCAGTGGACTTCACCTAGTTATAGAGAGCGAAGATCTTTCCACTGGTAAGAAAGTGAGAGCATTAGGTCCCTTGTAACTGTTGCCTTCGTTAACTCTTTACTGGATCTGAACTTCACATGGATATGTAGTTTTTGTTCAAAGGTAGTTGTAATTTCAGAAGAATGTGGGGTATGCACTAAGATAGCTTGCAAGTTGATTGCTTTGGGATTTTGACATTGAAAAATGTGACAGTTCATTTTACTAATAAGCTTAAAGAACAGTTCTTCTGAAAATAATTATAAGCAAAGTTATAATCCCAGCTGCCAAAGGCTTTGTACTCACATTGAACCAACCTTCATGTCTTGTAGGTATGAAGGCTTGGACAACTTTATAAGGCTTAAGCTTCAACTAATGCCAAAGTCTGCGCGATCTGTAGCTACTAAAGTGGCAATGGATGCCGTGATTTTTGGTCCCATCCATTTGTTTGTCTTCTTTACTTACATGGGATTGTGCACTGGCAAGACTCTTCCTCAGGTGAAGGAAGAATTGAAGAAGAATTTTTTCCCTGCCTTGATTTTAGAAGGTGGCGTGTGGCCGGTTGTGCAGGTTTTTAATTTTCGGTATATTCCTGTGAAGTACCAGCTTCTCTATGTAAACTTGTTCTGCTTGCTGGATAGTGCTTTCCTGTCATGGTTGGAGCAACAGAAGGATGCACCTTGGAAACAATGGTTTACATCATTTCATTCTTCTAAGGAAAAAGGAGGTCATTGCTGATGAGGAGATTAATGTTTCAACTCTTGTACTCCTCCATGGTTCAATGAGTCACTATCTTTTCTTCCTCCAGTGAAAATAGCTGGAACATGAAACATTGATTGATTAAAGCTTTTGAATATTTTGCTTCTTTGATATTTTGAAAGTTGTAACAGATAGATTTGGAGATAGACATTTTGCTTTGTTTATTTTTCCCCAACCCCCTATAATATGCCTCACTTTTCATGATATTAAAAATATGATTCCAGAAATTTTTTTTTTAAAAAAACAACCACTTAAGGATCTTAAAAAATATAATAAAAAAGCAACCACTTAAGGATCATAAAAAATATAATCAAATGAATGTAATTATTATTGAAATGCATAAGCGCAAGGTTGTAAGCATAGTTTAAATTGACATAACACCATTAGTCCAATCTAAATGGAAACTTTAGTTGCATAGATGTCACTAATAATGTTTTAAGTAACTCAAAGTTTTGTTTGGACAAATTTATTAAAGGCCATTTATAGTACATTTTTATCACTGTATCTCTTCATTTCTTATCTTAATTTTTTGTATATTAAGATTATTTTTTTGTATTATATAAAAAGCTTAAAACTTTAAAAGAAAAGAAAAATTGTCATTGTTGTAAAAATTTTAAGGAAAAAAAAACAAAATAAAAGAGTAAGAGAAAATCAATAAGAAAGAAAATAAAAGAAGAGAGGCTGATGAATAGATGATTATAAGTTTGGATTATATTATTTATTGTGAAATAATCGCTTAGTTTTTATAATTATTTTGAGAGAATTTTTTATTATAAATTGTTTTAAAGTAATCGAAACACAAATTTTGATTGAGACAAAGGTTACAAAGCAGATTCAATTGAAGCAGAATGAACTGAACAACACAACACAACACAAACACAAACACAAGCAAAACAAACTACTGCTCTCTCTTCGGACTTGGTCGTCTCCGATGTAGCAACTCAACATTCCCGCCAAACCAAACCAATGAACCCCAATCACCACCTTCTTCTTCTTCTTCGTTAACTTCAACCATGGCCACCACCCAACGCAGCTCCACCTTCTCTCTCTCCCTGCTCTTCCTATTCATCGCCCTCTCTCTCTACCATTTCCATTTCCAATTCCAACCTTCCCTTCACCCCACCCAATCCCAAACCCTACCCCCAAACTCCACCCAACACCAAATCCCAGCTCGCCAAAACTACATCGTTCGGTTCCTTGAATACAAGACCGCCCACCAACACCGAGCCTATCTCCGATCTAACCTCCGATCTCAAGGCTGGGAGTGGATCGAGCGCCGCAACCCGGCGTCCAAGTACCCCACCGATTTCGGGTTGGTTTCCGTTGAGGATTCGGTGAGAGATGGGTTGACCCGCGAGATTCGGAAACTGGCAGTGGTCAAGGACGTGCATGTGGATATGGGGTATAGGAGGGGTCCTCTGAACGATCGCACAGACAAAGCCGGTGCCTTTATCGATGGGAAGAAGCGCCCCGGGAAGATATTCACGGCGATGTCGTTTAGCGAGGGAGATGGAGGGGGAGAGGGAGGAGACCATTGTTCAGCGATTCGAAACTCTTCCGTTAAGTGGGGGAGGCAACTCTTGATGCAGGTGAAATTTTTCGTTGCCAAGTTAAGATTTTTTTTATTTTTTCTCTTTTGGGATACATTTGTTATGGAATAAATATGCAACTTACTTCTAGAATTATTTTTCGTTAAGAGTTTAGTCTCTAAATTTGTTTATGTATGCGTCACTCTGAATTTATAAAACTTGGATCACGTTTAGTCCTTCTGTCTCTGAAAAGGACAACTTGATACTGAGTTTTGTAAATTTAACTATTAATTCATATACATAAAATAAATTCAGGAATTCAACTACAAGTGAGGGATAATTTCAGGAGCCTATTTAGTCATTTGTTATATGCAACTTAGTTCCTGGAATTATTTTCTGTTCGCGGTAACGCAGTGTAGTTTATGTGTGTGAATTAGTCCCTTAGTTTATTCTTGTATCACATTAGTTCTTCTTTATCTCACTTTGGTCTCTAAATAGGACTAACTTAATACGAGTTTTGTAAATTGAGGACTAATTCGTAAACATAAATAAATCCAGGGACTAAAATGCAGGTGAAGGATAATTTTAGGACTAACTTGCCTATTTAGTCATTTGTTATATTTGAATCCATGGGGAAAAGAAAAAATAGATAACATTAGAAACTCACATAAAGAGACTTGTTTTTAGGAATTTTGTTCATTTTTTAAAGCATGCATGATCTGAGATGTATCTTATTGTAGCAGAGATCTCAAGTAACTTCCATGTTTGGGGCAGAGGATCTTTGGGCAAAAGGATACACTGGTGCAAAAGTCAAAATGGCTATATTTGATACTGGCATTCGAGCTAATCACCCTCATTTCCGTAACATCAAGGTAATGCTTGTTTGAGGTGATAGGGACACCATTTGGTTTGAGAATGTTTTGGTCTACGGTAGATGAATTGAGCATTGAGGACATTTTCAGGAGCGTACAAATTGGACCAATGAGGACACATTGAATGATAATCTTGGTCATGGGACCTTTGTTGCTGGTGTTATTGCTGGTGTAGACGCAGAGTGCCTTGGTTTTGCACCAGATACAGAGATTTATGCATTTCGTGTTTTCACTGATGCACAGGTAATGCGTGTTGGATATGATTATTGAACTCTTGTTCTTTTCTTTAACTGCATAGAAGTGAGGTTTCAGTTTATCCAAAGTATCTTCTTTCCATTAATTTGTATGTATGTGTGTCCATTAAATGCATGATGTAATCATCATAATTTAGTTAACCAAGTAATCATTAGTAAGCTCAGAACAGGAGAATGTGGATGTATTTATTTGCAATGTCACAAATTCTTGACCAGCCTATAAATGCATATTATAATTAAATTGCATAGTTTTTGCAATTCTTCTGCTAATAATATTGTTATTCTGTAATATTTGGCAAGATTTTGAGAAGAATTCATTCAGCCTATTGCAGGTTTCATACACATCATGGTTCCTTGATGCCTTCAACTATGCAATTGCAACCAATATGGATGTGCTAAATTTGAGCATAGGTGGGCCTGATTATTTGGATCTCCCATTTGTTGAGAAGGTAAATTTCTGTTGTCTATATGTTCTAGTTCATTAATTTAATAGTATTAAGCGTTTAATGTATTTTGAAGAGGAAAACTAAAAAACTGTATTATTTATGAACATAACCTGTATATTTAAAGAAGCCATTTTTTGTTGATGATTTGTGTTCATATGTAGTAATTGTTTCTTGCACTGAGTACAGAAATATCCTTTTACAGAGCTTTATTTTGCTAATTTGTTGACCAGATATGGGAGATAACTGCCAATAACATTATCATGGTTTCTGCAATTGGAAATGATGGACCACTTTATGGAACTTTGAACAATCCAGCAGATCAAAGTGATGTCATTGGTGTTGGTGGCATTGACTATAGTGACCATATAGCTTCTTTTTCCTCACGTGGCATGAGTACTTGGGAGCTTCCTCACGGGTAATGTCAACTTATTTGTTTCTACATCTTATATTTCATTCATCCTTCTCCAACTAGTATTAATTGATATAAGTCTAATGAGGACTTTTAGCATTTGTTATTGGCATGATATTGTAAAATATCATTTTGTTGAGGAAAATGTTTTTACTGGGTGAAAAATGAATAGTTTTTTGAGTTCAAAAACTTAATACCCATTGAGTCTGATCATATCCTCCACTTCCAATGTTGAAGTGAACTTACAGCTGGGGTGATATATATATATATATATGTATAAGGAGTGTATCTGGTGAGAGGAGTGTTTATTGTAAGAGGTAAGAGGAGTGAATCTTGACCATTGGATCTTACATAAATAGTCAAGATTAGAACATAAATGCATGCGACATTTTTTAATTGATCACATGACCTTTAAGTAATTTTTAATCTTGATCATCCATGTATAGTTGTATGGTCAAGATTTACTCCTTCCACCCTCTCACAATAAAAACTCCTCTCACTAGATATGCTCCTTTTACACACACACACAGGTGGCATATTGGATATGAAAATTTGAAATTCATTTTAACAGGAGAAGTTGGGTTTTGCAACATTTTAGATTTTTCATATTCCTGGCTTTAATTGGCTTGGTCCTTGCTATATATATATATTTTTAATTGACATTTATATGCAAGTTTGGTTTCTTAATCCTAATAGATGTTTAATTGATATTGACATCTTCACCTTGCAGTTATGGTCGTGTGAAGCCAGACATTGTTGCATATGGACGGGACATAATGGGATCCAAGATTAGTACAGGTTGTAAAAGTTTATCAGGAACTAGTGTTGCCAGTCCCGTAGTTGCTGGAATTGTATGCTTGCTTGTTAGTGTCATTCCTGAACCTAATCGAAAAGATATCTTAAACCCAGCAAGCATGAAACAAGCATTGGTTGAGGGTGCTGCAAAGCTTGCTGGGCCTAACATGTTTGAGCAAGGTGCTGGAAGAGTTGATCTGTAAGTTCAACAATTTATCCTGTCCCCTTTGTTTTGTTTTGATATGGCGATAGTGGCCTTACCACTATAATGTTTTTTCATTGGATTTTTTAATCTTTTAATTATATGTGCTTATTTGTTGATGTACTTACTTGTCAGGTTAGAATCATATGAGATTCTTAAGAGCTACAAGCCCAGGGCTAGCATCTTCCCTAGTGTCCTTGATTATACAGATTGTCCTTACTCATGGCCCTTTTGTCGTCAGCCACTCTTTGCAGGTTCCATGCCTGTCATCTTTAATGCCACCATTTTGAATGGAATGGGTGTTATTGGCTATGTTGAAGGTCCACCAACATGGCATCCTTCTGATGAAGAAGGGAATCTTTTAAACATTCATTTTACATATTCAAAGGTTATCTGGCCTTGGACTGGTTATTTGGCACTTCACATGCAAATCAAGGAAGAAGGTGCTCAATATTCTGGGAAGATTGAAGGTAATGTGACTGTCAGAGTTTCCAGCCCTCCAGCTCAAGGAGAGAAGGACCCTCGGATTAGCATCTGTGTACTTCACTTGAAGTTAAAAGTGGTGCCAACACCACCACGATCAAAACGAGTTTTGTGGGATCAATTTCATAGTATTAAATACCCACCTGGTTATATTCCGAGAGACTCCTTGGATGTTCGTAATGACATTCTTGACTGGCATGGTGATCATCTGCATACAAATTTTCACATCATGTTCAACAATTTACGAGATGCTGGTTACTATGTTGAAACACTTGGTTCTCCTCTTACGTGCTTTGATGCTCATCAATATGGAACACTTCTGATGGTGGATCTTGAAGATGAGTACTTTGCTGAGGAGATTGAAAAACTAAGAGATGATGTTATAAATACTGGATTGGGATTAGCTGTCTTTGCTGAGTGGTATAATGTAGATACCATGGTAAAGATGAGATTCTTTGATGATAATACGCGGAGCTGGTGGACCCCAGTTACTGGAGGTGCTAATATTCCAGCACTTAATGATCTTTTGGCTCCATTTGGGATTGCTTTTGGAGACAAGATCCTGAATGGTGATTTTTCACTTTTGGGTGAGCAGAATCGATATGCTTCTGGAACAGATATAGTGAGATTTCCAAGTGGTGGTTATGTACATAGGTTTCCTTTCTTGGATAGTTCAGAAAGTGGAGCCACTCAGAATGTGCTGATGACTTCTGACATGACCAAGGTAAGCTGAGAAGGGCATCTCTTTTTATTGCATTAGTTATTAATATTAAATTAAAGGTTTATTGATGGTGGCCTCTGAAGAAAAAACATAAAAATAAATATTAATTCCTGAGCTCATCACAGGGTTTTCAACCTTCCAAAAGATTTATTTACATATGCATAAGTCATTTGGCATGATAAAGTTGCAATTTCTATTGTAATAAATAATCCTCACCATGATTAATCATCTGATGGCTTAATTATATAATGTTGAATTTGATTCATATAGAACACCATCTTTTAAACCAGTCTTTAATTTTAATGTCGTAGGATAAGCATATCTTTCAACATTGAGATACTTTCTAATATTATATAGAAAATTATTATGGTCTTTTGATGAAACAGGCAGATTCTCCAATTCTTGGTCTTACAGTGATTGGTGAAGGTCGCATAGCCGTGTATGGGGATTCCAATTGTTTGGATAGTAGCCATATGGTTACTAATTGTTATTGGCTTCTGAGGAAAATACTAGATTTTACTAGTGAAGATGTCAGGGATCCTGTTCTTTTCTCTGATTCAGTTAAACAAGATACTCCATTGTATGAAGATGACAATCAATTGCCATCTCGCAGAACTGATGTCAATTTCTCTACATATTCAGCTGTTGCTGGGAAGGAATTGATCTGTAGGACTGACTCGAGGTTTGAAATATGGGGAACTAAGGGCTACAGTCTGCAGGTTAGAGGAAGAAACAGAAGATTGCCTGGTTATCCTGTCATTGATTTGGGGAAAGGATTTAATGCAACCTTTGATACTTCTAACATTAGGCATCCCCTGTTAACTGTGAGAAATAAGGGTGATTCTCTAGGAAACAGGTACTTGGGCCTGTTCTATGGGGATGAGGTAAGAAACAGAAACAGCTGTTTGGTTGGTTCCTTGGAGATGGAGTTCCCTTTATCTATGTTTGTAATAATATTATCAGATGCTGCATATTGCTGATATTCTAAATTCTTTGATATTGCTTGCAGCTTGATGCACCTATGCTTGTTGGTATTCGCTGGCTCGTTCCTGCTGTAGTTGCAGCAACTGGTTAGTTAACAATAAACCCTAATTTTCCCTTCCAATTTTAAACTATAGTATCTTTATGTTTCATTAACTTTGTTTTTCTTGTGTGGCAGGCATTTTGCTATTGTGTTTTTGGCGCATTCGCCAAAAGCGACGTCGACGAAGGAAAGGATCAGGCTCTGGTAGATTGGCCAATTTATAGTCCAGCATTACATTGCTGTGTTATTTAGTGTAGCACTAGCCTCCAAAGAATTTTTCCTGTAGCATAGTAACAAATTCAAGAGTGTCTTCATCAGCATCACTGTAGGAAGATAGCCAGATAAGTTGCCTCTTTTTTTTCTTATTTTTTTCCTCCCTATAGGGTTTAACCTTTTTTTTTTCGGATGCTTTTCACTCAGTTAATGAAATTATGTATCTCAATGTTGGTTATTCGTACAACAAAATCAGATATAACTTATTATTGTTTAGCTATTTTTATTTTTAATAAAGACAAATTGTGTGGTTTATTTGCTATAAATAGTATGTTACAGTTATACTTAGTAGATTAGTCAATAAAATCTAGAGCTAGTTCAGCATAACAGCATTATACAGGAACTAATCGAGTGAATTAATTATTAAATCCGTGTATTAGTACAAAATTACAAATACGAAAGAGTATGCACTCTTTAGTTAAAAAATCCGGAGCATAGTCAATCAGAATAATAAATATTAAAATTGAGTATTTATTTTGAGTAAACTATTATTTTGATTTTTGAAAGATTATGGTGATATTAATTTGTTCATTGAATTAGATGTGACATCAATTTAGGCTCTGAAAAATAAGAAGTGACATCAACTTAGTAGTTTAAATAAATTGACATTATTTTAATCTTTTAATAATACAAAAATGATATTAATTCAATCTTTTAATCACGGATAATTGATATTAATTTAATCTTTCAATAAAAATGACATCAATTTAGTCCTTTAATCTCTTACAGTATATGCATAAAAAATTTTATTTTTTATTTTTTATAATTGAGAAACTAAATTAATATTATCATTTTTTAAATATCAAATTGATGTCAGTACAATCTTTAAATAACCAAAATATGAGTTTTTTTTTTTTTTTTGACCTTTTCTTTAAAATTAATTAATGACTAACTAATGATAAGACCAACACCAGGAGTCAGCTGCCAATTAGCCATCTTCCTTTTGGATTTGTGGGGTTTGGCCCAATCATCCGATTATCAGCTATATCAAAAACTGTTTTGTTTAATAATATATTTACAGTTATATTATTTCTTTTTCTTGATTTATTCATCGAAATTTTTTTCATACTAAAATGGTGAAATTTTCTCTGTTATAGTAATATGAACAATTACTTTGAATTTTTTTATTCCAACTCTTAACGTGTTTGGAATCATTAAAAACTAGATTTGATTTAATTTAATCTAATTTAGAAATTAATTTCACTCAAATTCCATGAGATTTTAATGATTTTTTATAGATACACATTAAAATATTGTAAAATGAAATTAATTTCTATTTTTTAACTTTCTAAATAATATATTTCAATTTGCAATTAAATTAATTTCCAAAACTTGTGGTTCCAAACACCATGTTAATTCCGCTGTATTATTACGGATTCACATCTAAAAAGCAAAAATATCAGATCATGTATATTGTAAATTAGTTGATGTACAATGTACAATGATGACAGCATCAAATTGCATACCAAATTGAAAAAGAACAAAACTTAGTTCTAATCATTTCCTTCTAATTCTTAACTTTTTTAATCATTTTTCATGTGTCTATTAATTTAATTAAATAAAGTTATAAGTAACAAATAAATAGTGATTAAATGAGTTGAAGAAAATTATCGGAGTCAAGTATTTTTCATTAAAAAAATGTTAGGATAATGGACTTTCATTGACAGTAAAATTCTTATATGGACTAAAGTGAAGGTGGAGATATATTTCAAACACCACATTGTCTATTTGCTCTGTTTTTTTTTTTTTTCTCAAAGTGGAGGTCCAGATGATCACCATATACATGCACGCTACTTTACATAACGTGTTGGAGCCTGCAGGTCACAGGCTAGATAGTAGACAGAGGCACTTGTGCTTCGTTGGACTTCCATTCACCAACTACAGATTCTCTTCTTTATCAAGGCAGAGTGGCGTGGCCAATCTCTCCTTTCACCAAACGTGATAACCAGCTTGGTTGTAGTTGTTTCTTAATAATTAAATGCTTGTGACAAAAATGCCTAATGTGACTTTGTAATCGCTCTAGCTTTCTCATTATTTGGCATGTACGAGAAGAGAAATACCTATATAAATCTTGTCTATACAAGTTATGTAGATTAAACCAATTAATAACACATGGAACAATGAGCAAAATATTAAGCAACTCTAACAGTGGAACCGTGAATTGAATATCAAGCAACTTGCTTCACAATATTCGTGCATTTAAGATCGCCAACCCCGCATTTGCTAGCACACAGAAGTTGAATATTATAGGACCTCTTAGCCACTTGCTCATGTTAGCAAAACTCCAAAAGAGAAAAAGATATTTACACATCATTTTTTGCACACTACTTTTACAACAATGATTAGTGTGCAAACAAGTGGTGATCAACATGTATTATGTGATAATTAAAAATGTTAATCGATTACTGAACATCTCCAATCACCACAAAATAAGTAGTGACCTATTCACCACTGTAAAAGTGGAGTGTAAAAAATGGTACGTAAATAAATAGCACAGTTGCTCCAAAAGTAACCTGGGGTGAACAGCCAATATATTGACACGGCCAATCATTAAGGAGTGCTGCGGATTGTAGGTGCAACCTTTTTTTTTTTTTTTGGACAAATCAAAATGAGTAGAAATTACAAATTGTTTGAGATATACACAATCCAAGGACCTTGAAAAGTTTGATATTAACACACTACCACGCCAACCTACTTACAATTCCAACTACCAGCAAATTGACAAATGAACAATGAAAAACAATAATGTTGACGCATTCCAACGCTTATGCTGAGTAAAAAAGAATGAAAGAATCGGACTAGTGTTATTTTGTTGTACACCCTGATAAATACAATTTAAAATCTGATAATTTCTGAAAAAAATTGGCAAGTCACTCAAAACATGTCAGTCAAGCAATCAATATGAAATAGGCGTGAAATCAAGGATACAGATTTATACAGGATAAAGTAAACAATTGTCAAGACTCAAGAGCTTCCACTGAAACCTTGACTATTCTTCATCTTTATCATTTCCATTTCCCTTGTGGTCTGGCGGCGTTGGCTTTCACTGCTTGAGTCAGATGGGTTTAAACCGTACTCACTTGTAGCTCCACTGTACTCACTGCTGCCGCGATACTCCTGGGTTCCCAATGCCATTTTTCTGAACTTTTTCATGTCTTCCTTGTATTGAGCGGTGTCATAATCTGAGCTTCCATGAGAACTGTAGACAGTGCTGTGTCCAGGTCTAATTCCATCATTAAGATCTGCTAGAGACGTGTCTCCTTCCAGAGCACGAACAACCTGCGGCATATCATTGTCAGAGTGAAGAAATATTCTTGCATATAGCAGGCAGTAGTATGAATTCAACAATCTACACATGGCACCTAATCCAACTAGGATTTTAAATTAGCAACATGATGAAATTAGCCTGCATCATAACTGTCTTATGCCAAAGTAATTTTTGTTTTTGTCAAGTACATTCACTATATAAGAATACTTGAACAGATTATAGCTTTGACACTCAATGGAAAGCTACATAAAAAGTGTAACAACTATTGGCAGACTAAAATCCAAGATTTAACATTCCAAATAAAAACCGTAACTAGTTTCTTGACAACAAACTGCACTATCACAATGCATTAGGCTTGGCATATTTATACTTGACAAATGATAACAAACTTCGTTACTTTACCTGGCTCATCCTTGGTCGACGTTTTGCTGAATATCGTATGGAAGCTGCAGCACATGCCACCATGCGAGCCATCTCACTGGGGTCATATTCATTCTGGAGCCTTGGATCAACCAGAGAATCAAAATTTTCATCTTCCAAAGCACGTGTGAGCAAAGGCCTTGCCTGTGATGACAATATAGATACAGTTAAGAGCTGTTTCATGGCATCTCACTCTCCCACACAAAGACAAAAGAAACACAGAAACCTTTATGTCATGAATATACACGTGTTTGAGTATATAGTTGCAAATGTAAATTTAGGCCCAGAAAATAGGAGCTTCATAACACTTACCCAGTCTACCAAACTATCCTCCATGAAAGTATGACTTGAATCAACTGGTCGACGTCCAGTAATTAACTCCAGGAGCATAACTCCAAAGGAGAAGACATCAGATTTGTCTGTGAGTTTTCCACTTGAAGCATATTCTGGAGCCAGATACCTGCAAGCAGCAATCGATGCATGAACTTGAAACAAAGTTATAAATACAAAATGCCAAATAACAGAATATGTCCTGGCTTTGTTTATAACAGTTGATGACACTAAATAATCCCAGGCATAAGAACTGACATCACACCATTAAAAACTGACAACAACACATGTCAAACGGCACAACGCAATTCACTTGGAACTTTTAGCTATGACCTACTCTATCTCTCTGGACATATCATTAAAGTAAAGAATATCACAATCACATTATCAATACATCTAAAACCAAGGTATGGCACAGTTCATGCTCTTTAATACATTAACTCCACCTATTAAAAATGGATATGAACTAAGTACTTCTCATTGCCACTTCCAAGGTTCTTGAGAGGATAGAAGGAAGCTGTTCTTACCCGAAAGTCCCCATCACTCGAGTGGAAACATGAGTATTCACATCAGAAGAGAACTTTGCAAGCCCAAAATCTGCAACCTGCCAATATAAAACAGCAATTCTCATCTGAATAAAAATAATGAAGCAAAAACTAAAAATAAATCTAAACTAATCTGAAATTTGCATTTTTTTAATTGATGTTAAACAATCCTGTCGCAACTTTTATAATATTTTAGAAGGTGCATCCACCAGTAAAACCAGTCCAAAGCATAATAGAAGCTCCTTAACTTCTGGCGTAAGGGACAGAATAGTCATATTAATTAGACTAAATAAGGTAAAAACTTGGCAGTTGTTTTGTTCACTTCAGCAAACACCAACAACTACGAACACCAAGAAGACACAAAATAGAACATACCTTTGCTTCGAACTTAAAATCCAGAAGGATGTTAGCAGCTTTGATATCACGATGGATGATCTTAGGATGACCTGAACATACAGATTATCATAATTAACATATACGTTGATAAAGTTTAGTTACAACAGAAGAAATCACAATCAGATGCATAAACATACAATCCTCATGAAGATATGCCAGTCCTTTTGCAGCTCCTAAAGCAATTTTCAGTCTTGTGGGCCAATCCATAGTAGGATGCTCTTTACCTGTAGTTCAAATAACCATCAGATCAAATCCCTGATACCAAAAAGCACTATGCCACAATATATAGCAGCAGTTGCTGCCCAATTTCAGCATTAAAAAATCGACCAACCATACCATATAAATGGAACTCCAATGTATTGTTTGGAACAAATTCATAAACAAGCAGCCTGTGTGTCCCAATGATGCAGTATCCAACCAAAGAAACAAGATGTTTGTGATGAACCCGGCTAATTATCTCTACTTCAGCTTGAAATTCGCGCTCCCCCTGTCCACTTCCGGCCTTAAGCTGCTTGACTGCCACCTCCTTACCATTGGGAAGAACTCCTCTGTGCACATATCCAAATCCACCTTGTCCAAGGAGGTTGGCATCAGAGAAGCCATCTGTTGCCCGTGCCAACTCCTCGTATGTAAATGTGCTCTTTGAGAAGCCCAATGCAATGCCTGGAGAAGGAGGTGGAAGTGGATTCTCACCACCTGAATTGTTTGAGCCAGAGCCACCGCTGCTGCTTAATGATTGAGGTGGAGGTGATGGCTTTGGCACCACTGAGATCACATGATTCGAAGGAGAGGGAGCATTGTTTTGCCATTGACGTGGGGGGACACCATATGGATCATCTGGCAATTGTGAAGAAATTAGCATAAATGAGTAATGATCATTAATAGGGTCTAATATCTTTGAACAACATCAAAATTCAACAAGGCCATTTCTTCAAAATAAGAGTAACTTAAATTGTTAACTGAGAATGAACTAAACCAAATAGTTACAGATAAAAATCTATGCAGGTAGCTTTATATGGTTGGTAATCTTCTGTATCTGCAAGGCTTTTATTGATGTTGAAAGTTTGTGTGACATAAATAAGTGGCAACAGTAAAGGACAAAAGATGAGATGCATTATTGAAGAGTAAAGATGAAAAGCAAAAATGCATGTATGTAAAACTAGACTGAAATTGGATTTGCATCAAAATTCACAGTTGGAACCCAAAAAAGAACGAGTATTGAAGTGAAAGCTGTCACCTTTAACCTTAGGTCCCTGTAGCGGTGGGGAATAGTATTGGGCATCACGTCTTCTCCTCTTCTTCCTACTACAAATGCACAAAACACCTAACACTAGAAGAATCGCCACAGCCCCGACAGCGATTCCGACAACGACGCCGGTGGAAATACCCGACGACGACGAAGACGGGGGCGAAGGTGGGGACGGAGTTGAAGGCGAACCTGAGCTCGACGAAGGAGGAGGAGGAGGGGAGCTCCGAGCCACTGGAGTGGGAGTAGTGTTGCCACTAGACGGCGTGGACGGTGATGGAGGGGTGGAGGTTGGGGTAGTTGGCGGCGGAGGAGAAGGAGTGGCTGGCGGGGGAGCAGAGGGGGTGGGCGGCGGAGGAGAAGTTGTGTTTGTGGCCGGCGGCGAAGTGGGAGCCGGAGATGCGCCGGGGGACGGCGTTGTTGACATTGCGGTGAAGAAGATTGTTGGTGAAGAAAGAAGGTGTGTGTCTTTCTGTCTCTTACAGGTTGAGACTTTCAGAGAGAGAGAGGAAAGTGGTGGTAAATGGAAATGGAGTACGAGAAAGAAAAAGCTTTCTGGTTTCGAAACTTTGAAGCTGTCTCTGTTTATTCTTATTTTTTGGGTTGAGCCAACCAGCTACGACAAAGTAGTGAAATGGGACCCATACCACACGATTGGCCTGCGCTTTATTACAATTTTACAATTCCTAATTGTGCATTACTCGATAATCGCTATCGTCATTTCTTTTTTAAATTTTTGAGAAGAAAATTCTCAAATTAACCTCTCTTTATCTTTATCAGGTTAAATTAATTTTTTTATAAATTTTATTTATTTTTAATTTAATCTCTATATATATTTTTAAATCAATTTTATATTTATAAAATTTTAAAATTAATTTTTATTATAATATCTTAAATTTAATTAATATTAAATATTTTATAAAAAAAACTTTCAAAAATAATACTAACAACCCATTATTTTAGATAAATGTTTTAATATTTATTTTATTATTAATTCACTTTATATATTTAAAAAATTATTAAATGAGATATACTAATTATACTTTTTTTTAAATTAATAATAAAATAAATATTAAAAAATCAAAAAAATGTGTTACTGATATTTTCAAATCAGCATCCACCTTTTATATCTTCTAAGGTGGAGGCTAAACCCTCCAAAGGAGGGTGTATATACTTAAAAATGTTTAATCATTGATTATATTGAAAAATATATTAATGGTAAGATTAATAATTTGTAACTTTTTTTTTTTTTTTTGTTTGAAGTTTTCTTTTTTGAAGCACCACTACCACTAATTCAAGTTTTGCAACCACTTCATCTTCTTCATCTTCATAACATCAACCACCCAACAACACCATCTCAGCCACCAAGCTTCCAAACAATCAAAACCATCGTTACACCAACCTTCCCAATTCACACCCAACCAAAAATCGTCGTCTTACACGAGCACAACTCGGACCGCACCGCACCACCGTTCCAACCTCGATCGCCGTCAACCACGAATCGCAACCCGTCAAGCCCAAATCAAGAACCACCACTGGTCGTCCCTGTCGAACCCGATCCCTCACGCCGCCTACCGCGAGTCGCGACTTCGTCAATCTGTTGTCCGCTCTGCCAAACCCGCACCGCACCGCTCAGTCTGACCCGCGAAGCCGCCATCGACCCAAAGATCAGAAATCTCGGATAGCGATCTGGCGGTCGATAAGCGACCATCGACCCAGCATCCAGAACCAGATCCCAAACTTGCCGCCTTTAGCCTCACCGCGTAGACCCAGCCCCGCTGTCGAACTCGCCAGCCACACCGCCGTCCAAGCCAACCGACGTCGCCAAACCGAAACCTGTAAAAAATGAGAAAACCTACAATAACAAGTAAATTAAAGAGTGTATGGTACACCCAAACTTTGAAAGGTGTACCATAGCACCCGCCATCTTCTAATCAAGTTTCTCTTTTGTGAAAGTTTTTCAATAGATTATAGTTTCCTAAAGAAATTATATATACCTCATTTTAGTGTTTTTCTAATTTCTGCAATCAAGTTGGAAACTTTTTCACATTGAAAAGTTTGAAATTTTCTTTTATTTAATAATTATTTATTTCAAATAAGGAGAAATTTAATTTAAATATACTGTTAAAAGTAAAAGTTTTTTAATGTTAGTTAATTATATATTACCATATTATAAAAAATATTTAATTATCATAATAATTACATATGATAATATATAATTAATTTATAATATAAAAAATTATTATATTTCACGAATATATTTCATGAAATATATTATGAATAACCAAATAACTAATTATGTTGGATAAAAATAATAATAGTTACAAATTAAAAAAAAGTAAATAATTATTTAACTAAACAGTAATTATTTCTTTTACTCAATGAATGTTTCACAAAGTCAAGTTCATAGAAACATCATTTCCCATGATGTAATAACATGCATCAAAATTAAACTTACGTTACTTATCTAATTTTAAATGTTTTAAAAACCAAACTAAATATTAAATAAGCAAAACTTTTGGGGTCAGAATTTAATTGATTTAACCAACTTAATTTATGATTCAACCAAATATTATTCAAATAAAAAATATGAACAGATTCCGATTTTTTTGACAAATCATATGTTATGACTAAGGCAAGATAATAATTATTAAAATTTTAGGGTTCTTATGTCATACGCTGACGTAGAAAACCAAATAATTATGAATGCATTTTAAAAACTTAAATTTATTTTATGTATTATAAAGTTTGAAATAATTTTATTTAAAATATTACATATAAAAACAATGATTTTTTTGGTGCATTATAAAAACACTGATTGATATTAATGTTAAGTGATATATTTAAATTTAATTAATTCTCATTAGTTTTGAATGAAATAATTATATTAATTACTATTTTCTATTGTTTATATTAGTATTGATATAATAATTATAGATAATTTTAGTAAAAATTAAAAATTAAGTTAAATTACTTATATAAAATATCAAATTCTATCGTTTATATATTAAATAAATAAACATTATCTAAATTTTACTGAATTTAGTTTTTCTTTAAAAAATAAAAACTGGAATAACATGTCGTATACAGGGAATGGAGAATTTTAATATAAACTACTTGTAAAGTGGTTCATGACTTTTGAATCAAAATAAATTAATAATTCATATTAAAAGATAAATTTTAATTAATAATATTTAGATTTATATAAAAATATAGTCAAATTAATTTTTTTTTATAAATAATTATGCATATAAATAATTTATAAATTTTAATTGATAATTTTTTTATATATATTTAAAATTATATATAAATACTATTAAATTAAAAAAAATAATCTATTAATAAATTCAAACTTATTAAATCCATATTAACAAACAATATAAAAATTTGGTATTTCTAGAAGACTTGCGTTAATTGAGGCAGTGGAAATGACTTAATTGGTTAGAATAAAAATACTATTGAAAATGAATAGTATTAAGAGAAACGACATAATTTAGTTCAAGTTTTTATATTTTTTATTTAATTCTTAAATTAAGTAATAATATGTGATTTTTTTTCAATTTAGTAAGATATATTTAACTTAATAATGATTTTTTTTTTACTTACATATTGTTATTTTATTTAAGAATTAGATAAAAAAAATAAGAAACTTAATTTAATTTTGAATTCTCTTACGTAAGCATTTTTCTTGTTCGATTTAAATCACTATCATTAAAGTATACACTCCAAGATAAAGCAAGATCTTTCCTAGAATTTTTTTTTCATTTTTTTTTTCAGATGTGAAGAACTTTCCTAGTATTAAACCCTATCAAATTATTATTAATATTGATCCAAGATGAATTCTTAAGTAGGTAATATTTATCATAAATATTTAAATTAATAATTAACGTATATTAATGATGGATTCAAAAAAATTTAACAAAGAGGCAAATTCAAATATAATATATAAAAAAATTTAAAAAATATTTATATTCATACATAAAAATAATTAAATATTAATTGATATTTTTTTATATATACTTTCATATTTTAAGAACAAAAAATAACTTTTTTATTATCAATATTAGAATATTAACATGCACTAACGTGCATAAAAATATCAATATATAAAAAATTATTGCAAAAGTCTCTTAAATCATCAAACATGCACTAAACGTGCAGCAGTTTTTTAAGGTTAAGGAAATTAGTAACCATCCATATAGTGGGTGTGGGTTTGGAAGGCAATTTATTCATTTGTATTTTAATAATTAAGTAGTGACATTATACGAAAAGGAAAAGTTAGATACCAAAATTATGAATCGCGAAGTAGTAATAGATTATTAAATATATATTTATACATATATAATTAAATAAAAGTATTTAATTAACTATTTGTTATAAGTGATAGTACATGTAAAATATATCTTTAATTTGTAAAATTATAAAAACACAAATGATAAAATATATATTGTAATAATTTTTTTAATTCAATAAAGGCATGTGTCCCCATTATTAACAACCTAGGTCCATCCCTAACATACATAAAGTTACATGGATGATTTTAAAAGTATATCAGTTTCTAAAAAATAGTGTCCCTACACATATCAATTATTTTTTTAAATATATATGAAAAGGTATGCTTATATAAGAATTTCTTTCTCTTAATTCTACATCGTCTTATTGGTGAATAGACTTGGCAATCCCAATATAACCAATGAATAAGTACATACCCCGCAAAAAATTAGTTGACAGCCTACCCGCTGCTAGGCAAGCAGAACTGGGGGATGGGAGGAATAGGGATATGAGATAGGTGCAAATGTGGGTTTGTGGTTAATTTGTCTCGTCCCACCTTACACACTTAATCTAAATGAGAATCATGCTTATACTTATCTAATAATGAAGTCAATATTTATTCATATTTAGTAATATCTTTTTGCAAAACATAATCAGTATTTACTAGTTTTAACACTTATCTTGTTCGTATCTTTTTAATTTATATGAGATTATAGATTAATTTTAAGTAAAGTAAATGTTTTAATATTTTGTGATCGAACGAATTTGAATTTTCTTCTTCGAACCTGCAAAGTGATAGGAATGAATTAAGTTTGTGATTTTTAGGAGTGAAAAAAGCCTGTACTGGAGAATTTTAGAAATATATCATAAGTTTTTTTTTTTTCATGGGAGGGCCCACCGGACCCTTGAGGATAGTGGGCCATTGAGGGTGGTTACAGGAGACTTCACTGGGAGGGAGGATTTGGATTCTTCAGAGTTGATAAATAATAGGAGAGCCATCTTAAAAAGATAAAGACATAATAAGCCCTTTCATAATAAAATTTATATCTATTTCGTTTTTGTAGAATTAATGTCTTATAACTCTAACAAATGAGCTGTCTCGTTAACTACACAATTCTGTTTAAAGGGGGGAAAATATAATGCAGGAAAAGAGTAGATGGCTATTCAACCGTTAAGCACACGCTTTACTCCAACAAAGGAAGTAAACCATAGAATATGTTGAATGACACTTCACATAAAGAAAAGTGGCGTCCAATACCATGGTGTTCTGCTGCATGTGCAATGGAAGAAAATGAGGTGGAACATGTTCAAATCCTTGTTTTTTTCTTCCTCTTATACTCTAGTCCACAAATCATGGGTAACCAAGAAAAACAAGAGATTCAAAAATGATTTGAAAGAAAAGGATAGCTATGAGAAATATAAAACAGAAGGCAGATAAAATTTTGAATATGAAAGCCAGTTGTCTAAACCCTTTTTATATATGGGAAGAGGAGGTAATTGTGAGTGAGTCAATGATAGGTAACCCGTTTTTAAAAATATTCCAAAAACAAAATTAAGCCTTTTTTTTTTTAAATGTAGTAGCTATTACTCTAAGTAAGAGAGCTATAATTACCAGCTGGATAACAATAACCACACGACATAACACAAGAAGACATGGACGTCCTTCCTGACAATTCAAAGGAAAAAAAGGAATAATATGTCAACTTGTATTATTTGAACCCAATTTCAAATATTATCCGTTGCTCGAAATAGAAAGGGTTTATATATATATATATATATATGAGGGGGATCCGTTTATATGAGTACCCATTTCTGTTTACAATTAGTTTAATTTCATATAATGGTTGAGATTATTCCGTTGCTCGAATCGGATAAAAGTGGATCTTTAAAAATAAGTGTAAGAGAAAATATACGTTGGTGTAATATATATATATTTATAATAAAACACCTAAATAATCAAGATCAATGTATTATTATTCATGTTAAACTCGATTATTCTTCCAATATATGATAATAATAATTTTCATAGGTTCCTTTTCTTATTGTAATATAAGTTCATTTTTTGGGGCTTTTTATCAAATTACCCTTATTTTTAAATTATTTGCGAAAATGTTAATATTTTCAAACATATTATAGAAATACTGCTGTTTTTACCACGTCAGCATTTTTTTTTCTAGTTTCATGTCGGTATTTTCTTTTCTGTTCACTTCATAAACTAATTCAAAATATTGGTTATTATAGAAAAAATTGATTAAATCACATTCTTATTTAGTTAAATTTAACCAAACAAGAAGGTCATTTTAATCAATCTCTTATATTTTTTGGTACTAATCAATCTTTTATATAATATTAATTAACCAATATCATGTCTTGGACTATGTAGCAAACATGGGGAACTTTAACCAAACAAGAAGGTCATTTAATTAATCTTTTATAAATCTTCACCAATATGTGACCAACTATGAAGTGAAGGATAATTTTAACAAAACAAAAATGTCATTTAACAAAAAAAAAATTGTATTATATTAACCAATATTCTGAATTAGTCCATGAAGTTAACAGAAAAAAACAAAAAACAAAAATACTGATGTTGCAAACACAATAGTATTTTTTTTTTTTGCTAAAACAATAATATTTCGATATTATGTTTCAAAATAAGGATATTTCAATAAATACTTTTAAAAGCATGGGAAGTTGGATCAAAATGTCCCTTTTTTGTTGCTATCTGTCTCTCCTCTTGAATTATATATCTTATATTTTATAAGTAAACATAAAGTGAGCCCTAAGGTTAATAGAGCCCTTCCCTTACATATATGGCATGCAATGCAAGGGCAGCTGGATTGGTTGATGCTACCTGGCTCCGGTATAAGGCTATGCAGATAGCACAAAAAGGAGGCTGCAGGCCCTCCAGGTCAATTTCAAAACTTTTAGCACCATTTGGTCAAAAAGGATTTCATGGTCTCCTACAAACTTCATCAACTATAATTTGTTTGGCTTTTCCATTCCTTATCGATGAACATCTAATGTTCAGACATTCCTGAATACTAATTGTGAAGTGTGGACAAATGGATAGTATATGTTTACACATACATGTTAGGAACTTAAGGGATTATTATAGTATTTTTTTTATGAAAACTGATATTTAGTTACAATTGATTTTATTTAGGTAGTATTTAGAATTTATTAAATTAGAAATAATTTATTTTGAATTGATTTGATTTAGAAATTAAATTTTGTATTTGAAATTTATTTAAAAAATGAGATTTGAATTGATTTATAAATCAAATTTTATATTTAAAACTCATTAAAATAAAAATTAATTTTATTTAATTTTATTATTTTATATTTTTATTCTTATAAGAAGTAATTACTAAGAATAAAATAATTTATTTATTTTAAATTAAATCAAATATTATCAAATTTGATGAAATTTTTAAAACAAAAACAATGACATTCATAAACACAAAATTCAATTAAATTTGATTTACAAATCAAAATATTTCTTTTTTTTTTACATTCTAAATACACTCTAAATAAACTTATAATTATTTATTGAGAATCTAATAATGAACAAAAAATTTGACAAATTATGTGTACAATACTCATAAGAATATCATAACAACTTACTACATACATATGATTATTTGACAACATTATTTCCTCCTTTCTCTAATTCTTCATCGCTGGAAGATTTTCATTTTTTCTTTCTTTCGGGGTTTTAGATGAAAAGAAAAAAAGGAAAAAAAAAAACACATGATTGCTGTAAGCAGCTACCTTCAGCCTGTAAAATCTTGTGCATTTCAATTGTTGCCATTTTGACATTTGTGAGAAAGTAATATGGGAATTAATCTTATCTATGCCAGTGACAAATGAAGCATTACCATTTTCTTCAATGATTATGGAAAGTGTTAATAATTACAGGTTTTTAGCAGATATTGATTGGATTCTGCTTCTCAGACAGTGGTGCTTATTAGATATGTGCAACACTAGTGCAAGTAATTACCAATTTTTACTTGTATATAAAAATAGTTAAAATATAATATATACTCATGGAAATTTCGTTTTTCCTAAAAGAACAAACAAGGAATGGAGTGAATAATGGTTAAAAGGATACAAGTTGACTGTAATGGTGTGATAAGGATTACATGAAGAACTTGCTGGCACAGTAGTAATACTTGTTGTGGAAGAAAGAGTATACTAATTTATCGTACAAAGATATTGAAAAAAAAAAAAAAAACCCTCTGTTGATGTGTCGGTGGAGATTGAAGAGGCATATATATTCAAATCAAATCTGTGCGGCAGCTGCAGGCTTGTAATTAAGATTGAATATGTTTGACTTGGAAAGTTTCTCTTTTTGTTCTGCCTCTAAGAGAGCCATGAGACATGCATCTAATTATTCCGCTTCTAGAAATTGATTATGTTATTATCCTTAACATCTCGGAAGTTAGATGTAAGAGTTTTTAAATAAATTTATCTAACTTAAAAGAAAAAAAATTCTCTAACCAATATATAGAACAAAAATGAGAATAACTTAGAATTCTTTTTTTCTTTGTTATGCTCGCTATATTGAGTAATGGGCATATATAATAAATAAGTCATAAAAAAGTAAAATTTTATATATGAATCTTTTAATAAATCGTGTGTTCAAGTGCAATAAATATTTTAATTGAATAAAAATATTTAAATATTTATAATATCTTATGTTTTTATCTTCAAAAATATCTTAGCACTATTATCAAAAATGATATCTAAGCACTATACTTTTTAGGAAGCGTTTCACATACTCTATAAAGTTTAGAATACTAATACTAATACTCCACAATTTTGACCTATGATAACAGGATATACTTTATTTTTTCATTCTATTTTGTTGTTATATTAAAAAGGCCTTATTTATTTTTATTTTTGCTTACAGGTCTTTGCTTGTTGTGAGTCTTTGTGTAAGCCACCACCAAGTGCTGCAACCGAGCACCGGCGAGGGCAAGCGGCGCATGGAGGGGATGATGGTTTGATCGGCGACCAAAGGGGGATGACGGCAGGTGGCGCATGGAGGAGTTAGTGGCATGGTTTTGGGGTCAGTGATTCAAGGCGCTGAACACGGTGGAGGTTCGAGGGATCGTGGACTTGTGGTTTAGCCATGATGGCTTTGAGTTGGTCCAATCTTGTAGGTTTGAGCAGTGGCAGTCATGGGTGATTTGAGTTTCTAGTCGGGTCTAGTAAGATTGGGTGGTTGTTATTGTGGCTGAAGATGGCTCCAGATGAGGTCGCGGTGAAGCTGTGGTGCTAGTTCATGGAGATAAGAAACGGTGTTAGGTGGTGGTGAAAAGTGGCAATTTGTTAGTTTTGGTGGTGGTGAAAAGTGGCAGTTTGTTGGTTTTGGTGGTAGGTTCGGTGGCGAGGTGGTCCGTGGTTCAATCTAGACAGATCTAAGACAAGGGGGTCGCGGTGGAGAATCAATGGTCCTAGGCGTTGTCTATAGCTAAAATAAATATGAAACTTTGTGTTTTTATTGAATTACTTTGAAAGTTACAGTGGCATCCTATATTTATACAAGTAACATCATAACAAACCTAGCGTATCAAAATGCTAAATAAGATAAGATTCCTATCACTAACAAACTTAAACTTATCATCATGATCTATTCCTATAATCTGTAACAACTTTTGGTTGTTTTCCTCTAATACTCTCCCTCAAGTTGGAGTGTGAAAACTATGAGCACCCAACTTGACTGTTAGTTCTTGAAACATTTTCCCACCCAAAGCCTTTGTGAAGATGTCCGCTTGGTACTTCTTGGTTAGGACATAAGCAGTAGCAATTGTGCCTTCCTGTAGGTGTGTCCGGATGAAGTGGCAATCCACTTCAATGTGTTTTGTTCTCTCATGATAAACTGGGTTAGCTGCAAGGTGAATTGTTGCTTGGTTGTCACAATATATGGTGGTAGGCAACTTGCATTCAACTTGCAAACTTGCTAACAAACTTCGCAGCCAAATGACCTCGCTTATTGCTTGTCCTATTGCTCTATATTCCACTTCACTTGAGGACTTTGAAACTGTGGTTTGCTTTTTGGTCTTCCAAGATATGGATGTTGAACCCAGTTTCATCAAGTATCCTGATATGGATCTTCTAATGAGTGGACATGATGCCCAATTCGAGTCACAGTATGCCACCAAAGTGAGATCATTGTCCTTGGGCAGAACAATGCCTTGGCCCGGTGATGATTTGAGATATCGCAGCACTCTCATGGCAGCATCCCAGTGGCCCTGTTGCGGAGCTTGGATGAACTGGCTTAGGATGTGCACAACATAGGTGATCTCTGGACGTGTTATAGTGAGATATATGAGGCGTCCAATGAGCCGACGATAACGTGGGGAATTTGAGTAGGCATGCCCAGAGTCAAGAGCTAGCTTATGATTCGGTTCCATGGGAAATGACGTTGGTTTGCAATCTAACATTCGACACTCACTCAAGATGTCCAGAGTATATTTTCGTTGGCTCATGAATAACCCAGAAGCTCCACGAGCAAGCTCTAATCTAAGAAAATATTTTAGTGTGCCAAGATCCTTCATGTGAAAGCATCAAACAGATATTGTTTGAAGTTGCTGCAAACACTGTTGTTATTCCCTGCTATCACGAGATCATCTACATACACTAACACAACAAGAAAAGTGCCTTCATTTGAGAAAGTAAAAAGGCTATGATCAGCGTGGGACTCCTTGAAACCATATTCCAAAAGAGCTCTGGACAACTTCGTATACCAGTTGCGAGAGGCTTGCTTCAATCCGTACAGTGACTTTCTTAGTTTGCACATCATCCCTGCCTTTGGTACCTTGTATCCCTCTGAAGCTTTCATATAAACTTCATCTTCCAAGTCTCCGTGCAAGAAGGCGTTGTTTACATCCATTTGATGAAGCTCCCAACCCCTTGCTATCGCGACTGAAAGTAGACAACGCACGGTTGTCATTTTCGCCACAGGGGCAAAAGTCTCGCTGAAGTCCTCCCCTTCCACCTGTGTGTATCCCTTGGCCACTAGGCGGGCTTTGTATTTCTCTACTTCTCCAGATGCCTTATACTTGACCTTGTAGACCTATTTGCACCCTACAACCTTCTTTCCTTTGGGTGGCAGTGCTAGGTCCCAAGTCTTGTTATCCTCTAGTGCCTTAAGTTCAAGTTCCATAACATCTTGCCACTCTTGCTTTTGTATGGCATGCTAATATGTTTTCGGTTCTTCATGATTGGTGATTGTTGTGAGATAAACTTGGTGCTTTTCTGTGAAACATTCATAATTGATGTAATTAGTGATAGGATAGGCCTTACCTGAAGATTCTGAGTGGATCGGGTTCATGCAAATGGGGTTATCTTTAGTTGTGTGGCAGAAATAATGACGAAGATAACCAGGGGGTTGCTGCGTCCGAAGTCCAAGATCTGTAACTTGTACTTCCGCTTGTGTCTCCACCTCACTGTGATTTTCTTCTTCCATGGTTTCTATAACCTGTACTTCTTCTTAAGTCTCCCTTTCATTTTGAATTTCTCTCTCTACATTTCTATCTTCATTGGCCCTTTGTCTTTCCTTGTCCAGGTGAATCTCCTCCCCCTGAGATCCAGAACCATTCTAAAAAATGTTTGTTGGCCGCACCAATGCTGTGTTTTCTTCTCTCACCATATAAGGCAGTGTGTGCTCATAAAAGGCTACATCTCGTGAGACATAACACTCACGCGTCCTCGGGTTGTAAACTTTCCATCCTTTCTGGCCTTGTGGGTACCCTATGAAAATGCATCTCTCCGCCCTAGAATTAAATTTATCCCTTTGCTTAGAACTAGTTGCTGCATAACATAGACAACCAAGAACCTTTAGATGATCATAGGTTGGTGGCTTGCCAAAAAGCATCTCGTAGGGAGTTATACCCTGGTTTGCTGTTATAGGAGTTCTATTGATGATGTGGGTCGCGGCTAACACGCTCTCCCCCCAGAAGTGTATGGGCATATTAGCTTGAAATTTCAGAGCCCTGGCAACATTTAGAATATGTTTGTGTTTGCGTTCTATGCGTCCATTTTGCTGAGGTGTGACCACATAAGAGATCTCATGCAGTATTCCCTTTTCTTGTAGGAAAGCTTGCAAAGATGAGTTGGTAAACTCGGTGTCATTGTCACTCCTCATCCTTTTAATGCATTTATCAAATTGAGTTCTAACCAAGTTGTAAAAGTTCATTAGAATCCCAGTCGTTTGGTCTTTATGCTTCATTAGATAAACCCAAGTCCCGCGAGCATAGTCATCCACAATAGTGAGGAAAAAATGAGAGTCATCATGTGAAGGAGTGTGATATCTCCCCCATAAATCACAGTGTATCAAATCAAATGGTTCCTTGGCCTTATTATTACTCAAAGGAAAAAAAGGTTCTACAATGTTTTGCTCTGTGGCAAATGTCACAGCAATTAACTTTATTGGAATTGAAACTACACTTAAGGAACTTAGAAAGACTTTGTAAAGCTTGAAAAAAAGGATGTCCCATTCTTGAGTGTCAAAGTGTGGTGATATCCTTATTAACAGCCGCATAAGAAACTCCTCGTGAGGCCCCTTCAAACACGTAAACCCCATTTCGCATGTTACCTAGGCTAATCGTCCTCTTCAAGGCATGGTCTTGTATCACACAACAATTAGAATGATAAGTCACCACACAATCTAAGTCACGAATTAATTTATGTATAGAAATCAAGTTGCAACTAAAATCGAGCACATGCAAGACATTTATTTAGTTCAATAGATTCATCAAGGTGAACATTTCTTACTCTCTCTACCAAGACAGTGTTTCCCGTGGGCACTGTGATGTAGAGAGGGTTCTAAAGTTTTCATACTCCCTTTAAAATAGAGAATAATGGTGTCATATGATGCGATGCACCACTATCCAGGATCCATTGAATCCGTTCTTTACCAGCCATATTAACGTGTGAGGATGGAGTGGTTCTCAGTTGCATCCCATGTAGTGCTTGGGCATTAGTCATTCTATTCTTCTCTTCCATATTTTGGTCCTCTTCGATGTGCACCACATGTGCTGTCGTATGGCTTCCTTGCTTGTTGCCTCCTCTCTGTGTACGTCGAGTATCATAGTTGGAATGGTAACCTATGATTTCAAAGCATTTTGCTTTGCTGTGGCCAATCTTTCCACAGTGCTCACACTTGGGTTTGGGCCTGTTGCAACCCTTCTACTTCCAAGATGAATAAAAAGTTCCTCCCAACTCAAACTTGATGTTGCTCATCTTTTTCTCCGCTGTCAAACGTCTTTCTTCCCTCATGATGTGGTTAAAAGTGCGTTTGAGCAAAGGTAATGGATCTGCGTTCAGGATGGTTGCTTTGACATGCCCAAACTGCTCATTCTCGAGGCCTCCAAGAAAGAGATGCATGTTCTGTTCTTCTTCTCTTTGCATCAGCTCCTTTGAAGCTCCGTAAGTACATTATGGTAATAGTTGGAGTTCATTGAGTTCCTCAAGCAAACCCTTGAATTTGGTGTAAAACTCAGTTACACTCTTATCATATTCCTTATGCAGTAAGCAGAGAATGCGCCACAATTAGTACACCCTTGGTGCATTTGTTTGAGCAAAGCATTCCTCCAAATCGAGCCAAACATCTCTTGCAGTTGTTGCGTGTGAGATGCTGTTGTGTAGTCTTGGATCCATGGCATTTAAGATCCACGCCATGACCATGGAATATGCTTTCTCCCAGTTAAAGTAGTCATCTGTCTAATGTCCCGGTTTCTTGATCGTTCCGTCAATGAATCCAAGTTTGCTTTTCGCTCGCAGTGCCGTCTTCATTGAACGAGCCCACGTACGATAATTCTCACCATTGAGTGCAATTGCAACCAAAGGTGTGCCTGGGTTATCAGAGGAACCCAAGTAGTAGGGCGAACTTGGAGTTAGCGCAATTGTGATGTTACTATCACCAAAGGCATGAGCTTTTTCTCCTGATCGATCATCTTAGGATCGTTTTTCGTAGTCTCTGATGCCATAAAATAAATATGAAACTTTGTGTTTTTATTGAATTACTTTGAAAGTTACAGTGGCATCCTATATTTATACAAGTAACATCATAACAAACCTAGCGTATCAAAATGCTAGATAAGATAAGATTCGTATCACTAACAAACTTAAACTTATCATCATGATCTATTCTTATAATCTGTAACAACTTTCGATTGTTTTCCTCTAATAATAGCAAATCCTGGTTTGGGGACAGAGGTGTTGGGTTAGGCAGAGGCCGCGAGCATTGGCTCTGGTGGCAGCGAGGGCAAGCGTGATGGAAGCTCCGCAGGTTCAGTGGTTCTGATTTAGCAGTGGTGGAGAGTGGATATGGCTAAATTGGGCGGGTTATGCAAGAATTTGAGGTGATGGGCTCTATTTTGGGTTGTGGGTAAGATATGGAAGAGTGGTGGCAGCGGCTAAGGCTCCAGTGACAGGGTTCGGCTCAGCCAAGGGTGATAGAGAGTGAAATGGGTTCGAGGTTGGCGTTTGGCACGATGGGGTCTTGGTGGTTGCAGGTCTGGGTAATGGCAGAGTTGGGTGATTTCAGGTTGAGTAGAGGCAACACCTAGGTGGTTTGGGTTTCGATCTGGGCTAATCGATGATGAAGGGGTCACTGTGGAGAAGTGGTGGCAGAAATGGTGGCGTCGGGTTTGGTGGTAGCCATGTCTAGGGGGATTTGGTGGCAGTTATGGTGGTTGAGGGTGGCTTTGACGAGGTAGCAGCTGGGTGTGGCCACAAGCGGTGGTTGAGGGACTCATTTGTAATTAAACAACTCTGATTTGTTTACTTATTTTTCTCTTACATCACTTTTTACATTCTTTTTAATATTATTCATCATACATTCTTTTTTCCATGAATTTTTCTCACTAAATCACACCCCCTTAAAAAATGTGTATCTATTACATACACTCTTAAAAAATGTATATGATGATCTTTATTCGTAATTAAAACTCCAAAGATTCATCACCTCCTCTGCATGTTACCCATACTTAATCTCAACTGTCGATCATTTTTTTTTTTGCCAAATCAATGGTGTATAAGATGTGTAAAGTATTGGTACTCCACAAAAAGTTTGGAGTATGTGAAACATTTCTTACTTTCTATATGTCAATTACTTGATTATGATTCCATTTTTACATATTCACTAAATGTTTTGGAGCATGCATGTTTTATGAAATTTACCTGCTATCACAGATAAGTCATTGACTATCACTTGCCATCATTATTGTTATTCTTCTCGGACACTGAATTCCCCCTACACCCTCTCTGGTGCCGACGGGCCGCCAGTCTCTTCCTCCATCACTGTTGTGAGTCATGTGCCAATAATCGAGCCCATCTCAACTTTGACAACACTGGATCTGAGTTCGAGGACACCGAGCTTGACAATGTTGGATCTAAGCTTAACAACACCAGAGAAGATGAAAAAGTAGACCAGTGGTCTCATTGAAAAAGATGGAAGAGCTAGCATTTGAGCTCGACAATGCCTAAGAAGACGAAGGAGCAGGCCAGCGACCTTGTCGGAAAAGATATATGAGCTAGCATTTGAGCTCGACAATGCTAGAGAAGACGAAGGAGCAAGCCAACTACCTTGTTGGAAAAGATGGTAACTTAGTTGTCGTCGGCTCCAGAAAAGGTGAAGGGCAAACTCCAAACTTACCTATTAAGCAGTGTTCTGTCCTCTACCTGAGGGGAGGTCGCTGGAGAATCCCAAAGTCGGTCGTTCGGCAATTACCCGAGGAAGACGGGGTGAAATATCAGCAGAGACACTCCGACCGATTAGTCTTGGAGTCAAGACAATGATGAAGACATGAGTAGAAAAAAGTGAACATGTTTGGCCTAAATTGTCAGACCAATTTATATAGAGATTTAGAGGATTGACTCTCCAGATACTTTCAGACTATTTAGGATTCTAAACGTTATGTATAGTTATTATGACACGAGACGTTATGTCAGGTCATTATGACGCGAGATGCTATGTTTGTTGGTGGGTCGTATTAAGCACATGTTTGTTGAGTCGTTACCCATTCGGGTATAAGCCAGTCGGACCTTACAAAAATAAACTTAATTTATGGTCGGATATCAATAGGATCAAGACGGTCCAAGCATGTTCTAAGTTTTTTTCACAACCGCTGATTATTTTGAATCTATTATCAATAATATAAATTTCATGGACCATGGATACTCCAAAAGATTTTGTGAGGAGGTTAAAGGCTACCCTGGCTTTTATGTCTCACATATTGGTAACCTATGACCTTGCATGTATTTTGTTTAAATGAATCAAGGTGCAGCCAATAAGAAAACAGAAGGATGATCAAATTATAAATTTAAAATAGATAGAGGACAAAGTTTATCCTTATTTTCTTTTAATTTACTTTGCTGCGTTGTTTAAACTGTCAGCAATTCTTCCTTTTCCCCGTTTTTGTGCTATCTGCTAAGCAGAGCATATTCACTAAGGAATCAAATCTTTTTTTTTTTTGTCTTTTTTTCTTGTCTATAATTAAAGGTTGACACTTGACAATTTAATTATAAAACTAATAATTAAAGAGAAAATTTATTACAAAGTGTCAATTAAAGGAGGAAGGTTTTTTACGAAATTGTCTAACATTTAATTATAAGAAGAATAAAACGAGATTAAAAAAAAAGTGACAGAATATTTGAATCCATTCATACGGCATGGGGTTGGATTTGTTTTATTTGATGCCTAGCTCTCTCATAGTCATAGTTAGTGCCGTGACATTCGCCTCTGACTGACTCACTGGGGCCAAAGAATTATGCTCAACCAGTTTGACTCTATTTTTTTCGTCCTTAATTCATGTTTGTTATTTTAGCTTGTCCCTTAGTTCTTCAACATTGTATTAATTCATATGTTGATTGCTCTTACTTCTTTTGCAATTAAAATCTGAACTACATATATGTATCAACTGCCAACAATGTTAAAAATTGGCTGTGTTTAAAGTTGCGCAAAAAAAAAAAAAGAAAAAGAAAAATCACAGTTTATCCCTTTAAACTTTCATCAATAATCACCAAAATTCTTAATTTTTTTTTTGTCCATGAATCCATTTAATTTTTTTGTTTAAAATGAAAAAGTTAAAATTAAAAAAAATAAAATAAAATAAATAGTCAAAGTTTTAACCATAACTAATTAATTTAAAATTGTTGTTAAATTAAAAATACATGCATCATAATTATCGCATAGGCCTTTATGTGTCCATATTTTTACATTCACAATATTATACATTATTTATGAGTTAGTAATAACAGAAGTCTTTACATGTAGTTAATAATAAATTATATCTCTTTATTATTTTACAGTATTTCATAGTTATTACACAGGTAACACTTGTGCTATTGCAAAACAAGATATACTATTATCCTATAACATCACATTTTTAACATTGACTAAGTGTGTGTTTGGATTATAGTTAGTAAACTTAAGTTTAGTTGAAAGTGTGTTTGTAAACTTAAGTTTAGTTGAAAGTGAGTTTATAGTAACGTAATTTATGTTTGAAAAATTTTATTTCAAAAGTGAGTTGAAACAACAATTTTAACACAAAAACAAGAATTTCTTGCTTTTAACTCAACGGATGTTTGAGTGAAAATTAAGTTGAAACAAACTGAAAAAAAAATTGTCAAACATCATTTCACTCTGTTCAAGAACTTGGAACGTCAGTTTGATGTTTCCAATTGAAAGCCAAACATGCACTAAACCAAATAGGAATTTCAAGTACAGAATCGATAATGAAGTATAATTTACAATTTAATCATAATTTTTAATTTTTTACTTAAGAACAATAAAATTAACAGAATTTAACATTTTTATTTTAAACCAAAATTTTAAGGATTGCATGATAAGTGATAAAAGTTCATAGAGGTAAACTGTAATTTTTCAAAAAAAAAAAAGATTTGAGAAATTCATGTTTTTTTTTCCGTGGAGAAATTCTTGATTCTTGCCTTCATGGTTAATTAATTTTTTATTTTCTCAAAATTTACTCATATTTATGTGAGAGATTAATCTCTCAAGTATTATTTAGGTTTGAAATATAGTTAATATGTTGTTGTGATAATAGTAATTAATATATTATGAAATTATATTACGTGTTATTAAATCCATATATTAAAACTTAATAATTTTACCTTAATTAGATTTTTCTATCTCGTTAAACATCAACTCTCTACACATTATCTCAATCATTATTTCTGTTGCTTTATTTTCTCAACGAAAACAGAAAAGGAAAACAATACGCTTGGTTAAATTTGGGATATAATGTTAACCCAAAAAAAAAAGGGGTATAATAAATTCCTGTTAATTGGTTAGTGTTGTGAGTCATTCCGTCAATGAAAAATCGGGACCTGATGCAAAAAATATCTTCGTCGAATGATTTGAAAGCTCACACGCCAACTACTGGAGTGGGGGGTCCCAGTGAGAAGTGTCCAACTTAACCAACTCTCCAATCAGTAATGACCCACCCAATATTCCCAAATGAGGTGGTCACTGAAAGCAATTGTGTGATTAGAGGAAATTGGGCTTTTCAAAGGACAATCTCTCATTGATACAATTCCCATTCCCATTCTCATTTCGACTACATCAATGACCAATCTTTTTCTCTGGATTTTTAGAAGTAATTTTGATTTTTTTCAAATTATTTTTTATATTACTTTTCATATTATTAATTATATTTTTTCACTTAATTATAATAATTAAAAAATAATATAACGAAAAAAATGATGTAATAACATCATATTTTTTTAGAAGCCCCCGTTCAGGCATTTATGTCCATGAATAATGTTTCATTCACATGTCAATGCCTCACATCCACTCATATTAGCATTATGTGAAAAAATTAAAATATAAATATATAAAAAATAAAATAAGATCAATTATAATCATTTGATAAAAATTATATAAATATAAAATAATATATATACAAATATGTACAAGTAATATTATTCTTATGCTCATTCCAATCACCCACAAGCCAATAAAAAGCACAGCTTTGATTGCAAAAATTGTTACTGTATTATTACGTTTTACTTGTGTAATTTTTAAATTCTATTAATTTTTTTTATGAATAATTACTAATTTTTTTTACGATATTGACTTTTATAAATAAATAATAATAATTTTCTAACACTCTGCTCCGCTGCTTATAGGTTCGGATTGGGCTGCCAATAACAAAAGTAAGGCTTTACCCACCAACCTATGTTATTAATGATCTGTTTGCCAAGTAAGCTAGCTACTTATTTAAATCCTATTCATCCTTTATATATATTACGATATCGGCCTATTTTAATTTTTAATAGTTATAATTCAAATATTTAGCATGCTTGAATGAAATTTTTCAGCGTGGACAATATTTTTGCTCCTTTTAACATTTTTGCTTTCAATTGTAGGCATATACTTGATGCTCTTCAACACCATATATTTTTCCTACTCTTGCACTCCATCCTCCTATTATGGCCAAGCCTTATTACAACTGGCCCACTTTAACATTATAAAGCCGCATAGGTTTCCTATGGGTTTTCAAGATTATATGCTTTCATAGTTGTTTAACGACCAACAGGATACGGTTCCGTTTTCAATACACCAACTCCATACAATAACCAGATTGCGCTATTGATCTTTGCGAAAACAAAAAAAAATAGATTAACGGTGCAAATTGGTGACTTGCAACCCATTCAACCATTTTTCCTTTTTACAATAGGTAAATGTACATATAGCAAATCATATAAATTTTAATTAGTAATATTTATACACATATACTTAGACTCATAAGAAATTTAGATTACTTTTTTTTTATTATAAATAACTATATATATAAGAAATTATAAAAATTTCAATTACTTATATTTACATATATTCAAATTGCATACAGACATAGTCAGATCACTTTCTTCTTCTTCTTTTTATAAATAACTAAACATACAAAAAATTATATAAATTTTAACAAATAATATTTATATACACCTAAATTCACATACACCCAACCAAATAAAAAAAAGGACAAAATGACAAAAGTACAAAAAAAAAAACCTAAAAACCAGTGATTGAAAGTAAAAGAGGTTGTTGTATGTCAAACGCCTCCACAGGATACAGTTAGAGGTGTCCGACAGGTTGGGTCAATCTACGAACTCGCAGGTTTTGTCCCAACTTAGCACACAAAATGTGAGTTGCGTTAGGTTGGAAATCATTCCGACCCACAAGGTACGAGTTGGATAACGGGTTTGAAAAGTTCCAACTCACACAAATTTAACTCATCCAAATAGTTTTTTTTAAGACCATTTAGCCATAATGACCATTTTAGGTTATTTTTACTCATGTATTTCTTGCAGGACCAATTAAGTTTATATGTAAGCATTGTAGTCATATTGAGAATATAATAATCAAGCCTTTTTCCATTAGGTGAGGTTGACTACATGGATCAAACGACGCCATTGTGTTCTATCATAAACCAAGTCTTCAGAAATGTCATTCAAATCTAAATCTTTTTTAATAGTTTCACTTATAGTCTTTCTTGGTCTCCCTCTACCTCTAGCTATTGGACTATCATCCACTTGATCTACTCTTCTTACCAGGACTTCTAAGGGTCTTCTCCTTAGCACGCTTCTTACTGAACTTACATTTCATATATTTCGTCTTACTTCTGCTTATACGAAAGTCATGTTCTTCCAAAGCTCGTCTCCATAACTCTAACTTCCCATTTGTTTCCTCTCTCGACTCTCTAACTAAGACTATATCATTTACAAAAAGCATGCATTGTGGCACCGGCTCTTAGATATGCCCAGTAAGCACATCTAAGACTAAACTAAAAAGATATGGACTCAAAGTTGACCCTTGGTGCAATCCTATAGTTATAGGAAAATCTTTTGTAATCTCTTCTTGTGTTCTTACACAAGTTTTAACCTCATCATACATATCTTGGATTGTTCGAATATAAGCGATACGAACTTCTTTCTTCTCCAGATCCTTCCACAAGACCTCTCTCGGTACCCTATCGTAGGCTTTTTCCAGATCAATGAAAAGCTATGTGTAGGTCTTTTTGCTTCCTCCTATACATCTCCATTAATCTTCGTAGAAGATAAATTGCTTCCATAGTTGACCTCTCAGGCATAAAACTGATTTGACTCTCTGAAATATGAGTCTCTTATCTTAATCTCTGTTCAATTACTCTTTCCCATAACTTCATGGTATGACTCATGAGCTTAATCCCTCTGTAATTTGCATAGTTTTGTATATGTCTATTGTTCTTATAAATAGGAATTAAAGTGCTTTTCCTTCATTCATTTGACATTTTCTTAGATCTTATTATCTCGTTAAATAGCTTTGTGAGTCAACTTATACCTTTCTCTCCTAGGCACTTTCACACCTTGATAGGTATATTATCTGGTCCGACCGCTTTTTCATTTTCCATCATCTTCAAAGTTTTTTTTATCTCGAACTCTCGAATTCTACGATAAAAGGTTTTATTTTGGTTCTCCTCTCTAGTGTTTAGAATGTCTTAGTCCCCTAACGTCTCATGTCCCTCATTAAATAGCTTGTGAAAATAACCATTCCATCGATCCTTGTGAAAATAACTTCATGGTATGACTCATGAGCTTAATCCCTCTGTAATTTGCATAGTTTTGTATATCTCTATTGTTCTTATAAATAGGAATTAAAGTGCTTCTCCTTCATTCATTTGACATTTTCTTAGATCTTATTATCTCGTTAAATAGCTTTGTGAGTCAACTTATACCTTTCTCTCCTAGGCACTTTCACACCTTGATAGGTATATTATCTGGTCCGACCGCTTTTTCATTTTCCATCATCTTCAAAGTTTTTTTTATCTCGAACTCTCGAATTCTACGATAAAAGGTTTTATTTTGGTTCTCCTCTCTAGTGTTTAGAATGTCTTAGTCCCCTAACGTCTCATGTCCCTCATTAAATAGCTTGTGAAAATAACCATTCCATCGATCCTTGATGTTTTGTTCCCTAACCAATACTTTACCCTCTTCATCCTTAATGCATTTCACTTGATCCAAGTCTCTTGTCTTCCTTTCCCTACTTTTAGCAAGCCTGTAAATATTACTTTCTTCGTCTTTGGTGTCCAAAGATTGATATAACTCATTGAATGCTTTAACTTTGGCATCGCCTACCACCTTTTTAGTATCTTTTTTAGCTGCCTTATATTTTTCTCAATTTTTAACGTTTTTACACACGTGCCAAGTTTTATAATATTCCCTTTTAACCTTAACTTTATCTTGTACACTTGCATCTCACCACCAAGATTCTTTATCTTTGGGTCCAAAGCCTTTTGATTCACCTAGTGTCTCTTTTGCTACCTTCTTAATCCCTTAAGTCACTTCGTTCCACATATCATTTGCACTCCCTTGTACCTCCCAAATCTCTTCTTCCATAATTCTCCTCTGAAAGAGCATTTGTTTTCCTCCCTTTAGTTGCTACCATTTGATCCTTGGGACTCTGTCTCGATAATTTTTCCTTACTCTCATATTAACCCGTACATCCATAATCAAAACCCTATGTTGGGTAGTCAAGCTATCTCCAGGGATGACTTTGCAATCCATGCAAAGCTTTCTATCTGATTTCCTTATAAGAAAATAATCAATTTGAGAACAAGAACTCCCGCTTCTGTACGTGATAAGATGCTCTTCCCGCTTCCTAAAACAAATGTTAGTTATTGTAAAATCAAAAGCTACCGAAAAATCTAAAATTGCTTTACCCTATGCATTAACTACTCCTATACCATACCCTCCATGCAAACCCTCAAATCCCCTAGATTTACTCCCCACATGACCATTTAGGTCCCCTCCTAGAATAATCTTCTCTCGTAAATGTATTCCCTGAATTAAACCTTCTAAATCCTTCTAAAATTTTATCTTGTAGTGCTCGTCTAAACCTACTTAAGGTGTATACGTACTGATAACATTAAAAGTCTCTTGTTCCACAATAAACTTCAAAGCTATGATCTTATCTCCGAACCTTCTCAAAAATATCATAAACTCATGAAGCATCTAACAGACTATTGTGATGAAAGTTTAATGAATCGCTTGGATAACAAAGAGTATTTTGAAAAAATTGAGAATGAAATAAATGATTATGTTATATCAATCTATATGTTATATGTGATGATATTAATTTCAATTAATTAATGTACTTTGTTGTTTATGACTTTTATGACATATTAATTTACTTTAATTTATTTTAGACTTATATTAACTTAGTAAAATTTATTAAGTTTATTTAATTTGTTTAAACTTATTTTTGTTTAGATACATCTATTTGTGTGACATTTTAGTTTATTTAGGATATATATTATTGTTGATACCCAATTTTGTCCATAAAATTTTTGTTGCTTGGATCATTCAAACATTTTAATTCATAATAAAACAAAAGAAAGAACAAAAAAAGAGAGAAAAGATGAATGAAAATCCAAAAGAAAAAAGAAAAAAATGAAAAGAAAAAGAAGAAATTTGAAATGCTAAGGTGTCTTCTTATATCACAAAGCCCCACATTGGAGAAGTCATGTTCCTTCCCCTCCCTCCTCCTATATAAAGGGGTGGTTCTCAATGATTTTGGACATCAACAAAATTTTACACTCTTTGGCTTAATACTAAGTATAAGAGTTAGAGGAAATTATACTCTTGGGCTTAATACTAAGTATAAGAGCTAGAGGACTTTAGTAAAAAAAATTTTCTTGCAAGTGAGTTATTTTTCAAGGTTTGATTCGAAGAGAACGTGTGGGGCTTTGTGCACCAACTTCTTTGAGCATATCATTTTTATACACCTTAGAGGTAAGTTTGCTTTTTTTTTTTTTTTGTCTTGTGTTATTATCTTTCATTATATATATGTGTTATTCATTTTAGCTTATTCATTTATTAGTTTGGTTTATTTTTTTTTTATTATTATTTTGTAAACTTTTTTCATTTAAAATTAACTCAATAATAAATTGGGATTAGCTGAGTTGTGACAGCTTGTTAATCCTATAACTTTTATAATCATCTGAGTTGTGACAACTTGATGATTTAAGTTTTAAACAAAAAAATCAATCAATAAAAATGGAATTAGCTGAGTTGCGACAGCTTGTTAATTCCGTAACCTTTTTTAGAATTATCTGAGTTGTGACAGCTTGATGATTCGTCTTTCTAAAATAAAATAAAATAAAGATAGTTTTTTTATAAAAATTAAAAATATAAAATAATAACCAACTCACAATTATTTTCTAAAGAACTACGTGACTTTGAGTTCCTCATTGCACCCGAGGATACGTAGGAGCAGAATTCCAATTCTGTCAAGCCAAAAAAATAAATTTTCATAATTTAGTTGTTTCATTTTTTTTTAAAAAAAAAGGTAAAATAAATACATTTGAGATTATTAAAATTTGCACAACTAACTTAAGGTACCGTTCTTGTAGCAGGCGGTGTAGAAGTGCTAATACCTTCCCTACCGTAATCGACTCGAACTCAAACTCATTTTTCAAAAGATCAGTTTTGCCTATTTTAAGGATTTTTCTAATGTTTTCCCAAATTAAATAAACATTGGTGGCGACCCCATTGATTTTTCAAATCTTAATCTTTTTCGGTCGTCCCGTCACGATTTCGGTTGCGACAGCTGGCGACTCCACTGGGGACATTAGAGAGTCAGGCCTATTATGTTAGTTATGTAAATTATTAATAATTTTCATTTATTTATTTTACCCTTTTTGTCTTTGTTTTTTATTTATTTGTGAATTATTTTTATATAAATATTTGCTAACATTATTCTATGTTTTTTTATTTACTTGTATATATTTTTTGTGCTTAATTGTTGAAACCTTAGGGTAGATGATTGTTGGTTGTTGTATGTATGCTCTATTTGACTGTTATTTTGGCAGGGTGATGTTAGTTCTTCTGATTATGGAGGTTTGTATGTTTCTTACACTCATTGCACCTACACGTTTATCACACATATTCAAGTGAGGCCCTATACTAGGGTCTGAGTAAAGTCTAAGTTAGGTAGAGATTGCGTAGTGATAGTCATTTTGAGTATACATCCTATTTGATTATCGTGAAAATCTCGTTTAGAGTGTGTCTTTTTCACGAATGTCCCACACTTAGTGATTTATCTACTGTTTGTAGTCAACATTCTGAAATGGGACTTAGCTCTAGAGACCTTTAGAATAGTAGAGCCACCCAATGAAAGTTTTCACGAATCAGAAGGACCCATAAATCCTTAGGATAAAACTCCTCAAATTTAAGGAATTTCCTTAGGACACAAAGGGGGCTACTTCTTCTTTATCCATCTCTTTCTCATGTCATTCATCCATGCATTTTTTTATGACTTGCATTTACCTAGCATTCTTAAAAAAAAAAAAGGGTATATCATCTTGCATCCTCATGGTTTGCATTTTCATTCATTCTCACTTCTTTTTCAGCTCTAAATTTGATACATCATCTTGCACTATCATGGCATCCATAACCTTAAAAAAAAAAAACCATATGCATAAATAGTCAGTGCTTTGCATACATGCATTTAGTCATTTTTGTTCAGCCAATACTAATAATTGCATCATGTTTCCTCGAACAGAAAAGTAGACACTATAGCAGAAAAACTGCTTCCACGACACCCTTACAGGACTCGTTCCCAAGCAAGGATCATGGATGAGATAGAGCAAACTCAAGAGTTGAAGGATGAAGTGAACCAGCTTAGAGAGCAAATGTCCAAGATGATGGAGCTGTTACAGTCTATGGAGAATAGAATGAGCACAGATGGGAATCCCCCAACGGCAAACGAAGGACACCTAGCCACACCTCTTCACCCGCTCGGCTTCTCTCCAACCCCTCTGCAATATCAAAGCCTCAACCCTCAAGGAGTTATGATGCCGCTAACTGTTTACCCAAACAGTACCACCCAACCCGCTGTCACCAGTTCTCAGGGAACTCAAGTTCCATTATTCCCACCATATGGCCTCCCTCCTGGGTATGTACCACCATTGGCCACAAATCCTCTTGATAATGGCACGTCAGCAGTAACATCGATCCCAAACCCGCCAAATACTACTGAAACCCAGGCTACTCAGCCAAGTGCTAATGAAACTCCACAAACACAGCACCCATTCCCCTTCTTTCTTCCACCATATGGTTTCCCGACTGGTTTTGTACCACCCCAAGTGACCAATCCCGCAGACGGCAGCACACCCGCTGCTAGCTCTTTGAACACGACCCAACCACCGGCCAACGAGAACCTTGCTTAGGGCGCAAAGATTTTATCCCCACTTTTATGCCACAAGTACCCATTGAATTCTTCTGTCGAAAGTTCCCAGTCAAAGAAAAATTGAAAACTCTAGAAGAAAGATTGCGAGCCATAGAAGGGGCAAGTAGCTACGGTCTCCTTGATGCTTCAGAACTCTGTCTTGTCCCTAATGTGGTGATCCCACCGAAGTTCAAGGTTCCAGATTTTGATAAATACAAGGGGACCACTTGTCCAAAGAACCATCTGACGATGTATATCCGCAAGATGGCTTCGTATGCTCACGATGACAAGCTACTGATTCATTTCTTCCAGGACAACTTGATCTGGGGCAGCTTCGGTGGTACACGCATCTTGAGCGTGCTCATGTTCGATGTTTCAAAGATTTGGCCGATGCTTTCTTAAAGCAGTATAAGTACAACATTGATATGGCACCGGATAGATTGCAGCTACAGAATATGAGTAAGAAGGAGACTGAAACCTTTAAGGAATATGCTCACGATGGAGAGAAATGGTTGCTCAAGTAGAGCCCCCATTGACGTAAAAGAGAAATGGTGGCCACGTTCATTGACACTCTGCAACCACCCTTCTATGACAAAATGATAGGGAGTGTGTCGTCAAATTTCTCGGACATGGTCATCATCGGAGAAAGAGTTGAGGGAGGAATGAGAAGTGGGAAGATCGTTGAAAGTTCAACAGAACATTTAATGCCAAGAGGCCCCGATGGGGAAGAAAAGAGAAGGAGAAACCCATGTTGTTACCTTCGACCGAGAAACTTTACCCAAGGGAGATATAACCAAACACCGGTGAACCATCAACCATCCTTCCAAACTCCTTACACACCTTACCACCCGTACTTTCCCATTACTCCACCGATTCCATATCCCCACCTTATCTCCCCATGTCGCTAATGCTTCACACGTTCCTCATCCTCAACCTCACCACCCAATGAGGCCTCACCAAATGCCATCTCATCCTCAATACCAGACACCCTCTACCTTACCGCCTCAAACAGCTCAACCATGGACCCAAAATTCAAACACAAACCAAAGAAGGCCACCAAATAACCAAGAAAGGAAGTTTGTCCATTTCGACCCAATTCCTATGACCTACACCGAGTTATTACCCCAACTCATCCGTAACTCTCTTTTGGCTCCTTGCCCAATGAAGCCATTGGAACCCCCATACCCTAAAGGTTTTGACCCAAACACCAAGTGTGATTACCATGCAGGGGCCATAGGGCATTCCACAGAGAATTGCAAAGCGCTGAAGTTTAAGGTACAGGATCTAATTAATGCCAAATGGTTGAATTTCAAGACAAATACTCCTAGTGTGGGCCACAACCCTTTGCCTAACCATGGGAATCCTACAGTCAACGCTATAGAGGAGTGCTCTACCCAACTGCTTATAAGACAAGTGGCAGATGTCAAAACCCCCATGAGGGTCATTTTTGAAGAGTTGTGCAAATCCGGGATGATGGAAGCTCATATTGAAGAAAAAGGGGGCGACGGTGATGAAATAATGTGCAATCTCCATGGGAATATGGGGCATTCTATTGAAGAATGTGGTAAGTTTAGAAAAATCCTCCAAGATCTAATGGACATGCAACTAGTGCAAATAGGTCATCTATGTGACAATGGTGACATAGGCAAGGTGGATGAATGTGATATTCCACAGTTTCAAGAAGGTCAGGAAGCCATAAACTCTCTGGTCCCTTCAATTGTGAATCTGGCTATCAAACTGTTGGTTATCTATTACACTGCAAATGCGCCTTCGCCACCTCCATGTGGCTCGAGGCCCATCACCATTCAAGTTCCTAGTCCTTTCCCATTCAAGGACACCAAAGCAGTACCGTGGAATTATAATGTACAAGTCCTTGGAAATAATCTCACAAATGATCAGTCAAAAGTTTCATCTTGTTCGACTTCTAGTGTCACTAATATATCGGGGATTGGAGGGATGACACGAAGCGGTCGCATTTACACTCCTGATGAGTTGCGAAAGGGGCAAGAAGAAGAAGGAAAAAGAAACTACAAAGGGAAGAGCAAGACAGGAGAGACTTCCATGGAGAATGCCGTGAAAGAAAAAGAAGGGTCGACAAAGCCAAATGAGTATAAGAAAGAGGTATCTGAGGAAGAAGCTTGTGAGTTCTTGAAGTTCATCAAGCAGAGTGAGTATAGGGTGGTTGATCAGTTGAATCGCACCCCTGCAAGGATATCTCTCTTGTCCTTGTTGATGAATTCTGAGCCGCACAGGAAAGTGTTGATGAAGATACTAAATCAAGCCCATGTGTCTCATGACATTACAGTCGACAAGTTGGGTGGCATTATTAGTAATATTACTGCTGATAATTATGTCACTTTCACTGATGATGAGATACCTGCTGAAGGAATGGGGCACAACAAGGCGCTGCATATTTCCGTCAAATGTCAAGATCACATAATGGCTAGAGTGCTCATTGATAATGGTTCATCTTTGAATGTAATGCCAAAATCCACTCTCTCTAAGTTGCCTTTTGATGGGACTTATATGAAACCAAGTACAATGATCGTGAGGGCTTTTGATGGGACCCGAAGAGAAGTGATGGGAGAAATAGAGATCCCAGTTCAAATTGGACCTACTACTTTCCATATACTTTTCCAGGTAATGGATATCACACCAACTTACAGTTGCCTCTTGGGACGACCCTGGATTCATTCTGCTGGGGCAGTGCCATCCACTTTGCACCAGAAAGTGAAATTCATAGTTGGCAATAGGTTGGTGATTGTCTCGGGTGAGGAAGACCTGTTGGTGAGTAAGCTCCCATCAACTCCTTACATTGAAGCTGCAGAAGAGGCTCTTGAAACAGCATTCCAGGCGTTTGAGGTTGTCAATGCTATTTATGTGAAGGAGGGAGCTCAAGTTCCAAAACCACGGTCATCTAGTGCATCCATAATGACGACTAAGGTTATACTTGAAAGAGGATATCAAAGTGGAAATGGACTGGGAGTGAATAAACAAGGCATTGCAAAGCTTCTGCAGCCATGTGAAAACAAGGACAGGTTCGGGTTAGGATATAAACCGACTAAGGTGACAAGAGAAGGGTCATAGAAGAGAAAAGAGAAAAGAGGTTAGCTCGGTTGGAAAATCGAGAGCCTAAAAGCGAGGGGATCCCCATCCGTGACATCCGATGAGCTTCCGAAGTGCGGGATTGGCGTTTCGAACCGGGTGACCGCTATCAATGATGATCAACCCATCGATCACGGTGTTAGTATGGTGTACCCTTGTTCTCCGGATGCAGAGCTCAACAATTGGGAGATCGTCGATTTTCCCATGACTTTTGAAACTGATTCAAAGTAATTCTGTAATGCTAATCCTATTGCTCTGCCCAAGGCTTTAGGAAGATATTTTGTAAAAGCGGGCTCACATGTTTTCATTTCAATATTTAATATCAATAAAATGCATTTTCGAATTATCTTGCCTTTCAGTCTTTTGTTCAACCATTACATTAGCCTTTATTCATTACCTTTTTTTTACTTGTGTTGACATCAATAAATGCAGATCTGAAAGTGATTCTCTTGAAAATGACAGTGCTATGACCCCATTATATGATTTTGACCATCCCGTTAATCATGTCGATGAGGATAATAATGATAATTGGGAACTCTCTTCTGAGCTAATGAGATTAATAGAACAAAAGGCCAAAGAGATTCAACCCCATGAAGAGCCAATTGAAGTGATCAATTTGGGGACAGAAGATGATAAAAAAGAAGTTAAAATTGGCACTTCCATGAAAGAAGAAGAGCGAAGCAAGTTGGTCAAGCTCCTATCTGATTATCGTGATATTTTTGCATGGTCGTACCAAGACATGCTAGGGCTGGATGTTAGCATAGTTGAGCATAAATTACCGTTAAGACCAGAATGTCCTCCCGTCAAGCAAAAGTTGAGACGAATGAAGCCAGAAATGTCCCTAAAAATTAGAGAGGAGGTCAAAAGGCAGTTTGATGCAGGTTTCCTCGCTGTCGCAAAGTACCCTCAATGGGTTGCCAACATCGTACCTGTCCCGAAGAAAGATGGAAAAGTACGCATGTGCATTGACTATAGAGATTTGAATAGGGCCAGCCCTAAAGACAACTTTCCTTTACCTCACATTGATATTTTGGTGGACAACACTGCTCAACATGCATTTTTCTCCTTCATGGACGGTTTCTCGGGATACAATCAGATCAAGATGGCACCTGAAGATATGGAGAAGACCACATTCATCACTCTGTGGAGGACTTTTTGCTATAAAGTGATGCCATTTGGATTGAAGAATGCCGGAGCGACTTATCAAAGGGCGATGGTAGCGTTATTCCACGATATGATACACAAAGAAATAGAAGTTTATGTGGATGATATGATTGCAAAGTCAAAAACGAAGAAGATCACATAACCGATCTGCAAAAGCTCTTTGAACGGTTGAGAAAGTTCAGGCTCGAGACTGAATCCTGCTAAGTGTACTTTCGGTGTGAAATCAGGCAAGCTCTTGGGGTTTGTGGTTAGCGAGAAAGGGATAGAAGTTGATCCAGACAAAGTTCGAGCAATCATAGAGATGTCAGCTCCTCGCACTGAAAAAGAAGTTCGTGGATTTTTGGGAGGTGAACTATATTGCTAGGTTTATATCCCAATTGATCGCAACGTGCGAGCCAATCTTCAAGTTATTGCGTAAAAACCGCACGGTAGAATGGAACGAGGATTGTCGGGAAGCATTTGAGAAGATCAAGCAAGATGTCTGCAAGAATCCCCGTTTTGGTACCTCCAAAGTGCCGGGAAGGCCTCTCATCATGTACTTGAGTGTGTTGGATGAATCCATGGGTTGTGTATTAGGACAACATGATGAAACCCGGTAAAAGGAGCAGGCCATCTATTACTTGAGTAAAAAGTTTACCAACTATGAGGTAAAATACTCATTGTTGGAACGCACGTGTTGCGCTTTGGCATGGGCGGCCCACCGGTTGAGGCAATACATGTTGTGTTACACCACTTGGTTGGTGTCCGAATGGACCGATCAAGTACATTTTTGAAAAACCTGCCCTCACTGGGAGGATTACACGCTGGCAAGTTTTACTATCAGAATATGACATTGTCTATGTCACCCAAAAAGCAGTCAAAGGCAGTGCTCTGGCAGATTTCTTGGCTAGTCAACCAGTGGAAGATTATGGGTCTATGCAGTGTGAATTCCCTGATGAAAATATAATGGCTATGTTTGGAGAAGAAGAATCCTCGGAAAAAGAAAAGTGGACTTTGTTGTTTGACGAAGCTTCTAATTCACTAGGGCATGGAGTTGGGGCCATACTGATTTCCCCTGAAAACAATTTCATTCCAATCACTGCTAGATTGTGTTTTGACTGTACGAACAACATAGCCGAGTATGAAGCATGTGCCATGGGAATCCAAGCAGCGATAGAATCAAAGACAAAAGTTCTTAAGGTATACGGGGACTCTGCCTTGGTCATCCATCAGCTAAAGGGAGAATGGGAAACTCGAGATGCCAAGTTGATCCCTTATCATGCTTACATTAAGGAGTTGATTGAACAATTTGATGAAGTCACATTCCATCATGTTCCTAGGGAAGATAATCAATTGGCTGATGCTTTGGCCACCTTGTCGTCAATGTTCAAAGTAAGCCATGATAAGGACTTGCCACTCATAAAAATGGAAAGTCGTGACCAACCGGCATATTGTCAAATGGTAGAAATGGAGTCAGATGGAAAACTGTGGAACCATGACATCAAATGTTTCATCAAGAGCAGAGAGTACCCTCCAGACGCTTCAGAAAATGACAAAAGAACCCTCAGAAGACTTGCAATGGGTTTTTTTCTAAATGGAGAAGTTCTCTACAAGAGGAACCATGACATGGTACTACTAAGATGTATTGATACAGTGGAGGTAGAGAAAATCATCAGAGATGTCCATGAAGGTTCTTTTGGGACTCATGCAAGTGAACATGCAATGGCAAGAAAGATACTAAGAGTTGGGTACTATTGGTTGACAATGGAGACAGATTGCTTCAATTATGTGAAGAAGTGCCACAAATGCCAGACATATGCTGACAAGGTTCATGCGCCACCCGCACCTTTGAATGTTTTAACAGCACCATGGCCATTCTCGATGTGGGGAATGGATGTTATAGGTCCGATTGAACCAAAGGCCTTAAATGGACATCGCTTTATTCTTGTTGCAATTGATTACTTCACAAAATGGGTCGAAGCTGCTTCTTATGCCAATGTGACTAGGAATGTAGTGGTCAAGTTTGTCAAAAGGGAGCTGATTTGTCGCTACGGTCTGCCAAGCAAAATAATCACTGACAATGCTACTAATCTAAACAACAAGATGATGAAAGAGATGTGTGAAAGTTTTAAAATTGAGCACCACAATTCCTCACCCTATCGCCCCAAGATGAATGGGGCAGTGGAAGCGGCAAACAAGAACATCAAGAAGATTGTTCAAAAGATGGTTGTAACTTATAGAGATTGGCATGAAATGCTACCATTTGCACTGCATGGCTATCGCACGCCTGTTCGTACTTCCACTGGGGCAACCCCTTTCTCTTTGGTTTATGGAATGGAGGCGGTACTCCCTTTTGAAGTGGAAATTCCATCATTAAGAGTGCTGATGGAAGCAGAATTAGAAGAAGCTGAATGGGTCCAAACTCGACTTGACCAGTTGAACCTCATTGAAGGAAAGAGATTAACCGCGCTGTGTCATGGCCAGCTTTACCAGAAGAGAATGATGAAAGCCTACGCGAAAAGGGTGCGTCCACGACAGTTTCAAGAAGGAGACCTAGTACTCAAGAAGATTCTTCCCATTCAAAAGGATAATCGAGGAAAATGGACTCCAAACTATGAAGGACCTTATGTTATAAAAAAGGCTTTCTCAGGAGGAGCTTTGATTCTCACAAACATGGATGGTGCAGATAACCACTTCCGGTAAATTCGGATGCGAGTCAAAATGTATTATGCTTAAAAAAAAACAACAAACAAAAAAATAAATAAAAAAGAAAAGAAAAGAAAAAAAAAAATGGCTCGCTAGGTGAAAACACGAAAAGGCGGCCTAGGCAAAAATTAGAGCGACCCGCTAGGTTGAAAACTCGAAAAGAGCGACCTAGGCAAAAGTTAGGGTCAAAGATGGTTCTTGACACATCAGGAAAAGTGAGGTTGCCTCGAGTCACAACTGGGGCAGTTTGAATGAGAAGTCTTGTCAAGAATGCTCCCAATACGTGGAAACCGAGTCAAATCATGTTCTCGAGAGACGGACAAAGGGAGTTTAGAGTTGTATACATGGGAAATTAGCACCGATCATCCTAAAGAGTATCATTTGGAAGAAAGCTGGAAAACTCTACTCCAACATTCTTTTATAAACTTTTCAATTCTAACCCTTGTAGTACCGCATTTCTGTACTTTTCCTTTCCATAATGTGATCTATTTTCATTGCAACCCATTGTTGATTCAATATGCATTTATCATGATAGATTTATATTGAGATGTGAAACATGTGATCATATTGCAAATGCATTCAGATTTGTTTTAACAATCTTGAAAGGTCATGGAAAATGCGATGAATCTCCTTTAAGAGTATTGATGAGAAAATGAAGGATAACCAGACAAACCATAAATCAAGTTTTGTTACTGTTTAACCTTGATCCTGCTAGGGGAAGAAGTTCTTAAGAGTGTTGTGGAACCAGGAGCAATGCAGCTAAAGCTCTAATATGTCGATCTTTGTTTACCCATTTGTCCATGAGAATCTTTACAGTATCATACATCCATTGCATCATTATGCATCCATTACATCAAGAATCAACTCAGGCATCACATGCATATAAAAACAAAAAAAAAAAAAAAACAAAAAAAGAACCTTTTTAGCTCTCAAGGCCTTATGCCTATCGCCTTTAGTCTCGGGTTCCCTGTACTATTTGCCTTTTTCTTTCCAGGGTCCTCACACCCACCCTTTATCTTTCTGTCAAGCTTCGACGGGCACCCTACCCCGCAAGCTTTTACCTTTTCAGACACTTGACGAACCTACCCCGCAAGCTTTTTATCTTTCTAAGCTTTTTATCTTTCTCATTCGGCTTTGACGGCACCCTACCCCGCAAGTTTTTATCTTTTTAAGCTTTTTATCTTTCTCGTCCCGCCTTGACGGGCACCTACCCCGCAAGCTCTTTATCTTTCTGTCAAGCTTCGACGGGCACCCTACCCCGCAAGCCTTTTATCTTTTAAAGCCTTACTGACGGCACCCTACCCCGCAAGCCTTTTACCTTTCTTCAGTACGCTTAACTGACGGGCACCCTACCCCGCAAGCTCTTTACCTTCTCATCAAGCTTCGACGGTACCCTACCCCGCAAGCTTTTATCTTTCTGTCCAGCTTCGACGGGCACCCTACCCGCAAGCTCTTTATCTTTTCTGTCAAGCTTCGACGGGCACCCTACCCCGCAAGTCTTTTATCTTTTCGTACAGCTTCGACGGGCACCCTACCCCGCAAGTTTTTTTACCTTTTTAGCCAGCTTCGACGGGCACCCTACCCGCAAGTTTTTTACCTTTTTTTGCGTTAATCTGCTTTCTAAAAAAAAAGAGAAAAAAAAGAGAAAAAGAAAAAAAAAGAAAAGAAGAAAAAGAAAAGGAAATGAAAATTTTCATGGACAAAATTGAATCAATTCCTTTGCTTCCCATTTAATTTAAATGGAAAGCAAAGGGGGGCAGTTGTTGATACCCAATTTTGTCCATAAAATTTTTGTTGCTTGGATCATTCAAACATTTTAATTCATAATAAAACAAAAGAAAGAACAAAAAAAGAGAGAAAAGATGAATGAAAATCCAAAAGAAAAAAGAAAAAAAATGAAAGGAAAAAGAAGAAATTTGAAATGCTAAGGTGTCTTCTTATATCACAAAGTCCCACATTGGAGAAGTCACGCTTCCTTCCCCTCCCTCCTCCTATATAAAGGGGTGGTTCTCAATGGTTTTGGACATCAACAAAATTTTACACTTTTGGCTTAATACTAAGTATAAAATTTAGAGGAAATTATCTTTCTTGGGCTTAATACTAAGTATAAGAGCTAGAGGACTTTAGTAAAAAAAAATTTCTTGCAAGTGAGTTATTTTTCAAGGTTTGATTCGAAGATAACGTGTGCTTTGCCATAAGACCAACTTCGAAAGATATCATTTTTATACACCTTAGAGGTAAGTTTGCTTTTTTTTTTTTTGTCTTGTGTTATTATCTTTCATTATATATATGTGTTATTCATTTTACTTATTCATTTATTAGTTTGGTTTATTTATTTTATTATTATTATTATTTTGTAAACTTTTTTCGTTTAAAATTAACTCAATAATAAATTGGGATTAGCTGAGTTGTGACAGCTTGTTAATCATATAACTTTTATAATCATCTCGAGTTGTGATAACTTGATGATTTAAGTTTTAAACAAAAAAATCAATCAATAAAAATGGAATTATTGAGTTGCATGACAAATTGTTAATTAAGTAACCTTTTTAGAATTATCGAGTTGTGACGAATTTTAATGATTCGTCTTTCTAAAATAAAATAAAATAAAGATATTTTTTTATAAAAATTAAAAATATAAAATAATAACCAACTCACAATTATTTTCTAAAGAACTACGTGACTTTGAGTTCCTCATTGCACCGAGGATACGTAGGAGCAGAATTCCAATTCTGTCAAGTCAAAAAATAAATTTTCATAATTTAGTTGTTTCATTTTTTTAAAAAAAGGGTAAAATAAATACATTTGAGATTATTAAAATTTGCACAACTAACTTAAGGTACCATTCTTGTAGCAGGCAGAAAGTGTAAAAGGTCTAATACCTTCCCTACGCATAATGTCGACTCCGAACTCAAACTCATTTTTCAAAAGATCGTTTACTTTATTTTAAGGGTTTTTTAATATTTTCCCAAATTAAATAAACATTGGTGGCGACTCTATTGTTTTTTAAATCTTAATCTTTTTCAGTCGTCCCATCGCGATTTCGGTTGCGACAATTATTTTTAATTATAACGTATTATATGTAACAAATTTTTTATTTTATATATCGATATTTATTTTATTAGAATTTTTTTAATACATTCTGAATTCATATATTTAATCCAACCCAACTTACTCTTAAATAAATCAGATTAAGTCTAATTAAATTTTTTTTTATCAATTTTACCCAACTCAACCTACTAATTAAATGAATTGATCGATTCCAAAAATATTTCAAAACTCATCTAACCCCTCAATAAACAACATCCTAGCTTCAGTTATGCCTTTATAAACAATTGTGAGAGTAGCATTGAAATTTGAGAAGGGCTTTAAGGAATAAAATTTATAATAGTATGAACCGCAAGCTTCTAATTATTTATCAGTGATTCATTCAATCATGACAATTATCCATGTCTATTTGAGCACATGTGCTGCCTGACGAACAGAACATCCCCACATAGTTTATAACTTAAAAAACATCCCTAAAGATGACCAAGTTTTGACACGGAACCGCTATCTAAATTGATTAACGTACATGGACCAGCTTATGTCTGACTTCATATTATTACATCTAAAACCTTGCATACAAAATAATGGTGTCAGGACCACGTACAAGTGAATGCCAGCAGCGAAAACGTTAAAAATGTTGTCCGAAAGTCCAATATAAACTTAAAAATAAAAAGCTTCCTAATTCCACAAACACAAGAACAATACGTATATATATTCAGATAAATATATTGGACATAAAACATGAGATTCACTACAATTTAATGACGACTATACAAAATACATTCTATAACCATAAGCATCTGAATGGAGAATGCTTGATTGCAGTGCACTCTATACAGAGAGCCCAATCAGGTGAACACGTAAGACTTAAGTTATGATTAGATAACTTATGATAGATGAAATAAAATGCAATAAAATGAAATGAAATAAAATAATATAAATTTTTATACTATTATTTAGATATTTAAGAATAAAATAGAGAAAAATTTCTATCCTATTATTTAGAATGATAGAAAAAATGACATAGAATCATAAGAATTAATGTTTTTATTCTTATGTCATTTCATTCTATCTTATTCCACTTAATTTAAAAGAATAAAAAATATGATTTGAAGATAGAATGAGATAGAATAAATTTTATGTTATGTCATTTTATTTCATCTTTAATTTTAAAAAACTAAATAATAAAATTATATTTCATTTCATCTCATTTCACTTCATTTCATCCCATAACTTCAATCTAAACAAAGCCTTAATACATGGGAACCGGGTAGCCTAATGTATGAGCTCATAGTTGAAGACAGCTAAGAGCGTTACAAGACACACTGTGAATTATGAAGGGCTCGGGTGTACATGGTGGAAAAAAAATACAAATCCACCTTTATGGTTTATATTGTTCATGTTGTCTTCATGATTTGAGGCACCATTTGTAAGTTCTTGCTCAATTTATGCCACCCATTCAACAACTTCAGAGATATGTACAACTGATTTACCCAAAAAGACACTACAATTAAACATACCAAAAAGAAAACGTAATTTAAGCAAAAGACTAATGATAAACACTTCTATGTCCTAAACTGAAATTTTTTAAATTTAAAATTCATACTCAGCGTCAACTTGTTAGACTAATTAAATTATATTGACTTGATACAATAACAGCAATTAATAATTTCATTGCAATTTTAGATAAATCAATACAGTATTTAACATTTATATGCATGTGCATGTGCATAATTTATCTCTCTAAGACTCTCTTTAATTTTTCTCTCACTATCTTTCTCTTGTGAGGCTCGATTTTAGTTGCACTCTAAATGAAGGATTCAATTTCTATTTATAGAGATTTCCACCGTCCTTCAATTAATGCAGTCCGTCTTCCAACTTCCACCCTCCACCAAAATTGTTCTGCAATTGTTTGACAAAACAATTGCCTTCATTATTGACTTTAGCCACCGAATGGAATATGGCTGGACCTCACAATTCTCCCCCTCCAGCCATTGGGAAAATATCCTTGGATTAGTTTAGGATTGATGCTAAGCCTGCAACTTCTTTGCAAACTTCTAACTTCTCTTTAGGTAGAGCTTTAGTCATCATATCTGTCCCATTATCTTTTATGTGTATTTTCTCAATTTGCAGCAGTTTACTTTCCAATACATCACGGATCTAATGATACCTTACGTCGATGTGTTTCGACCTTGAATGAAATGTCGAGTTCTTGCTGAGATGTAGTGCGCTTTGACTATCGCAATAGATAATATAACTTTCTTGATTTTGGCCTAACTCTTGCAGAAACTTCTTCATCCACAGGATCTCCTTGCAACCTTCAGTGATTGCGATGAATTCAGCTTCTGTGGTACTTAAAGCAATGCACTTTGTAGTCGTGATTGCCATGAGATAGCTCCCCCTGCAAAAGTAATTAGATATCCCGATGTAGACTTTCTTGAATCCACATCTCTTGTCATATCTGCATCTGAATACCCAGTGAGCATTAGATTTCCATTGCCAAAGCACAAGCACCTTTTGACAGTTCCTTTCAGATACTTTAGTATACATTTCACAGCATTCCAATGCTCTTTTCCTAGATTCGATAGGAATCTGCTCACAACTCCTACAACATAAGCAATATCTGGTCTTGTACAGACCATTGCATACATAAGATTACCAACAGCAGAAGAATAGGGCACCTTGCTCATTTCTTCTTTTTCTTCGTCATTTCCTGGACATTGCGTCTTACTTAGTTTGATATGACTAGGTAATGGAACATGCACAGTTTTGGCTTGATGCATGTTGAACCTTTCAAGAACTTTCTTGATATAGTCTTCCTGTGACATCCACAACATTCTTCTAGAACGATTTCTAATGATCTTCATTCCAAGAATCTTCTTTACTGCACCCAGATCTTTCATAGCAAATGATTTGCTCAATGCCTTCTTGAGAGTAGCTATTTTTGTCTTATCTTTCCCAACAATTAGCATATCATCAACATACAACAACAGTATGATGAATTCATCATTTCCATAGTTCTTCACAATTATTGTTTATGATTTTTAATTATGATTTTGGTACCCTTGTTGGATTGAACATGTTTGTTGTTTCATTTATATTGTTGATATTGGTATTCTGGTAGAATTAAACAGATTTATGTACTTTTCGGGAGGTTAATATTTAGGAGAAATTCTGTCAAAATTTCCATAGAATCTGAATACTTGAACACATAAACATTTAAATTTTAACGCTCACAATTTTCTTTACAATTTCTTGGCTTTTAAATACTAAGCACGCATCCCATTATAATTTAAATCATCTAAATGTTATGTTATAACACTCGAGTTTATATTAGCAAAATCTAATAATGTATAGCACGACGCTAATAGGAAATTTCAAAATAAATCCATGGCAAAGTATGGATGCCAAAAAGTAAAAGGGAGAAGAAAATAATAATTTTATAATTTTTAGTCTGTATTTGATAGTTATCTAATACTAAAAAGGACACCTAGTTTGTTGTTACCTTAATCTCATATCATTAATTGTTAAGTACGTTAATCTCACGTCCAAGTAACCAATGAGATTGTGAGATGCCATCAGTGACATTCACTTTGTATATGACCAGAGAATACTAGGGGTGTCAAAGCGGCGACCGTACCATTCGGTAGCGGCCATTCAAGCTCAAACCATTTTGAGTCTACCATTCGGGCCACATAAATTTTCGGTAAGTATTTTCTTTTGACCAAATTTCATTTAGCTTTATGTAGTGTAAAAAGAATGGTGGCCATGGTCATTTCTATTTATTCAGTAATGTAAGGTTAATTAAGACTTTGTTGGCTTGGTACCATCATCCATTTTATTAATTGTCGCCTAACCCATTTTGACACCCCTAGAGAATACTACTTATCATATGAGTTGATAATTATTCAATTCTTTTTTATTAAATACTAAACAACGAAAACAATTTACGTTATTTTTATATTACTTTTTTTAATAATTAAAAAACACATGTTCTAAGACAATTTCTCTACTTTTATTTTTCATCACGTATTGTTATAGCACTATGGTATTCATTTTTTAAAAAATATGATACTTATAGTAAATTGTTATATATTTTATTAATTATTTTTTAAATTTTTATTATAAAATTAATATTTGAGTTAGATTAAGCCAATAAATTTGGCGTATTTATATAGGATACGCTAAACACTATAGCGTATTCATTGTAATTCGCCACGTAGGATGCGCCAAAGAGCCTGACGCATCCACGTAGATTGATCCAATCGTGTTTGCGCATCCAACGTGGATGCGCCATGCTTGTTGGCGCATCCTACGTGGTCCAAAAAAAAAAATGTCACGTAAGACTAAAGTGTGACAGTTTGAGAAATAGTTTTGAAAGGATGACATTTTGGTAAATTGTTTAAAAAAATGGCATTTTGATAATTTTTTTTTACCATTAGTGGCAGTTTGGTAAAAAAGCCACTGCTACGTTAGTTATATGATTTATCTTTATTTTTTATTTAAATTATATTTTTATCTACACTTTATTTATAATATTAAAAATATAATTTAAATAAAAATAATTATAATTTAAAAATTTAATGTAACATATATTTAATTATATAAAATAAATTTTTTTTTTTAAGAATACTTAAAAATTTCTCACAATAATTTATCTTTTCGAGAAGAGATTGTATGACACGTGGTGATGTGAGCCTCTCTTCACTTCACTTTTCCTTTCTTTAAGCTCTAGGAAGACTTTTTGTTTGAAGCAAGCTCTCGAATCAAACTTATCAAATGAATTCATATATGTAACCGAGTTTTTACCTAGAAAAATTAATTATAAAAATCATTAAGTAGTAATATTTAATTTAAAAACATAAATAAAAATATTAAAATTATTCAGAATAATCATTTAAATTTTAATTAAAAAGAATAAATATTTAATTTTATTAAATAGTCAAAATTACTTTTAATAAAAAAATTTATTTGAAAAGTTAGCCATTTAAAAATAATAAATGATTACTTTCAATAAGAAATAGTAGTCACTCATAGACTTCTTTTATATAGAACTTAATTTGAAACAATTAGTCACTCAATGTCAACTAATGACCACTCAATAAAATGTAATAGTCATTCATAATTTTTTTCATAATTTCAAGTATTAAACTTCATTTGAAATGTTAGTTATTCAATGACAACAAATGACAATTCAATAAGAAGTAATAGTCATTTACAAATTTCGTTCATATAGAACTTAATTTAAAAATGTTAGTTACTCAATGACAACTAATGATCACTCAATCAAAGGTAATAGTCATTTGCAAATTTCTTTCTAATTTCATGTATTTTATTTATTGAACGTCATTTGAAATGTTATGCACTCAATGACAATAAATGACCACCTAGTAAGAAATAGTAGCTATTTGTAATTTTGTTTGTATAAAATTTAATTTGAAACTGTTAGCCATTCAATGACAACTAATGACCATTTGATAAAAGACAACTAATAGCCACTCATTAAGAATATTAGATTTTACACCCATACAATGCACGGATAAATTTAAGAATTAAATGATAAAAATAAATATAATTTAATTTAAAATAGTTTTATTAAATGAAATATATGTAATAATTCATAAAGAATAAAATATTTATAAGTTTAGTTTTAAAAAACATAATATTTTCATAAAGGATTTCATTCTAATATAAACATTAAATATTTTAAATATGTAATATTATAAAATAACTTATATGTTTAAAAATATATTTATAAAACTAAAATATTTTTAGTTTCAAAACGCACTTAGGAATAGAAGTTCTTGTACCCTAAGCAAGTATAATCTCAAAATTAAAATATGCGATGAAATCTTTTACAATCAAAAAAGAAAATATTCATGTAAACTATTATTTTCTGTTAGTTTAATTTTTATCTTTCTTTTTTTTTTTTTTCATTCCATTTGTATTTTTTTGTTCTTTCTTTGCCTATGCAATTAATATAATTATTACTTTGATATGAAATTGATTACAAATGCATAAAATGTATACATTATGAAAGCACTAAATTTTCTTAATTTATGTTAAATAATTTTTTATTTGAATTTACATTATATAGTTAATTCTAAAAGTATGAAACATGTATATTAATATCAAAAAATTCCTTTTGTGATTTTTTTTGTGCATATTTGTTTCTAATATTTTTTAAGAGATTGTAATAATAACAATTAACTTGATGCTTTAATTATTATCATATATCATGTCATAATTTATATTTATTTATTCATATATTTTGGTTTATAATTTCATGGTAGAATATTCTTAGTTTACTAAATGAATTAATTTGGATAATAATTAGAAGGAATTCTACAATAATTGTAAAAATTTACCAATTTCAAATATCGTCGATCTCACTAGCTCATGCTCGATTGAGACTCCCAATTTGAGGTTACTTCTCCTCGAGGATCAAAAAGTAGTTCTTCTATTTTTTTTAATCTTTTTTTTCATTTTGTTTTTTTATTTTGTTTTATGCTTATTGATTTTTTTATATTTATTTATTTATTTTATTATTTTATTTTTGTAACAAAAATTATGACTTATTTTTTATGTAGGAAATGAGAGATTTGTTTATAAGTATAATTGACTCGTGTATCATCAACTAACAATATGTCAATGTCTTATAATTGTTGTCATAATTTATTTTTAATGGTAATGACAATGATGGTAATTGATTGAATAATTTTTACTTAGTTTGAATCTAAAATTCTGAAAGAAAATTAATAGAGAAAATTACATTAATTTATTTCCCAAATTATGAGAAAATTTAGCTAAATTACATTATAAATTGTAAAAACTGACAAATATATATTATATCAGGTCAAAATGGTTTGATTTGTCGCACAAAATAGTAATCAATTCCTAATTCTCCCATTAATCAATACATCTACAATTGATTCATTGTCAAAAAATTGGAAAGTAACATAAATTAGTCTTCTACAATAATGGGAAGGAATTAGAAATAATAATTGAAAATAATTATACAATAAATTCAAAAATTTATTAATAATAGAGATTAACAATTGGTGGTCTTTGACAAAAGTAACAAATCTATTTTGAAAAATGCTCCAACCTTTCAACTACTCTCACTCTCAACCTAGAGGTTGCCAGAGGTCTGCCGCCACCAGTCACCACTAGTCTGCTTTAGCAGCTGTCACTCTTAGGTACAATTCCTCCTATGTTTTTATTTTTCTTTTTCAACTCCCCCTCTATCTCTATTTTTACATAACTTTGATTTGTTTGCAAGGTCATGAGTATTTTACATTGTTCGTAAGAGACGATTCGTAGTACTTGATATTGTCATACGTGAGAGGAAGATCAATGTATGACAAAGAAAAAGACCAATATGTATTTTGGGACTTTAACATAATTTTATATTTTGTTAAAAATTACGAGTTTCAAAATATTCTTCTATTTCGTCCAAAAAAATGAGTCTTTATAGGTTTCATCATACTTTTATATTTTATTCAAAGAAATAAAATTTCTTTTTCTATTACCAAAAAATTGAGAAAAATGAAATTAAAAAGTTGAAACGTGATTTTGATTTAAAATTATTTGATTTTTTATTAATTTATTTATTATATTTTTTTTTATAAATATGACATTGATTAGATCACTTTACACATCGACCATTCTTACCTAAGATAGATATGTTCTATTCTTCCCTCAAGCACTTATATCGATCATATTCTACATATTTTGTGATCATTTTATTGACCTATCTAAGTTTTCTAGACCTTGCTATTGTCCTTTCCAAGGATTTCCAGCAAATCACATTCTTACTGATTTATGTCTTAGTCAGTACTCGGAACATGAATAATATTGAACTTGGGAAGAGGTATCTTACACGCTACTGGCTAGGGTCGGGTATCTTACAGGCTGGTGGTATTTTTGTAATATTGAACTTAGGAATGAGATGGTGGGGTCAGGTATGCATCTTATGCTGCTGGTATTTTTGTAAATATTGAACTTGGGTGGGGTCTGGTATTTTTATAAATATTGAAGCTGTGTATCTTATATTTGGGGTCTAGTATTTTTGTAAGGGAATGACTGGTATTTTTTTAAATATTGATCTTGGGAATGAGATGGTGGACTTGGGAAATATTTTTGTAAATATTGAACTTGGGAATGAGATGGTGGGGTCGGGTATGTATCTTATGCTGTTGGTATTTTTGTAAATATTGAACTTGGGAGTGAATGGTGGTGGGGTCTGGTACTTTTGTAAATATTGAAGGTATGTATCTTATATTTGGGGTCTGGTATTTTTGTAAATATCTGATGGGTATTTTTGGATGGGCATTTCGAAACTTTCCTCCGAAACTTTCTGCACCTGCTTTGACTTGGGAATGACTGGTATTTTTGTAAATATATTGAACTTGGGAATGACTGGTATTTTTGTAAATATTGAACTTGGGAATGAGATGGTGGACTTGGGAATGACTGATATTTTTGTAAATATTGAACGTGAATATTGAATTTGGGTGACATGTATTTGGTAAGAAAAAAGATTATCTTATATAAATATAAATATTATTGATATTTTTTTTAAAATATGTTAAATTTAGTGAAAATAATAATAAAAAAATATGTATAATAAATAATATTAAATAAAATATAAAAAATATATATATATATATTATTTGATATAAAATTATCAGAATTAATTTTGTAAATATTGAACTTGGGAATGAGATGGTGGACTTGGGAATGACTGGTATTTTCGTAAATATTGAACGTGAATATTGAACTTGGGTGACTGGTATTTTTGTAAATATTGAACTTGGGAATGAGATGGTGGGGTCGGGTATGTATCTTATGCTGCTAATATTTTTGTAAATATTGAACTTGGGAATGAATAGTGGGGTTTGGTATTTTTGTAAATATTGAAAGTATGTATCTTAAACTTCTCAGCACCTGCTGCTGCTTAACCCTTACTCTATATAACACGCCATCTTGGGTGACTGGTATTTTTGTAAATATTGAACTTGGGAATGAGATGGTGGGGTCGGGTATGTAAGTGCTGCTGGTATTTTTGTAAATATTGAACTTGGGAATAAGATATTGAACTTGCGTGACTGGTATTTTTGTAAATATTGAAGTTGGGAATGAGATGGTGGGGTCAGGTATGTATTTATGCTGCTGGTATTTTTGTAAATATTGAACTTGGGAATGAATGGTGGGGTCTGGTATTTTTGTAAATATTGAAGGTATGTATATAAAACTTTTCAGCAAATATTGAAGGTATGTATATAAAACTTTTCAGCACCTGCTACTGCTTAACCCTTACTCTATATAACACGCCATCTTGGGTGACTGGTATTTTTGTAAATATTGAACTTGGGTGATTGGTATTTTTTTATAAAAAAAAATCATTTACACTTAATATAAAAAAATTTATATTTAATTTTATATTCTTTATTTATTATGATCTTATAATTATTATAAAAAATAAATAATAATTATATAATCATAATAAAATAAAAAATATAAAATTAAATATAAATTTATTTTATTTACACTAAATATAAATTGAACTTGGGAATGAGATGATGGGGTCGGGTGTGTATTTATTCTGCTGGTAGTTTTGTAAATATTGAACTTGGGAATGAATAGTGAGGTCTGGTATTTTTGTAATTACTGAAGGTATATATCTTAAACTTTTCAACACCTGCTGCTGCTTAACCTACTCATTTAAGATAAGGATATGATAATAAGATAAACTTAATATATAAGGGTTAAAAATATCAGAATATTTAGAATTATAATAAAAAAAATTATTAAAATTTATATATCAAAATTTAATCAAATTTTATTTTATTTTTTAAAAGAGTTTAATAAATAAATTTATATAATATAATATAATATAATATTTACATTAAATAATTATAATATATTATATTAATTTATCTTATATAGATGTCAAACAGACCTATATAGCACCTCATCTCGATTGGGTGACCGGTATTTTTGGTGGGGTTTGATATTTTTGTAAATATTGAAAGTATCTTAACCCTTATTCTATATAACACGTCATCTTGGGTGACTGGTATTTTTGTAAATATTGAACTTGGGTGATTGGTATTTTTGTAAATATTGAACTTGGGTGATTGGTATTTTTGTAAATTTGAACTTGAGAATGAGAGGTGGGATCGGGTATATATTTATGCTGCTGGTATTTTTGTAAATATTGAACTTGGTAATGAATGGTGGGGTCTGGTATTTTTATAAATATTAAAGGTATGTATCTTAAAACTTTTTAATATCTCTCGTTTGATATGAAAGATATAATAAAATCAGATAATATAATGCTTAATATATAAGGGTTAAAAATATCATAATGTTTAAAATTATAATGAATTTTTTTTATTAAAGTTTATAAATTAAAATTTAATAAGGTTTAATCTTATCTTTCAAAAAAATTTAATGAATAAATTTATACAAATTTTTTTATTAAAATTTATACATTAAAATTTAATAAAACTTAATTTTATCTCTAAAAAAATTAATGAATACTTAAACAAAAAAATTAATTAAAATTTATACATCAAAATTTAATAAAACTTAATTTTATCTTTCAAAAAAAATTAATAAATAAATTTATATAATATAATATTTGCATTAAATAATCATAATATATTAATTTATTTTATATAGATGTCAATCAGGCCCTATATAACACGTCATCTTGGGTGACTGTATATTTGGGGTATCTTAAAATTTCCAGAATCTGCCAAAACTAATGTACTGGTGAGGTATTTTTAATCTCAAGATACGATGGTTTCTTCATCCACAGTGAATGGAGCCCTACCGATCCTTTATAAACACCAAGACGCTCATAATCTTAATCGGTGTGGGACAAGAAATTGTCCTCTCATTTTTGGTCATATTACACATCAGTGCCACCAATTCCTTTTTTTTTTTTGGTAAACACCGACTTCCTTTATTTCATCCCCAACGATGGCAGGCAGTGGCACAGGCACAACATCACACAGTCAGGCACAGAGGTACTCGTTGATATTTTCCTCCATATTTTTTTCTCCTTTCTTTCTCCACTTAAAGCTTAACGATTCGTTATTGCTACCACACATTCTGTATACTGCTGCACTTTAAGCTTATTACGCCTTATAGCATCACCTTGTAGTCCTCCTCTAGCATTTCCCAAGCGCTATACAAATCATTTTCGTTCTAATGATTGGTTTTAGTTTCTATATATTGAGAATTGAATTTTCAGTTTTTGACAAAATGCCTTATTTTAAATTTATTTATTTATTAATAAAAATCAACAATAATATATTTTATATAAAAAATAATTTTAATTATATTTTAATTTTATTTGGTCAATTTTGTATATAAAATATATTTATTAATATTTTAAACAGATAATCATTTTTTTCTTGTTGGTATTTTTTGGTATCTAATTAGTATTTTTTGGTGCCAACTAGATGCTGGAAGTTGAATTGAACATATTAAGGTCCTTAATTATAATATTTAAAAGTTAAGATCCTTAAATCAATTTGCACTTAAAGTTGAGGTCCCTTCATAATATTTTTATTTAGTATTAACTATAATTAGAATTAATAAATGATTTAAAATTAAATAATTGTAATTTATATTTACTAGGTACCTTTATAGAAGTAGCAACACTCAATAATTAATACATAATTATTTGCTTTGTAGCATGCCAAAATACAGAAGCTTAAAATAAGGGGATAATTTCCTTTGTATGTTTAAACCCAAAAAAGTTACTGTGTATGTATATTATTAATTTATTAAAATATTTATTTAAAGACTTGAAAACAATTTCTCGTATATTATACAATCTGCGTGAAATTTAATGATACTATGTTTAGGTTTTAAATCGTTTACTCATATATTTATTTATTTGTTTTTGTGAGTAAATTGTTTAAAACGTAAACACACACCCACATGGTTTAGTTCATATAGTTTTGAATCCCAAACTGTTAACTATCATATATATTTTTTTTAATAAACTAGATTACATCAAACTAAACCGGTGGTCAATTCTGTTCTTTGAACACACTAATTTTTTGTTATTTTTTACCCCTTCCCTTCCAATTTTATTTATTGGCATGATAACATTTTTTTTTAATTGCGTGCAGTTTCTCTGTTTCACTCCATCTTGTCTACGCGTTTATCATCACATTATTGGTGACTCTAATTGAAATTAAGTATCAAGGCTTAAGCAGCAATCCTTTCCAAGAACCAAGCATAATCATGTTACTTTTTCTCGTAGCTATATTTACTCATGCCACTGCACTAATTGCAAAAATAATCCTTCAAACAGATGATAACACATGGCCAGCAAATATTATCTTTCATTTTTCTGGGATACTTGCCATAGAGACACTCCTCTGGACTCTCGTCGTTTTATTCTGGTTGTGGATCATCGTCAATGTTATTTCGTTATTGATAGTAGCATTATGTTTTTATTACAAGAATATATTTATGTTCCTCAACAATCACCTCGATACAAGTTTTCGGTGGATGCTAGAAAATTGCAAGAAAGTTGTGCAACAAGATATACGTGCTCAGACGACAGTTTTAGAAACAAGGGTGGCTTGACATATTGTGTGGCTTAAAGTCAAATTGTAATGTGTCTTGAGGATTAAATATCACAGTAATATTAATTAGAGTATCAATAAAAAAAAAAGAGAGGATGGGTATTAGTGATATAATTGTGTTAGTTGATGATTAGTAATATAATAAAATTAGTCCATAGTAATTCTTTAAAAATGTATTTTAAAATATATTAAAGTGTAGTTTTGATGAAGGTTATACTTTTTGACTCTAATATAACGTTTTTAGAAGGATGACCTATTTAAACATGACTTGATTACATTTAAAGAATAGTGCGATAATTGTAGTATAATTTTAGAGTGTCAATTCAACAGAAAACCAAATTAAAAGAATAATGAAAGAAACGAAGAAACTAAAGAAAAATATCAAATAATTAAAAATAAATAAATATTAATTTAAATACAAAATTAAGTAAAGTAAATTAAATTTTATACTAGATGTAAGATGATTAAAATTCAGAATTCATCAACATTAATTTTAATATTAATTATATCAAATTATTTTATTCACACAATTTAATTCATGTACATGTAATAACAAATATGTACTCATGAAAAATATAACAAAAAAAATTAAAAATAATAATCACATGTATAATAAAAATTCATTAATTAATAGTAATTATCAAATTATTAAATGTATTCTTAATAAGAAACTATAGTTAATATCTAATAATTACTATTAATATTCAGATAATATAAATAAATTATAAAATATAAAAAAATATTTCTAAACTTATCTTAAAATTTATTAATATAATCTGATAAAATAATAAAATTAATAAATATTAAATATTAAAATTAGATAAAAATAATTCAAATATAACAATATTAAAATAATCAAAATTTTATTATTCTCTTAGTATAAAAAAATTTAATAAGACATAATGAAATTTGAACATAACAAAATTATCTCATTACAATTTTTCATTGCAAACAAGATATCTGCAATTTCTCGCAAATCCACTCTGCATCACGTCCTCCTGTTTCTTTCCTCTTTTCTCCGCAAGGCGCAGCGCTCCTATTCTCTGTGTAGCCGCCTTTTTATATGAATAATATGTTTGCTGCCCTTTTTGAATTGAGCTTGCCATTGGGCCGTGAGCCCTCTTTCATTTAAATGCGTCCTTTTCATTGTTTCTACTTTCTAATGCAAGCTTCGTCACTTCATTCACGCAAAAGTTATACGTGGACCCCAATTGCTCTAAATTCAAGTTTCATGCACATTCCAATGTGTAATTATCAAAATTAACTAATTATTAAATCCTATTAAATATATATATAAATTATTGTTTAAGAATATTTTAAAATAAATAAAATTTAATTTAAAAATACACATTAATTCTAATAATTTTTATTTATATTTTAATATTTTAACTCAATAATAAAATATTTGAGAAACACTTTCGCGCATTCATCATGACCTATTATTGAAGTCTACATTTTTCAACATCAAAAGCAACACTTACCTTCTTCACTTTATGAGTACACTTATAAAGCGTTCCCTTATGTCAAATCCTATGAATACGCTTGCAAAACATTCTCATATGTCAAATCCTATGAGTACACTTATAAATCCTTTATGTCATTTTATAATTCATAGGTCCAACCCGACTCGATGACCTGACTAACCCGACTCAACTCAATATAAAATATCTGAGTTGGTTCGGGTTATCGAGTCACTTCGGGTTCAACCCGAACAACTCGATCATTCATTAGTTCGAGTGACGGGTTCAAAAATTCAACTCGATGACCTGATCCGATGACCGGACTATCCGAGAAACGATGACGTTTTGCCTAAATATTTCTTTCATTTCTTCACTTCTTCCTTACCCGAGCACTCATCTTCCCAATTTTTCATCCTTCCTTCCTTTCTCACTTTCTCACTTTCTCTCCCAAATTGAAACCCTAAGCCCTACCTTCGCTAATGCTGCTCAACTCTCTCTCACTAGAATCCTCCTCTCCTCTTACAAGTGGAAGTGACGATGGACTCTCCAACCTGCACATTCCATTTCGTGAACGACATCGTCAAAGAGGTCAGTCACAGGAACGAGGCGGCAACAGTGGGGCTCATCGCTAGGAACGGAGGAGGTTCTCCGTCCAGTGATAGATGTTGGCGAGGTCCGACGATGACAATATAGTGCTCGAACGGGGTGGCAAAGTCAGATCTGGCAGTGTAGATTGCATATCCAAGGACACAAAGTCAGATCCCATGGTAGAGAAGTCATGTCTCATCTACAATGAAGTCAGATCCCATAGAGGCGAAGTCAGATCCCATGGAGGCGAGTCGCCAATGGTTCTCCTAGTGTTGTGCTTCTGTTGTTCGATCCAACGCCATGCTTCGAGTTCTGTTGTTTCTAGTGTTGTGCTTCTATTGTTCGATCCAACATTGTGCTTCAAGTTCTGTTGTTTCTGGTGTTGTGCTTCTAGTTTCCGTCACGCCCAGTCACTAGTTCACCCTCATGCCTCTAGTTCTACTGCTTTTTCCAATCCATGGCTTGATGTTGAGTGTGAGTGATACCGGTGAGTGTAGTCACTACTTAGTTTAATCCGATGGCCAATTTAAATAGCAAGACAAAAGAGTACATTGGGCTAGAAAAGTGGAAGAGTCTATTTGAACAATCCAACTACCCGACCCAAACCAATCCGATTATAATCAAGTTAGTTTAATTCAAATTACCCGAATTTTTTTTTCCAAAATCGACCCAACCCAACTCAACCTCAACTAATTAGTTTAGATTTTTTTCCCCCTAAACTCAAACCAACCCCACCCGTGAACACCCTTATTTTATATGTTGATTGTCCTCTCACCTAAAGCATCACTTTTCAGGCATTCCCTTATGTTGTTATTTTTTTTTAACCTCTTATAATGACTACTTGTAAAAGTACCATTTGTTAATTTTATATTACACATGCCTTCTAATTAAATTTGATAAAACATTCAAATGCTTCATTTTTTTAATATTTTTAATGTCATTTATTTTATATATTATTTTTATAGAATTTTAATTTTAAAATATATACAAATTTATATAGTATAAAATTTCAAGCAATAATATAAACTAATTTTAACATTTAACACATTGTTCAAAGTATTAATCAAGTATCCACAATAACACATTGATCCAAATATTAATCAAATAATTCAAAGTACTAGAATTGTCACTATCATCATAATCCAAAGCACTTAATCAAAATATAGATATATATAATTCACAATGTATGAGAAAATCATCTTCATCAGGCTCTCTTCATGAACATTAAATATACTAAATAACTCTATTGTCATTCCCAAATACAGTATCAGTATTGTCCTACAAATATAAAACACATGGCTTGTCAGTTAGACATCAGAAAAACACAACACAACATTATTTCAAGAAATTGTCACCAGTCAAATTGAAATAAATAAACCCAAAAAAGATAATAATAAAATTGAAAGGATCTTCAGGCTTTGTAAAAGCACAACACTATAGTTTATCTCAGCTTAAGAAAAAAAAAATTGTTTTCTAAACCATCGCAACCAGATCAACTAAGAAACACTCATACTCACACCCTGATAAAGATATTCCACTCCAAATACAAAGTACAAAGTAGCATACAAAGGATATGATACCAAGGAGGAGCAACCAAAACCAAACACTCCAAGCATGGACAAGGGTCAAATGCGAAACTAGACAGTATAAAGAACAATGTGCATAGCCCTTCCAATAGGAATGCAACATGAGCAGACCACTGAATGGAAATATCACCCCTCCCCCCCAAAAATCGATGCATGCTAAAAATATGTCCATAAAGTAAATTGCACCAAGAATGCATAATGCAGCCCACCGACAAAGCAAGGAACACCTGAAAATGTATCACCCTGAAAAAATATGTTAGACTTGTATATGGATACGGAAGTAGCCTAATACTTGCTTAACATGTCTGTTAAGTTTTGTGACTGTCTGAGCACGTTTAGGTACTTTGTTGCAACGCTATGTGTGGAAAATAGTTATTTTTAGCTCTGAAAGTGGCTTAAATTGCTTAGTTTGTAGAAATAAATGTGGAGAATTTATTTCTAGGCCACAAATGTGTAAATTGTGCTACAGTTAAAATTTATGATTTATCAGAGTTTGGTATTTTTAAGCATACTGATTGTGTGTTTTAATACCAGATTGACAACCAGCAGATATGGAAAAATATGGAAATGGTAAAAATAGATTTTTAATGAATCATAGGATTTGGTGAAATCTGAATGTTCTTAGCAGATATAAGTTTTAGCATGGTTTTAGGGGCAAAATGGACTTTTCCTCCTATTTCTCCCTATTAACTCTCGGTTGAGAGGGGTAGGAGAGGCAGAAAACGAAAAGAAAGAAAAGAGAAAAGAGAAAGAGAAAAGGAAGAAGGAAGGAGAAGGAAGAGGAAGGAGGAGGAGGAATCAAGTGGAGCTTGGATCTTCCATGGTTATCCTTGACTTCATCTTCATCTTGTCTACAAGAAGTAGGGGTTTTCTACTCATCTCTTTCTATATTTGTCATTTTCACCATAATTGCACCTTTGGTGCTTAAAGGGTCAAAATGAGATATAGGTATGTTTTATGAGACTTTCTTACTTGGATGAGTTATAAGTAGTGTTTATAACTTGTTCATGCTAAGAGTTTGGATTAGGAACTAGAATCTAGCCATTTGGACCTAAAAGGTGCAAAGTGTGGATTTTAGGGTTTTGATGAATGATTTAGTGTTTTGATTCAATTTTGATGAAATCAATTAGTGTTTTATGTTTCCTTTATGTTAACAAACTTGTTAGGAACCCTAAATCACTTAGAAACTGAGTTGGAGTGGCCAAAATCCAAGATTTTGGCCAATGAAACAGTGTTTCGCATTCTGCAGAATGGTCACGCCTAGGCGTGATATTTCCATGCCTAGGCGTGGGTTGATCAGTTTTCAGCCCTGCGAGGCAGAGAGAACCACGCCTAGGCGTGGACAAGGCTACATTCAGACAACTTGCATTATTTGTTGCATAACTTGAGTTGTAGATATCAGAATGACCTGATTCCGAAACCAGTTGAAAGTTACGACATAAGACTTCATGTGATATAAATTTTAGAATTATTGAAGTTATGATGTACTTCTGGTACATTTATGAAAATTAGCCTTTTTAAGGATATTTAATAACGTGAGAATATGATAAATCAAAGTGATTTATAATGCTATTTATGTGAGATAATTAGGCATGGATATATATATGTATATTGTGAAATATGAATTGAGAAAATGAGTTTCCATAAGTGTTGGAATCACTCATGTTTACGCTTTTGAGAGTATTGAATTACTTTTAAGAGTATTTGGATAAAATGGTTGTAAACTGAACTTGATGTGCATATAAATCAATTGTGGAACTAATTATATGATGTAATTAGTAATTGTTGTGCATGATAGGATTGTGAAACATAGTTGAGGTGTATGGTTTACTCTTTATGTTTGTGTGTGGATAAGGATGGATTTCCTTATGATTCCGATGATGGACTTCCTCGTCGTTTTGAAGACCGTGTAGTTGATGGATTTCACTACTCGGAGTGTTATTTTCTGGATGGACTTCCAGTGCTTGTCCAAGGTTATGGATGTGACTCCATTACTTTGTTCAGGACTCATGCATTCATGACATTACCATGGACTTGGTATCATGCATTATTCACTTCATACTTAAGTTATTGCATAGGCATATACATTAGACATACCTTGGCATAACATGGCAATTGTATGAGCAGTTACTATCATGACATAAAGTCATAAACATTGCAATTGTATGGGCGATTGCGTGTCTCTGAGATGGAGATGTTGTTGTTGCGTACTTTTGAGATAGGAGTGTTATTGTGCTTCTGTGAATGAAGTGTATTTGTAATGTATGTAAATCAATTGTTATCCTAATTATTGTAGGTAACTAGGGATTGTATTGTATGATTTGACTAGTTGAGGTGTAATGCTTCTCCTAGTTGTTTGATGGGGTGAGATGCCTCATTGTAAAAGAGTAGTTGAAGATGGGCATTCCTTCTTTACTCTTGGCGACCCAGAGTAGTCGAGGTAGGGCGAAGTTCTCACTACATATGATGAGTAGTTGGGGTGGATTTATCCTCACTACGACTCATACAGGCATGACAATAGTATATGATTGTATGAACGGTTGTATATTATTGTTGTTGGCTTCGGGGAATGAAGTGTAATTTACTTCTATGATGTGAAGTGTGATTTTATTAGTTGCATGTGGAAATGAGTTTTCTATACAACTTATAAAATGGGAATCTATTTCGGGAAAAGAAAGGACATGATTTTAGCTTTTGTCACCTTTCTAGTAATATTGTGTTTCACCTGATGTTTTTCTCCGAAATAACTGAAATGATTGTGATGACATGTTTTAACTGCATGGAACTACTGAGAATGCGTAATTCTCACCCCCTGTATGTGCTTTCCATAATGATTCCAAGGAGGAAGCTTTGTGAGAAATGAAGCGAACGAAGTCAAGAGCTTGGAGTGCTTAGCTTAGTGTAGCTAAGTAGTTTATTTTGAAATGATGTTTATATGGTATTTATGAGGATTACTGTTATGATGTAATATTTATATATTCATTCATGGTTCATATTTTCTATATAATGTTGTTATGTTATATTGAAAATTGCATAGCTGTTAAGTAACAGGTCCGAATCTAGTGACTGTGATAGTATATTATGGTTATTAAATTTGGGATGTTACATAAACCTATGCATATGCATTACTAACAAACACTTATTAAACCAAGCAACCATTAACAAAATCAACAAGCACCCCCACCAAGCACACACCTTGCACCACATGAAGGTTTCTGGACTATGTAAGCACTAGAACTGCCAATGTGGGACACTCTACGTAGTCAGTCAGAGGGCACACAAATATCACTAGGATTAAAAATTCTGGACCCAGTCCGCTAAACTAGTAAATCAAAAGATAACTATCCACATATATAGTTCCTGCTAATTAAACCAGAGTTACCACCCATCAGCAGCATCACATAGAAATTCCATAGTAACACACCTAGAATGGGTACACTTGAATAGCAATTACCTTATGCAATGCTTCCACCAGAGCTGGGATAATACTGCCAGTCAAAAACTTCAAATAGGAAACATCCCGACCTTGAGATTGCCCTTTTTCTATAGCTAACTTTGCAGAACGTAATACATCTAGCATCTATGAAGCACAGACACGGACACGAGACACGACACGGACACGGATACGAAGACACACCAACTTCAAAAATTGTAGGACACAGACACGACATATATATATATATATATAATTTCAAAATTTTAGAAAAAAAATTTCATAATTCATTAATATCATTTCTATAAACTTGAAGATTTATAATATTTTAATATATGTCATATATGTCAATATTTGCTATCTAGCAAGCCCCTCCTAAAAAATATGGAACATAATTTCTATTGACATAATCTAAAAAATTTCTTAAACTAACTTCTCCTAATAGAACTAATCATGTACAAGTACATGTGTATAAAAAAATAACTACAGGGAATATTAGTGTGAGGCAAGCTTCGGTGACTTGACAAAGTGGATGACTTGATATGAGCAGAGGTAGAAGGAGCAAATGAAAATAGTACTATATAAAAAGATAAAACTTAAAAGTCTAATAGTGACGTGTGAAAAGATAAAACTTAAAATACTAGTATGTGAAAATAGTGGCTTGGGACGTCAGTCATGTGAGTTTGAGTGAGTTACAAGCTTACTAATTGAACGTTAGTCATGAAAATTAAGTTTTTTTAAAAAAAATATTAATGGGTCGTGTTCAAGTCGTGTTTTAGTCGTGTCTGAGAAGTGTCCGAGCGTGTCCGAGACGTGTCCAAATTGAAAAAATAATATTTTTTAATCGGACACATTTGGACACACATGACACGTGTGTCGTACGAGTGTCTTCATGTGTCTGACACGGACACGTGTCCGACACAGAGACACACCTCATAATCAGCGTGTCTGTGCTTCATAGTCTAGCATTGCTTAAAAATATTAGAAAAGATGAAATATTAATGATAAGAAAGCACATTTATTGTACAAGGGAAAATAACAGTCCAAAGTTGCACTTGAACAATAGTTTTTATACCTGACACAGCTGCATTTCTAACCTCCTCATGGAAATATAATTTAAGGAGTGGAACTAAAATTCCTGCAACCTAAATAACATACAAATTATTAATCAGAAAAAAAATGTAAAGTAACACTTAAATTATCCATAATATGCAAAGGTTTTTTATAGTGCTGTAAGCCTAACTTGATCAATCCATGGAAAGAATCCTTCTTTCACCTCATCAGCGTAGCAACAAAGCATGTTACAAGCTGTAGCTTTTTCCTCCAGGACACGAGTCTTGATTCCAATTCTTTTGTCCCCAAGAGTGATGGTCTCCATGCTATAATGGATAAATAAAACTTAGTTGGACTTATCTTTCCTAACAGTGAAAATATATCAATGTGTGCTTCTTATTCTCCAGTAAAATAAAAATCATATACTACGTATACTATTTTATACATTTAAATACATATACTATTTTATACATGCACATATAGTCATATTTGAGTTTACTTAACATTATATCGATCTTACCTAAATTTTAATTAAATATACGCACATTTTTTATGACTCAAAATTAATGCGCTATTTTAGTGTGCATAAATTAATTTGCCAAAAGAATTTCTCTTTACTTTATTTACATCATTTTGCTGAAAGATATACTTTGAATTTGATAGATATTTGGTTCACATCTCTATCCTTTATTGAAACTACTGCAATAAGTCAATAATCATCACAATCTGAATATGAATTCCACACATCAAATGACAAAAGAGACGGATAAAAATTGAACACCACTTCACTTAAGCCAAATGCTTTTAATGCCAATTAACCTCTACTAAGCGTCTTTCTTTTTCTGTTCTGTTTATATATATAAATAACATTATTCTACTAATTATGGTGACTAAGCAGATAGCATATAGCAGATAGCAGAAGGAGAGCAACAGTAATTCATGATTAAAGTTTTGTTCAGCTTGGCAGAATTCTATTTGCATACACTGACACAAAAGTACAGGATTTGAGTCCCTTCCTTGGTCTTTGAACTTGAACACAGAAGTACCATGATTGAGGCCAAGGCGAGGCCACCTTGAATAGGAATATAGGCCAACCACAAAAATTTGCACCAGAATGGAGTGCCAGTGAATTATGAATAGCTACTACAAGCACAGACACAGTCACTGAGTCAGAGGAGCTATGTGACAGAGATGAGATTAAACTCATTAAAGTGACATTCTCTTTTTATATTAATTTTTAAAGATATTCTCATGTCAGAACACTCTTTTTAATAGTTGCTAAATCTCTTACTCTTCTATAAGTATTAAGTGACATTCAAGTCAATTCAGATACCAACACCCACCTAAACCTCTCCAAATTGTTGATAACTTGATATAGTTCCAAATGCTAATCCAAGACTCAGACACAATTCTTATCACACACCCAAACTTTGCCATCCACATTGAACAACTATCTGCATAATATATATTTATATAAAATCTTGATTATCAAAGCTTTAAGGAACTAATATTAATTTGAACTTGTTACGGAAGCTTCTTTTCCTGCTAAAAGCAGTCTCCTGCAGTGAAATAATAATTATCATTCAATCCACAAATATAAAAACCCATAAATGATCTATATATAGAGAAGGAATTATATGTAACATTACTCAGTCCAAAGATTATTCTATTTTCATACATGAACAACATCAAATTTAAAAGCTCTTGAAGACTTAAAAATTATGAAAAAATAAGTTCCATGAATAATGTCAATGTTTCAACCACACCATAGACTCTAGAAGGAACCAGTAACCACTGTACACAGCCAATAGCAGGGTCAATAGCCAATATTGCATTCTATATTAAATCATGTGTTTATTTTTTTTTTCTAGAGTAAATTATAGCATCACATCCATTTGAATGACCAAGGACAACAATCAGTATAATCATGCACGAACAAATTAAGAACAGTAACAGAATCAGAATGTTTTCAATATGTAAATTCTGTTACTTCTTCATTTCATATAAACAAAAGTCAGCAATGATTTATATAGTCGAAATTGGAAATATGTCCTAGCTACCATACAAAACATGTTCAGTAATTAAAATAAAGGTAGTAAACAAATATAAAGCGCTGTGTTCTAGCTATTGATATGGTGTAGAAAGAAGTCCCAACAACTTATCTATGACCCTTAGAGTTGAAAGAGAAACAGAGAGAATCAATGAAGAAGGGACAGAATCAATGAAGCCAGTGGATGAAAATGTTTCTCAAGATTATAGGTTGTCTTCTTACTTTGCAGGAGTAAGATTGGACCTAAACTCCCAAGGAGATAATGAAGCTGCAACAAGTTGTAAACAACTGGACTTGAATAGATTCAGTTGGACCTGAGAGACCTAACACTTGAGTCTTGACACTTGACACCGAGTGGAGAAGGGATACAGAAAACAATAATGGAAGGAACAGTGTGTTATTACAATATCCACTGCTCTTTCTTTCACCCAACAAGGTGATCAGATACAAATCATTTTTAGCCAAATGAAATAAGTTGCAACAACAAAGACCAATGATCAATTTGTAATCAGTCATTATTGATCCCAAATTCTGATTTGAAGTATATTGTGAGGTAGGTGTCTAAGTAGAGATTAATCACATATATTCAGAGAATATGAGAAGAATATGAAAATACCTTGTGACCAACCTTAGGAAAGGCTTACTCCTCTCACTACCTCACTTCTTTCCTACCTTCTCCTCCTCAATTAATCATATAACTCTACAAAGCATTATATTTAATTTTTATTAAAGGTAAATTGAAATACTCTATTTTTGCCTAATTTGAATCCAGTTTCAGAATATATGCATGTCACAAATGAAAAAGGTTTATTGAAAACAAATTGTCATCAAATTTTGGGCTAACAAACTGATACAATAGTGAGTTAAAATCAACAGAGTTAAATCAACAGAGCAAATGCCATTTTATAGAGCAAACCCACAAATCCACAAATCCTAAACGTGAGCACAGAGAGAACAGAGCGAAATTGAGGAACGCAGCAAATCCACAAACCCACAAATGGACATGCAACCCAGCAATAATACACATTGGGAAACCTGAAATCAAATCAAAGAGAGGTACCTGAAATCAACACAGTAACTAAGAGAAGTGACTAGATGAAATCAAAATTGGGGAACAACATGCAACAACTAAGAGAAGTGAAATCAATGCGGCAGCACGCGCGGCACCTGAAATCAACGCTTCCTCCTCATTTACTTGGTCTTGCGGGTATTGAGAGGGTAGAGGATGGACAACAAAGAGAAACGCATACCTGAAGAACAGCGGCACGCATCCGAAACGACACGCAACAAACCCTAACGGAAAGAAGGCCGTACGGTGGAGACGTAGAACAGAGGCTGACGAAGAATAAAGGGAGTGGGTCACGGTGGAGACGTACGGGGACTGGCTTTGAGGTTTTGAATGTAAGGGAGATTGGCTGCTTTGAGGTTCTGAATGTAAGGGAGTGAATCATGGCAGTGTTGTTTCGAAAGGTTTGCCAAAAAAAAAAATTAGTGGGAAAACAATTCTGGCGCGGTGTAGAAATAATTTAGAGCACGTTTAGGAAACTTGTCCCTAATAGTTAAATAAGTAACGCTTAATCAGCGTTATATTTTATCAGAAAAAACATACTTAAATATGGTATAATATGGCAATGTTTAAAAAGTGTATTTTTTATACTTTAAAGGTATGTTTTTTAAGTATTGTCAAAAAATTGTGGCCAAAATTACTCAAAAAAAAATTATTTTTGTAAAAGTGTTGCTTATTAAGACTTAAGACTATACTTTTTAAGTGTAATTTAAAAAAGTGTAGTCATAAGTCTCATAAAAGGTTACTTTTATAAAAGTGTTTTCTATTAAAACTTAAGAGTATACTTTTAAAGTATAACTTAAAAAATATAATCATAAACTAATTTTGTTATAATAGTGATTAGTTATTAGTTAGTTACTCTCTTATATTCTATATAAGACATACTATTAGCTTGTTGTACCAACTTTACACTTTCAATAAATCAGATTTGTCATTTTTTTCTTAAATCTCAATTTTTTCTCTTCTCTACCATATTTTCTAATATGATACCAGAGCAATATTACTCACCTTGAATTTTCTTACATCTTTTCCTTTATTTTTCTTTTAATTTTCTCTTCCTTTTTCTTCATCCAAACAACTTTTCAATCATTTATCTTGTTCAATTCTTGTTGTTTTCTTTCCAACAAAAAATATAAAATTTGTTAGATTACTCTCTCTCTCTCTCTCTTGCCTTTTATACTTGATTCCTTTCTATCTTCCAACACTTTCTCGGAAACTCAAATTTTCTCTCAATTTCAATTTTTCACATTTTAAATTTTCATTCTCAATCTAGTTCAATCTTGTTCACTGGTGAAGTGGTGAGTTTCAAACTCGATTCTTTGTCATATTCAAAACTAGATCAAGAGACTTCACATTTGTTTTCTTATTCAATCTTGACTTTTCGTTTGTGAGCATCTACTCTATGTTGGCTTTGATATGTTCCCACTGCATTCTTTGTGGTTGGAAGTGCCGTTTTCTGGTGCCATCTGGTTGAACCGATTCCAGTGCGATCCACTCTCTCTTACTTTGATCAAAGTCGTGCGTGTTTCTAATTTCAGAGAAGCGTTCCAGATTCTAATATTTGATGCTAAAATTTTATCCACTTTGTTGAAGTGCTAGAACATGTGTCAAAGATTTCTGTTGATTCCATGCTTTGTGGCTCCTCCGATTGTGTTGCACCTTGATTTGGTCTAAGTTGCTTCTAAAGTATAGAGCAATGCACTTTTCCAGATTATGCACATAAAATGATGATGTGTGTGAGATATTGAGAACATGGTTCTCTTCATTTTTGTATGAAGTTTGTTGAAGAATTGCAAACTTTGATTTCAGTTTTAGTGGTTAGGTTCTCAATTCATGGTGTCGCGGTGCTCTTTAGAACAAAATATAAGAAAATAATACTATTTTGAGGAATTACTTGATCTTTTTAATTTGTTTGAGCCCTCTAATTTGGGAATTTACTTGATTTGGTTGTTTGGAGCATAATTGTGTTAGTTTTGCTGATTTTTGCTAAGTTTCGAATAGTTTTTTGCTGTCAAGTTTATGGTTCAACTTTGTCCAGATTTTGTTCAGCCTTGATGGCTTTGATTTTTACTTTTAGCAAATCGTTAAGCCTTGAATCTAGCTTCTGCTTGAGTGGTTAAGCATTTGTCTTAATTTGGCATTTGATGATATTGTTCCTATAATTTGGGATTTCTTGATGTTTAGAAGTCCATAGAGTCCAAAATTTGAGCAATTTTTTACCAATGTTAATTCTAACAAGTCGACTCACTTCAAATTCAATTTCATTTTCATTTTTGCTGATGATGATTCTGTTGTGATTCATTTGTTTAGGATGAGAGTCGTAGAGACTGATCTGTCAATTATTTTCATATCTTGAGTATCATATGTTTGATCTAATTGGACTTCATATGTGTTTAATTGCTAACTTTTAGATAAGTTTCTGGATATGAAGTTTAATCGGATTTTTATTGCGAAACTATGCTTAAGTTTGTTTATAAGCACTCATAATTGTATTGTGTTTTTCAGGAGATCAATATCACCCCTAGAAGCAAAAAAAGAGAGAGGAATTTAAAGAAAGTAAGTGACACGGCCTGTGTCATATGACACGGGTTGGGTCGTGTCCTTCTCTGGATTTTTAACATGGACCTGACCAACAACACGGCCCGTGTCATATGACACGGGGTAGGCCGTGTACATCTCTGTCTTCACAAGAGGATCCAATTTTGAGCATTGACAATCTACACGGCCCATGTCAAATGACACGGGATGGGCCGTGTTTCTCTCTGACTCGCAAATCACTTGAACTTTTGTTAATAGAACCTGACACGGGGTAGGCTGTGTCAAACAACACGGCCCGTGTCGTCGCATCAGAATATTAGATACGAATTTTAATGATGTGCTAAGTCTCAAAAGTTATAAATAGGGTTATCTAAGGTCATAAAAAGGGAGTCTGGACTGGGAAACTGTCAAGAGGCTAAGGAGAAGACCAAGAACAAGGGAGAAGGAGATTAGATCGAAGATTGGAGTTTTGGGTTCGAGCAATTGGAGATCAATCATCCCTAACCTTTGGAAACTAGTTTGATCTTTAGTTTTCTTCTGCACTTCTATTCTTGACAATGTTTTTCTTCTTCTATTCTTTTGGTTTTGAATTTGCCATGTGTGACTAGTTTTCTTATATGGTTAAGGGAAGATGAAACCCTATTTTTGATTATGTGATTCTTGCATATTTTCTTATATCAATACAATTGTGTTTTTATTCATATGTTTCTGTTCTTAATTTAGTATAAAGATTTTTATACTCTTTGCCAATTTCAAAAGTGGTAAAACTAGGATTGCTATGCGCGGTTGCGGTGGTAGGACTAGTGAGGCATATGATCTAAGTAATTTAATCCCGGTGTGAGATTGGATCTTAGTGTGATTGGTTTTCTAAATCTTAATGCAATTAATAAGTAGGTGTAAGAGCAGTTACTTTACAAATAATTACTGATTAGGGATTGATTTGAGTGGTTGCTGAATTAACCAAAACTTAAGGAAAACAGAGAATTAATCTCACAATCACATGAAAACATAATTGACCATATTGGTATAAAGGATATGTGGGTTAGCATAATCATATAAATCTAGTGGTGGATTCCATCTCTTAACCATTATCTTTTAATTGATTTTCTAAATTATATTTACTGTTTTTGTTTTGGATTCAATTTCTGTTTTTACTTTCAACAAACAAAACCCCCGTTTTATTGTTTACTATTTTTGAGTGTTTAAATTAGGATTCAATTTATAGTGTTAATTGAATTAGTTCTCTGTAGATCGACCCTTGCTAACTACAACTGGTTGCAAGGTTTTTATTTTTGGTGGAACTTAGCAACTGATTTTCATTCTAAATTTTAATCACAATCCACACCACACCAAATTTTGGCGCCGTTGCTGAGGAACTAAGTGTTCAATTGCGCTATTAGTTTGTTTTCTATTTTTTCATTCTGTTTTTATTTCATTTTTTTAATTCTCTTCTTCCTCCTTTTCGACTATTTTGCAGGTGTTCATGTCCAGTGGTGACGTAAACGAGCAATTGAGGAACCTAAGGCATTACTTTGAACAAGTCAGCTCACAGTTTCCTCTTTAATTCACACCTGCTGACATTGAAACTGCCCGCCACATAGATCTATCAAATTCTGAGATATCTGAGGAGACACCTGAAGAAGTGGTGATGGCAAAATCTACTCTAAGGACGTTGGGTGCTCCAAATGTAGATCAACAGCCTCTATGCATAGAAATTCCAGTAAATGAGGAGGCATTTGAGTTGAAGTCTGGCTTGATCCTTCTTTTACCATCTTTCAATGGATTAGCTAGAGAGGACCCCAATAAACACCTGAAGGAGATCTATGTGGTGTGCTCTAGCATGAAGCCTGCAAGAATTCCAGTGGATTAAGTCAAGCTAAGGGCATTCCCATTCTCTTTGAAAGATTCTACAAAGGAGTGACTATACTACTTGCCACCTGGACCCATCTAAACATAACAGGATATGGCTCGAGCTTTCCTAGACAGATATTTCCCTGCCTCAAAGGCCGCAACTATCTGAAAAGAAATTTGCGGCATCCAGCAAAGGCATGGGGAATCACTTCATGATTACTGGGAGCGGTTTAAGAGGCTATGTGCTAGTTGCCCTCAACATCAAATTAGTGAACAACTTTTGATTCAGTACTTCTATGAGGGTATGCTAGTGATGGATCGTAATATGATTGATGCTACTAGTGGAGGAGCATTGGTTGATAAGACTCCTCAAGAGGCCAGGAATTTGATCTCAAGAATGGCTGCGAACACTCAACAAATTTTCACTCGAAATGACACTGGAGTGTGAGCAGTAAAAGAGGTAGAAACGGTCAATCTGCAACAACAAATGACCCAGTTGACTGCCATGGTTCAGCAGTTAATGGACAATGGAAAAGCAGCGGCGAATGCTTGTGGGATTTGTTGCTCTTCAGGACATCCTACTGATATGTGTCCCACTCTTCAAGAGGACACAAATGAGGAGGTAAAAATAGTAAGGGGATATTCTGGACCTTCTAACAACTACAACTCCTACTCCTACTCCAACACATATAATTCAGGGTAGTGGGATCATCCTAACTTGAGTTATGGAATACAACCCCAAAATCAACTTCCAGCTTATGGACATCTAGGATTTCAGCAGATGCAAGCACCTTTCCCCCCAAGACCACAACAAGCTCAAGCACCAAGGCAACCTGAACCTTCAATGGAAGAGCTAATGAGGCAAATGGCCACTAACAACATTCAGTTTCAAGAAGAAACAAAGGCCTCAGTTAACAACCTGCAAAACCTAATAGGGCAGTTAACCACAGAATTAAGCAAGGTGCAAAGCTTATTTTCTGAAGAACTTCCCTCACCACCGGAAGTGAATGTGGAGGAAAATGCTAGTGATATCACATCGCGAAGTGAGAAGTTGTTAGGTGAACCTACTTCTCCTCCACAAGCCACTGAAGAGAAAGACCAAGAGACTGAAAAGGTAAATGAGGAAGGGCAAAACTTTAAGGCCCCCAAGGTAAGTATTCTTGAACCCCTTCCTATTGTAGTGAAGGAAAGTTATGATGAGTTGTGTGATGAATTTCCTGATTTTATTGGTTTCAATAATTTTATTCAATGCCACTCATGTACTGATTGTGATGGTGTTATGACTTGTGCTATTTGCGCTGAGATTTCTGCATACTTGAGAGCTGATGATCATGTTCATGCAGCAACCAATAATATTGAAGGATCTACAATAATGTTCATGACACTGTTGCAGAATTTAAGACACAAAGGGAGATGGAGCTGAAGTCGTTATACGAACATTGGAAGTATTCATACTCAGTGAATGATAAACAACTTTCTGTGTTCGTGACCAAGAACCTCCTTGCTGAACAGGAGGAAAGATTGCTACAAATTTTGAAGGGGCATAAGAAAGCTTGGGATCCCGGTGATAACACTTTAGTGAAGTCCAAAGAAATTAAGAAGGATCAATGGGACCCTAGTGGAAGCTCTCATGCAACTTCAAGCATAAGTTGGTCATTACATTTCAAGCAATAGGACCCTGATGGAAGTCTCCTCATTTGATAAGGATGTTTCTTCTCTCTTTCTTTTATTTTACTTGTCCTAGTTTAATTGATGATTTTGATGGATATTATTTTTCTTTTGAGCTTTACATTGAGGACAATGTAGAATTTAAGTGTGGGGGAGGAGTTTACATTCTACTTTCTGTTTTATTTTTTTTTTTAATTCTGTTTTTTAAAAAAAGTGTGTTTTTGATTGATTTCCAATGATGTTTTGAGATTTGTGAAGTTTGAGTTTGAAACAAGTGAAATTCAGGGTTATGATTTACAAATTTCTTCTTCCGTCTTGAATTTGACATGTTTGACTTTGGATGTTTGATTGCTGGATTGAGATTGATAGATACATACCTTGTGAGATTTTGAGCCTATTGATGGATGAATTTAACATTTATGTCATTCTCCTTTTTCTTGTGTGATTTTCACTCATGTCATTTGATCACTCTAGAACTTGCTTTGATTCTTTTTGAGGTTATATTTTCACTTGCATGCATAAACATGATTGAGGCCTTCTTTATTCTTTCTTGAGTAACTATTTTGGCCAAATAGCTAACCTTGCATCTTTTTCCTTTTATTAACCCTTTGAGCCTATTGCCTATTCTTTGTCTTAGCTCATTATATGCCTTATGTGAAAAACCATGATTTCACCTTACCTTAGGGAATGAGAGAATATTGGTTCATTTTCATTGGAGAAGCTTTTTTGCTTGTGGGCAATGTGTAGTACAAGTGTGGGGGTTGTGTTCTTGATGTACAATATACAAAGTATTGGTTGAGAAAAAAAAATGCAAAGAAAAAGAATCAATGCAAGAAAGGTTGTAAAAGGAAAGAAAGAAAAAAGAAAGGAATATGTGAAGAGAATGTGCATTATATAGAATTGGGAGAAAAATTTCATGCTTGTTATTTGTCATTTAAGTTCCTTCCCAATATTCTTTTTTTCTCTTTGGTATTTATCTTGCTGTATCCATACTATTTCCTTCCCTTACCTTGTCCCCATTACAACCTTGAACAAAGTCCTCTTGATTTTTGTGTGCATGTGTTTGAGTAGTGGAGAAGTAGAAGATAAGCAAGCTTATGGTAGTGTATTTTTTATGGGCTGAATTGAGTGAAATACTTACCTTGTAAATACTTGAGAGATTGAGAGTACATCTTGTGAGGATCTATCATTCTTGATTCATGCTTTTCAAATTGAAGATACCTTGCTTGTTGGTTTGAGATGTGAAGATTTGCTATCTCTTGAATGTTTTGACCCCTTGAATCTTTTCTTGCTCTTCTTGCTTACGATCTTTTGCCTTTCTTGAATATCATTGGAAATTGAATTTTTTTTAAGCTTTTAAATTTGTTTTGTTTTTCTATGTTCCCTAGTTCAGTCTTATGTTTTGCCCAGGAGTGCAAAAGGCTAAGTGTGGGGGTATTTGATTTGTTAATTATTTTCATATCTTGAGTGTCATATGTTTGATCTAATTGGACTTCATATGTGTTTAATTGTTAACTTTTAGTTAAGTTTCTGGATATGAAGTTTAATCGGATTTTTATTGCGAAACTATGCTTAAGTATGTTTATAAGCACTCATAATTGCATTGTGTTTTTCAGGAGATCAATATCACCCCTAGAAGCAAAGAAAGAGAGAGGAATTTAAAGAAAGTAAGTGACACGGCCCGTGTCACATGACACGGGTTGGGCTGTGTCCTTTTCTGGATTTTCAACATGGACCTGACCAACAACACGGGGTAGGCCGTGTACATCTCTGTCTTCACAAGAGGATCCAGTTTTGAGCATTGACAATCAACACGGCCCATGTCAAATGACATGGGGTGGGCCGTGTTTCTCTCTGATTCGCAAATCACTTGAACTTTTGTTAATAGAACTTGACAAGGGGTAGGCCGTGTCAAACGACACGGCCCGTGTCGTCGCATCAGAATATTAGATACGAATTTTAATGATGTGCTAGGTCTCAAAAGTTATAAATAGGGTTGCCTAAGGTCATAAAAAGGGGGTCTGGACTGGGAAACTGCCAAGAGGCTAAGGAGAAGGCTAAGAACAAGGGAGAAGGAGATTGGATCGAAGATTGGAGTCTCGGGTTCGAGCAATTGGAGATCACTCATCCCCAACCTTTGGAAACTAGTTTGATCTTTAGTTTTCTTCTGCACTTCTATTTTTGACAATGTTTTTCTTCTTCTATTCTTTTGGTTTTGAATTTGCCATGTGTGGCTAGTTTTCTTATATGGTTAAGGGAAGATGAAACCCTAGTTTTGATTATGTGATTCTTGCATATTTTCTTATATCAATACAATTGTGTTTTTATTCATATGTTTCTATTCTTAATTTAGTATAAAAGTTTTTAAACTCTTTGCCAATTTGAAAAGTGGTAAAACTAGGATTGCTATGCGCGGTTGCGGTGGTAGGACTAGTGAGGCATATGATTTAAGTAATTTAATCCCGGTGTGAGATTGGATCTTAGTGTGATTGGTTTTTTAAATTTTAATGCAATTAATAAGTAGGTGTAAGAGCGGTTGCTTTATAAATAATTATTGATTAGGGATTGATTTGAGCGGTTGCTGAATTAACCAAAACTTAAAGAAAACAGAGAATTAATCTCACAATCACATGAAAACATAATTGACCATGTTGGTATAAAGGATATATGGGTTAGCATAATCATATAAATCTAGTGGTGGATTCCATCTCTTAACCATTGTCTTTTAATTGATTTTCTAAATTATATTTACTGTTTTTGTTTTGGATTCAATTTCTGTTTTTAATTTCAACAAACAAAACCCCCGTTTTATTATTTACTATTTTTGAGTGTTTAAATTAGGATTCAATTTATAGTGTTAATTGAATTAGTTCTTTGTGGATCAACTCTTGCTAACTACAACTGGTTGCAAGGTTTTTATTTTTGGTGGAACTTGGCAACTGATTTTTATTCTAAATTTTAATCACAATCTACACCACACCAGAGACGCTAGAAGTAAAGTTATGAACCTTGGCCATCACCAAATTTTCATATTTCCATATTACTTGTTAGCTTATGTGATTATAGCTTGATTCATTGTATTTTGTTGATTTTTGATTACTTAGTTGCATTATATTTTCATTGTATTTTCTCATTAGTTAGTTGTATTATACTTTTCATCTAAAGTTGGAGATGCAAAGTACACATACTCCAGCTTGCCAAGGGCTATTAGAGTTATAGTTGTGTTAGTTAATGATTAATTGAGGTAGTTAGCGATTAGTTACTAGTTAGTTACTCTCTTACATTCGATATAAGTCATACTCTTGGCTTGTTAGACTAACTTTACACTTTCAATAAAATTAGATTTCTCATTCCCTCTCAACTCTCAATTTTCTCTCTTCTCTACCATTCTACCATGTTTTCCAACAATAGGAAAAGAATGAGGCCTTTTATTAGAAATGAAACATTTAAAAAATCATAAGATCTAAAGCATAGGCTTTACTAGCCTTACCCTTGATCCGACACTGTTTAGAAAGCATAACTACAAAATAGACAGTTTTCAAAGCTTGATATTTCTTATTTTGACTTGTATCTTACTAGTGATTTAATGGATATATGTAATAAGAGAAGCTTGTGAAAATAAAATGAAATTGTATATTGTGTTTAAAGGATCCTAATAATAGAATCAAGTTGAGCCATATCAATACCAACAAAGGGTGGGTCGATATAGAAAGTAATCTTGACCCCTTGGGATGAGGATATGAGTTCAAATTCTAGGGGAGTAACTCTTGTTGAGAAATCGCATAACCCTTGTATTCTCGCGGTTGAATGAGAATTAGTCTTACGAGTGATTCAAATGGATCGAACCTGTGAAGATCCCTCGTTGTCTAAAAAAAGAAAAAAATACTTGAGGCATACTAATAAATTTTGGTTCTTAATATTTTAAGATTTAATAAATCTTATGCACTAGAAGTAATCATTAATAAACCAAGGTCAAATAATTAAGGGATGTCATTCATATATAAAACTATATTAAATTGAATGCCACGACTGGCTCCAAACGACAGGGCCTCCTGGAAAATTTATACAACTACTAAATGACCCTTTAACATCTGATTAGTGATCGCACGTGGTGTGAGTATCAATCTTGATGTAACCCAGTACCTACAAATAATCCTGCAATAGAGGGAGATAATGGAGATCATGATCCTCTTCTTTTAGCTGCTAACAAGAGACTCTCTTGTTTCTTAAATCTAGACCTTTCAATTGTTTTAAGCTTTTATCTATGGTTAAAATTATAACATGTCATTATAGTTGAAACTCGTCGTTTTACTTACCTTCTCTTTACTTAGTGTTTTTTTTTTTGCCTCCAACAATGAACCACTGTTGGCCTCCATCATCTTCCATCCTCATTTTACCCTCACTCCCATTCCAACCTGAGAACCATCTTCTACCCAAGGATTTCATCCTCTATTCATCAAGACCAATTAACTGACTCATGCCACGATGGAGAAACAAGAAGACCCACTAAAAAACACTTTTAGTGCAAAAAAAAAGGGAAGGCTATGGCCATCGTGTGGAGTGTGGGGAGGTGAGAAGCTTGAGGCCATGGATTCGGTGACTCAGATGGCGGTTGAGGGTGTCACCAGCTCTGTTGCAAGCAGTGGCTCGACAACGATAAGGAGGGATGATAGTTCATGGTGGTGCGGTTTGGGGTTCCTATTGGGGTTGTGATGGTGTCTTCTTCGCTATTGGATTATTGATCGTGTAGTTCGTACAATTTTCTAGGTTCGGTGATGGGCTCTAATCACGTTCTAGTGCCTATTACAAGGGCTTTATTGTAGTGGTTTTGGCAATTGTGGTGTTGTTGTCAACCATGGAACCTCGCATGTCGCCCTCCATCATTGTTCTAATCCGAAAACCACCTCAACCCAAGAATTTGATGCTTTCTTCATCGAGCTCAAGGGACATGTCGAAAGAGAAAATGTGTTAAATGTTTTCTTATTTTCTCAATGAAAGAAAACACCAAAATATATTGCCAAGTTTATTGTTCACACAAACCCCCCTTAAAAAGTCCCTCAGCTTGAGAAAATTTCAATTCCAAAATGTGAGCAAGCAGGAGAGAAACATTGGCATGGGAGCTGCTGTAATGTTACCTACATGTTCACCCAAGAGAAGGAAGAACATCAACAACAATAGTAACCAAGACCAAAATTTCTCAGCATCCTAAAAAACAGTAACCAATGTCTTGTTGAGTAATAGATATTTGGGCTTGATGGTTCAATGTTTAGAGGCTACAAAGAATTTGGAGAGAGATAGTAAATAAAATGGTGAGTTTTGATAATAGTAATGTGTTGTAACCTGAACTATTGATGAAAGCTTAACCCAAATGTATGGTCTAGATTTAAGGAATAGGAGGCTCTCCTGTTAGTGGCTAAATTGAAAAGATCCTGATCCGGAGATGATGTTGTGGTATGTACTACCCAAAAATTTTCAGCAAAGCTTGAGTTAAGAGTGAGCAGCAGTTGGTAGTTTTAGGTAGGGGTGTAAATTGGTTCGAATAATTCGACCAATCTAATCAATCTGAACTGAATTAATTAAATTAATTCGGTTTGGTTCGAGTATATTGATTGGTTAGGATAAAATCCAAACCAAATAAAGCTTAATTGGTTCGGTTCTCAGATTTAAAATTTCAAATCCGAAAATCGAATCAAACCGAACTAAACTAAATCATATTTAATTTATGTTGCAGCAAGCATTTGGCCTGAGAAAGCTAAGCTATTGATTGAATATGTTATTATGTAGATACTAGATATCTTAACAAAAGCCTCTGTCATTTCATTTTGACAAAAATCTGTCACCGTCACTAGCCACTCAAGTCATATCTACTCCGCCACAACTCACCATCACATCTATAAGTACATTGATTATGATTGATTGTTAAAATCTAGTATACATAAATTCTAACATTTTGTTTGTGCTTATTGCAGGATATAGGTGAAGTTCAAAGATAAATTGGATTTGATGAATGATGTTTGATGAATCATGATTTTTTTATGTTTAAATTGAGTTTAGATTGAGTTTGGATCGAGTTTGGGTGTTGCCCATTGTTATGTTGAGTACTTATGTTTCCTTTTAATTATGTTTAGACTCAGTTTAAGTCTTGTTGTGTACTTGTCTTTGTACTGATATCCATTGTTATATATCTTTTAATTATATTTGTTATTTAGACTTTGTCTATTTGTTGTACTCTGTAGTATGCTTATTGAGATAAATAAGTTTGATTCTATTTCTAGAATTTTTTTCATAAGTTTATTATGTTTGTTTTTGCTATAAAAAACTAATTATTTAACTGATTTTTGTGTAAAAAAAATTGTCAACCCGATCACCTGAACTAAACTAATCCGTAAATGTTTAGTTCGGTTTGATTCGAATTTAGCTATCAAAAAACACGAAAACCAAATCAAACTAACTAATTGATTTTGATTGGTTTAGATTTATTTTTCTCTAAAAATCAAACAAATCTGACCCGATTACACTCCTAATTTTAGGTGTTAAGTTAAAACTATCATCGGAATTGGCAAGCGTACAATACTTCATTTGTTTTGATGTCAACCCTGATCTTGGACCGAATTATACTGGACTTGGGCTCGAAGTTTGTGGAGTACTCTAATAGGAAGCCTAAACGGGTCATTACTTCATTCGTGCTTTCAATGTGTGCTACGATCTTCTTATTCTTTATTGGGTTTAGGCCCATAACTTTGGTCTACTCATCTGAGATTTTCCTGCTGACGTTACCGGCCCAATGTTTTAGCATGGCCACTTCAATCAACAGGTTGGTGAGTGGGTCCAGTGGGATGGTGTCAATTGTCAATGACAATCCTGAATCCTGAGCTTGTCAAAGGCAATTCATTTGGGAGCATTTTTCTTTTCTTTTTAATTATGGGCTAGCTAAGGCTAAGCTGGGGTAATTGTTGTTGGCACCCTGTTCTTCTTTTATTACTTTTTGCCATTGACAGAGGGCCTTTGAGGAGATTGAAGCTCTGATAAATTGAAGTCTTGAAGACAAGGCAGACTGAGTCTAAGAGTAAGCTCAAGTCCTTGCTTAGGGGAAAAAAAATTCCTACCAAAATTCATGCCGGTGATTTGATCGCAACATTGGTCAAAACTCAAAATTTGAGCATCTTGACAATGTTGGAAAAAGAGAAAAATGTGCTTTTGTCGAAGAGATAGGCACATAAATTGCATTTATTATTTTGCTTGGTAAGGCACATAATTGGATGCATGTTGGAAATGGTTGGAATCGTTGATACATTAATACCACATGAATTAGATATATTACAGAGCACAAAGTTGAGGACACTCTGCGACATGATGCTCTCATGATCAAATAGGTGTTTCACAAGAAAGGTTGCTTGATATTTAGGACTTCCTTTGTTTACATGACATGGCCAATGTTTTTTATTGAGCCATATGTGACTCTGTATCCATCCATAAAAGCATATGCTGATGACGAAATCAATATAAAACCATGACCATGAATGTGGTTGTGCAACATATTCTCCGAAAGTGTGGCTATGTGGTAAGAGTGTAAATTAGTTTAGATAATCTAACCAACCCAACAATCCAAACCGAACTAATTAGATTGGTTTGGTTTGATTCAGATATATTGATTAGTTCAGGTAAAATCTGAATCGAATAAGACTTAATTGGTTTAGTTCTTCGATTGAAAGTTTTAAACTCGAGAATCAAACCGAATCAAACTTTCTCTCTCTCTCTCTCTCTCTCTCTCTATATATATATATATATATATATATATATATATATATATATATATATATATATATATATATATATATATATATATATATAGGATCTTACTCTGGTGAGATGAGTCTTTATTGTAAGAGATGAGAGGAGTAAATATTGACCATTGGATCTTACATGAATGGTCAAGATTAGAACATAAATGCATGTGACTTTTTTAAGTGGTCACATGACCTTTAAATAACTTTTAATCTTGACCATCCATATATGATTGTATGGTCAAGATTTGCTCCTCTCACCCTCTCACAATAAAAACTCCTCTCACTAGATATGCCATATATATATATATATATATGAGGGAGGATCAACTTACACTAGTGTAAATTTTTTTTTACTTACACTTATTTTCAGCTGTTAGATCCACTTTCATCTAATAGTTATTTTTAATGAAATAATCTCAATCATTAGATGAAAGTGAATCTAACGGTTGAAAATGAGTGTAAGTCAAAAAAGACTTACATTGGTGTAAACCGATCTCCCTATATATATATATATATATATACATATATATATTCTAAACCCTGTTTTGCTGCTGTCGTTTTGATATTTTTGTCTCCCTTCACACTTTTGCTCTGCCCCTTTACCTTTCATTTTCATTTTGAACTCTAGCTACTGCATACCAACCCCTGCCCTTGCCCTTGTCCCTGCCTCTGCTCACTCCCTGCCACTGCTCAGTAAGTCCCCTTTTTCTTGAAGTATAATATAAATCTGTCTAATAGGAGTATTATCCAATAGATCTTATATTCATCTTTTCTATTGGTCACAAGTTGTAATCATAGAATATAATATTAAGGAATTGTAACACCCATGTGCAGAATCATGTGGGCTGAAGCTCAGTGTATGATGAATTTGTCATGCTAGCAATACTAAAAAACTATGTGTGTAGATATTTAGTTTGTATTGTTGCTATCAGTGTTCCTGGTTGAAGTCCTAGCATAAATTAGAGATGTTGTTTAATGCATTTTATGTCAATTATCAAGGATTGTGAATGTGTACTTTTGGAATTAATCTTATCTAGTGGATTATTTGTCACCTGGTTAGAGTAGTGATCATATCTAGAGGAATTTGGAGCTTAATTTTTTTAGATTTTGCTTGATGTTTTATTGAAACGGACATAATGAAAAGTTACATTTTGCCTAAGATTATAGAGTATGTTTCTTTTAAGATAGAATGATAGATTATGTATGTACCAATTTTTAATATCGTATAAACCTAACCTGGGAGTGATAGTGTTGTTCGGGTGACCTGGTGGGGGCATCGTTTTACGATTGCCAATGTGGTCTTGCAACTGGAAAGGGAGGCATCTTGCATGTATGTTATTGGAAAATAAATTTGTGAGTAACTTATCCTGCTAATAACTTTTGGTTGTACAAATATATAAGATGTTCATATCTTGGATATTAAGTTGCCAGCTTTTCAACGAGGAGTTACTTTTAGGAGACTTTATTTGATTTCATTTGATGGTGGTTGTTGTCACTATAGAAGCCAATATATGTGCATGCACAAGATGTTTAAGTCCATAAATATACAACTACCTATTGTTTCTAATATTTTCCACTATGTTGCGGTGGTAATTACGCTTTTTTACTGAATGGAGGGTAGATCCTTTGTCTTCAAGTGACATTATTTGAAGTGCATTGTAAGTTATAACAATGTACAAATGTCTTGTATTTTCCTATTAAAAAAATGTAACATTCTATTATGTTGCTAAATTAATTGATAAAAATAAGAAGTACAATGTATGTGAATGACGCAGTTACAAATATAAAAGTATCTTCTACTACCACTGTTTGATCTTGCGCTAACTCTTTGTTTGGATGTGGAGAGAAAATGGAAGGAAATAAAATGGAAAGAAGAGAAAATGAAGAGAAAATTATATTTTCTCTCTTATTGTTTGAATGAAGAGAAAAAGGAGAGAAAGAAAAATTTTCATTTTCTTTTTCTTGTTTTGTTTGGAAGAAAAGTGAGAAGAAAGAAAATAAAATTATATAAAATGACTAATATACCTTTGCCTAATGTAATAAATGAATTTATTCCTTACTTTTTATTTCATATATCTAATCCATAATTTATAAATTCGATAAAATAAAATAATTTTACGACACATTAATAAAAAAAACTTGATCTCTCAATTAATTTGAAACATGATTTTTAATTGTAAAACTGTTTTTGTTTATAAAATTAGTAAGTTATTTAACTTCACATATCTTTCATATAATAATTATTGTCACGACCGTAATCACGACAAATTTGTGAACAAAAATATTTTAAGAAAAAAATAAATTGCCATCAATTTTATTTAATTTATAAAAAAAATTAAAAACCTAAAAAAAATTCTTTAAAAGCAAATTGAGTTCAATAGTTGATTGTGAACAAGAAATAATAATGAAAACCAAATCTTATAGCACTCTTGCTACACCCGCATTAACGTCAGCTTACTACCAATCCATCCAATAAAAGGCCAGACATAACAAACAATAATACATTACAACACAATGATAACAACATTGAGGAAATAAACAATAAGTAAATAACAAGACTCAAGGTTTCTAGGTTCTAACACCACAGGTTATAATTTTCATTGCTATTACATGACAAAGTATATATAGAAAAATAAGCAACTTAGTCCGACTCCACATGCTTAGTGCCAAGATTCTCAGCACCAGCTTGTTTCCTGGTTTTTTTCTTGGTATTGCCAGTCCTAAGTTTAAGATTGAAAATAGGGTACATGCACAACCAGCATCGCTCTTCTTTTAAGTGCTAGAGAAGTCCAGTGCACTTTTAGTTTGCATGTTACAAGGGAACTTGTGTTGTAGTAAAGATATGAAATATATTTACTAGATTTAAATGAAAACGCCTTCACTTCCCTCAAAAATTAAGTTCCAGTTTTAACAATATTGTCTGTTATCCTTCTAGAAACAAGATATCTAGCATTCATATATCTATGCTTATATCTATTGACACAGCCCTGTAGTAATTTTAGAAAAATGTAGAATCTTCAAATATACAAATCTGCAAAATTTGAATTAAGTTGGAAATTGAAAAATAGTTAGGTTTGGCATATATAATTTGTAAGAGAAAATATAGAGTGGTAGTATCAATTTGGCATCTCATATCTCGCTGCAAGTGCAAAGATCAGGTCATCCTTCAACCATCCATAAAGATAAAATTAAAAGAAAGTTCTTTCATAAATAATAAACTTAATCTTGCAATACAAAGAACAAGTTGCACCCCATCAGCTTGTAACAAGAGTTCAACCAAACTGATAGAAGCAAGAAGCAGGAAAAGGCAAATAGCAATTCAGAGAATTTGAATTTAACATATAGTACATTTTGTGCTCCAAATGACAATGGATTCCCAGGCTTAACACAAATGGTTATGTAGTAGAGAGACCCATGGCCCCATAATGAAATCAAACTACTAAAGCAGACAAATAAACATATTAACCCCCAGATGGCCAGTATCAATAGTTTCTTACCTATTTCTGAAAGGAGATTAGCTGATGCCACTACCACACAGCTAAGATAATGAACAACTGAAGCCTCTAAGCAATTTGCAAATAAATTATTCTTCTTCAAAACCAAGGATTACCACCTTAAGATATTATACCTTAATCAAACTATCAATGACAGCAAAATCTCATGAGGCTTCACTCAAGTTCCATTCATCCATGAGTATTAACAGCTTCCCAAACTAAATTTTTGGGAACGGGATTAGAAAGATCTCGAGCCTGCAAGGCTGCATTCCGGAGTGTCTGAATTGTTAGTGCATTGGATTTCCAGAATGACACAATTGTAAGGAAGATTGTGTTTTTTGCACAGATCCTTAACCAAAGGTGAGATTTTCCTGAGCTGGCACCGGGGCAGCCGGGGAAACAGATGGTGTTCCACCTGAAATTCCAATCCACCATGAAACCAATCCATCCAAGTAGAGCAGTTTACATCAAGAGTCCCATCAGTCTGCTTCTCAAACCAATCACTCCCACATTAAAAAGTCCAAACCTATTTTACATTATGTTAGAATGAGCTTACTAACCAATACCAAAGCCATCCCCTGTACACTTCAAACTTTACATGTTCTCAGCACATACAAATAGCCCAAACCCCAAAATGTCTAAATTATAATAGAGTGAATTCAGCATTTTAGTTCAAATAACCAGCATCTATACGATTGTATAACTAGCATAGAAGAATCAGCATTTCAACAAGTAATTGGTCAGCATAGCAATTTAATCTTAACAATATAGCACCACTTAAGAGTTTGCAGCTCAAACCCAAAGCCAATACTATCAGCATTTTATCAAGCAACACATATGGGACCAAATGATCCAAAATGTAAAACTACTGATACCAAAATTCTTTCAACCAGAATAACACAACATGCTTCATATGCATAAAATAATTTATTTTTAAAAAAATAAAACAAGCAATTTTCAGATGTAAGATGTAGCAAAGAACTGATAACCATGTGAGTAAGTACAGTGCCGTGGCCAGTGAATTGATGAAAATGAAACCAACACATTTAAAAAAAAAAGTTGAAGGGATGAAACTTTTAAGACTTATTTAAACACTTGAAGAAACAACACTGCAACATTATTATCCTAATGACAGTTAAGAAGCACAAAAACAGAAACCAAATTCAGCCCTCAACAGTGGTTTGATAACTCATTCAAGCATTTCAACGAACAGATTGTAACAGAGTACCAAGCTTCCTATGAGTTACTCAAATTATACAAAGCTTCCTATGGTTGTCAAAGCAATGAATTCACCACATGCATGTCCCAAACCCAGCAAAACCCAGAAGAAACCCACCTAAATTTAACCTAGGAAAAAAAAACCTGTTTGCTGTGACAAAGCTGCCCAATATGAGACTACTGCTAACAAACAAATTATAAAGGCTAACAAAGCTTCATTCCAACGACACTCCTTTTGAGCAAAACAGATCATTGTTTCAAAAAGTTTCTTCAAATTTTCAAAGGATGGCACCACAAAGGGGCTCACCTCACCACAAAGGGAAAACTATGAAAATATAAAAACAAATACCGATCTGTTTGGGAGCAGAGAAAAGAATGGAAAATAAGTGAGAAATAAGGTGCAAGATGGAAAGTTTCTACGGAAAAACAAACCTAAAGGAGCGAGAGAGAGAGAGGCACAGTGGTGACGAGATCTGAGTGCAGGCCGCTGGATCTAAGCGGCAGCGGCTGAATCTGAGTGCAGGTGGTGACAAGCGAGCAAGGACGCCGCAGCGGCGGCGGCAACACTGCCGGAGCAGAGACGCAATGCTGGCGTCGCACGACAAGGATGTGAGGGATGAAGATGGAGGAGGGCTCGGGTGAAGTTTTTGATCACGAAAGTGGGGATATAATAGTCATTTTAAGTGACTATCTCTCCATCTCCTTCATTTTCTTCGCATCAAAGGGAGAAAATTTTGTACGTAGATTCACAAGAATTTTTTCTTTTCTCTTTATTTTTTCTGCACAGCCAAACGAAAAAAAATAGTATATTTCTCTTATTTTCTTTTTATTTATTTATTTTAACAAACAAAGGATAAATAAATTAGTAAATGATATATTAATTTTGATGTTAATTTTAAAGTGTTGTTTTGCTTAAAAAATTGAGTTCATAAAATTAGTATATTTTCCCAACAAAATAATAATGTCATAAGTCTTATATTATATTTTAAATTGATAAATAATATATTGATTAAATTTTTTTTACATAAAACTAATTTTTTAGTTAATTTTTGTGATTTAAAAAAAAGACTAATTTAACCATTGAAATCAAATTAATATATAAATATTCGATTGGATTTAATTTGAATTTTATTATAAAAAAATAAAAAAATTAAATTAAATTAAATTAATTAATTTTAATTAATTTAAATTTATTTTTTAAAAAAAATTAAACCAAATCCATCCGATTAAACTCTATTATATGGGATTATCAAAAGAATGTACAAATTGCAATACCCAAGCCAAATATTATGTTCCTTTCATTTTAACAACCTTAACAACTAACAAGGATTTGAAGTTTCATGGTCTTTCTCCTGAGTACTAATTGATGGAGTAACAAATTAAAGTCAGAAGCTTTTGACTCATAACAGAAGTCCTCTTAAAAAACTTAATAATCCTTTTTAATTTCCTTAAAAAGTAAAGAAAAAAATTGAAAAAGCAATTTTGAAACTCGAAAAAAAAAGTTGACGTGCCTTTCTTATTTTTATCCCTCTTTTTAGTAATTAGAATAATATTTTAGAAAATTTTAGAATTTTTCTATTAATATTTGTAACTCTACATTTCTTGTTTTTAAAAAGTGAGTGTTAAAAGTAAACTGAAAATTTTGTCGATCAATAGAAACCATGTAAAGCAATAGACACGATTATTTATTTATTTATTAATATTTGTTTATTTTGATCATAGATTAGTGTATCAAAATTAATTTTTTAGTGAATATTTGCAAAAAATAAAAAACTTTAGTCAATCCACTAAACAATAGACACAATTTTTACATATTTATATATAACCACACTCTTTTATTTACACAAAAAAAGGGACACAATTTTTCATTTATATATTTTCTACACTCAATTTATATGTCTTTTTTGGGGTACATTACACCTTTGATATGCTATTAAATAATAGTCAAATAAAAAATTAAAATATGTCTTCAATTATGTACTCATGCAGTCATACTGTATGATATTAATGAGTTTTTTAACTAGTATTTTAAGAATACTTGTTAAAGAATTTAAAATAAAAAAATTTACTTAAAAATCATTTTTTAATTTTTAATATGTTAATTACTGTAGTTCTCATATAAAAAATTTTATTTTAAATTGTTAACAAATACAGAACACTCTTTAAAAAAACTCAATATGTATTTCACGAACAATGAAAGTAGTAATAATTGCAATAAATTTCAGCCTAAAAACAGTAGAAATCATTAATTATGAATTACACCATTCTTTTTTGGTAAATATATTCTAAAATAGTGCAAAATATCGTGGAAATCATTCATCATATTATCAAACAAAAAAGCGACAAACAAATTAAAATATGTAATGACTAAACCCTATTTTTAATTACTTAATTAAAAATTATTTTTTATTTTAAGAATATACACAAATTCATTTTTAAATTTATAAAAAGAGGCTACTTAAAATTTCTTTAAAAATTCATAAAAATAGAATTTTCTGCAGATCCACCTCTCTTCTGTGTTCCTTACTTTCTGTCCTCCACTCAAATTATATAAAGCAAAACCAGTGGTGATGAATATGTAAAACCATGGATCTTTCTACACGAAAATAGGGGTTACTATGGATCTTTCTACGGAAAAGGGTCAAGTGCTATTTTGCCACCTCATTTCGATCATGCATTCACTGCATTGAACAAGCACTTATTTGTCTTTTTTCTTGGTTTTTTGTTATTTGTTTACCCTGATCTAGTGTTGTTAACTTGTTGGTCTTTCCTGCCTATTTCCTAATTATTAGTAACACGCCAATATTTTGCCTTGAGGTAACGCACATTGGCTCTTCTGATTCTGCAAACTGCAACTAATTAACAAAAATAACCACTGCTCTCCTCTCAATCTCTCTCACCTAACTCCCTACTCCATATCCATCCTCCTCCTCCTCTCTGCTCACTGACAAATCACAATTCCATAAACCAATTCCACCCTCCTTCACAACATCCAAAATGAACAGCAACGAAACCAAAGCAGGTTCTGCACCACCATCAGGTAGCTCTGGTCATCCCCAGACTCGCCTCAACAGATTCACACTCCTTTGTGCTCTTCTGGCTTCCACAAACTCCATTCTCCTTGGCTATGGTAAGTCAATATTCCCCATTTCATTTATTGTCACATTTTTCTTTTTGGGGTTCATCATGGGCAGAAAAGCAAAGAAAGAAACAGAACCCACAATAGAAAAATGACCAAATTAATAAAATCATTTTAGGAGTTGAATTGCTATACAAAATGTGTTATGATATGATGTGACGCAGATATTGGGGTTATGAGTGGGGCAGCCATGTTGATAAGGGAAAACCTAAGAATCTCCTCAGTCCAAGAGGAAGTGTTGGTGGGCACCCTCAACGTGTTCTCTCTAATTGGATCACTGGCCTCAGGCAAGACCTCTGATTGGATAGGAAGGCGTTACACAATTGTGTTAGCAGCATCCACATTCCTATTGGGTGCAATCTTAATGGGCCTTGCACCCTCCTTCCACTTCATCTTGGTTGGTAGAATAGTCGCTGGCATTGGCGTTGGCTATGCACTCATGATTGCACCTGTCTACACAGTAGAACTCTCTCCTTCCATGACACGTGGCTTCCTCACATCACTCCCTGAAGTCTTCATCACTGTAGGGATCCTCCTTGGCTATGTCATCAACTATGCTCTAACGGGTCTCCCTCAAAACTTGGGCTGGAGGCTCATGCTGGGCCTTGCAGCCATACCCGCAATTGGTATTGCCTTAGGTGTCATAGCCATGCCTGAGTCCCCTCGTTGGCTGGTTATGAAAGGAAGAGTTGCTGATGCAAAACGGGTTCTTCTCAGAATCTCAACCAATCCTGAGGAAGCTGAGTTAAGGCTTCAAGAAATAACCAAAGCTGCATCTTTGGTCACAAGCCCCAGTGGAAGCCCAATCTTGGCCCATGGAGCCACTACTAGCAATTGGCATGGGCAGGGTGTTTGGAAGGAGCTCTTACTAAAGCCTTCTCGGCCCATTCGGCGAATGCTGATTTCAGCCATAGGTATCAACTTCTTCATGCAAGCCTCCGGCAACGATGCCGTCATATATTACCTCCCGGAGGTCTTCAAAGCCGCAGGAATTCACAGCAAGAAGCAACTTTTTGGTGTTAATGTCATCATGGGCCTGGCCAAGAGTTCTTTTGTTTTGCTTTCTGCCCTCTACTTGGACAAGTTTGGGAGACGTCCCCTTTTGTTGTTGGGCTCATTTGGTATGGCAGTATCATTGTCTGGATTGGGCCTTGGCTCGAAGTTTCTGGAGAAGTCAACCAGCAAGCCCGTTTGGGCTATTGCATTAAGTATCGTGGCTGTGTGTGCTGATGTTTCATTCTTTTCTATTGGGCTTGGGCCCATTACATGGGTATACTCGTCCGAGATTTTTCCAATGAGGCTTCGGGCCCAAGGTTCAAGCCTTGCAATCTCGGTCAATCGGTTGGTGAGTGGGGTGGTGTCCATGACCTTCTTGACCATTTCCAAGAAGATAACATTTGGAGGAATGTTCTTTGTGCTAGCAGGGATCATGGTGGTGGCTACAGCTTTCTTTTATGTGTTTATGCCAGAGACCAAAGGCAAGAGCTTAGAAGAAATGGAAACTCTCTTTGAGGATAGTAATAAGAAACAGAGTCATGATAGGGGGACGGAAATGGGAGTTGTTTAGGGGATGGGTTGCTAAATTCTGGTATGTATTTGCTTTCTGTTTGCATAATAATTTATCTAAAGTCGCAATTGCATACCTGATTATATCTTCTTCTTTTTTTTTGGTCGAAGATTATATCTTAATTTAATTGAACAAATTTTAAGCACGATGAATTATACTTTTACATACAAACATTTACGAAATTGTGCTTAATCCTACCAAAGGTATGAGGCAAGTAGCATTACTCTTAGTTTAAATGAGTAATGCTATTGTGGCAATCAAAGGGTCAAAAAAAAAAAAAAACCCAACTAATGCTGGAAAGAGGAGATGGTGTCATTTTTTGGGACCCTAATATTAATAATTTTCTTTTCATAAGGTTTATATTGCATCAATAGCACCAAACATATTTATAGGTCTCTTTGTGAATGAATAACACAAAGTCAAATAAATGGACCAAAAAACGTTAACCAAAAAATCTACAAAAAAACATATCACATTTTTTTTAATTTCATAATGTAGTTATCAATGTATCTTTAAAAAAAAAAAGCTAAAATAGAAGGAATTCTCTTACCAATTTCAAAAAATTCTCATTTGGTTAAAAACTCAATAATTTGATTCTTTGAATTTCATAAACTATGCATACTAGTATAAAAATTTAACCCGTATGTGCAAAAAAAAAAAATTATAGAGGGTCAATATGTACAATCTAGTAAGTTTAAGACGAGTTATTAAGTTTTAAATCACATAATTTTTTAAAATTAACTTATATTAAAGAAAATTCCTATCATTTTAGTAAAAAAATGTGTTTTAATCTCAGATTGATGTTTCCGAAGCCTTAAGATTAGGTGAGTGCTTGTGCCACTAGGTTACAAGCTTATTGGCAATTTTAGTATTAACTATCAGTGGTGGATTCTCTTCAATATATCGCTACGTCGCTAAAAGGAATGAGGGAGGCATATATACATAATGGTGGGTCTCAAAAGTTAGCATCAGCCCTTGGAAACGTAACAGCAGATTCCTAATGACTTTAAATGATATAAGAATTAATATATTTTTATTTATTTATTTTAGATGAATTTTTTTTATTGCCAAAATTAAGAGCCGTACCAAGAATGATAATTATCTTTTAACTTGAAGATAAAAGTAAGATATGCATTTGATTAAGGTAACAAAATATGGGTAAACTTATGATAACGAATAATAATCTAACACATCTATTATAATTAAAAGGAATAGCATTTAAGTTTATTGCAAACTAAATTATTATCTAGTCTTTAATGAAGATAAATAATTGTACTGAATTGGTTAAAGTTCAGACATGATATTTATCTGGTGTAGACTCCTAAAAAAATTTTGAACATCAATATTTTATTGATTTTATTTATTATAACATATAAATTTTTTTGACTCTTTTCCTTTTTTTTTTCTACAAATATTCTATTATAAGTGTAACTTGTTAAACATATTGATATTATAATAATACATCTCAAATATAAATATAAAATTCTTCCAAATTAATGATAAAAAATCATAAAACATTCCATACTCAAAAACACTCTAGCAGCATTTTAAAATTTTCCTATTTCCCCAATACGATACCTTGTTGAGAATGGGTTATTTGGGAAATATTTAATTTTCTTAATGGTTTGAGTCTCTCTCACTTCTCTATGTTTTGTTTTTATACTTTTTTCTTTTTGTCCAAGCTATTGCAATGTTGACTTTATTTTTGCAAAAAATAATCTAGTTAACTTTATATACTTATTAAGAAATCAGATAATCTATTATATTGTGTGAATTTCAGCTAAGTGTGCTACTATTTCATGTTAAACAACAAAATTAAAAAAATGTATTTGACATGTTCATGTCCATTGCATTTGTTATACTTACGATTATAAATTTGAAAGAACATGATTATACTATTTGATATTTAACATTATTATAACTCCCAGATACAAAACAGATTCCATTATTATTATTATTATTATTATTATTAATTACCTTAAAAAATGTTACTATTATAAAAATGTTTTATTGTCCTTAAATTTTTACCTCCTTTTTTTCTGACGAGAAAAAATATTTAAGGGAGTCAATTTTTGCCCCATTTTTTTTTATTCTATACCCAACTATCGAAAAAATGAATTAATTATTTAAATAGCATTCTAATATTAATTTTATTTTATTTTCTCAAATAAATTAGACCCACTCAATTGCAAGTTTTGCTCAATCAATTTTAAATATGATTCTAATGTCAATCTAATTGTTCACATTATTTTGTATTAATTATTTTTCTTCACACCTCTACTACCCAAAAAATATGGCTACAAACTATTATTTTATATTCATTACCCGGGAATTCCACGGGTATTTTAACTAGTTACATACATTTGGATTGAACTCGGCTGCACAATATCACATACACGACTTTTTGGCTGCATGGGGTCGGGTATTGAAGGTGGGTGCTTTCGGCTGCATTACATCACAATATTACACAAGGGTGTAAATTGATTCGAATGACTCGATCAATCTGATTAATTTGAATCGAATTAATTAAATAAATTTAGTTTAGTTCGGATAAAATCTAAATCAAATAAAGTTTAATTAGTTCGATTTTCGGATTTGAAATTTCAAATTCAAGAATTAAACCAAACTATATATATATATATATATATATATATATATAGAGGATCGGTTTATACCAAACAGGTGTAAGTTTTTTTTTAACTTACACTCATTTTCAACTATGAGATCCACTTTCATCTAATAGTTGAGATTATTTCATTAAAAGTAACCATTAGATGAAAGTAGATCTCATGGTTGAAAAATGAGTGTAAGTCCAAAAAAACTTACATTTGAGTGTAAGTTGATCCTCCTTCATATATATATATATATATATATTGATTGGTTCGGATAAAATCTAAATCAAATAAAGTTTAATTAGTTCGATTTTCGGATTTGAAATTTTAAATTCAAGAACCAAACCAAATTAAACTATATAATATATATATATTCTCATTGATTCTTGATCTTTTTAATACTACACTTATTGACTTCAGTAACTTGATGTCATTGAATGTGAGACGTGAACCTGATCCACATGTACTAGATGAAGTATTGAACTTTTTACTTCAAGGCTCTCAATCTGCAGAAGTCACAATTATTGAAAGTAATATATTAATGTTTAATCCTTGGTAGTTGTCGTGATTGAGATTGCGGCGGAAGCGACGAAAAATAATAAATTAATTAAGAGTCGCCACCAATTTTATTTAAAATAGAAAAAAATAAAAAACCCTTTTAGAAAATGGTCTTTGAAACCAGATTAGATTCGGAAATCGATTATGCATAGGGAATGGTAGAGACTTATCCCCACAGCACCCCTAAAACATCTGTCCTAAAACGATTACCCTAAAATAGTTATGCAGAACTTAATAACTTCATATTATATTTGTCTTACCCCTTTTTTTTAAAAAAAACTAAAAATAAATCATTTTTAAAAATTTAAAATTTGGCTTGACGAAATAGAAATTTCGCTCCTACGTATCCTCAGGTGCAATGAGGAACTCAAAGTCATGTAGTTCTTTATAAAATACTTGTGTGTTAGTTATTTTTAATTAAAAAATAATAATCATCAAGCTGTCACTTTGAGAGATACCTTACTCTCTTTACAAACAAGGGATACCTCACCATTTTTCTCTAAAGAGATGTCTCACCCTCTTCACAAAGAATTAAAGTGTTTATAAGATGAAACTCTCATAAGAGTAGATTACACAAATTAAAGCCCTATGATGCTCTTCAAGAATATCTCAAATATGTACAAAAACAGACACAAGTGATTTAATGATGATTCACAGATTAAAGTGACTGAAAGATGTTTCTCAATTGTTGGTTAGCCACAAATGATGCCCCAAGATGTGTATTTATAAGTTTCCAGATCAATAGAGTCGTTGGGTGGCTTTTATGGCAATATTAAATGCCAAGAAAATAGTCGTTGGGCACTGTCAGAATATTGGTAATTGATTACACACTCTTGGTAATCGATTACATGGTTATATGAACGTGTTCTTGGCTTTCTGGGCAAGATGTAATTGATTACCAGCCTTGTGTAATCGATTATATGGCTTCTGCCAGACTTGTAATCGATTACCGCACTTGGTGTAATCGATTACAAGGCTTATGCCATGCTTGTAATCAATTACATGCTCAATGTAATTGATTACCATCTCTCTATTTAACTTGTAATCGATTACAACATATATGTAATCAATTACCTTACCCTTTGAACACATTTTTCAAGCCCAATTAAGTCTCCAGGCCATTTTTAACATTGGAGAACTTAGACTAAACAAGATTTACAAATGTTTAACATAATCCAAGATTGAAATCAACATTTCTTTAAAATATGAACTTTGAAAAATAAGTTGATTTAAGAGACCTTTGAAAAACTATTTAAATATAATTGAGATACTTTGAGAGCATTTCACATTGATGTTCTAAGACCTATATCTAATATACCTCTTTTGATCTTGGTCTTCTTCTTTTGATCTTGGTATTCATCATGACTTTGTTATCATCAAAAACTCCATTTGATATGCTTCAAGACATAAGCATTCATAGTCACAACTCAGATGATTATAAAAGTTACAAGATTAACAAGTTGTCACAACTCAGCTAATTCCGTTTTATTCTTGAATTAATTTTAAAATAAAAAATGTTTACAAAAAAATTAATAAATAAATAAACCAAACTAACAAATGAATACACATATATATAATAAAAAATAATAATAATAATAAAGAAAAAAAAATAAGCAAGCTTACCTTCAAGGCGAATAAAATGTTATGCTCAAAGAAATTGATGTACAAGACCCCACGTGTTCTCTAAAATCAAACCTTGAAAAGCAAGTTGCTTGCAAGAAATTTTTTTACTAAAATCTTCGAGCTCTTATACTTAATATTAAGCCTAAGTATATAAATTTTTGTTTTGATCCCAAAACAATTGAGAATCACCCTTTTATATAGGAGGGGGGAAAGGAGAAAGAACATGATTTCTCTTATGTGGGACCTAGTGAGAATCACCCCTTTATATAAGAGGAGGGAATGGAGAAGGAGCATGACTTCTCTAATGTGGGACTTAGTGAGAATCACTCCTTTATCTCTCTCTCTCTCTCTTTTTTTTTTTGCTTTATTCTTAAAAATATTTTAATGACCCGGATAAAATTGGGTGTTCACAGTAGTGAGTCATATAATTAATTTAGTTATAAAATTTTTCTTTGTTCTCTTTCTACAATTTCATGTCTAATCTTATTCATTCTTAACCGGTCGACCCCAATCCACAATTGCTGGTGCAATTCATCAATTCCTTTTTCTTTGTTATGGTGAATGTGTTCGTTTAGAGCTCATTGAGTGATTATTTGGTGTACATTCTAGCTCATAGTGGAGTTTCTTTTGTTGTTGGCAAAGTCGAGAAGCTTAAGGTCTTGGTGTTGTGGCTTCTTAGGCTTACAGTGGATTCATAATAAGATAAGGTGAATTATATTGTCCATTGTTATTTTGTAGGATAAAATAATAGGACGTGACATGATAGGTGAGTGATTATTCATAGGGTGCATAAACTAATGTGGTATTGAGAATGATCTTGGAGAACCATAACATTTCTATTGTTAAATCATTGGACATTAGTTATTGAAATGAAGATGAAGGACCATAACATTTTCATTTGTTCTTATTGCAGGATGTAGATGAAGTTCAAAGATAAATTAGATTTGATGAATGATATTTGATGAATCATGTTTTTTTCATGTTTGGATTGAGTTTAGATTGAGTTTGAATTAAGTTTGGATTGACTTTGAGTACTGCCCATTATTATGTTGTGTACTTGTGTTTTCTTTTAATTATGTTTGGACTAAGTTTGAGTGTTGTTGTATACTTTGTCTTCGTATTGGTATCCATTGTTACGTATATTTTAATTATGTTTGTTTGTTTAGACTTTGTCTATTTGTTGTACTTTATAGTGTGTTTATTGAGATAAATAAGTTTAATTCTATTTTCAGAAAAAAAAAATTATAGGTTTATTATGTATTTTTTTTTGCTATAGAAAGTTAATTATTTAACTAATTTTTGTGTAAAAAAATAGTCAACCCGATCACCCGAATCAAACCAATCATTAGATGTTCAGTTTGATTTAGATCAGATTTGACTATCAAAAAATACGAAAATCGAATCAAATCGAACTAATTGATTTTGATTAGTTCAGATTTATTTTTCCCCAAAACCTGAATCAAACCACCTACTTACACCCCTAATATCTATACACTTTACAAATAGGGAAGGTTTATATATACTATACATTCACTGTTCAAATACATGTGTTGCGTTCTCCTTGCTGGAGCCCTTCTCTAGCTGTGAAATTACCATTTTGTTTAGCACTTTTTACTCTGATGAAATGTGATCAGCCAAATGGAAGATAAATTTGTCTTTTCATTATTATTTATTTTAGATTTATTTATTTTTATTTACACTTTTATCCTTACTTTTTGGTTGCTGATCATATACCATCCTTAAGATTGAGGGTGGTTTGATCATTTCACGTATAATTTATTTCTCTTTCTTCTTTCATTTTTCTCTATCCTTCTCTCCTTCTTCTCTTTGTCGAGACAGTAATGTTCTTCTCCAACATTATTTCTCTCTTCGATCTCTCTCAAATTTCATTTCAAATTCATATTGATGGTAGCTTGCGGACGTTGATGTTGTGCCGTGCGCAGTAGGTCATAATAGAGGGTGCTTACAACGATGGGTTCTCGATGACAAGGGCTGTCAACTCGACTACTTCCTGTGTTTGTGGTGGTTGTAGGTTTTGGTGTGTCTTTGATGGTGGTTGCTGGTGATGGTGGTCATCACTCTAGTTGAATCTGTATGTCATGCCATTTTCTCATTCTTACTTTTTTCCTCCAATTTTCAATCAAATTTTTAGGGTTTTAGCATAAATTTGGCACTGATTGATGGTAGGAAATCAACCTATATTGGTTCAATAAGGAAGGGAGCCAATGGATGGAGAAAAGCGGGGGCACCATCAAGTTTATGAAGCACTAAGTGACTGGCAAGGTTAGGCTCCTCATGTGGCAATCCAAGACCCTCAAGATCTTCATTTACCATCTCACTAAGTGCTCTCTTCCTATGCATGTTCTTTTGAAAGTTTTGATTTTGTTTTCTTTTTTTATAATCAGTATTATGTTTTTTATTATGGCAAATTTGTTTTGCCTACAATGAATGTGCAAGAGCGTGCTGGGAGCAATAGATATTGTGTTTGGCTTGCCAACATCTTTGCTGATGGTGAACTCAAGGTTGAGTTTTTCTGCATTTGTTTTCCTTCTATTGAAAGTAAGTGTGTGTTTTACTTAATTTTGCCTAGATCTGAAATTGCATTAATTTTTCCTAGCTTTGAATATGCATACTTTCATTTCCTTTTTATTGTTTTTTCTTCCTTCACTGCAATCCAGTGACACATATGTTGTGAAGTTCGAGTTATCTATCCTTTTGTTTTGGAGATTGGATTGCAATCATTCTCTAAGAGAACTTCATTCCTTCCTAAATTAAATTGTTGTACTTGTCCTTGAATTTTCAAAATTCAGTACAGTGGTTCTAAGTTGTAACCCAAAAACACTTCATTTGTTATTATACAGTAGAAATTTGTGTTTTCTCAACCTCTTGCAGTTTTACTGCTCCTATGCTAGGGCCATAAGAGCATGGGGAAAGTGTGTTTAAAAAGCTTGAAAGTGCAAGCATCATCTAAACAAAATTTTTATTTGCCTATATGAAGAGGAACTAGATTCCCTAAAGTTTCAAAAAGAACTACACCATGTGTAGTTGATGAGTAAAAAAGTAAAGAATAAGTGTTAGGTGTAGATTTGAGGGTTGGTGAGTTTTGCAGGAGATTATGTCTCCAACCTTGATAATATACCGAGACAATCTTCCTATTGTGTGACAAGTCAAAATCCTCTCCATCCTTCCTTCTTAATGCATCTCCATCATCTCCTTCACTTAAATTTTTTCTCTCATCTCTCATTCATTGAGGAAGGATGTGATCACACCCATTCTAACCACTTAAGAAAATCCTCTTCATTTTTTAGATCACTTAAGAAAATCCTCTCCATTTTTTCTCTCATCTCTAATTCATTGAGGAATGGGTGTGATCTACGATACAAATGCAGAATGCAAAATTCCACTATGTTTTCCTTGTTCATTTACGCGTGTCACTTCTATAAACAATACAGGTGTTGAACCATTCTTTTCACTGTGACAGGAGTGGACTCTATAAACCTATAGCCCATACACTTACTTCATAGGTGATTCATACTTCTCTTCTCCCATTCAAATACTTCTCCATCGTTACACGCTTTTATTCTATGTGTCCACTCTACTTGCATTGTCATTTTGTTTGACCACTGAAATTATGGAGAACGTCCATTCAAGCTATGAGAAACCACTTGATTCTCATTGCACGTTATCTTCCTTTATTAAATTTTTAATATTTTCCCCTTTCTTGCATAAACTCACAATTTCATGATGCGATACGCAGTCGTGGAGTGCAAGGACTACAAAGATCTAAGCTATAAGGCATTCTTCATGGCTTGCATTTGGCTGTTCGGATGAGGTTCCAATGAGCAGTGGGTTCTGTTCAGGAGCGGGGCTTTTTGGGTTTATCTAGTGATAGGTTGCGTTGGTTAAAGCATTGAGGTGAAGGCTGATTTGAGGCAAGGTTCATGGTGGAAAATGACTAGGGTGGCTCTGGCCTTAGTGGAAATAGGTGACCCTCCTTCATCTGGCATTTGAAACTCCTTTCCTTCACCATCGATCGGCTTCACACCGTCAATTTTATCCCTCTCCTTCTTAATCCTTGGATTATTTAATTTTCCATTAATTAATTGTAATTTGTAATTAACTTCTATTTTAGGAACCAGTACTGCTTCATGTTGATGCGAAGCGGATTCAGAGGCAAATGTTGATGGTGAAGGGTTCCTAAAATAGAAGTTACAAATTACAATTTCTCGATGGAGTAATTGGTCTAATCTATTTCATTAGTTTGTTAGATGAGAGCAGCTGGAGTTTTACGTTTGGTTTGAAGCCATGGATGGGTTGGGGTAGTAGGTCATAAGACATTGAGATATCAAGATTCATTAGTTTATTATTGACTCTGATTTGGACTTATTTGTTGTTATAGGATAGCAAGATTCAGGCAACTGTCAAGAAGACATTGATCTACAAATTCATGCCTATTTTAGTTGAGGTTGGTGTGTACCAGTTTGCCTATTTTAGTGTTGTTCCAAATGTTAGATTCTTCAGAACTACAAAGCATGACTACCATCTCTTTTTTCAGTTCAGAACTACTGTTAGGTCGTGTAAATCTGTAATAATACCTTTATATGAGTTGACACTTACTCCTTTGGACGTAGTTATTCATACTGATCCTGAGTCTCCTTTCGTAGTTGGTAATTTGTCTTTCAAAGTCATATCTTGATTTTTTTCATTTATCATTTCGTTGTTGTTATGTTTTATTGGTAAATTGTTAACTCATTTTTTATTTTTGCAAATGTGATTGGTTAGTTGGGAATGAGAGGTTCTATGAAAAAGATGGAAAGACAAACTAAGTTGATTTTAATAGAAATACCTCTAGAGGGGTAAATATGTCTAATGTTGTGTGTATCATGTTTTTTTTTTTTTCAAAATTTATACTTTAGGGAAGTTGTAAGATATTTATACCATTGCATGTATTTAATATATTGTGTTTTTTTTTATACAGTGTTGAAATCGAGTGTGATCTATTTGGAAGTTATGAGGATGAGATCAATGGATTTATTGTAGGTGGTGATCTTAACCATCCCATTGTTACAATTCAGTTTGCCAAAGTAAATAAATTTAAAGGTTTATATTTTTTTTCCATATCATTGGTATCAATCTTTAGTTCAATTTATTATCATGAGGATTCGTTTTGTTAAGTATTGCCATTTTATTGTTTCAGGTAAGACAGTTATGCAAAATGTGATGTATGCCATCATAATTTTGTTCAATCCTAACATAGCAGCAGACAATGACATAAGAAGCCAATAAGGGTTATTCAATGTTTGATAATTTTTGTATTTTTAATCAAAATAGTTTTTTAGCTGTTGTAATTTTTATTATTTCTTACTGTATAGGATTGCTGAAAATCATGTTGCTATTGGACAAAATATACATGTGTTGTACTGATCATCTTATTGTATTAGCATATTTCTAATGCAACCTCTTCAATTGAAGCTATTGTGACTAATTTTGATTAATAGCATTAGTCATACATCTAACCTTATCTCATTGACTTTTCTTCTCTGTACAGAGGCATTTGGTTTTAATTTGATTAGTTCCAAAATATAGAACAAGTTATACTAGCAGATGATTAGTACTATCGTCCATAGACTTAAACAAAAAAAAAAGGTTCACTTCCATAGTTTTCAATTTTAATTATTCCATTATTAACATATGATTGCTAATACATATTTGATAGAAGATCAGTTACTCCATGCGTTACAAGGATAACTTCACTAGAAATATAGAAAAGGAAAATACATGACTTAAAAAATTATCTTATGTCTTCTTCTGCTATTTTGATTGACGTGTATCCTGGTTGGAAAATGCATATTGAAAGGGTATGGACATTGATGTACTATTATTTATTGAGGAAGGATGTGAGCCCCAGGAAGTGGGTGATCAACCACTGGTATTAAAACAACCTTTGACTATACTCTTTTGGGGTTCCATATGATTTATGGGTTTGTTTTGGTGTTTTTCATTTTATTTTTGAAATTTTTATTTTTTTATTGATAGTTACGAGGACTTTGCTTGATGATGGACTAAATTTAATTCAAGTCGACAAGGATAACCCATTCAAGTTCATGCTTGGACAATGTGAGTGCTATGTGATTGCCCATTTTGTTTTCTGTTTTATGTTTTGGAAATTTTGTGTGTTTTGATTGAATGAATTGGATTTGGTACTATGACACTATGAATTAGACTAAATTTATAACTACTATTTATTTGTTATTATTGTTATTTTTCTCTCTGTGTAATTAATTTCATCTCTCCTAATTTATTCATCTTGAATATGAACATAAGCATTATAATAGGCAAGCTGAAATTCATTGTTCATCATGAATAGATGCTTTGTTTAACAGCTATTTGAGGAAGCTTTTCAAGTTACCCTTATTATCAAGTCCATGAGGTAAAATAATGTTAAATCTCATACTATTAGATTCCTTTTTCCTTTTATCGTTTTACCTTTTATCGCTTTATCATTCACAATTTTTCTTTTCCATGTTTAACTGATTTTTTTTTCTTTCCCATGGCTTTCCCATGTGAACCGATCAACAAGATTTATCTTGAAAGTGAATCTTGGAGGCTGAAGCTCAGAGTTATTCGGATGTGTATGTTCCATTCTTTAACATTCTGCTCAACCCACCTAAGTTGAAATATGGGTTGGCCCACAATTTAGGTAGGACAACATTCAACTGACCAAAGTATGTATTCCATCGGATCAAGGGTTACACAAACAGGTTGAATACCCACCTCCATTAATTTTTTTTCTTGAAGAGATTTATATATTCTATTCTCCATTGCAATTATTTTCAATTTTAATGACATTTATATATTTTATTCTAATAACATTCATTTTCTGTTCTAAAAGCATCAATTTTTTTTTCTCAAATCGTCACCTCATTTCCTTTATTCCAATTACAGATATTTGTTGTGGGGTTTGATTCTGATATCATTGGTGAGGATCTTAGGCAACCATTTTTGCAATTTGGTGAAGATGTCTCTGAGAAATTCCAATCGGTAAAGGATGTGGTTTTGGTCAATTATCATTAGTCATTTTTATTTCTTCTTCTCGGTTGAACTAAGTTCCTTCTTCAGTTCAGGTTTTTTTCCCATTTTTATTTTGATTTTTGATAAATAAAGTAATATTTATCCAGCCAAGTGGTTAAGGCTTTGATTGTTGTATAAAGTTAATATTGGTTATGTGAGAACTTACTTTTATTTTATTTTTAAATTTTTTGGTGATGTGCTTGGGTGATTCAAATTGAATGCTCTGCGATATTGGTACCAGATGCCGCCAACTAAGACTGATATGAACATGCCATCTTTTTCTTCAGGTTGCTGCTATGCAGTCTAAGTGTAACACCCATCATAGGGTATCACATTTAAGACTAACCCTAATATAACTTACCCAAGTTGTAAAAAAATTAATCTTGTAAAACACTAGTTTTAAAATTTCATTTGTGGAATAACTGAAAATAAACTCACCATAATTTACATACATATTGAAATATTGTCTACAAATAATTTACATAAATACACACCACTCCAAAAGATAAGATATACGATACACACGACAGAACATAAAATGCTAAACTATAAACTCTAAAAACCCAAGCTAAGGATTGGGGTCTTCGGAAGGATCCTCCTCCTCCTCCTCCTCCTCCTCAATCTCATCAAAGAACCCCAGCAGATACAGTCTACGCTGGGCTGGCGTCCTAGCAGACAACACTATGGATTCCTCATGTGGGGGTATAAACACTACCACCCCAGAGTTCACGTATCGGCATAGTGAACTTAAGACGCACATATGCAAACAAGAGTCTCATCCCTAGTACCACTATCGTTTAAAGTTAAGACCCCGGTGTAAACAAAACGTTCATTATCAAAATTAAATCTCCAAGCTTTAGTCCTGCCGTGAAACTAAACTCAAACAAAACCTAAAACTTGACGCCTTACTGCCATACAAACAAACACAAAATAACTATCACTGGTGGTAAACAGAATTACCAGCCTCCTCGTCTCCTCGATCTTCATCAATCATACACAATAAAACAAATATGACACAACAAAGAGGTGAGACCCCCTACATCAATACCAATGAGACAGTATAGAAAATGATAGCAAATAGTACAGATACAATATTATCATATACAAGTATATTATCACATCACAGATAACATCTCAAATAAGCATAATTATCATATCGATATGCTGACCCACTATGCATATGCACAACGACCAAACTCTACTCCATAGAGCTAATCATAATTTCAGAGAGAAAGATAGGGAGTACATGTCTGCATATCGTTAGCCTCAAATCATGTGTCAATATATCATATCATGGTGCGCAACATGGCTAATACAAGACACTCTCAACAAATCATAAAAAGAGTAGCAACTCCGTCAAGACCGTCGGTGTGTTTGCATAGGATACCACGGCGCAAAGGTGCTACAACTAATCACATATGACATTCCACACCCCGACGTCTCCAAGATCACTGAAGATCGTAACTACGCAATTTCCACCTACACGAAGGTGTAAATTAATCTCATAGGCAACTTGCCTTAACCACATAAGTTGACACACTTTTCTATGCATGATGTATGATTCAAAAATACATACAAATATTATTCTCACAGTATTTCACATACACATGTCATCTCTTGGCAGTATCACTTTCCAACATAACTGGGCCTACCACAGTAGCCCGACAACAAACTGCTATTATTTCTAATCGCATAAATATTTTATCGTGTTTTTGTAATCGCGTAACATTTTTCTTATGTTTTCAAATCGCGCAAGTATTTTCCAACGTTTTTGAAATTGCAAAAATATTTTAAAACGTTTTTTAAATCGTGTAGAGATTTTCAAATATTTTTTAAATCTCGTAGCGATTTTAAATCATTTTCTCAATCGCGTAACTTAAAAATCAGTATTTTGAAATCACGTAAGATTTCTCTAATATTTTTAAATTGCGTAAAATAGTTCCTAGCTTTCTAAACTCATTTTTGAAACTTTTTACATAAAATTGGTATTTTGGGTTTATTTAAAACATTTTCTCAATAAAATCCCTTAAGTAGTATTTTATATCATTTTTCACAAAAATTGCACTTCCTTGGTTTAATTAGACATTACAGCTCAAAATTTTATAACGTGCTTCAAAACTCAAAGGGTGAGCTATACGTTAAGAAATTTCAAGTTTTGATTTTATTTCTCACTATGGCTTAAATATGCTAATTTAATTTTAAACATTTAGTCCACTTTCTTTTTACTTCCAAAGTCCATTAAATTGAGTTCTTACTAATTTATTACCTGAGTCTACACTTAGGAAAACAATTTTGGTTCTAAAACACTAAACCTTAGCATGTTGGCCAAAAATCCTTCATAATTGATCTTTAATAATTTTCCATCACATAATTCCTTGTAAAACCTCTTAATCCAATTTCTCATCATTAGATCACTTAATCCATGATTAGGAAAATAATATAAAATATTTTGCTCCCTTTGTGGTGTTGACACCGTGAGCCTCCATGGTTTCTTTGGAACCTTCATACAATTCCTCATCATGTGAACCACACCCTACTTCTACAATAATCAACATGCTTCTATAATTACATAAACAAGCATATTATCAAAGCTATAAGTATATCAACCAAAAATCACACAAGCAAAGCAAGCTTTAAACCATACAAGTGAATAAATCCTTATGGATTTCTCACCACAACAATTCTATTTCCTCACCACCAATATATGGTTGATGAGGTTAATCTCCCTCTTACCTCAAGGAAGACAAAATCCTGCTTGCTTGGTCTCTTATGGATTTCGTGTAGCCTCCAAAGAAAACCATAACAAACCTGTAGAATAGGAAACTTCTAGCTTGATTTTAAGGTAGTAGATGGAAGAAATAGCTTAAGTTCCCAACATGAAAAGTTCTTAGAATGATGTTTAGGTTTAGGAAATGAAATTAGATGAAATTTTAGAAGCTTGGAGGTTGGTGTTTGGTGTGGAGGCCGAGAGATTAATGAGAGAGCAAGCATGAAGTTTTTATTAAGTTTGGAAGAAAGAGAATGGAGAGAAAGCTTCTTAGTGTCTAGATGTGATAAGAATGAAATGAAAATCCTCTCCCCTCCCTTCTGATTGTCGTGGAGTGTATAGGAAGGGAAGAACCAAAAACTTTGCTAACAATTATTATTATCACATGGCTCTTGTCATTAAGTGATCATGTTTTGATCATGTAAGTGAATCACCTAGTTCTAGATGGTGCTTGAAGCCTCCTTGGCTGTGGAGCTCAATGGAGAAGGCAAACTAAGTTTTGATTCAATTCGTCCTTAACTAACTTAAGCCAACATAGTTAGATTACTTAGTTCCATTGCTAACCATCTAGTTACTTAGGTGTGAGTCATAGATTCTATAAGACACTAGAACACTTTTGTAACCATGAGCTCTAATAAGTAGCAAACTTAGTTTGTTCCATTTAGTTACTACATAGGCTTTAGGCTAACTTAGTTAAGTTTTCTAGTTTCATGGCTAACTAGTCTAGCCACTTTCGTTGACCACATTCTATTGGCTTAGGAATTCAAGCCATTAACATTGACCAATTCTTATTGGTTCACCATTTTGTGAGTCACAAAGACTTTCTCAGGTCTACTGTCCAATGGGTAGAAGCCATTGTTCACAAGTTAGTAGATATTGTCCAACAGATAATAAAAATACAGAATATTTCTATTTCACCGATAAATTATAAAAATTAAAATATCAAGACACGTATCTTTCGGATTTAGGTTTAGTAAGATCCCCCGACTTCGAATAAATCATTAAAGATTTTCCCCGACCCGAAAATTATTATTTTCCTGACTCAGAGTAAATCACACACAATGATCAAAAACAGTCACAGAATAGTCAAAATAAATTTACAACACATAGAAATCATAAAACAGTACAATTCAGTCATTACTGTAAAATAGTAAATTTTGGGGTGTTACACTAAGACCACTGTAATAGTAAGTGCTTTCTTCTTCACCCTTGAACTAAGTTCCTTCTTCAGGTTAGGTTTTTTTCTCTTTTTTATTTTGATTTTTTTTATAAATATAGTGATATTTATCCCACCAAGTGGTTAAGGCTTTGATTGTTGTATAAAGTTATTATTAGTGATATGAGAACTTACTTTTATTTTCTTTTTTAATTTTTTGGTGATGTGCTTGGGTGATTCAAATTGAATGCTCTGCGATATTAGTACCAAATCCTGCCAATTAAGACTGATATGAACATGCCACCTTTTCTTCAGGTTGTTACTATGCAGTCCAACACCGCTGTAGTAATAGGTACTTTCTTCTTCACCTTTGAACTAAGTTCCTTTTTCAGGGCAGGTTTTTTTTTCCTTTTTTATTTTGATTTTTGATAAATAAAGTGATAGTTATCCCACCAAGTGGTTAAGGCTTTGATTGTTGTATAAAGTTATAATTAGTTTAACATTTGAAACCAAAGAATGAGGTTACTTTTTCTTAGAGGTGTCAAAACGGGCCAGACCGGCCCATTCGGGGTCAGCCCATTTTCGGGTCAACTCATTCGAGCTATGTAAGTTTCGGGCCGATATTTTGCTAGCCTACCCCAGCCCATTTAACCTTATGTAGTGTTAAAAAAATGGGCTGATCTGGCTCATTCGGTCTCAGCCCATTTGGGTCATGTAAGTTTTGGGCCGACATTTTGCTGGCCCAGCCCGTCCATTTTGTCGGGCTATTCGGGTCGGCCCATCGGACTTGACCTATTTTGACACCTCTACTTTTTCTAATTTTTCTGATTTTAGTAGTTTTTCTATTTTTTTTTGCGCCAGATTTGTTTTCTCTCAAGTAATTATCTGTTTTGGCTCCAAAGGAGGTTAGAACCATTTATTTTTATACCTATCTTAATTGTGTTTTATATAGATTTAGATAATGACTTCAGTGTTTGTTGTTATAAAGAAGCTTAAGCTTGTAGGTTTTCAACACACATTTAAAGCTTCAAAACCAGTATCTGGAATGGTTATTGTTGTAAAGAGGCTTGATAACTACACAAAGTGTAGTTATTTATGCCCCATATCTGTGTTTTATTGATTGCTTAAGTCCTTGTAATCAAACATATTTGAAAGGTTTTATGCTTATATTTGTTATATCCAATTATGATACCTTTCCAGTATGTTATATGAGCAAACTGAGCATATTTGATATGTGATTAAGTGAATTTATATGTGTTACTGATTTGGTGTTTTCTCTATCATAAGAAGGGCTCCAAACAAGATGATATGTGGAGCAATTGAGCTGAAATTGGAAGAGAAAGCAAAATCAGCATTTCAGCAGACAATGCCGCGACGTGTACTGTTCAATGCCGCGGCGTGGAAGTCCCCTGCATCCAAAGTCAGAGGCTACGAAATATTGAACGCCGCGGCGTGGGAATGTCAATGCCGCGGCGTCCCTGACCTAACTTGATACGCGCCGCGGCGTGGGCAAATCAATGCCGCGGCGTGCCTCTGTTTTGCTGAGTCTATAAATAGATTTTATTAGATTTTGTAAAGGGAGTTTGGAGAGCTCCGTAGATAGCTTTAGGTTTTAGAGGAGCTACGACTTTGTGCTTCATTTCTGGGCTGATTGGAGGCCTAGGGAGGCTAGGTTGGAGGTTCTCTTCCTTAAGGAAGAGGATTCAAGCTTCAAGGATCTCATCAATGGCATCCTTCCTCTTCTCCCTGAGTTTTCTTCTTCTCCTTTATCTTTTGAGCAACTTTGTTTTTTACTGTAAATTCGTGTTCAATTGATTAGAAAATTTGTATTTAGGAAATACTTTGGATCTTTATATGATTATTGATGTTTATGTATGAATTTGAGTTTCTATTGATGTTTAGCTTTGTTCTTCCATGCCTATGCTTAATGCTTGCTTCTGTTTGATCAACAATTGCATGATCTTAATTGATGCAAATGAACTAGACATAGGGATTTGTGGAGATGGACATGGTATGGTTGATGCATGTTTGACGAGTTCAATTGGCTTGGATGAGTTGATTCACTAACTGGATAGAAATATACCTTTTAGCCATGTATTAGTGTGTGTTTGAGAATAGATCGTTCATTAGTGGAGTTTACACTAGTCCTCATGCAACCATAAGAACCATAGTGGATTAGGTAAATGACACCAGGGTTGATCGACCTAGACATAGGCTTTTGACTAAATTAGATTCTCAAGCTAAACTAACTAAGCATTGATGTTACTTGTAAGGATTGCATATCATTAGTATGAAGTAGGAAGTGAAGAAGGATTCCCTAGATTTCCAAACCCCTATTTTATTGCTTTGGTAATTTAGATTTAGATTAATTGCTTTCCTTTATTTTATATGTCCTTGACTAGAATCTAGATGAGCTATTGGTTGCTACTTAGTAATGGAAACCTTGTCCTCGTGGGAACGAACTTTTACTTCGTATCTGTATTACTTGAACAACCCGTACACTTGCGGTACACAAATGGTCTAACAAGGCTTAAGCCTAAAGGTTTTCAAGGTCATAAAGAGTGGTTGGCATATGATTGCTTTCCAAGCCTATAACGGGGCTTACTCATATTCACATTTTTCATCCTGCCTCAAAAGAGAACTATATGCTTTTGTCTTTTCTTATAAAATGAATGGTAATAAAACTTTAATCAATTTCCTGACTCAGGTTAACTACCTTGGGCAATTACACCATCGCAATCTGCTTAAACTAATTGGGTTCTGCTTGGAAGGAGAAAATTGACTATTGGTCTATGAGTTTATGCACAAAGGGAGCTTACAGAATCATTTGTTTATGAGGTGAAAAATCATCTTGCCATTTACTAGCTGTTTGAAGGTGGGTTTCTAATTTTCTAACTGTCTTGGTGTTTATGAGATTAATGAGAATCCAATATTCTTAAGTTTAATAATTGATGTGATTATTAAAACATATCCTAAATTTTAAAGGCATATGTCATGTTTTTGTCTTGCTATTTGAAGATACACTCTTTTAATGTAGTAAAAAATTGAGTAAGATTGTATTGATTCTTGGCAAAGTGTAAGAATGCCCTAATTCTTTTCATATAATTGTAGTTCTTCCTTACAAGTGAGTACTTGGAGGAAAAACATACTAACAAGGCACTGTTTCCGGCTTAAAGCTCTAAATATTAAAGTAGAATACATGTTATAGTGGTAGATGTTATTATACTACTCTTTGTTTTTCCCTTGATATCTGCCTGACTTAATGCCTAATAGAATCATGCTTGACTTAATGCCTAAATAGATTAAAATTTAATTATTCCCAATGAGAATCATGTTTTTGGGTTGAAGGATAAACAAAATGATATAATGGCTTATGGTAATCATGTAGATGTGTAGCTAAAATTTAGTGGCAAGTGCCATAGTTAACCTTATCTAAAGGATGAAGCAAGTAGCAGTTAATAAGGAAGCTGAGGGACACTGAGCACTTCCCTGTTAATATTTTTCCTTTTAAATGTACTTTTGTTAGCTTTTAATGGCAATAAACTTTTAAAATGCCTTCTTGAATCTTAAATTATGTGGTGGAAATATTTGTGTCATGTGGCTACAATTAGCTGCCAATGAGATTGCTAATTAGTATTTTAGCAAAGCTGAACAAAAATGGCATGATGAAGTTGATAAGGCAAGTGCACATGTTCTTATTTTTATTCCTTTTTATTATATTATGTTTCAAAATGTAAATTATATCATCTATTATTTTGGAGAGTTGCTTATGAAATATTAAAATAAAATTCATAAGTCAGCCACTGGAAGACAATAAGTGACCATTTTTTTTATATATGCTAATTTAGGTAAAAGTAATAATATTAGAATAGTTCCTTGATATGTAAGAATAGTTTCTACCTTTTAGAGAAGTGTAATATATATAAAGGGCTTCCATGTGATGCTATTGCTTTCTCTGTTAATTTGGAAATATACTCATTGGACTTGACCATTCTTATGATAGGATATGCAAAACTTATTTTCCTCAATTTTACTAATTGTTCTAATAAGATATGAGAAACTTATTGTCTTCAATTCATTGGATTTCAAACATTTTATGAAGAGTGGTGCTATAGTACCGAAGTAACTTCACAGTTCATTTAAAGTCCTAAATTTCACAGTTCACATTAATAAGGCAGAGTCAAATGATTGCTAACTTCCTTTTGTGATTGAAGACCTTAATTTGATATGAGTAATTTGACTACAAAAATTGATTTCAATCTTAGCATATTGAGTAAGTTCAAGCATAGACTATTGACATTTAGGTGGTATGTAAAGGTACAAAAGTAGGTCAATTTTACCCTTTAAAGGACTTTAATTTCATCTTTTGAGATAAATACCTTAAGTTTCTTTGCAGAAAAAAACTCTTTCACAAATTTTCTTAATGGTCTTAGGCTTTGAACTCATTTCAGATTTAGTTATTTATCCAGTACTTTTAATGAAGGAGAAATTATAGTATTCTTGCGAAAAATAAGAGATTTATAATTGATAGAAGCTGATGCTTGCTACCTAGAATCTTAAAATAGACTTTGATCTAATGTGTTTGATGCATTATAGGAACGTGCTGCTGCTCTAGCAAAAGGTCAACTTGCTCCAGCATTATGTGGCAGTGGATACATCCGATCTTTAAATATGCTCATCAACGGGTATGAAATGAAAGCCCCTTCCCCAGTCCTTTCAAGCCTCCAATTTTTTTTTAATAAAAAAATGTAATAGATATCTTTGTATGTTATATTGAGGCAGGTATGTGCAAGTGTTTCCTCTGAATCAGTAAATATGATTGATCTTTTAACAATGGAATGAACTACATGGAGAAGGTGTTCAAAAATAAAGAAAGCACTCAACATTTCTTTTGGTAGACATATTTTCCCCCCATTGTTGCCTCTATCTCCTGAAACCTGCGCATTTGTAGTTTTGTCAATCTTTCGGCTTCCTGGGGTTGCTGTTGAGCCATTTTGTTTGAAAAATGAAATATAGGTTTTTTAAAGTTATTTTTTTTAATATGTGGGATGGTGGGTTATGAAAGGAGTGGAACCTTCAAAATTTTGGCCAAGCTCTGCTACTTTTGTTTTGTTCCTCATAGATGGATTATTTGCTGGATTATCAAAGTAAGGATTTCTTACTTTTATATGAAATTTGAGGGTTGTATTATCTGTTATTTACATTTTTTTAGCTACACTGTCAGATAATTAGCTGTTGGTTATGTATTCAACTACTACATTCTCTTCACTCTTAATTGTTTCTGCGTTCTGACACGATTTGGCCCCATTGCCTTGATATCATTTTTAAGGTAACGAATAATATCTAAAAATAATTTATCAAATAATTGGTCTAATCTATTTCATTAGTCACTGCTTTATTTTTATGCATATGGTTCTTTACTTTTTTACTGATTGTTGTACTTATATTAATTGATTTACGTGTTGTCGCATTTGCCTTAAAATTGTATTCTTTGTTATGTATATGTTTTTAATAGAACACAGAACATTGTTGCTTAATTTTGTTATGATTGTTTAAGTAGTGAATTAGGAACCATATCATAAACTTGAATTTTGGTTTGATTTTGGCTAGATGGTGAGGGAATTTTAGATAATAAGATCTTTGCAAAATGCAGATGAAAAGGAAGTAAATTGTGATTTGTGAGGGGAGGAATGTAGCATCTGTCAAGTTCAAGTTTGTCTAAATCTATGGTATCACGTGTTTCTAAATTTAGTTATAGAGTGTTGATATTGGTATGACAATACCTGAAGGTTTTATTAACACTGACATTTCACATGAGACCTTTGATAATAGTAGGGAACCTTTTCTACTAAATTCCAAAATATATTTTGTTTAATGTTGCAAACTATTATGTTTTCTTTTGAAGAATTATGCTGGTGAAATGATTTCTTAATTTTGATTGTGTCTTAGTGAAGAATGACCCTTATTGTGGTGGGATTTATTAAAATTGATAAACATTAGTCACATGAACCTTCATTGTTTAGTGTGGTTTTTTATTTTAGATGGCAATACTTTAGTTTTTTATTTGTTCTCTTATGGTCTTTACACTTTAGATTGTAGAACTTGGGGTGGTTCTACTTAGTTGTTAATTTTATGTTTCATGCAAAGTACAAATGAACTTGGCCTCAAAGCAGCTTGAGGTAGAGACTATGGCAAACCAAAGCTTAATAAATTTCCCAAGTGACACCATCCCCAAATCGGTAAATATTCATAATTGTTCACTGACCAAACTATTAGTCATGAAAAAAAATGTTGTATATATTGTCCTATAAAATACGTTAATTAAGACAACTTATAACTTGGGGAAAAAATATGAGCATTATAAGTATTGATTATGATATAATGCAGTTTAATATTAGTTAAGTAATTATCTCATTTGTTGACAAAATTTGCTAGTCTATAGTTTCAATTGCCAAGAGTAATTGAAATTTGTTTTTTTAGTTTTGTTATAATTATTATTTTATCTGTGGTTAAAATTTTCATTGTGTGGTTACAAGATTAATAACTGAGCAAAGAAAATCTAAGAAAATTGCAGCAGTGAAATAATTTTTAAGTATTGGAATTAGCTTTTTGATTGTGTGGGAGACTCTTATCTTATCAATAGAATTAATGTTCTTTTATATGTTTTAGTGTCTATTTAGTTTTTTTTCCTACATTTGTTTCAACTTTTATTTTTAATTGTAACAATTATGAATATGTTTGGTCGATAGTTGATCATAATGTAATAATAAATCAAATATTATCTATTTTTAAGTTATTAAATTGAGATATAATATTTATTAATCATTATTATTAATTGGACAAAATACATGTTTGAGGGGAGGGGTGAAGCTCTTACGTCCCTTTTACATGTTTTTCTGACTAATTATATATTAAATATATAAAAGCTAAAACATTGATAACAATTAATTATTATAAATTTTAATTATTTGATCCTTAAGATGAGTTTTTATCTCGAGAGTTAATGTTTATATTTTTATTTGAAAACATAGTATTGATTAAAATGCCAACAATTGTATATTCTTCTCAAACCAATGATCTTGAAATTTTGAAATTGAAACAATCGATCTGAATGCTGAAAAATTAAAAAATTAATTTATTTCATCAGTATATTATTATAGGATATTTAAAAACTTAGATATTTACATTGCATTGGAGTAAAAACATTACATGAGAATATATTAAAACTAATTAAATATAATTTATTGAAATTATAGTTTAGATGATATGTTACTTTGTCCATTCAAATCTGCAATAGTAAATAGCATTTTGTTTCCTTATATTTTTTTATGTGGGTAGTATATAAAAAGTTTGTTTTTGAGACTCTAAGTTGAGTTATACATATGGAATTGTGTACATTTTGATAATTTGGTGCTTTACTCAAATATAATTAGATATTTTTATGATCAATGATCACTTGTGGTGCAATTGCACGGGTTAAGTTTACGTCTTTTTTATTAAAAAAAAATTGTTAAGTTAGGAATCTAAAATTGGTATCATCTTAAATTTAATTGTGTGAATTGTGATGACTATCTTATAGTTTTTTTTTGTTCAATACGAAGCTATTCGAGTTATCTAATATATTGTCTCAAAGCAAGGTAAAATCCAAGGTGAAGGAATTTTACAAATAGTTGTGTTTGTTTAATTTAATTGCAATAATATTGCACTTGGGCGGACTTTATTGACTTCATTTGTTGCATATGAAATTGGCTCACACAATTGGAGGTTTAATGAACTTATATTGGTGGCGTATTTATACTTTGCCATTCTGACTAAAAAAAAAGACAAAATAAAAATAAAAATCCCATTTTTTCTCATCGTTCATTCTATTTTGCCTTATAAATTAACAATACACTTTTTGCAATTATAAAATCTGGTCAAGAAGTTTTCACATCTAATTAACTTTCACTGATTTTGTTATTCTGTTATGGTATATATTATCCGTACATTGCATTAGCCAGCGTACAAGTCAATGTACATTTCACAACTAAATATGTGTTAAATTTTTTTTACTAAGAATAAGTTACACTCACAAAAGTAATGTACTCAAACTTAAAGTTAATTATGATAGTATTAATAAATAAATAGTTGGAATATGACTTCAACTTCTTGACTCGTGGATTGCACAGGTGAGTGAGTAGCCAATGACAAACATATTGGGGACAAGGTCTATATACCATGGATGAATTTGGTCCCATCAGAACTAGAATTGTCGTTGAAATTTCAACGAAGACAATTCTCGTTATCCATTCGCTTTGCTATGACTATAAACAAAAGTCAAGGTCAAACATTATCACACGTGAGTTTATATTTGCCTCGATATGTCTTTTCCAATGGGCAATTGTAAGTGGTTGCTTCTAGGGTTAACTCTAGGAAAGGTTTAAATTTTTTTATTAGCAATGATAATAGGGAAACTATGTTCATCCACCAAGAATATTATTTTCGAGAAGTTTTCCAAAATATTTGATGTTTGTTTAATGAGCATATACAAGTGTTTTCTTATTATTCCAATTTTTATCATTAACTTGCTATATAACTTATGTATCTATATATGTTTATCATGTTTAGTACTGCAACGATTATATGTTGTTGTTTGTACATGATTTAATAACTTGATTATTATATAATCAAGCAATAGGACATCAATCGTGTCAATGTAGAATTGTTTTGTTATTTTGTTGCAACTTGGCTATAGAAAATCACATTCAATGAGTATACCCACTACTATAAAATTGGGTTTTAGAGACTGATTTAGAGTCTGATTTATTTCGGTCTCTATAGAGACCGATTTTAAAAAAAAAATCAAATTTACTACAAAAAAAAATCAGTCTCTAAATCGATCTCTAAATATTTTAGAGACCGAATTAGAGACCAATTTTATGTTATAAAAAAATTAAAAAAAAATAAAAATATATTTTACTATTAGAGTCCGATATTTTGGCCTCTAAATAAAAAAAATTATAAATTAATAGAGACCAAAAATTCGGTCTCTAAAAAAAATAAAAAAAATATTTATAAAAAAAAATTAGAGACCAGAAAAGTCGATTCGCTAAAAAATAATTCTCCCGTAATCGGTAACCTTTCCCAATACTTCTCCCGTAATCGGTAACCTTTCCCAAATATTTGCCAAATATACTTCTCCCGCCCCCATCTCGATTCTCTCCGGCCCCATTCCCCCCTCATTCCCCTATTCCCCCACTTATTCCCCCATTCTCTAGAGTGCACGCATCTGTCGGATCTGCTCCGGCCGGATCTGCTTGACGGATCTGCTCCAAGACCGAAACGACCTCATGGAAGAGCTGAAAACATTGTTGAGCCCCATTCCCCATTCTCCGATTCTGTTGTGCTAGCATGTCTTCCTAGACATCCTTCCTTCTTCAGGTTCTCTTCTAATATAATGCCTTGTGTTAATCAATCTTTGCTATTGTTATTCTGTGTTTGTGAATGAATATATATGAAGAGAGGACAAAGCAAGAGAGATGAGCATGTGCAACAAAACAATGGTCTCCGCCCCATTTTCCCTCGAAGTTTAGAGATTTGATTAGTTGGAAACTCTATATATTTGTGCTGATGGAATTATTCTAGGAGTCAAATATACATTTAAGTATGACACATTTTTGTCTTCTTGCCATCATTTTTTTATATACCTTGTTTGGTCTTTGGCGGTAGCAAGAAGACAAGCTCTCTTGAAACGATAAGGAGGCAAAAATTTTTTTAAAAAAATGAAAAAAATGAAATTAAAGAACTAATGTCTAAAAAAATGATTGGTCGTGTCTAATCTCCTTCACGAATACAATAATACAGGATAATTTTTATTCGTTTTAAAAGGTAAAACTGCTTAGTAGTTTGGCACTCAATAGATGAGGTGTGTCGCCTAGCTTGAATTTGTCCTTCCTGGTCCAGTGTAATTCGTGTCTAAAGCTGCTGGTTTCAAAGCCTTGGCTTAGTATATTGCTTTTGTGTTGACAATTTTTTTTGTTTTAAAAGGTAAAATTGCTTAGCAGTTTGGCACTCAGTAGATGAAGTGTGTCGCCTAGCTTGAATTTGTCCTTCCTGATCCAGTGTAGTTCGTGTTTAAAGCTGCTGGTTTGAAAGCCTTGGCTTAGTATATTGCTTTTGTGTTGACAAGGACCACTATAGATTCTGATCTATGTTTTCTTGCAACTTGGGTGGTGTAAGAGATATAAATGGAGAAATTCCCTTTTTATTTCAATATTATTTATACGTCTCTTTTCTCCTTACCTATTGCTGCTGCTTATTGTAAATTTGTTCAGCAGTATCCATAATAAGCTAGGTTCCACACACTCAGATTAAATTTTGCTTCACTCTTGCTCTGTTATACCTTGTAGGTATCACTAGCAGATCCCACTATAACCTTCTCTTGCTATCCTTTCCATCTCCTGGATTTTTAACAGCTTATATAGAAGACTATTCTAGTCTCAGTGTGGCATCGAAATTGGTGGTCAGGTATGGAATCTATACCCCCATATAATAAAATTTCTTTGCGCCATTAATGATCTTTTAATATATGCCAATATATTGAGTTATATTAATGCACTGGAACTGGAAGGTAGCACGTGCACCTTCAAATATTGTGGGTCTTTGTTGTTTTAACTTTTGTTGTTTAATGCCAGCTTGTTTGTGAAGTTAGATTCTCAAAGTAGAAGGGCAAGTGCACTAGGGATCTAACACTAGTAATAAGAATCGATGTGAAAATATAGAGTTACCATTTACCCCTGACCCCACTCCTAATCTTTTTTCCAAGAAAATATATGCTAAGAGATGAAATTTGGTGAGTTTACGAGCAAAATTAGCTAGAACAACAAGAGGAAGGTTGTCGGGATGAGCAAGGAAACCCTCCATTCCACTATGAAAGCAACTATACAATGAGTGAGGAGGGATGTCATCTTCTGGAGTATTACTGATATCCTTTTGCTATTATATGATTCTTATTAACTAATAATGTTGTCTGGTAGTGACACGACTCATATATATATATATATATATATATATATATATATATATATATATATATATATATATATATAAACTCTAATCAAGTATATATATATACTCTAATCAGATTGTCAACTCATGAGAGCTTACTCCACTTTGTCTATGGCTCTACGCTGCTGCTATCTACATTCCACATGTACTCTCTGGCTTTTCAATTCCATGAGGAGAAAGAAAAGCAATTTATTTTGAAACAGGAAAACAAAATAACAAAAGGCATTTAGTAAGTTATATCAAATTGAAGGTTCAACATAGAAGGTTCAATTGAAATATCAAGCTGCTGTTTATGCATATACACTTTGTTTTTTTTCCTAAGAGGCATTTAGTAATATATATAAAATTCATACATACTAAAATTAGGAATTCCCAAGATATGATACTTCAAAGAATAAAAGGAGCTTCTTAATTTATTCCTTCATACTGTCAGTTTTTTAAACTTGGTATATATTTTTAGATCTGCATCAATTGTCCATCATTATAATTGATTGAAGAAATGTTTCATACTTCTATTTTTATACTTAACCTTTTTTATTTAATAATTGATTGAAGGAGCCTTCTCAGTGCCACTGGGTAGTTGGTTGGGTTATGATGTGTGTTGTTTTTGGGTTTCGTTTCCTTTTGCTTTTGGACTATCTGTTTTTCACTTTAGAAAACACATGCAAACCCAACATAAGACAAATGGATGTTCCTTACCTAACATAATTTGAACGAAACATTGGTGTTATTATTTTATCAGATCAAAGACTATCTATAGTATAAATCATATAAAATATCTTACATATAATATATTAATTAATATATATATTACTAAAGTCTTCACAAATATATATATATATTATTAAAGTGAGCCACAATATGTCGGATCAAAGACTATCTATAGCATAAATCATATAAAATATCTTACATATAATATATTAATTAATATATATTACTAAAGTCTTCACAAATATATATATATATATATATATATATATATATATATATATTATTAAAGTGAGCCACCAAATAAAACTAAAAGTGTGTAAATATGTAATCAAAATACTTGTTTTTATAAAAGTTGGGAATTGGGATAGGCGCAACTCTGCAAGTCACACATGGACCACATACATCATACAACAATCAGCAATGACTTTTCAGTTATATGTTATCACCATGTAGTTTGCGGGCCTATTACCTTTATACAATGACCTAATGAAAGCTTTTGTTGTTTAGTCAGAAAATGGACCTTAATCTTGTATTTACAACTCCAAAACTTTTGCATCAAATTATAGACTTGTCTATTTTTATTTTATAAACTGGTCCGAAGCCAGATTGGTCCGCTGTCTAAAACCTTGGCTTGGGTCACATCACACATACTTAGGCGAGAGTGAGACTAATGACTCTCTAAGTCACATGATCAAATTTCTAGCTCTAAAGGCCCATATGCCATTTCAATTTCTGGATAGCAACCCACCTTGCATTTGACCCAAAAAAGAAAATCCACCTCATAAGGAATTAACCTTATATTTTTATACTTCTATGCCATGTTATATGTTTTGGTTGAAGAAAATAACCTAAGTCATATCTAAAACCTGGAAAATATGGTATGCAGTACTATAATTTGAGCATTCAAATGGAATTAGGAACCCTTTTAACATTCTCTCTCTCTCTCCCCCCTGCAATTATTTCTTAGTCCATTCTTAAATGAGTCTCTTTATTGATTTTTTAAATTTTGTTTTCGTATGTATAGGTGCTTAAGGTTGAAGTTTCAAACTTTTGAGATAAGAGGTAAATCCCAAACTTTGATTTTGTTCTTCTTCTACTTTAGGCTTGTTCTTGGTATTATTTTGTATGTTAAACTTGTTCTAGGGTCTATATGTTTTGAAATGACAATGATTTTGAGAATGTTGTTGTATCTTAAATTCATATAATTTTTGTTTAAAAGTAATGAACTAATGTCTAATTTTTAGATTAGTTTTAGAAATTTGTTGCATGTGGTTAGACTAAATTTCACTTGTAGTTTTAATATTTCATTTTGATTATATTACAGAATATGGACATTCGTCAATATCGTTGTTGGATGTATAACAGACTTTTGCTGGGTAGGAAGGGACTTGCTGATATGTTTGTAGAGGGGGTTGAACAATTTGTTTCCTTTGCATGCCAACAAGCACATCTATCAAATGGAAATATTAGATGCCCTTGTTCTAAGTGCAAAAACCTGAAGTACTTGACTCCTGAGGACGTTAAAGTTCATCTTTATCAAAAGGGGTTTAAACATGATTATTGGTATTGGACAAGTCATGGAGAAATTGATCCGACTTTGATGGGAGTTTTCAATAGTCATCCAAGCACCTCTACCACTACACAAATGGGTAATAATGACCATTTAAATAGATTTGAGGCCATGGTTTATGACGCGGTTGGTCCAGAGTTTGGATTCCATAACAATCAACCCTTAGAGGAACCTGTAACACCCCTTTGGAGGATGTCACACATAAAAGAAAATAAAAGAAATAGAAATAAAATCTACCCAAGTTGTGAAACATTTGTTAAATATTATTACGGGTTGTAAAATAATTCGATGACGTAAATATGATATAAAAAGATAATGCGGAAAATACGAAATAAAAAAAAAACATCACCACTAATAATATACATATGATTTAAGTTATAAGCTGTACAAGTAATTCACAACTAAGACTACAAATATTTAAACAAAAACAGTAAAGAAAGCAATAAAAGAGTTAATATATACAGACATACGCTGACGCGCCCAAAAAAAAACATCATGGTTATCTAATCCTCGGATGGATCACTCTCGGCATGAAAATGATCATCGGGAGACAAATATCCGGATGTCTCGACACATGGCGATAACGGGATCGCGTCTGTCGATACGATGCTTATCTCACTAGGCTCAGGGTTTTCAACACCCCAGTGACGCCTAATGGATAAGGGTAACTCTAAATGCAGAAATAACGTCGTAGTCATAATGGGCTCTCCATCAAATCGCTGACGTAGAATCACGGTCACACGTCCTGCATACGTCACAGAATCACGATCGCCTCGTAAATGCCAAGCCAGAGAACCTCCATGAAATACTAACTCTACGAACCCCAAAAATCCTGGCGCTGCCATCCCTCACAATCAATCCAGAGGATATGGATGATCGGATGGTTCTTGATCGTCAAACTGATCGTCCGCTTGCTGACCTTCTTCCTCCTCGGGGTACAAGATCTCAATGGGTTGATCCTCTTCCTCGAAGTCTTTACCGCGTAAAATAAATAAACAGAAAATACATATAACAAAGAGGTAAGACAACAAAAAATCATCACAACATGGCCAATAAGAAGACGACAATCAACATATATACAGTTCATGCAATACGAAAAGCTTTAACAATTATAATAACAGATTGAAGTAAAATTTAGATATCATAACAATATATCACACCACAGATAAAACATCACGGATAAAATAAGAAAGATAAGAATAAACAGATAAGATATAATAAAAATAACCAAATATAGAAGCAAAAGTAACGGATAAAATAAACAAATAAAATACGAGATAAACGAGTTAAATAGAAATAAATAGATAAGATGAAAATAAATAGACATAGAGATAAATAAACAATATGACAAAACCCTACTCCATGGAGCTAAAGAAAACACAAGTATCGAGAGAGGAATGATTAAGTAAAATCTATTAGTACCACGCATTTGCCCAACCAACTATTCTTGTTGCCACACGTTGCGTCTATAGCCCCATGACACGAGAATCCATCATCCAGGCGTGGTGTAGTTCACGGTCTCACGTTGTGGCACTTACTGAGGCAAATGTACTACTAGATTTCACAAATCTCGATTAAATATAGTGCGTGTCGAGTACCATAGTGTGCTATCGGTTTACCACGGCAAATGGAGCTACCAACTATCCACATGTGGGATCCCGTACACTAAAGTCTCCAAGTTCATTAGAACAATGAACCACACTACGTTTATCGCATCGACAACACGATGTGATTCGTCTCGTCAACCAATCCACCAAAAACTTGGCACACATAAATAGAAAGCCTGTACGGGTTCACATTTTCCCGACAGCGAAAGATTCTAAAAAATAATCTGTACGGGTTCACATTTTCCCGACAGCATAAAATAAATATAGTAACGGTTAATCGCGTAGAAATTTTATCGCGTTTTCATAATTCCGTCGTTTTTACAAACGTTTAAAAATCGGGTAAAGATATTTTTCTGTTTTTAAAATCGCGTAGCATTTTTAATACGTTTTCTCAATCGCGTAGGATTTTCAAATCATTTTCTTATTCGAATGCCTTTAAAATTATTGTTTAAACAAACAAAAATAGTACTTAGTACATTTAAACTACGTAGAATAATTTTTCATACCGCATACTGTCTTTTGGATATTTTTGCTATCTTATTGGTTCATTTTTACTAAAAATTGACAGTATTTTGTTTAGAATATCATAATAATGGTTTCCTAAATTATCCATAAAATTTTCATTTACCTAATTTTTAACCACATCATTTAATTCTTTTTGAAATCTCTAACATGCTTCAAAACCTAAAGTGAGCTATATGTTAGAAAATTTCTCAACATTACTGTATTTCCTTCCTAATGATAAAATTATTAGTTTTAATCCTTTAAGCTTAATTCTACTCAATTTGTTTCTTCAAAAACCATTATAGAATTTTTTTTTCTTAACTTGTATTGTCTCTTTTTGATTGAAAAAGGTTTGGAATCAAGTTTTAGAAATCATGATTACTTATAATGGCATGTTGGCCAAATTTCGTAAAACCCTTTCATTTGATTTCTAAAATGTCTTTCACCTTTCAAATCATATCAAATATATTATATTGTCTAAGTTCATTAAATCATATTTAGAAAATAGTTAGTAAGAGTTAAATTAATCCTTTAGGCATGTTGGCCCAAAATACTAAGTCTTTACCATTTGATTTCTAAATGCATTTTCTTTGATTAAATCAATTTGAAACTTTCTTGATTCTCCTAGGTTAATTAAATTACACTTTAGTAAAAATCAAGAGAACATTTTGGTCCTCTAACTTAGTCATTGCCGTGAACTAGTGAATGTGTTCTTTGGAACACTCATGCAAATTTACACATGTTATTCACATCTTATACCTTATCATACAATTCTAACACATGCATTGTATTTTCTAACACATGCAATATATTTTCTAACACCTAAACCTAAATTAAAGCTTATAGACATGCATTCAAAAGCTAATAGACATGCAAAATTATTACAATCATCAAACAAGAAAGCTACTAACATACATCACATAAACTACTAGCAACCACAAAAATTAACAAATACACATCAACAAACACACCACCACCGAATCCTTATGGATTCTACAAACATTCCATCTTCTTACCACCACCAAGGGATGATAAGAATTGTCTTCCTCTTACCTTAAATGAAGACAAAAGGCTTGCTTTCACACCTCCTAGGTCACGGTTTTCACCACCAAAAATACCTAGAAATCTCAAACAAAATCTACATGTTACTAACCATGAAAAAGAAGCTAAACCATGGAAAAATCATGGCTTAGAACTTTGAAAAAGAAGAGAGAAAAGAAAAGCATGAAATTTCACCTTCTAGGTAAAACTTTCAAGGTTGATTTCCAAGCCCTAAATGGAAGATTTTGAAGAAACTCCCAACTAGAAAGGTTCTTAGAATAGTGTTTAGGTTAGGAAAACTTGGTTAGAAAATTTTTTTGATGGTTGGATGGTGTAGGATAGGTCTTGGCCGAATGGTAGGGAAAAGGAACAACAATGGTGGCTAGGGTTTTTGGAAGAGAGAGAAGAGAGAAAAGTGATGAAGATGAAGTGTTGTTTTGGCCTTCTCACTCCTAATGGCCGTAGCCTTCAAGTGGCAAGGATGTGCATGGATTTGGCTTCATCCAAGCCATTGAATACATCAAAGGCTAGGATTAAATCTTGGTGAACAAGCTTGATTTCTATTGGTTGGTTCATGATGACTCACATCTTTGAGTCACTGACTCATTTAATTTCTCATTGAGTCACTAGTGAAGTCACTGTTCTGAAAGTTCTACTGCTAACGGTGATTAATTAAGCTACCGATCAAAGCGTTACGCCAATTGTGGGTCCCGTAAAATATTTAGGGTCCATTGTCACTAAAATATCTTGACTAATAAAATAATATTATAATAATATAAAATTATTTTATTTGTGATTAAATTCTAAAAATTAAAAGATTATTTTTATCTCATTCAGAATCGGGTTAAGTAAGATCCCCTAATTCTAAATAATAAAATAAGATTTTCTCCGGCCGGAAAATATTATTTTCTGCCTCGAAGCAAATCACCCAAAAAGTCCATATAAAATTACAGACGGTATTATCGGACATTAAATCAAGAAGAAAACAATTAAAAAGCAAAGCAAAAATAGCAAAAAAGCGATGCGTTCGGGACGTAACGGTCATTTTCCCATTTTTTCCCACAACGTAGGTAATCGTCCAAAACGTTCAAATAAAATATCCAAAGCAGTATTATATATTTGTATATCTTTCGAGAAAAATTAAAACATAGCTCGAGAAAAATTTTATTTTACGTCTCGAAGCAAATTACGTAAAACGATCAAATAAAATTTGAGTAGGTATTATCGTAATTGTTTTCATACAGAAATCGAGAACAGTAAAATAGGGACACAGCGGTCATTCACACAAAAGCATGAAAAACAGCAAACAGCATATTCAAAATATTTTCTAAAAATTGGGGCGTTACAGAACTTCCAAATGAAGATGCTAAAAAATTTTATGATATGCTTCATGCGGCTCAAAAGCCTTTGTGGCCGGGATGTAAAGATGAAACTGGATTATCTGTTGCTGTTGAATTATTGAATATCAAATTGGAGGGAAACATTTCCCAACGATCTTTTAATCAAACAGTAGCACTTATGAAAATGACACATCCTCATGAAAATCTCATCCCAGAAAATTTTTACAAGGCGAAAAAAATAGTTTCCAAACTAGGTCTTACTGCAAGGAGAATTGATTGTTGCATGAATGGTTGTATGTTGTTCAATGAAGAGGGAGTTACAGAATGCACATTTTGTGGTGTAGCTCGATATAAAATAAAAAGGATTGGTAAGGGAAAAACCAAGGAGATCCCTGTAAAGAGGTTGATTTATTTACCTCTCATTCCTAGGCTGAAGAGATTATATGCTTCAATGAGTTCTGCTCCACACATGAGATGGCATTATGAAAATAGACGAGAATCGGGAGTGTTATGTCATCCATCGATGGAGAAGACTGGAAACATTTTGATGAAACATATCCTGAATTTAAAGCTGAACCAAGAAATGTTAGATTAGGCTTAAGTGCTGATGGTTTTACTCCATATAGTCAGTCAGCTATTCCTTATTCCTGTTGGCTTGTAATTGTCACTCCGTACAATCTTCCTCTATAACTATGCATGACAACTCCATATATGTTTTTTACTTTGATTATTCCTGGGCCACACAATCCGAAAAGTAAAATAGATGTGTATTTGCAACCTTTGATAGATGAGTTGAAATTGTTGTGGGAACAAGGTGTCCTAACTTATGATATTTCAAAAAAAGAAAATTTCGTAATGAAAGCTGCATTAATGTGGACAATAAATGACTTTCCTGCGTACGACATGTTGTCGGGTTGGAGTACAACAGGGAGATTGGCATGTCCATATTGTATGAATCGAACAATGGCTTTCACTTTGAAACATGGTGGCAAATGTTCTTAGTTTGATTGCCATCGTCAATTTCTGCCTATGGATCATGCATACTGCAGAAATAAGGATGCATTTTATAAGAATAGACAAGAGAAATCTGTACCTCCACCTAGGTTGTCTGGGGCCGAGGTATGGGAAGATGTTTGTGATGTTCCAAAAGTGACTGAGGTGAGTCCATGTACATGTGCTGGGTTCGGGGTTACTCATAATTGGATAAAACAAAGTATTTTCTGGGAATTATCATATTGGAAAACTAATATGATCAGACACAATCTTGATGTGATGCATATTGAGAAAAATGTGTTTGATAATGTCTTTAATACAATGATGGATATTAAAGACAAAACCAAAGACAATGTTAAAGCTAGGATGGATCTTAAAGAGTATTGTAGGCGGAGAGAACTACAGTTGCAAGAATTGCCTAATGGAAAAATTTTGAAGCCTAAAGCAAAATTTGCCTTGTCCATGGAGCAAAAAAAGGTTGTATGTAAATGGGTTAGTGAATTAAAAATGCCTGATGGATATGCCTATAATCTGCGTAGATGTGTAAACACGAGAGAGGGGAAGCTACTTGGGATGAAAAGTCATGATTGTCATGTGTTTATGGAGCGGTTGCTACCAATTGCTTTTGGTGCATTACCAGATCCAGTGTGGAAGCCTTTAGCTAATTAAGTAAATTCTTTAGAGATTTGTGCTCAACAGTGTTACTTGTGTCTGATTTGTTGCTAATGGAGCAAAACATCGTCATTACAACGTGTAAGTTGGAACGAATCTTTCCACCTGGATTCTTTAACTCAATAGAGCATTTACCTATTCATTTGTCATATGAGGCAAGAGTAGGAGGCCCTGTTCAATATCGATGGATGTATCCATTTGAGAGGTAATCACATGATTTATTACGTTTTAAATATGGTAAGCTTTTTATTTCAAAGTTTAGTAATTAATGATATCATGTTTCTTTTAGGTACTTGAATAGGTTGAAACGAATGGTTAAAAACAAATCACGTGTGGAAGGGTCCATATGTGAGGCATATTTATGCCAAGAGACTTCTCATTTTTGTTCTTACTATTTTGAATCTCGTGTACAATCAATGAGAAATAGAGTTAGTCGAAATGATGATGGAGGTTTAGATGAGACAATCCAACCTACTTTATCAATTTTCAATCATCCTGGCCGCTCAGCTGGAACTTGTAACAGTAGGTATTTAATGGATAAGGAAGTAGCTGCTGCACATTTACATATCCTACTTAATTGTGAAGAGGTTCAACCATATATTGGGTAAGTGAACTAAATCATTCTTGAATTGTTTATTTTAGTATGTATATGTAATTGGTTCATATTTAGTAACCTTGTGCATGTTATTAGATTTTTTGAGGAATACTTGAAAGCAGCTAATCCAAACATTAGTTGCACTGATGTTAATGGTATGATTGCATCTGAATTTCCAACCTGGTTTGAAGTTACGTAAGTGTCTTAACACTTTTTTAATGATATAAATACTTGTGAGTTATGTTATAAATTATATTGATTTTTCTATTTTCATTGGTAGGTTCACAATAAAAATAACTTGGTACACAATCAATTTTTGCACCACTTAGCATGGGGTCCTAAAAGAAAGGTTCATACATGGCCTATCTACTTTGTCAATGGTTATAAGTTTCATACAGAATATTGGAGTATCGGTAAAAAAACCATCAAGTGTATTATGCACCTTATCCTGAAAAAATAAAAGACAAGGCTAATTGGTGGGTTGTCATTAAAACCAAACCAAGAGGTACTGTTGATGCTCAATATGCATTAAAGGTTGCATATCAAGATGCTGCAACCTATGTCAATTTTATAACAAATGATGACCCTCTTGATAACTTAAGAGATGAAGAAGGTGATAATCATGAAGTAGAAGCTGATGTCGGCGAGGATGAGCAGGAAGATGAGGTAGAAAGTAATGAAGGAGAGGATAGTGAGGAAGATGAATTTGATTTTGACAATGATTCTGAAAATGACAATGAAGATGAAGATCTTCAACAATATGAATTGCTTGATGACGATGGGGATGACGATGATGGGGATGATGATGATTATGAATATGATTAGTGTCTATTTTTTCCATTTGTTAACAAAAGGTAAATTATTTGTATTTTGTATTTTGCGCAAATTAATTATTATTTATTTGATAAGCATTTTTAATTTACATTCTATTTGTGTTCATCGCAGATGTCTGAGAGAGATCGAGGTAAAGGAAAAGTTTCTAAGAGTCGCCCAAAAAAGTAACAGCCAGTGCGACCGGTTCAACATTCTACTACTCACCCACCTCTAACCTCTGCTAGTTCTCCATCTCCTGCTACTACTCCATCACCCACATTACCTGCATTTACTTATTCGATCCCAAATACACTTTCACCACCTCTTACTCAACCATCTCATCGTATGGTGCCTCCGACAGAGGAGTTTCGTCACAATTTTGGATCATCTATACCTCCAACAGATGTAGGATCTGCACTTGGATCAAGTCATACTCAGGATGCATCAGATGCACAATTGTCTAGTAGCAAACCAATTTTATATCTGGAAGGAGATGGGTATGTATAAGTAATATTCTTTTAAATTACATTATTATGTTGGATATATTATAACCCAACACCTGTATTGTTTGTAGATTTTTGCCTTCACACCTAGCGGCAAATGGCATCAGTGATATCTTCAGGAGTCATTATTTAGAGCCATGGACATCATGGAAAAGGATAATTAGTACCACAAGAGATATGTGGTTTGGAGAGTTTATGGTAATTTTCAAATTTTTATTACTACAATTTAAAATTTGATAGACTTTTTTTTTGTCATAAACAATCTGCTTACTCATATTTATTGTAGAGGAAGTATACTGTCATTCCACTAGATAGTTATTGGGCTCAAAGAAACTTTGAGAAACGAGGTGCAACATTGTTGAAGAATATTTTGGAAAAGGCTCGCAAGAAAATGGAGAAACCAAGTTGGCTTAGGGATGAGATATGGGACGCATTGTGTACACATTAGGAAAGTGAGGCTTTCAAGAAGAAAAGTGCAATTGCAAAAGCCAATCGGGCATCTGATTGTGGAGGATATGGAGCTTCATATCACACTAGTGGCTCTATTACCTCATCTCAGCATAGAGCTAATCTGGTTAAGTTCACTATTATCTTGCATTATTGTCGAAGTTGTCTAATATAGTTAAATTTAGTAATATGATTTTGTTACAATTACTGCAGACTAAGTTGAATGGTGTTATTCCATCAGCACCAACATTGTTTCACCACACACATCGACGTAAGGATCACACATGGGTGGATAGGAGATCAGAGCATATAGCTGTAAGCAATTGTTTTATCTAATTCGAACTCTTGGGTTTGAAATAATGATGTTCAGTAATTGTATTCATGTTGTTATCTTAATGTTTAAAGGGAACTCTAAATATAAGTCATAATTTTTTTTATGTTTGTGCTTGCAATATCATGCTTAGATTCTTCTTGATTGTCTTTTTGGTGATAAATCATAGGAACTTACTTTGAACATGTGATTGAAACCATGTTTATTCTTATGCTGCTGGCCTATTTTTCGACTTATTATGATATTTATTTATTGTATGTCAAAAGTCCCTTTTCCATTTGTTTTGGCACACTTCTTGTGTACCCACCATTTGGCCACTTTATTATTTGAATCTGTTGGTTTGGAACGAGTACAATTAATTCAGAGTTTATACATATACTTCCTGTGTACCCATCTTGTTTTCTTTTTGTGATTCCTCCTAAATATGCAACCTTGTGACTTTTGGTGCTTGTTTCAGATTAGCATTGGTTTATTTATGAGAAATGTTGCTTCTATTTAACTAACATTTTGTCTCTAATTGCAAAAATATGACAACTAAAGGTGACAGTTTCATGGCCAAACAAAAAGGTCCTTGATGAAACCTTTGCTTGTGGAAAATTTATTGTCTGAATTAGCTTTTCCCTACATAACTCACTTAATCACGGACCATCCTTTGGTTTATCTAATGGCATATATAGGCTTACAGTTTATGCAATTTACATAGAAAATATACTGAACCCTCCAAGTTTCACCTGTTATTTATTAGACAATCATAGTCATAATTTGTGTCATAACTGCTTAGTTTCTGATTGGGCATGTCTAATGATTATAACTAATCATAGAGCTTATACCCTAATGAAAACAAATGAATAGGTGAATCGGGTTTCCATCACTATTTCATTAGTGTTTCTAGTAGTTTGAAAATGAATTTTGTTTCACATGAGCAAGCTCAAAGTAAATTAAGTAATGATTGAGTTCCACTAGTGCACTTCCACAATTCATGGTGATTTCCCAAAAGGATCCAAAAAGTATCGTCACATAGGTTTTAGAAAATCATATATCTTTATTGTTCTAACTTATAAGTCAAGAAACAACTTTTATTTATATTTATTTACTTTTATTTGCCATAATATGCGGAGTTTGGATTCAACTCCCAAATAATTACTAACATCATTGATCAATTTTGACTTTTTGTAATAAAATTTTGAAGTCACAATGGATTGAGGTATTTGTGATTGAAATCACGTTTATTCTTATACTTTATGTCATGACTTATATTATGTTAGATTTATGTGTTGCCTTAACTTTTTGGATTAATTAGTGCCATATTGGTATTGACAGACCAAATTTGCAAATGAAATGCAAGAAATGACCCAAAGAGCATCAGAGCAGGGAACTCCTCCCTCAGATGAGTTGGATGTGTGGCGCAATGTGGCTGGAGTGAAAAAGGTAAAATATATGGTCTTGGAATTGAGTCAACCGTAGTGGCTAGAAGACCACAATACCGTGGCTCAAGTTCTTCATCATCTGACTGGGTGCGAAGAGATGAACTTGAAGAATTAAGAAGTGAGAAAAATGAGCTTCGGGCTCAAGTGGCAGATAATAGGAGACAGATTGAGGAGACAAATCGGCTGGTACGTGAGTTAATGCAGTCGATTAACTTTCAACCTTCTCAAACATTTCCCATGACTGGTGGAGCAGAAGAGGAGGACGAGGACGAGGACGAAGACGAGGATGAGTAGGAGTAGGAGCTTTTATGATTAGAGTTTAGTTTGTATTGTATTCAACTTTCTTATATTTGAAATATTGTAGTAATGAGATATTGTAGACAATGCTTATTTTACTTTATTTAGCATGTCTTGATGTTTAAATGATATATTCTAAAGACTAAATTAGTTTAGTTTACGTTATTTTTTATTTATGTCTTTGGTTATATATGAGATTGTTGATTGTTGTTTATCAGGTATTTTAAAAATTTGGATTTTAATAAATTTAAAAGTAATTATAAATTGTTGATTGTTGTTTATTAGGTGTTTTAAAAATTTGGATTTTAATAATATTTTAAAAAGACATTTATCATTTTAGAGACCGATTTAGAGACCGATAATTAGAGACCGATTTAGTGACCGATAATTAGAGACCGATTTAGTATTGATTTTGTAAAATATATAATATATTCAGAATTTTAGAGACCGATTTAGAGGATTTAGAGACTAATTTAGAGACTGATAAATCGGTCTCTATTTAGAGACCGATTTTATAAAATACATAATATATTTAGAGAGATTTTAGAGACTGATTTTAGAGACGGATAAATCGGTCTCTAAATTAGAGACCGATTTAGCGACCGATTTTATAAAATATATAATATATTTATGCTTTAGAGACCGATTTGGAGACTTATTTAGAGACCGATTTTTCGGTCTCTAAAAAATCGGTATCTAAATCAATCTCTAATGAACTTTTTTGAAATATATTTGACCAAAATTTGACCGAAAATTAGAGACCGATTTAGAGACTGAAAAATCGGTCTCTTGGAAATCGATCTCTAATATTTAGCGACGAGACTTTTAGAGACCGATTTAAATCGATCTCTAAATCGGTCTCTAATTATTTTAGAGACCGATTTTCTTTAGAGACCGATTTTTCGGTCTCTAAAAGTCAATTTTCTAGTAGTGACCTTAATAACTTCGATAAAATACTTGAGTTGGTATGGTCTAAACCAAATTGATCGTTTTATATCAATTTCTCTCAATTTGTTGTATAATTTCATTGTATTTGATTCTAATCGAAAAGACAAATCGTGTCATTTATTCAAATAAACTGAGTTATTTGAATGCCATAATTTCGAATTTAATCAAAATATTAAGATATATAAATGGTAGTCAAGAATAAAATATTTTTTATGGTAATCGAATGGACCAAGAGACCTATTCGAGAAGGTCATTTCAGTGTGACATGTTTTTCAAGACCCATCAAATAGACTAAGAGGATTATTCATATGCGACGATTTCGATTATAATTGATAAGGCCTACAATGCCATTTTTCGATTATAAACGAAACGACCAGAATGTCATGTTTTTTTATTTCAATAAAAAATGCGCAAAATGACATGTTTTTTATTTTAATCGAAAAAGCTTAAAATGACATGTATTTTAATATGAAATTGAACGTACCATTTCTGATATCAAATCAAAATAATCATTCTGATGACTTCAAGTCAATTATAATTTTAACTCTAATAAAGTTAGAGAATGCACATGAACAAATTCATGTTATATATATAAAAAATCAAATAATATTTGATTGTTTTAAGATAATCTTAATTATTTAAAAATTAGAACACACACAAAACAAATTAAATGCACCTGTATATTACACGTGTCTCCTACTAATTACATCATATTTGGGAAAGAGATGGTGGGGTCGTGAGGAATTTGGCGCTGTAATTTCCTTTGGACGGGAAATTATAGTTGAAATTGTTTATAATATGAATTTGTTTATATACATTATCTAATTTTATTAGAGTTAAAATTGTAATATACCTGATTGTTTTAAGATAATCTTAATTATTTAAAAATTAAAACACACAAAAAAATAAATTAAATGCACTTGTATATTACAGGTGTCTCCTACTAATTACATCACATTTGGGAAAGAGATGACGCATAATTTCCTTTAGACGGGTGTGGGATCCCCGGTCCTGCTTAAGGGCAAGATGGACTGTATAAGGCTTGCCTTACTCTGTTGTTAAGGGCAAGATGGTTGATGGTACATGCTGACTATATAAGGCTTGCACATGTTGGATATACATGCTGACTATATAAGGGGCACATGTTGGATATCCCCGGTCCTGTCCTACTGAATATGTAAGGCTTGCATACTGAATATGTAAGGCTTGCACAAGTTGGTCCTGTCCTACTGACTAATTAAGGCTTGCACATGCACATGTTGGATCCCCGGTCCTGTCCTGCTGACTATGTAAGGCTCGCCCTCACTCTGACTATATAAGGCTTGCCTCACTCTGTTGTTAAGGGCAAACAAAGATCGTTCTTAGCCTCCTTTTCCACTTCTCCTCATCCGGCCGGCTCTGCTTGCTTGCTCACCTATTTGGACCGTATTCTCACTCTTATGATACGAAGGTTTCTGTTAACACACCAACAAGAGCCCTACCGTCCTTTATAAACAATACCCAGACGCTCATAATCTTGGTTGGTGTGGGACAAGAAACTGTCCTTCCATTTTTGGTAGTATTACACATTAGTGCTACCAATCCCTTTCTTTCATCCCCAACGATGGAAGGCAGTAGCACAGGCACAACACCACATAATCGGACACACAGGTACTTGTTGATATTTTCCTTCATTGCTTTTTTCTTCTTTCTTTCTCCACTTAAAGCTGATCGATTCATTATTGCTACCACACATTCTGTATACTGCTGCACTTTAAGCTTATTATGCCTTATAGCATCACCTTGTAGTCCTCCTCTAGCATTTCTCACGCGGTTATTTTAGTTTCTATATATTAACAATTGAATTTACGGTTTTTGACAAAAGGCCTTATTTTAAATATATTTATTTATTAATAAAAATCAACTATAATATATTTTATATACAAGATTATTTTAATTATATTATAATTTTATTTGGTCAATTTTGTATATAAAATATTTTTTAATATTTTAAACAGATAATCACTTTTGTCTTGTTGGTATTTTTTGGTATCTAATTAGCATTTTTTGGTGCCAACTAGATGCTGGAAGTTGAATTGAACATATTAAGGTCCTTAATTATAATATTTAAGAGTTAAGATCCTTAAATCAATTTGCACTTAAAGTTGAGGTCCCTTCATAATATTTTTCTTTCGTATTAACTATAATTAGAATTAATAAATGATTTAAAATTAAATAATTGTAATTTATATTTACTAGGTACCTTTATAGAAGTAGCAACAACTCAACAATTAATACATAATTATTTGCTTTGTAGCATGCCAAAATACAGAAGCTTAAAATAAGGGGATAATTTGCTGTGTATGTTTAAACCCAAAAAAAGTTACTGTGTATGTATATTATTAATTTATTAAAATATTTATTTAAAGACTTGAAAACAATTTCTCTTATATTATACAATCTGCGTGAAATTTAATGATACTATGTTTAGGTTTTAAATCGTTTACTCATATATTTATTTATTTATTTATTTTTGTGAGTAAATTGTTTAAAACCTAAACACACACCCACATGGTTTAGTTTATATAGTTTTGAATCCCAAACTGTTAACTATCATTTTTTTTAATAAACTAGATTAAATCAAACTAAACCAGTGGTCAATTCTGTTTTTTGAACACACTTACTAATTTTATGGTATTTTTGACCCCTTTTCTTCCAATTTTATTCATTGGCATGCTAACATTTTTTTTTAATTGCGTGCAGTTCCTCTATTTTACACCTTACTGTCTACGCGTTTATCATCACATTATTGGTGACTCTAATTGAAATTAAGTATCAAGGTTTAAGCACCAATCCTTTCCAAGAACCCAGCATAATCATGCTACTTTTTCTAGTAGCTATATTTACTCATGTCTTTGCACTGGTTGCAAAAATAATCCTTAAAACAAATGACAAGCCGGCAAATATTATCTTTCATTTCTCTGGAGTACTTGCCATAGAGACACTCCTCTGGACTCTCGTCGTTTTTTTCTGGTGGTGGATCATTGTCAATGTTGTTTCGTTGTTGGTAGTAGCATTATGTTTCTATTGCAAGGATATATTTATGTTCCTCAACAATCATCTCGGTATATGTTTTCGGTGGATGCTACCAAATTGCAATAGAGTTGATCAGTCGGCGCACCACTGTGCCTCCGCCGTCACACCAGTCGCAGCTTCCACCCAAATTGAACCAGAATCACTAGATCCGCAAAGCCCAGAACCAGTTCGCCGCGAACCACCATCATACAACTTGCCCGAGACATGGTGCGCAGAGTTCGCGTCACTGCGCAACCCAGATTGTGACGCCGCCGAGATCTCTGCCACTTAGCGCTACAGCAGATCTGCCACCGACCTCGTGTCGTCGCACCATTGAAGGATTTAATTTAAATTCTATAAACCTAGATCAATTATAGATACAAGATTATAACATATTAAACAAATTATATTCATGAAATTGATCAAGATGTGTACTTGGCATAGTTCCGTAATCCATTGTTGTTCAGCGAAGAAATCAAGAGAATTCACGTGTGTGAGAGAAACTGCTCTCAATCTTGGTAGGTTTTCTATGCGTACAAAAAATTGCCTAATGGGGAAGCAATTTATAACTTATAAGATGAGAGTAGGAACTTCTCAACGGAAGCTACTTAAAATGAGCATGTACCAAACCCATCACGGGCTACTCACAACAAAAACCCAAATACAATATTCATAAAATTTGACTAAGTGCTATATTATAAACATAATTTCATAATTAATATATTAATGATTTAAAAATATTTTAATTATTGATTAATGCTAATCCACATAACATATATATTTGAATTAAAATTTAACAATTCTCCCACTTGGATAGCATTAGTCAATCATTAAAATACAAGAATCATTAACACTAGAATATTAACTATGGTCAAAGCACGTGTCAACCAACAGTCTTAGAAATATAAGCTTTAACGTTGCAGAAATAGTATCCGATAGGGAAGTAGATCATACATGTTAAATGCTCATGTTTCACATAAAGAATAATGAATATGGAAAAACATAATTAATTAAGAGAAATATGTAATCCAAGAATAGTCCAAGCATCTGAAAATGCTATAAGAGATATGATAATAAAAGTGACGTCATCTCATACATATCTCATAAGAATGACAATAAGTAAATATAAAATTTCAGACTCCCACTAATTCAAAACATCAAAAAACTTAACTAAACCCATATGAGCTACGTGATTCTGAAAAGCTCCAACAGTTAAGCCTTTAGCTAGTGGATCTGCTAACATGTTCTCTATAGCAAGATGCTCAATTCGAGTCTGAAACTCCAGAATTTTCTCTCTAACAAACAGATATTTAATATCAAAATGCTTTGAGCTAGAAGAGCTTCTGTTGTTTTGAGAGAAATGCATAGCAACAGTATTGTCGCAATATATCACAAGTGGCCCAGATATGCTTTCAACAATATAAAAGCTAGAGATTAAGTTTTTTAGCCACATGGCTTGACAAGTAGCCTCATAGCAAGCAACATACTCTGCCTCCATGGTAGAAGTAACTGTAAGAGTCTGTTTGACACTCTTCTAAGAGATAGCTCCTCCTGCCATAATAAATATAGAGCCGGAAGTAGACTTTCGATCGTCAGGGCAACCTGCGAAATCAGAATCAGAATAACCAATGACCTGAAGTTGATCAGACTTCTTATAGGTCAACAAATAATCCTTGGTTCCTTGCAAATATCTCATGACCTTTTTCACGGCTTTCCAATGACCCAAACCTGGGTTGCTCAAGTATCTCCCTAAAGCATTAACAGCAAAAGCAATATCGGGACGAGTACAAACTTGAGCATACATTAAACTGCCAACAGCGGAAGCATATGAGACCTTTTTCATTTCAACTATCTCTATATCATTTTGAGGACATTGAGATTTAGAGAGTTTATCACCTTTTTGAACAGTGCAGCACATGGGGAGCAAGAATGCATGTTAAACCGCTTGAGGATCTTTTCAATATATCCTCTCTGAGACAATCCAAGAATGCCACGTGACCTATCACGATAAATCTGGATGCCTAAAACAACTGAAGCATCACCAAGGTCCTTCATATCAAAGTGGCTACTCAATATCAGTTTTGTTTTAGTCAAAAGTTTAACGCAGCTACTAGCAAGAAGAATATCGTCGACATATAAAACAAGAATTATAAAATTTCTCCCACTTGTCTTCAAATAAATGTACTGATCTGAGACATTTTCTTTGAAGCCAAAAGAAGTCACAACCTGATCAAATTTCAAATACCATTGCCTGGATGCCTGTTTCAGTCCATAAATAGACTTTTTAAGTCTGCAAACCAAATGCTCCTTACCTGTCTCAACAAAACCATCAGGTTGAACCATATAAACATCCTCGGATAGATCTCCATTCAGAAAAGTTGTCTTCACGTCCATCTGGTGAAGTTCTAAATCAAAGTGAGCAACCAAAGTCATAACAACTCGAAATGCATCTTTTGTAGAGACTGGTGAGAAAGTCTCCTTATAATCAATGCCTTCTCTTTGACTATAGCCTTTTGCTACTAGTCTAGCTTTGTACCTCTCAACTCTACCATATGGACTATGCTTGGTTTTGAAAACTCATTTGCACCCAACGGGTTTACAACCAACTGGCAATTCCACGAGATCCCAAATAGCATTATGAGACATAGAAGACAATTCATCATGCATAGCATTCAGCCAGTCAGAAGCATGAGAACTAGAGATTGCCTCCTTAAAGGTTATAGGATCGTCGTCATCATGGAGATCAAACTCGTGCTCCTGAAGATACACTACATAGTCATCCGGTATAGAAGACCTTCGTACTCTTTGAGATCGTCTTAATGAGACTACTTCAGCAGTGTCATCTGGTTCCTGTTCATCAGCTGGTGGTGCCACAACATCATCTTCTCCTCGAAGAGCTTGATCATCATAATGATTGACTGGAACCATGATGTCTGTAGGAAGTGAAGCAACCGGTACAGGAACTACGGTCTGATCTTCTTTAAGAGTGACTGGTCGTGGTGTATGACTCCTACTATCCAAATCATCCTCAAAGAATATCACTCGATCAGAATCGATGACTCGCATTGAGTGAGAAGGATAATAGAATCTATAACCTCTAGAGCCCACGCAGTAGCCAATGAAGAAGCTGCTAACAATCTTAAGATCAAGCTTCTTCTGCTGAGGATTATAAAGTCTAACTTCTACCTTACAATGCCACACATGAAAGTGTTTCAAACTCGACTTTCTTCCAATCATCAGCTCATAGGGAGTTTTTGGTACAGACTTGCTAGGTACTTGATTAAGAATGTACACAGCAGTCTTCAAAGCATCTCCCCAAAGAAAATTTGGCAATGACGAATGGCTCAACATGCATCTCACCATATCCATAAGCGTGTGATTACGTCTCTCTGCAACTCCATTCTGCTCAGGAGTATTAGGTATAGTATATTGAACTTCAATTCCACATTCATCGAGAAATCTAGCAAACGGCCCTGGATTTCTTCTAGTTTCACTATATCTGCCGTAATACTCACCTCCTCTGTCAGACCTCACACATTTGATCTTCTTTCCTGACTTCAATTCAACAGCAGCCTTGAAGGATCTAAAGGCATCCAAAGAACCAGATTTTTCCTGGAGAAGATCTATCCAACTGAATCTGGAGAAGTCATCTATGAAGGTAATAAAATACCTATATCCACCCATGGCAGTGGGTGTAATGGGTCCACACATGTCTGTGTGAATCAACTGTAGCACATCATCACACTTGTTTGCTCCTTTATTCCTAGTTTTGGCAGTGAACTTGCCTTTAACACAATCAACGCATGTATCAAAATAAGAGAAGTCAAGGTTACAAAGAATACCATCCCTAATCAGTCTTTCAATTCGAGGCTTAGAGATGTGCCCCAAGCGTCTATGTCATAGCATAGAAGAACTCTCATCAGTCCTACTACGCTTACTTCTAACAACGGAGTTAACAAACATATCATTCAAATTCAGCATATATAGCCCATCACACCAAACTCCTGAACCAACGGCAACAGAATTAAAACAAACAACAACTTTTCCATTACCAAATTCAAAAGTGTAGCCACATTTATCCAAAGCTGAAACTGAAATCAAATTCTTTCTCATAGAAGGTACATAAACAACATCTTTCAACAATAAAGTATGTCCAGAAGGTAAATACAAGGTAACTACTCCTATTTCTTCCACTGGTACTCTAGCTCTATCTCCCACAATGATCTTGGATTCAGCATTACTTGGCTTCCTCAGACTTGTGAACCTCTGTAAAGAATTCACAACATGAATAGTTGCACCTGAGTCAAACCACCAAGTATTTGGAGCAACATCAATCACATTTGATTCAAAACAAGCTAGAGCTAGGAGTGTACCTTGTTTCTCAAGTTTCTTCTTGAGAATGTAACAATTATCCACTTTATGGCCATACTTCTTGCAACACTTGCAGTTTCCCTTGAAGAAATACTTCTTAGGCTCTAAGTGTTGAGATGCCTTCCCTCCTTTCTTCTTATCATGTTGAAACTTGCCTTTGTAACCTTTATTTTTCTCATTTTTAGTACCAGAAGTAGAAGCAACAAACTGAATACTGTATGATTTCCCTTTCCTTATAGATTCCTCTTCTTGAGAGACAATAGCAATCATTTCATCAACTGTCCACTCATCTTTTTAAGTGTTATAAGAGGTCTTCAGAATATCAAATTGAGAAAGGAACGACTCAAGAACCTACCAGATCAGATAACTCTCACCGAGATCAACCTTGAGAGACTTCAGTTTATTGAAATAGTGTACTAACTTCATGATGTGCTTACGAACTCCACTAATACCATCATATTTAGTCTTCTCAATCAAAGAAAGATATTGACCCTTCTGAGCTTTATCAAAAGTCATGAATTTCTCACCAACAGATTTCATAAATTCCTTAGCATTCTCGCTGTCCGGAATGCTCTGTCTAATTGATTTCTCCATAGTGTATTTCATCACCTTAAGACACACCTTGTTTGAGTCCCCCATTTTTCACGAGAAGCCTTTTCAGCAGCAGTGGACTCAGTAGTAAGAGCAGCAGGCTCTTTTTCTCTCAAAGCCAAGTCCATATTAGTGATAGCCAAATAGAGATCCAGAGATTCTTTCCAATCCTCAAAATTAGTCTCATTCAAAGTCTTGACAGAAGTTAATTGCATAGGCAAATAGGCTGGCATGAAAACAATATAAGGAAACATTTAATATGCACGATGTTATCATGCAACAAGAGAATTAAATGGTTCCGTATGCACAGCCAAACAAGTCATTTAGAAAAATTTCTTACTTATCATAATCCCGCCTAAGGGTCTCGAACCATAATAAATAAGAAATATAATAATACAATGCACAAATCTTATATCACTAAAATTTCTAATACCGATAGGGTACTCGAAAGATAATTGACATAAGCATAAATTTAACAGCACATTGTACAATAACAAATTACATTAATAACAACACACTGATAGGATGTAATTATTATTAATGCAATAAAAAAATATGATTAAAAAAAATTAATCATTCAACACATAAAATTTGTACAATTGTACCCACAATAGGTGAATTCACAGTCATACAAATTATCAGCAATTATACTTAATAGAATATGATAAACTCATATTATGTATAATAAAAAAATTCAATTTACATATAAATCAAAAATAATTTCATGATTATGACACATTAATAAAGAGAGTATCATATATCAAAGAAACATTAACAGAGTAATAAATCTACCAAATAAAAAAAAAAAGGATAAGCAGAATAGATCGCACAAATATTTCAACAAGAAGGGATAGAAAAGACTGGAAGACACGTTTGCTCTAGCAAAAGCCAACTTGCTTTCTTCTTTGGAACATAACTAATGTACTTTGATCAATAAGAAAGCAACACCGAAAGGTCAGTGCACCTGGACCTCCTGCAACGTCCTTCTCCAATTGTCGCTGACTAGCTTAAATGTACCATTTTTTTTTGGTAAATTTATTATTTCCCTTCACTCTCACGTGAAGTTACGAAAGTTTCGTTAAAAATAATTCTAACAAATCACACAACAAAATGACATAATATTTGGGTATATGAATCAATATTCACTGACAACAAAAACCCCTAAACTAATTTGATTAATTCGGTCAAAATAAATCCAAAAGAAATTAGGGTTCATAAATCAATTATATTGGCCATATATGCTATTTGTCCATCTAAATAAGCAAATACCTTTGCAGCCTGGAACGTCGAATCAGAAAAACAATATAACGTCTATATATTATATGCAAATTTCACAACGCTCGTAGATATATGTATAGGTTAAAGAACTAAGCAAGCAGCAAAAACGAGAAAACATATTTTGTAATAGTCATAGTCTATATCTATTTGGCTTTGATACCAATTGAAGGATTTAATTTAAATTCTATAAACCTAGATCAATTATAGATACAAGATTATAACATATTAAACAAATTATATTCATGAAATTGATCAAGAATGTGTACCTGGCATAGTTCTGTAATTCATTGTTGTTCAGCGAAGAAATCAAGAGAATTCACGTGTGTGAGAGAAACTGCCCTCAATCCTGGTAGGTTTTCTATGCGTACAAAAAACTGCCTAATGGGAAAGTAGTTTATAACTTATTAGATGAGAATAGGGACTTCTCAATGGGCTACTAAAATGAAGCAATTCAAACCCATCATGCTACTCACAACAAAAACTCAAATACAATATTTATAAGCTGACAAAGTGTTATATTATAAACATAATTCCATAATTAATATATTAATAATTTAAACAATATTTTAATTATTGATTAATGCTTAATCCACATAACATATATATTTGAATTAAAATTTAACAACCATCCCTCTCTCTCTTAGCGCACAGCGACGCCGTCCCCTCCCTGCGACGCCATCTCATCGCACCTCAGCCCCCAGCGGCCTACCTGCGCACAAGCATGACTGCTCTGACACCAATCCATCATTGTATAGTCGCTGCTCGTGCGTAGGCCTGCTTTGCCTCCACTTCGTCGCCGCTCACACCACCATTGGCGTCTGTCGCTACAATGACCTAATCGCAAATGTAAGTGGCTTAGGGTTTCTTCTATCTATTTTGGGGATTTGGGGTTTCTAATAAAATTTAAGTAATACTTGCAACGGATCCACTGGTTGATACTGGGTTTCTAATGAAATTTAAGAGTTCTTTTGTTTTACTTTCGGCCCTCTACTTGGACAAGTTTGGGAGACGGCCCCTTTTGTTGTTGGGCTCATTTGGTATGGCAGTGTCGTTGTCTTGGTTGGGCCTTGGGTCGAAGTTTCTGGAGAAGTCAACCAGCAAGCCAGTTTGGGCTATGGCATTAAGTATCGTGGCTGCGTGTGCTGATGTTTCATTCTTTTCTATTGGGCCTTGGCCCATTACATGGGTCTACTCGTCCGAGATTTTTCCAATGAGGCTTCGGGCCCAAGGTTCAAGCCTTGCAATCTCGGTGAATCGGTTGGTGAATGGGGTGGTGTCCATGACTTTCTTCACCATTTCCAAGAAGATAATATTTGGAGGAATGTTCTTTGTGCTAGCAGGGGTCATGGTGGTGGCTACAGCTTTCTTTTATGTGTTTATGCCAGAGACCAAAGGCAAGAGCTTAGAAGAAATGGAAACTCTCTTTGATGATAGTAGTAAGAAACTGAGTCATGATAGGGGGACGGAAATGGGAGTTGTTTAGGGGATGGGTTGCTAAATTCTGGTGTGTATTTGCTTTCTGGCTGCATAATGATTTATCTAAAGTCGCAATTGCATACCTGATTATATCTTCTTTTTTGTTTTTGGTCGAAGATTATATCTTAATTTAATTGAACAAATTTTAAGCACGATGAATTATACTTTTACATAGAAACATTTACGTACTCTTAGTTTAAACGAGTAATGCTATTGTGGCAATCAAAGGGTCACGTAAAAAAAAAAACCCAACTAATGCTGGAAAGAGGAGATGGTGTCATTTTTTGTGACCCTAATATTAATAATTTTCTTTTCATAAGATTTATATTGCATCAATAGCACCAAACATATTTATAGGTCTCTTTGAGAATGAATAACACAAACTCAAATAAATGCACAAAAAAACGTTAACCAAAAAATCCAAAAAAAAAAACATCACATTTTTTTTTTAAAATTTCATAATGTAGTTATCAATGTATCTTAAAAAAAAAGCTAAAATAGAAGAAACTCTCTTATCAATTTCAAGAAATTCTCATTTGGTTAAAAACTGAATAATTCGACTCTTTGAATCTCATAAACTATGCATACTAGTATAAAAATTTAACCTGTATGTGCAAAAAAAAATTGTAAAGAGTCAATATGCACAACCTAATAAGTTTCAGGCGAGTTATAGAGTTTTGAATCACATGAATTTTTAAAATTCACCTATAGTTAAAGTAAATTCCCATCATTTTAGGCCCAAAAAAAAAGTGTTTTAATCTCGGATTGAGCATGTCTCCTGAGCCTTAAGATTAGGTGAGTGCCTGTGCCACTAGGTTACAAGCTTATTGGCAATTTTAGTATTAACTATCAGTGATGGATTCTCTTCAATATATCCCTACGTCGCTAAAAGGAATGAGGGAGGCATATGTACATAATGGTGGGTCTCAAAGTTAGCATCAGCCCTTGGAAACGTAACAGCAGATTCCTAATGACTTTAAAGTTTCAACAATCAGAAATTGAATGCTTTCTTGCTTGGCCTCGGAGAAATTCTTAGGTGACTCTCATTAAGAGGCCAACCCAGGTGTCCCATAATTCCGCGATAAATACTGAGGCCTAACCCGTTTTTCTATTTTCTGGGAAAAAAACCATGACTCAGTTGCCATCCCCATGGACTTGGTTGGTCCCTAATGGTCCAGCACCCTGGAGTTGTTATTTTAGTAGTCTTCTGGTCTGTACATGCACCAAAAAGTTTCTTCAAATTTTCAAAGGATGGCACACAGGGGCTCACCTCACTTTGTAATCGTTAAAAAAAAAACCTCATTCAAAACAGACAAGTGAAAACAATAATAGTTGTCTAAGGCTGAAATATTGTCAAAGTGTATCTTCAACCACGATCCTTTTCTTACAAATAGAAAACATAAATGACCAAACAAAGAATTAAAAAAAATAATCAAAAGCTTAAATCAGATCGAGGGCAAACAGATAACAAAGCTACATCAATATACCGCAAAATTGAATAAAAAAGGTGGAAATTTAAAACATGCGAAAAAAAAGAATGATAAAGAAAAAAGGTTAAAAAACTAGGAATTTGCGTGTGGGGATGGGGTAACTACTACACTTTTGAGTCACGGGTGCTGAATCCTTGATAAAATTGGGTGCTCTGCTCCTCACATCACACGTACCCACACAACATACGGGTTGACATTAATCTAAGTCATATGGCAAAGGAAGTACGAAATTCATGCTCCCAGTCACTTTTTACATTTTGTAGTTCCTCAAAATGTAGTTTTTTAGCTTCTGCTAGGACTTAGAATCACTGGTTTGTACCATCTATGAAAGCCTTAGCGTCCACACTTGCTTCAGTTGTGTCTGCTACTCTGATTGCTTCCATTTTCAATTCAAAACTTTTAACAGATCATACTCCACTGTTTATTGAAGCATCGGTGTCCAGGCTTTTGCACACGGTGTCATTTTGGTTCAATGCTCTTGTCTGATACTGCATGAGTAATTTGTTTGATACTAACCTAACGTTATGGATTTGAAATACTAACCTAATCACTTGTACATATATACTATCGGTTGTGCCAATCTTACTAGTACATGTGGAATTTAAAGAATTATATAATGTATGTATAGCCAATATAAAGGACAAGCTCGTGAAATTGTGCATAAAGAAAAAGAAAAAGAAATACATCAGGACCATACGTCATGATCCAAATGTCAAATGCTAACACCTCACCTTGCTTTCATTGACAAGCCATAAGCTAACAAAAATTGAGGTCTGAGATTTTCAGAGCCTTTTATATAATCATATAAGCAGAGCAAATCAGGGCAACAGTGTGTCAAGAAATCTTTGTAATTGTAATGGTTCCTTCTAGTCATTGAGCTCATCCGAATTTGAAAAGCTGACTGCGACTGTCCCATACTGTCTGTTACCCCTTGATGGGGTATTTGAAGTAAAGGTTAAGAGCTGCTCTCTTCCATGTGTCTTTATGTGTTTGGAAGCTTCCAGGACTCTGAGATGCTCTTCAGAGAGAGAAAGGCCTTGACCTCATGATTCCAAGGAAACTTTTTTAGTGCTGATGTTTAAATGGGATAAAGGCAATTGAAGGGTAATAGAAGGGGTTATTACCCTTAATTTTTTGGGGAAGTGAAGTGTAGTACTCGTTAAGATTCAACTTCTAGGTGTAGCCAAAGACTTCAAACCTTTAATCTTGTCTTCTAACCACCGGACGAGTCGAGCAAGACACGAGCATGTTGACAAAGTTACTAAATAATATCCATTTAGATGGGAACATGGAAAAAGGTGACAATAATACCTTTGTCCTCCACTCCTGTATCTCCCATATCGAAAATCAAAATTTCCCCTATTCTCTCTCTCTCTCTCTCTGTGAAACATGCACTATCAACTTTTGTAGCTTTCTAAAAAATATATACTTTTATACATTATTTTATATTTATACAATTTTTATTATTTAATTATAACTACTTTCATTTTATTTTTTTATATTTGTACTCTAATTTTACTATTTACTCCTAATGTGAGGTGATGTAAATCTTGGTGTTGTACACATTCTCCCTTTCTAAATTCAGAAGCCCTTCAATGAGAAATAAAAAGAAGGGTAAAAAACAACTGGGAAAACAATAGATGATAGGTCAGGTTGATTGGTCTCTAGTCCCAATATTATTGAAATCCATTTTCTTGGTTTAGGGTTAATGTACTGGTAGCAATTATTGAAATATGCAGAAATCTGAAATTGAAACTACCTACCATTTTGATTCAAATGATTTGGTCAAGAGTCACTATTCAACAATTTAGTTATATAGTATGCTCAGTTCCCTCAGTTGAGTGCTATAAATATATGTACTAGGTGGTATTAGGTACTGCCCCGTGAGAGCCTTCTATGTCCATCTGTAAACAATAAGCATAATTGTCTTTCCTTTCCTGAAGCATATTCTGAAGGTTGTTGAGCTTGCAAAAAGAGCCCACTGCAAGTAAATGGGCAATTTCCTTTGCCTAAACCAATCTAATATTAATAAAATGGGATTTTTAGAGCTTTTCTATATTTTACTGGTAGAGGAGGAGGGGGTTGTGTGGAAGGGGAAAACAGGAAATAATTTAAAAATGCTATTACATAGTACCGACAGACATTATCTCATGTGAATCTATACTTCTCCGTGACCACCATTAATAAATAATCATAGACTATAACTCTCAGGTGGGCATGTCATTAAGGAATTAGCTTGCTACTTTGTTATACTGTCCCTATGTAGCTATGTGTGAATAATCAACTGAAATATAACCAGTAAAGTTATTGAAAAGCTTTCAACGCTTCCCGATTTGAGTTTGTATTAAGGAAGAGGAAAACAGTGAAAATAACCGAACTTGCGAGGGTATTTCATTTTGGTTTAATTCATAATATATACTTTCCAGACAGAAAGAGTTTGAAAAGAAAAAAGAAGAAGAAGAAAAAAAGAAGGAACTCAATGCTTAGTTCATTTCAAATTAAATCTTTTATATTACTATCAGTTTATCACGGGACTATGTGGAAGAAATCAAGTTTAGGTAAAGATTCTTAAACTCTTGTTGAAAAGGCTATGCTAATGTAACACTTTATTTTATTTTTCTTATTGTGTATTACTAGGAGATACCAGCTCCCTTTTTCTAATATTTGAATTTCAAATACCATTAAGCGCTTTCAACAAGTTCAATTAACGTCCTTGATCCTGGTCCCCTACCACCATATATGTCTCAGAGCAAACATACGCTGCAGTTAGTAATTTATTGTTTACTTAGTACAGTTAGTCAATTGCTATTCTACTCGACACAAGCAATAGTTCCATTAATTTACTCGGCAAGTACAAGGAGTAAGGACCTTACTTTTTCATAAGACTAATCTCGGTATTATCTAAACTTGACTCCCCACTCAACTTCTACAAGGGAAAAAAATGCGTTGAAGCTTCAGCATAATAAAAACATTGTGCATAGTGAATCTTCTTCATGATGCAATCTCTTTAGTCTGAAACTTTTTACTTGGAGAGCAAGTGACAAACTTTTTACTTGGAGAGCAAGTGACAAACTTTTTTACTCGTTGACAAGTAAGAATTGTGCTTGTCCTGTAAGCCTCTCCCATGCCCTTGTGTTGGTACTTATCCGGGAAGCTTTACACTTTTCAGAGTTTCACTGCTACCCAGTTAGAGCGAAAATAAAAGGACAAAGGGGAAATCTTACTCCCAACAAATTTGAATTCTCTTATACACCACCAAGAAGTAATTTAAACCTTATTTTTTTTTAATAATATATTTTTTACACTTCATAAGATACCGTATATTTATGTGGGTGAAGTTAGATATTATTATATACTATATGTAAAGTTAAAATAAATATATTGTATGTAGATATTAGTGACGTGTGGTATTCAAAATGTTCAAATAATAATACTATTCTTTTAGTACATAATTTACTCTTTAAGTTAAATAGTAAAAATGAGTAAATTTTGAGTAAATATTATAAGTTTATACTTTTTATGTATCAAATATAATGCTCCAAGCAAATCAAATTATGAAATAGAACACAAGCCTAAACATTGTGTATATACTACAACCTTTATTTTATTTTATTTTTTGAAAATAAAAAGTAAACTCTGTGGCCACGTTGAACCCTGACCCTCTGTTTGGTTTGAGTGAAAATAAGAAGAAGAAAAAATGGTGGATGAGAAAATGAGTGAATTATGACATTTTCTTGCGTTTAGATAATAAAAAGAAAGAAAAAAATGGTCTTGGGTCTCACGTTAATATTATATTTGGATGACAAATAAAGCGAGGAACGAAAAGAGAATAGAGAGAAGGAAAATATTTTTTTGTATTTAAGAGTTTTAAAATATATAGGAACGGAACGAAATACAAGGAGAATCATTCCCTCCCTCTTTCCCTTAAATACTCAATATTTGTTTCTCTTAAAATTAAGGTGTAATGAGAAAAATACATATTTTATTCCATTTCGTTAATAAATTTTTCAAACAAAAAAATAAAAATTATGTTTTATTCATTTTTTTTTCTGATTCATTCACGTATATTCTATTCCGTTTCGTTAATAAAAAAACATCCAAAACATAAGGTAAAGTTTTCTTCGCTGATGTGCGAAAAAAATGAGGATATCAATGACAAATATTATAAAATTACAACTTTACCCAAACTTTCTCTTCCACAAAGGACGGCGGCAAAGGGTGAGGGTGGGCATGGTGCATGTAGATAGAGAATGCCAAGGTGCCGAGGGAAGGGGGGGAGGTCAAGGGGTTGAAAGGGATGGGGGTGGGGACAGTAAGGGGATGGGAAAGGGCAAATCACACAACAAATGGGGGTGGGTGGAGCCATTGGTAGTGTAGGGTAGAAGGAGAGTGAAGATATAACACAGAATAAGGATGAGATGTGAGAGTCAAGAAATTTCTATATATTATAAAATACTTTTAATTAAATTTATACAAAAGTATCATATAATTAATTAACTAATCACAACAAAATTTTATAATATAAATTTTAATAATTTATATTATTTCATTAATATCTATTTTAAATTAATTTATGTACTTTAGAAAAAAAAATATTTAGAGATATATAAAATAAAAGTAACATATGTTAAAAGGGACATATATATATATATATATATATGTTATTTTATACAATTATAATTATTTTTTCTTTCACTTTTTAACATAATTCTCATTTTCTTTCTTTCTATTTTTTCTTCATCCAAACTCAAAGACAGAAAACTTACTTTTCTATTTATTTTTTCTTCTCTCATTTTCTCTAGTGCATTCAAACAAAGCCTGAAGGTCAAGTGTTTATTAAACTAAATGAAAATTCTCTCATTGATGCAATCACTAGACAATCAGGACAAAGAAGAGGACGATAAAAACAGCATAAAGTTGCATCAGAACTTTTTTATTATTATTATTTATCTTTTTAAATGCATTATTAATACGACTTCCACTTTCGGTTTCTCATGCGTTTATATTTCTCCGTCCCCATTATCCTCCATCAAAAATCTCACACTCTTCTCTCTCTCTCCATTATCACTCTGTTTCCTCTCCTACACTCTCTGCCTAGCATGCAAGACCAAAACCGTCTTAAAATGCGAATCTCTCGCATGTTCCGGTCCTCATTCGGATCCTGCCGTACCCGAAACTTCACCGACATAATGGAAAAAGCAGTGTTTTCCCCACCTAACCACCACCGTGGCAGCTTCCACCAACTGATGATGGAGCCACCCTCCCCAAAACCAAGACCCTTTCCCACCATTTGCAGACCCAAAGGGTCCCAAACATCCCAAACCATAAACGACCAACGCCTCATGTCGTTTAAGGATTCTCTCCCCAGACGCAAAATCTCAGAGCGGCCATCACCCTTTGTCTATGGTGCCAAAACCAACAACCTCGATGGCAGGTCGTGCCCCCCTGCTTCACCAAACACCCCCCTCAACACAATCCACGAGAACGAGCATGGTTTATATGAGAAAACCATGAACTCAGCGAGAAACTTAAGGAACAAGAAGAAAAAGAAGAAGAAGAAGAAAACGAATACCCAGAAGAAAAGCAAGGCTAGAGAGATGTTCCCATTTAACTCTTGTGCTAAAGATACAAACTTTGGTGGCTATTGGTGGTATAGTAGCGATGAAGATGATGAAACTGACACCCTTTTCTCCTCCAAGAGCCTCTCTTCCGATTCCTCCAGGTCTCGCCGCCGGCACCATTCTCGCCGGAAAAACAACGCCGGTGACCGGAAGAAGGATCAGAGTTCTGAAATGGGTGTGATGCCATTGCACGGGAAGGTGAAGGACACTTTCGCGGTGGTGAAGCGTTCGAGTGATCCATACAATGATTTTAGGACTTCAATGGTGGAGATGATAGTTGAGAAGCATATATTTTCGCCACGTGATTTGGAAGATCTCTTGCAGTGTTTTCTGTCACTGAATTCGTATAATCATCATAAGATCATCGTTGAAGTGTTCACAGAGATTTGGGAAGCTTTGTTCTCTGACTGGCTTTGATATGTTAAGAAAAATAACAGGGAGAAAGAGAAGGACTATCTTATGATCTTATCTTAATTTGTCTCTGTTACTTGTGTTTGTTTCTAAGGAAATTAGAATTAGTTTAGTTCTTCTTATTCTGCATGTATTATATTTCATCATTTACTTCTTCTATTTTAATACTTGCTGTTAGACATTTGTCCCTTAACAAAGTGAAACTGAATCTTCTTCATGTGTGGTGTTGTTTTCTCTTTTGTTATTGTTTTTGTTTTTGTTCAAGAATGGATTCTTCATATATATGGATATACTGACAAAGAACTGTATTTGCAAAGGTGGTGCTAAAATTGTGAAAAGAACTAAAAAAAGGATACTTGTCTTGTTTTTGGGAGTGCCAGCTTTTTTTATTTTTTTTACATGCTTCTGGAAAAGATTGCACAATGGAAATGGGAAAACAAGAGGTCTTGGATGTGTCCTCTAGGATGGACTTCTGACCCTGAAGCTTGAAAAAGATGGCGATGGGATGCTTTGTTTTGATTTGAATGAAGGAAAAGTGCTTGAAAACACAAAAGCTGTCTTACTCTCTCTCTCGTGTTGTTGAATTGGACCTTTTGAAATTCTTTTCACTCGGATGCGCCAAAAGTATACCAAAAGATTAGCTGGTTTTCAAAAGTCCCCAAGAAAAAAAAGAGAAAAAGAAGAGGTACTTTTGTCTTTCTATTGAAATTAGTAGGTTATCATTTGAAAACTTCCACATGGAATGGGGGAAGCTACGAAGTGACTGAGACCTGCTTCAGCCATCCTTTAAATTATTATTATTATTTATTTTTTTATCTTTATCCATGTTATCTCTATAATAAGACTAATCTTGGTCACTGTGAAAGGAAAATATTTTTTTAAATAAATAAATAAAAATATATATTTTTTAATTTAATTTAATAAAATATATTATGATTTTAATTTATTAAATAATATAAAAATTAATATATCCTTATTTATTTATTTTAAATAAACTTTTTTACTATCGAATTCAATAATTGTACCAAGAATGATATGCATTTGACTAAGGTAACAAAATATGGATAAATTTATGATAACGAATAATAATCTAATGTATTTATTATAATTATAATAATTTTGATTTTTTTATCACAAATAATATATACATTTTTTTATAGATTTTTTAATATAATTTATCATATTTATTTTTTCATATCATTTTTTTTACTCAATTACATTTATCTAAAATAAGTGTAAAAATAAATGTAAAATAAAAAATACTATTTGAACATCATTTTTCTAATTAAAAAGGAATAGCATTTAAGTTTATTGTAAACTAAATTATTTTTTGGTCTTTAATGAAGATAAATAATTGTACTGAATTGGTTAAAGTTCAAACATTATATTTTTTCTGTGGAGATATTTATAATACTTTTAAAAAAAATTTGAACATTAATGTTCTATTGATTTTACTTATTATAATAGATAAAAATATTTAACTCTCTTCTTTTTCTTTTTCTTTTTCAAATATTTTATTGTGGATGTAATTTGTTGAACATATTTCAAGTAATACATATCAATTATAAATGTAAAATTCTTTCAAATTAATGATAAAAAATTATAAAATATTCCATACTAAAAAACACTTTAGTAACATTTTAAATTTTTCCTATTTCCCCAATACGATACCTGGTTGAAAATGAGTTATTTGGGAAATATTTAATTATCTTAATGGTTTGAGTCTCTGTCACTTCTCTATGTTTTGTTTTTATACTTTTTTCTTTTTGTCCAAGCTATTGCAATGTTGACCTTATTTCTGCAAGAATAATATACTATTCTCCTGAGACAGAAGAGAATTCACATGATGCAAATTTCTATGTCCGCATCTCTTATTTGAATCCACCAGTTTTAATTAGGAATTACCAAGTTGGTGAACCAAGATCTATATATATATATATATATATATATAAAAGAACATAATTTTTATTATATTCTTTTTAATACATTTCTTTTTTATTAAGTTATGTTATGCATTAAAATATATATTTAATTTCGATTAGTATATAATCAAGTTTAAATATAGTTATTACATTAAGTAAAAAAATTTTACACCCTTATTTAATTTGGGTACAAGATAAGAGATAAATGATAGATCAAGATCATAATAAAATAAATTATTGTAAGTTTCTATTACTTTTATACACTAGGTGTAAGTGGATCTCCTCCCTTAAATATATATTTTAGTATGTGATATGATTTAATAAAAAATAATGTGATAAAAGAGTATGTTCATAATACTCTTTATATAGTATTTAACCAGGTATTCTATTGTCTTTAACCAATTTTTATAAATATTAATTAAAAAATTAATCTATTATTTTCTGCAAAGTTTGAATTTTGATTTTCTCACTAAGAATATAATTTGCTAACCACTCGTACACCACACTCAACTCTTGCTGGTAACCAAGATGAAGATATGGCTGAATACAATTTTTATTTGTCTCTTGTTTCATGAGCTACTTAAGGTAATATGAACAATTATTAGTCAATAACTGCCAATAAATTCCATGGAGTTTTTTCAAATGGGTATCTCTTAGGTCATAAAAAATAAGTTGTTCAATAATTTAGTAATAAGATTGTCAACATGCCAGTGGACAACAAAATTTAAAAATCAATAAAAGCAAGCATCGAAAAATAAGACGAAAAGAAAAACAATTTGTTTGTTGGTTTTATATGCTGTTGGCAGTGGCACATGCCAGAGACAAAATTAAATATATCATTGTTTTGTAAAAACATGTTGAGATTGTATTATTAACCAAATTCATATCTATCAATCTATGTTCATTATCTTTGAGCAAGCAAGAAAGGACAGAATACACAAACACACCCCTAACATCAAACATTGTCCCAATGACGGAGATCATGTTGTTTGTCTACACTATATACTTCAAAATTGAGAGATCTCGAAATAATAGTTGTAAGGAAAGATCTTGGACTGTTCATGTACATATATCAACGACAAGCAAAGATATGTTGGGGTTCGGATGGGACTATAGACTGCAGCTTCAACAAACTAATGGAAAACAAGGGTAACTAAATAAGAATTTAGAATTTTGGACAGAAAGTAATAAATTAAATTTCCTTGGCCAATGGCCACACCCCTTCAAAAGAATTTAAATTTAAATTAAATGAAAAGAAGAAGGGGGAAGGATTGGTCATGTGTTTGTCAGAGGCTCGAGACGTACGCTTCCCATTCCATTATACTGCCTTTGAAGCTGAAACATCAATTTGGGGGCGTAACGTCTGTGTCAAACAAATGGGTGCTGCTTAAAAACTGGAATGAAAGAGAAGGCACAGTAGAATGAGAAAGTCTGGGGGAAACTGTTATGAGGGTTTGCAGAAAGAATATAAAACCAAAACGTTTCTATCTTTTCTATTAGTTGTGGGGACTGCATAGCTACTCTACTTAATGTATCTTTACCTAATTACCCTGATGTGTCCAAGCTATGATAGCTATGTAACATCACACACATGAGAGAATACACGGTCACAGAGGGAATTTGATTTCTCTCCGTCTTTTTTTGCTTGGAAAAATGCTTGGTGTACTATTGGATAACTTATATTTCTCTTGTCTTAATATACGCGATAGAATTAAAATGTATATATATATATATATATATATATATATATATATATATATATATATATATATATATATATATATATAAAAGTATAAATATATTATTATATTTAAATAATAAAAATTATATAAATATAAAATAATATGTATATGTATGAATAAATAGCATTATTCAAATAATAGCAAAGAGCGGGGCATTTTTGTTTTGTAGCAATTTAGGATGTCACCTTCATTTTGGTGACAGATTAAACAGCAAAGAGCAATGAGGTGTATGCCCATTTGCCTGAAATGGAAAGCAGATTAAAGAATGTCTGCTAGTGGTGAATCTATTATGTCTTTGTTTGGTTGCTGCTCTCATTAATGATCGCATTTTTTGGGTTCTTGAGCCCCAAATCTCTCTGTCAATGCACACAACCAAATACGTGCAATTAATTCTAGGCCATAAAAAGGGCCAATTAATTAGCTGCATTGGGTGTCGGTTTCTGAAGATGGGCCTCCAATGCTACATTATTGGGTTGCCCTACCCATTTCTGTACTCTTTGTCGTTTAATCCCTAAGGTTTCCTTTGGGCTAGCTTTAAATTGTCACTGTCGCATAAAATTGGGAAAATCAAGTAGCCCATAATATAAATTGCACAGATATAGTTCTATATATCTTGAATTTGAACTAAACAAAATGACAAATGAGATGACAAGAAAACCCACACTGGCTTTGGCTTTGGCTTGAACAAAGGCACCACGAGCAAGAAGTAATCAACTGTGGGCTTGGTTTCACCCTTTTTTTTGCTGTCATGTACCACACTGCAGAGCTAATTTAATAATTAACATAATATAGGATTTAATTTTGATTTAATGTGTTACACTATACAAGTATAAATTTAAGAACTTCTAGATAAACAAAAACAAGTATAATCCACTGCATGGCCTCCAACTGAAACACGCTAGAAAATAGAAATGGTTTGTGTCTTACAATTCAAGCTTATTAGAAAAGCCTAATTTAAAAGATCAATTATTTAGTGGAAGAATCTTATAATTTAAGTATTACATTGAGTTTTTTTATTTTTAATTTAAGACATAACACTATGTCACCCCTTAAAGAACTGACTTTCATGGTCATTTCATTCTATCGTTTTAATCAAGTGGTAACATTTTTTTTTTGTGTCAGCTACATTCATTTATTAGTATCTAATAAAACACTCTTAAGAGAATACTCTTATAAAAAGAGTCTAACTCAGAAGAATAACCTATTAAGTAAAAGAACCTCATTATTTAAATATCATATTAAACTTTTTTATTTACTAAATGTGTTTCATCTACATTATTTGAAGACATGTTTAAATTACTATATATATTGAATAGTAAACGAAAATTTGCAGCAATACTTAGGCCAAGCAACTCTTGACTCTTGGCACGCACAACTATGATGCTAGGAGTTGTGTAGGTACCATTACTCAACTTCATACTGAACTGTATATCTGCAAACATATGATTTTAAAAATATAGTAATAGAAATGCTCCGAGATGAGAGATTCCAATCAATTAAACGGTATACTTACATCATTTAATTAATAAAGCAATTAGCTAGCATGCTAAATAAACATACATATATACCATATATATATTGAGAATATACTTGAGACCTAACACACTTAGTCTAAAGTCGAATGTCTCTAGAGGTAGATGCAAGTATGCGACGCCATAGGCCATCGGAAATGATTCTTGAGAGTTTAGACGAAAATAAAAAAAGCTAGGAGACAAAAGAAAAAAATAATAATTGGGAAGTGGTTGTGGAGAGGAATAAAAAACCGCAATGTTTGTATTCAATCGTATTCGTAAGAATTAAGCACGAGTATAGACTGTGGACTAACGTCCTTTACATTTTCTCGGACACATTGTCGCAGACTAGTTCTAAACCCTAGAGATTAGATAAAAGAGACGCGTTACTATTTTCCCTTCATGCTCAAACATGTTTTTTGGCCTATGCTCTCTATCTGATTTGACGTTATTGTTGGTTAGTCCTCCTCAGCTGAATTCTGGCCACTTATACAAACACTATTTTAAATTAATTAAATATATAAACATTTATATGCCTTTTTATATCATTAATTTCATTTTAATTTAAACTTACAAAATATTATATCAAAACTTATTATCTAATTTCATATAAATTTTAATAAATCAATGATATTCATATAATATTATATTTAGTTGAATTTGCACGATCTGTTATCTACTAACTAGCTGGTGTGTATCACTGTCTTCCTCATGTATAGCACTACTATTAATCTTATGGCAATGGAGGTCCACATAAGTTGGCGGCATACTAAGACTAAGACCAAATTAAGACCACGACCACCTATCTTAGCAAGAAATGAGGGATAAGGATAAAAAACCCATATGGGAGTATGGGACTAAACCAAACCTAATTAATGCTACTTGTTGCGTTGAAAAATATCTACATATAGCGCAATTCAATGGATAAATACAGCTTGACAACAAGTTTTTGTGGCTTCAAATTCTGTATAATAGCTGTGTAACCATTGACCAAATATATAAGTAAGATAACGCGCATAGGTATTTATTACTAGAATAATTTTTTAATTTTTTAATTTTTATATTAAATAATGTATATATATTTTTTATATTTTTTATATTTTATTTAATATTATTTATTATTCATTTTTTTTTTTTTTTACTCAATTATATTTTTTTAAAAAATATAAATAATAATAAATTCTTAAAAAAATATAAGACTAACATTTTTCTTATTAAAAATTAAACAAGAATAATGCACTTATCCCAATGGTGTTTATCAAAAGCATGACGAGAATTTAACAAAAAAAGATGCTAAATAACAAAATCGAGCCTCCGAAGAGCATGCCATGTGTTTCATATAGCTTCTGAAGCTTTTTTGTTTTTATAAACAAAAAATATATTAAAAAGAATATAAAGAGTACTCTAACTCATATGCACAGAATCAACTAGAAAAAAAATTACTGACAGATTCTAATACATTCAATAAGATAGATGCACCAATCTGAAAAATTATAACGAAAGCCCCCCACCCTAACCATAAACTAGGATCAAGACCTAACTTTAACAAGGTCCAATACACCGATCAAATCAAAGGATCCCCCTTAAAACAAAATCTTATTACGCATCAACTATAAAGATCAAGTAACTGCATGCTAGAAAATATGATAAAAATTTCTAAATCGCTTACCTCTTAAACAACCAATATGTTGAAGATAATGGTCATGACCACCATACGATAGAACAACAAAGAAACCAAGCCAAACATAAGTATTAGACCAAACCTGATAGGACACCGGACAAAAAAAGAACAAATAATCAGAGTCTTCATCCTGCATGAAACAGAAGACACAAGAGACCCCCAGTTGCTCAATTATGACCCCTCTCCAAAGTAAGTTTAGGCGGGTAGGCAACTTATCAAGCAGAATACGTCATAAGAAAGCTAACACCTTCAAAGGAACGTAACATTTCCAAAAATGTTTTAAAACCACAACATCCAAACTATTAGAAGCCCCATAATTTAGCTAAGCTAGCAAAAATGAATAAGCAGATTTGACATAAAAGATCATAGAGTTGTCTTCCTTCCAAATCCATTCATCTTTCTCCTCTTTACATAAACTTACTGAACTTAATAAAAAAGATAATTCAGATAAAAGATCCTCCCACGTAAACAAATTCCGCCTCCATCTCCATTTCCAACACCACACCTCATTTAACCACTCACCCAAATGGGCAACACGTGCATACTTATCCGAAGAGATTAGATATAATCTAGGAAAAACATCATTTAGACTAGAGTTACCAATCCATATGTCGTGTCAGAAACTTATGTGTTCTCCGTTCTTAATTTTCCTAGCCACCATAGAAGAAAACCAGAGGGAAGAAACATATGATATTCCTTCAATGGAACAAAGATCCCTCCATCAAAGAGAGGAAATGTTTTTGTACTCCCTAGAGCACCCATTAACCTGTTGCAAAGAGTCATATTTAAAAGACAACAATTTATACCAAACAACGTCATACTCCACTAGAAACTGCCACTTCCACTTAGCCAAAAGAATAAGATTAAATAATTCCAAATTTTTAATCCCTAACCCCCCATAATTCTTTAGTTGACACACTTTATCCCCAGTCACCTAAGAAAGCTCTTTGAATCCCAATCAAAATGTTTAAGACTTTCTTTGGAACTTTGAAAAATAACAAGAAATACAAAGGTAGACTTGATAGAACTGAATTTACCAGAACTATTCTGCCACCCAAAGATAATTGTTTTCCCTTCCACGAAGCTAATCTTCTCTTTAAGAAATCAATAAACGGGAGCCAGGTAACAACTTTTCTCGGATTAGCACCAATTGGCAAACCAAGGAACTTAAAGGGAAAACTTCCAATATGACAATGAAGAAAATTTGAAGCTGCAAACAAGAAGCAGTCCTCTACGTTTATGCCAAAGAAATTACTCTTATGAAAATTAACCTTTAAACCAGATACTAATTCAAAACTTCTAAGAACGGTTTTTAGCGTCCACAAATTCTCCCAAGTTGCCTTCCCACCAAAATTGTATCATCAACATACTGCAGAAGAGACATATTGGCCTTTTCTCCAACCTGAAAACCCAAAAATTTCCTTAGCTCAATCGCCCTTCCCATTAAGCCATATAACCCTTCAGCCACTATAAGGAAAAGAAAAGGTGCAAGCGGGTCACCTTGTCGTAGACCTTTATTCAAATGGACTTCATGAGACGGGCTACCATTTACTAACACAGACACAGCACTCGAAAAAATACAAACTCTAATACAGTCCCTCCATTTAGCACAGAAGCCCATTCTACCCGTCATATAGTCCACAAAACACCAACTCACAAAATCATAAGCCTTTTCAAAATCGACCTTTAGAATAATACATTCTTGTTTAGTTCTAAAAGCCAAATCAACCATCTCATTTAAAACCAATACTCCATCTAAAATATGTCTTTTTAGGAGAAAAGTAGTCTAACATGAAGAGATAACAACCCCTAACACCTTTTTTAATCTCAAGGCCAACAGTTTCGAAATAATTTTATAAATACTACCGATAAGAAAGATTGGTCTAAACTCAGACAAACAATGAGGGTTTTCGGTATTAGGCACCAAAGCAATAAATGAAGAAGTAACACTCTTAGGAAGCTTAGCATTAGAATAAAATTCCTCAACCAATTCATATACCTCTCCCTTTATGATATCCTAACAATTTTTGAAGAAGTTGGAATTAAAATTGTCTAGCCCAGGACTCTTGTTACCATCACAGCTCCACACAACCTCTTTGATCTCATCAACAGAAAAAAGAAGCAAAGAGAACATAATTATTTGCACAAGATACCTTCTTAAAAGAAATCCCATCCAAAACAGGGCGTTCCAAAACATGATATGAGTACACCCTCTGAAAATGATCAGCAGTCGCTACTTTTATCTCTTTGACCCCCTCAATCTACCGATCCCATACCTTAAGAGACACAATCCTATTAACATTCCATCGAGACCGCAGTCATGAATGAAAGAAAGCCGAGTTTACATCCCCTTCCTTTAACCATCTGGTTCTAGCTTTCTGACAGATCAGGCTCTCTTTAAGACTGAGATGATGCCACATATCTGCTGAAAGTTGCCTTCTTTATACAACATCTGAAGGATGCAAAACACCAAAAACTGTCTTATCATTTATTAAGTTCATTTCATCAATCACATGCTCTACTTTCAAATCCAGAAAACTGAACACCTCCTTGTTCCACCATTTGAGCCTTTTCTTCAGAAGCTTCAATTTTTCCTTTAAAGAGTATATTTTCTAGCCACCCACCTCAAACTCTTTCCAGCAGCTAATTACAAACTGGAAAAAATCATGATGCCTCATCCAACAATTATTAAAGCGAAAAGGCTTAGGACCCCAATTAGAGCAATCACTCTTCAAAACTACCAGACAGTGGTCAGAAATATCCCTCTTTTCAACCCACTGAGAAGATATTAGCCAAAACTCCATCAAGCCTTCTAAAATTAGAAAATGATCAAGCCTACTCATGGCAGACCCATCAGATCTGAACCAAGTGAACTTCTTCATGAGCAACGGAACATCGACCAAGTCCATGTCCACCATAAACTGCTAAAATTATTCCCGCTCCCTGACATTTTCCTGTTGACTCAAGCCTCTTCTTTCATCTCTACACTTCACAACATTAAAATCCCCAATAACACACCACAAATCACCACCAAAACCCCTTTTAGACATCAACAAATCACTCAATAATTTTCTTTTACCGTTCAGCGAGCATGAAGAATAGACATTGACAAAGAAGAGCCTCTTACCACTTTGACCCCAAACCCCACACACGCCTAAGAACCCTTCACCAGAGAATGAAAATAATAATTTCACTAAATTAGACTTCTAGATTGAAAGGAGACCACCTGAAAGTCCAGAGGCTGGACTATACACCCATTGACATACTGACCGACCCCATAAACCTTCAACCACTCTATTGTCAACCAAGGCCAACTTTGTTTCTTGAATCAAACATGTATCAAACTTCCCTTCAGCTATACAACTTCAAATCTTGCTCTTCTTAATCTGGTTGCCAAGCCCCTTCACGTTATAGATAATGACTCTCATAGAGGAACCTTCTGTGAACCCCTCTGGACATTCTCTAGCCCATCCCTAACCTCCATTTGTTGTAAAATCTTGACATAAACTCCATCTTCTCCCGAACAAGACACCCCCAATTCCTTAGCCAAGGCCCAAACCTTCTCTGCTACCATACCTTCGTTCTTTGAAAACAAATTTAGAGTGTAATATTAGTGAAAAAAAATGGAGACCTTCCTAGCATTAGATTATATCTAATCTCACAAAACCAAACCTTTTGTACATAACATTAATGCCTAATATGTGGGTGAATAAGCATAAATTCATATGATCAGAGGAGTATTTCTTACAAGCAATGGAGACCTTTCTCTGATTGGAAAAAAACTCACCTATAGGTCTTATCAAAGCAAAGAAACAAATGCTATATCACTTTCTTTCTTTTTCTTGTGAAGCATGAGGTTTTAAAGCTTCCATCAATACGTGCTCTTTATTTTATTTTATTTTAAAGTTGAAAATTTTCAATATACTAACTTAGGATAATTTAGTGGATAATTGGGGTTAGAAAATTATGACTTGCTCATTAAAGTCGTTATAAACCACCAAAAACATGTTTCAGCTCAAGTGGTAAGTAAAACTTAAGTTAACATGTCGAAGGACCTCTACAATTTAGTATTTGAGTCTCTAAAAACACATTGCTAAAAAGGACAGTTTTAATATCTCCAACTAGATTAGTCTTATATTTAAAAAGTGTTATTAAACCATTTTAAATTCTAAAGAAAAAATTTAGCAACTCCTATTCAAACTCTTTAACATTCAACTTGTTAGGCTAATTACTTTTTCATAATTTTTTTCACACTTCATCTAATATTATTTATTATATTTATTTATTTTTTTATTATTTTTTACTTAATCACACATCATTAAAAATAATATATATAGTACTTACATCCCTAAACAGATTGTAAAAGTATCTTTTTCCTTTAAAGTTTAAACCTAGCACAAGTAATTCTAATACGTAAATGCAGCATGGTAAATTTAGCCAATCAATCATCAATGTGAACAGTGATTAGCAGAAAAGCTGCCATAGAATATAGAACAAAATTGTTCAAGAAAGGCACAATTCAACAACCACCCGCTCCTTTCATTCTCCCAAAGTGGCTACATACCAACTCCACCATCAAAAAGAAAAAGCAACGAAACTTATAAAATTTATTCATAATGGGAACGAGTCACAATCTCCCAACATAGTAAAATATGAGTGAGATGCCAAGTTTGGAGGTTGTGGGGTCCCCTTAGGAAGCAGAAAGAAAACACGGGCAACAAAGGAGCGTGTGAACACAAAAGAGAACAATAAAGCAAGGGAAGCCGATGACAGAAAAAGGGAATTCCATTGGTCATCCAAAAGGAAAAGCTAAAGATTCTATCAAGGCTCCTCTGTTTCTGTCATCTGTATAAAGAAACCTTCTTTGAGATCATATCCAACTACAACCTCATAATAGACATATTCACACAGGTACATAATTCTGTTGTCCCTTCTCTGCACCAAAGTACACACCAGAAAGAAAATCTCATTTATACAGGAATCAATACTATCATTGTCATTCATAACCAATGCTGCTAAAAAGCTCCATTTCCTACACCAAGAAGTTCTTCCAAAAGACTGTACAGAACTTCAAGTCTTTCTTCTCTCCAAGCTACCAAAAGCTTCCCAAAACGGCTTCCCACAACTCTGTGGCTGCGACTAGTGTCATGGACTTGGAAAATAACCCAAGTTATAAGGACTTGGAGAAGTTCTACAGTGACTTCACTGAGCAATGGGATTCAGAAAAAGAGAAGGCAAGGAGAAGAAGCAAGAAGAAAGCTGTGTTGTCATCCCCAGCAAAGCAAGAAAAGGAGGTATATAATGAAAACTTCATTAGCATGAAGTTGAACAATGCAAACCATGAGCAGAAGAAGAATCAGATGGAGGAAAGAGAGGAATATGACAACCAAAACAATAAGAGAAGCTTAACCCATCAAAGGGGAAGGCATCAAGATTCATCATTCAATTCTATGGTGGGTAAGAGGGAACATAGAAATTGTGTGGTGGAAAAGAAGCTAAGGGAATTGGAGATGTTGGACATGAGCAATGTGGATTATATACTCGACATTGAAGAGGTTCTTCATTACTATTCTCGACTAACTTGCCCCGCATATCTTGAAATTATGGATAAATTCTTCATGGAAATGTACTCAGAGTTCTTTGGTCCTGCGAGGCCTATTACACCTCGTAGTGTTAACTCTAGGCCGAAGCTGAGATCAGTGAGGTCTTAATTAGGCTTGCCTTTGTCCTGTTTCTGAATTTCTTACCCTATCATTTAACGTTTCTTTAGATGATTCTCATTGTTTATTAACCTTCTGTCCATGGATGTTAATAGCTGTTTGGTGTGTCTAAAATGTAAATTTATTTTGTTCAATTATTTCGTTGATCAATGAATCAATTTGACATGCAGTTAGGTGAGAAAGTTCATAATATATTTTAGACATTGTTCTGTTTCTGAAAAAGTAGATATTTTTCAAGATCGTTTTGTGGATGGTGCCTCGTGAGATATAAAGGTGAAATATTGAGAACTTTTATTAGCTCAATCTGCGGAAATGGAAGGTACTTGAGTCCCTCGAGAAAGGCTTATAGGCTTTTTCTTTTGCTTTCTCTCCCCGATTAAAAAATATGGATGCCTTTTTACATCTAAACAGACCAGCAGGTAGTTAATCCCACCATTGTCTAGTATAACCACACAACCAAACAAAGCTATTTCTTCCTATACGATGCAATTATATTTATTGCAGTTACGAGTTAAGACTAAATCGAGTGTAGTTATTCATTTAAAAAAAAAATTAAGATGGTTTAATGAAGGGTGTTAAATACTTTTTAGATAATATCAGCTAATGATTAGCATGATCCTTAAACATAATAAATATGTCAGATTGGTCCTTAAATATTCAGTTCCTATTTTTATTGCTAAATTAAAGAAGTCATTTAAGCATAGGCAATTATAGTATAAAATGTTTTTCTTCCCCCTTAAATGGGAGCAATAGATAATGCACTTGTAATTGTAAGGTTGTGTGTCTTTTGTCAATGACTTTTGTCATTAGGTAGTTTTTCTGTCGCATTAGACCATCCTGTCACATCTGAGTTTTTTGTATCTGACATCTTCATACCACAGTCCTAAATACTTGCTCCATGAATGTCTTAATTAATTTTTAATAATTTAATATTATATTTTTAATAAAAAATTTTAATTGATAAATATTAAAAATATTTTTTTATTAAAGTTAAAATCTTTAATTGATTATTACACTAAAATTAAGTTCTTTTTACAATATTTTTCTTGATTTGAAATAGTATGGCGATACGGCATGCATATGGGCCGCCTTTTATGAGTGGCAAGGCTTGTTCTCACTATGGGCCGATCATTTGAGACTTGAAATGGGTTCAGTGCGAGGTCCTACCCTACCATTACATTCTATCATTTAACAATTAACGAGGCCCATATGGTCTTTGCTAACTAGAAAACAAATGAACCTGAATCCTTCAATTATTCTTCACAGTCTAACTTCCTGCCCCATGAGGCCTAGATAAGTGTACGCTACTAACCGATGTTTGATAGGTGAATGCCTATTTTCTGGCCCACGTACTGACTGACGGTCTAAAACCCATGTGTGTTTTATTGGATTCCAATTGAGGAAAGCCTATTCTCCCTCTTAGAATGGAGAGATGGTTTTGATTTGTTCTGCAAGAAATTATTGATTGAACATGAAGCATTTAAGTTAGGTGTATTAAGTTAATTAATATTTAATATTTTTATAAATTTTTATACTTTTAATTATTTGATATAAAAATTTATAAAAATATTAAGTATTTATTAATCTAATGCACTCAATTAAGTATTTTAAATTTATGCAAGAATTTCTCTTATTCTGCACCTAGAGCCTGTTGGAAAAAAAAAAATCATTAATTTTTAATTCATCTAATTTATCTATATTAAAATCAGTCCAGTGTATCCAATTAGAATAATGTATTTTATTGGATTAGATCTAATGGATCAAAATTAATTATGAATAGTTAGTAATCCAACCAAAATATCCATTGGATATCCGTTGGACTTCCAATTAAAAACCAATCCAATGGATATTCAATGTATTTTACTTTTTTTTATTTCAACACTTTCACTTCCACTAAAGCTCAAAAGTTCATAACACAAAGTATTGAGTCCCAAAGTTTTTAGAGAAAGAAAAAAAATTAGAGAGAGAAAAACATTTAGAGAGAAAAATATTTTTTACAGAGAGAATAAAAAATTTTAGAGAAAGAATAAAATTTTTTAGAGAGAGATAAACATTTTTTAGAGAGAAAATGAAATTTTTTAGAGAGAATGAAAACTTTTAGAGAGAGAGAGAAATATTTTTTAGAGAGAGAATGAAAACTTTAAGAAAGAGAAAGAAAATTTTTAGAAATAAATTATTTTTTAAATGAGTAGATTGAATATCTATTTATCCAATCTATTAAAATTGATTAATGAATAGATTGAATATTCATCCATTAAATTAGGTAATGAATAGATTGAATAATATTAAATATTTTGTAATAGATCTTAAATAAATTAATAATTTATTTTAAATTTATCCATTATTATTCAATTCAAAATCAAATTAATCTATCTATTTGACACCCGCCGTAACCTTCATACGTATAGCAGGAAGCAACGCATGTGCTTTGGACATGGTCACATGGTTCACTTGCATGTGAATAAAAGGAAAAAAATGCACACAATTGGAGTTGTAAGAAACGTCCAAGAGTATGAGAATCGATGACTAATAAGTACAGTCCTGATCTCCACTAAGCATGGTGGATCCCATTTCATCTCCAACCTACTGATCAAGAAATGAAAGGAAAGCTGGGTCTGGAATCCCAGTGACATACATATCCATGCCAATGATGATTTACGATATTGTTCATATAAATGAGTGTGTGTGCACCTACCCTCATTCTTAGGGTATAGAAGAGTCCACCGGTATCCATTGATATTTATTTTCCAAGAACATGGGGTCAATGTCACCTGGCTTCTACTGAGTTGGAGTCTCCCCTTTCAGGCAGCAGTAAGGAAATGAGGAGGTCACTCTTTCACTGCTGTCTCTCTCAAATAGCACTGTTCTGGTAAAATGGAAGAGCTAGAAGTGAATATAGAGGCATCTTGTCTAGGAATATTATTCTAGCTTGCTAGTAGATATGCTCTAATGACCATCATTCCTCAATTGACCTCATTGCTACCACACACAGTACTAACTTTAAAGAATTAATGGAGCCTGCATGATAAATTATCAGTTCCATTGCATCCACATTGAAAAGTTTACCTGGCTAGCTAGCTTTCGTATTCAAGCAATCAGGATAAAATGATGAGAAAATTAAGACACAATGGAAGATGCATAATATAATTGATATTAAATATCTGATGATGGTCCACTCTAGCTTAGCCCCATTCTCAAGTCAAGTGTTATCTTTATTCTTTACTACAGCTGATTAATTTGACAAAATCTAACACATCTATCTAGAACTGTATATATAGGGTATACATAGTGATTTGACTACAATATGAAATAAAATAGCTGGAAAATCACATCTTTTTCCAAATAAATTAGTGTTAGCTAGTTTTTACTGTTGATCAAATTTAGTTTAGCAAATCTGCAGGCATTGTTTTCTCTGCACTCTCCAGTAGCAATTTTGTATTGTTTGTCCTGCTGTGTAGCTCTTTACATGTCATTTTATGTTATGAGTGAGTGACAAATAACAAATTGAAGGATCCACCAAGGTGAGGAAGAAAAGATAGAGAGATTTCACCAAAGTGGAAATTAATTGCGACATGTTTGGTTTGGAATCCCAGAACATGTGGAGTGAGAATTGGTGTAAATGATTGAACAAGACATGTTGCAAGTGGTGGTCCATGGAAACCTACCCTAGGCCGTGCTCAAGAGAAAGCTCCTACTAGTAAGTGTACAAAGATGAGCAGTACCCATCTAGAAATTCTTTTCTTATGAGTACTGACTTAACTGACTACCTCTCTCATGCAAAACAGCTGCTCTTTATATACCATGTATATGCATATATAGTCCTCTTCTGCTATGATGCTATGCCTCCTTCCTTTCTTTCCGTTCACTAATGCTTCTGATGACTCGTCATGCTCATGCTCATGCTCACGCTCACGCTCATGCTCACACGCACACCAGCCTGCATGTCTTGCCCTTTTCATCTACGTAATAAAGTTGAGCACAGACAAAGATCCGTTTCTAGCTCCTCCATTGTACTGTTGGGTATTTTTCTGTGTTCATATTATAGATTCGGCAAATATCTTTTAGTCTAGGACCGCATCATTAATTCAACGTAATTTTGCTCTTAATTATTAAGGCTAACAAAGCAAATTACAACTCCTAGATTTGGAGCAACACTATTTTAGGGTCTAGTTATAGACACAAGAATTAACAATGCTCGAGTCTGTAGTTACTTAAGCCGCCAAACCTCTAACCTCTATCCCAAATGAAGCAATCATTGTTTGTCACGTCAATGAAAGTTACATTACGTCCCAAAGCTTCTTATTCACAATAGGTGTCAGACTTTAATTTGTAATCTGCTATCGACACTCATCCCTCACTTTCTTATACATAATCACACTAAAATTGAGATGGGCATTTTCTTTATGCACCCTTCAATCTTCATCTTACCATTTTTGTGCAATGGCTAGTCTTTTTGTCCAAACTTGTAGGTTACGTTACGTACGAAGAAATGGAATGACATTTTATATTTAATATTGAAATCACAATAGTCTTATGTTTGTTAATGAAAAAAAATATAGAATAAGATTTTTATTTCAAATCTTATTCCACAAATTTATGAAATTTTATTCTCCAAAAAAAAAGTGGGATTACATTTCCACATTTTTATAGAATAAGATTCTATATATTTTCTAAATACATCTTTAACTAATTCATAAAATGACATAACTTAACTATTTTATAATTTACAAGGTACTCATATATTGTAAATTTTTTAACTATAAAAAGACATATATTCTCGTGTGTTGTAAATTTTCAGTATTTTGGATATTTGACCTTGATGTCTTCTTTGTAATGTAATTTTCATTTATGATTATCATAGAACTATTGATTATTTTTATAATAAGTTAGATAAATTTTCAATCATAATTTTTATTGAATTTTTATCTTAAAATTAATATTGTACCAATATGACAAAGCTTTTGGCCATAACTACAACATATTAATTATAAGAAAAAATTCATTAAAAATAAAAAATATATTAACAATATTTATTTTATTAAAGTTGTTTAAAAATTAATCTTAAATATTACTTTAAAATATATATTTGTATTATATATATAATATGAAAGGAAAAAAGTTAATTTTTCATATTTTTTATTTGAAATATTTATGTTATTTAAATCAATTTGAATTCAATTATATATTGTATCACACACGCCAAATTACATAATCACTTTTTATGATATTTTATTTCTAATTGTACCAATTCTTATTCCAAATCTTATTTCATGAAATTGTATTCTTTGTACCAAACATTACCTTAAGTTCAAAAATTGTAATTTACTTTGATACTCATTTTTTTTTCCTGGTTTGGTACCTAATGTCAAACATTTCATTCACAGCTATTTATATTTAATATATTTTTAAATATTTATTATAAAATCATCAGCTTGTAAATGGTTAGTAACTTATGAATACCAAATCCATAATAAAGTACCACAGGTTGATAGCAACTCCCATAAAAGTTTTTTTTATTGTGTGTGTAAAAACTAAGAAAAATGCTAGAGATCTAGAAATTAATTGAAAAAGTTAATAAGAAACTCTTAATCAAATATTTATTATTAAGGGAAAACAGTCACATTTTTAGGTAGAATGTCAGAATGACCGAAGAGAAAAGTTTAGATATTTCTTGAGAAATGTCTGCACTATTAAATATGTGTCACATTAATTTTGTAAATTATTATTATCTCTTACTTTAATTATATTTTTAATGACATAATTGATTTGTGTTGCATTCAATGATATAGAATAAAAAATTTCTCTTATTCTAATGACACCTAAGAATATCTCATAACTGCATCTTATTCTATCATTGTTCACGTTTTTAAACAGGAGTTTTTCCATTCTTGTAATTTTCTTTAATTATTCCCGAGTTTTTTTTTTTAATTATGGGGTGTTTAAAGCTGAATTAAAACTTGGGCAAGCCAATTAAATCTGCTTACATTAACCTATGAAGAACTACAAAACTTGTAATTTCTAGCTTAATATCATAACCAAGATCTCTGATATTTGCAACTTAACAGGCTGTCGGCAATAAAGGGCTCATGTTATGCTTCTATCCAAGAATACATTGATTGACATGAGTTGAGATAAGCTTTTTAAGCTTCAACCGTTTCTCTTCCTCCGCGAAATAATTAGGTACTTAGGCAAAGAAGTAAAAACGAGTCTAATAACCCAAAGTCACCTTCAATGTCAGTGGTCATGCATTCCTTCATCTAAAACTAATTGCAAATGGTCCTGCAGAAAGATATAGAATACCCAATCATACGGTTATTACAATAAATTGTTTTGGACCACGAATATTAAAAATAGTATATATATATATATATATATATATATATATAATACGAATTACATAGTCTAGATAATGATGAGCATATGTGCACCATATATGCGTATGGATCCGGATCCTCTCCAATAATTTTGAGAAGGTCTAATTTTTTTTATATATAAAAATAATAAATATAACATATGATAATATATATCACATATCATAAAATTACTTATAAAAAAAAAATTAGACCTCTGCGGTCCTGCAGAGCGAGGATCCTGGTTGATATGCGTATACGTGCACTGCACAATAGGAAAGCTGAGTCGGGGTTATTTTTCCGTAGTATCACGTGCGGTTGGACCATGTATTATTTCAGATGTACAGTCGTAGGGCAAAGTCCTTTCACGTCGTAGTTGACAGATAGGGCTCTTAGACCCCCCAAAAAAAAAGTTGGGGCTCAGGTAGCAACCAAGAAGAAATTAAACTATAATATCACACCGATGGAGGAGGAGTATATTTATTGTATTTAAGTAGATAACGAGAGGATTTCAATATTTATTTGTACTTTCAAGATGGAGATTTTCCTTCAAGAATTAAGACCAAGTGACTAACTAATGCTACTTTTTGTTTTTAACTAGTAATCCTACCGATGTGTTGCACGAGTTAATTTATGTTCTTAATTTTGTTAAAAAAATATTTTTTAGAATAATTTTATCAAAAACTTTTCATAGTAATTTTATTACTTTTACTTGATTAACTTTTTTTTCACTAATATTACACTCTAAATTTGTTGTCATTTTTTAGAATAATAATTTTACTATATGCTATTATTACTATTTATTTATTTTTCTTTCCAATAGATACACCCTGGTATTATTTTCTTTTTTATTTTATTATTTCATTGTTTTTTTTAATTTAACATAATGTTTATTTAATATTTAGTATTTTCATTAAAAATATATTTTTACTTTTTCAATGCAATTTTGTATATACTATCATCAATTAAATAAAATTATAAATATTATTCAAATATTCTTATCATTAGAATTTGTAAGATTAAAATTTAAAGACAATAGTTTTTATAAATATGAAAAGAAAATATAAACAAAGCATTTTTAATATAAATAATATTTAAAGGGCATTTTATTAATGCATATTTTTATTTTTCTCTATTTAAGATTAATATATGCAATAAAGTATAATTTTTCTAATTTATGAAAAAGGTGAAAAGTCATGAAAAATTTGAAAGGAAGAAATGAAAAGTCGAAAAAGTAAACAAAGTGAGGTTATACTTATAAAATAAATAAAAAATTAGGAAAAATGCCATGTGGCAATTTTAGTGGAACAACTTTTATATGTTATTATAGATAGATAGATGCTAAATCTAAGAATAGATAAGTTGCTCAAATAATCTCAACTAGACCAAGATTTGTATCTTAAAATGTTTCTTTGATTCTAATTTTAAGAATGGAACAACCAAGAGTCACGGTGTTGAGGGAGAACAAATTCATTGCTACGACAACCTTGTATTGACACTTTTATTAGGTTTAAAGCAGTTTTTAGTCTTTATACTCGGTCCCAGTCCCTCAGAGACCAATACTTTAGTAAGTTAAATTATAAGAATCAATTCTTTATGCAGTATAAGAATCATTTACTTTTGATGAATAAAAATTATAAAGACTAAAACTTAAATAAGTAAAAAAAATAGGGATTAATACTCAATAGTAGGAACCAAAAATCAAATAAATAGAAATATAAAGACTAAAACTTAAAAAAAAATATTATAGGAACCAAAACTTAAATTAATGATAACTGTAGGAACTAAAATTTATTTTAAACCCTTTTATTACTAATAATTCTCTGTTTTTTTTTCGGATATAGTATCTATCAAACATTTTATTGATGGTTAATTATTTTTAATAAAATTTTAAATAATTATTATAAAATCAATATTCAATAAATATTTAACAATTTATTAGAATATCCTATCATTAGGGGTGCCATAACAGTTTCCTTTATTACTATATATGAAAAGCCATTACTTATGTTTAATTTAAGGAAAAGTATTTCAACATTTTATTACGATCTAAAAAATTTATTAAAAAAATTAACATCATATACTCTCTCAACAAATTCGAACACAAAGGTAAGATGTATTTTGACTGTTCCCTCAGTTAATTTGCAGCATAAAAAATATCAATGAATAAATCCAAATCAGAGATTTTCTTTATTAATATTAGCGGATTAATAGGCACTATTTGTTACATTTATCTAAAAGTTAATAGAAGTTACACTAAAAGAAGCGATAATTATAAGAATAAGAGAGATAATGTAATAATTAAAAGAATGAGAGAAATAGTAAAACAGTTAAAAAATGTGAAATAAATATAAATTATGAGAATGAGAGAAATAATACAATAGTTAAAATTGTGTGTAATAAATATAAATAAGTGATAATAATAAAATAAAAAAGAAAATGTGAGATCAAGTAAAGGGAAACCCCTTTATCTAATACTATAGATTAGCTAAATACACCCAAGTCTCTGCATTTTGTCTTTTATGCTTGTTTCTTTGAAAGTATGGACTTTCAACATCAATCTTAAAAGTATTTTGACCTTAAAGTACTTAACACGTAATCGTCCTCGTGCCGAGTATAATGGTTGTTTCATTCTCCAGTGTACGTGCTTACACCGTCCATCCTTAATCACAATCACCACATTATCATTATCACTATCACTATCATAGTTCTTGGAATGAATTAGGTTACTAGAAATCAAATTCGATATAATCTTCTTAGCTGTATATTTCGTCATTTCTATTTCATAATAGATTTATCCCTTTCTTTCTCTCTTTCTGTCTTTCTTTTTTAAAGAAATTCCAAGGCATTAGTTTCAAGTTGGCTGTCACTTTAATCCACCATATGCAATCAAACTGCCGCAAAAGTTAGATATATCTGTTCTATAAAGGTCTTAATCTAACTAAATACCAAAATGAATATGGTCGTTTTGATATTAATGCCAATAATAGACAAATGAATATAATAAAGATCAACCCTAAAATAATTGTTTTGTGGTATGTAGGACTAAAGTTTAAGGTGAGGAGAGATTCTCTCCATTTTGAAATGACAAACCACTAATTTTAACGAAGATTTATAATAAAATTATATATCATCTATTAATGAAAATTTTAGAATTTGAACTCAAGTCATATTATTGTCATAAATAAAAGATTGACTTACAAGTGAGCCAACTCTATTAACACCCTAAAATAAATTTGTTTGACAAGAAACCGAATAAAAAAAGTTACTCTAACATAATTGTCTCGTGACACCCTCTTCATTTTATCTTATATTAATTTAAGTTATATTAAGAGCACATCAATTAAATGTCCTTTTGCATAAATTATTAAAATAATTTAAAATTAATTTGTTTAGGTATTTATAAAATAATTTTAAGTATTAATGTTTAAATATTTTTTAAAAGCTAATGTTTTCACTTGTTGAAATTAATTAAATTTTACTAAAGAAAATTTAGATATGCCCTCAATACTCACATCTTTCATAGCAGTAACAGAGTGGGCAAAATCAAATTATGACGAGTTTATTTTGGCCTAAAACGTGATTTAATCGGCCTGCCATGTAAAAGACTGAAACAAACAAGTTATAAATTTAAAGTATTAGGTATCTATTATAGCTTAAGTATACGTGACTCTCTTCTTATATAATGAAGAGAGTATTGCAGTTGCTAAGCTTCTTCATAGTAAATAAACTCCAAAGGAAAATGAAGCTAAGTATTTAAGTTGCACGGGTGATCTAGATGATCTATTCATTGCTTTGTATTGTTCTCAAATATTTTTTTATTGGAATAATCCTAATTGACCAAGTTTTCGAGTGTGTATAGACAGATTAATAAGAGAGAGAAAATTAACGAGAAGCCTTTACCGACACTGTAGGAAAGCTTTATCTTGAGGCTTGAATGAGATCTCTCGTTAGCTGATTCAGAAATGAATCATGTTTTGTCCTCTATCCGAGGGGTTGGTCATCAGAGAAGTCCATATTAGTCGTCTAATAGTTCATTGGTAAGGGATGTGATCAAATGTCAGCAGCGGTACTCTGACCGATCAATCTTGAAGTCAAGACAATTATGAAGACATAAGTAAAGAAAAGTGAATATGTTTAGCTTAGGCTATCAGACCGATTTATATAGAGATCCGAAAGACTGACTCTCTGGATACTTTTAGGTCATTCAGGATTCTAAAGATTATGTTTGGTTATTATGACGCAAGGCTGTTATGTCTGGTCATTATGACACGAGACATTATGTCTGGTCATTATGGTACGAAACGTTATGTCTAGTCATTATGACATGAGACGTTATATCTGTAGGTGGATCGTATTAAACACGTGTTTGTCGAGCCGTTACCCATTTGGGCATAGGCCGATCGAACCTTGCAAAAATGAACCTAACTTATGGAAGGATGTCAATTGGGATAGGACGGTCCACAGCCCCTCAACTTTATCATCTGTGAAGATGGGCCAAACTTATGAGTGATCAGATATTAACTGGGTCATGACGATCCACAGTCCTTCAGCTTGGGCAATCAGTGATGATAGCCCAAGCTTGTGTTATTCATGTTTATTCTTATCCAAGCTTATGAAGCGTAACCTTGGGATCACATTTTGCCGAGCTTCTTTAATAGCGTGGTTGCAACCTCGATGCTTTCCGAGCACCTCTTTAGGTTATTATGGCGTGGTCATGACCTCAGAACTTTACCGAGCTTGTCTGTGACCTCGAATCTTTATCGAGTCCTCAGATCTTTACAAAACCTTTTTTGACCTTGGATCTTTATACCAAGTCCTCGGAAATTTACTGAGCCTTTTTGTGACCTGTATATCTACCAAGTTCTCAAAAATTTACCGAGCCTTTTTGTGACCTGTATTTCTACCAAGTTCTCAAAAATTTACCGAGCCTTTTGTGACATTGGATATTTACTAAGTCCTCAAAACTTTACCAAGCCTTTTGTGACATTGGATATTTATGAAGTCCTCAAAAATTTACCGAGCCTTTCTTCAAAGGAATTATGGTGTGCTATGGTGTGCTTGTCAGTTTCAATTGATCTACTAATTTCACAATTGCTCTTTGTTCCCCTCTTGTTCTGCTCCACATCGCTTTTATCTTTGAATCTGCTATTTGGAAAATCCTCAACCAAAATCCAATAAAAGAAAACGACAGTGGCTTCATTATTAAACTAGAGAACCTCTCTAAATTAATATTCAAGATATAGAAAGGGGAAATTCTAAAAAAGAGCACACATTTACCAAAAAATAGAAAGAAGAAAGAAAGCACAATACAAATAAGGAACTTACTCAGTATATATAATGCAAATAAGACGAGCACAATGCATCAGATCATACAATGGACCGGTACTAACTAGAAAGAACATAGCATATTAACAACCATAATGAAAAAATCCAACTAGCAAGTATCCTAGTACCGATACTAACATTAGGCACGAAGATTGCAATTAAAAATGACAATTAAAGCAATATTATAATCAATTTAATGTTATGTAACTATTAATTTATAAATTAATGACAATAAATTGAAATTAAAGCAACTAAAATGACAATTTAAGCAACATTATAATTAGTTTAATGTTATGTAATTATTAATTAATAAATTAATAAAAATAAATAGAAATTAAAGCAATTAAAATGACAATTTAAGCAACATTATAATCAATTTAATGTTATGTAATTATTAATTTATAAATTAATGACATTAAATAGAAATTAAAGCAATTAAAATGACAATTTAAGTAATATAATATTATAATTAATTAAATATTATGTAATTATTAATTAATAAATCAATGACAATAAGTAATATTAAAGAATCCAATGAAAACAAATATTATGTAAAATATCAATTAATATTGAATTAGTGGTCACCAACAGCATGCCGAACAATCAATTAATAGCCAATTAATCTGTTATGTAGTGAAATGACAATAATTATATAAAATTATGACTAATCAATAATCAATTAATTCCATGGCAATAATACACATCAATGCCATTTACTATCATATCATATATGTTCTTAAATTAGTAATAAAAGACAATAATAAAAAATAATGATTAATTCCATGAAATGACAATAATGCGCCTAACCAAAGTCATTTGTGAATGACAAATTGACAATAATTGATATCAATGGTGCTTCTTGGTATTAATGGCGTTACAAACCCTTATCAAATAAATTGGCATGAATGGCAAGCAACGTACATAAAAATGGCAGTTAAAATGGGATGGATAGCTTAGTTGACCACAATAAATATTATGTAAAATGTCACAAAATAATTTTGATGCATTAATGAAAATAAATACCTGATTGATAGATGTTAAATTTCACACGAGTAAGAATGCTAATTCATGAAAATAGATATTGTCACGGTTTAAAAGAAATTAAGGCCAAGTGGTTACATAGAAAATGATAAAAAAAGTAATTAAATAAATAATAATTACTTATACAGTAAATAAATAACCAACAATGATTTTGGCAATGAATGTATTCTAATCAAATAGTAAATTCGAGTAAATTAGATTTGATTAGGAGCAATACAAGTAACGTTTGTGAGGTATGGCAATTTAATTTATATCAAATAAAAATGGTCATGCAATTGACAGAGAAGGATAATCTCAAACCAATTAGTAATATGCTAGCACGAGGGATTAAAGGAATTAATATTTGTGAGGACTTATGACGCTAATATCACTAAGATTAATGCATGGATTGTTATGACAATAATAAATAAAATAATGACCAATTAATAACCAATTAATTTTATGAAATGACAATAATCTTTTGAATGCGTATCCAATGATTAAGTGCATGCTTGGATAAACTTTTTTTTTGCTTAAATTAGTTTTTTTTTTTTGAGAAAAAAATTGTTTTAACAGTATTTAATTATGTTTGGCAAAATCAACTTTAATTTTTATATGAAATTCAATGTAAAATAAAAGTTTTTTTAAGCTAATTTTTATAATGCTGAAGATTAAATCTTGTGATTCTAGCTTATAAATTATTCCTTACACTTTGATATGTAAATACCATTTTGTCTTCAATCAAATAACTTTTTTAATCATTCTATACCTATTTTGATAATTTAATACATAAAAACGATTCTTTTTTATATTAACCAAACGAAATAGATTAATTTAAAATTACTTTTCAACTAATATATCTAAATATAAAAATAAATCGATTATAATTGATTATAACAAAAAAAATTTATACAATAATTAATTATAATCGATTATTGAAATAATCAAAGTTTTCACAGTTGAGTCAAACACACACTAACTATGCAAAAAAGAAATATGCTTAGTAGTGAGTAAACATAGATATATGCCAATTTCTCCAATCACCTTGGTTCAACATATCTACATATGTGTCATTCTTTCTAATCGTTGCATATTTGAACGGTTATTACTTTCTTCTTGCCTGTATTGACCTTGCTTTGCCATTCCATTTGCACAGTTTGTGTATCTTCATCTGTTGTGTTAAAGCCTTTTCATTCATTTCCTTTCTTATATCCTGCCCACTTGACAGTGAACGAATATCCAATGGTCGAAGGTATCACAATAAAAAGTGTCACAAAAACTTCCTATTATTAATCCAAGCAAATAATTTGTCACCTGTCTATGATTACTTGGTTAGAACCACTTCACTATGGAAAACCATATGTTAGCACTAAACCAGAAGAAACCTTGTATCCTTATTCCTTCTTGAACCAACTGCAACATTTTAATCTTGGTAAACTCTTAACATGTAAACTCAAAAGATGTTGGTAGAAGAATACACTTACAGAATAAAAATGGTGAATAGAGGAAAGTGAGAAACACAAACCATATGTTCTCACGGGATATCCAATGCCAGTGGTGTTACATGGACGGAGACAAACCAATCATGACCATGGGAATTGCTGAACAATAGATTCTAGTTGGACTGGTCATGAGAACATCGTCAAAAGAGATGTATGTAACAATGATGGAAACGTGACTCTTGTGGTATTCCTGTGGGGTGGGAGAGTTTTACCTCTCTCAGACGGCTCTAGATGTTCTGTCCTTTATTCGATGGGTTGGTCGTTAGAGAGACCTAGGTCGGTCGTCCGACAGTTCATTAGTAAGGGACATGGTCAAATGCCAACAGAGGCACTCTGACCGATCAATTTTGGAGTCAAGACAGTCATGAAGATATAGGTAGAGAAAAGTGAATATGTCTGACTTAGACTGCTAGACCGATTTATATAGAGATCCAGAAGACTGACTATTTGGATACTTTCAGGTCATTCAGGATTCTGAACATTATATCTGCTTATTATGATGCAAGGCTATTATGTCTGGTCATTATGGTGCAATGCGTTATGTCTTGTCATTATGGTGTGAGACATTATGTCTGGTCATTATGGCATGAGACGTTATGTCTGTTGGTGGATCGTATTAAGCACGTGTTTGTCGAGCCGTTACCTATTTAGGTATAGGCCGATCGAACCTTGCAAAAATGAACCTAGCTTATAGCTGACTGTCAATTGGGACATGATGGTCCAATTCACAAGTTCGTTTGTTGGTGTGATAAGATTGTGTTTACATCCATCTCCATTGGTGTTAGATATTGAATAGGTTGATTTACCAAGTTTAATTGAAAAGAAATCTTCCTAGAATACTTCCTTTTTTTTTTTTTGGCATAATGTGGGTTGGCTAATTGGTTTGATTATATTTTATTATGCTTATGAAGTTTTGTCATTGGTCTTTGATCTTCGGGCATTTCTTTGCTGGTACTCAACTATGGGAAACAAAGTGGATCAACGAATAATATTTGGATCACGCTTTTCCAAGTCTATAGTATATATGATATTGATCGGAAAATATCGAAAGGATCTTGGAGGCTGTTTTTCCTTTTCCGGTCAAATTCTGGCCACTAGAGGTGCCTTTGGGAATATTGTTTAGGTTAACGTATGTTCCACGATTTGAATCAAGTAACTGCCTCCTTCAATTCCATATAGTAATTACTAGTATTCATGACAACCATAATCTTGCAACAATTATGGGCTTTAATGAAGAATTTGAGACTTTGTGGTTAAGAAATGTGGATAGAGTAAATGTCAATTATAGATCCATTAAAACTTCAATGATCATGTTCAATTCCTGTAATTAAAGCATTATAGATAACAAAAGGGAATTGCTAGAGAGCCTGGATGACGTGGGCATGTATTGGCCTGGCTAATGAAAAAATGTAAGTGGATTCCATGAATTAGATGTAAGTCTCACTATTAGACTTAGTTGTTATAACTGAGCTGGGACATCCGGGATGTTTTATTTTCAGGATAAGTATCTTTTCCCTTAACAAAATGGAAAAGAAGGAACAGTTGGATGCAGTTAAAATGTTTTTCTTTTTCATCATCATATTAGTTGTTTGGGTTTATATCCCTACAAAGTAATTTCCTTGCTGGTTTTACGCCATATGAGAAATAAAAGCTATGTATCTTTTGGGAGAGAAAAGAAGCAATTGGAACTATACTAATATAAATATGTTAGTGGAAATCTATATAAGCAAACAAAAGAAATGTTAGAGGTGGGAGGTGAAACATGCTCATATTCAAAAAGAGAAGAAATGGTCGCATTATCTTAAACTTTTTTCCTTAAATGCTTCTATTTATTCCTTTTTGTTGATGAAGTGATGAATTATGATTTTGAGAATGATAGCTTAAAGATCAAAAGAAGATCAATCTGGTGATGGGCACAAGAGGAATTAAGGGGACGTTATTAAGAATGTGGTTATGGGTGAAAACGGGTCAAGTCAGGTTAGATTTTATCTTAAACGAGTTTGGTCTAGTCTATTTCTTAAATGTAAAGTTTGTGTCTGACTTATTTACTTGACATAAGTCATTCTTTAAAGCTTGACTTAATTTTTTTTAAAGTCTGACTTGACTTGAAAATTTATTTAAATGTCTATTTTACAATAAAATATTTAAATAAACTAACAAACTTAATTACATTTAAATAAGCTAATGAGATAGGCTAATAAACTTAGATTTTATATAGACTAATAGGCTTAGACTTTAAAAAAATATTATATTATTTATTAAATTAATTATATTATATAAATATTAAAATTTCATAATATATATATAAAATAATAATATATATAATTAAAAATGTCAGTTTATTAAGCTTAAAAAACTTTTCTAAAAATTTAAAACTTGATCTGTTTAACTAAATAGACTTTTTTAAAAGTCTTGAACTAATATTTTTATTAAACGAATCTGATCATACGAAATTTTAAATAAGTTAAGTAATAGATTTCCAACAGATCGCCTTATCTATTTTCACTGCTAAAATTGATTAAGAAATCTCATGGGTCATGCAATAATTAATACTTAGTAGGGTACACTTCTGCTGGTCCTCTATTTAGAAAAGAAAACCCTTGATGCTGATAGTCTATCTGCAGGTTTGGGACTTGGGAAGGGTGGTGATGCGTATTCGTCTTCTTTCAGAACTATTCTTATGGGTTCACCAACTCAATTCGGTCGGAGTAAAACATACCGACAACGTATCTTAAAACCCTAACTAGCTCCCTCCGTTATAACTATATTTGTCATTTTCAATAAAATCCAAATCAACTGAGGTTTATCTCTTTTTTCTTTAGCAATATCATGTACTAGGGACGCATTCTCTTTTCCTTTTTGTTTTGTTTTTTGTTTTAATCTGGCATTAGGGACTCGTTCTTATTTGTTGCCGAGGGGTTGGTGTATGGGGAAGCATCGATATATAGGCACCTCTTTTATCAAATCAATAAATTAATTTAAAGTCCTGTATATTACATATATACATATTAGTTAAGTTTTATATCTATAATTATAAATTTTTAATTTAATATGAAAATATTTGGTACATGCTGAAATTATTTTATTTTTACTTTTAGAAAATTTTATAATCAAGATATTTTAAATAAAACTTTAAATGAGCTTTTTTTTAGTCTTATAAGGTGTATAGAGGGACTTATATTTGAAATTTAATAATTATATCACTCGATTTTATTTATTTATTTGTGATAATATTTAATTCTGAAAATTGAATTAAAAAAATAAATAAAAAAGTTATTTTAATTTATTTGGATATGTTAAGTGATTTTTTTATGAAATGGAAACCTATATCAAACTTTCTCTTACTTTTTGTTATTTTAGCATTTTATTAATAATGAATTCAAATTATTGTTAACAAAAAAATGTTATTTTATAAAATTGTTAGTTAATAATTTAATAGTGTAAATAATTACTTCTTGAGATAATATTGATTAAATAATAATAATTTAATAGCATCATTAAATAATGGCAATTTTACTATATAATAATAATAATAATAATAATAATAATAATAATAATAATAATAATAATAATAATAATAATATAAGTAATTGGGATTTGGATAATTTCTTAATCATTTAAAAAATGGTATTTTAGTGTGTTATCTTTTTTCCCCCTTTTCTATGGATAAAAAAATACTCCTAATATTTTAGAAGATAGACAAATTCAATTGTTCAGTAAAAAGATACTCCTAATATATATATATATATATATATATATATATATATATATATATATATATATATATATATATTATAATTTTTGCATGCATAGCCCAAAAAGCGACATATGAATGCATCAATTATAACAATTTTGAATAAAATTACAAAGATTTAAAGCTAAAAGGGTTATAAATACTTTAATATTACAATGATTTGATTACAAAAGGTTGTACCTTTTTTCAAAAAAAATTTTTTTATTAAAATTTGTTGTAAGTGAAACACATGTCAGATACCAGAATGCTCCTAAAAGTTGTAGTTAGGTTAGATGATATAACAATTTGAGTAGACACACCATAAATTTTAATTAATGTGTTAAAAAAAAACTCCTATATACCAAAATAATAATAATGTAATGTATTTAGGCAAAAATAATATTTTAGTCTCTTATCTTTATTTTTTTAAAAATCAGTTTCATATTATTTTTTTTGTTAACTTGATCACATATCTTACAAATTATTTAAAATATAGTCTTTTCGTTAAGATTTTGTCACTCCCTTAACAAAAATAATGACATGTCACTAATGATAATAATATGATAATAATATAACTATCACTGATGAGTGAGATAACATCATTTCTCTTAGAGAGTAACGAAACTCTAAGATAAGGAGCACAATGAAAATAATTTGCAAGATCAAGAACTAAATTAATACAAAATAATGATGAGACCATATTAAAAAAAAATCAAGATAAAAAACTAAAATATCTATTTTACCACGTATATCTCTACAAGTTGTTTTTCCATCTTAGCACTCTAGTCGAAAACTTTGATTTGTCTTCTTAAATTCTCAGTACAACTTTGAATTCCAACTGTGCTTTTGAATTATATTTCCCTTCATCTTTGAATTCAGTGTTTAAGTATACAGCATACATGTGCACTGGCCTTCAATTTTCAACCCTAACTTTTCAATCATTAATTTATTAGATCAATCTATCCTGCCCATCCAAGTGTTGGCAGTGGCAAAGTCGAATCAAATTGGGGTAGAGATTTTGTGGACTTTAATGAGCAAAGGTGGTCCGAGTTCCTGACTTCCTGACGACGAAAGAAAAGACATGGCAACGAGGCAATATATAACGATAAAAGTAATTTCATTTTACATGTAAAACACAGAAAACATTAGCATGCCTAAGTTTTATAGATAACCATTGGGCCACTTTCATCTTCATGGGAATTGGGACGTTTTCATAGTCTAATGGACCTTTCTCTTTTTTTGAATCGCTTTTCTCAATGTTTTCCATCAGAATAAGATTTTTTATGATCCCCTGCTCCAATTTAATTACAAGATATATATCATAAAGCATGAAATTAAATATGATCAATAATTTCTACCAAAAAAAAGTTATGATCAATAATTTATTGAACAAGGTCAAATTGATGGACATCTCGCACGGAATAAAAACTGTTTATAATCATCAATTAGCACAGCCTAGGGGAACTAACATTGAAAACCATAGCAAGCTAGTAGCTCCACTCCCCTCAAAAAATTCAACTACCTAGCTAAGTAGACATGGCAATGTACATTGTACAAGTAATACAAATCTATAACAAGCACCTAATTAATTTCAACCCACCAAACTAAAGTAAAAATACACACAAATTCCCTCCACCTTTAACTAACCCAATGTTCCGTAATTTTGTGAATGGATATAGGAATCACACATTCAATATATACTTGCTGTACGCTTAAATGGGAGACGAACTGTTTTGGTACAAAGTACATTGTGTGAAAGGCACCATGAAAGGGGCCATCAGTATTCATTTTCTAATCCTAAAACATTTGTATCTTTCTCACATCATGCAAGTGGACAAGTGAACTCCTCCTACATATGCGTGGCCTCAACAGCTTTCCAGCTATGTTCAATATCTTCTGCCATCCTCTTTGCATCAATAGATGCACCAAGCAGGCCACGTTTACTGAAACCCACTGCATAAAGTCCATTTTCACCTTTCCATCCACTTGGGAATGGTTTCCGTGGCAACCCATCTTTCTCACAAAACATGTCGGTGCCCTGATGACAATATATATATGTTAATTATATTTCATTATCAATTATGAGATTAAGTACCAAAACTGTGCCAGAGTTCGCAACACAGAATAAAAGGAAGCACCTTTAACCAAGAGGGTACATTGCTTTTGTAACCGGTTGCTAGAATGATGGCATCAAAATTCTCTATTTTTCCATCAACAAACTCCACCGCATGCTGTGCTAGTCGTTTAATTCCTCGGAAAACCTATATATATATATATATATATTAGACAAGCTAATGTTGGAGATAATATGAAACAGAAGAAAGGTTTTTTTTTTTTAATTTTTTTTATAAATCTTTACCTCAAAGCAAAAGGCAAATTTGGTTGATTATATATGACAAGAAAACAGAATATATGATGAAAACCCTTTTGGATTTGATTGGGGATGGGGAGAATCTAACCTTAATTTTTCCACTTTTTATCCGAGCAAGTGTCCCAACATCCAAAACTGGCGTCTTGCCGTACAAGTTCTTGAGTTCTAGAGGGCCAAATTTGGGACGATTAAGTCCAAATTGAGCTGTTTCCCCAAGCATGACATGTGACATTAGAAGTAAAAATTTATCCACAAGACGTATGGGGAACCACTTGAGTAAGCTCATAGATATACCAAAAGTTGATTTCCCAAACATCTGCTGAGGCAAGATATGCACCTGCAGTGAAAAGAAAAGATCACATTTAAAATAAAAAGGTTTAAAAAAATAAAAAGGTGCTTAAGAACCTTTTTAGGAAATTGTAGACATGAGACTAGTGACCATCATCTTTTCATGCTTCCAGAGATTTTCTGTAAATAGTGACAATGGTTCTGTGCAGAGAAAAGAACATGCTATCTAAGATTTTGGGTTGCTGACCATGTTTGCGCATGCAAACGGATTCCAATAAAGTGTGAGAACAATGACACAAACTCTTTGAGAGTTCTTTTTTTTTTTTTTTTTAATGTTTCTTTGAGAATTCTTGTTATAAAAACTATACTATAATGTGTTAGCACACACACTGTATTCACTTCGTAGTTTCCAGCTATGCCAAAAAACGTGGGTCTTACATCAAATGGGGAATCAGATTGACTCTCAAAGCACTCTGTACGTAGATTTGGATTGGAACACTTGTTTAAACTGGATTTAACTCATAAGAGAATTAGTCAGCAGAAAATAAGAGCAATAGCCAATAATAATATATTTTTTATGTACATAAACACACCAATTATATTATTATCAAGTATGTGATGGAAGAATGAAGATCTTGGGTATGATGCAGATAATGAGTTTTAAGTATACTCACCGTATCTCTAACCACAAGGGATGGTTGAGCATTATGGTTGCTGAGATCCAAACAAACCTCCATGCCTGAATTCCCACATCCAACCACCAAAACATTCTTCCCGAAAAACATACTGCCGCTTTTATATGAGCAAGTGTGTATGATAGGCCCTTCAAACTCATCCATTCCTTCAATTTGAGGCACAACCTCCTCAGCATTCTCTCCAGTAGCTACTATCAACCATTGACAAACATATTCAGTCTCCTCCTTCTTCAGTCCTTCAGTCTTCACTCTCCAATAGCCACCTCTAGGATCAAATTCAGCATTGACCACTGTCTTGCTGAAAGCTGGCTTTATATCAAAGTGATCAGCATAAGCCTTCAAGTAGGCCAAAAACTGTTGTTTGGTTGGATAGGAGGGGAAGTTTTTGGGGAATGGCATGAGAGGGAGCTGACAGAATTGCTTTGGAAGATGAAGGCGTAGGCGGTCGTAAGTCTTGAACTGCCACATTGAAGCTAAGCAATCAGCCTTTTCAAGGATTAGGCTTGGAATACCTTTCTGTTTAAGACATGCTGCTGCAGCTAGCCCAGATGGACCAGCACCCACTATAACTGGTCCCGGAACCCATATTGGTCTTGTCATTTTTGCCATCTTTACCTGGTGATAATCATGGACATTTTTTCCTTCTAGTTCTTTCAAGCAATCCATGACAGAAAATGAAAAGGGGGGGGGGGGGGAGTTACAATTTCAAGAATTTGAAGCCTGAATAAGCTTCAGGGGGTGCAGAAAGTTATGACAAAGTGAAACCATGAAAGAAAACCATTTTTTCAAGTAAAGATGAAACTCATTTAATTACTATCTCTCCCCTCCTCAAGTAAGAATAACTGAGCTGATGAGATAAAGTATGGTTTGATTGATCTTAAGAACAAATCAGTGTGGTTTGTAAGGTTTGGAATTGCTTCAATAAACTGAGGCTGAGAGTTTGAACTTTGGCTTTGTTCAATGGAGGAGAAAGCGGGAAGCAAGAGAGTCGAAGGACCTACAGCAACTAATAGACAGCAAGGAAGTTTAAAGGATTTTGTATAAGGGTGGGTTCATTGTGTACATATATATGAATTGGTGAGTGCTGATGAGTGTTAAAGGGGTCTGGTTATGTGGGACATCTCTTATGTTAATAATAACTAACATTAACCAACAACAACCTTTCATCCACCCCAAAAACCATAAACGCAGACACACACAGGGAGAGAGCTAAATTCTAGCTTAATAAGGACAAGTAGCTACTCAAATCCTACAGATGGTATTAGATAGATTTTTAGGTGATCACAAATTTAACATATTAAATTTATATATATTTATAAAAAATTGAGAAAAATAATAAATAAATCTCATTAAATTTAATCATCACAAAAAAATTATTTGTATATTTTTTTAATAATAAATAAATCTCATTAAGTTTAATCATTATAAAAAAAATTATATAATGTGTATAAATTTAATGTGTTAAATTTATGCTCACTCAAAAATATATATAATATTAGAATAATATTTTCAACTAAATATAACAAAGTGGGTATGACAATGTCAATCAATTCCAATGATTTTAATAGGATGTTTTGCAGCTAGGCCCATAAATAGTTCTAGTCCGCTTGATTTGAAGGCTCTCACTGTTACAACTCATATGTTCACTGAGAAACACCGGAGAAAGTGAGATTAGGTGGGACCAACGGATAATGGCAAATAGTAGTCACTTAAACCTTGAGAAAAACAGTTCATAGCTTACTCTAACTAGCTTGTGCTATTTACCATGAGATGCTTTTATTTATATTTAAGGATTTTTCTGAGAAGTGTCTTTAGGATATTTAATAAAGACTTTAAAATAAAAAATTTTGTATAAAAATTAATTTTTTTTTAATTTTAATGTATTAAATACTCTATTTTTTATGATAAATTTTTTTATTTTAAATCTTTAACAAGTACAGTTAACATACTCTTTAGCTAAATCATATATTTAATTAGTTTCATGTTTAACAATTTCAATAAAATTTGCTTTAGAAAAAAACTACTACTGCTTTTAAAAGCATGTAAACAGATGCTTCCAGAAATTAACATGTTGAAGTTTTACACACAACTTTAGAACATGTATGGACCGTACCGGCCTTGACGACCTCATTTAATCCACTAATCATAGACTCCCAACACCTCACGTCTTGAAGCTCGAATACTCTTTTGAGTTTCAAGTTTAAAGGGCTGTGGACTGTACTAGTAGGGAAACTAGTCAGCAAGGCACCCTTAGAAGGGCTCCCCAAGGAGCTTCTCCCCTAAACTGGTCATCTGGGGTTGAGGAGCCCAATTGATTCCTTCGCCAGCCATGTAGAGCTTCAGCAGCATGGAGACCTGCCATACTAGGCGTCCAACCATACAAGGACCCTGGCTTCACTAGAGATGCCTATGTCCAAGTCACATATCCTTCATGATATAGATTCTAGAATATACCTATCTAAAAGAATTGACAAGTATAGCAACACCTAATATGTCACAAGAGTAACAAAATTCTCTCCGTCATCACAACAATCATGGGAAGGGGGCGCCTACAGACACCGCATTTAACTCTTATTTATAATAATGAATTCAGTATGACTTGATGAGTACTGAGTACTCTTTTAGTCTTATTAACCTTAACCCACCTTTTTCAGCAAGTGACTTGGGTGTCGTACTCTTTTTTGCAAATATTTCCGGTAATCTCCCCCCCACGTATCTTACCTCAGCTATAGATTTAGAAATTTTAAGCAGAACAAAGATAATACTATTAATACAAAAATATAAAAAAAAATTAATAATTATATTTATATATTAAAAAATATATTAATATAAAATTATGAAAGATTAATTTATAATTATTCTTTTTATGTTTTTATATTTTGAAAATATTAAATAATTTTTTATTTTATTATTATTATCAAATATTTTTTTTTTTATGTATGTAACTAAATAATCATTTAACAAAAATAATATATTTAAAAGTGAAAACATAGAAACAAAAATTATACATATAAAAAATGAAAAAGATATATATTTATATAAGGTCAAAAAAAATTCTAAAATAAAATGAGAGCATGTATCTCCATTTATTTACACATAGATTTGTCCCTGCCTTACCTCCGGCTTGTCCATGTCAGCCGAAGAACACCCCAGGTATACGCTACAGGAATAATGTATCAAACGACTTATATATGGAACTCATTCATCTTGCGTTTGATTAATAACTTTGTATACATAATTCCTGAGACATTGTAAAAAATTAAACTATTTCAGACCCTACACTTAATAGCTTAGCATTTAGGTTGAATTAGGTGCAGGTCCTCAAATAGGTTTTATCTCCATCAAATACCACTAGTTTACACTGGTTATTGAATTTCCTTTGAGAAGTACTTTAAATATTTAGATATGCTTTGCGAGTGGATCCGTAAATGCCTGAAAGAAAATGTGAACTAGATATAGGATTTGAGCACATGAAACATGAGAATGGTAAATTCCATTGTCAAATTTCCTTAAACGTTAATTAGTTTATTGTTAAGGGAGAAGATCTTTGGGGATGAGAACCAACCTGGGTGATGAACCCCATTGGATCCTTCTCCTCCTAAATTCCTATGTTTGTACACACATATCTCTCAATTGCAAAAGGGTTTATGCCTTTTCCACTATAACAATTTGCATCAAAGTAGAATTTCCCAGTAGTTTACGGGTTCTTCACGGCTTTATTTTGAGCTCTTAGTAGGATGTTAAATGTGAATCAAACTACACTACTCTTGAGTCCCTAGTCCCCTTGTCAATGGAACCATCCAAATGCCCTCATTCTTTCGGAGAATCTTGTCCATCCCTATTATTAAATTAGAGTTAACTCTTTTGAGAGTAACTTGATTTCTTTCTCTACTATTACTTATAAGATGATACATATCATTTTTAATATATCTTTCTTTTAAATTTTAAATTTAAATTCTCTTTTAAATTTTATATATATATATATCCTTTTATAATTTTATATATATATATATATATATATATATATATATATATATATATATAACTCTATTTGAATTAAAAAAAAAAATCCGTATAATGCTCGATATACTTGCTAGTTTTCTATATTTTTATATTTAGACATAACACCAAACATATAACCTAAGGTATAACTTAGTTCTTCCAAAGGTTCTTTGCTTCATGAACTTCCTTTTGACGGGTGCACACAAATGCCCTTTGATGATTTCCTCATTTAGTTTAGATTGTTTTATGTATACGATCTGCTCCTTTTTCAACAAAAATGATAACTACAAGAGCTATGTCTAGTCAAACAACTTTCTCATACTTGCATAGTTGTATTGTTGTATCTTTAATTAAGGTTGGGATATGATTTCTTAAAAAATGATCTATCAGTAAAAATATTATATAATTTTGGTTGTTAATTGGAAAAAAAAATCTATATTAATTAATAAAAAAACTCATGAAACAGAGATAAATGACTTTCACTTTTTTTTATAAAAAATAATAATAATTCAGGTTCGAGCAAATATAAAAGTTTCATGAGAATGTATTATTTTCACATTCCTTATTATTTTCTTTAAAGATATTTGAAGCCTAGGTCAGTCGCGGTTTGATGTGCTTAGCACTATGCTATAACTTTAATTAGGTGGGAAAATCCAAATACACTAACTCTTTATTCTTCTCTTGCCACTTGAGTATAAAATAAATTTATGGGCTTCGAAAAGAATTGGCGCGGTGTCATCTTGTTACATTTTCCTTTCTTTTCAAAATTAAATTCTATATTTTGATTTTGCTTTTAATTTCATATTTGACATCTCCACCCCCCCCCCCCCCCTATTTGTCGTTGCTTTTGGATACTATCCTCTTTGTACCGAAAAATTGTTTGGAAATTATCAATTTCTTTTTTGAGTTTTACATACACCTTGTGAGAATCGGGATAAATTCATTTGGGCTGTTTATTGCTTTTAATTTTGAAATTCCTTGACATACACCTAGATGCAAAATTAAAAACGCCCCACATATTGACACAAGTATCTAGCCCTGGCCCCTCAAAGATACATGTTTCTCTCTGCACTCCAACTTAGAGGCAAGGAGGCTGGTTGTTTGCCTATTTTCCATTGAAAGTTAGAAAGCTTTGATTGGATGTTTGACCAAGTATGTTAAATGGTCAACTTAGAGTCATGTTAGAGAGAGTACCTTGAAATATGATTGTCATATAAGAAACTCCTACTTGTGCAACAGGTTATTATTACGAGGAAGATTTTATGCCATTCTTTGTGGCCATCATTAGGTTATTTGAGTCTGACAAGCTGTTCTGTGAGCCTTAGACCAAGCCTAGTCCTGTCCTTTCCTCCTGAACACAGCTATATTAAGCATGATATCATCTTCTATGTAATGCAATTCCAAAAGCCGATTTTGCAGTTTAATTCTACCATAGCATATTCGTTATTCTTCACAAAGTTTGTAAAGAATGAGTTGGTGCTTGGTGGCATGGTTCTATGCAAGTATACGAAGAAGAGAGAGGCAAAATAATTGGTTAATCCACACAGCAGGCATGGATGGAATGGAAACAGCAATCAGCAATGGTGGTCACATGTTGCTACCAGTCATCTTGCAAATAAGAACGACCTAATTTGTAGATTTTATTAGAAACTTATTTAACTCATCATTACAATATTTTACTTAACACAGAATCTTGCATATATATATATATATATATATGTGTGTGTGTGTGTGTGTGTGTGTTTCTCTTTCTAAAGAAAAAGTAATTCATAACACTGACAAGCACTAGAGAAGGAAAAATTAAACTAAATTCAAACTTCCTTCTCAGGAGATCAACATAATCAGCATTCCAATTAGGCTTTAACCCCAATATAATTAATTACTCATTTGGTATTCATAAGAATATGGCCATATTTCTGTGAAGTGATTGCACGTTAATTCAGTGTTGAATGCATTACTTGATCTTATGACCATAATAAAATTTCATAAGAATGGAACTTCGGCCTGGAGACTATCAAATAAAAATCTAAAATAATTAGTGTATTCCCTTTGAGTCAACTGCAAAAACAGCTGCAAAAGGTCTCGCTTTAGTATAAAGAAGCAGATTATATTATTAACAACCACATGGAAACTATAAATAAGTTTATAATCGAGAATCAATACCCCTTTTCGTTATTCTCAACTGATCCGTATCGATTTTAATTGGAAGGCAGAGGTGTTACTCGCCTATTTAAGCCAACTTCATATTATATTGCCATACAAATGAAAAGGCTATGCATCTACTTGAGAGTTTAAAAGGCAGCAAGAACCATTTTTTTTTTCTCAGGTAAAAGATAAATAAATAATCTGAAGTAGCCATGTATGTAAGATATTTCTCATTGCAGATATATATTTATATATATAATAGCGTGACCCACGTGGTACGTCGCACTGGAACTTAGAACAATAATCCCCATGAAGAGAGGCTAGCATCCCTGGCCTTTAGAAGTAATCAGATTATATTTAAATTAGAATTAGTAAATTTAAATTTAATTAAAAATATATTTATAAATTTAAATTTAATTAAAAATAAATTTAAAATAATATAATTTAAATTTAAAAATTTTTATTTAAAAAATAAATTTAATAAAATAAATAATAATAAAAAATAAATTTTAACATATAAAATTCATATTTTTGATGAAAGGTACATTTGACATAAAAAATTTACTGAAACAGTATAATCTAACAAATATCCAAACAAAAGTTTGCGCCGTTCAAGAATTAGAAATGTACGTTGTAGCCTAAACAGATTTTTTAACTGGTTTCCAAACATATACTTAATGTGCTGGCTAACTCCTATAGCTCCTAGGGTCCTTTTGTTTGTAAAAGATCACTTTACATTAATTCAATTGCAACCTCAATGAGAGGACAGCTCCCACAAGAACAGTTATTTATATAATTGTAATATTGTTGACCTTTAGGAGCGTGTCATTTCACTTTGTCAAAAAATTCAAAATCGTTACGAACATTTTCTTTTGGCCATTTAGATCCTCCACTGTGTTCATAAATAAATTTTTAGTGGAAAATTCAGAAGCTGTGTAGAGAAAATAGACCTGAGTTCAATGTTCAGGAAATGAAACAAGGATGGATTTGTAAAGAAGATTCCACGTTCCAACCATAGTATATATAATAGCTGAACAAAGTCATTGTTGATCAGTGATCACTTTCTTCCGTACGTTATATAGAGAAAAAAATAATTTTTTTATTCATCTTTAAGAATGTTGAAAATACTATACATGCGCAATAAAATTATTCTTCAGAGAATAGCATACTATTCTATCTCCAACTCACCTTAATTATGAGAGTTTAATTACTTTTGTTCATGTCAAATGCACGTATAAAAATATTCATCCGAAACATTTTGCCAATAGAAGAATTCATTGACGGCGAGGGTTGAAGCATGATACTACAAAACGGAAAAAAACTTTTCGTAAAAAAAAAACGGAAGAAAAAAACAAATATTCGTGTCAGACACATGAAGACATCTATACGATACACGTGTCTTGTGTGTCTGAATGTATCTGATTAAAAAGATTATTTTTTTCAGTTTGGACACGTCTCGGACACATTTAAACACTTCTCGGATACACTTAGACACTTCTTAGACATGCTCAGATATTTCTCGGACACGTTTTGACACGACTAGGACACGACTTGAACACGACAAATTAATATTTTTTTTAAAAAAATTAGTTTTAATGACTAACGTTCAATTAATAAGTCCATAACTCACTCAAATCCAATCACATGACTGACGTTCAAAGTCATTATTTTCACATACCAGTATTTTAAGTTTTATTTTTTCCCACACCACTATTTTCATCTGCTCCTTCTGTCTCTACTTGTACTAAGTCGTCTACTTCGTTGTTACCGAAACTTGTCTCACACCAATATTCCATCTAGTTATTTTTTACGCATACGTATCTTATACGATTAGTTTATTAGGAGATTTTTTAGAATATGTCAATAGAAATTATGTTCTATATTTTTTAGGAGGGATTTACTAAATAACAAATATTGACACATATGACATATATTAAAATATTATAAACCTTCAAACTTATAGAAATGATATTAATGAATTATGATTTTTTTTAAAATTTTGAAATTATATATATATATATATATATATATATATATATATATATATATATATATGACGTGTTTCGTATCCTATAATTTTTGAATTTGATGTATGATCCCAGTATCAGATCCGTACTTCATAGATCAGAAGTAATGTAATACTAAATTTACGACTTCCAAAGCAAGAATTTCTTATTGCACTATCAGTAGTGATATTTACATATTATTTTATCTATATCATTTTTATATCATTTTTTAAGTAATAGAATAAAAAAAATACACATTACAACATCATCTCTCTACCTTTTATTTTTCAAAAAAAACAAAATGTAAGATTAATGTAAAAAAAATAATGTGCAAATATCATTTTACATTACACTATTTAGCATAAGTTTTGGAAATAGAACCACATTCCACACCCTAAAACCTTTATCCTAGTCTTACCCTTCCTAAGATAAATTTCTCAGGATAAAAGAAAGATAGATTAATTAGCATTAGGTATACTATTTTTTTTCTTTTTTAATGTCACTCGCTAGTTTAATTTTGCTTTACTTTCTCTGAATAATTGTCATTTATGAGCATCAGATTTTCTGTTTAACATCTCCTATCTGGCTCCTTCGAAAAGGACAAATTATAGATAGGTGACTATTCAAGTAATTTGAGTGAACATTTTTGTGTCGCGGCTAAAATAGCTGGGGAAATGGTTTATGCTACTTTGATAAGCAATGTCCTTAAAGTGTGCACTTTGATCTTCTTCTACAAATCATTGATGTTTGGATTATATGAGGCCAATGTGACTTACACTGTCGAAATGCGTTTGCGTGATTTAACAGTAACAAGCAACTGAAAGGGAAGCCAGATAGTATAATAATTAGCTTCTGATTAGCCTTGAATAGAAGGCAAGTTAGGAAAACAAAAGAAAGAGCACGAAAGTCATATCTACTTATGTTCCTTCAGCATATTGATTAGCATTGTATCTATTAGAGTCAGAAAAAATGGCAAATAACACATATATATAGGGGCATATTTAGGGAGAGAAATTTTTATTATAAAAGAGTGAAAGAGATAAATCTTGACTATACAATTATATATGAATGATCAAGATTAAAAGTTACTTAAAGGTCATGTGATCACTTAAAAAAACTACATGTATTTATGTTTTAATCTTGATCATTTATGTAAGATCCAATGATCAAAATTCACTCATCTCACCTCTTACAATAAACATTCATCTCAACATGATTAAGATTATATATATATATATATATATATATATATATGATCTTACTCCAGTAAGAGGAAAGTGTTTATTGAAGAGTGAGAAAATAAATCTTGACCATTGGATCTTACATAAATGGTCAAGATTAAAATATAAATGCATATGATTTTTTTAAGTGGTCACGTGACCTTTAGGTAACTTTTAATCTTGACCATCCATGTATGGTTGTATGGTCAAGATTTGCTCCTCTCACCCTCTGTAACACCTTCCGTAGGGCGTCACATTTTAAATAAAATATAAAACCAACTGAAATCATTTTGTAAAAGTTTTGATTGTTAAAAGATGAATTTTAAAATTTCATTGCGTGGAAATATAAACTTACCAAAAATTATAAGAAAGAAAAAAAAATTGAAATTAAATTGAATTGATTAATACACATATTATATATATGCTACGAAAATATTCAACAACAGTTTAAAACATAACATTTGACTCAAAGAAACAAGAGAAAACCCAATAAAGGTTACTACTAATACGGTAATAACACTAACGAGAAAAACCCAACCTACATGTTCCATTTCTCCACCAAGTCTGCATCCGGTTGAAACTCGAAGATTACACCTTGACGCCATCACCATCTTCAGAACATAGCCTCCAGTAGGTCTAAGAAACTTCCTTCGTCTACTATACGAATTTAACAATACAAACACAACAAGCAATACAGCAAAGAGGTGAGATCCCCTTTCACCAATACCAAGACATTGGTAGAAGAAAGAATAATACGAATGACAAAGTCATTCCATACACACAAATATCACAAATACCATCATGTTATCAATTTATAAATAAAATCAAATAAGCATATATCATAATAAAATGAATAACAATAACAACATATAACATCACCGATAAACATATAATAAATAACGACATATAATATCATGGATAAAAATATAAGAAATAACCAATATAAGAAATAACCATATATAAGATCCGAGATAAAAAGATAATAACAATATATAATCATAAGATCACGGATAAAAGATAATAATGTGATATAAACATATCAATATGACACAATCCTACTTACATAAACACATACTGAGATATCAAGATATCGAGGGAATGACTCGCAAAATCTATTAGTACCACGGCATTGACCACTATTCCCATGGTCAACCTATAGCTCCACATCCTGGGAATTTACCATCCAGGCGTGGGGTAGTTCATGTCTCACGTCGTGATACTACGGGCAAATGTACTACTAGACTTCACAAATCTCGATTAAATATAGTGCGATCGATTCTATTTTCTCGGTTACCACCAAAATGGAGCGAAAAGTCATATAAGAATACACTAAAGTCTCCAAGTTCATTAGCAATGAACCACACTACGTTTATCGTATACAACACGATGTGATTTTTTCAACCAAAATTTACCAAAAATTGGCAAATTACCAAAATACCCTCATGGTATAAAAATATGCCCTCATGGCTTGCCCTCATGGCAAAATATGATAAGTTTGTCTCAAAGCTTTACGACGGTTCACCTCATCTGTAAATCCGGAAAAAATCTTGTTTTGGTCAATCGTAGAAATTTTATCGCGTTTTCACAATCTCGTCGTTTTTATAAACGTTTTTAAATCGCGTAAATTTATTTTCTGTTTTTAAAATCTAGAGTTTTTAATACGTTTTTAAATCGCGTAAGATTTTTAAATCATTTTCTTGTCCGAATTCCTTAAAAACACTGTTTAAAACAAACAAAAATAATATTTAATACATTTAAACTACGTAGAATATTTTTCATACCGTATACTATCTTTTGGACATCTTTTCTATCTTATTTGTCCGTTTTTACTAAAAATTGACAGTATTTTGTTTAGAAATTTATATTTAATGGTTTCCTAATTTTTCCGTAAAAATTCTATTTATTTAAATAAACCGTATAATTTAATCTTTTAAAAACTCTAAAGCTTCAAAATATAAATGAGCCATATGTTAGTGTATTTCCTTTATAACAATAAAATCATTGATTTTAGTTCCTTAAACTTAATTCTAACCCATTGATTTCTTGAAAACTCATTTTAGAAAAATTCTTGTTAACATATAATGCCTTCTTTATACTTGAAAATGGTTTGGAATTGATTTTAGAAATCATGTATACTTGGTTTGGCATGTTGACCTAAACATAAAATTATGTCATTTAATTTCTAAATTATTTTTCATCTTCTAAATACTTGTCAAACATTATTGTATTGTCTAAATTCATTAACCCATTGTTTTAGAAAATAGTTTTAGAAATCAACACATTCATTTTAGGCATGTTGGCCAAAAATACTAAGTCTTACCATTTGATTTCTAAATTCATTTTCTTTAATCTAATCAACTTGAAACCTTCTTAATTCTCCTAGGTTAATTAAATTACCTTTTAAGAAAATTAAGAGAACATTTTGGTTCTCCATTTGGTTAGAGGTCGTGAGCCTTGGTGTGGTGTTCTTTAGAACACTCATACAATCCTTGACATATTATTCACATCCTATATATTATCATGCATTTCTAACACATGCAATATTATCAAAGTTTGTAGACATGCAAATTAAAGCTTGTAGACATGCAAATTATTACGACCATCAAATAAAGAAGCTACTAACAAATACACAACAACCTACTAGCAAACACACAAATAATAAACACACAAATAATTTACACACATAATCAATCATAATTAAGAAAAACTATAAACAATCAAGTGAATGAATCCTTATGGATTCTTCACCACAACCACAAACATTCCTCACCACCAACACATGGTTGATGAGGATAATCTCCCTCTTACCTCTTGTAGAAACCTCCAAGTCCATTGTATGTCTCCTTCAAGCAAGCTTCCTCCATCAAGAGCTCCTTGAAAACAAAGAAAATATACAATATTAATACCCAAGGCTCTAAACTAGAATAATCATGGATTAAAATCATGATTAAAACTTTAAAATGGATAGAAATATGAAGATCAAAGAATCCTACCTTCAAGGCTTCAAACTTAAGCTTTGAAGAACAAGGTAGAAAATGAAAGATTTAGGCTTAGGTTTCAACTACAAAAAGTCTTGAAATGAAGTAAAGAAGCAAGAAACAAGGTAGTTTAGAATTATAGAAGAATGATTGATATACTTAGTGTGGAGGCCGTAAGGTTTGAAGAAGAAAAAGAGAAAGAAAAGTTGAGAGCTTTTGCTTTATTTGATGTATTTGGAGAAAGATGAAGACTTTGAGTAATAAAAACAAGTCTCCTTTGGCTTTTCTAAGCTTTGGCCGTGAATGACCTTGAGAGGAAGTGAGAAATATTAGTTGTTTTGTTTCCTTGAATAATTGCTAATTGTAGGATTTCACCAAAGGTGAATTTCCGTAGAAGCCAACAAGGAGAGCCACCAAAATTGACTAATTTTAGGAAATGGAAATTAGCTTTATTTCCTTTTTGAAATGCTTGGAGAGCAAGAATATATTGAAGTGTTGGAATTGCCTTCCTAAAGACATGCATTGCCGTAAATGCATCATGAAAAGAAGCCATCAATATTGACTTTGTCATACTTAGTTAATTAATAATAGATAGAAAGAAATCAATTGTAATATTTTGCCTTACAAAGATTTAGCTTTGCCGTGGAAGCAACAAAGAAAAGCCACTAAATTTGACTAGTCTTCCTTTTATTCAATTTGGCATCCTACATGCATTTCACAAAGCCTTCTACGTGAATTTATTTTATGAATTTGGCTATTAGAGCCAATTCCTCCACCGTAGAACCATTGCATTTCAAGAAGCCTAAATTTATTTGATAGCTTGTTTTCTATTGGTTCTTAAAAATTCAAGCCATTAAGACCAATTTCTTTTGGTTAAATATTTACTAATTTGATATTTTTGTTGATAATTCCTATATCATTGTATATTTTCTAACATACTTTAACCAATAAACAATAATTATATAATTCTTGTTTATAAAGTCGATGTTTATTGTCTAATGGGTAATAAAATATACATAGATTTTTATTTTAGACTAACAGAGTAGCAATTATTATTAATCATTTTTTTCATGATTACCCTTGATGAGTCATAAAGCGAGTCATCAAAGAGAAATTTCTAGAATATGTGACTCACTACGATGAATGGTATGATGAGTCATCGTGGAATTTTCTAGAACGGGTGAGTCAACATGACGAGTCAGCAGTAGATATTTTCTAGAGCGGATGAGTCAAGCATGGCGAGTCATCACCGGTGAAGTCACTTGATGCATCATTGGGCGTGTCAAGCATGGCAGTCGAAGATCTTTGAGTCATCGGAGAAGTTTTCGAACTGGCGAGTCATCATGGTGAGTCACATGGAAGTGATCACCACTTCTAGAACCTTCTAGAAGCTCATTGAGTCATGATCTTTGAGGTGTCACGCCACATGTCATCATCCTATTGGCCCGCTATGCGATGAGTCACCAGCCACCAATTTTGACCCGTTCCTCATTGGTCTACGTGTACAAAGACTTGATGACTAAACGTGGGTATCATTGTCACTTATGACTAATAAAATAATATTATAATAATATAAAATTATTTTATTTGTGATTAAATTCTAAATTAAAAGATTAATTTTAGGCTCATTCAGAATTGGGTTTAGTAAGATCCCCCTTTCTGAATAATTAAAAACAAATTTTTCCGGTCCGGGAAAAATATTATTTTCCTACCCCGGAGCAAATCACACAAAAAGTCCAAATAAAATCACAGACAAGTAATATTGAGCAGGTCGATCAAGTAGAAAACAATTAAAAACAGCAAAAACATCAAAAAAAGACATTCGGGACGTAATGGTCATTTTCTCATTTTTTTCCACAATGTAACTAATCATCCAAAAACGTTCAAATAAAATATCCAAAGAAGATTATATACCAGTATATTACACGAAAAATTTAAAACAATGATTCAAGAAAAATTTTATTTCACCATCTTGAAGAAAAATACGTAAAATGATTATATAAAAAATACCAGACAAGTATTATACATCCGTTTTTCACACAGAAAAATTTAAAACAAGTAATTTGATAAAATTTTTATTTTATTGTATCGAAACAAATTTGTAAAACGACCAAATAAAATAACAAACAAGATATTTTTTCGTATTTCATACATTAAAAACAAGAAACAAGAAAACAGGGACACAACGGTCTTTTACCCAAAAGTTGGGGTGTTACACCCTCTCACAATAAAAATCTTCTCATTTATATATATATATATATATATATATATATATATATATATATATATATATATATATATATATATATATATATAGATATCTAGTGAGAGGAGTGGTTATAGTGAGAGGATGATGAGTGAATTTACCATACAACCATACATAGATGGTCAAGATTAAAAGTTCTTAAAGGTCGTGACTACTTAAAAAAATCATGCATTTATGTTTAATCTTGACCATTCATGTAAGATCTAATGGTCAAGATTCACTCTCTCTCACCTTCTCATAATAAACACTCCTCTCACTGAAGTAAGATATATATATATATATATATATATATATATATATATATATATATATATATAGTGAGATGAATTTTTATTGTGAAAGGGTGAGATAAGTAAATCTTGACTATTTATGTAAGATCCAATGATCAAGATTCACTAATCTCATCTCTTACAATAAACACCACTCTTACGAGATACATTCCCTATATATAACTTTTACAATTGCCTATGGTGGGTCGATTTCCTTTAATCATTTTGTCGTGTACCGCCTCTAATATTGTCCTAAAACGTAGTGGGTGACCTTAATGGAATCCGTTAATTAGTAATTAGTATCTTCAACCTATTGAAATAATGCATCAAGCAAAACTGACCCTTTTTGTTTCTCTAGTATTCTCTACTTTCTACAATGCTTTTCAGACTCACAGAACAAACTAGATGAAGCTCACCTGCAAAGGGCACATCACATAATCACAAATTAGTTGCAGTGTGTACCAAATATTTTAACATTTCCAATTTGAAGTAATCACATCATTGGTTAGAGAAAGAAAAATCAGAGAGCTAAAAAATATGTGTATGTCTTTTCTCCCTTTCTAAACCTAAACATGCTTTTCAATTAACAATTCTACTTATTTCTTTCGAATAAAACTGGTGCATGTTTAACATACTTCAATTATATTACAAAGCAATCTCAGAGGGCACCATATATTCCACCTTTTACCCTTTATAAGAACCATTGCACATAATATGTCCAACCTTTAAGCACTTATACATTGAAAGCATGATTAGACATTTTCGGGAATATTTATTTTCTTTCTTGTTGGATTATAAATATAGTCCAAAGTATAATGTCCAATATTGGAGATGTTAAAACACTATATTCTGTTTCAAATATTCTCTCGTCGGTTTCCCTCTTCTTCTTTTTCTTGTTTCTTAATGTTTTTATATCTTTCTTTCAATAATTCACTCAAATCAAACAGATGTTTGAGTTGTTTTTGTTGTCTTTTTGTTTATCCATTTTTAAGTGTTTTTATTCAACTTAATTGGATAGTTTCTTTGACTCTTTTAGTGGCTCTTTTATGTTTCTACGGTCTCATAGTATATTGAAGGAGAACGAGATACAATTTTCAAAATACAACCCTATTCGTGTTGGTTTTTATTGAAAATATATTTAATCATCGATAATTTTTGAACAAATAGTAAAACTTTCTTCTAAACTTTAATTCAGAGTGTAAATTATAGTTATTTTTTTTTATTAGATATGATATTTTTGTTTAAAATTTGTAAGTGTTGTAAGTGTCGTTGAATTTTTATTAGTGTGACTATATATATATATATAATATTTATATATATATATATGAATGTTTATTATAAGAGATAAAAAATAAATTTTAATAATTGAATCTTACATAAATACATATAATTTTTTTAAGTGATCATATAATTTTTAAATAATATAATTATATAATCAAAATTTATTCATTTCATTTACTCACAATAAAAATTTCTCTTATTAAATATTTCTCACCATAAGGAAGCCGTTGACGATGATGATTGATGATTATATCAAATCAAACACTTGTACAGTGAAGAGCTAATTAATTAAAACGCATGCTACTAAATACATAGATATTAGTAGTTATTGGCCTAAAATCACAACTTAATTGGATGAAATACTACATATAAAATTTAAGTGGCATGCGGAATTTCTTATTTTCTTTCACCAACTTGACAAGCAAAAGTATTCAGCATATGAAAATATCCAATTACATTGCATGCTTGATAGTATAAATTGTTATGATCTAGAGTTGTATATGACATGCTGCATGTGAATATCAAGTACTCAAGTGGCATGCAAATTTTTATTTCAGAAACTTCAGAATAATTTCTTTTTGTTTATATATATAAAAAAAGAATCATTTCTTTTTATTTCAAAAAATATATTTTATTAAAAGTAGTTTGGTACAAACATGTAGCTTAGAAAGTACAATGAATTTAAGTCGTCTAGTACAAAATGAACCTTTATATTTAGTGGGAGACATGGTATCCCTGCTAGAAGATTATGAAGGAGGACGAATAATAATAATAAAGGATTAATTAAAGATGCATTATTGAGAAAAACAAGATGCACCACCAATGAGGAGTTTTAGAAAGAAAGAAAGAATGAATGAAAGTGGGACTTTGTTCATTGGCATTAGAGAAAAGTGAGCGTGTCTGTGATCAAACCAAAAAAAAGTTGAAGAGATTGAGTGAGCCAAAATTAGGTTCCAAAAGTAGGACACATTTTTCGACCACTCGGCCCGTGCACTTTGATTCTTTGAACCATTCTTAGGTAATAAGGTGTATTATATCTAATAATTTATTTAAATTATCTTAAAATCAATTAATAATTTATATTTAATTGTATTTTGACGTGTCGCAATAGAATAATCTAAGATCATATTGAAAATTTGAAATGGAAAATCCTATTCCCCCAAGAGGCAAAACCAAACTGAAAATATTCTTCTGTAACAATGCCTAATGATGAGTCCCAGAATAACTGATGCGTGTGCTTCAGCTTTGGATTGGACAATTGTGCATGCATGAGTCTTAAAATGGGCTTAATTAATTGGCAAGTTGAGTTTTTTTTTTTTTTTTACATTACTAGGTATTTTTATAAATTTGATCTATTTGAATTATTTATAATATTAATTTTTATTTGATTATGAGAACACGAGAATTATATAATTTCTCTATAAAAATTACTTTATTGACAAATTGAGTTTTATGTGGACGCATTATATGTAAGAATTACTTTGTAACTAGAGTAAAATATATATCTATTATGAGAGCATAAAAATTATGTAGTTTCTACACAAAAGTTACTTTTATGACAAATTAAGTGTTATGTAGATGCATTATATGCATATCTACTTGTAACTAGAGTAAAACATATATATACACTCCTGGTGTTAAATAAAAAAAAATAACAAAATCACGAGTCTTGTTATTCTATCTCTCTGTTTGCTATATGCTGCCCGAACAAACACAACAATTGGGTTGAATAGTGATTTTTGAAAAATCACGGTATTTAATTTGTTATTTTGATGTTTTTTATTATTTTCATTTGTGTTTCTTAAGTATGGCTAGAGAGAAGAAGCCATGGTACTTTTCTCAAACAACTATTTTTTCATCCACGGATTGAAGAAATTTAAAATAATTATACGATCATGATGCGTAGTCAATCAACTATGAAGTATAACGATCAAGATAAGATAATTAATTTGTTTCGTAACACTCAAATATTTAAAGTACAGTAAAATATTTAAATTATGTGGCTAACTACATTTTTCTATTAATGACTTAAAGCCTTAGCCATTCTGTAATATTTTACTTTTTTCTTAATGAAGAAATGTTATGTTTAAATGTCATAAAAGGGTGAAAATCCAGTTTGAACTTTAACCCCTCTTCATTTTTTTTGTCATTTCTCTCTTTGCCAACTTGTGGGATTCACAACATTAACTTATAGGCAGATATATAAGAACAGAGAAAAAAGGAGAAAGGGATGGATGAAATATTTTATTAACTAAGAATGTGAACCCTACACAATACAAGAGAGGTAAATTAGATATATAGGGGATGATATACAACGGTTTTATAGGATGACAAAGTGCTTAGCATAATTTGTGGTTGACAGTCCCCAAATATAGGTGATTTGCTATTTAAGTTTCCTTATTTTGTTAGGCTAACAATCTGGTTAATTTGTTGATTTGATTCCTTAACGGCTCTACATTGATGTTGACACTATTAAGGGGATTATCATTCTTATCTTTGCAACAACTTTGAATTTTCATATCTATCCAATAAGTCCCACAATTCATGTCCAAGGAGAGCTGGGTATTGTTAATAAGAAAAGCATCCCTTGGAATTCCAACGAAGCAAGAAATCCAAATTCCTATTTTCTTACTCATAATTCATTAATTAGTTATGATATAGTGGGTTTTATTTATTTTATTTTTTTAGGTGCACGTGGATGATGGACCATTTATAGTGGGTATTCATTAATTAGTTGTGATGATGGACCAAGAACGAATTCAAGATGGGCCACAAACCCAATATTCTGTAGAGAATATTTTGGCAGACTGTAAGGTTTGAAGCCCAATTTCTGGCACTTCTACTCATCGTTAAACCTTAAAAAAATACCTTAAACGTATGACCAAAAAAAATGAAATCCTTAAACCCCAATGGATGATCAAGGCATTTCAAAGTGCTTCCAAGTCCAACTAATGTCTGAGGAATTAAATGTAGAACAAACCTGGTTTGATTCCCATCTTCACCCTTAAATGTGACAGTTTAATTAGAATACTTTACAATATTATCAAATCAATCACTTCCTTACCAAATAATTTTCAAACTACTTACCTGTCAGCATATCTTGATGTGTTGAGAGTATGCTCACACAGTCACGTGAACTTGAGCTTGGTGAAATGCATGATATCATTGCCGTGCGTGAATCACCAACAAAAGAGTCTCGCAGAACTGTAGTCAATTTACGTCTTCTGAAAGGGATATGTTGTTGGTCATATTCTAGAGCTCTAATGCATTTTCAATTCTAGAATATAAAATCAAAATCAAGTAGGCAATATAACATAATAACATAATTACCACTGAAGATACGCATTTAGTGGAGGAATTCTTCTAAATATTACATTGCTACAATAAAATTATAACATTTGATCATTTATAATCATATAGATAATTTGATTAAAATTTAAATATTTTCAAATCAAATTTGAGTGGTTAAAAATTTACTTGAAATATTACTCAAGTACTTTAGAATTTTTTCATTTAGTGAATCCTCCATGTTAGCCATGGCAATAATCACTAAACAAGGGAGGTGAATTGAGTGATTACAGATTTTTAAAACAATATTAAGAAATTATGCATTTTGATATTTTTAATCAACACGTGTAGTAGAATAAGTTTAACAAAGAAACAACTATTGTAAATTACACAATACAACTTGGGTTATGGGAAAATCAAGGAAATAAACTAGATATCAAATTCAACTCAAGCATATATAATTAAAGCATAAATGTAAAGGAGATAGAGTTGAGAGAAGCAAACACAATATTTTTCATGATTCAGCCTCCAACCACTTGTGGCCTACATCCAGTGCTCAAGTAAATCACACGAAATTTTTCACTATCAATACAAGTTTGAACATGTGCTTGCTACCGTTACAAACTAGAGTACTTTTCACATGCAGAGAAACTATACCCTTGAGCTAAAACCTCAACTTTCAGAGATACCTCACCCTTACACAAACCTTTGAGAGATACTTCACTCTCTTTACAATACATTTGAGGGATACATCACCCTCTTCAAAAGAGTAGAATATAGAAGAATAGAAACTCTCAAAAAGAGTAAATAATACAACTTGAAGCACTAAGAAAGCTCTTTAAGGATATTTCAAAGTTTTGGCGAAAAAGAGTACATGAAATATGTAAAAATATGAATAATGAATTAAAGCAAGAAAGAATGGTTTCAGATTGTTGGGTGTATGTAAAAGATGACCCAAAACTATGTATTTATAGTGTTCTTGAGAAAATAGTAGTTCGGTATCATTTATTTCATCATTAAATGCATAGAAAAATAGCCGTTGTGTGTTTCTACTCGTGTTTATTTGAATAACCATTTGATTATTCGAATAAATCTTCAAAAACATGTCTTGAAACGTTTTCTTGGCTGTATTATTCGAATAAATCTTTGGTTATTCTAATAAATCTTTAAAAACATATTCTGGAACGTTTTCTGGGGTGTGTTATTCGAATAACATATCCCTTATTCGAATAAACTACTCTGATTTTGAAAACTGACTTTAAATGGTCATAACTTCCTCATGTTTCATCCGTTTAAAGCAAATGACTAGTCATTGGAAAGATCTTTGAGTCTATTTTCAAATGGAACAATTTCAGAACAAAACTCAAAATATTTTGAAAGTTATGATCAAAAGAGTAACTAAAGGTCAGTTTTACAAAACTTAAACTTGACTATTTTTCATAGTTTTGAACTACCACCATAACTAGCTTTTCAAAACTTGTTTGTTGGACATTTTAGCATGTAAAAATCATTTGTAAAGATTTGAAAACATATTTGAGATATCTAGAAGGTTTCTTACATAAAAGACGCTAAGTCCTATAAGGTATACCATTTAATCTTCCTTTGGACTTGACCTTTGACATGTCTTTGTTGTTTATCAAAACCTTCATGAGATAGGCATGCTCGTTCTCCTTGAGTTGAACATAATTGAGATCTTTGCTTTCTTGTTGCAATGCTCACTCTTAGTATTTGCACTATCCTACAAAGTATTGCTCACTTAAAATATAATTAGTTCAAACTCATAATTCAATATCTTCATGTGCATGATTCATAAATGTATAACTCTAATTAGTTTAACATACATATAAGACTTTCATAGACATATCCAAATAAGACATTTATCAATTAATAATAGATATGCTCTATATAAGATGCAACAAAGAATACTTTGTACATTTTCATAGAATCAAATCTAATGTTAATTCATTATAGCATTATTGGATATATTATATAAAGAATGTTATACATATCTCATTGCATGATTGTTAAGTGAAATATAACTAGATAAAGTACATGATCATGCATGATACAATATAATATATTAAGTACATCTATGTAGCATAAGCATCATTCTTTTTAGCTTGTATTTATCATCATCAAAACTTAACATATTAAATCATTTGAGCAAACTTATTTCCATATCTCCCCTTTTTTTATGATGACAAATTACCAAAGAAAAATATATTGAGCAATATAAGCATATCAAACAATAAGTACAAGAACATATTTTTTTTTCAATTCTCACTCCCCCTATTTGACATCAACAAAAAAGCTTAGGAAGGAAAGATCATATTTTCTCTCCCCCTATAGATACAACTCATGTTCCAAAAAAGACTAGGATCATCAAAACCAAAAACTTCCTTAATGTATTCAAAATATAACTATCTCCTCCTATTTGATTGTACATATGATTCAAGAATATAGAGATGAAGCAATCATGCTTTTCAATATATAAAATATTATTCATGCAATGCTTGTCATATTTTTGATATATCAACATTTAGCATATGATAGCAATAAAACACTCTATATAATCAAACAAGGATGTAAGCCAAAAGATATAAACAACTTAAGAGCTAGGCTCCCCCTCATTGAAGCACACGATGCATAAAGTGAAATATATAAGCCAAGACCATATAAGCACATTACTATAAAGTAAAGCAAGACAAAAGATATTTATTCTTAATCCATCAATCAAAAAACAATTTAAAACTTCTCCCCCTTTCAAAAAGAATTTTATAAGGGCACATTACATTTTCAAAAGCATTTTAAGACATTATTCAAGTTTATCAAGAAACACATGATCATTATCAAAACTTATATAGGCATTTTGGGCAAACAATGATCATGTTAGGCATGTTAAGGCATAACAAAACTTTCTACTTCTCCAAATATCACATGATATTCAATTTAAAGCATAAATAAGGATAATAGATTGATATCACCAAAAGTGTACTCTTTGAGTTTTTGTAGATGACTCCAACTTCCAAGCCTCAAGTTTTCATGATGAAATAAAGATTCTTTGCACCCCTTTTAAAAATTGAATCCTTTTAAACTTTACTATTCTCAAGTTGAATAAACTTATTCCATTGAAATGCTTGTTTGAGGTAGTTATCACCCTACAACACAATTCAAAGTACTTTCTTTAGTATCTATTAATTTGGGATCCATAAGGTTAGTTATTATGTCAAACTTATAAGCAAATAAACATTCAAAATAATAAGATAAAACAACAAATGAGTTCACAAGGGAAAAAAGATATTTCATTTCATTAATCAATTTAGCCAAGTACATATATTCATAAAAAGAATAGTCAATTTCATTTAGTTAAGCATTTGCATTTTTAGTCTAAATACAAAGAATTTAGTATCTACAACAAATTCTTGAGAAATGAAAGAAAAAAACAGCATAATCTTTCATATAGCTCGTGTTTATTCGAATAAAATGAGTTTTATTCGAATAAACTTGTGGAAACCAGACAGTCTTGGCTTTTTGCCAAGTGTTATTCGAATAACAGTTCTGTTATTCGAATAACAAAGCATTCAGAAATGGCTTATGTAACACTTTAAAATTTATTTATTTTATGATAAATAGTCGTTTTATAATATTTGTGATTTTTGTGAATTTTTTTTAGAATGTGAAATAGTTTAATATTATTTCTCGTTTTACGTGCACACTGAACGGAACCAGAAAAATGAGATATTTTCTCCGAGGACCTTGATCTGTGGAAAAATCGATGGAGGATCTTACTAAACCCAAAGCTGGACACGATTTATGAGATTTTATATTTTTTGAGATTTTTATCTGATAAATAAAAATCATTGTATATTTTATTATATGTTGGACAATTAATACTAACTTCTGTCAACTGTAACAATTGTCCATTAGATAATAACTTGTAGTAGAAATCTTATCTTATCCAAAGAAAATCCACTTTATATCAAATTAAATCACCTTTAATTCAAAAAGAAAGGTATTTTAATCAAAGCTTCTCAAGGAAGCTTTGACCAAAAATGACCAAAATGTCCAAAACTTACATGAGAAGCCAAATCTCTCCCTCTCCTTCTCTCTTGTGTGCCGCGGCTTTAGAGCCTTTGGGGCGCCAAAATTTGGCTTTTTGCCTTATTATTCCTTACTCCAAAATTCTAAATCACCAAAAAGCTATTACTCTTTTTCTCTTCATTTCCTCTTCATATTTTTCTCTTCTTATTTCTCTCTTCCTCTCCACACTCCATGGCAGCAACCCTTCATGTGGCCATCTCTATTTGCTTACTTCACTACTACCATTTCTACATTCCTCTTCTCATCCTAAACCTTTCCTCTTTGGTGATCATCTTCCAAATCTATCATTTTCATCACTTTTCTTCAAGAGCAAAGCTTGAAGCTTTTGAGGTAAACCTTTGATCCCTTACTTTCTCTTCTTCTTTTTCGTTTCTATGGTCATTTTCATGGCCATAGATCCTTTCTTTTCAAGCTATTGGTGTTGATTTCTTGAGTTTGATTTCCTAGGGTTTTGGTGAGCTCTTGGCCGAATCTCACAAGCACATCAATGAGTGATTTTCGTGTTCTTCCCTTAGGTAAGAGGGAGATTTACTCACTTCAACCTTTATTGGTGGTGAAAGAACTTTTGAGTAGTTATTGATGAAGGAATCCATAATGGATTGCTCACTTTGTATGCTTGTTTTTCATGCTTTTGTGTATACTTGGTTCATATGAAAATGTTGGTTATTTTGAATGCCTTGATGATGTTGGATTGCTTAGATTGGATGAATGGAAAAATGTAGGGTTTCCTACCCTTTGGGGAGGTCATGGCCTTGGGCTATATTTTGGGGCTTTGAGTTTGATTTTTTTTGTGGGAATTGAAATTTAGGTAATTAGGTGTTAAATGTTTGATGCATGAAATAGAAAAATTGGGTTTTCATACTCTTGGGAGGCTTACGGCCTCTACGGAGTTTTTGGGGTCTAAGTTGTGCTTTTATGCAACCTTGTGATTTAAGCGATTTAGTGTTATGAAATTAATAAGGCGATGAAAGAAAAATATATGAATCTTGTTTTTGAGAGGCCACGGCCTCAATGGTCTATTTGAACTAGACTTGTGTAATTAATCAAGACTTAGGTAATTAAGGATTATGGATTCATAAGAATGAAATTGTGGTTTGTGTTGAACCTTATAAATGTATATTATTATTGAGAATTGATTATATGTCATTGTGAGTCCATGTGTGGAACCAAAGACTTGTTGATGTTTAATTTGACCAATTTGTGGTATGTTTCATGAGAAGTATATTATTGATGAATATATATGACATGCATTGAGTCATCATGCGTTTGTGAAAGTTCGTTGGACTCTGTTGTTAAGGTTGTGTATGCTTAGAAGATTGAATCACACCTTAGTGCGGGTACGAGTAGACAAGTGTAGGTCACACGGTTGACCTTGGGAGCGTCGGGGTGCAGGTGTCTCACAATAGACAATGGTAACTCCACTGGGGTCGTGGGATAGACTGATGCAAACACACCGACGATCCATTAGGGATGGACCGGCGGGGCGGGGTGGATATAATCGCCCCCCTATATCGCGATCTTGTTGAGAGTGCCATGTATAAGCCATGTTGCGCAAAAGATTATTTTTCTTATAAGCACTTTATTTTTAGGCTGACGAGATACATACATGACTCCCTGATCATTCTCTCTGAATATTTATGTCTAACTCCATAGAGTAGGATTTTTGGTACCATATGTATTATGCATTGTCTGTCTCATATTTCTTCTGGCATGCGTATCTATTGTTGCGACCGTGATCGCGGCGGGAGCGACGAAACAAAATAAATTTGTTAGGAGTTGCTACCAATTTTATTTGAATTAGGAAAAAATGGAAAACCTTTTTCAGAAAATGGTCTTTGGAACCAGATTAGATTTGGGAGTCGGTTATGCATAGAGAAGGGTGGACACTTAACCCCACAACACCCCTAATACATCTGTTTTAAAACGGTTACCCTAAATTAGTTATGCAAAACTTAATAATTTCAAAATATATTTGTTTTACCCTTTATATAAAAAAACTAAAAATAAATAATTTGTGAAAATTTAAAATTTGGCTTGATGAAATAAAAATTCTGCTCTTACGTATCCTCAAGTGCAATGAGGAATTCAAAGTCACGTAGTTCTTTAAAAAATAAGTGTGGGCTAGTAGATTTTATTTAAAGAAAAGATTTGATTTTTTTTATTTTTTTAAAAATTTGAATTAACAGGTCGTCGCGACTCTGTTAATCAAATTAAGAATTAAATAGGTGAAACTCGCGTCACGCTAGAGACGTCACCCACTGATTATTGAATTTATTGTTATTTTCAAATGAGATTTTTTTTATCTAAAATTACCTTGAAAAAAGGAAATAATAATAATAATAATAATAAATTTTGAATCTTTATTAAATAGTAATTTATTTTTGAAAAAATAATTCGAATCATTAGGTTGTCATAACTTAGATGATCCAAAATAGTTACAAGATTAACAAGTTGTCACAACTCGGTTAATCATGTTTCACTCTTTAGAAAAAAATATTTAATTATTTTTGTATTTTTTACTTTGTAGTTTTGTGATGATCACATATTTTATACATTAATAAACCCTCATTTTTAGTCATTTACACTCTCCATATATTTAATTGATTAAACCTAGTTATGTTTTGTAAGTTTGGACTCAAATTGGACTTAATTGATTTTTTCAGCATTATTTTGGTCTTACGTTGTTTCTGTATTTCGGCCATATCTTGATTTCTAAATGTCTGATAATTATGAATTTTATCTTGTAGAAAAGATGAGAGAGAGCTCTACAATTTTGATGAAGAGCTCAAAGTCTCAATCAGACATCTAGTAGAACTAATTGGGCTTGGAAGATAGAACATGAGTTTTGTGACTGGAACCCTAACAGTGTGTAGTAATCAGAGCATAATTCGAGTTTGGGCTTATAAAATGGGCTGAAAATTTGGAATCTGAAAGTTAAGACCCATATCTACAACTTTCATGTTGAACACAAAACTTGATTCGGGCTCCTTGATGGTGATATTGGGTCTGGAAGTCAAAACAGAGGTGCTGAAACTGGGCCTGAATAGTATGCAGTAATTGGACCATATCTCGGGCTGTAGGAGGTCAAATGAGCTGAAATTTGGACATCTGAAAGTTAAGACTCAGATCTACAACTTTCATGAAGATGACTTTTCCATTTGATGACAGCATCCATGAGTTAAGCAATGAATGATTTCGGAGACAAATAATCTCAATAATCCAACCACTATTTCAATAATCCAACCACCTAACCAATCATCCAACAACTCCACCCACTAATCCACCTACTCTTAATCATTCTCCTTGTCATTTTGTATCTCTACTCTTCTATAAAAGGCACTCAAGTGTTAAGCACTGGGTGTTAGGCTTAGTTTGTTATAAGTTGTGGTTATGCTTGTTTCTTGTTTTACTTTGTTGTAATTTCCCCTTGTTCTAAAGTGAAGCTATGTTCATCTTTCTCTTCTTCTCTCTTTCTTTCTTCTTATCCATGAGTAACTAAATCTTTATCTTGCTTGGGTGAAAGAGTGAAGCTCTTGGTAATGAAATAAGGTTATATTATTTTATTTCTTGTGCTTAAATGATATATTATTAAATGAACATTATATGTGTTGTATTTTGTTTCCAATCAATTTAGAAACCTTCTTTGTTAATGGAGATCTTGATTTATTGTAGACCATAGGATTGACACAGTGAATGTTTGAACTCATTTACAAATGTTGGTAGATAATTAAAGGAATCATAATATGATTACATATATAATTGAACTTTGAATGTTATATTTTTTGATTGGAACCTCCGTTGCGTGTGGATTTCAATTGAGTTAAAAAGAGAAATAATCTTATCTTTAATTTATTACCAAGAGTGGATCTCCTAACCCAAGTAAGCCCTTAAATTCATTTGTGAACTTATTTTATTACTTTTTGTGTTGTGACAAATCCTCTTCTTACCTCAATTAATTTTTCTTCATCAATTTCCGGTGAATCGACCTCGGACTCCCGAGAAATTTACTACTTGAGACAACTTGCACTTGAGTTTGCATCCTTAAATCCCGATCAAGTTTTTGGCGCCGTTAATTCGGGACTTGATTTGAAGTTTTGATTTATTGAGGTTTGTTTTCTTTAATAAAATCTATTCTCTCTTCTCCTCATCGGAGCAAAAGATCGGCTTGCCGATCCTTCGATTTCTTTACTAACTCTCTAACTTACTAACTTGCTAACATACTAACTTTCTAACTTTTATATTTATGTCATTTATTTTTGCTTTTTAATTTTTTTTTACTTATTTTCATCATTTTTTTCATCGGTGGGGGTAACTCTCCCTTTTACTTTACGCACTAACTTAGTGGGGAAACTCTCCTTTTACTTTTCGTTATTTATTTTTCCGCAATCTAACTTAATGAATTAATATTTCTTCTTCTCTTCTCTTTTCTTGACTCTACTGGGGCTCTGTCACTCTCCGATTTTCATATTTAAATTTACTTTCTGCAATTTATTTTTTGTATTTTAATTTTTCACACTTTTTTTTATTTTTATTTTTGGGTGGTTGGTTTATTACCCCATCCCTGTTAATATTTAATGGTGGGTTACACCGCCAGCTTGTACATTATTTTTTGTTTATATATTTTAGTTATTTATGTATTTATGCTTAATTGGTATCGTGATTTAAATTCTAATCGTTTAGTTAAAATTAACCATGGTACTTTATATATTGATTTGTTTGAATCACAATCACACACAATTGACAAAATGGCTAACAATGAAAGTGTACATGATGAACATGAAAATCAACCGTTGCGAACCATGCGTGAATATTTGCAACCACCTCGAAGTTCTAGTTCATCATATTTTATCTTTCCACTCAATGCCAATAATTTTAGATTTAAACTAGGTATGATTTCTTTACTTCCTAATTTTCATGATTTAGAATCTGAAAGTCTATATTTACATCTGAAAGAATTTGAGGAAGTATGTATTGCCTTCAATGATCAAAATTGCACTGAAGAGATTGTTAAGCTTAAATTGTTTCCTTTTTCTTTAAAAGATAAAGCAAAATCTTGGCTTAACACTTTGAATCCAAGATCAATTGGCACATGGCAAGAAATGCAAGGTGAGTTCTTAAAGAAATTTTTTCCAACACATAAAACCAATGCTATGAAAAGACAAATCCAAAATTTTTTCCAAAATTCAAATGAAGCATATTTTCAATGTTGGGAACGATTTAAAGATTTGTTAAATTCTTGCCCACATCATGGTTTTGAAAAATAGCACACTATAAGCTTCTTTTATGAAGGTTTAACTCCTGAAACTAAACAATTTGTGGAAACAATGTGCAATGGTGAGTTTCTTGATAAAGAACCTGATGAAGCTTTAGACTATTTGAACCAGTTGGCTGAAAATTCTCAATCTTGGCATAGTACTAATATTTCTGAAAATTCAATTAGATCTAAACTTGTAAGTGCTAATAAAGGAAAATATCACCTTAATCAAGAGGAAGATCTAAATGCTAGATTTGCCATTTTGGCTAGAAAAGTTGAAGCCATGGAATTAAGAAAAGCAAAAGAAATCAAATCTGTGCAAAATGAAGAAATTTGTGGCATTTGTGATTATTTAGGACACTTAACACATGAATGTCCTAAGATACCTGTTTTTAAAGAAGTTGTACATGGGCAGGTAAATGCAATGAATAATTTTAACAAGCCATTTACTTCTTCTTTTTCAGATACATACAATCCGGAATAGAGAAATCACCCGAATTTCAACTAGAGGAACAATAATCAGTCACAATTCGTGCAACCACCACCTCCTCAGGCACAACAAGACTCTCAAAATTCTCAAGGATATGTACCTTATGTCCCACCATATAGGAAAAATCTTGAAGAAACACTGCATGCATTCATAGAAAAGCAAGAGACCATTAATAAACAAAACAATCAAACCATGATTGTCATAAAAAAAACTCTTGCCAAACTTACTTCTGCTCTCATCATTCATGAGAAAGGAAAATTTCCTTCTCAACCTCAACCAAATCCCAAGGGTCAGTACAGTCTAAATGAGGGGAGTTCAGAAAACCAACAAATAGACTAAGTCTAGTCAGTGATAACTCTTAGGAGTGGAAAGGTTGTTGAAAAACAAATGCTCGAATCTTGTGAGAAAGAAGATGAGCCAATTCCCCAAGAAAATGAAGAAGTTGACCAAAAAGTGACCAAACTCTTGCCTTCATCCCCATTTCCTCAAGCATTGAAAAATCAAAAGAAATTGGACCATAACACTGGAATTTTTGAAGTTTTGAAACAAGTGAAAATTAATATTCCTCTGTTAGATGCTATCAAACAGATTCCTTCTTATGTCAAATATTTGAAGGACTTGTGCATTGTTAAAAGGAAATTAAATGTGAAAAAGAAAGCATTTTTGGCAGAACAGGTAAGCTCCATTCTTCAAAATAATAATGCGTTGAAATATAAAGACCCTAGTTGTCCTACAGTTTCATGCATTATTGGAGAACATAAAATTGAAAAGCTTTACTTGATCTTGGTGCTAGTGTCAATTTGCTTCCATATTCAGTTTATCAGCAACTCAACTTAGGTGAGTTAAAACTAACTTCTGTAACTCTTCTACTTGCAGATAGATCAATTAAAATTCCAAGAGGAATAGTAGAAGATGTGTTGGTTCAAGTTGATAAATTCATATACCCTGTGGATTTCATTGTCTTGGATACTGAACCTTTGGTTGATAGTTGCAAGTCAATTCCTATTATTTTAGGCCATCTATTTTTAGCAACATCTAATGCTTTGATAAATTGCAGAAATGGAGTGGTGAAGCTAACATTTAGAAACATGACACTGGATCTCAATGTTTTTAACATGTGCAAGCAACCACAGGAAGTCCTTAATAAAAATGAGGAAGTTGAAGGAATTGAAGCCATTATAGATGATCATCTTCAAAAAGGGAGTTCTTCTGACCCATTAGAAGTTTGTTTAATTAATTCATTTGATTTGCTTGATTGTACAGAGGAAATAGAATACAAAGGAAGAAAGCCAAAATTCGAAGAGCTAAAACCCATGAATGATAATGCTCATGAAGAAGTACCCACACCGAAACTAAAGTCATTACCTGTTGGGTTGAAGTACACATTTTTGGGAGAAAAGCAAAGCTTTCCTGTGGTAATTTCCTCGTCTCTTACCGAAGAATAAGAAGGAAAGATGTCGCCTCAATGGACGCACCAAGATAGAAGGAAATTTTTAACAGAGGTGAAAAATTTTTATTGGGATGACCCATACTTGTTCAAATATTGTGCTAATCAAATTTTTCGGAGATGTGTGCCCGACAGTGAGGTAGGTAGTGTCATTAAATTTTGTCACTCAGAAGCATGCGGAGGTTACTTCTCTTCAAAGAAAACAGCTGCGAAAATCTTGCAGTGTGGATTTTATTGGCCCACTTTATTTAAGGACTGCTATACTTTTTGCAAAGGTTGTGAAAATTGTCAAAAGTTGGGGCTCAATTTCAAAAAGAAACATGATGCCTCTAAATCCTGCAATCATGATGAAGAAAAATGCTACAGTCTTGGGAATCTGACTCTAAAAGACCATGTTTGCCAATTTATAAGAAAATTGGATGGGAAGCTTATCCTCGACTCATAGAAGGCATTTAAGCCGTTACTGGACGTTAAACCAGAGGCAGATGTGAGTCATATCCATAACAATCTGTACATATCATCTTCTTCTTCTTCTTCATGTAATCTTTAAAAAAAAACAGAAAAAAAATTCAAAGAAAAAAAATGTTTGAACAAGGGCGATCCGGAAGGAGTACCATGGCTTTAATTAGTTGTGGAGCCCTAGCCTTTGGCTGACCCGTCATTGACTCGGGTGGACCTTTGCACGCTGGTCTTTAAAAAAAAAAGTTTGTGAGTGTCTACCGCCTTTGGTGACACGCAAGATATAAAGATATGTCACTACGCACTCATGACGCGCAATATAAAGATACGCCATGAAAACTGTACATACAGGTATGTCATCATTTGCTATTATATCTCTTTTATCTTTATATGATTTTGCTATATTTTGGTTTTGGACAGACGATCCTTTGAGCAGGGTCCTTCAGGGGTTTCTAGACTTCTTTACCCTGATGGTTTTCTTGAAGTCACAAAAAAAAAATTCATTTACCTTTGATCTTTGATCCTGGCCCAGCAATAACTCAGATAGATTGGTCAGCAGAAAGCAGTGAGGGAAGCAGCAAGAAAAGAAAGCCAGATCTGACACTTCATCTTTAATGCCTTTGATTTTATTTATTGTACTTTGTTTAAATTTGTGTCAAATCTCTCCAACAGGTAATATCTTCTATCCTTTACTCATCTATATTTTAACATTGAGGACAATGTTGTGATCTAGTTGGGGGGAAGGATAGTTGACCAATTTTTTTTTCTATTCTATTTTTTGGGAAGTATGATATGATTGTCATGGACTTATTAAACCAATGAATGATGGCAGAGTAAGGAGTAATTTTACTTTTGAGACGCATCTAAATTAGGAAGTATGTTTAGTGATATGACTATCAGAAACCTATTCTTAGTAAAACCAATTAGTGATGGCAGAGTAAGGAGTAAATTTTGGAAACAATTTATTACTCTTAAGACGCATCTTAGTTGGGGTAGTAATTAATTAGTATTGATTTGTGAAAGTAACAAAGTTTTTGTCTTTTGATTTCCTTTGAAAGATTCAAGCGAATGCACTCTCACATCCTTGGAAGCAATTGAAATTCAGGAATCATAGCATGATTGAATAAATTATCTTCTTTCTTAAATTTCACATGCTTGGTTATGGATGTTGAATTACTAGATAGAGAATGATAGAAATATGCCTTGTGAGATTTTGAGCCTATTGATAAATGGATTGAATATCTGTACCATTCTTTTCTTTCTTGTGCGATTTTCACTCATGGAATTGTTACTCTAGAACTTGCTTTGATTCTTTTTTAGGCTACATTTTCACATGCATACATTAATATGATTGAGGCATTTTAAAATAGCTACTTTGACCAAATAGCCATCCTTGTATATTTTCCATTGTGTAACCCCTTTGAACTTGTTTAACCATTCCTTGTTTTTAGCTCATCTCATCCTTCACAAAAAAATTTAAAAAAAAAAACATATTTTTACCCAACCTTAGGGAATAAGTGTGGGGGTGTGTGTGCAAAATGATCAAAAAAAAATTTATTGACCACCGTTGCAATCAAAGGATTATCAGAATAAAGGTGGATGCTTGGAAACAACAGGAAGAAAAAGAGAATGTTCAAGTCTAACAACGAATTCAATTCACCAATTTGAGATTGATCTTCAACAAAACATTAGTCAAATATTGGTGATTGTCCTTTATGATGAATATTCTCAAACATTTTCTCCACTCTAACTGTACCATAATGCTCTTTTATTTTCTTTGGTATTTATCTTTTCATATCCATATTATCCCCTCTCCTTTACCATAACCCCATTACAACCTTGAATAAAGTCCTCTTGATTTTTGTATGCATGTGTTTTGAGTAACAGAGAAGTAGAAGATAAGCAAGCTTATGGTAGTGCAATTGTTCATGGGTTGAATAGAGTGAAATACTTACCTTTTAAACACTTGAGAAATTGAGAGTGAATTCTGTGAGGATTTATCATTCTTGATTCATTCTTTTCAACGGAAGCTTCCTTGCTTGTTGGTTTGAGATGTGAAGAAATGTTACCTTATTTATGCTTTGATCCCTTGAATTTATTTTTGCTCTTCTTGCTTCATCGAGTCTTTTAGAGTTTTTAGCTTTTGAGTCTGTGTCATTTTTCTTTGTCTCCTAACTTTGGTCTTATGTGTTTTGCCCAGGAGTGCAAAAAGCTAAGTGTGGGGGAATTTGATGATCACATATTTTATACATTAATAAACCCTCATTTTTAGTCATTTACACTCTCCATGTACTTAATTGATTAAGCCTAGTTATGTTTTGTAAATTTGGACTCAAATTGGATTTAATTGATTTTTTCAAAGACTATTTTGGTCTTACTGTTGTTTACGTATTTCGGCCATATCTTGAGTTCTAAATGTCTGATAATTATGAATTTTACCTTGTAGGAAAGATAAGAGAGTTCTACAACTTTGATGAAGAGCTCAAAGTCTCAATCAGACATCTAGTAGAGCTAATTGGGCTTGGAAGACAGAACACGAGTTTTGTGACTGGAACCCGAACAGTGTGTAGTAATCAGAGCATAATTCGAGTTTGGGCACATAAAATGGGCTAAAAATTTGGAATCTGAAAGTTAAGACCCATATCTACAACTTTCATGTTGAACACAACTTGATTCGGGCTCCTTGATGGTGATATTGGGTCTGGAATTCAAAATAGAGGTGCTGAAACTGGGCCTGAATAGTATGCAGTAATTGGGCCATATCTCGGGCTGTAGAAGGTCAAATGAGCTGAAATTTGGACATCTGAAAGTTAAGACCCAAATCTACAACTTTCATGAAGATGACTTTTCCATTTGATGATAGCATCCATGAGTTAAGCAATGAATGATTTCAGAGACAAAGAATCTCAATAATCCAACCACTAATTCAATAATCCAACCACCTAACCAATCATCCAACCACTCCACCCACTAATCCACCTACTCTTAATCATTCTCCTTGTCATTTTGTATCCCTACTCTTCTATAAAAGGCACTCAAGTGTTAAGCACTGGGTGTTAGGCTTAGTTTGTTATAAGTTGTGGTTATGCTTGTTTCTTGTTTTACTTTGTTGTAATTTTCTCTTGTTCTAAAGTGAAGCTATGTTCATCTTTCTCTTCTTCTCTCTTTCTTTCTTCTTATCCATGAGTAACTAAATCTTCATCTTGCTTGGGTGAAAGAGTGAAGCTCTTGGTAATGAAATAAGGTTAGATTATTTTATTTCTTGTGCTTAAATGATATATTATTAAATGAACATTATATGTGTTGTATTTTGTTTTCAATCAATTTAGAAACCTTCTTTGTTAATGGAGATCTTGATTTATTGTAGACAATAGGATTGGCACAGTGAATGCTTGAACTCATTTACAAATGTTGGTAGATAATGAAAGGAATCATAATATGATTACATATATAATTAAACTTTGAATGTTATATTTTCCGATTGGAACCTCCGTTGTGTGTGGATTTCAATTGAGTTAAAAAGAGAAATAATCTTATCTTTAATTTATTACCAAGAGTGGATCTCCTAACCCAAGCAAGCCCTTAAATTCATTTGTGAACTTATTTTATTACTTTTCGTGTTGTGACAAATCCTCTTCTTACCTCAATTAATTTTTCTTCATCAATTCCCTGTGGATCGACCTCGGACTCCCGATAAATTTACTACTTGAGACAACCTGCACTTGGGTTTGCATCCTTAAATCTCGCAGTCATTTTGTCATTGTTACCATTTTTTGTTTTTTTTAGCCTTTTTGACCCAACTCTGTTATCTTAAGCCCACTTTAAAGAGAAAAAAAAATAAACTTTACAGAAGTAAAAAAAATGAAATTGAAAACAGAAAAAAGGACAAAGCCTACGATGTTGCTCTGTTTCTTCTTTTTGGTTGATATCTTGGCAGAATCAACAGTGGACACCAATGGAGGCCGGTGGTGGGCTAGACCAATGACAGACGAAACGCGGCTGGGTGGGGACTTCGGTGTTGGGTCTGGTCGGAGCGGATGGGATCTGGTGTCTCAGGGTTGGAGCGGTATGGGTCTATGAAATGGCTGGAGCGCGCGATTTTGGGCTTGGTTCGGCTGACGACGTTGCGGCGTGTGGTGGAACAGTGACTGGTTGGGTTCGAACGGCTTTGGTGAGCGCGGCTGGGCACGATGTGGAAGATGCGTGGTGGCTCCAATGGGATCCACAAATCTGGTGCGTGGTTTTAGGTTGTGCGGGTCGTGCTGGACAGCGGCTTCAAGCGGCGAGATGGGTTGTGCTAACGGAGATGAGAGAACGTCGCGAGGCGCGGGTCAGTTCATCGACGACGGCGGCGAGGCTGAAGGCTCCGGGGTTGTGACTTTTATAGGTTATGGTTGTTGTTTGGTGGATGAGATAGTGATTCTGGTTTGCGTGGTTTAAAGGGTGATTTTTTTTGAAGAAGATGATGGGGGTTTTGGTGGTGGTGGTTTGAAGGTTAGGTGTTGTGCTTGATAGAAATGGTGATAATGGTTGGGTGAAGGTTGGATGTGAAATAGGAGATGAAGGTAGGATGTGGGTTATGGAGGATTGTGTTGTGGTGGGATGGTGATCACGGTTGGTAGAGAAGAAAATAGAGGATGGTTATGGTGTTTTCAGAAAATAATATGGCTAAAAAACGTGTAAGCTGAATGTGTTAAGCAAGGTTAAAGTCTGTTTTTTTCAAGTTATTAAGCTGAAGGTCAAGGTTTTATAAGAGATGATTAAGGTGAAGAGTTTGAATTAAAGTGATATTAGAATTAGTTTAGAATGAGTGTTGAGATTTGTTTATGATGAGTGTTAGGGTTGGTATAGGATGAGTATTGGGGTTTGTTTAGGATGAGTTTAATTGATGGGATTTGTTTTGGATAAGTTCTAGAGTTAGTATAGGATGAGTTATGGGTTTATGGATAAATGAGTTAATGGGTTGGATCATGGATTATGAGTTACTGGGCCAATGGGTTAATGAGTCAATGAGTTGGAACATGGATTATGGGTAAATGGGCTAATGGACCAATGGGTTGCATAATGAGTTACTGAATAAAAGATTGAACTTTTTTTCTTTTTTCTTTTTTTTTTTGTTTTTACAAAAATACCCGGACAAAATTAGGTGTTCACAGTTGTCCCTCTTTACTTGTTTCTTACAAGATAAAAAGAATAACCACAACTTTTCATTTTATCACGGTAAGGAACGAGTAAAGAAATGAACTCAAATTTTGTACGGGAGAAACAAAAACAATGTGAGAACAAAGAGCGATGCGCTCAAAGGTAAAATGACAGAAATCTAAATGACAGGAGTCAATGCACTCAAAAGTAAATGACTTGCACCGAGGCGCTAAAAAATAAATGATAGAAATTTAAATGACAGGAGCCGATGTGCTCAAAAGTAAATGACAGGAGCCGGAGCTCTCAAAAAGGTAAATAACAAGAGCTGATGCGCTCAAAAAGTAAATGACAGGAGTCGATGCGCTCAAAAAGTAAATGACAGGAGCCGATGCGTTCAAAAAGGTAAATGACAGGAGCTGATGTGCTCAAAAAGGTAAATGATAGAAGTCGATGCGCTAAAAAATTAGAATGTATGTAGCCGATGCACTCAAAAAGGATTTGAAATGTAAAGAAACAATAATTGACAGAAATTTAAAAAGTATGGAGTTGATGCTCTCAAAATGCAAGGAGTTGGTTTGCTCAAAACAATCTAAAAAGTAAGGAGCCAATGAACTCAAAAGAATTTTAAAACATGGAGCTGATACGCTCAATGATGCATAGAGTCGATGCGCTCAAAATGATGCATGGAGCTTATGCGCTCAAAATTCAGAGAGTCGATGTGCTCAAAATGCAGGGAGCCGATATGCTCAATGATATATAGAGCCGATGCGCTCAAAATGCAGCGAGCCGATGTGGTCAATGATGCATGGAGTCGATGCGCTCAATGATGAATGGAGCCGATGCGCTCAAAATGATGCATGGAGCTGATGCGCTCAACATGCATGAAACAATTTGTGCTAGTAAGTCATGGACTTAAGATCTTTTTCTTCTCAATATTTTTTCTTTTTTTTTTTTTCTTTTCTCTCATTTCTTTTCCTTTTTTATCTTTTATCTTTTCCTCTCTTTTTCTCGTTCTCTTTTTCTTTCTTTCTTTCGAACCAGCGACGATTCCGAAAAGTTTTGACCAATCAAACTCTTGTTCACATGCCTTTACCCTGTTGGACCTGATAGTCTCGATCCTACTTACTCATCTTTTCTCTCCTTCTCATTTTTTTCCTTATTTTCCTGTTTTCTGCTCTTAACTACTCCCCTTTTAGGAATTGAGATGATAATCTCTTGTTGTGAACCCTTCCTTGGAGCCACTAAGTCTTTGCGAGAAAATTTTGTCCCAGTACTTGTTCCTTGATCAATGATTTCTTGCAACGGCCTGATGACTCAATCGTTGTCTTTGTTGCTACTTCCTTCAATATATATTCTCAGAAGTTTTGCCCCAGTGTGGCTAATTGAATGTGAACCAAGTTGCCCCTGTGTAGCCAATCGAGCGCAAATAAAATTGCCCTAGTTTAAATAATTCCAATTTATTTGCCTGAACTCTTGTTTAAACTGCCCTTTCGAGTTTTCAACATAACGAGCTTTTTTTTCTTTTTTTTGCTCGGGTACCTCTTATTTCTGGATTATCCCTTAGGATATCATTTTCCCCTTTAATTGAAACTTCTAAGTTCTTTTCGATCTGAATTGTTCATCAGGAGATTGTCATCAGATGGTCAAATCATAATGTTGTACTTTTATTCACCTTACTTGAAATATTACGTAATAGACAGACATGGATTCAAAAGTACGACATAAAAGGAATTTTCTGGGTAAACAACTTTTAGATTGGTCTTGAAAGTTTGACTACACAAAAAGACACAAATGATGATATAAGATCTAAAGAGGTGTTGACCAATATGAATAGGTTTGACCTTCATGAGATCAATCTTTAGTTGTCTACTAGACATTATGGTCAAGGATTTTCTTCTGCTGAACATCTACATCAAACCAAATTGAATCGAAGAAAAATTTGCCCCTGTCTAAGACTGAATTGAGTAGGACCAAGACTTATCCTAGTGACTAAAAGATCTGTCCAAGACAAATTAAACCAAGGAAAGGAAAAATTGCCCAGTTTAGAGCCGAGTCGATCGGGGCACAAACTTGTCATAGTGTAAGGCCAAATTGAATCAAAGAAAAATTTTCTCCTGTCTAGGACAGAAATGAATAAGGCAGGAGTTCATCCTAGTAACCAAAAGATTTGTCCCAGTGTAGATTAAATTGAACCAGGGAAAGAATGGCCCAGTGTAGAGCCAACTCGAACAGGGTAGAAACTCGCCCTAGTGTAAGCATCTTTTTCTTTTCTTTTCGTTTTCTCTCTTTTTTTTAAGAAGCAATGAACTAAATATTTGGATGAGCGTAACCTTTGTCTCAAAATTAAAGTTAACGAAAATGATAACAAACCTTCATTAATCGAAATGGACTTTTTGAGACTTGTAACGTGGCCAAGGCTAGGGGTTATGAAAGGAAAGATATAAGGCTCAAACAAGTGTTTAAGAGTGGAATAGGACTAAGGATCCTTGTTCAAAATTAATCTTCATCAACTATTTTTTCACACACTTTTCTCTTATTATTCTCCGTTTCTTCCCTATTTTATTTCATCATTTTTTTGCCCCTTTCACCTTTTCTTCTTTCTTCGTTATGCTTCAGAACATTCATCATGGCAATCAACCTTTGTTTTGTGTTATTGCTCAATGTAGAGGTGATCCTTGTCCAAGGTTTATTGAAGAAAATTTCAAGCTCAAAAAGGGTAACAATGGATAAAAATGATGAAATTTTGTAAAAGATAGAGAAAAATAGTCAATCTTCATTTTCAAATCATGATTGTTTATTTTCAAAACTTTAATTTTGAGGTAAAAATATTGTGTAAATTAAGTGATTATTTCTTTGCTCCTTTTTTTATTTTATTTTTTTCCTTTTTCCTTTACAAAGACACTTACACACGCAGCACGACGTGTGGTGGAACAGTGACTGGTTGGGTTCGAACAGCTTTGGTGAGCGTAGCTGGGCACGGTGTGGAAGATGTGTGGTGGCTCGAATGGGATCCACAAGTCTAGTGCGTGGTTTCGGGTTATGCGGGTCGTGCGGGACAACAGCTTCAAGCTGCGAGACGGGTTGTGCCGACGGAGAGGAGAGAACGTCGCGAGGTGCGGGTCAGTTCATTGACGACGACGGCAAGGCTGAAGGCTCCGGGGTTGTGACTTTTATGGGTTATGGTTGTTGTTTGGTGGATGAGATAGTGATTTGGTTTAGGTGGTTTAAAGGGTGATTTTTTTTTAAGAAGATGATGGGGGTTTTTGTGGCGGTGGTTTGAAAGTTAGGTGTTGTGCTTGATAGAAATGGTGATAATGGTTGGGTGAAGGTTGGATGTGAAATAGGAGATGAAGGTAAGATGTAGGTTATGGAGGATTGTGTTGTGGTGGGATGGTGATCACGGTTGGTAGAGAAGAAAATAGAGGATGGTTATGGTGTTTTCGAGAAAATAATATGGCTAAAAAATGTGTGTAAAATTTGAACGTGTTAAGCAAGGTTAAAGTCTATTTTTTTTCAAGTTATTAAGTGAAGGTCAAGGTTTTATAAGAGAGGATTAGGGTGAAGAGTTTGAATTAAAGTGAGATTAGAATTGGTTTTAGAATGAGTGTTGAGATTTGTTTAGGATGAGTGTTGGGGTTAGTATAGGATAAGTATTGGGGTTTGTTTAGGATGAGTTTAATTAATGGGATTTGTTTTGGATAAGTTCTAGAGTTAGTATAGGATGGGTTATGAGTTTATGGATAAATGGGTTAATGGGTTGGATCATGGATTATGAGTTACTGGGCCAATGGGTTAATGGGTCAATGAGTTAGAACATGGATTATGGGTAAATGGGCTAATGGAGCAATGGGTTACATAATGAGTTTCTGAATGAAAGATTGAACCATTTTTCTTTTTCTTTTTTCTTTTTTTCTTTTTATTTTTACAAAAATACCCGGACAAAATTGGGTGTTCACATCTATAACTATTAAATCATCTCTTTTAATGTTGTAATAATTATTTGATAGATGAACTACTTACTTGCACGAGACATTATTGTTATTTCCCTTTTATTGCTTATTTTTATTATTATCACTTGATATATATATATATATATATATATATATATATATATATATATATATATATATATATATATATGTGTGTGTGTGCGTGTTATGATGTTATGTGGGCATCCTGCACCGTTTTGTTTTCTTACTGCCGTATTGATATTGAATGTTGGGTGTCTCACCTCTTTCTTGTATCCCTATATTTCTGTTTTATTTATGTGCTTCTGAGAAGATGTCCGTGAGGAAAGGGAAACGCCCGAGTTCCCCGGTTTCTGGCCTGACTACGACTAGTGCTTGTTCAAAGGTGTCGTTTCGTCCGCCTAGATTTCTGGGATATGCGAGGATGACTTTCCACGGAGGTCCTGATTGTTGGCATATAAACCTGCGCACGAACCGTTGTATTTATCATGGGGACTTGACGGTGTCACTAGCTTGGGGTCGCTATGACCCACCTGTTTTTAACTTCTCTGCTTTTGTTCATCTGGAGTTTTACCTGCCTGTCCGTGATTTGTGGGATGATCTCTATTACACCCCACAAGAGGATTCATTCTTATTTACCACACGAGCCTCTGCTCGCAATTCGATTGTTTCGATGATGATTTCATTTGACGAGGAAGACCCAGAGGAGGATCCTGCTATGGTTCCTTCTCGTCAGTCTTAGGGGGCTGGTGCTGTCGGTGGCTACTGATGGCGATCTGTATATCTTTTTAATAAGCCTGATATTTTGATATTTTGATGGGCAGTATATCTGTAAACATCTTGGGGTGGGTAAAGCTTTTGTTTTTTGTATATTTGATGATGTAACTAAACAAGCTTAATGCAAATATATATATATATATATATATATATATATATATATATATATATATATATATATATATATATATATATATATATATAATATGTAGGTGTATGGTTTTTCTTTCATGCCAATTTTTACTATAACTATATTTTATTATTCTCTCACTACAAAAAAAAAAATATTCAAGACCCGATTACTATACATTTACGATTGAATATGTTTATTTATATATTAAATGAATCGAGTCTTAATTTATGATTTATTATTTTTCGCATTTTATTATGGTGTGACGTTCCCTTTTCTTCTAGAAAAAGAGGCGTTGCAGTTTACTGCCAATCTTTATTCGAACAATCTTCTGGTTATTCGAATAAAACCAAAAAGGATAGGCTTCTGTTAAAAGAACATTATTCGAATAAAGGGTCACCTATTCGAATAAAGCAAACTAAACAAACAGAGAGCAACAAATTTTATTCGAGTAAGATTGACATTATTCAAATAGAACAATTAAAAGGCAAATATGATATGAGCTTCTGACTTGTGTTATTCGAATAGCCATAGGTCTATTCGAATAAAACAGAGAAAAATTACATATTTTGAGGCTACTGACTTGTATTGTTCGAATAACCACATGTCTATCTGAATAAAACTATCTGGAAAGCATTTATAAACATATTTTAGGCTGTGTTTTGAAAGGAGAAAAAATAAATTATGGGATATCTCTGATGCTCAAGTCAGTAGTAATTCAAAGGGAATAATTCAATGATAAAACAATAATCACAAGCATTCATTTATATGCATGATTGATCAAAATCTCAAGCTTAAGGATATTATCATAAAACATGTCATTTCAAACAAGGATCATACTTATCTAGCATATTCAAGACATGTAGAGATATTTTTAAGATATAATGTTAGAAAAGCATAACACAAGTTTCTACTTATCCAAAAATTTCAAGTCCAAGCTTCATGGAGACAATGAAGAGAGCTTGGAATTATTTATGGTCGTTGTACTTGGAGCTGCCACTTTCAAGATGTCAAAGTCAGCTCTTGGCCTTCAAGCACACCTATAACACACCTCACTTTTTGACTTTTGGTACCCAAATTTTTTGAGTCCTTATGTGTTAGTTTTTGAATATTAATCTATTATGCTATCATAATGATCAATTTTTCAATAGTATTTAAATTGAGCACAACAAGTTAAATAAACAATTACCATTAAGCACATGATCAATAACATGCTCACTTTCATGATATATAGACAATTTAAAGCATATAAAGCATACATAGTCATATAATACCCTATTTTCAAAAAATATACAAGGTAGTGAGTAAATGGTGTAACAAAAATGAACATAATCATGTGCTATATATAATATTTAACTTTTATCAAGTACACATAATTCTATCCTTTACCTAGGGCCTACAAGGAATATACCTCATATTCATTGTCTTTTTAAGTGAATGTGCAAAAAAGGTAAAAGCATTTAATACCTTGGCCTTGGTAATCAAAGAAATTTTTTTCCTTACACATTGCTTCTTTTTTGATATTTTGAACTTTGTAAGTTCCACATTATGCATGTGAGAAGTTTCAGTTGAAGAATCCTTGCCTTCAGGATCAAGATGTCTACCATTAGATTTTAGAAGCATTTTTCTTCATGACTCCTATTTCTTTTGACCAATTAGTCCATCTTTTTGAGAAATTTTCTGCATAGTTGAAACACTAGGAGGATTTTTTGGTACCCACTTCATCTTGGGTCCTTGAATGTTAGTACTAGAACTTTTAAGATCTTTAGGAACTCATACCATACTTTTTCTCATATAAGGATTTCTTCTATAATTGCATAAATGAGAAATATGTCCTAGATGAACACAAAAGTTGCAAATAATTGAATTTAATGATGACTTGGTCCTTTATGTATCATTTTCGAAAAACTTAAGATTTTTGTTATTTTTACATTCTAAACTATTTTTGCCATAAGCCTTGCTTGAATTTTCATGTGAAATAATATTAATTTTATTCTTATTATCAAGCATGAAATGTAAGCAATTAGAATCATTAGCTTTGGCAAATTCAGAATTCAAGTCATCAACTTAATTTTCTAAATCAATACACTTTTCACAAGAAGTTGAGGTTTCATTTTTCAAAGATATTTCCTCACCAAGAAAAACATATTCATTTTTCAAAGTTTCAATTTCATTTTCAAAGGAGGAAATGTTTTCCAAACAAGATAAGTTTTTATTTTCTAAATTCATCAAACCATCATACAATTCATTATATGTACATTGTAACTCATAATAGCAAGGACTATTATCTAGTTTAGCATTATTTACCTTAAAGCCCTTTTTAGTCATAAAGGAAGTAGTCTCAATTTCTTACATACTTGACTCTTTAAGGGAATCACCATCTTCCTCATTATTATGCTTCAAAGCTTCAAGAGTATATACCATTTGATTTTACTTTGCCACTTTTTCAAATTGAGCACCATTATCACCAAGAGAAATTAAGCTATTTTTCTTACTTTGAACATGTTCTTGAAGACATTTTTCAATTTTACCTTCCTCTAGAGTTTTTGCTCTTCTTGCTCTCTATATACAACTTTATGCAAAAAAATCATAATTAGCAAGATATATAGCATCGAGAGCACCCCATATATCTTTAACACTAGAGCAACTCTTAATTTTAGCATAAGCTTCATCATTCAAACCACTTCTCAAAATTTGCATAGCTTTAATATTCAAGGAAAAACATTTCATGTCATAAACATTCCGAGTTTGTTTTGATTTGCAAGCAAATTCATCAAACACAATATCCCACAAATCATGATCAATAGATTGCATATAAAATTCCATTCTAGCTTTTCAATAAACAAAATGTACACCATCAAAGAATGGTGGTTTATCAATTTCAAAACCTTCTATTTTAAAAAACTCTCAATGGTTGCTAACAAATAAGGATCTTTAACTTTAAGTGGTTAAGCTTTCAATAGAGCACGAGACTCTGATACCACTTGTTAGTTATGACAACCATTACCCAAGAAGGGGTAAATTGGGTAATTACAGATTTTTAAAACAACATTAAGAAATTATGCATTTTAATATTTTTAATCAACACGTGTAGCAGAATAAGTTTAACAAAGAAACAACTGTTGTAAATTATACAAATACAACTTGGGTTATGGAAAAATCAAGGAAATAAACTAGATATCAAATTTAACTCAAGCATATATAATTAAAGCACAAATGTAAAGGAGATAGAGTTAATAGAAGTAAACATAGTATTTATCCCGATTCAGCCACCAACCACTTGTGGCCTACGTTCAATCCTCAAGTAAACTACCCGAGATTTTTCACTATCAATACAAGCTTGAATAGGTGCTTGCTACCATTACAAACTAGATCACTTTTCATACGCAGGGAAACTGTACCCTTGTGCTAAAGCCTTAACTTTTAGGGATACCTTACCCTTACACAAACTTTTGAGGGATACCTCACCCTCTTTACAATACCTTTGAGGGATACCTCACCCTCTTCAAAAGAGTAGAATATAGAAGAAGAGAAACTCTCACAAAGAGCAAATAATACAAGTTGAAGTACTAAGAAAGCTCTTTAAGAATATTTCAAAGTTTTAGCGTAAAAGAGTACAGGAAATATGTAAAAATATGAATAACAAATTAAAGCAAGAACGAATGGTTTCAGATTGTTGGGTGTATGTAAAAGATGACCCAAAATCATGTATTTATAGTGTTCTTGAGAAAATAGTTGTTAGGTATAATTTATTTCATCATTAAATGCATAGAAAAATATGTTGGGAAAGAAAGGAGTGTGTACACAGCGGAAGTAACAACACACAAATGGGCAATAAAATCTTTCCCACTTCAAAGAACCTGTGAGGAGCAAAATATACAGCCAACCAAAAATATCCACCAAAAATATATCCAAGAATGCACAAAAATAAATAGGCAAAGAGAACAAACATAATTTTAACGTGGAAAACCCCCTCAATGTGAGAAGTAAAAATCACGGGACCTAGTCCAGAAAAAATCTCCACTATAAAATCAATGAGTACATCAAAGTGTCTCCCAATAAACAAGGATATCACAATGACCCTTACTCACCACCAACAAAGTGGAAATCAACAAAGCAACAAAGCTCAAAACCCACAAAGGGGTACAAACAGTCCAACAAGTAGAGATGGAGAAATAAGAATCTGACCGTACAAGTAGAAGCTCACAATACAAGGAACAACATACTAAAAAATCATTCAGATCGGACCATAAATGATTATTCAATCTGAACACGCAAGATCAGCACTGAAAATTTTCTCCTCTCTCTCACGCGGCGCTCTTCTTGGTTTTCAGAAAAAGAAAAGTCTGATAATTGTTTCTGTTAAATCCATCGAAATCAATATAAAGGCAATCATATATTTTTTTTTAAATTGGCATGGGCCCCACTAGTTGGACCCATCCAACAAACTCCCCCTCCAACTCAAGTGGAGGCAAATGCCAAACCGGCAACCAAACGACAATCTTCAAACTTCTCCCTCGGTAGAGTCTTTGTCAACATGTCTGAACCATTATCATCAGTATGGATCTTCTCAAGTTCCAACAACTTAGAGTCCAGAACATCACGTATCCAATGATACCTTACATCAATATGCTTAGATCTACCATGGAACGTAGGATTCTTGCCGAGATGAATAGCACTCTGACTATCACAAAACAAAACATACCTCTCTTGAATAAAACCAAGTTCATGGACAAAATTCTTCATCCAAAGCAACTCCTTACAAGCCTCGGTAATAGCAATGAACTCAGCCTCAGTAGTAGACAATGCAACACACTTTTGCAACCTAGATTGCCAAGCCACAGCTCCCCCTGCAAAGGTAATCAAATAGCCAGAAGTAGACTTTCTTGAGTCAACATCCCCTTCCAAGTCTGAATCTGTATAACCACAAATAACTGGTTTCCCAATTCCAAAACAGAGCTTCAAACTAGAAGTGCCCCGGAGATATCTTAATATCCACTTCACAGTTTTCCAATACTCTTTACCAGGATTGGAAAGAAAACGACTAACCACACCAACTGCATGAGATATATCAGGCCTTGTGCAAACCATTGCATACATCAAACTTCCTACTACAGATGCATAAGGAACACGTTGCATGTCTTGTTTCTCTTCATCAGTAGAAGAAGCCTGTCTAGTGCTAAGCTTAAAATGTAAAGCAAGAGGTGTACTTACAACTTTAGCTTTATCCAAGTGAAAACGTTGAAGTACTTTCTCAATGTATTTCTCTTGAGATAACCACAACTTCTTGGCCACTCTATCACGAGTAATCTACATGCCAAGAATTTGTCTTGCTGGTCCTAAGTCTTTCATTGCAAAAGACTTACTAAGCTCCTTTTTCAACTTGTCAATTCTAGAAGAATTATGACCAACAATCAACATATCATCAACATAGAGCAATAAAATGATGAATTCATTATCGAAAATTCTCGCACAAACACACAATGATCGAAGTAGCCTTCTTGAATCCCTGCTGAATCATAACAGACTCAAACTTCTTGTACCATTGCCTCGGGGCTTGTTTCAAGTCATACAAACTTTTCTTCAACCTGCAGACATAATTTTCTTTACCCTTCGTCACAAAACCCTCAGGTTGCTCCATGTAAATCTCCTCCTCCAAATCACCATGAAGGAAAGCAGTTTTCACATCCATCTGCTCAACCTCTAAATCAAGACTGGCTGCCAAACCAAGAACAACTCGGATAGAAGATATTTTAACAACCGGTGAGAAGATCTCCTCAAAATCAATCCCTTTTTTCTGATGGTAGCCTTTGACAACTAATCTAGCTTTGTATCTCGGAGTGGAAGTATTCTCATCATTCTTCAACCTATAAACCCACCGATTTTGCAAAGCTTTCTTGTCCTTAGGCAACTTGACCAGCTCAAAAGTATGGTTGTCAAGCAAAGATCTCATCTCATCATTCATTGCTGCAACCCATTCTGCCTTCTGCTCACTCTCCATAGCCTCTTCGTAGCACTCAGGTTCTCCCCCATCAGTAAGAAGTACATATTCATCAGATGAGTAACGCGTAAAGGGAATAAGATGTCTGGAAGACCTCCCAAGTGAAACAACAGGTTCATCAACAACCTCACGAGCAGGAGCATCTACCTCATCAGCAACATTATCAACAACATCCTCAACCTGATCACCCTGAATATGATTATGCACATCATCATGATCGCCAAAGTCAGCTACATCTGGCATATGAGGCTCAGGAACTGGATCAATATCAATCAAACCATCAGTACTCGGAGACTCTGACTTCTTTGCCTTATCAATATCTTCAATGGTCTGATCCTCCATGAAAATAACATCACGACTTCTAACAAGCTTCTTCTCAACTGGATCATACAACCTATAGCCAAACTCATCATGACCATAGCCAATGAAGATGCACTGTCTAGTCTTGATATCTAACTTAGATCTCTCATCTTTGGGCACATGTACAAATGCTCTACACCCAAAGACACGTAAGTAGTCATAGGAAACATCATTTCCATACCACACCCTGTTAGGAACATCAGCCTGCAAAGCAACAGTAGGAGATAAATTAATAACATGTGCAGCAGTATATAAAGCTTCACCCCAAAAAGATCCAGGTAACTTTGCTTCAGAAAGCAAACATCTAACTCTCTCCATCAAAGTCCTGTTCATCCTTTCTGCCAGGCCATTAAGCTGAGGAGTCTTAGGAGGCGTCTTCTGGTGTCTAATACCCTGCTGTCTACAGTACTCATCAAATGGTCCGCAATATTCACCACCATTATCAGTGCGAACACATTTCAGTTTCTTCCCTGTTTCTCTCTCAACAGAAGCCTGAAACTGCTTAAAGACACCAAGCACCTGGTCCTTAGTCTTCAAGGCATAAACCCAAAGTTTCCTTGAATGATCATCAATGAAAGTCACAAAGTAAAGTGCACCACCAAATGTTCTAGTCCTCATTGGACCACAAAGATCTGAATGCACCAACTCAAACACCTCTGATTTTCTAGAAGGAGGATGACTCTTGAAAGAGACTCTATTCTGCTTCCCAGCCAAACAATGAGCACACTTTTCCAAACTTGCACCCTTCAAACCTGAAAGTAGATTCCTTTTGGCCAAAGTATCAAGTCCCTTCTCACTAATGTGGCTAAGTCTCTTGTGCCATAACTTTGACTGGTTAACACACTCAACTATATTAGCAGCATCAACAGAAACTGAAGCCTTGGTCCAATACAAACCTGAACACTTCTTTCCATATGCCATAACTAAAGAACCCTTAGAGAGTTTCCACTGTCCACCACCAAAGGTACTAAAATAGCCATCATCATCAAGAACACTAACAGAAATCAGATGCAAACGGATGTCTGGGTGCGTGTCTGACATTCTTCAAAAATAACTTTGTCCCATTATTGGTTTCCAAACAAACATTGCCAATGCCAATCACCTTTGACATACCATCATTACCCATCTTCAAAACCCCATAATCACCAGAGTATAAGATGTGAAGAAATCCTTCCTAGATGTCACATGAAAACCGGCACCCTGTCAATAACCCACCGGTGGTCTCATCACAGCAACATTAATCAAATTTTCATCACGAGATAATCACAAGATCTCCTCCAAGTAATGGTGGCAACACGATCATTATTGTCATTATCTTTCTTTTGTTGCTTATCCTTGTTACCCTTGTTCTCCCTTTTCCATCGGTAGAGAACCTTTGGACATGCCCTTTTTACCACAATAATCACACTCAAGGTTTTTGTATTTAGACCTTGATTTACTTCTACTCTTGCTTTTTCCTCTATTGCCTTGTCCCCGATCCCTCTCAGTGTTTCTCCCCCTGTTTTCAGTAACCAAAACCTCTGATTGTGAAGAGGACGTCTGCTGAGTTCGTCATCTGAATTCTTCATTCAAAACAGCAGTCTTTACATAATTCATGGTCACAACACCTCCAGGAGCAGAACTAGTCAAAGTGACTCTGAGATTTTCCCAAGAATCAGGTAGAGTATTAAGCAACCAAAGTCCCAAAATTTCATCTTCAAATTTCACACCCATACCAGACAACTGGTCAAAGCATCCCTGAAAATCACTCAAGTGATCAGAAATAGAACTACCATCCTTGTAACTCAAGTTCATGGCCTGCTTCAACAAAAACAATTTATTGTTCCCAGATTTAGAGGCATACAAGGTCTCAAGCTTATCCCATAAAGTTCTGGCATGTGAATCATTAGCAATATGATTCAAAACATTATCATCTACCCATTGCCGAATAAAACCACAAACCATCTCATGCTCAAAAGCCTAATCTTCATCAGATTTAGCCTCAGGTTTTGCAGTAGCAAACACCGATAAATGTAATTTTTTCACAAATAATAAATCTTTCATCTTTCCTTTTCACTTGTGGTAATTTGTGCCATTCAAACTAATCATTCTACTGTAATTTGGCTCCATCATTCAATCAAGCAAACAAACAAATAAATTTCTCTGATACCAGCTGTTGGGAAAGAAAGGAGTGTGTACACAGCGAAAGTAACAACACACAAATGGGCAATAAAATCTTTCTCACTTGAAAGAACTTGTGAGGAGCAAAATATACAGCCAACCAAAAATATCCACCAAAAATATATCCAAGAATGCACAAAAATAAATAGGCAAAGAGAACACACACAATTTTAACGTGAAAAACCCCCTCAATGTGAGAAGTAAAAACCACGGGACCTAGTCCAGAAAAAATCTCCACTATAAAATCAATGAGTACATCAAAGTGTCTCCCAATAAACAAGGATATCACAACGACCCCTACTCACCACCAACAAAGTGGAAATCAACAAAGCAACAAAGCTCAAAACCCACAAAGGGGTACAAATGATAATCACATATTTTATTCATTAAGAAACCCTTATGTTTAGTCATTTACACTCTCCATATTCTTAATTGATTGAGTTTGGTATGATTTTGTGAGTTTGAGCTCAAATTGGTCCTAATTGAATATTTCCAGCATTATTGAGATTTGACACTGTTTCTGTATTTTGGCCATAACTTGAGTTTCTAATATCTGATGAACATGAATTTTACCTTGTAGGAAAGCTAAGAGGAAGCTCTACAACTTTGATGAAGAGCTCGAAGTCTAATTCAGATGTCTAAGGGACCTAAGTTGACATGGAAGTCAGAATACGGGTTCTGTCAATAGAATCCGAACAGTGTGCACTCAAAAAAATCATATCTCAAGATATAATAATGGAGATGGGCTGAAATTTGGACAGTGGATAGTCAAGATCCAAATAAACAACTTTCATGAAGAACACATTTTGAGAAAAATAAGTCTAGTAGGTCATTTTGAGCTTGCAAGTCGGAACAGAGGTGCTGAAGTTGGGTTTGAGCAACCTACGGTATTTGGGACATATCTTAGGCTTAAGTAAGCCAAATTGGACAAACCAGCTATCCATTTTATAGCCAAGACAAGGATCTACAACTTTCATGAAGAACACTTTTCGTGATTCTAAAGTATAGTGGGTCGTTTTTGGCTTCCAAGTCAAACACGAAATTTTTGTCCTCAACCATCCACTCATCCATCCACTAATCCACTCATCCACTCATCCACTCATCCACTAACTCACCCACTCATCCACTCATACACTAATCCAACCACTTAACCACTCCACCCACTCATCCACTAATCCATCCACTCACCCATTCATGTCCATAATTTCCCACTCACCAAAAGTCCTTTGGCATTTTTCACTAATTCAACCACTCAACCATTCCACTCACTCATCCACTAAACCAATCCACTAAACCAACCCACTAATCCATCCACTCAAACACTCCACTCACTCACCCACTCATCCACCCACTTCCCTTTGTCATTTTGTTACCTTAGACTTCTATAAAAGACATCATTTATCATGAACAAGATGTAATTCTCCTTCATTTCTCTCTAAGTTTCTTCTTGCTTCTTCATAGTTTCTCATAGTTTTGTATATTTTGATGCTCCCCTTCATGGTAATGGAGGGCTAAGCTACTTTGGGTCAATTTAGAACTCTTGAAGAGATTGTGGTTTGGATTCTTGAGACCTTGGTTATGCATTGTATTTGATTTGTAATTGAATTCCTCTTTTCTTCTTCTTTCTTCTTCTTTCTTCTTCTTCTTGATCTTGAATGCATGAATGGTGATTCTATTTATGTTGATCTAATTTGATCTTAGTTTAAGATTGAGATTTGTGATGAAACTTAGAACTAATTGATCTAAACTAATCACATAAATGAAGATTGAGATTTGTGATGAAACTTAGAACCGATTGATCTAAATTAATCACGAGAATTGAAGAGGTTAGGTTCGATTTGTGCCTAAGTTAATTGAATTCGGTACTTGAAATTAACATAGATTTTCATGAATGGTGCGATTGCGGATTTGTGTTTATCACTTGTTAATTGAATTCTAGACGATCATCTAGTATGAATTCTGGATTTGATGCAGAGATCTCGGTTAGATCCAAATTAACAATTCAATTGCGCTTCAAGTGTTCTATGAAGGGTCTATGATTGAATCCACCCAATCTTGGATAGGTTTCTAAATTGACTTCTCTTTAATTGTTATTTCTTTCTTTAATTTTGTTAAGTGCGATCTTAAACTATCAAACCCCCCTTTGCTAACTTTTACTTGATTTGATTAAATTGCATTTACGATCCTTGAGGAGACGATCCGGTGTTGTCACTGTGCTACAAGCTTAGGTAATAACTTCGGTTATGATTTTGATTGAGTTCGGCGCTCATCAAAATTTTGGCGCCGTTGCCGGGGATTAGTAAGTGTAATCTTTTCATTTTAAGTGTTTTTACTAACCTTTGCTTTTTATTAACTTTTCTAACAATGGACCATGCATAATGGAGTCAAAACTTGAGGAGTTGACTTCTTTGGTAAGACATATAGTAGTGAGACAACAATTACCTGTGCAGGAAGCTACACTTGTGTGTAACATTTGTTTTTGTTCATCTCACCCCACATATGCATGCCCTACACTTCAAGTATGCTAGTTTCTGTTTTTCCAGATCAATTTGTTGCAAAGAAATGGTTATTTTCCGATGAACTACGGTTCCAAGAAGACAGAATGAGTTATGATCCCTTCTTCAACACATACAACCTTAGCTGGAGAGACTATTCGGATCCAGGATATGGCTATGCGGCATCACAACAACAACAATCATTACAATATGAGCAGCCATTCCAACAGATAACAAGTCCAACAACCACAAAACTTGAGCCTTTATTAGAAGACTTGATTCAATTCCAACAGAATTTCACTGCCACTATTCAGGATTTAACAACCCAAATTGAGCAGTTGACAGTCACTATTAATGAACTGAGAAGTCAAGAGTCAGACCAACTCTCTTCCCAAACAATTCCCAACTCCCTGCATTCTAATTGCCATATTGATTTACCTGCAGATTTAGTTGAGGAAACTCATGATGAGTTGTGTGCTGAATTTCCTGATTTTATTGGTTTTAATGATTCTATCAATTGCAACTCATGTACTGATTGTGACGGTAATATAGAATGTGTTGCATGTGCTGAGATTTCTGCATATTTGAAAGTTGATGATTCTTTTTACGCAAAGATCTAATGATATTGAAGTGGTCTATCAACAATGCAATTGCAGAGTCTACAACACATAGGGAGGTGGAGTTGAAGGCCATTGAGAAATTTTCAAAGAAGGAGAAAAAGCAAAGATATGACAAGAACTCACCGAAGTGGATTTTGTTTTTGGGTCATGGTCCAATATAATCAATGAAAGCGAAATTGCCAAATTACACGTGTTGCATGCCATTGGTGAAGTCAAGGAAATTAAGAAAGACCAATGGGAACCCAATGGGAGCCCTCATGCTTCAAGTTTAACTTGGTCATTACACTTCAACCAATGGGACCCTAGTGAAAGCTATCATGTTGTGTCAACCATAACTTGGTCATCACGTTTCAACCAATGGGATCCTGGTGGAGTCTTTTCACCAACCTCAATTAATAAGACCAATGGACACCATCTCAAGCCGGAAAATGTGGAAGTGAAAGTGATGGGCTTTTACCATCCACATTATAAAGATCACTAAGAAGTGTCACAATGTCGAGCTAACGACGTTAAACAAGCACTTATTGGGAGGCAACCCAACTAGATTTGCTTTTAAGAACTTTGTAGAAATTCTTCCTTATTTTTCTTCTTCTAGTTTGTTTTTGTATTTTAGTTTCAAATGCTACTCATGTGTTTTGTGAGTTTTCAGGTTCTGCTGCAGCTTTGATTCTTGCGCATCTTTTCTGCTTGCCATTATCTCGCCCCTCATCAGGTTGTGTTGCTCTTTTCTTTCCGATTTATTTATCACTTTCACATTGAGGACAATGTCTATATTAAGTGTGGGGGAGAGATTTCAGCATGTTCTTTTTTGTAAAAAAAAAAAAAAGAGGGTTCATTGCATGATTGAATAACTTTTCTCCCTTCTTGAACTGATATGCTTGGAGATGGATGATTGAATTGATGAATTGAGTTTGATGGATGCATACCTTGTGAGATTTTGAGCCTAATGGATGGATTTAACATTTATGCCATTCTCTTCTTTCTTGTGTGATTTTCACTCATGTTAATGACCACTCTAGAACTTGCTTTGATTCTTTTTGAGGCTACATTTCACTTGCATGCATGAACATGATTGAGGCCCTCTTTCTTAATTAGCTAGTTTAACCAAATAGCCAACCTTGTTTTCAATATGATATCAAGCACTCTTTTGACTTCTTAAAAATTCTCTGATTCTTGCCAACCTTGTATATTTTCCTTTGCTTAACCCCTTTGAGCTTATTTGATCATTCCTTGTTTCTAGCTCATTATGTGCCTTAAATGAGAAATCGTGTTCTTACTTTACCTTAGGGAATAAAAGAACATTAGCTTGGTTAATGGATGAGTTTTTGAACAAGTGTGGGGTGTGTGTACAAAATGGTTGTTGCAAAAGAAAAGAGTGCCCAAAAAGAAAAAAAAAAATGTATGTATATAGTTATGTTCATATATATAAAAAAGAAAAAAAAAAAAAAAAAAAAAAAGAGAAAAAAAAAAAACCAAGTGTTTAAAAAAAAAAGGATTGGGAAATGAATATGTAAAGGGATATACACTAGAGTTGGGATGAACTTTTATGCTTGTTATTTGAACTCAGCTCTCATTTGCTTTTATTCTCTTTAGTATTTATCTTCTCATATCCATTTTATCCTCTCCTATTACCTTGACCTCACTACAACCTTGAATAAAGTCCTCATGATTTGTGTGTGCATGTGTTTTGAGTAGTGGAGAAGTAGAAGATAAGCAAGCTTATGGTAGTGCAATTTTCATGGGTTGAATTGAGTGAAATACCTACCCTTTAAACACTTGAGAGATTGAGAGGGAATCTTGTGAAGATCTATCATTCTCGATTCATGCTGAAGATACCTTGCTTGTTGGTTTGAGATGTGGAGAATTGTTAACTCATGAATGTTTTGATCCCTTGAACCTTTGGTTGTTCTTCTTGATTGTAAAATTTTGGTCTTGAGTTTTGCCCTTAAGAAGTGCAAAAAAAGCTAAGTGTGGGGGAATTTGATAATCACATATTTTATTCATTAAGAAACCCTTATGTTTAGTCATTTACACTCTCCATATTCTTAATTGATTGAGTTTGGTATGATTTTGTGAGTTTGAGCTCAAATTGGTCCTAATTGAATATTTCTAGCATTATTGAGATTTGCCACTGTTTCTGTATTTTAGCCATAACTTGAGTTCCTAATATCTGATGAACATGAATTTTACCTTGTAGCAAAGCTAAGAGGAAGCTCTACAACTTTGATGAAGAGCTCGAAGTCTGATTCAGATTTCTAAGGGACCTAAGTTGACATGGAAGTCAGAATACGGGTTCTGTCAATAGAATCCGAACAGTGTGCACTCAAAAAAATCATATCTCAAGATGTAATAATGGAGATGGGCTGAAATTTGGACAGTGGATATTCAAGATCCAAATAAACAACTTTCATGAAGAACACATTTTGAGAAAAATAAGTCTAGTAGGTCATTTTGAGCTTGCAAGTCGGAACAGAGGTGCTGAAGTTGGGTTTGAGCAACCTACGGTATTTGGGACATATCTTAGGCTTAAGGAAGCCAAATTGGACGAACCAGCTATCCATTTTATAGCCAAGACAAGGATCTACAACTTTCATGAAGAACACTTTTCGTGATTCTGAAGTATAGTGGGTCGTTTTTGGCTTCCAAGTCAGACACGAAATTTTTGTCCTCAACCATCCACTCATCCATCCACTAATCCACTCATCCACTCATCCACTCATCCACTAACTCACCCACTCATCCACTCATACACTAATCCAACCACTTAACCACTCCACCCACTCATCCACTAATCCATCCACTCACCCATTCATGTCCATAATTTCCCACTCACCAAAAGTCCTTTGGCATTTTTCACTAATTCAACCACTCAACCATTCCACTCACTCATCCACTAAACCAATCCACTAAACCAACCCACTAATCCATCCACTCAAACACTCCACTCACTCACCCACTCATCCACCCACTTTCCTTTGTCATTTTGTTACCTTAGACTTCTATAAAAGGCACCATTTATCATGAACAAGATGTAATTCTCCTTCATTTTCTCTCTAAGTTTCTTCTTGCTTCTTCATAGTTTCTCATAGTTTTGTATTTTGATGCTCCCCTTCATGGTAATGGAGGGCTAAGCTACTTTGGGTCAATTTAGAACTCTTGAAGAGATTGTGGTTTGGATTCTTGAGACCTTGGTTATGCATTGTATTTGATTTGTAATTGAATTCCTCTTTTCTTCTTCTTTCTTCTTCTTTTCTTCTTCTTCTTGATCTTGAATGCATGAATGGTGATTCTATTTATGTTGATCTAATTTGATCTTAGTTTAAGATTGAGATTTGTGATGAAACTTAGAACTAATTGATCTAAACTAATCACATAAATGAAGATTGAGATTTGTGATGAAACTTAGAACTGATTGATCTAAATTAATCAGTTTAATTGAAGATGTTAGATTCTCGATTTGATTGCCTAAGTTAATTGAATTCGGTACTTGAAATTAACATAGATTTTCATGAATGGTGCGATTGCGGATTTGTGTTTATCACTTGTTAATTGAATTCTAGACGATCATCTAGTATGAATTCTGGATTTGATGCAGAGATCTCGGTTAGATCCAAATTAACAATTCAATTGCGCTTCAAGTGTTCTATGAAGGGTCTATGATTGAATCCACCCAATCTTGGATAGGTTTCTAAATTGACTTCTCTTTAATTGTTATTTCTTCCTTTAATTTTGTTAAGTGCGATCTTAAACTATCAAACCCCCCTTTGCTAACTTTTACTTGATTTGATTAAATTGCATTTACGATCCTTGAGGAGACGATCCGGTGTTGTCACTGTGCTACAAGCTTAGGTAATAACTTCGGTTATAATTTTGATTGAGTTCGGCGCTCGTCAACAAACAGCCCAACAAGTAGAGATGGAGAAATAAGAATCTGACCGTACAAGTAGAAGCTCACAATGCAAGGAATAACATACTAAAAAATCATTCAGATCGGACCATAAATGACTATCCAATCTGAACACGCAAGATCAGCACTGAAAATCTTCTCCTCTCTCTCACGCGGCGCTCTTCTTGGTTTTCAGAAAAAGAAAAGTCTGATAATTATTTCTATTAAATCCATCGAAATCAATATAAAGGCAATCATATATATATATATATTTTAAATTGGCATGGGCCCCACTAGTTGGACCCATCCAACAAAATAGTCATTGTGTGTTCATGCTCATGTTTATTCGAATAAATCTTCAAAAACACGTCCTGGAACGTTTTTTGGGCTATGTTATTCGAATAACCCTTTTGTTATTTGAATAAATCTTTAAAAACACGTTCTGGAACGTTTTCTGGGGTGTGTTATTCAAATAACACATCCCTTATTCGAATAAACTACTCTGATTTTGAAATCTGACTTTAAATGGTCATAATTTTCTCATTTTTTATCCGTTTAAAGCAAATGACACTCATTGGAAAAATCTTTGAGTCTATTTTAAAATGGAACAAGTTTCAGAACAAAACCCAAAGTATTTTGAAAGTTATCATAAAAAAAGTAACTAAATGTCAGTTTTGCAAAACTTAAACTTAACTATTTTTCATAATTTTGAACTACCACTATGACTAGCTTTTCAAAACTTGTTTGCTAGACATTTTAGCATGTTAAACCATTTGTAAAGATGTGAAAACATATTTGAGATATCCAGAAGGCTTATTATATAAAAGATGTTAAGTCCTATAAGTTATACCTTTTAATCTTCCTTTGGACTTGGTATTTAACATGTCTTTATTGTTTATCAAAATATTCATGAGATAGGCGTGCACATTCTCCTTGAGTTGAACATAATTAAGATCTTTGCTTTCTTGTTACAATGCTCACTCTTGGTACTTGAATTATCCTACAAAGTATTGCTCACTTAAAATATAGTTACTCCAAACTTATAATTCAATATCTTCATATGCATGATTCATAAATGTATAACTCTAATTAGTTTAACATGCATATAAGACTTTCATAGACATATTCAAATAAGACAATTATCAATTACTAATAGATATGCTCTATATAAGATACAACAAAGAACACTTTGCACATTTTCATAGAGTTAAATCCAATGTTAATTCATTATAGCATTATTGGATATATTATATAAAGCATGTTACACATATCTCATTGCATGATTGTTAAGTGAAATATAACTAGATAATGTACATGATCATGCATGATACAATATAATCTAGTAACTACATCTATGTAGAATAAGCATCATTCTTTTTATCTTGTATTTGTCATCATCAAAATATAACATATTAAATCATTTGGGCAAATTTATTTTAATAATCTCCCCCTTTTTTATGATGACAAATTACCAAAGAAAAATATATTGAGCAATATAAGCATATCAAATAATAAGCACAAGAACTTTTTTTTTTTTCCAATTCTCACTCCCCCTATTTGACATCAACAAAAAGACTTAGAAAGGAAAGATCATATTTTCTCTACCCTATAGATAAAACTCATATTACCAAAAAGAGTAGGATCATCAAAACCAAAAACTTCTTTAATGTATTCAAAACATAATTATATCCCCCTATTTGATTGTACATATGATTCAAGAATAAAGAGATGAAACAATCATGTTTTTCAATATATAAAAGATTATCATGCAATGCTTGTTATATTTTTGGTATATCAATATTTAGCATATGATAGCAATAAAACACTCTATATAATCAAACAAAGATGTAAGCTAAAAGATATAAACAACTTAAAAGTTAGGCTCCCCCTCATTGAAACACAAGATGCATAAAGTGAAATATATATACCAAGACCATGTAAGCACATTACCACAAAGTAAAGCAAGGCAAAAGATATTTATTCTTAATCCATCAATCAAAAACTAATTTAAAACTTCTCCCATTTTCAAAAAGAATTTTATAAGGACACGTTACATTTTCAAAAGTATTTTAAGGCATTATTCAAGTTTATCAAGAAACACTTGACCATCATCAAAACTTATATAGGCATTTTAGGAAAACGATGATCATGTTAGGCATGTTAAGGCATAACAAAACTTTCTACTTCTCCAAATATCACATGATATTCAATTTAAAGCATAAATAAGGGTAATATATTGATATCACCAAAAATGTACTTTTTGAGTTTTTGTAGATGACTCCAACTTCCAAGCCTCAAGTTTTCATGATGAAATAAAGATTCTTTGCACCCCTTTTAAAAATTGAATCCTTTTAAATTTTACTATCCTTAAGTTGAATAAACTTATTCCATTTAAATGCTTGCTTAAGGTAGTTATCACCCTACAACACAATTCAAAGTACTTTCTTTGGTATCCATCAATTTTGGATCCATAAGGTTAGTCATTATGTCAAACTCATAAGCAAATAAGCATTCAAAATAATAAGGTAAAACAACAAATGAGTTCATAAGGAAAAAAAAATATTTCATTTCATTAATCAATTTAGCCAAGTACATATATTCATAAAAAGAATAGTCAATTTCATTTGGTTAAGCATTTGTTTTTTTAGTCCAATTACAAAGAATTCAGTATATACAACAAATTCTTGAGAAATGAAAAGGAAAAAGCAGCATAATCTTTCATATAGCCCGTGTTTATTCGAATAGAATGAGTTTTATTCGAATAAACTCGTGGAAACCAGACAGTCTTGGCTTTCTGCCAAGTGTTATTGGAATAACAGTTCTGTTATTCGAATAACAAAGCATTCAGACTTGGCTTACTGTCAATCTTTATTCTAACAACCTTTTGGTTATTCGAATAAAACCAAAAAAGATAGGCTTCTGTTAAAAGAACATTATTCGAATAAGTGGACACCTATTCAAATAAAGCAAATGAAATAAACATAGAGCAGAAAATTTTATTCGAATAAGATTGACATTATTCAAATAGAACAATTAAAAGGCAAATATGATATGAGCTTCTGACTTGTGTTATTCGAATAACAATAGGTATATTCGAATAAAACAGAGAAGAATTATATATTTTGAGGCTACTGACTTGTGTTATTCGAATAACCACATGTCTATCCGAATAAAACTGTCTGGAAAGCCTTTATAAACATATTTTAGGCTGTGTTTTGAGAGGAGAAACTTACCCAACAAATGAGTACCTGCAAAACAAATTATGAGATATCTTCGATGCTCAAGTCAGTAATAATTCAAAGGGAATAATTCAATGATAAAACAATAATCACAAGCATTCATTTATATGCATGATTGATCAAAATCTCAAGCTCAAGGATATTATCATAAAACATGTCATTTCAAACAAGGATCATACTTATCTAGCATATTCAAGAGATGTAGAGATATTTTCAAGATATAAGGCTAGAAAAGCATAACACAAGTTTCCACTTATCCAAAGATTTCAAGTCCAAGCTTCATGGAGACAAGGAAGAGAGCTTGAAATTATTTATGCTCTTTGTACTTAGAGCTGCCACTTTCAAGATGTCAAAGTCAGCTCTTGGCCTTCAAGCATACCTAAAACACACCTCAATTTTTGACTTTTGGTATCCAAATTTTTTGGGTCCTTGTGTGTTAGTTTTTGAATATTAATTTATTATGCTCTCATAAAGATTAATTTTTTAATAATATTTAAATTGAGTACAACAAGTTAAATAAACAATTACCATTAAGTACATAGCCAATAACATGCTCACTTTTATGATATATAGAAAATTTAAAGCATATAAAGCATACATAGTTATAGAATACCCTATTTTCAAGAAATATGCAAGGTAGTAAGTAAATGGTGTAATAAAAATGAACATAATAATGTGCTATATATAATATTTAACTTTTACTAAGTACACATGATTCTATCATTTACCTAGGGCCTACAAGGAATATATATCATATTCATTGTCTTTTTAAGTGAATGTGCATAAAAGGTTTACATTTAATACCTTGGCCTTGGTAATCAAAGAAACTCTTTTTTCTTACTCATTGCTTTTCTTTTGGTATTTTGAACTTTGCAAGTTCCACATTATGTATGTGAGAAGTTTCAGTTGAAGAATCCTTACCTTCATGACCAAGATGTCTACCATTGGGTTTTAGAAGTATTTTTCTTGATGACTCCTCTTTTCTTTGACCAATTAGTCCATCATTTTGAGAAATTTTCTGCATAATTGAAACACTAGGAGGACTTTTTGGTACCCAATTCATCTTAGGCCCTTGAATGTTAGTACTAGAGCCTTTAAGATCTTTAGGATCTCATACCATACTATTTCTCATATAAGGATTTCTTCTATAATTGCATAATTGAGAAATATGTCCTAGATGACCACAAAAATTACAAACAATTAAATTTAATGATGACTTGGTCCTTTGAAGATCATTTTCGAAAAACTTAAGCTTTTTGTTGTTTTTACAATCTAAACTATTTTTGCCATAAGCCTTGCTTAAATTTTCATGTGAAATAACATTAATTTTATTCTCATTATCAAGCATGAAATATAAGTAATTAGAATCATTAGCTTTGACAAATTCAGAATATAAGTCCTCAACTTGATTTTCTAAATCAATACACTTTTTACAAGAAGTTGAGGTTTCATATTTCAAAGATATTTTCTCATCAAGAAAAACATATTCATTTTTTAAAGTCTCAACTTCATTTTCAATGGAGGAAATGTTTTCTAAACAAGATAAGTTTTTATTTTCTAAATTCATCAAACCATCATACAATTCATTATATGCACATTGTAACTCATAATAGGAAGGACTACAATTTAGTATAGCATTATTTACCTCAAAGTCCTTTTTAGTCATATAGGAAGTAATCTCAATTTTTAGCATAATTGACTCTTTAAGGGAATCACCATCTTCCTCATTGTTGTGCATCAAAGCTTCAAGAGTATATACCATTTAATTTTGCTTTGTCACCTCTTCAAATTGAGCACCATCTCACCAAGAGAAATTAAGCTCATTTTCTTACTTTGAACATGTTCTTGAAGACATTTTTCAATTTTGTCTTCCTCTAAAGGCTTTTGCTCTTCTTGCACTCTATATATAACTTCATGCAAAAAATCATTATTAGCAAGATAGATAGCATCAAGAGCATCCCATATATATTTAGTGTAAGAGCAACTCTTAATTTTAGCATAAGCTTCATCATTCAAACCACTTCTCAAAATTTGCATAGCTCTAATGTTCAAGGAAAAACATTTCTTGTCATAAACATTCCAAGTTTGTTTTGATTTGCAAGCAAATCCATCAAACAAAATATCCCACAAATCAAGATCAATAGATTGCATATAAAATTTCATTCTAACTGTCTAATAAACAAAATGCACACCATCAAAGAATGGTGGCTTGTTAATTTCAAAACTTTCCATTTTGAAAAGCTTTCAATGGTTGTCAACAAACAAGGATCTTTAACTCTAAGTGATTAAGCTTTCAACAGAGCACGAGGCTCTGATACTACTTGTTAGCCATGGCAACCATCACCCAAGAAGGGGGTGAATTGAGTAATTACAGATTTTTAAAACAACATTAAGAAATTATGCATTTTGATATTTTCAATCAACACGTGTAGCGGAATAAGTTTAACAAAGAAACAACTATTGTAAATTACACAAATACAACTTGGGTTATGGGAAAATTAAGGAAATAAACTAGATATCAAATTTAACTCAAACATATATAATTAAAGCACAAATGTAAAGGAGATAGAGTTGAGAGAAGCAAACACAGTATTTATTATGGTTTAACCACCAACTACTTGTGGCCTACGTCCAGTCCTCAAGTAAACCATCACTATCAATACAAGCTTGAACAGGTACTTGCTACCGTTACAAACTAGAGCACTTTTCACAAGTAGTGATACTGTACCCTTGTGCTAAAGCCTTAACTTTTAGGGATATCTTACCCTCTTTATAATACCTTTGTGGGATATCTCACCCTCTTTACAATACCTTTGTGGGATATCTCACCATCTTCAAAAGAGTAGAATATAGAAGAAGAGAAACTCTCACAAAGAGCAAATAATACAACTTGAAGCACTAAGAAAGCTTTTTAAGAATATCTCAAAGTTTTAGTGAAAAAGAGCACAGGAAATATATAAAAATATGAATAACGAATTAAAGCAAGAAAGAATGGTTTCAAATTGTTGGGTGAATGTAAAAGATGACCCAAAACCATGTATTTATAGTGTTCTTGAGAAAATAGCTATTGGGTATCATTTATTTCATCATTAAATGCATAGAAAAATAGTCGTTGTGTGTTTTTGCTCGTGTTTATTCAAATAACCCTTTGATTATTCGAATAAATCTTCAAAAACACGTCCTGAAACGTTTTCTGGGCTGTATTATTTGAATAACCCTTTGGTTATTCGAATAAATCTTTAAAATCACGTTTTGGATCATTTTCTGGAGTGTGTTATTCGAATAACACATCCCTTATTCGAATAAACCACTTCGTTTTTGAAAACTAACTTTAAATGGTCATAATTTCTTCATTTTTCATCCGTTTAAAGTAAATGATCACTCATTGGAAAGATCTTTGAGTCTATTTTCAAATAGAGCAAGTTTCAGAACAAAACTCAAAGTATTTTGAAAGTTATGATTAAAAGAGTAACCAAAAGGTTTCTTACATAAAAGACGTTAAGTCTTATAAGCTATACCATTTAATCTTCCTTTGGATTTGGTCTTTGACATGTCTTTGTTGTTTATCAAAACTTTCATGAGATAGGCATGCATATTCTCCTTAAGTTGAACATAATTGAGATCTTTGCTTTCTTGTTGCAATGTTCACTCTTGGTATTTGGACTATCTTACAAAATATTGCTCACTTAAAATATAGTTAGTCCAAACTCATAATTTAATATCTTCATATGCATGATTCATAAATGTATAACTCTAATTAATTTAACATGCATATAAGACTTTCATAGACATATCCAAATAAGACAATTATCAATTACTAATAGATATGCTCTATATAAGATGCAACAAAGAACACTTTGCACATTTTCATAGAGTCAAATCCAATGTTAATTCATTATAGCATTATTGGATATATTATATAAAGAATGCTACACATATCTCATTGCATGATTGTTAAGTGAAATATAACTAGATAAAGTACATAATTATACATGATACAATATAATCTATTAAGTATATCTATGTAGCATAAATATCATTCTTTTTAATTTGTATTTGTCATCATTAAAACTTAATATATTAAATCATTAGAGCAAACTTATTTTCACACTCTACTTACTCAAATGAAACATCTGTTAACAAAATCTAATGAAATATAACGATTAAGAATACTTAAATTTAAAAAATAAAAATAAAAAACCCACCTCGTCAGCTTATCATTACGTGTACCACATTTACTTCCAGCCAGATCGATAAAAGATAACTTTTCCACAATTCGAGAAGGCTTTGATTCAGTCCCATTAGCTAATCTCTTGATACAAAGCTGAAGTATAGCATGTGATTGAGAGTATTCCATATTTGCACTAGTGTTTCTTGTAGCATTTCCTTTCTCAATAAAATCAAAATCCTTGATTGTCTCAACGTTAGATACTTTCTATCATGATTTTAAATTAGACTAGTACCGTATGATGTACATATAAGTCTCGTATGATATATGTATTTATTTAATATGATACTTGAAATAATATTAAAAATTATATAATAAATAAAATTAATATTAAATAAAAAATAATCTTATATCTTTATTTATAGAGAATATTTAACTCTTACAAAATAATATTAAAAGTAAAAAATTATGAAATAATATAGACATAATAAATTAAAACTTACAAATTCTAAATTTTTATTTATTTTTTAGTGTTTAAACCTTTTTTTTAGTGTGCCATGATTTTTCTAATGTAACGACACATATACACGTTTCATTTAAATTGTAGCATAATATACCACATGACAATTTTTTAGAGTACATATTTACCACATGACATTGTTTTATACACGCACTTTTATATTAAGTGACACATGTCATGATTTGAAGACATGCATTTTCTCTTTATATATTATATCATTAATCTGCACATCAACGTTATAGGCTTCAACTGTTGGGAGAGCGCCATGTGTCGAACCCTAGTTGGTTACAAGTCACAAGTCTGCACCACCTTAGGCGCCATCCAAAGCCTCTTCAACGTGACTCACGTGGTCGACATTATCGCCGCTAACGGTCTCCCGAAGTCGACCCAACCCAACAATTACACGGTGGAGGTGAATCAGGTCATTCGGGTCTACTTTGAGTGCAATTGCACCGGGTTGTCGTCGCAGGGTCAACCTACTAACCCGCCCGTGTACAAGGTGAAGACAGGTGAAAATATTTCTTATATAAGAACAAAGGTGTTCTCGGGTTTGATGGATTCAAATGATATCCAATATGCTAACGTGAACTTATTAGATAGTTTACGAGTGGGACTAGGGTTGCAAATACCACTCCCTTGCAGTTGCGACAAGGTGAAGGGGGTAGGTATGGTTCACTTTGGATTGACGCTGGAATATTGGCGCACCTTGGAACAAATAGGAATATGGGCGCACCTTGGAACAAATAGGTGAAGAGTACGATATCCAATCACAAACTATCTGGAATTTGAACTAAGTTGCTAATCCAGATATTCTGGTTGGTCCAGCTTTGGATATTCTCCTACAAGGTTTATCTCTTTCTTTCTTTCTCTAAAAAAAGATATGGACATTTTTTGTTGATATAAGATTGGCATTATATAATAGTAGTGGCACTTGGGTGACCCTAGAAGGTAGAAACAAAATAAACATGTCAGATTAGGCTTTAGTCCCTCAATGTACCTAAAAAAACACAAAAGACCAAAAAACAAACTTGCCATGTATATTGCATGATGAAATAATTTAATAGTCAACTTAATTATTTATGGTGCCTGTTTGATCCTAATTCGTCATGTATTATTATTATTAACACTATATTATCACATGTGTGATGCACGTGCAAGTCTTGTACGATGCATATACTTGTCTCATGTGATAATTAGGATAATATTGAAGATCATATAATAAATAAATTAATATTAATAAAAAAAATAATCTTATATCTTTCTTTATAGAGAATACTTTTCTCCAACGAGATAATATTAAAAGTAAAAATTATGAAATAATACAAACAAAATAAAATAAAACTTATAAATTCCAAATTTTTACTTATTTTCTAGTCTTTAATTTTTTTTTCAATGTGGCACGATTTTTTCAATGTAACGACACATGTACACTTTCTATTTAAATTGTGGCATGATATGCCACATGACAGTTATTGAAAGTACGTATTTGTCACATGACAATGTTTTATACATACACTGCCATGTCAGAGTGACACATGTCATGATTTGAAGGCATGTACTTTCTCTTTATATATTATATGATGATATATTATTGTGGTTAAAGTTGTATCATTTATTGTAGGGGTATTTATAGGATGGATTAGGGGAAGTTTACCCAAAATTTTGGATCTTAATTAAGCTTAATTATGACTCAACAAATGATTAGAGTAAGACCAGATCAACTGATAATTAAGTAAATTTACAAATTTAGATATTATATATAGTTAAGTTATAAAATTTTAAAAATAAAAAATTAAAAGTAAAATATATTTTATAATATATATTTCAAAACATATTATATTATTTATCTCTAATAGTCAAAATATTATAAGTTTTAAAGTAATATATAATACTAGGTCGGATTATGACAACTTGAAAAATAACTTGAATCGATATGAAAATAATATGACTTCATTACAAAAGAAAGCATAATAAAAATCCACAATTAATATCTCAAAAATTGATGATAATATAAATAAAATTCAAGATAAGCATCATAAGAAAGTTTCTCATTAACAATTTACAAATAAATTTCATTTAAAAAAAATAAGGTAGATTATTAAACTTAAAGTAATAATAAATAACATAAATAAAAAATAATATAAATAAAACTTACATGATAATTATTACTACATGAAAAAATAACATGAAAGATCATAACTTTTACTTTCATTTTAACTATCGCCTTATGCAGTTCCTTGTCCAAAGATATATATAAAAAAAAAAATCCACTACTTGATTGATGATAACAAAGTTTATGATATTTCATTGAAGATCGATGATACAATGAAGCTTGAGTATCGAAAGAAAGATACTAATAAAATGATAAATAATGTCTTTGACTTGGTGGCATAGCCATGCATGTATATTTTGAGGGGAGCCCATGTTTCCCTTGAAATTTTCATTTTAAGAAAAGTATTAATAAATTAAAAGACCAAATAGTATCATCTACACACATTTATAAATATATTATTTTAAATTTATTTTTTATGCAATTACACTTTAATTATGTCACATTAAATAAAATATAAGGTGATGTGAATTGTATCATTGTGTATCAAGCATTTCTCTAAAAAAATTTAGTGCCCTCTAAAAAAATATTGGCACATTACTTTATATACGTGTGAGATGACACAATTAGAATATTGTATACAAAATAAGATGAGATTAACTATAATAAAATAATAAAAATTTTACAAATTTTTTTAATATGTATATAAATATGTGTTTAACATTATTAAAAAAATATTACCGCTCATGTTCTGATGTTTAAACCTAATCTCTTATGCTTTTTATCTTTTATATATGTCATAACGTTTTTAATAGATTTATATTATAAGTTTTATAATTATCAGTGTCCTGGGACTTGGCTCCACCACTGCTTTGACTACGTTAAGTGACTCATCAATGTGAAAGTTCCTAAAACTTTTGCTATATTGGAAGCGGAAGAATCTTGAAGCCTAGGGGTTCACTTCGATACTATTATTTTTTGCGGTAGTAAATTGCTGTCGTTTTTGCTACATTTTCAGCCATGGTGGGAAAGAAAGAAGCAAGTGATGTGACATCAACAAAAGGGAGAGAAATGCAAGTGAAAGAGTGAGAGAAAGAAAGAATGTTTTGAGGAGAAAGAAAAATATTATTAAAATTCTTGTTTTTGCAAATAAAGTTTTGAGGAATTTGCAAATAAGTCCCTGGACTGCTTGAGGCAGTAATTATATAGAGAATCGTCTACATTAAAGATGTTTACTCAGATTAACTTATAATCTTTCTCAACATTAATTCTTAAAACAAGAATATATTATGATTTTGCTTATTATCATCATTAATTAATTAATTAATGAGCTATTATTCTTTTATATATCTTAAACCTTTATTTACAAAAACAATAATTCTAATAACTTTTTTTTTCTCTCGTCAAAGCATTCTCTCTTACTTTTACTCACATTTCTCACTCCTTCACCTGTATTTCTATTTTCCTTTTGTTAATATTGCAGCACTAATTTACTACTGCCAAAAACGATTGCACCGAACTGGACCCCGTCTACCTCTTCTGCTACCACTAAAAGAACTATTAGAAAGAACCATATATGGCTTAGAAGTTCTCTCATTGATCATAAGGCAATCAAGTCATATGGTATATCCTGAAGTGAATTATTTTGTCTATATCATGATCACTTACTTCAGTTTCTACATCACCAGATACGTGGCTATTATTTTGACTTGATTGGACTGAACCACTATTATCACTACTATCACTTTGGCTATTATTTTGATCAGAACATACTTTTCTATGTTGGCTTCAGCCATTATCATCATCAGCTTCCACACGTTCTTCATTATCAATTCTAGACAATGCACTCTGAATTTAAATTTTGTATTCCATCTAATTGTGAGTCTTCTCTTTCTTTAATGCATGGAGACAATGAATCAACTTTTTCAAATACATAGTCAAGATTGGATTGAAATTCATTTTGACTTCTTCATTATTAATTCTAGACAACTCACTTTGAATTTTGTATTCCATCTAATAATTAGTCTTCTCTTTCTTTAATGCATAGAGACAATGAATCAACTTTTTCAAATACACATAGTCAAGATTGGATTGAAATTCTTTTTGACTTCTCATTTCATGTCTCATCTATAGTATCATATGTAAAATGTAAATACAAATATTTGTAATTCTTTATATTTGAGTTTAGTCCTTATCTTTATATGAATAGTTAAATGTGTTTTAATTTCTCTCACAATTTGTTACTTAAATTGTTTGACTAAGAACTTTGATTATCACACATTGAAATTTAGGAACACACGAATTAAATATCAATTGTTAGTCAGTTATTTAAATGCACAAGTAATATAAATAAATTATTTCATATAAAAAATAAAGTTATAAAAGATTTACTTATATAAAAGAAAAAAAAAAGTCAATAATATTTTACCTAGATTAAAATTAGATGAACCCCTTTTAAGCTCGTGGTGTACCAAATGATTAAGGGTGTGTTTAGATTAGCTGTGAAAAAAAATATTTTAATAATTGGTTATATGTATAATTGACTATTATTATAATCGTTTATAATATAATTAGTTTTATGTTTAGTTATGTTAACTAAAAAGTAATTTTAAAATAATCTGTTTCATTTAAATTGTATGAAAAAATTGATTTTATATAGTAAAATACTAAAAAGGATATGAAATAATGTATTTATACTATATAATATTTTATTATTTAGGGTTACTTTGGTAAAAACATAACATAATCAGTTTTTAAGGAAAAAAATTCAATAATGCTCAAAACTAGAGATTATGAAGAAAAGCTTTTTAATTCATGAAAAAGCTTTTTTGGCAAAAAATAATCTTTACCAAACAAGCTCTAATTTATTTCTTTATAAAGCTTTAACTATATAACATAATATAACATGTCAATATGAAAATATAAATTAAATAATAAAATTATAATATAAAATCTAAATATTCATTACCAACCTGATTCAAAACTTTAATTTTTTTATACATATTCAAAGCTTTAAATTTCATCATCTTTTTTTTAAAAAAAAAATTTGATGATGACATTACTCGTTCCGTCAAATGTTTCTTTATACACATCCATCTTATTTCAACTCCGTATTGATCTTTTTTTTTAGTTTCCCATAGCGTCCCTCACCTAAAGGTAGGAGACTAATCTCACGAGCAAAGCAGGACCCTGTAGGGCGGCAAAGCTCTCTTAACCGAGTTTTGACGCAGCTGCATATCCAAGGTTCGAACCTGAGACCCTTTGTTAAGCTATAACAGCCCTCCGCCAATTGATCTACACGCTTAGTGGTAACTCCGTATTGATCTATATTGTTAGATAGATGGTTTGGCTCAATTTATAACTTCATAAATAAAACATATTGTTAACTTTTCATCACCATTGACCAGTCTTAAAACTTCTATAGTATAGGCTCATATACTTTTATTAAATTGCTAATCTTATTTCTTCATTGATCACAACAATTTTTCTTGTTTCAATTGCTAGTATCTCTTTTCCAAATTTTGATTTTTTAAATTCTTCGAAGTTGAATATATTTCTTATACTTTGCATTTGCCCTAAAATAGCTTGAAGTTGCAATAATTGTGTTGCAAACCAAGTAATGTCATAACAGAAAACTTATTTACTTCCAATGTATTTCTTCACTAAACTTACAATTCATATGTGGTTATAAATGAAAATTGTCACACTTTGCATTATCCAATAATTTTTTGACATTTTGTTTTTTTTCTCTTTCCTCTAAGCAAAAGTTCAAATAGTGAACTGGATGTGCAAACCAATAAAGATATAGCCTCTTTTCCATCAATTTTTGACCAATCACTACACATTATTGTCACTCCCCTTTCTTTTCATGTGTCTTTTAACTTATATATCCATTCTTGCATTTTTTTATATATTTTGATTCCAAATATACATCTAAAATTCCATAAGGAGTTGAGCACTTAATTCATTTGCCTACCTCATCAACTACAATTATCAAATTATACAACCAAAGAGAGTTAGATAAACTCATAGGTAAATGTTCATAAATTATAAACTTGGATATTTCTTCTCCAAACTTCATGCTTAGTATTTTCATTAAACCATCACTAATCTTTGGATACTGAAAGACAAAACGAAACTCCCTCAATCTGGTTACATGAGTGATTGTATTTTTGGATTTGTGGGTGATTGAAGTTTAAGGTTTAGGGTGGTTTGATGAAAACACTAGGGTGGTTTGTTGAGGAATATGATGTTTACCTATGAGTTTATCTGAATTTTCTTGCCTCCATAATTTGATTGTTGTAACTGTTGAAGTAAGCCAAATAGTCAAATACCTAGCTCTTATGAGATTTCACATGTATATTTAGAATCTAACTATCAAAATATGCATCAATGGAAGATAAATTAAACAGTACATGTAAGAAAAGAGGAGTGACAATTATGAGTGATGGTTAGATTGTTGGTATAAATCATATACATATTATGAATTTTCTTATATATTACAGTAAAGGAAAATCTTTCTTAAAATTTGTTGATGCTTTTATTGTTGATAGAAGAAATACATATTATTACTTCCAGTTACTTGATAAAGTTGTGGAAGAAGTAAGAGAAGAATATATAGTTCAAGTGGTTATAGATAAAGAAAATGCATTGAAAGTAGTTGGTCAAAAATTAATGGAAAAATGCCTACATCGTTATTAGATTTCATATGCATCTCACTATTTGGACTTTTACTTTGAGGATATAGGAATAAGCGCAAAATGTGAAAAAATAATTAGACGATTCAAAGACAGTGACAATTTTCATTCATAACCACATATGTAAAGTAATTAATTAAATCTAATGAAGAAATATACTACAAGTAGAGAAATTGTTTATCATGACGTTACTTGATTTACAACCCAATTCTTGCGGCTTCAAGCTACTTTGAAGCAAAAGCAAAGTTTAATAAGTATATTCAACTCTGAAGAATTTGAAAGATCAAAATGTGGGAGAGAGAAAAAAAGACCAAGACTATCATTTGAAATGAAAAAAAAATGTTATCAGTAGTGAATTTTGAAATAAAGTTTGTGTATTGAAAGTATTTGAGCCTATCTTAAAAGTTTCAAGGCAGGTTAATGGTGATGAAAAGCTAACAATGATTTTATTTGTGAAGTTATTCACTGAGTCAAACAATTCATTCAACAAAATTCTCATTATCATTCCAAATATATAACAATAAAATAGATCATAACAGAGATGCGCGCATTATGATCTTAATTATGCATATATGTCAATATGATTTATAATTTTATGTTTTGTTATAAAATTTTATGTTTATGGCTTTATGCACAATAATTGATGAGTTTTTTGAGGTTATTTTCTTAACCTGTAACTATGTATTTGAAAAAACATTTGACAGAACTATTAAAGTCATCATCAAATTGGAAAAAAAATATAAATGACTAAATAAAAACTTTGAATCAAGTTAGTAATGAATGTTTAGATTTTATCTTATAAATGATTGTAATGAATCAGGTTAGTAATCTTAGGTAGCTCAGTTGGTAAAGACCTCTGCAATTGATTATGAGGTCTTAGGATCAAATCCCACTTTTAAACTTCCCCTTCCTCAATGTGTGTGCCATGTGTCCCCCACCTCCCCGACGTGTATAAAAATAAAATAAAATCACTTATCAATTGAAATCTTAAGAGTTTTTCGAATTAACTATCTGAAAATTATAGATAATTCATTGGTGGAACAAAATGTATAATTTAGTTTTATATATTATATTATATAGCTACTCTTTTTAAAGAAATGAGTGATTCATTTGGCATACCACAAACTGGAAGAATTTGGTGTCATCTGAATCCAGGTAAAATACTATTTATATTTGTCTCATTTTATACAATTAAATCTATTTTAACTTTACTTTTACATGATAAATAATTTATTTATATTGCTTTTTCATTTAAATAGAATGGCAATTGTAGAGTTTAATCAAACAATTTCATATGTAAATTGTGAGAAAAATTAGAGCACAATTAACTACATCCACACAAAGAAAATAAATAGACTCAAGTATAAAAAATTATAAAGACTCGTCTTTATATTCTACAATATGAAATTAAAGATGAGAAATGAAATGAAATGTTAAGAATAAATTGGAAATAGTTCCAATCCAACTAATCTTGACTAGAAGATGGTTCATTGTCTCTATGGATTGAAGAGAAGACCAACTATTAAATGAAGTACAAAATTTAAAGTGATTACCTATAATTGATGCAGATGATAAAGATATGAAAGCTAATAATAATAACGATGTAGGCTCTGATCAAATAATAGTTAATTTGATAATAATAGTTTAAATATTAGATTTTAGAATAAAAGACAGAGAAATAAGAGAGAAGGAGAATCTGTATTACTAGATCAAGTTCTGCAATGTACAAATGAGGCCTTATACAGAAGCTTCAATCATCTAATGCTAAGTCTAACTAACATGATAGAAAATAACTTAATAACAGAACTAGCTAACTAACATTGATAAACTATATCTATTTAACTTAGTGTACTAGCTAGATTTGTTGCCAGCTAGTTGAGTTTTTGTTAGCTTAATACCCTCTCGCAAGCTGGAGAATGGATGCCAAGCATTCCCAACTTGGAGGTGAGTAAATGAAAACTCTTTGGTGCCAGTGCCTTCGTGCAGAGATTAACTATTTGAGCAGTAAAAGGAATAGGGAGAAGATGAAGAATGCCTGCTTGGACCCTTTCTCTTACAATATGACAATCGATTCCTATGTGTTTGGTCCGTTCATGAAATATTGGATTGACAACTATGTGTAATGCAGACTGATTATCACAGTATAGGAGACAAAGAGTGATTAAAGACACTTGAAAATCCTTCAGGAGATATAACAACCATTGTAATTCACATGTAGCAGTGGTCATTGCTCAATATTCAACTTCAGAGGAAGACTTGGAAACTATGGCCTATTTCTTTGATTTCCAAGAAATTAAGGAATCTTCGAAAAAGACACAATATCCAGTGATTGACTTTTTGCTATCCAAACAAGCTGCCCAGTCAGAATCTGAGAATCCTTTTATTGCAAAGAAGATTTAGGGAAGAATAATCCTTTCCCTAGAGATGCTTTTATGTATTTGAGAATCCGAAGAGCAGCTTGGTGATGAGATAACATAGGTTTGGCCAGAAATTGGCTTAAGTGGTGGACTGCAAATGTGATGTCAGGCCTGAATGTGGTGAGATAAATTAGTTGGCCAATAAGTCTTCTATAAGAGGAAATATCCTCAAATGAATGGCCATCATCACTGCACAATTTCTGATCAGCAACCATAAGGGTAGAAATTAGTTTGCAGCCAAGTAATCCAACATCTTCAACAAGTTCTAGAGCATATTTTCTCTGATATATATAGAAATTCTAGTGTTGTTTCTTGCAATTTCAAGCCCCTAGAAGTATTTAAGATAGCCCAAATTCTTGATTCTAAATGCTAAATCCAGATTCTGCTTGATAGTAGTGATTTCTTGCAAATCATTCCCAACTAGAATGATATCATCAACATAAAACAAGTAGAGCTGTAAATGAGGATGCTACTTTCTTTGTGAACAAAGAATAGTTAGCTTTACTTTGTGTATATCCTTGTGCAATTAAGACAACTGAAAACTTGGAATACCACTGTCTATTAGCCTGCTTTAATCCATAGAGGGATTTTTGAAGCTTGCAAACTTGTTAAGGATTTGAAGAGTGGAATCTTGGGAGCAAAGTCATATATACGTCTTCATTTAAAATTCTATGGAGGAATGCATTGTTGACATCTAACTGATGCAAATGCCATTCCTGAATAGAAGCTAAGGCCAAAAGTACTCGTACAGTAGTTATTTTTGTAAGAACAGAAAACGTTTCAAAAAAATCCAAGGCCTAGGCTACCAATCTAGATTTGTGCTTTTCAATCCTACCATCTGATTTGTACTTCACACAATACACCCACTTATAGCCTACTGGCTGCTTACTAGGATTTGCCATGGAATGTGAATTAAAAAGAAAAAGAATGAAACTTTCACAATTTTGTGAAGAACAAGTGAGGCAAAGTAAAACTTTCACAAGGAAATCTCTGATATCATATTAGATTTCAGAATAAAAGACAGAGAAATAAGAGAGAAGGAGAATATGTATTTCTAGATCAAGCTCAACAATGTACAAATGAGGCTTTATATAGAAGCTTCAATCATCTAATGCTAAGTCTAACTAACATAACAGAAAATAACAAAATAACAGAACTAGTTAACAAACTTATAAACTATCTCTACTTAACTTAGTGTACCAGCTAGATTTGTTGCCAATTGGTTGAGATTTTGTTAGCTTAATATTAAGTTTACATGTTACAATAGTGTTAATGATGGAGGTAATATAGAAGTTAAAGAAAGTGATCACAATGTTGATGAACATAGACAAAAAAGATCCATATTAAGACATACCATACAATCGACGTGACAAGAGTTTATCTAAAATGGAAAGATTTATGGAGTTGAATGGCCCCAGCTCCTCCCTCTTAAAGAAATAAATTGGAATGTAAGTAATCACAACTTTCCAAAATGTCAGCTAGCATATTTGGTGCACTTATTACTCGTCTATATTGATACAACTTAGCTCAAGCAGAAATCATATAATATATAAAGAGAATGCATATACTTTTAAATTATGATATGTGTCACTCTGACATGGTAGTACATGTATAAAATGTTGTCATGTGACAAATACGTACTCTTAATAACTGTCATGTGACATATCACGCTACAGTTTAAATGACAAGTGTACATATATCGTTACATTGAAAAAATCATGTCATGCTGGAAAAAAAAATTAAAGACTAGAAAATAAATAAAAATTTGAAATTTGTAAGTTTTATTTTATTATGTTTGTAATATTTCATAATTTTTTACTTTTAATATTATCCTGTGAGAGTTAAATATTCTCTATAAGTAAAGATATAAGATTATTTTTTTTACTTAATATTAATTTTATTTATTATATGATCTTTAATATTATATTCTACATAGTAAGCAAAAATAATTTAAGCTATTCAAGGAACATTCGATGTTTTTATACTCAAAATATTGTGAACAGATGGAGAATTGTTAATTCAAATCTTAGATTTTGAAAGGTATTCCTATTTTTGAGAATTCAGTGGCAAATACTCAGTGTAACTATATAAGCTCTACTACTTTTCTCAATTAACATTTAGCAAAATACTTGCCTGTTTGGCCATATGCAAAGCCAGTTGCTTTTGTTCGTTGGAAAATCAGTGGAACTATGGGCTCTACAGTCTCAGCATAGACCTAGAAAAAAGAATAAAAAGTGAAACCACCGGAATTATTAGTCAACGTGATTAAAATAACAAGAGCTAGTTATACACTAACTTCGTCGTTTGAAACATCTTCATTCAGCCCAGCTTCAAAAACAAACTCATGTTTCACAACATATTTTGTTAAGTCAACCTGCAGACATAGTTGAAGTTAAAATAAAATTCAGAAAAGGCACAACACCTATAGGTTCTATGTCTAAGAAGTGATGAATGTACTAATTGCAACGCAAATGTATCAACATCTGTTAGAATATTGTCAATGAATGGATCCAGTCGGTAATTGTCTCTCTCACAGGCTGAGAGTAATTGGGAAATATAGAGTGCTATATGGAATTGATTAGCAAAAGATCATAGAATGAGGAAGAGAGTTTTTTAAAAATTAGTAACACTGGGTTGAACTACATTGAATTGAAGCATTAACAAGATAAGTTGTCCTTGTTCATGTAGATTTTTTGGACAATCTACCTCACCTTGAGTTTTCTTCCATGAACTGTGAGAGAATTTGAATCTATGGTAATAATGTCTTCCTCTTTCTTTGCTATTTCCTTCTTATTTAGTGGTCTCTTGCGAATCTGCGGCAGTAACTAGTCAGTAGCACTCTCTGTCAAAAATCAATCTAATCAAGCAAAGAAAGGCGGCTTATGTTTACAATAAAAATCTAAAAAAAAATATGAAGCATGAAAAAGAAAAGCACAGCAACGAACAAGGAGCACATCACAACTTTGATTTTGCAACATTGTTTGCTCTCTCTGTATTTGCAGAGAAACTTATAAGGAGATTGTTTTCATGCAAGCCGCGATATTTGTTTGCAAGCCCTTGAACTTGAAGTATTCCTCCACCGTAAGACCCAAACTCGAACCATCTTCCCTGAGAAGCTGAGTCTTCCAATCACGCTCATCCTCTTCAAAATTCCCAATCAATCTCAAGACACAAGAGAGAGATGGAGAAAGAGAGAGCGTACCCGTTACGAAGGTGGTGGTGCAGGAGTAAGAAGATATATAGCTAATTAATAAATACTTTTAGTGGTTATGAAAACCAGAATTGTTTTATGAAATATTCAAATTTTTTAAAAAAATTATTTTAAATTCATAACAAAATATCTTTACAACACTCTATAACAAACTTTTTATTTTTACATAACTTTATCGAAAACAAACTGTGCTACCCTATCCTATCTAGGTGCTATCTAATAATATACACATCGCAAAAGAAAAGTATATGATACTTTTTCAATTTTGATAATTAATTTCGGTTAAAATTAGATCAACAGCTGGGGTAGTTCATTGGGAACTTGTTCTTATGGTAACACCTCTACAGCCACCTCATTGTCATCGGCGACTCTAACCCCCAACCAATGATCGGACCCTGACCGACTGCGGCACAGGCATCAAGGGGAAGTCTCCTCTGGCACCTCCCGCTTCTTGTTTCTTCTTCCTCAGACCCTGGTTGTGAGAGTTGGTTGGAAGGGTGGTAGTTTTTGGCAATGAGAAGTTAGGGTGGAGCTAGGCAGCGAAGTAGGACGTCGAGGTCGTAATATGGTGAGTGGTGCCTAGACCTAAATTGCGACAGAATTATCCTTAGTCGTAGATCTCCCATGGCCACCTCCATAAGATCTCCCACTAGCCATGGTCGAAGTTCTCTTTTCGCCCAGATCTGCAAGTCCCTTCACCCATATCTGCCCCCAACCACTCGAGCTTTGCTGGTTCACGGACGACGTTGGTTCTCGGACGAAGCCAGTTGAACACCACCACACTCGAATGATTGAGGCTCGTGGTTGTTTGGTGGTGCATGGTAGCTCTGAGGATGACGCCAGCTTGAACCTCAAACTTGTGGTGGTGGTTGGCTGGTTCGCAGCTATGGCGAAATACAGTCATTTCATCAACGCACCACCACGAGTTAGATCTAGCCACCATGAGTCAGATCTGTCCACCGTGACTCAGAGGGTGATGTGGCTGTGGTTTGTTAGGAAGTGGATATACGCAACGATAGGGTTTGGTGGGGCGGTAGAGGACGGCTCTGACAGTGGTTGGAGTGGTGGCATTGGTTGGACGTCGTTGTGGCTTGGATGTGGAGTTGAGGGTGGTAGTGATGGTGGTGACAGTGGAGAGAGGAAGGGTGGTGATGGTGGTGGTGGTGGTGGTGGTGGTGATGGTGATGGTGGTGGTAGAGTTTGTAAAAAAAACATAAAACAAAAAAAAACCAACATTTTTCAACCAAATGTTCTTTATATTCACCTACCACTGAAATATGGTCATTTTGAGTGATGCACCATAAATGATCATCAAACCTCATATTCTTTCATTTCAATAACTTAAGAAGATGCATAGTCACATCTACCATCTTATCAATATCAGTAAAGATAAGAACACGATTTTGAAACGGGGTGTGATAGCAAACGCTCTACAACATTAACGCTTGAGTCGTTGCAGTGTTGTTAATTTTTTTTCATATTTATTTAAACAAAACGTACATGTATCTCAAAGAAAATTTATCATCTATAGCACAAAATGTGAGTAAACTATCACTTTACTCCATAAAATTATACGCACGCTATCACATTACCAATCCCACTAACTTTCAAGTAGAAAAAATATGACAACTTAATCACTTGTAACGGTAAAAGCTTCACAAACGTCGACCCTTTACTTTTACCGTCTTTTAGGATTTGCCATTGTTTTGGATGTTCAAACCACCGTTCTTATATGCACAATCAATTGCCATCGTTTAAAGTTCGGGTTTTCGATTTTTGAAAAGATGCTTCTTGAATAACTATCATAGAGATAAAAAAGAAGGGGAAATGATTTTGAAGGAAGATGAGTCGCACGTCGTTGGCACTTTTAAAAATAAGTGCCAACCTGGATCCTACATGGAAAACAACTCCTTCTTCCATCAGAAACACGAACAGATTATAGAATAGGCGCGTCTTATGACTTCTGAGTTTGACAATACAATTGAACACAGGGCGGTGTCCAGTTATTCTATTGTTTTTTTAATACTTGTTATTGGGCTACTCTCTTTAGTTGTAGTTTTAAAATACTCTTTCCGGCCCATCTCACCACCCGTGGGCCAAGGTGGGTTGGGTCCCGGAAACCCATGGACTATTTAGTACGACTACGAAGACCAAAAAAAAAGGTCTACCTTTCATTGCATTGAGGTTGTGACCGATGAATCACAAAGTACTCCTCCTGTCTCCTGCCTTACCTAACCCAGGGTATGCCAATGACATAGCACGTTGACGTGGATCTGAAGGGAGATGCTGAATAAATAAAGCCATCACTTGAAGCTTTTGGTCTTGATTGCTACTTTTGTGTCGTATAAATATAATAGAGTCCTGCCTGTTCTGGTATCGATCGAATGCACCTACAGTCTTTTGCTGATAGTTTGACTAGGTCTATATTTAATAATGCTTTCAGCTTTCTTCAAACAATTACTGTGTTTCTTTCCTTTTGGGCCTGCAGTACCGTTGTTCACTTCAGTTTTTCTTTTCATTTTTGTACAGTGGGGGGTTGGGTAGTTATTTGATTCTTTGAACGATCTCTCTCAACCTTCTTCAGCATTAGCAATTACTGGATTGGTGAGTGATGTTGGCTAAGTATTGGTGCTATGATGAGCAAACTAGAATGAAATTTGTTGCTTTTCATTTTATTCATTTCTCTATATCTTAGCTCTAGAAGCCATCTAAACTCAAGTGTTCTGATAATTACATTAGGCTGTGGTAGACACCACCAGAGTGACAATGACTATACAATAAGATATAGAGAAACCTATTATAAAGTACACTAACTATGCAAAATATCTTTCCATGTAATTGAAGTTAACAATTTTTTTTACAATGATAACACAAATATAAAATTTAAGACCTCCTAAAAATTACTTAAATCTTTAACATTTAGTCCACTATCAATAACTTAATAAAGTTTCGTGAGTTAATCTCTATCTTTTTCCCGCAAGGCAAGAACATAAAGCTGAAATTGAGCAAGGAGAAAGGGGTTAAATTTATATTAAAAAGTGGATGAAGGGGGAAGGAGGAGGGAAATAGTGGGTGTAATGAGGAATTAAGGATGACCAACGTCCCAACCTTCTTCATGTGCTAGGTGGTGCAAAGGCCACCTAACTTCCTTGAGTCTACAATCTACATAATTTCCTTCCCACTTCTCAAGTCTTCACAGTCAACATTTGAACTAATCGTGACGGGTGGGTCTGACTATCTGTTACACGTTCTGGTTCAGCTACTATACTTTTGAAAAACAAGCAAAAATAGACTCACTGACCCTCTCTTTCTCTTTCTCTTTTTCCCCTCAATCTAAAGCCAGGGGATTCTGTCTCAAACCTTTCTTGATCAGCTTAGTTAGTGTACAGCTCACTCACTCACTCAGAACTCAGAAGAGCCATGGTATGTATACTATCCCTTTTTTTTTTTTTTTGCTTCATTTCCTTTTGTTGTTTCGATAGCCAAGTCAACAGTCTTTCTTTCAGGGCTTAACTTATATTTATAGGTAAGTTTAGGTAACAATTGTCTTCATCTTTTTCTGCCGGTTGGTGCAGTTTCTTACAACTTTGATGTTTTGGTCATTGGTGAGGCTTCTGACATCGCTAATTGGTGAGCCTGCCTCATCATTCTCAACCTTGCTGTACTACAGCGGTCTTCTGCCACACAATGTGGTTCTGCTAAGAATGGTTCGACACGAGTTGCTTGATCAAGAAAATTACCTCTTTAATTTTCTCATCAATTTCATGAGTTGCTTTTGCTGAACTTCGGCCAACACTTCGATACTTTCTTTCAAATCTTCATTTTCTGGGTTTATTATATCCAATGGAATAAAATAAAAGAAATAAATAAATTAGGAAAACCATCGTTTCGTTTTGAGTGACAAAACCATGAATAACTGCGTTTGATGCGATTGTACGTTGTAACCTTAGTCATTGGTGATATTATTGCGACTGATGCTTTATATGCACGCAATTTAATGATGTGATATATTACAATCTAATTGGTTTTAGAGAATATTGAAAATTAATTTAATGTTTCCAGTGTTTTCAATAGTGTAGTTGTCAGGACAAATTTAGCAAATTGAACTTCATAGCAATCGCAAGGGAAAGATACAGAGATACCAAGATTAGGCACATAACATGCTGATAATTGACGAGTTTTTTTTTTTTTTTTCTAAAAATGACATTTGCACATTTTTTTTTATATCAAACCTTTTCAAGTTCTTTCTTTTTTTAAAAAAAGAGATAAAGTAAATATTAAAAATTGTATTTTCGTAAAGAAAAATGAAATATTTTGATGTAAATAAAAGATGTACAAATATCATCACTTTTTTTTAAACACTAAATTGATTTGGTTATCAAGTAAACTTTATTACGCCTTCTTTGATCTTAAACTCAAACAAAGCTATCATTCACTAGCTTTTTTTGTTTTCCTTATAATGTGATAATTGGAAAGTGGACCGTATCAATTTGGTCACTCCAGTGGAAGGCAAAAAACTCAACAAAACATAATTTGACCCATTGTAAGCAAAGGCTAAAGTTAGGAGATTGTTGACCTTATGAGCCCAATTAGTTTGGGTAAGTTCAATTAGGGGTGTCAAAATGAGTCAGGTTTAATGGGTCAGTCCGATTAGTCCGATAAAATAAATGGATTAAACTAGTAAAATACTAGTTCGAAACTTACATGATCTGAATGGGTTGAGCCAGAATAGGTCGATCCAAGATAGCCGGGTCCACCATTTTTTTAATACTACATAAAGTTAAATGGGTTTGAATTGATCGACAAAATACTTGGTACGAAATTTATGTTGTCCAAATGGACCGGCTTGAAAATAACCCGAACCCAAATGAGCCGGTTAAGCCCGTTTTGACACCCCTAAGTCCAATTACGTCCTAGGACCTAACTCAACTCAACCAACTCAATCTAGACCAGCTACCTCAACCCAACTTTGAAAGGTCAGAAACATATCCCCATGTGACTCGATTTGGCCAAGGTCTGCAGCCTTAATCCAATGACAAAGTTCAACAATCAGGAGGAAAATTTTGGGATCCTATCATATGTATAGGCTAGACGAACCATCCAAATTCATCTCTAGCACTCCCTTCTCTCGAATTGGTAAGTATTTTGGTCAATTTTGGAAACTTATAAGAAGGCTCTAGCAGGGCATGTTCCACTTAAAAATCTAGACACTTAACCTAGCTTTTGCCTTGATAGCCTAGGTCTTGGGAGTCCTCACCACAACCTCCCTAGTAGGTCCTCGGCGAGCCTTCCTTGGTCTATAAACCTAGGTCTCGAAGTCTGGATGGAACAAAAAATATAACCTTTTGTAAATATACTTACTACTCAAGGTGGAATACATAAAGTAAATAGAAAATGGTTCATGCACATGTTCTTATCTCACAAATAACATAAAGAAAATGATGTTCGTCGTTGATAGAAAAAGTAAGAGAATGAAAAAAAAAATAGTTGAAAAGATAGAATATGATATTTGTGTATAAAAATAATTTGTGTAAATAATAGAATTCAAAGTAAACTAAAATAATACTTGCATTTTTTTTTCGAAATTAAGAACCTTATGAAGGTTGGTGGTGCCACACCCCATGATCAAGCCACTTCCCTTTTCTTTTACCAATCTCAATCAAGCTAACGTGGTTTAATTACTTTAATTTCTGACAAAGACACTTTAAATTAAATTCTGTTTTCTTCCCTATAAATTCCGAAGGTCAGACGGCCTTGTCTATTTTTCTTTGCAATCCTTAATCAGGTTTAATTGTAAACCTTTTATTTTCGATTTATTATTAAAATGAAAAATATATCAATTATTACATTATAAAACATTATCTATTGTAAAAATAAATTTTTTAGTTATTATAATAATATATATGACACATTTTTTTATATGAATATATGACATATTTTTATTAATTAATCCTATGAAAGATTTTACACTAATGTTGGGTAAACATTGAGGCAGAGTCTCATCCATACCGCTTGATGTCACAAAATAGTAGTTATTTATTTATTTACGTAAATTTATTTATTTGCATAGGATATATATCAATTTTATTTTCCTCTTCACAAAAAGATATATAAGGAACTGACGATGGGTTGGACAAAATTGGTCGGTTGGTATATTCTTCTAACTTATTCATGTGGAAGTTATTGCTTTTTCTTTTCCAGGTATTAGTCAATTTAGTCTAACTAATAATTATATCCTTAATATAAAAAAACAACATAATGCATCCAACAGCCAACATTAATTTTAAATTAACTTGTCTTAAATTAACTTGTCTTCTTCAACTAGGATAATGAAATTTAAGAAATCATTTCTATCACATTAACGATATAAGCAATTAATGTTTTTTCCCCTTATTGGTAGTATAGTTAAGTTGGGTGGAATAAGAACTAATTTATACAAATTTTAATTAAATAATATTTATTGTTCAATCAAAAGCAAATTATTTATGTTAGGATATTTAATTTTTTTTCTCATGTGGCCGAATATGACAACATTAATATTTCATTTTAATATAATAATAACGCACTTAACCACTCATCATATAATCTAACCTCTAAAGATTCAATTAATGTTTTTCTATAACTATTTTATTTTTCATAAAAAATAAAATAAACTATAATAGATTTTGATTAAAAAATAATGATAGTGACCCTATGAGGCTATGACTGTCGAGAATGAATTTACTGTGGTATTACTGAATAGTTGTCACCCAAACTCAATATTTGTTGCTGTAAAAAAAACTCAATAAAAAAAAACTCAATATTTGTTGTTGACTTTTTTAAAAATAAAAGGTGCTTCTAGTTCTATTTGAAATTGTATAAAAAAATATATAGTTAATACTAATATATTATTTTTAATTTAATATTTCGGTATTTTTTTTTACAAAGTTTTCTCATATTTTTTAAGTGAAAGACTAATTGCTATTCGAGATATTAAGGATATCCTTCATTACACAAATGTTTTTCCATAAATTTAAACTTTAAATATTACATAAATCCCTCAACTTAGCTTAAACTTATTTAACACTTAATCCATCCATTATGAGTAGAGTTATTACTCAATACTCTAGCATTTGATTTGACGTGTAAAATTTTTAAATATTACCATTGAAATCATTATTTTTATAATATAATAATAATAATACAAAATATGTTTATTAGTCAATTAATTTCTTAACACAATCATTATACAGGAAAATATTTTATGTACACAAAAAATATACACATGATATTTATAATGTATGTTTATATGAGAAAGATATCAAATCAAGATGTATATGATTATAATTTTTTTACAAAATATAAAATGAGTTTGTGAGTGAATTGAAAAAAAGTTAGAGTATAAGTGCATGTTTGACTACAATTATTTTAGCTTAAATTAGTTTTTTTTTAGAAAAAAACTGTTTCAATAGTGTTTAATCATGTTTGAAAAAATCAACTTTAGTTTTTGTACGAAATTCAATGTAAAATAAAAGCTTTTTTAAGTTAATTTTTATAATGCTGAGGATTGAAACTTATGATTCTAACTTATAGATTATTCCTTACATTTTGATATGTAAATATCATTTTGTTCTCAATCAAATAACTTTTTTAATCATTTTATACATATTTTAATAATTTAATATATAAAAGTAGTTCTTTTTTATATTAACCAAACGAAATAGATTAATTTAAAATTAACTTTTCAAATTTAATATATCTAAATATAAAAATAAATCGATTATAATATATTATAACAAAAAAATTTTATACAATAATCGATTATAATATTAATCGATTATTGAAATAATCAAAATTTTCACAACTAAATTAAACACACACTAAAAAGTTAGACGAATAATAAAATTAATATAATAATAATCATATTTAAAAAAAAACTGTTATTTAGCTGGATTATATATTTTTTTATTATTCGGAAATGGATTCTTTCCACAAGACAATCAAAGGCCAGAAGATCAACAATACAGAGAGGGGCCTCGTCGAGCCATCACCAAGCCAAACACATAGCTCATGGTCCCTGGCATAAGAGATTTAATTGGATTATAGATTTTTAAACTGGATAATATTGATAGATTTTGTTTTTTTTGCAATAGCCAGATTTAACTAAAAATATCAAATTTATTTTATTCCTTTCTAATTTTCGGAGGTTCTATATTATATAGTAAATATAGTAGCAACATATATTCTACAAATAATAATAATAATAATAATTTGAAAGTTCCTATATTTTCCTGTCATATAATTTATAAGAAATAGTAAATTACAGAATTTATAAGAAATAGTAAATTATAGAGGAAGACACAAGATTTTTTCCAAGTTTTTTTTATTAAAAAAGATATTTTTAAAAATTTTGTTAACAACACTTGTTAACAAATTTAAAATATTTTTTATTAAAACAAGATAAATAATAATTTTTTTATTTTTAACGTATTAAATATCTTATTTTTATTAAAAAAATATTTTAACTTATTTAATAAATGTCTTTAAAACATTTATTAATTTTTTTTAAAATGCATATTCTTGCGAAATTTCCCGGTTCAGGTTTAAACCGTTAAATACTTAAACCACTGACACAACGGCTCTTAACCCCCTGCCCCTTTTGTCCCCTACCCAATAGTACCCACTTCATCTTCACCGTAACGCGATCCAGCTCAGCATAGATTCCCATCCACTTTAGATCCTCACTGTCCATTACTTTAAATCTAACTAGCCAAGCCACTCCATTCCATCTCAGATCCAATTTTCATCCGCACCAGAACAAAACGCATTCAACTACCGAAAATACCCCTTTAACGTTCGTGTTTAACTTCGTCTTAATTGAAAAAGCCAAAGGTCATTATCGTCGTAATTGAAGCGCCTTCACAAAGATCCTTTTCTGAATTTGGAAATTTCTCTCTATTTATTTTCATTTATTTATTTATATTATATATTATTTTTTTTCTCTCTCTCTTCTTCTTCTTCTTCTTCTTCTAATCTTCTTCCACTGCAGCATAGTGCTCCGTGCGGTTACTCTCTGACTCTGGCTCAGGCTTCGTCAATGGTGAATCTCGCATTTTGAGCTCCCAAGTCAAATAGCTCACTGAGTCAAATCACCAAGTCGAACACCAACACGGTTTGAGATCTTCCAACATGTTGGACGGGCTACTTGGCAGAGGCTTCGCCGCAAAATGGTTCGCCCTGTGGTTAATTCTCTGTGTGCTTTACTTGTTTGTTTGTAATCTGATTCGGTTTCTGATGAAGAAAGAGTGTGGGGATTTGAGAATGTGGTTATGATGATGCGCGTTCTCTTCTTCTGTTTCTGTATTTTTCAGCAAATCGTTGATCAAAATGACCAATAGTCGGATCGATGCGATAAGGAGGAAGAGAAGGGCGACAGAGAAGTTTCTGAAGAAAGACATCGCTGATCTGCTGCTCAATGGTCTTGATATTAATGCTTACGGAAGGGTAATTCATTCTTTGTTTTCTTTTATCTTTTTTGTATTTTTGTTTAGTGCAATTTCTGGATTCGGTTAGGTTAGATTCTTCACTAGGCACGATCTCTGGATCAATATGGTGATTTGTGAGGGTTGTTGTGCCTTGAAAAGAGCATGCTAGTTTTCATTCAATTTGAATGGTAGCTTATATGAGAATGAGACTTTCGATTGTGTCAACAGTTATTTGCTTTTGCTTCATGAAATTGTCTCAATTAAGTATTATATTGTTTGCGAGGTGGTCAAACAGGCTGAAGGACTCATGGTTGAGTTGACACTGTCATCATGTTATGATTTTGTTGAGCAATCCTGTGATTTTGTGTTGAAGCACATCTCAGTCATGCAGAAACTGAGGTATGAGTTTGTTTTAATGATTTCTGCTTAGATATTGATGTCATTTCCTTTTTTCTTAAAAAAAAATGTTTTTGTATATTTTATTTTTCATTTGAACCCAGAACTATGGCTGATAAAGTCAATCTGCCAGATTTGTTCTGAGTATTATAATTGCTTATGCCCAAAAACAAACTTTACTGTGATATCATCAATAGCTTTTCTTTTCCTCCTTGTGTGCTCAACAAATATAATTGTAGAAATTGCATCATTTTTAGGGGAAAAGATTTTCCATTTTCTGTCTATGACGCTGCCATGATTTCTGAAAGAAAAACAGCTTTGTTTTACCCAAAAAAAAAAAAAAACAGTTTTAATGGTCTCATCAACACAGAGAGCACTAACCCAGAAATATGGGTGTGCATCTACAGATTTACATGCGTGCAGCTGAACATAGCTTTAGCCTTTGTGCGTGCAGTTTTTCTATGTTAGGCACCATCATATAAATTGGTTGAAACGATAATCGAATCTTTTAATAATGATTTTGGTGTGATGAACTGCTCAGAATCAAATGACACCTTTAGTTTATGTTGTAGGAGGCGGAGGAGGTATGTTTGAAAACAGTTAATGTGGAATGCTGATGTTGAATTTCATGTCTTCTTTTATTTATTTATTTTTTGGGTTCATTGATATGGATTGCTTGGACAACTGTAGTGTCACAATTATCCCAAAATTCTTATGGTTGGGTAGCCGTTTCAAAATTTTCCTTTAATTTAGAACTTGAATAATCGACATAACTGGTTCCATTTCTTTTACAGTGGTTGCCCTGAGGAATGTAGGGAGGCTGTATCATCTCTGATGTTTGCTGCTGCAAGATTTTCTGATTTACCAGAGTTACGTGACCTTAGGCAAATATTTCAGGAAAGATATGGGAATTCCCTAGAATGCTATATCAATCAAAAGGTGACTATTCATGTTTTTATTTTTATTATAACTGTTGAAAACGTGTAAATATCTTTTGTATATCTTTTGTATTTATGTAGTTTCCTTTTATAGGCTAATCAAATCATAACCCTAATCTTTGTATTTATTATCATAGTTCTATATAAACAGCTCTCTATCGTGTAGTTGAAGCACGCGGTTTCATTATATGTCTCTCTTCCTTTTCTCTCTTTTAACATGGTATCTAGAGCCTAAAGAGAGGCAACCCTAGAACCGCGCATACCCTGTGGGTCCACTGCCCTCCGGTGAAAATTTTTCCGGCCAACCGTGTTTCCCTTCCGGTTTGCCAACCTTTCTCCCTTGCCGTGACGTCTTTCCGGCGCCCTTTTTCTCCCTGTTCGCCGTTGCCATCGCCGTTCGCCGCCGTCCGCTGCCTCCTTTCCGGCCGCCGACCTCACCACTAGAACCGCCTTCCACCGACCGGCCAGACCCCAGAAGCCCAGCCCCAACGCCGCCGTAACGCGCCCCCACGCGCTGCCCTTCGCCGCAGCCAAACAGCCACCGCGCGGTCAGTTTTCCGGAGCGTGACGGCGCGTCCGGCAGCCCCTCCGGCCGCCGTTTCTCTTGTCTGACTCGTCTTGGTCTCCTCTACGCCGATCTGCCCTCAGATCCTTGTTCTCTTGCGTTGGATTTTTCAGATATCTTGTGTTTTTCATTTTTGCCCCTTATATTCTGACCTATGGCGAGTTCTACCTCTCCAGATGGCTCTAAAGATCATCCCAAGGCTGAGCCTCCTGTTTTCACAAGTTACCTCCATACCCCTTTCTCTGCTGATAAATTAGATGGCAACAACTATGATACTTGGGCTTCAGACATCAAGTTGTGGCTTGAAAGTCAAGGCTATGAAGACCACCTCACCACTGACCTTACCTCTATACCTGCGGTGGAACAACCCAGGTGGAAGAAAATTGATAAATAGTTGTGCGTTGTGATCAAGTCTACCATTCACTCCTCTCTCAAGCAGATCTTCCATGCTCAGACCACTTGTGCTTCAATTTGGAAACAAGCCAAGGTTCTTTACACTAATGACACTCAGCGACTATATGGGATTTGTCACAACCTCATGAGTATTATTGCTCCTCGTCAGTTTGATGGCCCTATGTCTGCTTATTTGGGTAAGGTTCATGGTGCTCTCCATGATTTCAATGAGTTGCTACCTCCTGCTGCTACCCCAGCCCAAGAACTCGAGCAACGTGGCACCTTCTTCATGCTCATGGCCTTGTATGGGTTACCTCTAGAATATTTTGCCAATCGTGATCAGATTTTGGGTTCGCCTACTATTCCTACTCTGTTCTCAGCTTGGTCTACTTTGCTTCGGGTCCCAGCGAAGCAACCCTCTGGTTCTGTCCTAGCTCCGGCTCCAGTTGATACTTCTGCCCTCATCTCCCAAAGTGCCAATCGTGGTCGTTCTCGCTCTGGCACCTCGGGTAGGCCCCGTCCGAAGTGTACATTCTGTAACAAGTTGGGTCATACTGAGGATCGTTGTTGGACCAAGAATGGCCGTCCTCCACGGGCTGCCAATATTGCCCAGGCCACTATACCTGATTTACCTGAGTCTTCTGCTTCACCGACTCCATCTCTGGCAGCCTATGCAGATTTTTTGAAATGATTTGAGCAACAACAGGCTTCTAACTTTACTACATCTGTTGAGCACACTGATAATGCATTTGCTTGTCTCTCTCAATCTCCACCATTAGGTCCTTCGGTACTTGACTCTGGTGCATCTGACCATATCTCTGGTAATAAACGTCTTTTCTCCAAATTCTCTACCTCTGGCTATTTACCTATAATTACTTTAGCAACTGGTTCCCAAACACAGCCCGAAGGGATTGACACTGTCCATCCCCTCCCTTCTCTGTCTGTTGATTCTGTTCTTTATGTCCCTGGTTGTCCTTTTAATTTACTTTCTATTAGTCGTTTGACCCATTCTTTAGATTGTCGCATTAGTTTCACTAAAGACTCTGTCATTTTGCAGGACCGGAGTTCGGGACGGATGATTGGCGCCGGATGTGAGTCTAATGGCCTTTACCAGCTCTCTGCCACCTCTCGTGTGTGCTCTGTTACAGATTCTCCTCTCACCATCCATGTTCAGTTGGGTCATCCTAGTCTTGCCAAGCTACAACAAATGGTGCCAACCTTTTCTAAATTATCTACTTTACCTTGTGAGTCGTGTCAACTTAGGAAACACACCCGTAATTCGTTTCCCGATAGTGTGTGTCGTCGAGCTGCGTCTCCTTTTGCTTTAGTGCATTCTGATATTTGTGGTCCTAGTCGTGTTGAGTCTACTTTTGGGTCAAAATACTTTGTTATTTTCATTGATGATTATTCTCGGTGGTACTTGGTTATTTTTAATGAAAAACAGATCAGAGTTGTTTTTAATTTTTAAGATCTTTTATAATGAAATCAAAACTCAGTTTGGTGTTCCGATTCGTATTTTGCGTAGTGACAATGCCCGTGAATTTTTGTCTCACAATTTTCAAACTTTTATGGCATCTCATGGCGTTCTTCACCAAACATCCTGTGCTTATACCCCTCAACAAAATAGGGTTGCTGAGCACAAAAATAGACATCTTATTGAAACAACTCGGACCCTTTTGTACCATGGTCATGTTCCCTTTCATTTTTGGGGCGATGCGGTTCTTACTGCTTACTATTTGATTAATCGTATGCCCTCTTCTGTTCTTGGTAACCGGGTCCCCCATTCTGTTTTGTTCCCTCACCAACCCCTCCACTCTCTTCCGCCTCGTGTCTTTGGGTCAACATGTTTTGTCCATAATTTCACTCCCGGTCTTGACAAACTGTCTGCTCACTCCATCAAATGTGTTTTTCTTGGTTACCATCGGTCTCAAAAGGGTTATAGGTGTTTTTCACCCACTCTTAAGCGTTATCTAGTCTCTGCCGATGTTACATTCTTCGAGTCTGTTCCTTTCTTTGAGTCTCCTGACTTGCCTCTTCCACCCATCACTGAGGTCCTCCCTACTTTTCCTCCTCTTGTCCCTGTTGACCATGCTCCATCACCACCTTCTCCTGTTGGTACCCCGGTCCCTACTACTGGCCTTCTCCAGGTTTATCGTCGTCGGCCACAACCACCACCACCACTACCACCACCACGATCAGAGGTTGTAGAGATTATTGAAGCTCCTTTGGACTCTCATCCGGCACTACTTCCTTTACCAGCTTCGGCACTGCCTCCTGCGTCAGACCTTCCCATTGCTCTTCGAAAAAGTATTCGATCCACTTGTAACCCTTCTCCTCACTATATTAATCTCAGTTACCATCGCCTTTCTTTATTGCATTATGCTTGCCTTTCCACCTTGTCTTCTGTGTCTATTCCTAAATCTCTAGGTGAAGCTTTATCCCATCCTGGGTGGCGACAAGCAATGATTGATGAAATGTGTGCACTTCAGAGCAGTGGTACTTGGGAACTTGTTCCTCTTCCTCCTGGGAAGTCTGTTGTCGGTTGCCGGTGGATTTATACGGTCAAGGTTGGCCCTGATGGCACTCTTGATCGCCTAAAGGCTCGTTTGGTGGCAAAGGGGTATACCCAGATATTTGGTTTGGATTATGGCGACACTTTCTCACCAGTGGCGAAGATGGCTTCTGTTCGGCTTTTTCTGTCTATGGCCGCTATTCGCCATTGGTCCCTTCATCAGCTGGATATCAAGAATGCTTTTCTTCATGGTGATCTGGAAGAAGAAGTCTACATGGAGCAACCTCCAGGGTTTGTTGCTCAGGGGGAGTCTTCTGGCCTCGTTTGTCGTCTACACAAGTCCTTGGATGGTCTCAAACAATCTCCCGGCTTGGTTTGGTCAATTCAAGATCTTGTTGTGCGTGCGATTTGGTATGACTGCAGTGAGGCCGACCACTCTGTTTTCTATCGCCATACGGTCCGAGGTTGTATCTATTTGATTGTGTATGTGGACGACATTGTTATCACCGGCAGTGATCACCAAGGTATAACTCAGATAAAACAGCATCTCTGTCATCACTTTCAGACCAAAGATCTTGGTAAACTTCGTTATTTCTTGGGAATTAAAGTGGCACAATCCAAGGATGGCATAGTAATCTCACAAAGGAAGTATGCTATGGATATTCTTGAGGAAACAGGACTATTGAATGGAAAGCCGGTTGACACCCCTATGGATCCCAATGTTAGACTTTTACCGGATCAGGGGGAGCCACTTTCAGACCAAGGAAGATATTGACGATTGATTGAAAAACTTAACTATCTTACTGTTACCCGTCCAGATATCTCCTTTGCGGTGAGTGTAGTGAGCCAATTTTTAAACTCACCTTGTGAAGGGCATTGGGATGCAGTGATTCGTATTCTCAGATATATTAAGGGAGCTCCAGGAAAAGGCCTTGTTTATGAAGACAAAGGACACACTCAGATTGTAAGGTACTCGATGATGACGATTGGGCAGGTTCTCCTATTGATAGGAGATCCACTTCTGGTTATTGTGTATCCATTAGGGGTACTCTGATTTCCTGGAAAAGTAAGAAACAAAATGTGGTTGCAAGATCAAGTGCCGAAGCAGAATATCGAGCCATGGCCTCAGCTACTTGCGAGCTCATTTGGTTAAAACAGCTTCTTAAATAGCAGTTTGGAAATGTTATGCAAATGACTCTTATTTGTGATAATCAAGCTGCTTTGCATATTGCTTCCAATCCAGTATTTCATGAGAGGACCAAACACATTGAGATAGACTGTCACTTTATCAGAGAAAAGATATTGTCTGGAGACATCACCACTAGCTTCATCAATTCAAATGATCAACTGGCAGATGTTTTCACTAAGTCTTTGAGAGGTCCTCGAATAAACTATATTTGTAACAAGCTTGGTATATATGACTTATATGCTCCAGCTTGAGGGGGAGTGTTGAAAACGTGTAAATATCTTTTGTATATCTTTTGTATTTATGTAGTTTCTTTGTATAGGCTAATCAAATCATAACCCTAATTTTTGTATTTATTATCATAGTTCTATATAAACAGCTCTCCGTCATGTAGTTGAAGCACGCGGTTTCATTATATGTCTCTCTTCCTTTTCTCTCTTTTAACAATAACTTTACATATTAATGACTTGTTCCTGGTTTCCTGCAATGACTGATCAAATTTCTCATTATCAGTTTGCTACAAATTTGAATTTTAAGTCTTCTACATTGGAGAAGAAGGTCTGCTTGATGCAGAAGATTGCATCAGAGTTTTCAATTAAGTGGGACAGCAAGGCTTTCGAACTGAGGATGTCGAAATCCTCTGCATTTGCACAGGTGCTGTCTTCTGCGTTTCCTTTTCGTTTTTGACTAGCTTCATTGTCAAATACTCAAATTAAATACTTTGCCAATTCTTATTTTACTTAAAATTTTGAGAATGTATCTACAATTGTTATTGTTTCTTATAAATGACTTGTGCAGGGCCATAATACTTGTATATCAAACCATTTGACTGATTATGATAACCCATCACATGGCAAGGATGATGCCCCAAAAGGAGTCAAGCATGATATTTTGTTAGAGAAAAGTCCTGACCATCCTAATGTTGGGTACAGATTTCAGAATGGAAAGGAAGCTGTTGTGTTAAACAGAGATGATCATGATCTTCAGTCTAGATCCACACTCCATGGAAATGGATTCAAGCCACTAAATGGTTGTGAAGTCTTTCGTAAAAGGGATGACCATGATAATCCAGTAACAGGAAGGCAAGAGGTTACTGCTGAGAAGAGTGACAGAGGCTATTGGAAGGAGGGTATTATGTTAAAATCAATTGGACGCTCATCACAGGAGAAAACAGTGGAACAATTTGATAGTTGGGAGAACACCACCTCTCTGAGAGAAAGCCAGAACACTGCTGCTAGGAAGTCTCCTAGTCATGCAGGATTGCGTTTCAAGAGTAATGTGAACGAGCCATTTGCTGTTAATCATGTTGGCCTACCTGATACTGATAACTCTGAGCGAAAAGTTCAAAAGGATGAAACACCTATGCTAAAGCCCTGCTACAGTAATGCCATTCCGCCTCCATATGTTAAACCTAAGTCTAAGCAGCAGAACAGCACACGTGGAGCCAATATAGTATCTTCACATATTGACAGTGACTGTATCTCTACATATTTTTCAGTAGATGACGAGCCTGATACTGCTTCTACATCGGAGAGGATCCAAATAGGTTTGGATAATTCTGACCAGGATTGGCAGGCCAGTAGACATGAGAGACTGAGTAAACAGAGTCATGAAAGAGAATTCTCTATCCCTGAAGATGCTAAAGAAGTCCCTGTGTTAAAACCAAAATCTAGGAGGCGGAAGCACTCAAAATCACGATCTAGTCACAATGATGCCACTAATGAAGATACTGAACTTGTGAGAAAATCGAGGAGCAGAAGCAGGAGACGAGATGAATCAAGACGTGGCCTGCAAATTTTGTTTGATGATGAGCGGTATCAAAATGCTGAAGAAGAAAGGATAATAGATAAATTACTGATCCATTATAGCAAAAAACCATCCATCCTTGTGCCAGAAATAACAAGAAGAAAGTCTAAAAGTCGCCACGCACATCTAATGGATAACTCAGCCAGGGAATCCCTACAGAATGGAAGCGGAGATGGATCTGATGAGACACAAGAGATGGTTAGTTTTCCACCACGATCAGTTTCCCTTCCTCGTGAACAAACTGGAGCCGTGGAAGTTAAGAAAGTATTTACTCGTGCTGCTACATTTCAGCCACATAGATCAAAAGAAGCTCGGCATGTGCATCCTAAGTTACCTGACTATGATGATTTAGCAGCTAGGTTTGCGGCCTTGAGAGGAAGATAAAGGATGAAAGTACAATGAGTGAATGCTCCACCTTTACCAGCATGATTGCACTCATTATGATCATCACGCTTTTAATCTCATATACTGTTGGTACTCGGCATTTTTGAAGATTGCACGGTGGTGCTTTAATTGCAAATTGTTGACTACTCCGGGGCTGTACTAGGTCATCATAGATGGTCCTGTCTGTGTTGGTTGACAATACTCTGCCATCACCTTGCTGATGCGACTATAGGTTACACACAACATTAATTCAAGTTTTACCTTTTATGATTGTAAAAGTGTTTGTAACAAAAATTGATGGTGTTTCTACTTTCTTCTGGTTGAGGATAAAAGAAGTTGAGAGTTGAGATAGGTGATAATGGTTCAGATCTCTTACTCGTCCCCTTATCTTTTCCACGCGAAAACGTTAAACATGCATAAAACGTTTAACTCGTCACCTTTCTACTTCCACCACCGTTGATTTGTCTTAAAAACAAATTAACAGACAAATCAGTGGTTAATATTGATTACTTGTAATTTAAAGTACAGTTCACATTTTATTTATTTATTTATTGTTATAAATAACTTTGCATATAAATTTTTTTATAAATTTTAATTAATGATATTTATATACATACTGAGATTCATTCACAAGAAACATGAATCATTTTTTTGTTTTTATTTTTAACCATATATAATTAAACATATAAATTTTTTTATTAATTTTAATAGGTAATATTTATACATATTTTTTATTGCAAATAATTAATTATATATAAATTTTTTTATAAATTTTAACCGATAATACTTATTTATATTAGATTTAAAAAGTTGAAAAAAAACATTAAATAATTGATTGTAGTGGGTAAAACTCATTTGGAGATGGACACACCCACCATATTGGGGTTTAAGGTAAACGTCTCCTTTCCACACCCACAAAGTGATCAATGTGGTTAAAGTAGTTGTACCAAATTGTACAAAAGGTCATCTTGAATTTATCACTTCCAATTTTAAGGAATGGTGTCATATAATATGCACCCATACACCAATTATTTTAAGTCTTTGATATAGTAATAAAAAAAATATTCAAGGGTTGAGATTTAAGATAGGAAAATTTTTTAACAGGTAAATCCCAGACTCGTCGGAGGTAGCAATTTGTTGGAACTCCCTTGCGACAACGGCGCAGAGGTGACAAGGATGCGGTGGCTTTGATTCAACCTCTGCCATAACTACCATTGTCTTCACCCCTGTTAAACACAAATCACGTTGTCATCACCCTGGACTCAGATGTGGCCATCGTGAACTGGCCACTAGCCATTGCCGCTTAGATCTGGCCATCGCGAACAACCACCCAACCCTTGTCGCTGTCCACTAAAACACCAGCTCTTCACCTCTGGTTTTAGGGACAGAGGAACGAAAAAAATAAAAAAAGGGGGGGCTTTTGGCTTCTACAGAAATAATGCCAGCCTAGCAGAATTGACAGTGGTCGAGGGGCGGTGTCCGACACGGTTGAGCAATAGCGACAGCGATGGCTGCGTGCGCGAATGGGTCTGGCTTGCGGAGTTCGAGGTTGGATGGTGGTTTGAGCGGTGGTTGGTTGTATCACGTGGATGGGTTCGAGTTCATAGCTGGGTTTGGTGGGTAGGGCTCCGGTAGTTCTGGTTTGGATACTGATGGCCGGGTCTTCTGGGCAGAGCTCCGATGGTTCATGATGATTGTCGGTAGTTCTAGTTTGAGTACTGGTGGTGCAACGACTATCATCTTAAATCTACGCTTCTGATGTATGCTTTTTCTCCAGCCAACTCCTCTATCGTGTTTGCTACCTTGCCCTCAGTCAGCTACCAGAACTGCGCCGCCATCGGAGTTCTGCCATGTCGCTACTTGCCATTCACCAAAATCTGGGTAGAAGTAGTTGACATTGATTATGGGTTAAAGAAAAAACAGAATGACGTTCAATGGCAAGTATTTTTTAGTAGTGCATGATACATCCTAACATAATAAGATGCATAGTAACATTGCCTAAGGAATATACCTTTGGAAAAAAACAGTGAAATATCTTGAGAGTTGAAACGAGGAATATGGTGGAAGAATGCAAGCTGTAAACTTTAGTTGTGCATTGAGAGCCTGAGAGGAGTTCGCGGTAAATTAACGAATTGACCAATCTGACCTTGAGTATCAGAACTCATAACTATTTTAATAAAAATTTTTTACATAAATTTAGACCATTTAATTTATATGTACAAGACCAATTATATAATTTAATAATTATTATAATTAACAATGTTATTGACATAATTATCTATCATAATTATAATTGACATTGACATAGAGCATAAGCCTTTGTGTTCCCACTTCCCAAGGACCATTGACCCTTTTAAAGATTCGCATCCGTCACCATCTCGAGTTCTCCCTCTGTCAAAGGTAAAGGACTGTTTCCCTCCAAAAGTGCTTCTACCAACCTTCCCCTATATTCCCGTGCCTCTTTTCCCGCCACATTCTGCGAAGGAAGAGAGAGAGACGTAGGGATAGATCAGACTCCAGACTCCAAAGAGATGAAGGGCACATCCAAAGTGATTATGGGTGCAACCTTGGTAATGGTGGTGACCCTTGCAGTGGTCCTAGGCCTTATACTAGTGCTGCTAGCTGAGCTCTACTGTTCTCTCTTACTCCGCCGGCGCCAGCTCAGAAACACCAACTCCAACACCATTCCCACCACCACTCAAACCACCACAACCAGAGCCAGTGCTTCACCTTCACACACATCACACCCCCAACAACACTCCCCTCCTCCTCCTCCTTTCAGTAGCATTTATGCTCAAGGAGTCCTCCAAGCTCCAAGAAGCTTCCTTTTACCCGCAGTTGCTTCCAAAGAAGACATAGCTGCTCCAAAGAAGCAGCATTCTGTGCTTCATCATGTTGTTCAAATCCAAACCCAAGAACCAAAAACAACCCTACGTCAGGTTGGAGTTGTCTCTGCTTCTTCCCCACCACCATCCTTCATATCCAAACCTCTCACAAAGCCAACTCAAGAAGACCCACTTCAATGTAGTGCCAGTGGAACTCTTTGTCCTGATAAACCTTGCAGTGGTGGGGAGCACCTTGTGTACATCTCCAACCCCATCTATGAAAACGATGCGAGCAATGTCAGTGGAGAAAATACCCCATTTGAGACACCAGACACTTCACCTTCGCGTTTGGAAAGAAGTGGTTCTTCTGGAGAGGATGACGTGGCTCTGGCATCATCCCCATGTGGTACTAACTCACCTCCATATACACCTCCTCTGACTCCAATGAAGAAGCTACCTGCAGAGGCTTGTTCTGTTTCTCTTAGAGATGCCAGGTCCTTGGGCACTTCAGGCAGTGATTCCCACACAAACAATGGTCTCTCTTCCTCATCCTCCGGATCCCCTTGTACTTCTCCTTCATGGTAACTGTGATTCATCAATGGCCTAGTTAGACTACTAGTGTTTTAAAGCTTTTGTTCTTTTGTTTTTGGTTTATTCTGTTATGTAGGTAGTTTTGTGAATATGTTATTAGTGCTAGTGAAGACTAGTAAGAACAAAAGTAGTAGCAGCTTAGCAGGTGAGAGAAAGCGACGAGTACCTTCTTTCCCGTCCCAGTCACTATCATGGCACCTCAAAAAATTTAAATTAAGTTAAAATATATTTTTGATATCGAGACACTTATTTTTTATTTACTGTTTATTTGATAATCATTATATTTTGTTAAAAAAAATTTATTGGTTAAATTTTTTTTCTTATGAATTAAAGTGATATTTAAATAAAATTGATCAAAATGATAAAAAAAAATTATAAATAAAAAGCTTTTTTCATAGTCAACATTCAATATTTTTATAAAAATTTTTTTTTTAAAAAAATTATTATTTTATATTTTATTAAAATAATCTTAAAATATAAAATATTATATAATATAAATAAATAAATTCATATTTTTTAATAATTTATTATAAAAAATATTATTTTAAATAATTCAAACGAAATAATTTATCTTAAAATTATTTTTTAATTAATATATTTATACATAAAATTAATTATATTATAATTAATTATAACAATAATTAATTATTAAAATAATATTTTTTGTACAATTAATTCAAGTACACCCTTAGCCTTTATACAAAAAAAGCTTTTAATTTTATACTTACATGTACATTGTTTTGAATTTGATATTTGCCGTTTACCTTGCCGATGTCATAATACCGTAAGTATAAAATTCGAATTATTGTGAAATATATATGTATTAAATTGAAAATATATGTGGATTAAAAATATATTTTAATTTATATTTTTTGTTTTATATGTCGTATTCATTTTTAAATTGATTTTTATATTTTATTGTGTTATAATTCTAACTGATAGTATTATAACCGTAGAGATTAAATTAAAAATAATTATATATTTAAGAATTAAATTAAAAATCTCTTTTAATAAAAGTTAAATTAAAATTGAGTGTATAAAAATTAAAAATATATTTAATATTTTTTATTTTGTTTTTTTTTTTACCTGACATGAAAAAAATATTATTATAGACTTAAATTTATAATAAATCTTATATATAATTAAGGGTATCCAACAAATTATGACAACTAATGAATTCATGAGTTTTAACTCAATCCAACTCATAAAATATGACTTGAGTTAGATTCGTGGGTTGAGTTAGATTGAAAAACATTTTAACTCACAATGTACGAGTTGAGTGGCCGATTTAGAAAAGTGTCGACTACAAAATGTGGATTGGGTTGGGTTGGATTCGCAGGTTAAGTCGGGTTGGAAAAACACTTTGACTCACAAGGTACGAGTTGGATGGCTGGTTTGGAAAAGAGCCAACCTACACAAACTCAACCTACCTAAGTAATTTCTTTTTTTTTGTAAAATTTATTTAGTCATAGTGACAATTTATGTTATTTTTCTTATGACTTTTCTATACAGTCAATTAAGTTTAGGTATAGGCATTATAATCAGATTGAGAATGTGACTAAAAAAATAATGATTAGAAACTCATAAAACATATGATAGATCAATGTGATGAAAATCTAACTGATTGCTTGAATGGCAAAGAGTATTATGAGAAAATTGATAATAAAGTAAATGATTATGTTAATTCATATTCTATATTTGATGATATTAACTTCAATTAGCTAATGTAATTTGTTATTTATAACTTTTAGGACATGTTAACTTGTTTTAATTTATTTTAGATTTATGTTAACTTAATAAAATTTATTAAGTTTATTTATAACATTGATTCATATTATTGAGAACAAACTTTCTAGAAGAATCAAAATAACACAATAAACATAGAATCAAAGTTGTGAATTACATATATTTATATTTATAAACTAATTAAAAGAAATAAATAACTCAAACAAAATAATATGATTGCTCTCTACTTACTAGAAAAATTTATATGGTAATAAACTTTTAATGCATTTCAAAAAAGTTAGAGAACAAAAACATGATAGATGAAGTTTTCTTATAAGTATTTGACTTATGAATAATTTTGTTTAGTTTATTCCATACTTAATAAGACTTGTTAGTTGTTAATTTGTTATGCACTTATTGATTTATAATGTTTAGTTTATTTGAGATTGACACATATCATATTTGAGTAAGGTGAGTTGAGACTTATAATGTTAATTTAGTATATTGAGACTTGTGGTATTAAGTTGTCAGATTGAGACTTATTATGTTTGAGATTAAGACTTATGATGTTAATTTGTTAAATTTTGTAGTTTGATATTTTTTTCAAGATTTTTTTTAAAGAAAAACATGTCAGACTCACAAGTTCGACTCAATTCAACTTACTCTTGAGCAGACAGGTTGAGCAAAAAAATTTTGTCGATCCAACCTACTGCTCTGATGAACAAGTCGAGTTCAAAAACGCTGCTGAACTCATCTAATTCACCTAGCAGACACTTCTATACATAATATCATTTTTATCTTTTAAAATATAATTTAAAATTATAAATAAATATATTATAATATTTAATAATAAATATACTATCATATATAAAATTTATTATAAATCCAAATATATAATAATATTACTCTTTGGAAATTGGATAGACTTTGTTCCGATTGGCATTTGGGACACTCGACTCTCTTGGAAACTATGCTGCATTTCCTAGTAGAAAAAAATTATATATTTTTTCTTGTTTTTGTTATCATAAAAATCAAATGAAAATGTTTTCTATCTCAGTTTTTGAGGGGGCCTCGTGTTATGAATCCAATGCATCATGCATTAATGCATTGAAGGGTAAACCTAGACAGAAACTGCCACCTGGTGCAACTGCAATCTGCAAGCACAGCCTTTAGTTTAGTCCACTTCGATAAGGACGACCACAGTTGTTCTGCTGGAACTCCATTTGGGAAGAAGCTTCAGTTTTCGCCTTTATTGTTTCAATAATATTAGTATCACATTGTTGGATTTACATTTATTTATATACATTTATTTACGTGCTAAAATTAAAATAAATATATGTAAAAGATAAAATGAGTTCATTTATAATTAAATGGTAAAAATTATAAAGATATGCAATGTTATTAGTAAAGAAGTATTACTGTATTATGTTCGGCATGTAGTTTTGTATGGTTGAGAAAAATAAAGATAATCGATTTTGTTGAGAGCAAGTGAGGAACGGATGTTCACACTAAATTTAATAATTCAAAGTGATAAAAAAACATAGTTTGGACTTTGGATGAAGAGAGAAAATGTAAGGAGAGATTTTAAGAAAAACCCTATCAAAGTAAAATGAGATGATCCATATTAAGTATAATTCACAAGATCTACAAACAAAATAACAAGATACCGTCAAAAAGTAAAATGAGATCGTTTACCCTTAATTTGGATTTAAAAAGATCGTTTATATATCTTAAAAATAAAATACCAAGATACTGTTAAAAGGTATCATGAGATGATCTAAATTAATATTCCTTTAAAACTATATTCAAGTGATCAAAGTTTTATTATTGTGCACAGACATGGGAGGTAATTTCGTAAAACTGAATGGAGAAAGTATTAGACATGCCATTAGGTTGGAGAGCAGTACAGATAGCTCCCATATGCGTTTTCCTTTTTGCCTTGAGGTAAATTTGTCACATAAATGAACATGAAAAACATCAATTACTGTCACTAGCAGCTTGTATTGCCTTATCATTGTTCCTTTCAGTTGACATCTTTATTCACAGTTCATTTCTGTAAGGGCTAAAATTGGTATGTCATTACAATAGCATCTCTATTTACTGAGTTCTGACAATGGTTTATCGCACATAAATATACATGAAACCATTTAAAAATAATAATAAATAAAAGCTTTGGCAGTGGGAGCTTACAATGTAAATACTAAATGGACAAAACAAATTCTCATCTTATTAGGTAATGTCCTTTTTTTTGGTCCCACGAGACATATCTCTGGAGTGTCCCTAGTCACAAAGTGCAACTAGTTAGATTTAAGCCCCCAGTACTACTAGTAAATTTGGTCACATAGAGCTCAAGTTACTAACCGAGCCACACCTCGTGATTGTATAATATCCTTGCATAAGGGCGAGAAAAAAAAAACAAAAAGAAGAGAGAGAGAAACTTTGGTTGTGAGATCATACAATGAACAAATTTTTGTTCTTCTTGTTTGAGCAAGTATATATCTAGAGATCAACAATGAATCTGGATGTATCTCACCCTCACTGGTGAAGTACCGGTCAACTCATGAAAGAATGAGTGATGATGTACATGCGATTCCCTAGTGAACAGTGGCTATTGAGTTATGTTTCCGAGTTTATTTGAGTAGAATAGAGATACCATTAAAGATAACAATGCTTCCAAAAAGAAAAGATTAAGGGGATTGCAAGTGAAGATACCATTAAGCACAACAAAACAGTCTTCTTCTTGTTTCTTGAGGTCTGCTATGCAGATTGATCCCAGTTTGACGTGAAGGGTTAGCTTTTGCCAGTCTCTTAGCTGCCAAAAAGTTTGTTTGTATAAGTAAGGAATAGAAGCATATTGAATGAGTAATGGGCGTTAGTAGTCATTGGTGCCACTATCACCACATTCAGATGTAAAGGTCTGGAAGCCCACACCCAAAATAAATGGCATTGGGGATTGATGCAACCAGAGGAACAAGGAAATTTCCAGGAACTGTAGATCAATTGGTTAGAATTCATACAAGGTTATTGCCATGTTGGCATCCTTTTAAAGAACAAATGGCCAGAACATACAATTAAAATTCAACAAAATTTGACCCAACCAAAATTCAATGCAAATGTTGTTAATATATAATTCATATGAGACACTGCCTCTTAGCCTTAATTCTTAAAGAGGGTGGTAAATTATTTTACCTATTTCATAGAAGAGCTCGTTGACATTCTGTGCAGTTTTAGCTGAAGTTTCAAGAAAAGACAAGCCATTTTCTTTGGCATATTCCTCACCCTCCTGCAACCATCAATACAAGTTCTATCATATGAAAGATGAGTACCAAAACAAATTCTCTCACTCTCTATAGGTGAGAGGGTCACCTAGTTTAGGTTCTGGAGTATAGAGGTTCAGAGCCAAGTGAAGCTATGAAAGTGCATTTATAAGTAAATCATGAAGTTAAGAGAATAATTCACTAGAAATACCTCATTTGCAACTTTTCTCTGGTCTTCCAAATCAGCCTTGTTAGCCACCAAAAACATTGTCAAACTTGGATTTGCTGACATAGTTTATCAAATTAAGTAATTCGTCAAATTAGTATCATGTTAACTTATGAAGGAACATTCTCATAATGCTACGTTGAAGATTAAGGCCTTCAAGAGAGAAAGGCTCATTTCTTATGTTTATTATCTCTGTCTCTCTTTTTTTTTCTAATATATATCAGAAATCTCACTCTTACCAATGAATTGGATGCTTGTGATCTATACCAAATGTCTACAAGTTTTAGTATCAGATATTTTACATTAAGCCTGGTTGCTTCTCATGTTTGTTCACAAGATATTTACACTTTGGCAGTTACCTTGTCTTTGCACTTCTCGAATCCACTTCTTTGCTCGCACAAAAGAATCCTGAGTCAGAAAATGCATCACTTATTCAGTCAGATATATTGTCACTGAAAATGTATTTAGACATTCTGCAATAGATATCTAAGTTAACAAACCAGCATACTGAATCTTTTAAAAAATAAATACATTAGAACCATCATGAATTAGTGATATGCTCTTAATAAGCATATTTTAGAAAATTTCAACTGCCAAATTGATGAATCACCATCCCTGCAAAAGCTTAAGCTTGTGGAGAAAATGAGGCTCATCGTGTGTATGTTCATATTTCATACACTGCTTCCCCATGTACGGACCTTCTTTATTCTTTTTTTTTTTTAAGTACAAAACATGTGTGGACCTAGTTGCTTCTCCAAATCTGGTATTGCCCAACACATGAACTTCTGATTTTACATAAGAATAATTTTATTAAGTCAAATGCAGATATCCTGATCTGACTTACATGATAAAGTAACAATCACTATATATGGGCTAATTTATCTATCACCTATGAGAAAATTCTTTAAGAAGGAACTTATTAGAACTTAGAAGCAAAGAAGACAATATTGAATGAGTGATAAGATGAAAATCTGAAAGGGAGGGAGCAGTGCTAAATGTCTAATTTATCCTACACAGAAATTAGTTAATTTTTGTGAGGCACAAATGCAATATAATCAGCATGAGCTGCTAGGTGAAGGTTCATAAATAACTTTATTATATTTCTAACACATTCATGATAGAATTAACTATTTTTATCTTCAGTGAACAACTTCATGACAGGTCATATGAGGCTTGTTTAACCAACGGTAAATTGGAAGAAATTATAAAACACAAGGCAGATTGACAGTTAAGCTCACTATCAAAAGAAAGTAATCACCACATCAGTGTAAAATTTTTACTTCTAGTACATATTTCAGACAACTAATCATTTATAAGCAAAATGAAAAAAGACTACGTCTGAAATGCTAGCAATAAACATCACTTGGAAGCCTGATATTTAGTTACCATGCTTGTGATGTCATACACCACTATAGCAGCTGCAGCACCACGATAGTACATAGGAGCCAAACTGTGGTATCGCTCCTGCCCTGCTGTGTCCCATATATCAAATTTTACAGTGGCTTCGTTTAAAGACAAGACCTGAGTGAAGAATGCTGCTCCAATTGTTGATTCCTGCAGATTACACATACATTAAAAACAATCCACTACGATGATGATGTGAGGTGGCATAAAGAAAATCAAAAAAACGAAGTAAGAAATTAAAAGAAATAACAGCAACCTGATACTCAGAAAATTGGCCTTTGACAAATCTAAGAACCAAACTTGTCTTCCCTGCTCCCATATCCCCAAGAAGTACCTGGGAAATCACAGATGATGTTAACTACTTGGGAATATTTTCTTTTGCTAATTATACATTCCTTTTTTATCATAAGAATTAGTGCATGTTTGGTTTTGATTAACTTTTAGAAAATTTTCTTTTTAAGCTCTTCCAGTAAGATTTTGATTATAAGCTATTTTGAATACAAAATAAGTCAATCCACACATCTCGACTAATTGAATAAATAGCTATAAACCCAGGGCCAATGTTTGAAAACAATTTCTCTCGTTGTTATCTATAGTAAACATGATTTTGGCTTATTCAAAGATTAATTGTTTTTGAAGGATCCAGGTAGTAGCAAACAGAAACCAAAGCAAGGCAAGGCACAAGCAGAGCAAATTACAATAATCAAACAAACATTAAAAAACTGTTTCTGTCACATCTTCAAATAATATGGTTGCTTAGAATCCAATGAAGCTTTTACATTAGAAATTAGTTGAATTTAAATTGCTGATACAAGTTATTTACTTCTCTTGTCCTAGTATATGTTGTTCTGGTTTAACGCTTAATATAATATATCAAACAGAAGCCACTCATATTCTACGAATGGAGCTGACCCTTATTTTATCAAATGAAAAAAAAAAAAGGGAAGACATACGCACCAGTTTGGTTTGTAAAATCTTGTTTCCAGTCCTTGCCATAGGTTAGCTGATCAATGAGGGAAAAAAGAAGGACAAAATTTCTTGAGTATACGGGGGAAGGTTTTTCGAAGTTTGAAAAGAGAACCGAAGAGAAGGTAGTGAGTATAATCTAGAGAAAAAGGTTGTGTGTAATGCGATGAACAAGAGATGATGATGAGTTGCTAATGCCAGAGACACAAAAGCCTTGTCTCCACGGAAGCAATATTGACCAATAACAGGTAGGAAGCTGGAAGACTAAAAAATGAGGGTAATGAAATCGTAGAAGAATGGTAGTTTGTTAGTTGGACTGGTAAGTACGCTAATTTCTTGCAGCATGCATGTATATTCAAAATTAAAATAAAAGTAGTTATACTACCAATTGACTTCTTTCACCTTTCATAATAAAATAGTAATCTCACATATATACTTCATATAACAAGAAAAATATAAATATTCCATTGATCCAACGAAAAAAAAGGGGGGTTACAGGAATAGGAGTACTTGGACTTGGAGTGCTGTTGCAGCTTCTTGGTGTGGCAGGAAGCACTTTTGCGGTTTTGCCCCATTCTTGTTGAACTAGAAGTCCCACATTGGTGGGATCTTGAACATGGAGGCTTTAGAAAGCCTATATATAGAGGCTTAAGTCTATGTTTTAAGGCATCCCAAAATTTCCTCTTCTTTCTCTTATATAGTTCTGTATCTTTGTATCGAGATATGCTTGTAATTTCTTCCTCATAGTAAAAATTTTTTTTTACTCTTGTCCGTGGTTTTTCCTCATCATCATTAGAGGGTTTTCCACGTTAAATATTTTGTGTCGTTCTCTTTTCTCAACTCTATTTTAGTTGCGTGATATTGTTTTCATAACTCAGTACTCAACGGTGGTATCGAGATCTCGATTACTACGGTGCAAGGGTCGAAGAAAATTCTTAAGTATCTTCTGTGGTTGCAAGATTGTGATCTTCCACATCGAAAAGAATTATTCTTGTTCTTTGGAATTAAAGTGTGGTAGTGTGGGAGTGTATGTCTAGAAAAGTTCGGCTAGGAAAGATTTGGTATTTAAGCGTGTCCATTCATTCAACTGGTGACTCACCTCTTTCCTAGGAACTTGCACTGGTACACTATTCACGGTCTCACGGTCACTATTCCGAATCACTGTGCACTATTCACTGCGGTCTTATTATTCACGGTGACTATTCATACGTGTAGTTGTATACTTTTACGGTGATTGTTAACGCATACTTGGATTTGTTCTAGTATACTGTAATACGTACAATATTGTTCACGTATACAGTACTATTCACGGTGAAATAGTGCAAACCGGTTTAGTTGAAAATTATTTGGTGTAAAACCATGGCGACAAAATATGATGAGATTGAGAGGTTCAATGGGAGTAATTTCTCCTTATGGAAGCGAAGATAAAGACAATCTTGAGGAAGGACAATTGCTTAGCTTTTAAAGCAATTGAAGAAGCGTAGACCCATTTGGGATACGATGACAAGTGGAAGGAGATGGATGACAATCTTTGTTGGCAACCTGCGCATCTAGCTTTAGCGGTCGGTTTTGTCAAGTGTTGCGAGAAAAAAGACGGCGAAGGAGATTTGGGATGCTCTCACCAAATCAGATACGAGGTCAAGTCACTTCACACAGAATATTCTTAAAAAGGAGGCTTTATACACTTCGAATGAGTGAATCCATGACAAGACTGGGATCACATCAACAATCTGAACACGTTATTTTCTCAGCTTACAGATCGAATACAACATGGTGGAAAATGAACGTGCAGAGCTTCTACTTCAAAGTCTACCTGACTCTTATGATCAACTCATCATCAACATAACAAATAATAATGTTGCTGATAATCTTCGATTTGATGACGTTGCTGCTGCTATTCTTGAAGAAGAATCCAGGCGAAAGAACAAGGAAAACAGATTGGAAAGCTCACAGCAAGCAGAGGCTTTGTCGATGATGAGAGGAAGATCAACGGAACGTGGCTCTAATGGGAGCCGAAATCAGAGTAGATCAAAGTCACGAAGAAGGAAGAACTTCAAATGCTACCTTTGTGGCATGAGAGGACACTTGAAGAAAGATTGTTGGCATAACAAGAAAAATTCAGATAAAGCTCCTGAAGCAACAACATCTCAAGGATGTGTTGCGAGTACCTCTGATGATGGAGAAATCCTTTACAGCGAAGTAGCAATTGGTTCCAAAGGCGAAAAACAGCTCAATGATGTTTGGATTATGGATTCAGGAGCAACATGGCACATGACTTCACAACGAGATTGGTTTAGTATTTATGAACCTATCTCAGAAGGATCTGTATTCATGGGAAATGATCATGCCTTGGAGATTGTTAGAGTTGGTACTTGTCAAAATATTACACGATGGTACTGTTTCGCACAATTCAAGGGTACGACATGTGAAAGGTTTAAAGAAGAATTTATTGTCTATTGGGCAATTGGATGACCTCGGGTGCAAGACTCATATTGAAGGTGGGATCTTGAAGGTTGTTAAAGGTGCTCTAGTGGTGATGAAAGCGAGAAAAAATTGCGGCAAATCTATACATGCTTGTGGGAGATACACTACAAAAGGCGGATGCATCGGTTGCATTAGCGGGCCAAGAAGAATCAACGATAATGTGGCATCGCAAATTAGGCCATATGTCGGAACGTGGTTTGAAGATTCTCACGGAACGTGATCTCCTTCCGGGCTCAAATCGGTAAACTTACCTCTTTGTGAGCACGTGTTACAAGCAAGCAAAGATAGATTAAAGTTTGATAGATCAAATTTGCTAGAAGCAAGCGCATACTAGACTTGATTCATTCGATGTGTGGGAGTCACCGAGAAATGTCCCTAGGAGGAGCAAAATACTGTATCATTCATTGATGATTTCTCTAGGAGATTATGGGTGTACCCAATCAAGAAGAAGTCGGATGTGCTTCCAATCTTCAAAGACTTTAAAGCAAGAGTAGAACTTGAATCCGGAAAGAGGATCAAGTGCTTGCAGAGGACGAGACAATGGAGGAGAATATACGAGATGGTAATTTTCTCACATTTTGCAAGCAAGAGGGTATTAAAAGGCGGTTCTTGTTGCATACACACCTCAAAGCAAAATGGTGTAGCAGAGCGGATGAATAGAACTCTCCTAGAAAGAACAAGAGCTATGTTGCGAGCTGAGGTCTAGCCAAGTCTTTTCGCGAAGCGATCAAAACCGCACCGTTACGTGATAAATCGGTCGCCATCAAGCGCAATTGGTTTAAAGACACCAATGGAGATGTGGAATGGAAAACCAACAGATTATTCTTATCTTCATGTGTTCGGATGTCCCGCATATGTGATGTACAATTCCCAAGAAAGAACGAAGTGGATCCAAATCAATCCAGGAAATGCATATTCTTGGGTTATCTTGACGGTGTTAAGGGGTATCGCTCTGTGGGATCCTACGCCCACAAGGTTATTGTCACGAGAGATGTGATATTTGCGAGAAAATGAAGCGCAAAGAGAACAAAAGATGACAACACCTTGAAAGAGACTACTACGGTACGAGATAGATAGAAAAGCCGGAGAAGAAGATTCCTTTGAAGCGGAACAAGAACCGAGAGCACGAAGAACAAGAACCATATGAGGCCAATGATACGAAGTTCGGCGATCAACTCGTCGGATACGAGCACCTTCATGGCACTCGGACTATGTTATGGCAAGCCACGATGCATATTGTCTTCTAACGAGAAGAAGGAGAGCGTCAACCTTTCGGGAGGTTGTGAGTAGCTCGAAGCTTCTCTATGGATGACAAAGAATGCAAGAAGAAATGGAAGCCCTACATAGAAACAAGACATGGGAACTTGTTGAACTTCCAAAGGGACGGAAAGCCATTGGTAACAAATGGGTCTATAAGATCAAAAGAGATGGCAACGATCAAGTGGAACGATATCGTGCAAGGTGGTGGTCAAAGGGTATGCTCGAGAAAGAAGGAATTGATTTCAATGAGATATTCTCTCTCGGTTGTCGGACTTACCACTATCGAGTAGTCCTAGCTATGTGTGTTTGCATTTGATTTACATCTTGAACAATTAGATGTGAAAACAGCTTTTCTTCATGGAGAACTTGAAGAGGAGATATATATGCTCCAACCAGAAGGTTTTAAAGAACAAGGAAAAGAAAACTTGGTTTGCAGGTTAACCAAATCTCTGTACGGTCTAAAGCAGGCGCCAAGGTGTTGGTACAAGAGATTTGATTCCTTCATTATTAGCCTCAAATACAACAGACTGAGTTCAGACCATTGTACATATTACAAGAGGTTTGGTGATGATGATTTTATCATCTTGTTGTTGTACGTGGATGACATGTTGGTGGTAGGCTCCAACAAAGTTCGAGTCCAAGAATTGAAGGCACAGTTGGCTAGGGAGTTTGATATGAAGGACTTGGGACCAGCAAACAAGATTTTAGGGATGCAAATTCAGAGACATTTAAAAGATAGGAAGATTTGGCTTTCTCAAAAGAACTATTTAAAGAAAATCTTGCGGCGCTTCAATATGCAAGATTGTAAGCCGTCTCTACCCCACTTCTGTCAATTACAAATTATCCTCAAGTATGAGTCCTATAAAAATGAAGCGAGAGAGGATAGAAATGTCTCGAGTACCGTATGCATCGCAGTGGGAAGCCTTATGTATGCTATGATATGTACAAGACCGGACATTGCACAAGCGGTGGGAGCGGTCGGATCGTTTTATGGCGAGATCCCTGGTAAAGGGCATTGGAATATTGTTAAGAGGATCCTAAGATATATTAAAGGGACCTCGAGTCTTTGCATTATGTTTTGGAGGATCGAGTTTGTTGTCAAAGGATATGTTGATTCAGATTTTGCAGGTATCTTGATAAAAGAAAATCTACTATTGGTTATGTGTTCACACTTACAGGAGGAGCGGTCAGCTGGTTATCCAAGTTACAGACTGTTGTAGCTCTGTCTACTACAGAAGCTGAATATATGGCAGCTACCCAAGCTTGTAAGGAAGCTATTTGGATTAAAAAGTTAATGGAAGAACTTGGGCACAAGCAGCAGATAATTACTGTGTATTGTGACAGTCAGAGTGCCTTGCACATTGCAAGGAATCCAGCTTTTCATTCAAGGACAAAGCACATAGGTATCCAGTATTACTTTGTTCGAGAAGTAGTAGAAGAAGGGAGTGTGGATATGCAGAAGATTCACACCAAAGACAACCTAGAGATGTTATGACAAAGCCAATTAACACTGACAAGTTTATTTGGTGTCGATCCTCCTATGGCCTATCAGAAACGTAAGCAACATGGAATGACAAGGTAGAAAGAGTGGTGTGAAGATATGATTGACTCAGTCAAATCTTCAAGTGGGAGAATTGTTGAACTAGAAGTCCCACATTGGTGGGATCTTGAACATGGAGGCTTTAGAAAGCCTATATATAGAGGCTTAAGTCTATGTTTTAAGGCATCCCAAAATTTCCTCTTCTTTCTCTTATATAGTTCTCTCCTTGTATCAAGAGAGAGGTCTTGTAATTTCTTCCTCATAGTAAAAACTTTTCTACTCTTGTCCGTGGTTTTTCCCTCATCATCATTAGAGAGTTTTCCACGTTAAATATTTTGTATCAGTTCCTCTTTTCTCAACTCTATTTTAGTTGCGTGATATTATTTTCTATAACTCTGGTACCCAACAATTCTGATTCTCTGAATCAGATCCTGAGCTCAATACACATGGATATAGGACTTTTGTGAAATGGGTCATACACTGACAGCTTCAAAAACTTTATCTTGGGAGTTACTGCTCCTTGTCAAATTACTTTGTTCTTATCCACAATGTGATGTACCATCTGCTGTTCCCCACTCTCTGGATCACTCATCAGTTAAACTCAGTACTTCTTTTCCTACATTTTCATTACTGGAACACTCTGCTGCTTTCATAAGAGCTAAGTTATCGTAGTGTTTGATTTCTGTAGTTTAATAACCCACTAGATATGCCACTGAACCATGATTATTCATGCTTTGTCAAACTAACCTCCCTGATCACACAGCCATGACTTGGAAACAGCATGTAACCTAGTAATGATAGTTTCCCATACACTTTACTTGTATACTTCTCACATATTCCATGAGAAAGACACTAACATGACACTGCCAATCCCACTGCAACATTTTCTTAACTGTTCAAATGTTATACATACCTGCTATAATTTGTGTAACTATTATTTTCCTAGTCTTTATGCATTTTGAAAGCATCTTGATATATAAGACTCATTAGAAGCATAAATTGTCTCAATTTTCGAAACTTTTTTTTAATATAAATGATTAAACTTTGTCTTCAAAAATTGATTCAGCATTAAATACTTCAAATTTTAGGTAACGGAAATTTTACTCATGTAGAAATAGTTTGATGAGGTTTATAACTTATAAGAGAAGAACGGGATACTCTGATTCAATATTGCATGGACAAGAAGAAACTTCATAGGACATGATGAATTGATGATTAGTGTTGAGAGTTGGGGGTTCTTTAAGAATGAGAGGTGAACTGCGAGACCGAACAAAGTTGTTTCTGCTAAGAATGAGATTGACAGGGAAAGGTTGAGGGTAAAGCTGATTCAGTAAGCTCAAGGCAAGGCCGTGGGAGAAAGGATGCTATGTGCAGGAAGGGGTAAAAAAAAAAGTGTCCTATTGATTCATAATTAGACGAGTAATGTTTCTTATACACATTTTTATTCACATCACTATTTAATTATAATTGAATTTACTTTATATATATATATATAAAACAGATGTGTGTGGTACTTCTATTAAGTAGCATTTTCCTAATTATGCTTTGTGTCAACCACGAATTACTCTATCCTTGCCCTTACTCAACTGTCCACAGCAAGCACCTTGAAGCTGTGCCCAATATAAGGAGACCTTACCCATTATTTCATGGTTGCTTAATTCTAGAAGAGAACTAGAATTATTATAGAGTTACAAATTGATACTCTTATGTGTCATCACCTGCCTTGCCATGACACAAAAGGGCCCTACTATGAGGATTGACGTTGCTTGGTCCTACTTTAAAATGGTGATTCCTAAGATACTCTTAAATTTAAAAAGGTTTAAAATTATTTTTAATTAGTTCAAATAAATTTAAACACATATTTAAATTTGACTTATATTCGGCTTACTTAATTGTTTTTCTTCTCTCTATGATCTTGTTTGTGCTCTCTCTTTTTCAATCACATTTTCTTTCTGTTTCAACAATACTACCAAAATTACCTCCACTTCTCTTGTTTCATCATCCTGGTGGATACTTCATTTAAAGTAGAAAAAAGAGCTATCTATAATATAAAAAAAAACATTGATTCAAAGCAGGGGAGGAAAGGGATTGTTGGTTGCAAACTCACGATGTGGATAGTGGGGATGGGCTAGCAATGATGGTTAGAGAGAGAGAGAGGCGACGTTGTTGCAGTAGAAGAAAGAGATGAGACACAACTGTTACAATGGAGGAAAGGGAGGCGACTATCCTAGATCTGGAGAGAGAGAGGGGGGGGGACACCAACTTTGGTGAAGGCAAGGTCGGCGGAGGCTGCAATTGTTGTAGTGGAAGAGAGAGAGAGGAACGACGACGGTGTTGCAAATCTAGAGAGTAAGGCAAGGCGAGAGGGGATGTTATTTTCGGATGAGTGAAGCCGATGGTGGATGAGAACGGAAGAGTGGGCACGATACGAGAACATGGAAACTCATATCGAGTTTGGTGGAGGTGATTTTAGTAGTATTGTTAGAAGAGAGAGAGAACATAGTTGAAAAAAGAGAGCACATACAAGATCATAGAGAAAAAAATAATTAAATAAGTCAAATGCATATCAAATTTAGATATGTGTTTAAATTTATTTAAATCAATTAAGAAATAATTCTAAATCCTTCCAAATTTAAGAGTACCATAAAAAAATGTTCATAAAAATTCAAGAGTTACTTATTCTACAAGTTGTTCTAAAAATGTGTCACACATTTTAAAAGATTTTTCTCTTTATCATTCAGCTTCTTTTTTTTTTCCCCATCAATTAGCATTATTAGTTGAGACACTTTTTCTTTTAGATTTTTTCTTCTCATGCATCTTGAATATTTTAAATTTTTTACGTATTTCAACTTGAGTTTGGAAAAACATCTGCCACGTGTGCAATCAAGAAATCATAAGCTTCCCACGAAAATTTTGGACGAGATAGAGTTTTTCTTCAATCAGAAATATAATCACCCTTAGATGTATGAGACCCACACACCATGTACAAAATACATTGATCTAACAGTTATTATAGACACGAAGGAAGAAAAACTTATCCTCCTGAAACGTGTCAAAACCTCTCGCTTACCACATGGTTACCGCTTTATTATCTCTATGGGTTGCAACTCCCATCATCACCATGTCCTTTTTGATTTGATTCCTCTTCGGATTGGGTTCCACACAAATTAATTATCACTCCGTTGATCAATTAAATCCCATAATATTAATTAATTAATCAACACGCGTCACCATCGCTTTTATTAGTATACATGTGTAATAATTGAATTATTTCTAAATTTGTTTCCCAATGTCCTATGCAGTTACACAATGGACAAATAAATGATCAATGAAAGGGAAGCACCCAGGACTGTAGGAAAGGATAATAATAACGATGAGCAGCACCCCGGACTGTAAGGAAAGGATAATAATAACGATGAGAAATTATTTGATAAGCATTACATATCACATTATCTCTTACAAATTTTATTTAATAATTAATATATAAAGACACTTTTAAAATTTGATGCATGCTTAACATAAATTCTATAATATCGTACATGTTTAATATTAAATAAAACACCTCTAATGAATAGGTACTAACCAAGAATTAGTCAATAATATATGTATGTATCTTTATGATCCCAACTCCTTCTGGAATATCTAGCCTTGGTGTGGTTTTCTATATAAACGAAGCTTCTAGTCCTCATTTTCTTCGCCACTTGAAGCTCTTCCCATCCATTTGAAGCTCTTCACATTCATTATCCATGGCTTCCCAGTTTCAGGGTCAGAGTAAGCTTACCGTTTCAACATCACTGGAAAATGACAGTGGGAGTGGGGGTGGTGGTGGTGGAGTAGCGTCGTTGCCCAAAGGGCAGTGCTTGTGTTCTCCAACGACACATGAAGGGTCGTTCCGGTGCCGTTTGCATCGCTCAGGGACAGGTTCATCATCCACACCAGCTTGGATGAAACGGTCCAAGCCCATGCCTGCTAATAAGGCTGACGTTTCTGTGTCTCAAAAGTAATTGAGTCAGTGATTCATCTATGCGTTTATCAATCCTTAACTACTTCACCTATTGATTTTACATGAAAATTGGCAACAGTAATGTCTTACCTAGCTTCTCATGTGCTTTTACATAGAAGTTACCTATATACATATGTAAATTTTATTAGTGCTTGGGTGGATCACATAGCTAGCTCTCAAATTGCCACAAATCCATATGAACATATCTAATTTATTTTAATCATATTAGCTTGTATATATATATCTTTATCATTTTAGCAAATCTCTCGTTCCTCTGTCTTCTCATTCTCAAGAGACCACACTACTAATTTGATAGGAGAATTTATTTTTCGGGTATGAATTTGAAGGGCGATTTAACTTCTCAATAATTAGGATACAAGAAAGGTGTTTGATTTCATGCAAGTTTTCAAAGTACTTCTAAATATCGCACGGATTAGATCTGTAACTTACGTGTCCTTTTTTCCCCTTTGGTTAGAAACCAGGATCAAAGGTTCAAAAATTACTTTGTACTTTAGAGTAGCACGATGCATAATTCTATGCACGTTTTCTTTTTTTCTCCTTTGATATATCATATGAGAAAGGAGCACACTTTACCACACTTGAGATTCGTATTCAAGAACATGATCATCAGACTGCAAAGCAGAAGTCCTTTCTTGCATATGTCGCGGGGTAATAGTTTGGGAAAACGTTTGACGTCCAACGAAATACTCCAACTTTTATCCACCGTATGTATATTTGCTGAGTCATCCGTATGCCTCCAACATTTTCCATTTCATTTCCCGCTTCTCATTTGGTTTTTTCTTTTCCATTTCACTCTCAATCCCTCTCAATCTGGTCTCCCCATCTCAATGTCGTCTCCCTCGTCTCTCCCTCTCAATCTCGTCCCCCTCGTCTCCCCTTCTCAATCTCGGCTCCCCCGTCTTTATTTCGTTATCAGATTTTAAAGACTACAAAATATCTAGGTTCCACTCTCACCAACTGGAAGCAAGACTCTTCATTTCTTCATCAACCTTATTCTACTTTCTCACTCTAGTTAACCACGCCTTCTCAAGGTAAGAGGAGATAAAAACTCTCTCATTTTCTTCTTATTTCATCTCTTATAACTCATGACTATGGTTTACTTCATCTTTTTATTCTTAAAAATCTTTTCTTTTGAAAAATCAATGATGGATATTGAACCGAGTTTGAAAAATCTTTTCTTTTATGTTTTTGAGTTTTGTTTCTCAAAATGTTGTACAAACCGAGTTTAAATCATCATCCGATGATTTTCTTTTTCATATGTGATACTGAAATTTTTTGTTAAACTGACAAATGGATGGAGTTTTGTTCTCTGACATTTTCGGAACTTAGGATTTGAAGGAGGATGTAAGGGGAAGCCTCCATTGCATTGTATTCTTTTTTATTTTTTGATTTTTAGAAGAACCCGAAATGTGGGTTTAAATGGGTGAACTGAGACTACCTAAATGTGTTGTATTGTGGACTATGGATTGTTCTTCTAATCCTTTTTGTTTCGGTGGAGTCCGTAGCTTAAAGCTCTGACTTTTACTGTGATTAGTTATCAAACCTATTCACTAGGGCACTTGTATGATTAATACTTCCTTTCATTTTTTAGTTTACACAAGGCAAAACCTTGAAACTGAGATTGATGCATGTTGGAAATTGTGTAGGGATGGGAGTTTGGTTGAAATATGTGAATGAACTTTTTTTCTTTCATTCTGGAAATGCATATTAAAGGACTAACTTTCAATTTGATTTTAAGGCCATGACTGAAAACTATGCTTTGAGATTGTTTTAAAATATAATTAATGGTTGAGTTGTGAGAAAGTTATACAATAAAAATGCAGATGCTTTGACTGTTTTGTTCAAATTTCATTGTATAGAACCTCATAAAGGATGCTTTCCTTTCTTCTTGAGGGACCTTTCATATAATAATTTCACGGAGATCTACCAAGGTCATTTGGTTTGTTAGCAAAGCTGTGCTAGATTGTAAGTTTCTTCTTTCATATGCCTTTTTTTTTCTCCATAAACTTGATTTATGTTTTATGATATACTCAATAGCAGAACTTTTCTTTTCCTACCATACGATCTATATTATGATCTTCCAAGATACCCACATGATACCCACTGATTATATTTTCTAATTGCTATAACCCTTTGGTATTGATATTATAAAGTAGTATTGATTGATTTAATTAGTGCAGTTGCTAATTTGATTTAGTGCGGGTTAATTTGAGTATAACTTCCTCAATGATACTCTTGAATTTGGAATTCTTGGTACTACCTGAATCTTGAGTTAATTTCTAGCCTCAGACAACATGATTATGAATGTTCAGAATATGGGCTCTGAGTTTAGTTTGTTCTTCTCTTGAGGTTTAATAACAAGATGCATGAGATTTATTGTTATTCCACGATTTATGTATCGTTCTATTTGCCGTTATGTTTTATATATTGTTTTGATCAACTTGATAACCCATAAATTATGAAGCACATGCCTTTACTTTGTTATTCTGAGTTTGAAGGTTTCCAACATGTTTTGATATGTTTGCATATCTTCTGCATTATTATTTTTTTTATCTTTTGAATGGCTAATACACATTGTTTTTGTGGGTGTTTGATTGCAAATGATAGAGGTTGAGTGCAATCTGAATGAATCTAAATCTTTGATGTTTTGTGTTTAAGTTCTGTTATGTCTCCAGTTTTTTATTTAAATATGAGGCACAATAATTTTGGTTCAAGATTCATGACAATATGATTTGCTTCTAAATGAATTTGATGGTCTTGTTTGTCCTAGAATTGGAACAATTTGCTTGACAAAATGTCTGGGTTGACTTTCATTGTCTTGCCACTCTTGGTTCTTGTATGCTCATCTTCGTTAAGTGAACTAAATTTTTGAACTTGATTACAATTTGTCTTGTCTCTTGTTCGTAATATGAAAATGTATAAGTTGTGATATGTTGTTTACAAGGGTCATTGGTGGTTTGTAAGTTGAGTCTCTTGTCCAACGTTATGCTCCAAGTTATTTCCACTGTATACCACGTGGCCGTATACTACTTCCTTTATTTCTTTTCTTTTCCTTCCCTCCCTTTCTCTGCACTCCTCGTATCTTTCTTTCTTTCTGAAATTTTAAAAGTTTCTCTACTTCCTTCTCACACTTTCGGTTTCTCCTCTTCCCCTCACTCTCGGTTTCTCCCCTTCCCCTCACTCTCGGTCTCAGTCTCTCCCAAACTCCACCACCCTCCACTTCGTCTCTCCTCTCCCTCATCCGACACTCAGTTTCTCCCATTTCACTCACGCTCGGTCTCGGTCTCCCCCAAACTCCCACCACCATCAAGTTCTGCCGCAAAACAGAGAAGCCCACCGAACCAGCACTAGACAACTTCAACCTCTACTCAAACCGCAAACCAGGATGAGCAACCCAGGTACTCTGCCACACAGACCCGCCAACCACTGTGACCTAGTACCCAGAACCACCGTGCTCCACCGTCTGAAGACATTACCTGTACCTCTCTCATTCTCTCTACTATACATAATATTTTAGAATGTGATAATATATTAATGTTGTGACCCTTGGTATCATTGGAGTTTAGTATTTTAAGTCTCTTGTGTGATTGGATTTTTTATCACATTTTAGTCTCTGTGTGATTGGATTATAATGTATTGTTTGGCATAACCTTTAGCGGTATTTTTATATATTAATGTTGTGACCTTTTTTATTTCATGAGTTGAAATTTGATGTGTGATTAATGGTAGATAGTATGCTTATTAGTATTGAAATTGACAATAAATGGATGAGGAGTTGGGGGATTTTTTTGGTTGGTGATTAATTCTGTCATAAAAGAATGTTGGGGGATTTATTTGTTTGATTATTATTATTGATTAACTCAGAATGTGTTGAGAAATAATCTTGTCCATAAGTGATTAATACACTAAAAATAAGTGGTTAATATGAACATGTTTTTGATTAATCCCAAAAAAGTTCTAAATAGTGGGGGAAACTAGTTAGAAACGAATCACTGAGAATAGTGGAGTAGACATGTTACATCTTGTTTTTAACAAGTTGAGGGTAGATTAGCGAGAAAAACATAAAAGAATGGTGAATCTCATTTATTTGGTGAGTTTCAAATTAAGTGGTTTATACTGTTATGAATAAGTGGTTAATATGAACAAGTATCACAGTTAATACAACAAATTTTTAAATAAGTGGTTAATACACTATGAATAAGTGGTTAATATGAACTAGTATCTGGTAAATGCAAAAAAATTCCAAATAATGGGGGGGAATCTTGTTAGAAACCAATTAATAGTGAAATGAACATATGTAATGTTGTTTTTAACAAGTTGGGGGTAAATTGGCAGAAAATCATGCAAAAAAGGGTGAATCTCACTATTTGGTGAATTCCAAAATAAGTGGTTAATACACTATGAATAAGTGGTTAATATGAATAAGTATCTGGTTAATACAACAAAATTTCCAAATAGTGGGGGGAAACTAGTTAGAAACGAATCACTAGTGGAGTGGACATGTGTAATGTTATTTTTACCAAGTTGGGAGTAGATTGGCAGAAAACCATGGAAAAATAGGTGAAACTCATGTATTTGGTGAGTTCAAAATTAAGTGGTTAATACACTATGAATAAGTGGTTAATATGAACAAGTTTCTGGTTGATATGAAAAAGTATCTGGTTAATTCAATTTTTTTTCCAAATAGTGGTGGGAAACCAGTTAGAAACGAATCACTAGTGGAGTGAACATTTGTAGTGTTATTTTTACTAAGTTGAGAGTACATTGAGAAAAACATGAAAAAATGGTGAATCTCATGGATTGGGTGAGTTCAAAATTAAGTGATTAATAGACTATGAATGTTCAGAATATGTGCTCTGTAACATCTCCGAGAACATGTTAGGCTTGTATAGGGTTCCAAAAGTAGCCTTATATTTGTTTAACATGTCTGTGAAGTTTCATGACAAATTGAGTTAGTGTAGACATTTTGCTGCAACACAGAATGTGGAAAGTAACCTAAAATGACTTAGAAAATAGTATAAATTACCTAGATAAGAGAAATAAATATGGATTAGTTATTTTTAAGTCATAAATGAGTTAAGTAAGATGTAGATAAAATTTGAAGGTAAACTGAGTTCGTTTAGTATTTTTAAGCACACCGAGTAAGTATTTTAATACTGAAAAAACTTTGTGTACGGTTGCATTTCTCAAAAAATATTAACTATTATGTTGAGGCATAGATGTTTAATTTCTTCCCTTATGCTTGTATGTCATTGAAATAGGGATGATTGTGGCATTTACGTTATCAAGTACATGGAGCTGTGGGATGTACACAAGATGTTTGGGAACAAGACTATGCCCAGATGGGAAGTGGTGAGCAAATTAATTTTTTTTTTATTCAACAATTACATTATGTTAGAATTTTTATTTATTCGTACTATACTGGTGTAGGGAGAAGTCACACAAATGCGACGTGACTTATTATGTGGCTGGGTCTTGCATCCAAAGAATGAGTGCAGAGAAGAAGTTTTGAGAGCTGCAAATGCCATGGAGTTGTTGTCTTGATTTGCAAATTTTATTCTGCACTATTTAGCTTGGCCCTATGTACAGTTATTGCAAAGCCAGTTGTATAGTTACCCCCACTGTTTAACTTGTTTTAGATTATCTACTGATTTGGAACTGTATTTTATATTATCCAGAAAGTTGTACATATTAGCCACTTTTTGTATAGATAGCAGTTTTGATGATAATTGGATAGATGCCTTTGAGATTCACCACTTTGTCCATGGTTTTTGATAATATACACCCAATGTGTTCAAAACAACATTACAAGTGTAAACTTCTGCTAGTACTTCATTCCTAAATAGTCTGCTCCCGTTATTGGGAACTAATCCAATGATTAACCAGATAATTATTCATATTAACCACTTATGCATAGTCTATAAACCACTTATTTTTGAACTCCACAAACTATGAGATACGCCATTTTTTTCGATGGTTTTCTGAAAATCTACCCCAAACATGGCAAAAATAACATTACACTAGTCCACTCCACTAGTGATTCGTGTCTAACCAGTTTCCCACCTCGAGTTGAAAATTTGTTTGGATTCACCAGATACTTGTTCATATTAACCACTTATGCATATTCTATTAACCACTTATTTTTGAACTCCACAAACTATGAGATTCGCCATTTTTTTCAATGGTTTTCTGCAAATCTATCCCCAACATGGCAAAAATAACATTACACAGTCCACTCCACTATTTTGATTCGTGTCTAACTAGTTTCAACCTTCGGTTGAAAATTTGTTTGTATTTACCGAATACTTGTTCATATTAACCACTTATGTATAGTGTATTAACCACTTATATTTGAACTCCACAAACCATGAGATTCACCATTTTTTCAATGGTTTTCTGCAACTCTACCCCCAACATGGCAAAAAACAACATTACACTAGTCCACTCCGCTCATTTCGATTCGTGTCTAACTAGTTTCTAACCTTCGGTTGGAAATTTGTTTGGATTCACCAGATACTTGTTCATATTAACCACTTATGCGTTGTGTATTAACCACTTATTTTTGAACTCCACAATCCATGAGATTCATCATTTTTTTAATGGTTTTCTGCAACTCTACCCCCAACATGGCAAAAACAACATTACACTAGTCCACTCCATTTAGTGATTCGTGTCTAACTAGTTTCAACCTTTCGGTTGGAAATTTTTGGATTCACCAGATCTTGTTCATATTAACCACTTATGCGTAGATGTATTAACCACTTATTTTTGAATTCCACAAATCATGAGATTCACGCTTTTTTCCACGATTTTCTGCAACTCTACCCCCAACATGGCATATAGCTTATGAGTAAAATGCTTGTACAATTTGCTTAAAAAAAAATTATGACGCGGCCTAACAAAAGTGAACGCCAGCGTGAAGCAGTTTGTAAGAATTCAAATAAAAATTATTTTTTAAAATTTTTTTTTTTCAAAATTTATGCATGGCATCACAAAAGTGAATGCTTTGCGTGAACAGTTCTAAATAATTTTGATTTGATTCCTAAAAAATTTCTGTGAAAAAAAATATTTTTGACAAAAAAAATTTATTTTGCGGCAAGATCACGAAAGTGAATGCCAGCGTAACAGCTTTTTTAATAATTTGATTTGAATAAAATTTTTTATAAAAATAATATTTTTTAAAAATATAAATTTCGATTTTTTTTCAAAAAAAAATTTTTGAAGGAAAAAAGTAAAATTTTTGAAGGAAAAAGTAAAATTTTTTTTATAAAAAAATTTTGGAATAAAAAATTAGAATTGAATAAAAAATTTTATTTAAAAAAAAAAATTTTTCAAAAAAAAAAATTTCGAAAAAAAAATTGTTTGTTAAAAATAATTTTTTTTTAAAAAAAAAATTTTTTTTTTAAAAAAATTTTTTAAAAAAATATTTTTTTTAAAATTTTTTTTTAAAAAAAAAAATTTTTTTGAAATAAAAGGCTCTTATACAAGATGGCATCACGATTAAATGATCTTAGCGTGAACAATAACAAATATGTGATTTTTTTTAAAAATTGATTTTTTTTTTTAAAAAAAAAAAATCAAAAATTTTTTTTCAAAAATTTTTTTTAAAAAAGATTTCAAAAAAAATGAAAAATTTTTTTTTTGAAAATTTTTTTTTTAAAAAAAATTTCTGAAAAAAAACATTTTAGAAAATTTTTTTAAACAGAAAATTTTTGTGCCTTACCAAGCATTCACTTTAGTGACAACTAGCGTGAACACAATCTAAAAATTGATTTGAATAAAAAAATTTATTTAAAAAAAGTAATATCGAAAAAAATATTTTTTTTGAAAAAAACAATTATTTCTTGAAAAAAATAATTTTTAAAAATTCGTTTTTTTTTAAAAAAAAATTTTAAAAAAATTTTTTGTTGAAAATTTTTTTTTAAATAGAAAACTTTTTATATAGCGGCATCACGATTAAATGATCTTGCATGAACATTAGTATCAAACATTTGATTTGAATAAATTTTTTTTTAAAAAAAAATTTTGAAAAAAAAATCGAAATGATTTTTTTTTATAAAAACAATTTTTTTTTTGGAAAACTTTTATGCCGCGGCATTAACTTTCATGATGCCGCGTGAACAGTCCTACAAAATTGATTTGAATAAAATTTTTTTTTTTGAAAAACATGATTTTTTTAAAAAAATTTAAACCAAAATTTTTTTTAAAAAAACATATGCCGCGGCATCACGAAAGTGAATGCCGCGTGAACACTCCACTAGTGATTCGTGACTAATCGGTTTCCCACCTTCAGTTGAAAATTTGTTTAGATGCACCAGATACTTGTTCATATTAACCACTTATGCGTAGTGTATTAACCACTTATTTTTGAACACTACAAACCATGAGATTCACCTTTTTTTTTTCAATGGTTTTCTGTAAATCTACCCCCAAAATGACAAAAACAACATTACACTAGTTCATTCCACTAGTGATTCGTGTCTAACCAGTAGAACCACCTTCAGTTGGAAATTTGTTTGGATTCACCAGATACTTGTTCATATTAACCACTTATGTATAGTGTATTAACCACTTATTTTTGAACTCCACAAACCATAAGATTCACCATTTTTTTCAATGGTTTTTCTGTAAATCTACCCCCAACATGGCAAAAATAACATTACACTAGTCCACTCCACTACTGATTCGTGTCTAACTAGTTTCCAACCTTCGGTTGGAAATTTGTTTGTATTTACCGAGATACTTGTTCATATTAACCACTTATGTATAGTGTATTAACCACTTATATTTGAACTCCACAAACCATGAGATTCACCATTTTTTCAATGGTTTTACGCAACTCTACCCCCAACATGGCAAAAACAACATTACAATAGTCACTCCACTCTTGATTCGTGTCTAACTAGTTTCCAACCTTCGGTTGAAATTTGTTTGTATTTACCAGATACTTGTTCATATTAACCACTTGCGTAGTGTATTAACCACTTATTTTTGAACTCCACAAACTATGAGATTCACCCTTTTTTTCTATGGTTTTCTGCCATTGTACTCTCAATTGGTAAAAACAACATTCCACATGTCCACTCCACTATTAATTGGTTTTCAACTAGATTCCCCCCCCACTATTTAGATAATCCAAAAATTCAGTTCCCAATGGTAGGGGTAGATTTGATATTTCTTTTAACTTCAATTATTCTTAAAGTTGCAAGTAAAAAATACATAAAAAATACACCTGAATTACAAAAGAGCCATTTAGTACATCACTAATATGGTGGCATTGCAATGATACATTCCTACCATTCACCTTAAGAAAATATATACATCCTCCCCCTCTACGTGTAGTTACATGTATTCTATACACATTACATACGAACCATAAATAACTATAGCACAAAAACAATCCACTTAAAAGGACAAAAAAACTATTTAAGTGAGTTCCTGATGATCCACTAAGATCTATTTTCATGGTTGCCACAAAAATTGTTGTAGACAAAATCGCAGTGTGAACAAGAGATTCACCAATTTGCTAATAGGTATTTGTCAGCACACTTTGACCATGTAAATTATCCTATATACCAAAAAAGGAAATCAACCTGCAAAATAACAGTAGATTAGATTAGTGCTAATTTGAAGCATGTACATGAAGTTACCCGATATAATTTATACAAATTTAGACTTGTACTATGTCACTGATTCCCACACGAGTATCTTCAAATTGGCCTGCATTACCACTAACCAAAAAATTGGTGTATGACATTTGACTATGACAACCCTGAAAAAAAACATATAAAAATGTCAATTTCAATAATTACAATGAACTTGTTCAGTATATGTTGGACATGCCTGTGGCCTTTGACTGACATCATGATCAATTCCTTCTAATAATGATAAAAAATCAGCTGATGAGTTGTTTGATAGTTGCGAAACCCAATAGCTACCGTCACACATTGGTGCATCAACATTTGCACTCATCTCAATAGCTGTGGACTGTTCAGCAACAATATACCAAACATCCTTTCATTAAAACAGATGACAATTCAAATGTAAGTAGCTTAAAACTTAACAAACATTTCAACAATGATTACACATGACAAACAGTTTTGGTGTATAGACACACCATAGTACAATCATCACGGCATTCTCCACAGCTGTTCACTTCTATAGATGACTCTATGCAACTTCTTTCCATCCATCTGACTCGAGCTTCCAACATTGCACTCCTACATGTTCATAATAAAGTAACTTAATGCACAAATAAAAGGGGACGCTAATCAGTCTAAATAAAACATATATACAACCAAAACATCCCATACAATTATAATTAGCAAAAGCATATATGCATACATCAATTGTCAAAGTTTGACGACACTGGTGCTTCCTTTTTCTCAAATTAGAAACTACTCGATCAACTTTAGACATTTTTCTATTGCTTGGTGGTCGTCCTTACGAGGTACATGTAATGGACTACGAATGCCAGTGTTAGCCGTTTCAATGCCCTTGATTAACTTCCTTTGACGGTCATCACCATTGCATGTTGTTCTAATAGCTTGCTTAGATGCAGCCATCGATTGCATCTTGCTTTTATATTCACATAATCCCCCGGTGGAGATCGTCTCGTGAGATCCTCAAACTCTGCAAAGCAACTTCAGCCACCTCATAGAAATGCTTGTATAATTTATCAAACCTTTGCATTTGTGGCTTCAACAAGGTCACATCGTAATTGCTCTTTATGTATGCATGTCTCCATCTAATGTTTTTGCTCCATCTACGTAGAATATACTTTTGGCACTTCTTGAACCATCTCATTACCAAGAACACAAAGTGAATGTCTACACATAATTCCTCTAAACTCAAACAACAAGCAATTGCAACTAATATCGTGATTGTCACGATAAAATACCACCTCAAAAATAGCATTCTTTGCTATCCCTCCAACTACCATATCCGCCCTCACATGGTAAGTACAAATCATTCCCTCCACACACTTAATGGATGCAAAACAGTCCATTCTTCCTCCGAATTCAGCTTGGACCTCAACGAACTTTGCATGGGTATATTCGAATTGAAAGCTGTCTTTCAATAGGTGAGTTTGACCCACTTGAATGGTGGAGTCCATTGACTTGAAATCGCCTCAAATTCCTTTTCGCCTTGCTTCTCGAGCATTATCATACCGCTTCACAAATTGTTGGAGGCTTGTCTTTGAGTTGATATATCCATCAAAGAAAGCATGTATGCTCTCACTGCGTTGTGTTGTTGACATCCCTGCCCAAAAATACTTCTTCAAGAAAATTGGCACCCATCTATGCCTCTCCATGTACAAACCACTCAACCAATTGTTATCTTCTAGCTCAAATTCTTTGATGAAGGCAGACCACTTTTCTTCAAAATCTTCCACTTTGTTAGGGTATCGTAAATGTGACTACTTTCATTGCATTCTTTATATTGTTATATTCAATGCAACCTTTCACTTCTCGAGAATTTTTTCATTATATGCCATAGGCACCACCTATGTCGAGTAGTTGGAAAGACTATCTCAATAGCATTTTGCATGGCCCTGCACTGGTCCGTGACAATACCATCAGGTGCCTTACCTGACATGCAACGAAGCCATGATTCAAATAGCCACACAAATGACTCGTGTCTTCAGCTGAAATTAGACCACATCCAAGTAAAACTGATTGGCCGTGATGATTCACACCGACAAAAGCAGCAAATGGCATATCATATTTATTTGTCAAATATGTTGTGTCAAAAGTCACAACATCTCCAAATGACTCATAGGTAGCTCTACTTCTAGCATCAGCCCAAAATACATTTTGCACATGAAAATCATCATCAACGTCAATATCGTAGAAAAAATTACTATTATCCTCTTGCATTCTTGTAAAATAATTCTTCAAAGCCTTCCCATCACCTTCCTTGCCAATTGTACGTCTTTCCTTGTTGACATAATTTCTAGCATCTTGCTCATTAAATGATAAGTTCTCGTAACCTCCCACCTCATAAGCAAGAGACCGAACTGTCTTATGTATTCTCACCCCTACATCATCATTCACTTGGATTGTTCTCTTCACGTGCATGCTAAGATTCTTGTTAACTCTCAACATTCTCGCCTTTGTTGGGCTAAGTTCATGAGAGTGTTCAAGTATATTTGTCTTGATGAACCATCGTCCATCTCTCATCTTCTTGACCGTAATTTTTGCTTCACAATTTGTCCGTGTAGTTGGAAGTGTCTTCAAAGTATTTGGTATTGTTGACACATGTTTTTCCTGTCTTGAACAAGCTAGCATAATGTAATTTACCTTACCATCATCTCCTTTTTTGAAGTTCTATTTACAATACCAAACCCCTTTTGGTAAGCATATTTCCTATAAAATTCCTTAACATCATCTTCTGATGCAAACAACATCCCTCGTTTTGGTTCATAACTTTCAAACTCGCCATCCAACGCATCACTTATAATGAAGTCACTTTCACATGCTTCTTCCACATTATCAATAGCCTCGGCTGTATTAAGATTATTTGAACCCTCCATCAACTTCAGTTTGGGGTTGCTACACACACCTGTAAGTTATCAAGTATCTACTGTCATGTTACAAACATATTTTGTATTTCACCAACATCTACATTTTATTATGAAAGTTAAGAAATGGCAGTGAAAAGTAAACATACAAATGACAATAGATAATGAGGATAGAGACCCATTCGAATGGGTCTCTTCTATAAAGGCCACACTTAACCTTTTGTGAGATGAAATAAAGCTTAAAAAGATAGCCTGAAATCATCTAGTTAACAAAATCGCGTACAATGGTAGTCATGTTAATCTTCTTTCACGTGTGTTCAAATAAGTCTCAAATGGCTAAGTGGCAATTTTAAAGTGTATAGAAACAACATTCAAAACATGCCATTACTCTTTCTCTTCTAAAACAGGATATGTTTTACCTCTATAAGCAACGCTTAGGTAAGAAATTAAGGATGCTAAATGGACCAACCATTTCTCGCTTATATGAACCAAACCCATAACTCATCCCAATGCACTCCACTAATAGTTCATTTGTAAGTAATTATCCACATTATTGGAAAGTCATTGTTGGATTCACAGAAATGTGTGAAGATTAACCACTTATTCCAAACATATTAACCAGGTTAATTTTAGATTCACCACAAATCACAAACCATGTCAATGGACCAACTATTCTCGCTATATGAACCAGCCCCATAACCCATCCCAACTCCATTCCACTACTAGTTCATTTGTAAGTAATTACCCCTACTTGTTAGAAAGTCATTGTTGGATTCAAGAAACGTGTGAAGATTAACCACTTATTCCAAACATATTAACCAGTTAATTTTAGATTCACCACAAACCACAACCCATGTCAATGGACCAACCATTTCGCTATATGAATCATTTTAAATCCTCCTAATGAAACAAAATATACCAAATAAACCAACGAATGAACTAACAAGCATTCTCCTATTTACCCATCTAATCAACACACGCCCAACAAAAATAGATTTCATGGATTTGTACCCAACAAAAAATACAACTCACCAAACGAGAGAGCATAATACGTAACATTTCACGAAATTGCAAGTGTCCATCTCGAGAAAAACACAAAATATTATGGGGAGAAAAGTAGAGGATACTTACCGAAATTGTAGAAAATCCACAAAACTCGAACCCACGTGTGCGTGTGAAAGTCGAGTGACGAGAAGAGATTGAGTGATGCACGAAAATGGGGGAAAGAGAATGAGGACACGAGAACAAGAATTACAATCTTGTGGGTGGGTACCACTTAGTGAGTGAGAGAATATGAGAGAAGAGGAGATGTAACAGAGATGAAAGAAAGAAAGAAATGAGAAATAGTGGGAAGAAAGGAGGGAAAACAAAATATAGATAAGCAGGAAATGGAGAGAGACAAATATACGTACGGAAGATACGGTGGATAAAAGTTGGATGTATATTTGGTGGACATATAGCGCGACCGAATAGTTTGCAGGTGTAGAATAGAAAAAGTAAATCATATTGTTTCTTAATAGTACGATTTTTTTGTGAGTGACAAAGTATTCTGGTTTCTGCATCCACCGGAAAATGGAACAAAAGGTATTTTATCTGTCTGTTTAATGATCTAGATTGATAACATAAATGATTCCTTCTGGTTCAGCTATTTTGATTACTGGTATTGTTTCTCTGGACAATAACGAAACGGCTTGGATATGTGCCTCGAATGTCCTGTGATTTTAGGCGCATTACAACTGATGAAATTGAAATGGAAGATAAATCATGTAGGGGATGTTTGGATAGGTGGAAAGGGGTGAAATGTAGGGAATTGAGATTGAGATACGAAGATATTAGCTGTAATTATTTGAATTTATTAAATTAAGATAGAATAGCAGAAAACTAGTAGAATCTATTTCATTTCATTTATCTATTTGATTCTTTTATTTTTCTTCTCTCAAATTTGGAGAAATTCGAATATAGAATACTCTTAAGGGTTCAGATTTAATCTTAAATAAATAATATTTTAAATTCATTCTAATGGTTTGTATGGTTATACAGCTAACGTGTCACGTTTTTAATGGATTTAGTGGAATACTATAAGAATATGGAATAATCTCTAATAAATTTGGAAAGTATGAGTTGAAACTTAGTTATTATTTACTAATATAAATATAATAACTCTTGATATCCTCTTAAATAATAGAATGAAAAAAAATTTCTATCTCAAACAATAATATAATAATTTTATTTTACTTCATTTCACCTATTCTATTTCATGTCATCCAATATTTCAATCATTTTAGCTTTGAAATTATTTTTCATTAAAAAATTAAGTCACAATCACAACTCGTGCGAAGTTTGATATTTTGTTCAGTAGTACATGGTCGATCTTATCCAATAACAAGAGATAACACCTTTTGTCAGCCTAGAAGAAACCATAAAACATACGTAATCTTTCTCTAAGCGTACGCTTGAACTGGAGAAGCGTTCTTATAAAATCATAAAACTTCTTTTCCTATGTAACAAATGCTTGCATAATAGAATTGAATCTTGAAAAAATTTCATTTGTGCTGTTGGTCATTAGTTTGAAGGCAGTATTTTCATTTTGGGGATTGAGTCTGAGCCAATGTTTGTCAGCCTAGAAGAAACCATATCTATGTGGTGCTTCTGTCAATTGGTTGATGATAGTAGATTCAAACATTATGGCGTAATAGTACAGCGGAGCAGAGCGCTCATATTGAAGCTGGGGACAGGAGAAACAGAAACATGACGTGTTATAAATTGGTAATGTCCTTTGTTTATACAGCGGTGGTGTGGTTATAGTGCTATATATATATATATATCACAGCCCTGCAAATTCTGGTTGACCAAAAACCACCAGCATCTTGTACTTTAACGCTCGAATGAGATAGAATTAATTGAAGTGTTACCTGGGAGTTTATTGGTCCTGTTATTGAGACATAACAATATGCTCCACTCTTCAGCCAAAAAAAAAAAAAAAAGAAAAAGCTCCTAAACAAAACTATGATAGGCAATGTCAAGCATATTTCCGATTTGCAAAGAAAGTTAAGCGATTCCACAAAAAATGTACAGGTATTAGTCCAGTTTTGTGATTGCATTATATGGTTTATATCCTTTATCATTGGTTGATATCACCAAAATTTCCTTACTTGGTTCCATGATCAAACTTTGTTGGCTATTTCCTCTTCTTACTTAACACATTTGGCATTTCACCCGATATAAAAATTTGTAGTGGGATAATTTTTTTTTTTTTTTTGGGGGGGGGGGGGGGGGGGGTTGTGGTAATTCATGTGTTGAATTTATTGTGTGGTCATCCTAGTTATTGTGATGGGTACGATCACATGAGGTGCTGTCATAAGATGTACGATTGTCATATGCCCAATTTATTATGTGAGAGTGAATATTAAGAATATAAGTGAGTGATTTAGTTTGAATTTTGAGATAAAATAAATTTAAATTAATTAAAATTAATTAGTTTGATTTGTTTTAATTTTTATATTTTTTATAGTTAAATTTAAATTAAATTAAATTAAATATTTATAGATTAATTTGGTTCGAATAATTAGGTTGATTATTTTTTATATATAAAAATTAGTTAAATAATTATTTTTTTATAAAAAAAATATAATAAATTTATAATTTTTTTCTAGAAATAGAATTATATTTATTTATTTTAATAAGTATATTATAAAATACAACAAGTATACAAAGTCTAAACAAACAAACATAATTAAAATATACGTAATATGATAGATATCAAGACAAAGATAAGTACACAACAATACTCAAACTTAATTCAAACATAATTAAAAGGAAATACAAGTATATAACATAACAATATACAGCACCCAAAGTCAATCTAAACTTAATCCAAACTCAATCAAAATATTAAAAAAACATGATTCATCAAATATTATTCATCAAATCCAATTTATCTTTGAACTTCATCTACATCTTACAATAAGCACAAATGAAAATGTTATGGTCATTCATCTTCATTTCAATAACCAATGTCCAATGATTTAACAATAGAAACGTTATGGTCCTCTAAGACGACCACATGAGGTGCTGTCATAAGGTGTACAACTATCATATGCAGAATTTATTATGTGGGAGCGAATATTAAGAATATAAGTGAGTGGTTTGGTTCGGATTTTAAGAAAAAATAAATTTAAATTAATTAAAATTAATTAGTTCAGTTTGGTTCAATTTTTATATTTTTTATAGTTAAATCCGAATCAAATTAAACTAAATATTTACGGATTAGTTTGGTTCGAGTAATCAGGTTGGCTATTTTTTTTACACAAAAATTAGTTAAATAATTAGCTTTTCATAAAAAAATATAATAAACCTATAATTTTTTTCTAGAAATAGAATCAAATTTATTTATTTCAATAAGCACATTATAAAGTACAACAAATATACAAAGTCTAAACAAATAAACATAATTAAAATATATACGAATAATCTAGTCAAGACAAAGACAAGTACACAATAATACTCAAACTTAGTTCAAACATAATTAAAAGGAAACACAAGTACACAACATAACAATTCACAGCACCCAAAGTCAATCCAAATTTAATCCAAACTCAATCAAAACATAAAAAAAAATATGATTTATCAAACATTATTCATTAAATCTAATTTATCTTTGAACTTCATCTACATCTTGCAATAAGCACAAATGAAAATGTTATGGTCATTCATCTTCATTTCAATAACTAATGTCCAATGATTTAACAATACAAACGTTATGGTCCTCCAAGACCACTCTCAATGCCACATTGACTTATCTACCCTATGAATAATCACTCACATATCCTGACACCTCATATTGTTTTATTCTACCAAATGTCAATGGACAATATAGATCACTCTATCCTATTATGCATCCACCATAAGCCTAAGAAGTCACAACACCAAGACTCCAAGCTTCTGGACTTTGCCAACAACAAAAAAAATCTCACTGTGAGTTAAAATGTACACTAAAGAATCACTCAATGAGCTCTGAAAGAACATCTTCACCATAACAAAGAAAAGAAAATTGGTGAATTACATCGACAATTGTGGATTGAGGTCGATTGATTAGAAATGAATAAGATTAGACAGGGAATTGTAGAGAGAGAACAGAAAAAAAAAGTTATAATCAAATTAATTATATGACTCATTATCAAGGATTAAATATTAATATATTATATTTAGTAATTGTGACTTCTGCAGATGAAGAGTCTTGAAATAAGAAGTTCAATACTTCATCTAGTACATGTGGATCATGTTCACGTTTCATATTCAATGATATCAAGTTACTGAAATTAATTAATATTGAGAAGATCAAAAAAGATCAAAAATCAATCAGAATATATATATATATGATTTGATTTGATTCGATTCTTAGATTTAAAATTTTAAATCCAAGAACCGAATCAATTAAAATTTATTTAATTTAAATTTTACTTGAACCAATTAATATACCCAAATCGAATCGAACTAATTTAATTAATTCAATTTGAATTAGTCGAATTGCTCAAATTATGCGAACTAATTTACACTTCTAACAAATATAGCAAAGCAATCTGCGTGAATATCATAATTCTCTCAATTTCTTCATGATATTAATTAATTGATAAAATTTTTAAATGAACCCGGTGAGTTTTACAGCTGATCAATGAGATACTGACGTGTTATCAGGGGCGGAAGGAGGGTAGTGTATTTTAAGGGGAAATGGCTGCCCAAATTTTTTTCAAACTTTCTCATTCACATGTAATTTTAAAAAATAATAATAATAACTTGATCTTCTAATTAAAGTGTTATTTCACTTTAACTCCCTCAACAAAACTTCTCTAACTCATCCCTGCATGTGAAGGAGCATGTGATGTGTAGGTGGTCGCTAATATGCCAAGAATAAAAGGGGAAGAATATAAACGAAGGGTATATATATCGTTTTCTTTTATTTTACAATAAAAGATTGGATGCTTTTGATTTATGCTAATTCTTATTCTCATGAGGAAGAGCAAGGAGACCACTGTTCAGTCACTATTTTCTTTGGTTGAAAAATGCTGCCTACCTCATTTCAAGGCAGAAGAAACATGTCAAGAAAGGCTTATACCAGCAATCAAACAAAGTAATTTCATACTTAATATTTTGCTTCAAAAATTTTCAGTTTCGACTTTTCATGATCTCGTTCCTGAAGTAGCAAGCAGGAACAACTCTGCTGTAGCACTACCATCGTGGTTATGATAGTAATAGATAGATACTGTAGATTGAAATTGAATAATTGAACACATACATATGCTGAATGTGAACGTGTTGCCGTGTGAAATTTTCCATTATAGAATCGAGAACTCTCATTGATAGTGAGACCCACCCCACCCTTTCAATTTCCAATCCCTGCTAATAAGTTATGGCACTACAGAGAAATCATGGCTTGAGAAGAAAGATATAGATATGTAGGGACCAATTTCTCACCTGAGAATCATGATCGAAGAAAGAGGGAAATACGTATGCCTAAAACTAGAACCTTCATGCGCTTTGATACATCTCATTGAATTGAATCAATCACTGGACCTTTTTTTCTACTTGACTGTTCTGCTGCGCCACACATACTTGGCTTGATGTTGCCGGCACCGAAATGACCCCGGGTGCTGCGACGGCGAGCACACACAGTGCTTTATTGAACCACCATCCTCGCCGGAGCTGCCACCTCCACCAGCAGCACCACCGCGAGCATGCCCTGCTGCAGTGTCAACCAATATAGGTGCCCCCCGGAATACATGCCATCTTCTGTGCACCACCAAAGGAACCCCCTCGTGACACATTTATTCTTCTTTGTCTTCTTACTCCTCTGTACTTCATAAGTTAATATATATATATATATATATATATATATATATATATAATATGCCTTACTTTCTCAAGTTAAGGGTTTAAAAGGACAAGAATATGTGGTTTATATCAAATATGACATTGTAGAAACAATAAAAGAAAGGGGACAAGGAGGTGGATAAGTGAAGTCTTTGGTGTTTGGCTTAAACTAAAGGGCTTTTTAGACAGATTCCTATCTAGAGACTCAGAGTGGAGAGAATGGTTTGTGTTTTGTGTTGCAAGCCTTACATGAGGATGAGGTCCCAAGGAGCTGTATTTTTCATGGAATAACGCTACATACACGTCAGCATAATTTAATTACCATTTGGTTAAAATTGGTTTTATCTCATTTTTTTTATATTACTACACTTACACCCTCATGCTGCTACATACATCAAGTGTGAGCTGATGTGTGATATGCAAGAAGCTTATCCTTTTTCATTTGTGCGGGTGAATAAGAGGCTATGCCAAACTAGTCTGCATTGGTCCAAACCCACTATGGAACAAAATTTCCAAACTAGTGTGGCCCCAGAAGAGACCGAGCAACCTTTCTATAGCCATCTGTATTTGATGCTGCCACGTGGGTATATTTCGTGCCTCTAATCCAATAACAGTTACTACGGAGCATGTGCCTGCTCACTTGGATATAAATGAAGGTGGGCTTATTGTGCGCAGGGGAATCAATGGCCGCCACTGGATTTTGTTTTGGAGGTATTTATGCAATCTTATTTTTATTATGATTTATCATTAAATTTCATATTTATTTGATAATTATATCAAATAGAAATATTACAGAAACATAAAATTTTTTTCATATTTAATTATCATTAGGCGTTGTTCTTGAGTTGATGTGTCCTGTGGGGAAAGGAAATGGATCATAAACCATTGAGTTTGGAAGCAGAGGAGCAGAAACAAAGAAATAAGTGGATGTGGGCCATGTTTTTCCTATTCAGTTGGTAGGCTTTTAGCGATTTTTAAGCATGAGGGGAGGTATTTATTTCACAAAAAAGTGAAGCCAGATTTTAAAGGGTGGAAACCTGGTTGTTCAACGTTCAGGGTCATGCTTAGTAATGAATGAAGATAATAAATATATGTAACATTGTGATGGGTTACCTCGTCGGATTATTGACCAAACTGATGGAATAATTTTCCTTTTCCAAGTCAGATGCTTAACCCAATTGAGTTGCAGCTTCTTTCTTGTTAGGTACCGACTGGTAGAAACCAGGCCGGTGCCACTGACTAGTGCTAAAACATAAAGCTCATAGGGTCTTTGTCACACATACATAGATGCATACAGATGGCAATTATGTCTACTCTTTTTTGGGTTGACAACTAAATCGATTCGTATGGAGAATCAATAGAAAGCATAAAACCAGAAAGCCACCTATCATACCACCATTTTTGCACTTTTAAGTAACCCATTTCCACTTTTGCCCCACATGTCTACATGGAGAAATTCTTAGGCACAGGCACTGAAATCAACAGTGAAAGATCCATGATAATTCAGCCAGGGAGTACCAGAAAAAGTGATGTCAAATGACAATTCATGACCAGGTAATTATCAATGATTCCAAGGGGGTTCCACAGCATGTGCTGTTGAATTCATACCGAGAAAATCTTCATAGGAGTATGGATTTTCACACTCTTTATCTTGTTAATTATGTATTAGTATATTACTATTATGATCTATAGTATTTTAACTAATAGTGTCTACTTTCGAATAATCTAGTTACTCAAGCTTCTTTACAGAGTTGGGATGGTGAATGTGTTAGACCTTTTACAAATTATACAATTGCTGATCTCAATTTCCCTGGATACTGAGTTTGGTGCTCAGATTTTGGCCATTTAGCAAATGTATATGTATTCATTACTTACATTAAAGGGCTAGGATTTATGACTTCAAGATGATAGCCTTGGAAGGTCTTGCATATCAGTTAAATGTATCAGGGCAAGGCTTAGAGAGAAAAGAGAACATGAAGAAGAGTAGAGAGAACAAAAGATTGATCTATATCATTGAGTGTTAGAAAATGATCACATTACACTTATTACACTTACAATCTTATATATATAGCGAATAGCTCGTAGTTGGAGCTTAACAAACTCTAAGACAGTTGTAATTAACTTTTGTTAACAGTTTTAACTTCCTAACTAACCATTCTTTCTTTCATCTCCCCTCAAACTCATCAATGGAGGAGTTTCAACTTTGAGTTTGTCTCTGAATTCACTGAATTAAGAACTAGAAATGACCTTTGTTAAAATATCTGCAACCTGTGTATGTGCTGGAATGTGACTAATCTTAATTCTGCCTGTAATGACATGATCTCGAACAAAGTATAAACCAATCTCAAACTGCTTTGTTCTGGAATGAAGAATAGGATTAGCAGCAAGAAGAACTGCACTCAAATTATCACAATAGACCATTGGTAGAGCTGGTAAGGGAACTTGCAGGTCAGTGAGTAATGATCTCATCCATGTCAACTCAGCAACCAGTAGAGCAATACTACTATATACAGCTTATGTGTTGAACCTAAAAACAACATGTTGCTTTTTAGAATACCAACTTATTGGATTTAAACCAAAATAAACACAATATCCTGAAGTTGACTTTCTGTCATGAGCATCATATCCCTAGTCTAAGTCACTAAATCCAATCAAGTCCAATGTAGTTGGTTTCTAAAGATGCAAACCAGCAAATGAAGTAGCAGACAAATATCGAAGAATCATTTTGATAGCTTTCCAATGAAACTCAAGTGGAGTTTGCATAAACTGACATACTCTATTAACACAATAAGCAAACTCATGTCTAGTAGTGATTGTAATATATTGCCGACTACCAACCATTGACCTATAAAGACTTGGATCAGAAAATGGGATGATGTTAATTGTTGAGAGTTTCAAATTAGCAGTCATAGGGGTGTGATAAGCTTTGCATCCAGTCATTTTGGCATTGGCAAGCAAATCTTGAACATATTTAGTCTGTGATAGGATCAATCCACCAGTGGCAATCTTCTGAACTTCTATTCCAAGAAAATAATGCAGTTGACCTATATCTTTAAATGCAAATGAGGAATTGAGACTACTGATAAAATCTGCAATAGCTGAGGAAGAATTTTATATAATAATGATATCATCCACATAGATGAGGATCGACAATGTTGAGGTGGGAGTAATTCTAGTAAAAAGTTAAACATCTAACTTTGTATAAACAAAGCCTAAGGCATATAAAGCAGAGGAAAGCTTCTCGAACCAAGCTCTAGGAGCCTGTTTTAGACCATATAGGGTCTTGGTCAACTTGCAAACTTGACTGCCACTACCAATTTCATATTCCTGAGGTTAAGTCATGTAAACCTCTTCTTATAAATCTCCATTCAAAAAGGCATTATTGATGTCTAATTGATGGATAAGCCAATTCTTGAATAAAGCCAATGTTAGAACAATCCTACTTGAAGCAGGTTTGACAACAGGACTAAAAATTTCAGCAATCCAATCAGCATCAATAGAGAAAGGGAAATTTCAAACCTCAAGGATACTTCTCCAATGACCAAGCAAGATTCAATCCAAATCCTCGAAACCAAAACTTCTCAGGCTCAGGCAGGGGTAAGTTTGGTATAGGATGAGGTAGATTCAGTAAGTCATATTGTCAATTATGTGGAAAATCTAGTCATCTTAATTGCTGGCATAGATTTGATCCCAATTTTATTGGTTCTGGTGGTTCTTATTAATTCGAATCAAGTTTCTGATAATAGATATTTTGCTTCCCATAATGCTTCCAATGTCAATCTTTTCATGAGTAATGTGCTTGCTACACCTGCTACATTGTATGATCCTAATTGGTACCTAGATTCTGATGGCACACACTACATGACACCTGAGTCCTCTAATCTGATGCAAAAGATGGAATATAGTGAGAATGATAAAGTTCTAGTTGGGAATAGATCAAGTTTGTCTATTATGCATGTAGGAAATTTTGAATTTGTTTCTAATTCTAACCCAAAATCCTTTCTCTTGAATAATTTGTTACATGTTCTCCAAATTACAAAGAATTCTTTCATGGTATCAGAGCTTGTGCTTCCATGACTTCCCATAATTCGTTGTCAACCTCAGGTTCTTTCATTCTTCATACCTTTTCAAACTTAGTCTCTGATAGTACTGATACCATGAAAGGTATCAGGACAAGGCTAAGAGAGAAAAGAGAACAGGAAGAAGAATAGAGAGAACGAAAGATTGATCTATATCATTGAGTGTTAGAAAATAATCACATTACACTGATTACACTTACAATCTTACATATATAGTGAATAGCTCTTAGTTGGAGCTTAACAAACTCTAAGACAATTGTAACTAACTTCTATTAACAGTTTTAACTTCCTAACTAATCATTCTCTCTTACCATCAGTAATGTAATAAAAGGGTGAGCTTTATTCCTAAGAAGACATACATACTGGTTCACTTATCCTATCATATATGTTTGGAACACATATTTAGCAAAATTTCTCTTTTGTTAAAGCCATAACCCCTGCTCCTATAAGGCAAGCCATATATATATTTGTACTTAAAACAACAAATACTAGCTATCAGTTTTAACGCTGCAGATGCTGTTCATTGATGGTAAAGATTTAAGAAGGAAATTCAATCAAGTAAAAGGAGTTATAGCTAATGCTCTGAAAAGAAGGAAATCTGTGTTCAAAATTCAAATAGAAAAACGTCTATGTTCAATGAACATGGGGAACACCTTTGGAGCTTGGAGGCAGAAGCACTCGTAATAGACCATGCATCTGAATGACATGGAGGATAATTGTGAAGTTGTCTATCATCACGGGACTAAATGACTTGGTGGAATGTCAAGATTGAACCATAATCTCATCAGATGTTATAGAAGAATTGAGGACAATGAGCTGCTGGGTGTGGCTAGGATAATTAGTAGAAAATTCAATGTTATTGATCATATCGTAACACATGTGGGGAATATTTCAAAAAGTTTTAAAGTGTAAGAATAAATTTGAACAGAAAAAATTATGAGAATTAATTGAAAATTAGAGAAAATTATAGGTCTAAAGTTTTAAGGTAACCTTTAATTAATTATTAAAATATATGGCATTATAAAAATTGAAAATGTGTCTCTTGACTCGTCTGTTTGCTTTTGGGTTTCAGACTTTCAGTTAAGCCCCGTGTCGTATCCGAGTCAAGTCGAAATAGGTGGCGGGTCTTCAAACTCACTCTTTCTTTTCTATCTTTCGTTGAAATTTCTCAAAACACGCACGCCTCCACGTTCCTTATTTCGCTCCTTCACTTCACCTATAAATAAACCTCTTCCACCTTCCTCTCTCTCCAAACCCAAACCCCTTCTTAATTTTCATACTTCAAATTTCGCGGATTTTCTCAGGAAAAAATGTTGGAAATGAAGGCATTGAGGCTTTTCTCTTTCTCAATTGTCAGTTTGGTGCTGTTGGCCATATCTGATCTCAGCCAAGCTCACGACTTCACTCCTTCTCCGGCACCTGCTCCTACCAGTGATGGTCAGTACTCCAGTCCAAACAATTATCATTTGCCTTTCCATTTTCACTTTAAATGTCTTTCATTATTCTTAATTGTTAAACTGCTAAATTCCCTGTTTTTTTTTTTTAACGCAGGCGCTGCGGTTGATCAAGGAATTGCTTACGTTCTCATGCTGGTGGCTCTGGCAATCACATACATGTTCCATTGATTTTGCTCTACTCCAATTATTGTTGTTTTGAGAATATTTTCTCTGAATATTTAGTCGAGGAAATTTAAAGATTTTTTTTTTGCAATGTAATTAATAATTAATAATACTCATGAAATGAATATTATTCTTTAATCTGATCACAGAATGGTTTATTTCATTTCTACATCTCTATATTGCCCTTTTTAAATTTATTTTTTGGTTTTACTTTCTCAACCATTCGTTCTATTTCGTTTTTAGACGCGGTTTTGCTTTTTCAGTGATCAGAGGATGGTTTTGCTTTTTAGTCAATAGTTCATACTGTAAATTGGACTAAAAAAAACATAGAGGAATAAACGCTCACGTAAGCTATTAGCCAAGTGTCAACAAATCCCAAATAACTCTGCTTTCTTGACTTGCACGGTTTGGTTCATTTATTTTCTCTTTTATCTTTTTTAAGTATCATTTGAATTAAATTCAATCTGAGTTTATATGTAACTATTTAATTCATATTAGATCAAACTAAAAGAAAGAAAATTTTAACATCAAACTATCATAGCCCTTCCTCTTACCTTGCCAAGAAAAAGAGGATAGTACACTCTTAGACTTGATCTTACAAAATGAGGATTTGGCATTTTCTGCGTATGGCGATGATGGGAGAAAACAACTTGTTGATTGTTGATGTTGAAGGCTTGCCCACCAATGAGGGTGTGGTCGTGGCAGTTTGGTAGTTGTGGTGTGACACGCAATGATGGGAGAAAACAACTTGTTGATTGTTGATGTTGAAGGCTTGCCCACCAATGAGGGTGTGGTCGTGGCAGTTTGGTAGTTGTGGTGTGAAGGTGAACGATGAAGAGGGGCTGCAACGTCCACCTTGAGTGAGGGAAAGGTAGCAAGACAAAAAGGTTTGTCCGCTGGTGAAAGGTTGCGTGTCAGTGAAGGTGTTGCTGTGAGGGTGTGGTGGCTGTGGTAGAGAGGGTGATGGTGATTTGGTGAAGAGGGTGTAGTGGTTGTGGCAGAGAGGATTTGTAATATGAGGGTGAACGGGTGAAGGAGAGCAAAGAGGGAGGCAACAGAGTTTTAAGAGGTTAATTAAATAAAATTATAATAATAATAATAATAATAATAATAATAATAATAATAATAATCAAATGATTCTATTTCATATCTTTAAATTAGGGAGAACAAAATTGATGGTTTCTGGTGGGATGTGATGGAATCCATCGCACTCACTTTCATTTCATTCTATTTTTTTTTAACATAACCAAACAATAGAACCTAATACTATTTCATTCTATTTCCTTCTATTCCATTCAATTCCACCAATCCAAACATACCCTAAGAGTATTAAATTGACCCTTAATTCCACTTACCATCGATGTGAAAAGTGTTGGTAGAAAATCTTTCACCTACACGAAAACAATCAAATAGATAAGTACAACAATATAAGAAATTTAACGTAATTCGACTTTTATTATTTGCGTCCACAACTTCACAAATCAATCCATTAGATTAAAACAACAATTACAATTATCAATATCTCTCACAAACTCAAAACTCCAATACACTCAATCTCACAAAAGTGATATTTTCTCTCAAACCAAGTATTCAAACAAAAAATACCAACACTCAAATTTTCTCCACCTCACACAATACCTCAAATGGTAGCTACTATTTTTTTTTAATCTCTCACACACAACAAATTCACTATTTTTTCTCCAAATATTGTTTTGGTGCAGCACACAATGGGCTTAGCCCAAACCCAACACAAGGTATAACCCAACAAATCTCCACCTTGCCTTGTGATTAGAACAAACAGCAAGTGTCAATAGTAAGTGACAGTAGGCTTTATCAAAATATACGTAAATGTTACTGTCTTCTTTGACATATACACATGCTCTACTTTCTTTACATTACTACATGCTCCACCATGATCCTTTCTTATCAAAGTATCTCCCATCAATTTGTATAAATTACTATTAATTTTTTTACCTTTCATTATCACAAAGAGCCTCTACAAACTTGCATAACTCTATCTCTTGCAGAATATTCATATCTCAATGCATCAAGTCTACCCAAAGAAATAAAATTCCTTCCAAGTATAGGCACATGTCTCACATTACTAAGTGTTTTCACAAAATTATTATGCATCTTAATTTTCACAGTATCTTTTCCAACAACATTCAAACAATCACCATTAGTCAATCTCACTACTCCATCACCACCTGCATCATACGTGTTAAATCATTCCTTCCTTGAACAAACATGATTAGAACAAACAAAATTTAAAACTCAATAATCACCATAGGCACTATTGTCTTCTTCAACCATCAATAACTCATTTTCATAACCCAAATATTCTTGTACAACAACTATAACATTTTCATACTTCTCTTCTCCTTTACTCTTATTTTCAAATTATTTCACGTCTGCTTTCAGTTTTCTACAATAAAATTTAATATGACCTATCTCTTGACAATAATATCACTGCTTTTCTCTATTGGCATAAAACTTGATTTTGAATTATCATTACTAGAAAAGTTGCCACGAGACACACTCTTACCACGATCAGATCTAGCAACCAAAATACCTCCTTCAATCTGAACACTTGACTTTTTAAATTTTTTCATTCTCCAATAATATGACAGTCACATCATCTACCTTCAATGTCTCTTTTCCAACTAATAATGTAGTAACTAAACTCTCATAAGTGTTTGGAAGGGATGACAACAACAACAAAACTTTATCCTCATCATCAACTTTCACATCAATGCTAAATAATTGTGTAATCGACTTTGTAAAATAATTCAAGTGATCTTTAATGTTTACACAATTATCCATCTTCAATTGATACAATTCTTTCTTTAAAAATAAACAGTTTGTGAAAGACTTAGACATATACATATTCTCTAATTTCTTCCATAAATCAATAACAAAAGTTTTATTCAGAACATTAAATTTTACCTCAGGTGTCAGATATAGTTGAATCGTACTAACTATCTTCATCTCCAGTTCTTCCCATTTTTCATTTGTCTTCTTCTCAAGCTTCTTTTCCTTCATATTTAGAGCTTTAATCAGTCTCTACTGCATTAAAATATCCTTCACTGTTAGGAAAAAAATCCTTCAGCCACAAGAAAACAAGCAAATAGACAAGCACAACATCACAAGAAATTTAATGTAGTTTGACCTTCACTGCCTACGTGTACGATTTCGCAAATCAATCCACTAGATTAAAACAACAATTACAATTACTAATATTGAAATATATCTCACAAACTCAAAACCTCAATATACTCAATCTCATAAAAGTGATATTTTCTCTCAAACCAAGCATTCAAACAAAAAATATCAATACTTACAAATTTTTTCCACCTCACACAACACCTCAAATGGTGGCTACTAATTTTTTTTTAATCTCTCATTTTGCGCTTTGCGTTATCTCACACACAACAAATTCACTTTTTTTCTTCCAAATCTTGTTTTGACGCAACACACAAACACATAAAAGAAGACTCTAATTTAAAACCCTTCTCAAATGGACTTAGCCCAAACCCAACACAAGTTATAATCAAATAATGAAAATCACCTGTAAGGTTGTATATCTTGAATGAGAGATGTCAATGAGTGGGAAAACCAATAGTGAAAAGCATTTTCACGAGTTTTGTTTCTTCCATTCCCTGTCCCAAGGTTGAAGTCTTTATTCTTTTCTTTCTAGCCAATAACAATGGTATATATTACCTAAAATCCTCACATGAAGGAACCTGAAATCTATTAGTTTTAATTTTATTGGTGTTTGTACAAACTTGCAGTGGCGAATGCTGCCCAATCTTGCTATCTATCTGCTATCTGCTATCTGCTATCTGCTTGACATTGTACAATTGCTAGGGAACTGGAACTTCAGTTTCCTTAGCATGATGTCACCAAATGCATGATATCAAATAAAGAAAACTATATCAATGCTGCCCCAAAACACAGTTCCACATGGCAAATTGCACCAGAAAACAGTTCCACATGGTAATTACATGCAGCTGTCACGTGCATCACGTGCCTGAATTATTACTATACAGAATGTGATCCACATAATCAGGGTAGAAAATTTAGGTGGCGCAGGTCTTGGGTTTGGGTGTTATTAATTTTTAATTAAAGAGAGAATTGTTTTGTTCAGTTGAGGTTAGCTGGTCAGATTTTACTTTGGCAAGTGAAGCTTAAAAGGAGAAAAAGAAAAAGTTCCTAGAGAATAGCCAATCCACTCTTATTTCGAATACAATACCATTTACTTATATTCAAAGTCTTGTCACTCCTCAGTTCTCACCGTGCTTATTTACACTCTCTGGCGTGTGACTTTGAGTCTTTGAGCATCCCGGGTTCCAGCAGCTGAAACCTTTTGTTCTAGTGCAGCCATGAGTATCAAAAGTTGGAGCAATTCTGGCAGGAGGCACATCCAATTGGGAAGGTCTTGCAATGAGATTGAGCAAGTAAACTCGCTATCAGCCTGCGGATCAAGTAAGTTGAGGTGGAAAATGTTGTGGATGAAGCTCAAGAAAGAGAAGAAGAAGCTTTTTGAGTCTGCATCACCCTTGCAGGTCCCTTATGATCCATACACTTACTCTCAGAATTTTGATCAAGGGACTGCACTTGATGAACCAGATAATCTGTCTAGATCTTTCTCTGTTCGGTTTGCTGATCCTTCTAGAGTACTTGTGAAGAAAGGGGTGGTTTAAGGCAAGGCTAAGGAAATTTGAGACTCTACTATCTCTTATTACAGTGCTAAATGCTACATAGTTTTGTCTGTATCTCTTTTTTCATTTTCCCTCAACCCCTGATCAGGTTCTTCTCTTTGTATTGTATGTGCAATTGTTATCACCGCTTCTATGTATAATTATATTTATAACATTTGTGAATATGTGCAATACATGGTGGAAGTTAATTTGATTGGAGGCCACAATTTCTTCAAATTTGCATTAATGTCTTTGCACAACCAGAGTGTAGAATTTGGAGAAAGAGACTAGTTCCAGGTAAAAGGGTAATAGAATTTCTCCTTCAAGAAGTAAAGAATATATCTGTCCCTCTCATGCTTTTGGTTTATTTCCTCGATGAGATCTAGGTGTTATGGTTGAAGACATTGAAATGAAGAACATTAATTAGTACCTCTATACCGTACTTAGGTGTTATGGGTAAGGACTTTCGCTGTTCATCCATTACTTTCTCCTTCTTTTGAAGTTTGATCAAAGAAAAGATAGGAGTCTGCAACAAAGTAATTACTTAATGAAAATAGTCATGCATGACTAGATCATAAATAAATTAATACAATGAATTCTTTTGGTGGAAGCCAAAAAGTCAATTAAGTTGCTTTTGACAGCTCCTAAAGAAGACAGAAAGGAAGTCATTGTCATTAGGTGGTTCTTATCCGTGAAGAAGCTGGAAACACCACCAGTTGTAGTGTACCTAGCAAGGCCGCTGCAAGGGGCATTTTTCTCTTTTTTATATTTACTTTTCTGAACAAAGGTAACAAACAGAAAACCTAGCCTCTAACAAAATAACACATAAACTATCAGAGTATTTAAATGTAAAAATATTGTATTTGACGAGGACATTGCCCAACTTTCAGCCTAGTTTCATTTGAAGCACTAAACTTACTAGAAAAATATTCACACACTGAGCGTCCTCCCTAGAGTATGAAGCAGAGGAATTTCAGAAAAAATTTCGTAGAGAAGAAGGAAAGTAACTGCTAAACAGTAATTTATCTTTAATTATCCTTCTGATGTCAACAAGCAAGTGACTCACACATACGGGGCCAGGCCCTTCATTCACCTGCAAAATACTTAACTAAGCACCTTTGAATCACGATATTAACTCTTTATTGTATTAATAAAACATTAACCATAAGTTTCTTATATCAGACACTATGATCACAAGTTTAAACCTTATAATAAACACTCATAGGCATAGCTTATTCTATCTAAAAAACATACATTTAGCATAAAATATTGTAGACTATTTGGTAATGGATATTGAGTATGAAGAATATAATATATAAATACATCCAAATTAACTCAACTCAATAAAAAAAAAAAGTATTGCCAATTTAACATATCCAAAGTGAACTGTTGAATAACTTCAATACAGTGTTTGGGTTTGGAGATATTTTTGTATCCATATAAGATGTACTATGTCATATTTACACACAAATAAAAATAATAATAATAATAATTTTTTATGATAAATAAATTTAATAAAATCTATTCGTCATCTCTATGCGCACAAAAATATCTCTTAAGTTTGATTCTTACTGGTAATTCTTTATTAAAAAATATTAGAGAAAGCTCAAGCGCTCGAGCATGAGCATGAGCATTGATTCTTCTAAAAAAAATTTTAAATTGTTACCGAACTCAATCCCAATATTTTTGTTACCATCCAAAGGCCAAAAAGCTCAAGCGGTTATCCGCTCAAGTGTATAGTAGCAAGTAGCAACTTCCTTCTTTACTAATAGGTTATCCATAAATAAATATCATTGTAAGAAAATTTTAATATGGACCATTGATATTTTTACTATTAATTTATTATTAAAATAAATCAATAATTCAGATTAAAAATTAAATTTTTATAAATTTTAATTAATAAGATTTAAATTTAGTCAAATTATTTTTTTTATAAATAATTATACATATAAATAATTTATAAATTTTATTTAATAATTTTTTTATATACCTAAATTTATATATAAATACTATTAAATTAAAAAAAATTATCATTAAATCCATGACAGACTCCTCCATCATTGTAAGCCTTCGTGAATACTTGTGACATGCTTGGCCTTGTGACGGGACAATTTCTCATCTCCCTAATTTTTTTTTTCACAAAAAATAAAAAAATTGAAGCTAAAATTATATATGCAGCCCGGGCCGTCAGAGTGGGCCGTTGTTTGTTTTTGGGTGAATACAGACTGGGCCCATTTAAACATGTCTATGATAATGATTTCAGTGATACGACGCCGCTGTTCACTTATCAGTATCATTCTGGTGCATCCATGTTCATTCTTCTTTGTAAAATAAAAAGAAGTACAAAACTCACCATCTATTCCATTTGCATTTCTCCTTTTTTCTGTTTGGTTTATTAGGGTTTTTCATTTTGGTTTCAGAAGACACTGACACCACTCTATAAGCTTGGAACAATGGCGACCCAATTGGCAACAACCACGTCCACAGACAACAAAAGGGTCCACCAATTCTTCGACGAACTGGAAGCTCACAAGACCATCCTCAACACATGCACTAACCTCTTCAACACCCTCTCCAAACACTTCTCTTCCGTCCAACACTCCCTCTCCCAAAAATCCCAATCCATCGATTCCAAGCTCCAATCCCTCCAATCCCACTCCAAAGAAACCCTCGATTCCCTCCACCGCCTCGAGAACTCCATCCCGGAGCGCGAGTCCGCCGCCGCCGCCCGCATCGAGGAGCAGAAGGAAGCCGCTCTCGCCGAGTTCCAAAAGCCCCTTCCCGGGAATCTAGAACTTTCCGCCACCTTGAAATCCCTGTGTCGGAAAATGGATTCTTCGGCGCTGTTACGGTTCATCGTTTCGAAACGCAAGGAATCGGCGTCGCTGAGGGCGGAGATAGCGGCGGCGATAGCGGAGGCGGTGGACCCGCCCAGGCTGGTGCTGGACGCGGTGGAAGAGTTTCTGAGTAGCAAATCGGCGAAATCTGGGGTCACAGATAAGAGGTGGGCATGTGGGATTCTGATTCAGGCGTTGTTTCCGGATTCCGGTTCGAAGCCGCAGGAATTTTCTAGAAGAATCGTTGAGAAGGCTGTTGGGCTGGTGGAGCGGTGGAAGGGGCAGCTGGATGGGGAATCGGGCAGCTGGGCAGTTGGGGCAGCGGAAGTGGTGATGTTTCTGCAGATGGTGGTGTGTTTCGGATTGAGGGACAGGTTTGATGAGGAGTATTTGAGGAAGTCGGTAATGGAGTTTGCGTCTAGGAGGGATATGGCAAAGCTTGCAGCTACGTTGGAATTCGGGGACAAAATGATAGGTGAGTATTTTCTGTGATATTGTATCTGCTGCATGTCAGTTTTTTTTTTTTTGTTTATAATGCATTATTGCTGTAATTGAAATATTTGGAAGATTTTAGGTGAATGCTATTCGTTTACTGTTTGATTTGCATGTATTTCACTGCCTTATGTAACAAGTTTGTTGCATTTTATATTGGGTTGATGGAAGTTCAAGCTTGATGACATTGGTCATATGTAGTTTGGTTTGGTTTCATTACATACTGGTTATTTCAAACACATTTATGAATTGGTGCCAAAAGATATGCATTGTTTGGTTTTTTATTTTTTTGGGGTCCTAGTAGTTATAAGGCTTGTTGAAAATCATTACATAGCCGCTCAAATAAAAGAGGAGCCAACATAAAACTTTGTCGAATCTTTATGAAATGGATAGACGATATGATTGTTAGTAGTTATGAGGCTAACTTCTTTGTCTTTTTATTCCTTTGCCTTTCTTAATCTGTTATCTATTGTGGGTTGAGAAAGAATGCCATTGTGACTTGTGAGTACCTGTATTGTAAGAAGTAACCAAAGACAAATGTGTTGGACTCCAAACTCTTTGAATCAACGGTAAAAGCTTGCAAGTCATGTTTTGAGGATACAAGTAATGATGTGTTAAAGGCTTAATGCTGAGGTTTACTTGGACTACAGCCCATGTGGTTTATAGTCCTCTTCCATAGAGAAGGGTCAACCCTCACTTCTCAGGTTTCCCAGTATAGAGAGAATCAGAGAAATTCTCAATCATAAGTGTGTTTACATAGCACTTTGGGACACAGCACATTTCTCCGCACTTCTTTATGTATTTTTATAACCCCTAGTCCATTGGTATTCCCTTCTCTGTATTTATCAATGTTAAGATGGAGGAGACTCCAATAGACCCCAAGCGATTGTTATGGAGGGCAGATTTAGAACAGGGCTATGGGATTTTGGGTCATCAAAATTTTCAAATACAGTGGAGCTTATTGAAATTTAAATTATTTTCTTAAAGAAGTTTACCTGCTTCTTTTATTTGGAAATAGCTTCTATTGTCTTGAAACTTTGAAAGAATTTCCCTGCTCCTCTGATTACTTCTTTCAAGGTTGTTACTGCTCATTGGTATATGTTACAGGCTGCAACCTCCTACATGTCTCTTATTACCTTTCTGAAACCCTATTGATTTCTTAAATTTCCAGAAATCCACCTGAATTTTCCCATTACACCAATCTCTATAGATGTGTAGGCACTTAACGGACTTAAATTTTCTCTATAATAAAGCAGAAGCAGATAGGATACTGATAGGGACCCAGGCCGTATTGTTAGAGGCCCAGGCCCAAAAGTGACACAAGTCTACACTAGAAGGAGGCACCAACAGCAGGCAGTAACTAACTGCTGAGTTGGCCAAATGATGGGGTGGGAAAAGTGAGTGGAAGTTTGTTAGAGTGGTTTATATGCTGAGAGAGTGGGAAAACGTGGGCAGGCAAGGATTGGGTTGGGCATAGGAGGGACTAGGCACCCTACAACTGTCTAGAGCTATTTCTTCTTCTTCTCTGTAATTCTGTTAATTTCTTTTCCAAGAATACACAAATCTGGCTGTGATATCATATTGGCATCACCCAAAATATTCAGTTTATCTTGTTGTGTTAGTAATTTATGTTATTCTATCTGTATGGTACCTATCAATTGGTATCAAAGCTGTTCGTTCTGGGCATTTTGATGGTCAACACCTGAGCAAACATGGAGTCACGGTTGGAAACGGTAGAGAGGAGTCTGATGGAAAGTCTGACAAAACAAGACAAGACGGAGGCCAAATTGGATGAGTTGGTATGCTTGCTCAAAACGAGAAACAAGGGACACTCCAGGGGACGATCACGCTACAGGAAGCGATCCCCACTACGTGATGAAGAGGATGGCCTGGACAGAGATTAGAGAAGCAAGGCTGGACCGGAGGAAAGGTGGAATTCTTCCCGAAGAGATGAGGAACGGTCTCGGAGTTCGGAGATAGAGTCTTCGAAAGGAAGCCAACCACCAGAAAAGAATGAAGGAGGTAGGAAATTAGAGATTCCGGTATTTTCGGGGGAGGATGCATATGGCTGGATCAATCGGGTGGAGCGTTACTTCAAAGTGAATGGAGTGGGTGGAAAGGAAAGGTTGGAATCGGTAATGGTGGCCATGGAAGGGAGAGCTTTGAACTGGTATCAATGGTGGGAGGATCAAATGTATAATCCCAGTTGGAACCAATTCAAGGAAGTAGTAATTCACAGGTTTCAGCCTGGGATTATCCAAAATCCTTTGGAACCTTTGCTTAGTATCAAACAGACCAGTACCGTCACGGAATATCGTGAACAGTTTGAGCTAGCTACAGGGCCAGTCAAGGTCGCGGACAACACGGTGATGAGGGGGATTTTTTTGAACGGGCTAAGGGAGGAACTAAAAGCGGAGCTAAAGTTGTATGAGTTACACTCACTGTCCGATCTTATGGACAAAGCCCAGTTGATTGAAGAGAAGAATTGGGCCTTACAGAAAGGGGGATCTTCGATGAAAGGAGGAGGAATTCCGTTTAAAAAGGTGCAAGGAGAAGTGGGATACAGAAACTATGGAGGATCTGAAGGAGGAAAATGTTATTATCAAACAGCTCAAAGAGGTAGTATTAATCCAAGGCCACTCATAGAACCTAAACCACCAGATGGGGTTGCAGATGAGAAGAAGCACACGGGCCCTAGGAGACTTTCTCAGGAAGAACTCCAAGAGAGGAGTAGAAAGGGATTATGCTTCAAATGTGGAGAAAGATGGGGCAAGGAACACATATGCAAATTTAAACACTACCAGTTATTTATGTTGGAAGGAGAGGAGGATGAGGATGAGGATGAGGAATCCAATATGGAAGAGGAGGATTTGGAGCAGGAGTTGAATGATAAAGCTCTACAGCTATCAATGAAGAGTATAATGGGATTAACTTCTTCTAAGTCCCTGAAACTATGGGGAAAAATAGGGGAGCATCAATTAGTAGTGCTCATTGATTGTGGAGCTTCTAATAATTTTATTTCAAAGGAATTAGTTAAGGAGCTGGGTCTGGCAGTTGAAGATACTCCTGATTACACAGTGGAAATTGGTAATGGGTGTAAAGTAAGGAGCAAGGGAGTTTGTAGTACTGTGAAGATGACAATTCAAGGAGTGGAAATACAACAAAATTTCTTCTTCTTTGAATTAGGAGGGGCTATGGCAGTGTTGGGGATGGATTGGTTGGAGAGCCTTGGGGACATACAAGCCAACTTTAGAGACCTCACCTTGCATTGGGAGAAGGACGGACACAGGGTATCACTGAAGGGAGAACCATCTCTTTGTAAGGCTCAAGCATCACTTAAAGCCATGTTAAAAGCTCTACTCTAAGGGATGAGTGTGAGGGATATTACATAGAGTACCAGGAGTTGCAAACAGAGGAGCATCCTAAGGAGCAAGTGTCAGAAGATATTCAAGATATTTTGCAAGAGTATACAGATTTATTTCAGGCACCACAGGAGTTACCTCCCAATCGGGAGCAAGATCATGCCATCAACCTCAAGGAGGGAGCTCAAATTCCCAACTTAAGGCCCTACAGGTACCCCTACTACCAAAAAAATGAAATAGAGAAAATTGTGGATGAGATGATGATTGTAAGAATAATCAGACCAAGTACAAGTCCATATTCTAGCCCGGTGATCTTGGTCAGAAAGAAGGATGGGGGGTGGAGATTTTGTGTGGATTATAGGGCTCTAAACAAATTGACTATACCAAACAAGTTCCCAATACCAGTGATTGATGAACTGCTGGATGAGTTAGGAGGGGCAATCATTTTTTCTAAATTGGACCTAAAATCAGGGTATCACCAGATTCGAATGAAGGAGAGTGACATCCCCAAAACAGCCTTTAGAACGCATGAGGGGCATTATGAATTTTTGGCGATGCCTTTTGGCTTAACTAATGCCCCTTCCACTTTCCAAGCCTTAATGAAAAAGGTGCTGAAACCTTATCTAAGGAGATTTGTGTTGGTGTTCTTTGATGACATACTAATTTTCAGCAAGGATCAACCAACACATGGCAAACATCTACTAAGGGAGAATAGGTTGTGGGTGAATAGAAAGAAGTGCTCTTTTGGCCAGGCACGGTTAGAATATCTGGGGCACATCATCTCAGTAGAAGGAGTGGCAGCCGACCCCAAGAAGCTAGAAGACATGCAAACATGGCCTACACCAGTTGATATCAAAGGGCTAAGGGGTTTCTTGGGCCTCACAGGTTATTATAGAAGGTTTGTGAAAGATTATGGTAAAATTGCTTGGCCCTTAACACAGCAGCTTAAAAAAGACAATTTCAAGTGGGGAGTAGAGGCTTAAGTAGCATTCAAGGAGCTCAAAATTGCCATGACTTCACTACCTATCTTGGCTGTACCAGACTTTGAAAAAATGTTTGTGTTGGAGACTGATGCCTCAGGAAAAGGAGTTGGAGGAGTGCTTATGCAGGAGGGCAAACCCGTGGCCTACATGAGTCAAACTCTCTCAAGTAGAGCTCAAAATAAGTCAGTCTATGAGAGAGAATTAATGGCCATTGTAATGGCAATTCAGAAATGGAGGCACTATTTGATGGGAAGGCATTTCTTAGTGCAAACTGACCAGAAGAGCCTCAGGTTCTTGCAAGACCAGAGACTATGGGGTGAAGAACAACAAAAATGGACTTCTAAATTAATAGGGTACGATTTTGAGGTCAAATATAAACCTGGCAAGGAGAATGGGGCTGCAGATGCTTTGTCTAGAAAATTGCAATTTTCAGCTATTTCCTCTGTACACTTCAACGACTGGGATGACTTAGAGGAGGAGATCCAAACTGATACAAGGCTGAGAGGAATTCTGCAGGATCTATTGAGGCAATCGGACTCTCATACAGGCTTCCAACTTAAGAAGGGCAGGTTATACTACAAGGGTAGGATGGTGATTCCAAAAACTTCTCAGAAAATTCCTTTGGTGCTTAAGGAGTTTCATGACTCGGCCATTGGAGGGCATTCTGGATTCTTTAGGACATATAAACGAATCTCAGGGTTGTTGTTTTGGGAAGGCATGAAAAGAGACATTCAGAAACATGTGCAATCATGTGAAGTTTGTCAAAGGAATAAGTCCCAAAACCTCACTCCAGGAGGTTTATTACACCCTTTACCCATTCCATCTACCATCTGGATAGATTTGTCTATGGATTTCATTGGGAGGCTCCCAAAAACGGGTGGGGTGGACACCATCATGGTGGTTGTGGACAGACTCACTAAATATGCTCACTTTGTGGCTGTATCTCACGCCTACACAGCAAAGGAGATTGCTGAAATCTTTACTAGAGATATAGTCAAGTTGCATGGTTTCCCTTCTTCAATTGTATCAGATCGGGACAAGGTTTTCCTCAGCTCATTTTGGGCTGAACTCTTCAAGATGGCTGGGACAAAGTTGAAGCATAGCACTACTTATCATCCTCAATCAAATGGCCAAATGGAGGTAGTGAATAGATGTGTTGAGACCTATTTGAGGTGCCTCACTGGTTCTAAACCTAAGCAGTGGCCAAAGTGGTTGGCTTGGGCAGAGTTTTGGTACAATACCAATTATCACTTAGCTACCAAGATGACTCCTTTCAAGGCTCTATATGGCAGAGATCCACCTGTCCTTATTCGGGGGGATGGAGTTCTTTCAGTAGTGGAAGAAGTGAATCAACTCTTGACTGAAAGAAATCAGATGTTGGATGAATTAAAGGACTTTCTAGCCAAGGCTCAGAATAGGATGAAGATGCAAGCTGATAAGCACAGGCGTGAGGTGGATTACCAACCGGGTGAGACAGTCTATTTGAAAATCCAACCATACAAATTGAAAACTCTAGCCAAAAGAGTTAACCAGAAGTTGAGTCCTAAGTTCTATGGCTCCTATGAGGTTTTGGAAAAAATAGGACCTGTGGCTTACAAGCTGAAATTGCCTCAGGGCAGTCTGGTCCATCCGGTATTCCATACCTCTTTACTCAAGAAATCCATCTCTCCCATGGTTGTCACACAACCATTGCCATTGTTCCTTGCTGAAGACGGGGAGTTGCAGGTTAGACCAGCTGACATCATGGATTGCAGACAAAATGCAGCAGGGGAAATTAAAGTTTTGGTCAAGTGGCAGGACTTACCAGATTTTGAAAATTCATGGGAGTTGCTCTCCGCTATCCAGGAAAATTTTCGTGAATTTCACCTTGAGGACAAGGCGAATCTTTGGGGGGAAAGTATTGATAGGGACCCAGGCCGTATTGTTAGAGGCCCAAGCCCAAAAGTGACACAAGTCTACACTAGAAGGAGGCACCAACAGCAGGCAGTAACTAATTGTTGAGTTGGCCAAATGATGGGGTGGGAAAAGTGAGTGGAAGTTTGTTAGAGTGGTTTATATGCTGAGAGAGTAGGAAAACGTGGGCAGGCAAGGATTGGGTTGGGCATAGGAGGGACTAGGCACCCTACAACTGTCTAGAGCTATTTCTTCTTCTTCTCTGTACTTCTGTTAATTTCTTTTCCAAGAATACACAAATCTGGTTGTGATATCATACTGGCATCACTCAGAATATTCAGTTTATCTTGTTGTGTTAGTAATTTCTGTTATTCTATCTGTTTGGTACCTATCAGATACATAGCCTAAATCAATTAATAAGAGAAATTCAGATTGTGTAATCATGTGAAGTTTTTATTTTTATTCTGATCTGTCTTACACTCTTCTTCATAATTTTACACTTTTCCATGCAATAGATATAGCTGAATTTCTTTAGATTTGTGATTTATTTATTTTTTTATTATATGGAAAACTTTAGGCCAAACCATACATACTTACATAGACTAATAAAAGCAAGTGATTTATGCAGATATTATAGATGAACTAATTAAAAATGGCAAAGAGATAGAAGCTGTTTATTTTGCTTCAGAATCTGGTTTGACGGAAAGATTTCCTCTTATCAACTTGCTCAAGTCCTATCTTCGGAACTACAAAAAGAATGCCACTACCATATTGAAGAAGGGAAATAACAGTCAGGCTGCAACGGTCTGGATACCTACCTGTCCAATTCAGTTTTATATGCTATGTTAATATTCTTCTAAGTTATGCCTTCAGCGGACTACTTTATTAAATCTGTGTCATTTTTCAGGATGATTCAAACACTTTGGAGTTGAATTCCATTAAGGCCATAATCAAATGTGTAGAAGATCACAAGCTGGAATCAGAATTTAACCTTGATAATTTGAGGAAGCGGGCTACCCAACTAGAGAAAACCAAGGCTGAAAGGAAGAAGAGTTCAGCATCTGGAAGTAAACCTCAGAATAAGCGAGCCTTTGGACCGGGTGGCAATCGAGGTGGTGGATCCAGCTCTTCCCGTCCAGCCAAATCAGCCAAATTTAGTGCATACCCATCATCTTTCAGTCGCAGGAACCTAGCACCTTCTCTACAGCCTAGTCCGGGTGCAAGATTTTCTGGTCCATTTAACTACCCCAGCCAGACTATATATGATGGTTCAACTGCAAATCCTTATGCATCAACCTATGGAACTTCCCATACTCAAAGCCCAGCTGGAATAACTCAACAGCACTATTCACTCCCTGTTGACAATTTGGGTCCGTCTGGTTACCGATCTAGTAGTTCTTATGCAGGACAGACTAGCTACGGCATCTATGATTATGGAAATGCTGCTCCACCAAGTTATCAAACACCGTACGGAGTAGATCAAACCAGCTACAGGGGATAAGTCTACTTTTCTTTTCTCCCCCCCCCCCTTCCAACATGCAATCCTCTTTCTGCCCGTTGTCTCCTTTTGATGCCACTTTCATCTATTTTGTCTCTCGTTTTGTTCATGTCAGAATTGGAAATAAAACAGGTTCCTGGGAATGTATTTCTACAAATACGTGGATATATGGTACCAATACAAAGTTGTTTATGTATTTAATTTTCCCCTTTCTTCTGTTTTTGGTACAAGGAGAAAGCGAAGGAAAGATTAAAATTTAAAAATAAAAAAAACCTACTAACTTCTGTTGAAGACAGTACCCATAGAATCACCATGGAGGACATGATGCCTTGTGGCAGCACAGTTCAAATTCTCAGCACATCAAGCCCTTGAGCACCCGTCTCCAATCTTTTGATCTTTAAAGACGAAAACGACGCTACCATTCAGATTAAAAGGTAAAGGGTAAATGGGAGATGTTAAAATAAATTAATGATTGAGATTAAAATGTTAGATTTAATTAGTAACATATAAATTTGTATATAAAATATAATTTTAGACAAATTATTATTTTTTAATGAATAATTATATATACGAAAAATTTATAAATTTTTATTGATAATATTTATATATATTTAAAAATACATATAAATACGATCAAATAAAAATAATAATTCATCTATAAACTACTAGTACATAATAACCTCCAAATCTCTCTATATTAATCAACGGTTAGTGAGATGGATGTATATCTTGCTTTTCATATTAGAATCCTACATGGATTACAGACGCTATTCCTATATCATTTTTTTTTAAAAAAAAAATGCTAATTCTTAGTGTCTTAAAATGGAGCCACATAACTGGGCAATAAAGTAAGGAAAATTCGGCCTTTGTGCGCTTTCTCCTCCCTCCACCCTTCCACTCTCCGAGAATCACATCACCCATCTCCGATCGCCACTACTTTCACCTCTGTTGCCTCGATTCCTGGTTGAAGCTCAATCAATGGGTCATGTCCTGTTTGCTGCAAGCCGTGGTGCCGCTGATAGGAGGGGAAGGCGGTGACTTTTCTTCTTGGGGTTCGATGTGGGTTAATGGGTTTTGCTAGTGAAGTGGGGAACGTGTAAATCTCCCGGGTAGGTAAATGGGACATGGTGAGTTTTCTTTCTTTTTTTTTTTTAAATGGGGTAGTTGATTTGGTGATGACACAACTTTGAATTAAAGGTACTAATTAGATAAATTCTTTTCAAAGTATTTTTTAATTATGTTTTATATGCCTTTTTCTTTATTATTTCTTTAAAAAACAATTAATATCTTAAAGTTACTAATTATCACATAATATAAATATAGTTCATTTATTATAATATAATAAATAATAAATAAATATAATATAATTAATAATTTTATTAATTTACTTATTGGGTCATAATTGTTTTATAAATTATTAGGTAATAAATAAAATTAGTAGAGCGATTTTTAAAAATAGAAATTTTAACAACAAAAAAAAATACATAAATAGCACAAGATGATAAAATATATTAAAATCATAAAATTATTAAAAATAACAGAAAATGCATCGAAAACCTAATTTGATTAACAAAAAAATTGAATTTAATAACTATAATTTGCATTTTAATTGTGTATAGATTTAAAAATGAGTTAATTTATTTAATTGTTATGATCATTGTCAGTGTAAAATATTCTACACTATCAACTAAAATCATACATTACAATATTTATGACTTTTAAAATAATTATTATGAGAGTAAAATATTTTTTATAATGTAACAATGTATAATTAAATAATAGTATAATTTTTTTTATAATAACAGTACATTTAAATTAAACTCTTTAAAATTATCTAATTATATAAAATAAATTATTTCTATGTATTATCTCTTCTAATATAAATTGATTTAGGTATAAGAGTTTAATTTTAATGCAGTGATAATATAAAATTTTTTACACTATCAATCAATCATAAATTGTTATATGTGTAATTTTTTAGATAAATTGTAAAAATTAAGTATTTTTAATAATGTGATAATATATGAATGAATAATAGTGTAAAAAAATTTATACTCATAGTATATTTAAATTAAATTTTAGATATAAATATAATAAAATAAAAATTCTTAAACATATATAAGCAATTACAAGTTATCATATACAAGCTGTTACAGTACAAATATGAATAATCCTAATTAAGTTGCTATTTCTAATATTATTTTCAAGAATGTACAAACATTCTACTTGCATAAAGTGCTCCTTTTCTATTATAAATATTATTATTATTATTCCAAAATTTGTGGTGATACAATGCCAACTGCCGAGAGAGGGATGATTGATTGACGAGAAATAAAGGATGAGAAGAAACACATGAGAAGAATTGAAGAAAACCGGACGGTGCGGAAGTGAGAGGCTGAAAGCACCAAGCGAAAAAGCGGCGCAGGAAAATTTTGACGTGAATTAAAGGGGGAATGTGCACGTGATAAAGAGAGTTAGATCGATTAAGAATTTTTTTTAAAAAAAATTAGAAAGAGAGGTTTGTCCATAAATAAATAGTTCAATTAATAAAATTTTAATAAAATTTAAAAGAGAATTTATCACATACTAGAAAGATGTAATGTAATTAGTGCGGTGGCAATTAGAAAGTTCATGTTCTTGGTGATCAGGAAGAGCAAAATGTAATGGAAGACTCAAGACGGGCCATAACAATACATCCAGATCACTTGCTGTAATAATGAATTGAATGATACAAGAATAGTGACTGTAATGCCATGTAGGACTCAAATGTGACAAGTATAATTTTCATCAATTTCACTAATTGTTAATTAATAGAGGAATTAAATTGAGGTGAATCTTAATTAGTGAAGGATAAAATTAAAAAAATTGATCTGAAAGACTAAATTAAGAAAGAAAGTATTGGTAAGATATCAAAATCAGGTTTTTGTCCTACATTTATTGTGACAGCGGCATAAATTTGTTTTTGGTATATTGATTTTTTTTTTTAATATTGCGGTTAAACAATATCTATGTCAATTTGTACACTACGATTAATCTACTTCTTCATCCAATCAGAGATATATTGATTGTTTAAAACAAGGATATTAAAAACAAAAATTATGTATTTCATATATGCATTAGAAATTTATATTACATACGGAACAATACTTTTTTAAGATATCAATTGCTAGAGGCACTAGTGTAGGGTTAAGCTCAACTGACCGACTAGAGGGTAAGGCTAACAAAGCACTTATCTTAGGCTCTAATTTATTTTAAACTTCATAATTTAGTTTAATATTATATTGATTATATATTATATTATATATTTAGAAAATAAAATTGTATTTTTTAATGATAAAGTCTAATTAAGGTCCAATATATTCTTACACTTTTTTATTCTTAATTAATTTTTTTATTATCTATTTTCTCTCTTTCTTATTTATTAATTACTACGCAATAATTATTTTTTATAATTCTTATTTTTTTCTTCTCAATTTATTTCTCTACTATTTATCATTATTCTTACAAATTATTTTTTATTTCACGTTCTATAATCTGCATTGCTCATGAACATAAGATTAAAAAACAATTTTATTATATTTAATAATTAATAATTAGAAAAAGGCCTCATTTTATAATCTAGCTTTAGGCCCTAAATACCTTAATCCGCTCTGATCTAATAATCCAGCTTTTCTTTTTGGTTTTCTTGTATAATATATCTGCTTCTTCGTTTGCGGCCATAGAACTTCCAGGGTCAAAGCTACATGATAACATCTGCTCGTGTTTATATATCTGATTACACTTCTTCCCAAAGCACATAGTATTACTTTGAAGTGTGAAGCCTGGAGAAAGTGATCAAATAAATAAATAATATGCAAACCATTCACTTACTGAATATATGCTAATCTATTCTTGATGTAGGCAAATTCAGTTGCAAATTAATTTAGCCATATATGACAATTTTTTGTTTAGACGTTGTTGAGCTGACATAAAGAAAAGGAAAAGGGTATGTAATAAAAACTACTCTCATCACTCATAATATGAAATATATCATAATAAAAACTGTGATGATATTGAATATATCATAATAAATCTGTGATTGATGTTGTATGAATTATTTGTTCATTTGCATACGTCTAAAGAGTAAATTCTGTTATTTTAATTGAATCGATATTCAAAGCCAATATTAGGGTGAAAATTTGAAGACGCATGCATGAATCCAAAATGAAAAAAATTCTCTGTCCTCTCAGAAGAAGAACTTTTTCTTGATCTAGGAGGATCTTGGCCATTGGTTTTGAAAAAAAGAAAAAGAGTAAGAAGGGATGATAAAAAAAATTTTCAGCCAAAACACAGTTCGTTTGCGTGTTGTTTCCTAGGCTACATAGCAAATGCCCATATAGACCATGGCAATCACTAATCACATATTTCATACACAGCAATTGTCGTTATTCTATTTTTATTTGGGGCTAACACGCTGCTAGGTAGCTATATTGTCGTTGTCACCTGTTGATTTGAAGTCAGACCTATTGATTGCTTATTTAATTTCTTGTTTCTTCATATTATATATTCAAGTGGAGCACAGATTCGTTTTTGCCATACCTTAAATTGATTGAAATGTTTTAGCTAGCAACTTGATGAATTTCAAGTTTAGGAATATTGCAAACACAAGAAAATATCATGGTGGGTGGTTGACCATTTTTTATTGCTTCCTAGCAACACTGGATCAATGAGGGCTGGTGCCTGGTGGTGAGAGGAACTCCACAAGCATCTCAAAAGAGATATACAATACACAACAATCAAGGTCAAAGCATAAACTGATAAATGAAGGAATAATGGTTAATGCACACTTCTAACATATTACCTCACATCACAATAATGGAGGCCTTCGTCAATCATCATCAATGAGCCATTTTCATTGACAATTAACAATTGATAAAAGATATGGCCGATTCTGGCAGAATGAATTTCACAAAGATCAGTCGTAATCCTATGCTCTTTTTATGTAAATCTAAAACATAAGAAGGAGTGCAGTTGAGTACAGTGTAGTTCCACCATATGGATAAGGAAGCTACATGAGACAGAGCGGACAACAGAGCTATGGGTACAAGCAAAGTGGACAGATGATGAATATAGTATCACTGGAGAAGAAGAAGAGTAAGCTTGAAGTACAAGATTGCACTTGCTAAAATGATTATCATTGATGAGTTTCCATTTAAATTTGTTAAAAATGAAGACTTTAAAAGTTTTGCTCAAGTTATGTAATTTCAATTCTAAGTCCTTCTAGACAAACTGTTTGTAGAGATGTTATGTAATTGCATGTTAATAAAATCTAAGCTTTATGCTTTCATACATTACGAAAAGTTACATCCATCTCAAATATATAAGTGAGCCATGCAACAGAATACGCATGAATCACGTATCTGATAAAGCTATCCTATCTGACAACTAATACAAACTGAGATACAAACAAAAGATTATCTTATCTACACGTACTAAGCCAACTATTTTCTGTTACTTTTCTACTTATCCATTACTCCCCCTCAAGTTGGAGTGTGTAAGGTCATGAACACCTAACTTGACTGCTAATTCTTTGAAAACCTTTGCACCTAAAGACTTGGTGAATATGTCAGTCGGCTGCTGTTTGGTTGGAATATAGGCAGTGGCGATCGTTCCTGCTTGTATATGTTCGTGAATAAAGTGGCAATCCACTTCTATGTGTTTGGTTCTTTCATGTAGAACCGAATTTGCTGCAAGATGAAGAGCAGCTTGGTTATCACAATGAAGGATGGTAGGCTCGGCACATTGAACCCCAAGACATTGCAGCAACTTCCTTAACCAGATAACCTCGCTAGTGGCACGAGCCATGGCTCGGTACTTAGCCTCGCTTGATGATCTCGACACAGTAGTTTGTTTCTTCGTTTTCCAGGATATGGGAGCTGCCCCAAGTTTCATCAAATAGCCTGATACGGATTTTCTGGTCAGCGGACAAGAGGCCCAATCAGAGTCACTATAAGCAACCAGTTCCAGATTGTTGTCTCTTGGCAAGACGATTCCTTGCCCCAGTGAGGATTTCAAATATCGCAGCAACCGCATGGCAGCATCCCAATGCCCTTGATGAGGTTTCTGCATGAACTGACTCAAAATGTGAACTGAATATGTGATTTCAGGCCTTGTGATTGTGAGATAAATAAGACGCCCCACCAATCGTCTATACTGTGAGGGATTCAGATAGGGAGGGTTGTTGTCCAAGGCCAACTTATGGTTCTGCTCCAAAGGAAACGAAGATGGCTTACAAGCAAGCATTCCACACTCCTCTAGGATGTCCATCGTATACTTTCGTTGACAAATGAACAATCCTTTCGAACCTCGAGCTAGTTCTAATCCCAAGAAATACTTGAGTGCTCCCAGATCCTTCATGTGAAAACAGTGACCCAAGTACTGTCTAAACTCTGCACTTTTCATGGAGTCATTGTTGGCCACAACGAGATCATCTATATAGACAAGTACAACTAAGAATACTGACCCATGCGAGTAAATAAAAAGACTATGATCGGCTTTACATTCTTGGAACCCATAATCTATTAATGCTTGAGACAATTTTGAGTACCAATTGCGTGAAGCTTGTCGTAAGCCATACAACGACTTTTTTAAGTGGCAAACCAATCCCTTCTCGGCAAGATCATATCCTTGTGGTGGCTGCATATATACCTCATCACTTAGCTCACTATGGAGAAACACATTGCTAACATCCATCTGGTGTAGCTCCCAGTTTTTAGCTATTGCCACAGTGAGCAAGCAGCGGACAGTGGTCATCTTTGCTACAGGTGCGAAGGTTTCATTAAAATCTTCTCCTTCGACCTGTGTGTAGCCTTTTGCCACAAGCCGGGCTTTGAATTTTTCAACTTCACCGGAGGCCTTATACTTAACCTTGTATACCCACCTACAACCAACTGCTTTCTTTCCTTCTGGCAGCGTTGTGATCTCCCAAGTCTCATTATCCTCCAATGCCTTCAGTTCTTGAGACATCGCCTCCCTCCATTCTTGCTTTTGCACCGCTTCTGAGAATGTGCGTGGCTCTTCATGAGAAGCTACAGATGCAAGATACGCCTGATGTTTGTTGGAAAAATGATCATAACTCACATAATCCGAGATGGGATAGACCGTACCTGAGCAGGGTGACGAATCCAGTGACTTATATGCGGGGTTTTGTGCTGCTGAATGACAATAATAATCTTTAAGATAACTGGGGGGCTGGCGAGTTCGCTGTTCAAGTTCCCTGGTGTGTGGAACAACCGGATTCTCTCCCTCACTTTGTGCTCTGGTATCCTCTACCTTGGTACCTTGAGCTTCACCTTCTACTTCTTCCTTGATTTCTTCAAGTTCCGTCATGTTGCCTCGTCTCCCTTCATTATCAGTTTGCTGAGGCTCTCCATGATGATGAGGCTCATTATGAAAAATACTTATGGGCAAATCTACTGGTATACTTCTTCCTTGGTCCTGATAAGGAAAAATGTGTTCATAGAACACTACATCACGCGAGACAAAGAATTCCTTGGTCTTCACATTATATACCTTCCAACCCTTTTGTCCTGGAGAATATCCAACAAACATGCAACGCTCAGCCCAAGGATCAAATTTATCTCGTGGCTTTGGTGTCGTCCGCGTATAACACAGGCAACCAAAAATCTTCATGTGATCATAAGTGGGTGGCTTGCAAAATAACTGTTCATAGGGCGTAACCCCTTCATTTGCTATTGTCGGCGTTCTGTTAATGATATAAGTTGCTGTGAGCACACACTCCCCCCAAAAAGCAATGGGAAGGTTAGCTTGAAACCGCAATGACCTTGCAACATTGAGGATATGCCTGTGCTTCCTTTCTACGCATCCATTCTATTGTGGTGTCCCCACACAAGAGGTCTCATGCATGATCCCTTCTTGTTGGAGATACCTTTGAAAGGCTGCATTAATAAACTCTGTCCCATTATCACTTCGAAGCCTCTTAATTTTTCTGTTAAACCGTGTTTGTACCATATTATGAAAATTAACCAGCACCCTATAAATCTCAGTTTTATCTTTTAGCAAGTAGACCCAAGTCCCACGTGTAAAATCATCAACAATAGTGAGAAAGTAGTGTGATCCATTATGTGAAGCAGTATGATACCTCCCCCATAAGTCACAATGAATAAGACCAAAAGGCTCCTTGGCTTTATTATAACTTTGACTGAATGAAAGTATACATTGCTTGGATCGGTGGCAAACATCACAACAATCCAGCTTATTGAAATTAACATTAACTTTAAACAAATGGGAAAAACGTTGCAAGGCTTGAGCTGAAGGGTGTCCCATCCTCGCATGCCAAAGAGCCGTTGAATCACCTCGGACTGCTGCAAAAGAAGCTTCTACTGTTGTTCCTTTAAGCACATAAACCCCATCACACAAATAACCTGATTCAATCATCCTCCTCGTGGCTTGGTCCTGTATCACACAATGATCAACATGATAAGTTACCGTGCAATTTAAATCTCGTGTCAGCTTGTGAATTGAAATTAAATTGCAATTAAAATCAGGAATGAATAGAACATCTTTCAGTTTGACACTCCCACTGAGTGTAATCGTTCCCATCTTTTTAGCTGTTACTGTACTCCTTGTGGGCACAACTATATGGAATGGTTTTTCAAGTGAACGCACTTCCTCCAATAGTGAGAAAAGAGGTGTCATGTGGTGGGATGCACCACTATCCAATACCTATATTTCATTACTATGCATTTTGCCATTACCAGCCATTGAGTCATGGGATGCTACACTCCCTTTTCCTCGTATTCCATGGAATGCATGGCCTCTTGCTGATTCCTTTATCTCCTCTTTCTTCTGATTCTCCTCCTTCGTGGCAAGATTTGCTGCAATCTGCTCCCCACCTTTGTTTGGTCCTCGCTGTGACTTTCTGGTGTCCCAGTAGGATGGATAACCTATAAGCTCAAAGCATTTGGACTTGATGTGTCCTAGCTTCCCACAATGATCACATCGCGGCCTCAATCCATCACGTCCCTTCTGTCTGTTGGTCGAATAGAAAGCTGACCCCGACTCTGATTTGCTCCCCCTATCCACCTCAGTTGTGAAGTGGGCTTCCTCCCTTAGTACGTGGTTGAAAGCACGTCGAAGAGATGGCAAGGGTTCCGTGTTCAGAATCGTTGCCTTGACGTGAGCATATCGCTGACTATCGAGACAACCCAGAAACAAATGGATGCGATTCTCCTTTTCTCTCTGCACGAGTTCCTTGGAAGCTCCACATGTGCACGCAGGGAATGGCTGAAGCTCACTCAGCTCATCAAGCAGACTTTTAAATTTTGTGTAAAACTCCGTAACACTTGCATCAGGATCTTGTTGCATGAGGCAAAGTGTACGCCAAAGTTGATGTACACGAGGTGCATTCGTCTGCGCAAAATGCTCTTCAAGGTCCATCCAAACATCCCTCGCTGTTGCAGCATGCGAGATACTCCCATGGAGGCTTGGTTCAGTCGAGTTAATTATCCAAGCCATGACCATTGAATCTGCCTTCTCCCATTGAGCGTAGTCCGCAGAATCTAACATGGGTTTTTTTATACTACCATCAACAAACCCAAGTTTCGTCTTTGCACGTAGAGCCGTTCTCATGGATCGAGCCCATGTTCGATAGTTATCCCCATTGAGCACCGACGCCACTAGTGGTGTTCCTGGGTTATCTGATGAATTGAGTTGAAAGACTGCATTGGAAGCGAACAAAGACTTGCTCTTGTTCGATTCCTCCTCCTTCTTCAGATCGTTGCTCTCTGATGCCATAATAAAATCTAAGCTTTATGCTTTCATACATTACGAAAAGTTACATCCATCTCAAATATATAAGTGAGTCATGCAACAGAATACGCATGAATCACGTATCTGATAAAGCTATCCTATCTGACAACTAATACAAACTGAGATACAAATAAAAGATTATCTTATCTACACGTACTAAGCCAACTATTTTCTATTACTTTTCTACTTATCCATTATATGTGTTTGAAACTAATTTGTTATTTGAATTATGACTAACTTTGTTTAATTTATTCCAGACTTAGTAAGACTTACTAGTTGTTAGTTTATTATGCACTTATTAACTTATGATATTTAATTTATTTGAGATTGAGATTTATGATATTAATTTATTAGATTTTGTATTATGACTTTTTTTAGGATTTTTTTAAAAAAAAACACACGTCGGACCTACTGGTTCGACCCAATTCAACCCACTCTTGAAGGGGTTGGATTATGTCGGGTTGAGCGAAAAAAATCTCTTCGACCCAACCTAATCTAATTCACTGCTCTGATGAGTGGGTTGAGTCCAAAAACATTGTTGAACCCACCCAACCCAATTCACAGACACCCCTAATTATTATGAAGAATTTGTAAGAAGATATAACATTACTTTTTGAATAAAAAAGGTTTTATGCAAATAATGTGATATACCCATTACATAACATAATTCTTCTATCCGAAGTAAGCCTCTCTAAATAAAGAAGTGGCCGGATTTGTCAATTTTCAATGGCAAATGAAACTGCACCTAACAGTAATTAGTGTAAAGTAGACTATAATCTCAAATGAACTTTACCAATAATATTAATGATTCAAATTCTGAAATCGTTACTTTAAAAATGACTTTTACTTAACCATCATATTGATTCAAAATTACATAAACAATTTGTTAAAAACCAAAAAATAGTCTTACATTTGAAACGTTTACTAATCTTTATTCGTGTTATGATTATTTATTATTTGAGCCAGCTTCTGAGTTACTTGTGAAACGTTTGCATGAAGAATAACTCACAGCTAGAGATCTTAATAATGAAGAATTCCTACTTATTACTAAGTGAAAGACCAAGACACCAAAGGTCCGATGGCATTGCATTGGTTGTTCTATATATGGAGAGGAACTTTGATGTCATGTTGAATATAAAACTCTTTTACACTGAAAAAACGTACCAATTAAACTCTTAAATTAAATCCATAAAATAAACTATAAACACCTATAAAGAAGTGGTTCAAGTCGTAAGTAACTTAGCAGCAGGTGGGAGACTTATGCAATGGTAACAGCTCGAGAGTGCAAGAAACACTCGTGTGACGAGCAGCCTCAATAGTCCAAACGAATATTAGTCTTCCTAGCAACACTGGATTAATGACGGCTGGTGGTGAGAGGAACTCCACAAGCATCTTAAAAGAGATATACACTACACAGCAATAAAGGTCAAAGCATAAACAGATAAATGAAGGAATAATGGTTGGTGGACACTTCAAATATGCACATTACCTTACATCACAATGAGGAAGCAAAAATGTACAGAAAATGAAGTGAATTTAGTCATAATTAAAATGGACTAAAATTTTATTAAATTAATTAGTTTTACATTTGAATGAGTAATTCTAATTATATATATTTTCACTCGCATGATCTCATATTTTTTTATCATCTAATTATATATAATTTCATGTTATTTTTTATACATTTTTTTTATTTTAATTCTGTCACATGAACAAATATAAGATACTAGTCGTTTTAAAGTGACCTAGCTTTTTGCCATTGCAATCATTTATTGATCTTTGTCCGTGGGCTACATTTAAAACGGTTGAGTTATTTACTATTTGAGCCATCCTTGTGGATCACATGTGAAACGTTTGCATGAAAAATAACTCACAGCTAGTGATCTTAATAATAAGACCTACTTATTACTAGGTGAAAGATCACGAGACCAACAGCCCGATGGCATGGGTTGTTCTCTATATATGGAGAGGAACTCTCATGCATTTTTAAAATAAAAAATATATAAGAATAAAAAAATACTAAATTAGAACGAAAATTCGCTTGATATTACAAAGTTTGGTATGACTATTTACCTATGAAGTACGGATACGTTGATTATGATGTGTGTTTATGTGTCGGATACGTGTCCGTATCAGACATATAGAAACATCCGTACAACACATGTGTCCTGCGTATCCGAATGTGTCCAATTAAAAAGATTATTATTTTTAGTTTGATTACGTCTCGAACACATTCGAACACTTCTCGGACACGCTTGGATACGACTAAGATATGACTTGAACACGACCCATTAATTTTTTTTTAAAAAAATAGTTTCTCTGACTAACGTTCAATTAGTAAGCTCGTAACTCACTCAAGCCCAATCACATGATTGACGTCCCAAGCCACTATTTTTACATACCAGTATTTTAAGTTTTATCTTTTCACACGTCACTATTAGACTTTTAAGTTTTATCTTTTCACACACCACTATTTTCATCTGCTCTTTCTACCTCTACTCGTACCAAGTCGTCTACTTCGTTGTCACCGAAGTTTACCTTACACCAATATTTCCTCTAGTTATTTCTTTATGCACATTTATTTGTATATGATTAGTTCTATTAGGAGATTTTTTAGAATATGTCAATAAAAAATATGTTTCATATTTTTTAGGAGGGACTTACTAGGTAGTAAATATTTAAGACATATAACATATATTAAAATATATTTTAAATCTTCAAACTTATAGAAATGATATTAATGAATTATGAATCTTTTTTCTTAATTTTTGAAATTAATATATATATATATATATATATATATATATATATATATATATATATATATATATATATATATATGTCGTGTTCGTGTCCGTAATTTTTGAATTTGATGTGTCTCGTATCGGTGTTTGTGTGTAGGTCCTAAGTGTCCATATTCGTGTATTGTCTTCATAGCTAATTACAAATGGTATAAAAAATGATTATGTAATTTGTTGTATAAAATAGAATATTAAATGAAATTCTAATTGATATAAATGACATAAATAATTTAAATGAAAAAATAACAAAAAAATTTAACGTTTTCTTCTTCCATATATTATTATACATATAATATGAATGTGTACTTTTGAGTTTTGAAAAACCTCGAAGGGGCGAGAAGCAGTGTGGAGATACTGCATAATTCTCGTATTTTTACAGTTGAACAGAAATTAGTCTATGGGTAGTTTAATTAAATCAAATTTATAGAGATATCTTGTGACTTTATAAAAAAATTCAATATGATAAATTTTGAGAATAAAATTTTCAATTAATTTGTTCCTTATAATTAATATAATATAATTATGGTACTATGTGTTATGATATATTAGTACAATATTGATGTTACAATTGTGCAAAATTTGGAAATTTTAATTCAAAATTAAATAAAAATTAAGACAGGAAAATATCAAGCATTTTGTCGAATGAAAACGAAAAATAAGTCATTTTTAAAATTTTGTATACAATATGAAATAGTTTTAAATTTTTTAAATATAATTTAAAACTCTACAAATATGTATTTGCTGGAAAAAAAAAATACTACTTCAAGCTGTCTGATGTCAAAACAATTAGACCAGTTAGAGGTATCAATCTCACAACAACTCTCGATCAATTCCTAAATTCCATAATTTGAAAATTGATCGAGAGTTAATAACGTGTTCTTGTCTGTTGACACTCCATCAAATTAAATTATAATAGAAATGGTAAAATTTTATCATAGTGTAATTTGCTAATTGGGCCTTGCCCTTCCTTGTAACTTAAAAAATATTGACTAACTTTGTATAAAACAAAAATATTTGAATATTGGATTAAATATGAATTAAATTGTTAACTTTTTCAACACTTGCATGTTGATTTCAGGTTAATTGATGCAAATAATATAAAAGTATATATATATAGGGAAGATCAATTTACACCAATGTAAGTTATTTTTACTTACACTCATTTTCAATCCTTAGATTCACTTTCATCTAATGATTACTTTTAATAAAATAATCTCAACCATTTAGATAAAATGAATCTAAAGATTAAAAATGAACAGAATTAAAAAACTTACACTGTTGATAAGTATAAGATCCCTCCTCATTATATATATATATATATGTATATATATATATATATATATATACACACACATACAATTTTCTTTATATAATTAGAAATAGTTTATTTTATTTTATAAATATATTTATGATCGATATCATCAAATATTTGAGTAACAACTTGATATTTTTGGTACAGACTAATAACTTGATATGAATAAAATAAACTACAATTAAACAATTAAAAAGTGGGTCAAGTCCTAAGGAACTCAGCAATTGGGAGCTTGTACAATGGTAACAGACTAACAGTTTTGAGAGTGCAAGAAACACTTGTGTGAACAGCAGCCTCAATAGTCCAAATGAATATTAGTCTTACATTTGGAAGCTCATAAGATAAAGAATAAATAACTAAATAAACTATAAACTAATAAACCATCGCCTTCATCAATCTCCATCCATGATATTGTCTCCACATATAGTGCGAGTCCACATTTCCACAAGTCACAGCCCCTAACATGTAACATCTCAACCTCCTTTCTCTCTGCTTCAATTCATTAGCAGACACAGACATACACACAAAGATGACTGGCCTCGCTAATGACCAAGCCGCCTCCGCCCACAAAATTCCCACCGTCAAGTTTACTAAGCCTTTCATCAATGGAGATTTTGTTGATTCCGTTTCAGGTTAATATTATATACATACCTTCCTCTTGACTTTCTATTTTCCCTTTATTGGCCTTTCATTTCAGGTTCTTCTAGCTTTCTCTGCTCCTCCTTCTATTCCTTTTTCTGTAATTCTCTTCCCTGTTTATTTTTTTTTTGGTAAATTTTCTCTTCACTGTTTTATCCTTATTAAAATGGAATCAAGCTACAAGAGACGAAATAATATCAACTCCAAGTAAAGCGCTGCATTGTGAATTAGTTTTGAATAGTAAAGGGTTGCCTAAACAACTATGGTGTCTCGACTCAGTCATGCAGTATGGTAATATTCATGGTTTTATTTAAAAACTAAAATAAAATTTGGTAAACACTTGACATATATATGTCAACAACAAAGAAAGGTTATTTTTTTATTTTATAATATAAATTTGTTAAAACTCCTCTTGTCGTGGTTTTGTTCTTATTTTTTGTGGTTAAAACAATGCAAAAAAAAAAACAGGAAAGACATTTGAGACAATTGATCCAAGAACAGGAGAGTTGATAGCGAGGATTAGCGAAGGAGCTAAAGAAGACATTGATATTGCTGTAAAGGCAGCACGTCAGGCATTTGACTCAGGTCCATGGCCCCGCCTTCCCGGCACCGTACGTTAATTTTTCCCTTCTCTGATTATTTTTTTTTATTCATTTTAATTGCCCACCATTTTATTTTTATTTCCTTTCTATTTTTTGACAAACATTTCCTTTCTAGAATTAAGTTATAATAAAACGTATTTATTATTGCCATCCGTTTTTTATTCTTTCATCTACTGTCAGGAAACTGTCCCTTGTTAATATTCTAAAAATTTATTTAATAGGACAAGAAAGCGATTCATGATTTAAAGCTCGTCAAAAAAATAAAGATTCATGATTTAAAGGATTAAATTGATGGTCGAAAATCAAATAACGTATTTATAAAAAAGAAAGAAAATCAAATAACGTAAATATATTTGAGATAAATTATATAAGTTATGCAGCCACAAAAATCAAAATAAGTTATGTATGATCAAGGGCGGAACTACAAGTTAGCCAAGGGGCTATATAAAAATATTTTAATTTAATAAATAGAGATAGATTTTCTTCACTGCAAACTAACCGTAAACCAAACAAGTATGTCGTGGACATAGCACAAAACAAAAAGGAATTATAGTTGTAGCATAGTCTATAAAAAAATTAATTTTAATTTCTTAATAAGTTTCTATTTCCTAAAAAATAAAAAATTTAATTATTTTTAAAATGACTTATTTATTAATAAACGAAATGTGTATCTTTTTCAATATTACTATAAGAAATTTTTTTAAATAATATAAAAATTTTAAAGTCAACTTTTGTTAATGGTAATTCAATATAACAAGTGCAAGCCACATCTTTTAAAAGCTGAATTATGGTTGAACATAAATAAGGAGGTGGTGTCACTCGGTGGACTTTCACCCACGAAGATAGAATCCACTCCTTTGTTTATTTTGGCATTATTTGGACATGTAACCTGACTACAAAGCTTTAGACTCTCCATCAGGAATCTTTAAACTAAGGTAGGTATGTTCTTTTTCTTGTACATTAATTAAGCTGGTATATTCAAATAATATTTATATAATATGTACCAAAAATTAATATTATATAATGATTTTAATAAGTACCTTACACAATTGGGTTCAAATAAAACTTATTAATAACAAATGATTAATCAAATTATTTATTAATTATTGACTTGCTATTTGTCATTTATTAATTATGCCTTTCACACCTTAATTTGCATTACTTTTTTCAATTATTTTTCCCCCATAAATAATAATGGAAGTTGGCTTTTTCTAAGCTGGGGACGGGGAATGAATTTCATACCTCTACTTTGGTGTATACATGGAAAAATAGATTGGGTCGAATCAATTATATTTTGAGTTAATATTTTATTAGTTTAATCTAATTTTATTGTAGGTGAGTTGGGTTAACTTATCAGCTTGATAATTTTTTTATTTTTTATTTAAATAATGAATTTAGTTTTTTTTAAAAAATTAATTAATAAAAAATAAAAAATTTAAATTATTTAATATTTTACCAATGATACATAAATTAAATAACTAATCTAATTGTCAATTAAGTTTTAATTTTTCAAGTAAAAAAATAATAATTTTCTTTTAAGTGTATATTATTGAATTAAAAAAATAATTAAAATTCGAGTCAATATATCAAGTTATGTCAAGTCAAATTAAGTGCGGACTTGAATTTTTTTAATTTAATTCCCACTTTTTCGTCGAACTATTCGAATCGACCAATCAAACTCGACCTATTTTGATAACTTTACTTTGATGGGTCTGGAAACAGTACCTAAGCTATAATCCAAGGAATACTTTTTTCAAGTATTTATCTTTAGGTAAATCTTTGAAATAAATATTATTGTGATGCAAGCTTAAAACCATATTAATAGTTATGGACGGTTTATGTTTACATTGTTGTAAAAAGTTATAAATAACATCAAAGTTGTTATGTAATTTTGGATTAAAATAAATATAATATATAAAATGAGAGTAATGGTTTTTAGAATTCTTCCAAGTGGTAATTATAGATTGTATCACAAATGTTATTTGAATTTGAATTTGAATTTGAATTCTATTATTATTATCCTATTAAAACAAATTAAAAGAACATGTAAAAAATTGTGTGAATTGTCATTTTAAGTTATGTCATTAATATAATTTAAATTTGAATTTCATATTTTTATATTATTAATTTAATATATATATATATATATATAATGAAAAATTTGAGATTTTTTATAGAATAAAAATATTTTTATTGTGATGTCAAACCATATTATAGATAGAGAGATGAAGTTAAAGGAGTTAAAGGTGACTGTAATCTCAAAAACTCAAAACATCTTTCTAATAATTTTTAAAATATTCTTAAAATTTACATATAAAATTTATATTTGACGTTCTCAAAAAACAAAAATAAATATTTAAACTTTAATATAAAATTTATACATCATCCATAATTACTTATAAATATTATAAATATTTTTTTTAATAATAAAATAATTATTATATATTATGTTAAATTATTTTAATTTTTTTATAATATTGTGCATCACACGAGTGTTATTATAGTTCTCTATAATTATGATGAACTGCATGTTATGCAGTTTTGGATCTAATAGTTGATATTAATTAAACTATGTTTCTAATTTTTATTTTGTTATAAAAGAAAACAATTTGTAAGGTTGAGATGGACGATCCAATTCCTGTAATTTTTGAGGTATTTAATGCTAAAACTTTGTAATCCAGAATGTACAGTAAGTCAACAGTATTATGTTATGTACCATGGTAATGGATTTTATGAATAACATATAAGCTTTGTCAATGATCACCATGAACTAAAAGACCGAAATTTAATTATTGGGACGAATTAATCAAGTCAATATAGCGAGACAGTTTAGTGAAAAAAATTGGATAAAATCTTCCATACAACTTTTTATACATATATAATTTATTCTTAAATCTCACCCACGTTTTTTTAAGGAGACTAAAATTCACTCTAAATATAATAACTGATGACACTAATGTAAGTATTGTTAAAAAAAAAAACACTAATGTAAGTGAAAACTTGGATAGAAATAGTCCAAAGTTTCTAAGATAACAATCAATTATTAGCAGCCATAATTTTTCATAATTTGAATTATTGATTAATAATTGGTAGTATAATATTTTCAGATTAAAGGAAGAAATAGCCATGTGATTAATTAAATTAAGGAAAATCATCATAGCGGGACCCTAAGTATGAAGGTAGACACTAATGATTTGACAAAAGGTTTGATTGATGCATGTTCTTTGGAACTTGCTAAACTCAATCAGCTCATCAAATAGCAACAGAAAAGAGGAGAAAATTTTAGATAAATATAGTTTATTATATCATTATTTATGTATTTAAATTATTATTTTATATATATATAAATATTAATAATGATTAATATAATTTTATAATAATTTTTATTATTTTACACATGTTAAATAATAATTTAAGTATTTATGATAAATTGTGTTTATTTAAGAATTACTAAAAGAGAGAGAGAGAGAGAGAGAGAGAGAGGGGATGAAAATCCTTAAATTCAACACACCAATAGTTATAGCAATAACTTATGTCAATAACTCTTGATTTATGTTTTGCTTTCTTGATATGCTAGTTATATAATTTTAAATAAAAATAAGGATTAATCCCCGCATATTCTGCATCATGCCGTTACCGGAATTTTCCCTCCTGTTACTTTTCATCCTCTTTTGCAGCATGTTAAAATTGAGATGGCATTGATACCAAAAAAAAAATGATATGGCATTTGTACCAAAAAAAGAAACTGACATGGCATATATGGTGATCAGGAGAGAGCAAAAATTATGATGAAATGGGCGGACCTAATTGATCAAAACATAGAAGAACTAGCAGCACTAGATGCCATTGATGCTGGGAAGCTGTACCATATGTGTAAGGCCGTGGATATTCCTGGAGCAGCAAATACTCTACGTTACTATGCTGGTGCTGCTGATAAAATTCACGGCGAGGTATTAAAAATGTCCCGGGAGTTCCATGCGTATACACTATTGGAACCAGTTGGTGTTGTGGGACACATAATTCCCTGGAATTTCCCCACTACCATGTTCTTCATCAAGGTTAGCCCTTCCTTAGCTGCTGGGTGCACCATGGTCCTCAAGCCTGCAGAGCAAACACCTCTCTCTGCTTTGTTTTATGCTCATCTAGCTAAACTGGTATGATTGATCAAATGATTCATTCCTCTATCAAACATGGACCTCACAAGTTACTTGGGGCTAAGCTAATTGGGTTTTCCTTGTTTTTACATTTTGAAGGCTGGAGTCCCAGATGGAGTGCTCAATGTAGTACCCGGATTTGGCCCAATTGCTGGTGCTGCAATAAGCTCACACATGGACATTGATGCGGTAATTTACAGTCAACAATACAATACATATACTTACACACACATCACCTCACATCTACATAATTTTCAATATCTTATTACAGATAAACCCACCCCGTTTTCTGCATACTTACATTCTTATTCTGACATATATGCAGATGTGACACTATAGGTGTTGTGTAATTAGTTTTTTTCGTTTACATTTTACATGTCAAACATTTGGAAGTACCATGGTCTTAAATTAGACTGCTAAAATTTCCTTGATGGTGGTATGTTCAGGTTAGCTTTACTGGTTCAACAGAAGTAGGCCGAGAAATAATGCAGGCTGCAGCTAGGAGTAACTTGAAACAAGTTTCACTTGAATTAGGAGGCAAGTCACCCCTCATAATTTTTGATGATGCTGATATAGACAAAGCTGCTGAGCTAGCTCTCTTGGGCATCCTATATAACAAGGTGAAATTGCTTTTAGGAAATCCTTTCCTTTAAAAAAGCATCCAGTGCCAACATTTTATTTCTTCCTTTGTGACTGCAGGGAGAAATTTGTGTTGCAAGTTCCCGTGTGTTCGTTCAGGAAGGTATCTATGATGAATTTGAGAAGAAGTTGGTAAAGAAGGCAAAAGCTTGGGTTGTTGGGGATCCTTTTGACCCTAAAGTTCAGCAAGGGCCTCAAGTAAGTAAAATATATAAGGCACAACTATTTAACAATAGTTGTAAAATATATATCTGTTGTTTTCTTGTAACTCTCCAACTTTAATATTTCAAAAACTGCTTGGCTGCTTGCAGAAACAGAAATGAGAGAAGTAATTAGGATCCTCCTCTGTTGGCTAACAGTTTTCTGTATATTGTAGGTTGACAAGGAACAATTTGAAAAAATTATTTCCTATATTGAGCATGGGAAGAGAGAAGGAGCTACCCTTTTGACCGGGGGTAAAACAGTGGGCAACAAGGGCTACTACATTGAGCCTACAATTTTCTCCAATATAAAGGTGAATTCTATGTCCACAAAAGTATTAAAATGGGTATCTTCAGCAAAATTAGATAACTAACCATCATGTTTTCCTTTATAAAAATTATTAACAACCTGTTTAGGAGGATATGCTTATAGCACAGGATGAAATATTTGGCCCTGTGATGGCGCTGAAGAAGTTTAAGTAAGTTATAGTTTATTTTTGTTATTTTATAGTTTTTCTTGGGTTAATTATTAGTTTGTAGTTTTAGTACCCAATAAATAAATAAATAAAACAGCATTTGTGGGCTTGTTCATGAATACTTGATTTAAGTATGATATATGAATTACAGGACCATTGAGGAAGCAATTAAGAGTGCTAACAATACCAGATATGGTCTAGCAGCAGGCATTGTGACCAAGAACTTGGATACAGCAAATACTGTGTCAAGATCCATTCGTGCTGGCACTATTTGGATCAACTGCTATTTTGCCTTCGGGGATGACGTTCCTTTTGGAGGGTATAAAATGAGTGGATTTGGAAAAGATCATGGATTGGAAGCCCTTCACAAATACCTACAAGTTAAATCTGTTGTAACTCCCATTTACAATTCTCCTTGGCTCTGAATGTCTCCTGCATGGGCTATGTGCGTGTGTATATATATATATATACATACATCATCAAATCAATAAAATGGGAGGATCTTCTTGTAAATTAGCACTCAATAAATAATTGTGTATGATTTTTTTGGTGAACAACGGGGTGCAGAAACAGAACAAAAACAGAAACTAAGAGAAACCCCACTTGAATGCAACTCCAGCTAAATCCTGTCTGAGAGTCCCTGCTAAGCAAATAGGAGGGTCCATAAAGAAAGAGTTGCTTCTAGAAGTTAATTAAAGAACTAACACCAAGTAAATATATTAATGGAACTTTATTGTAATGCTATAGAAAGACTTTAAAAATATTTTATATTTTTTAATGGTACCTTTTTTGTATTTGAAGAACACATGACTAAAGACAAAGTAGCTCATAAAACAATAAAAGCATGGTAAAAGTGCTCTAAGTAGCTTATGGGGTCTTTTTACCCCACATAGTTGTTTCTATACAGTTAGTCTTTTTTTGGGCTTCGGCCCTCCATTGTACCTAAAAAAAATACGCTCTTAGCTATAGCCTTATAGCTTGTGCTTCTATTCTTTACAAACAAGATAAATAATTATTTTAAGAAAATCACAATAAAATACCATTGACATATTTATTTGAAGATGCATGCATAAACCCAACCAAAATAGAGTTCTGTTGCGGTATTGCATCTGGTTCTTATCAAATGCGCATATATAAGCCATACCAATTGCTAATGCAATTCATACTCCACTACTTTGGCCTTTTCTTCTTTTAACCTGACTTTGTTGGTTCGAATTCTTGTCTTCTTTTCCTCACAATTTTTTTTTTAATATATACTTTTCCGTTCTCTCTCTAATTAATTATAAGAAGAAAATGAAAGACTTAAACATCCAAATTTCAGTGGAGGACCTCGTGGTGACCTTGGATTAGACGAACTTGTCACTCTCCCTCTGGCAGCACCTGCAACGAAGATGCAGCATCATCAACAGTTATAAGTCAGACCTATTTCTACAGGATACACTCTTATATTTTCTTCATATATTATATGTTTCATTGGGCACAGATTCGTTGCACGTGAACCGTGACCCTAATTTGATTGAGATGTTTTACCTTAAGAGATATGAAAAGATCATCACCATAATAATTGATTAAAGGTCCGCTTTCGCTTTCCCGGGATGTGCTCTTGTACAAAAGGGAAATTACCACAGCATTTTTAAGAGATATAATACACCGCAATAAAGGGCAAAACATAAACAGATAAATGTTGTTGCGTAGGGCCTTCTTCATATCTATCAGCCTTTTTCATTCGCACTTTATAAAGATGGCTGATTGCGGAAAATTGACTTTCAGAAGGCCCCTTAATTATATCTACCCAATATAACACTGAGGAATGTTAATAAATATTTTTTAATATTTATTTTATTATTAATTTATTTCATATATTTAAAAAAAATCATTAAAAAATACTAATAACATTTACTGTTAAATTAATAGTAAAATAAATATTAAAAAATATAAAAAAATGTGTTAATAATATTTTTTTTAAATAAATTAGATTACATTCCTTTAAGAGATTTTTTTAATCATCACATATGTTATTTTTAATTTTTTTATTTAAAATTCAAATTTAAATTACCTTTTTAATTAATTATACATATATTATGTATAATTTTAATAATTTTAAATATTTTTTTCTTTTAATTTTTCAAAATATGTCGAATAAGATGATAGACTAATCTTTTAAAGTGTAATCAAACATCTAAATAAAAAATTTTTTTTAACAAATGTTATTTTTATATACATAAATATCGAAATTAAATTTAATATCATATACTTAAGAGATCTATTTTTAAATTTCAAATTCAATTTATATTTTTTAATTAATTATACATATTTTTTTTTATAATTTTAAAAATTTTAAATATTTATGCTCATTTAATTCATTTTTTTAAATTTTATTTGAATATATTAATTATATATATGTTTTATAATTTTAAATATTTTAAAAATTTATATTTATTTTTTAAAAAACAAATTCATGCAATACATAAGATAATTATTAATTATTATTAATTCAAAAAACTTATTTCCATTCAAAATCTCATCAGCCTTAACGATTCACCCATCATAGACTCATAAATACTAATGATGTGGTACGCTCATTACATAAGATAATTTACAAATTTTATATATCTTTTTACAAGTTTTTTTTAATAATTTTTTTAATATTAAATAAAAAAATTAAATATATTTAATGTCTTAAAAATAAAAAATATAATTTTTTGATTTAATAATTAAAAGAATTAATAGAAATATTAAGTAAAAAAATTTAAAATTATTCTAATTTAAAACGGTGCAAAATGACCGGTTACATGGATTAATCTAACAACCACTTTTTATCCATTTCCAAATTACGACAAAGGTAAATAACTTGGTCTTTTCTGTCTTTCATTCTATTCGATTAAAAAAATATAAATGATAAATTCCGTAGTGGATACAGAAACCTATCGTCGTTCGTAAATAGTGGTTAGGGAATTATTAGTTTATTATTTCAAACAAAAAAAACTTTTTGCCCACTTTTCCACATCATTGGATGCGGCCAACGGGCCAAGCCCCACCAAAGCTGCAACTTGTAACACTTATTTGTTTGAGAAAAAAAAGTATGTATTAAAAATATATTTTTTATTTTATTATTTAAAGAGATAGTATAAGAATAATAATAATAATATATAATAAAAATAGTATGTCAATAAGATTGTTAAAATTGAAATTTGGTTAGTTTAAGTAGTTTGATATTTATTTTTTAAGTAAATTTTGAATTTGAGCTTTGTAAATAAAAAAATTAATATTAAAAAATATTTACACTTAACTCATAATTAATTAAAATCTAATACAATTTTTAAATACCGATAAATTTACATAAAAAAAAAAAAGATAAGATTGCTGAAAAAGTAGATTTCCACGTATCTACGCCTCTGTCTAGTCCATGTTCGTCTCTACATATGTAATCATATTATTGCCAGACTACTGACACCGTTCCATAAGTCTCAGCCTCGCATATCAACCTTCTTTCTCTCTACTTCAATCATTACACAGACACACACACACACACACACACACACACCAAGATGACTGGTCTCTCTAACTCTAGTAGTGGCCACGACGGCTCCTTCCTCAAGATACCGACAATTAAGTTTACGAAGCTCTTCATCAATGGAGATTTTGTTGATTCCGTATCAGGTTCTTCAATATATACCTTCCTCTAGTCTCTACCTCTCTTTTCTATTTTGTTCCTTTTATTGGCCTTCATTTCAGTACTAGACTACTAGTTTTCTCTGTCCCTCCTTTTATTCCTTTGTCTGCAATTTTTTTTCCTCTTATTTCTTTCAATATATTTTCAGTATTAAAACGAAACACAAGGAGACGAAATATTATGTTTACCTAGACTTCAAAGAAATATTTGTACAAAAAAAAAAAAAGATTTTAAAGAAATATTATGTTTACCTAAATTTAAAAGGAAAAAAAATTCTTTTAAAATGAAATTATTTTTAAAATAAATAAGTAAATATATATTTAATTTTAATTTCATAAATTTTATTGTGATCATAATTTATTAAATTATTTAAAAATAAATATATATTTACTTATCTATTTTAAAAGAACTTTTTATATTTCATCGTTTAGATACACTTAATTTTTAAAATAAATACTTATATTTTAAAAATAAATACTTAAAGTGTTTTTAAATGCACTTGAATGATCTTAGAAAAAAGCTGATGTCAATAAGAATTGGATTAACTACTTATTTTAGAAGCTAACAATCTCAAGTTTTAAAATTAACTGAAAAATTAAGTAATTTTAATATTAGTAATTTTTAATATAAGTATTTTTCAAATATTATATCCAAATGTAAAATAGTTTTTTTTTAAGTAAACTCTTAAAAAACACTTTAAGCGTATACCGACAACGAAGTTGTGCATGTTTGGTTTTAATTTTGATGCATTATCTTATAATAAAACTCTTTTATATTATCATTCAATTAAATATTAACACATCACTTAAACTTAAACGTAAAGAATTAGTACCATAGTTAAGTTTTTTTAAAGATATATAAACACATAATCAGATGAAAAAAAATGGGAAAATTAATGGCAATGATCTTTAAAGAGTAATATTTAATTTAATTGGATAAACAAAATTAAAATTATTAAGAATGACTATTCAAATTTTAGTTAAAGAAAATAATCATTTAATCTCACATAATAGATAATAATATCTTTAATGAATAATTATTTATTATCTTTTAATGAGTCATTAGTTACTAATGAATAAATAATAATTTTAAATTAAATTATATATAAAAAAAATTTGTAAATGATTAATACTTCTTATTAAGTAATTATTTATTGTCATTGAGTAATTAATGTTTTAAATAAAATTTAATATATAAAATACATGAAAATATAAAAAAAATTTACAAATAAATATTATCTTTTTATGAATGGCTATTATCTTTTTTGGGCTGCCATTACTTGTCACTAACTAATTAATAGTATAAAATTAAGTTATATATAAAACAAATTTATCAATGACTATTATATTTTATTGAGTGATGATTTATTGGTATTAAGTGACTAATGTTTCAAATTAAATTCAGTATATAAAAACATGAAATTATGAAGATATTTGTGAATGACTATTAACTTTTAATAAGTGATTATTAATTGTCACTATATAACTATATGAAAAAAATTTGTAAATAATTATTATTTTTTATTGAGTGATCATTTATTTATATTGAATAACTAATATTTCAAAAAAAAAATCATTAAAAATAATTTTAATTATTAAATAAAATTAAGTAGTCTTTCTCTGTAACTAAAAATTGAATGTCCTTTTTAATATTTTTTTCTTTTTATATTAAATATTACTTCTTAATTCTTACATTAATTTTCAAAAAAAATATATCCCCTTTATTTAAAGCAGCACGTGCATTGAATGGACAAAGGGTATCAACAAGAATGAATTTAATTCTTTTTCTCTTTCTATCTTAAAGGATATGATATTATGTTTAATAGAAAAAGACATTTTTTGGAAAAAAAAATTTATGCAATTATTTATATATGAATTTTACATAAAAATAATTTATATCATCATTCTGTTATAAAATTTTATTATTATATTTTAAAAAATAAACAATTCCAATCCCTCAACAATTGTGGCTTCTGAATCATGTACTATGGTATTCATGAGTTTTTCTTTTTAATATAGAAAAACGACTTACATATCAACAAATAAGGAAGCTTATTTTCTAAATTTTATAAAATAACTTTGTCAAACTTTTTTGTGGTTTTGTTCTTTTTTTTTTTTTGGTTAAAAAACATAGGAAAGGCATTTGAGACAATAGATCCAAGAACAGGAGAGGTGATTGCGAGGATTAGCGAAGGAGCTAAAGAAGACATTGATGTTGCTGTTAACGCGGCGCGTGAGGCATTTGATTTAGGTCCATGGCCCCGTTTGCCCGGCGCTGTACGTTATCCTTTTCCTTTCTTTAATTAAATATTCTATTTTCTTTTTTTGTGAATATTTTTTATTTTCTTTTTCAATTAATTTCTAATTAAACTTATTTATTATTTTCTGTCCATATTTTTGTTCCCACTTGCTGTTAGAGTCTAGCCCCTGGATAGCAATGAGCTAAGCCAGCCAGTAAGCCTCTTAAACATCAGTTTAGTAGCAATTCAATAAGTTAGGCTTACGAAATAAGGAGTTAAGCTTGAGTTAAGATTTTTGACTCATTTATTAAATAAGTGAAACTTAAGTTTTTATTAGTTTGACTAACTAACTATGTATATATATATATATATATATATATATATATATATATATATATATATATATATATATATATAATCTTATTCAAATTGAGAGAAGTGTTTATTATAAGAGAGATGAGTATATATTGATTATTGGATCTTATATGAATACAAGATTAAACATAAATACAAGTGACTTTTTAAGTGGTTACACCTTTAAGTAACTTTTAATCTTGACCATCTATATATAGTTGTATGATCAATATTTATTTCTCTCACCCTCTCACAATAAAAACTCATCTCACTAGATATGCTACATATATATATATATATATATATATATATATATATAAGAAATGTATATGGTGAGAGAAATATTTATTATAAGAGATGAGATAAGTAAATCTTGATTATTAGATCTTATATGAATGGTCAATATTAGAATATAAATGCATGTGATTTTTTTAAGTGGTCATATGATCTTTAAGTAACTTTTAATCTTGACCATCTATGTATGTTTGTATAGTCAAGATATACTCCTTTTATTCTCTCATCCTCTCACAATAAAAACTCTTCTCACTAGATATGTTATATGTATGTATATATAAAGGTAGTAACTAACGTGTATTGATTTGAGTAATAAGAGTTCGAATCCTTTGAATATGTGGTCTTAGATTCAATATCGGAATTCATATGTATAAAAATAAAATTGTTAAAAGAGATCTCTGCTTTGACATCTGACTATACTCCAAAAGATTAATCTTTTACCTATAAAGCGAGGACACTCTGAAAAAAAAAAGTAATAGCAAACTAGTAATTTCTTGTGTAATCATGTTCTCTTTATATCACTATAAGGTATTCTTTGTCATCAAATATTGATTTTCTAAGAAACATATAAATAAATTTATTGAATAGTTTGCGATTGTTTGGTTGAAACTTATGACAATACATTATTTTGTTGTTGGTTATGACTTATTTTTATATCACCAAGTGAGTTTTGGTGCATGGATGCATTACTTTTTTTATCTTTATTTTTATTTGGTAGGATTTATGTATATATTTGAGTGTATGTAAATATTATCAGTTAAAATATATAAATTTTTTGTATGTATAATTATTCATAAAAAAAAAATAATCAGACTAAATATGTGTACGAATCTGAGTACTATCAATTGATATTTGTAGAGTTTCAAGTAACTAATTTTAGCCGTTGAATTTTTAATTAATAAATCTATGGTTTATATCACATAGTGCATGCATGGACCATAAATTAGTTGGTACATATTAGATAAACCCTGAGTTATAATTCAATTATCATGTGTTGATACTTATTTCAAGTTTGACTCATCGATTTTAAACTGCTTGTAAACTCATAATGAGTGAATTGAATTCGAGTTAACAAAATGAACTCATTTTTTTTATTGAGCTTGATCCTGTGCTGAACTAATTGTCATCGAGCCAAAGTTAAGCCTAACCAAGCTTGCCTTACCGTGGCTCATTGCTAGCCCTCGAGGTCCCTGGTCCTTATAGATCAAAGCTAGGAAAATTATTTATTTATATCCTAATACTAAAAAAATATTTTTAAATATTAATATCTAATTTAATCATATTCATTATGGTGATATATCTTGAATTGATAAATATAGCAGGCCAACTTTACATGTTTATAGTATTAAAAGCCCGCACACAGACATTGATGGCATGGACCGACTTCCTTTTAGGGAAAATTGTATTCAAATTCCTTCTAACAAAATGTTCTTCACTAGCTCGAAAAAAAAAAATGTTCTTCACTAGGTTACAGACATGGCTACAATGCAGAAATCCATAGTGAAAAATTTTCAGTCATGAAACCGTGATAGTCACCTACAAAGGGTGGCAAACTTGAAATCAATAGTTGAGGGGTCTCCAAACAACAAAAGTTTAAACTTGGAAGGAAACATGGTTAGGAAGGGGAAACTTTAATATGGAAGGAGAATTAATTTCATACTTAAAGATTGTGAAGAATCTCACAAAATCCACCCAAAAAAAACCAAGCCCATAAAACCTGCCGATTTAAAATCATTATTTCCTTACATATATTTAATAATTTTAGCTTTTGAATTTAGTTTTGATAGAACCAAATGGAATTTAATTTTCTTGTTTAAATTTTTCGCTCGGTTACTTTTTATCATTTCCCCCCCAAATATTTGAGATTAAGATTCTCTCGTGTTAGTAAGTAACATCATAAGCTGGTGACGGGGAATGAATTTCATACCTCTACTTTGGTGTATACATGGAAAAATAGATTGGGTCAAATCAATTATATTTTGAGTTAATATTTTATTAGTTCTGTCTAATTTTGTTGTAGGTGAGTTGGGTTAACTTATCAGCTTGATAATTTTTTTATTTTTTATTTAAATAATGAATTTAGTTTTTTAAAAAATTAATTAATAAAAAATAAAAAATTTAAATTATTTAATTTTTTACCAATGATACATAAATTAAATAACTAATCCAATTGTCAATTAAGTTTTAATTTTTAAGTAAAAAAATGATAATTTCTTTTTAAGTGTATATTATTGAATTAAAAAATAATTAAAATTCGAGTCAATATATCAAGTTATGTCAGGTCAAATTAAGTGCGGACTTGAATTTTTTTAATTTAATTCCCACTTTTTTATCGAACTATTCGAATCGACCAATCGAACTCGACCTATTTTGACAACTTTACTTTGATGGGTCTGGAAACAGTACCTAAGCTATAATCCAGGGAATACTTTTTTCAAGTATTTATCTTTAGGTAAATCTTTGAAATAAATATTATTGTGATGCAACCTTAAAACCATATTAATAGTTATGGACGGTTTATGTTTACATTGTTGTAAAAAGTTATAAATAACATCAAAGTTGTTATGTAATTTTGGATTAAAATAAATATAATATATAAAATGAGAGTAATGGTTTTTAGAATTCTGCCAAGTGGTAATTATAGATTGTATCACAAATGTTATTTGAATTTGAATTCTATTATTATTATCCTATTAAAACAAATTAAAAGAACATGTAAAAAATTGTGTGAATTGTCATTTCAAGTTATGTCATTAAGATAATTTAAATTTGAATTTCATGGTTTTTATATTATTAATTTAATAATATTATATATATATATATATATATATATATATATATATATATATAAAATGAAAAATTTGAGATTTTTTATAGAATAAAAATATTTTTGTTATGATGTCAAACCATATTATAGATAGAGAGATGAAGTTAAAGGAGTTAAAGGTGACTGTAATCTCAAAAACTCAAAACATCTTTCAATAATTTTTAAAATATTCTCAAAATTTTACATATAAACTTTATATTTGACGTTCTCAAAAAACAAAAATAAATATTTAAACTTTAATATGAAATTTATACATCATCCATAATTACTTATAAATATTATAAATATTTTTTAATAATAAAATAATTATTATATATTATGTTAAAATATTTTAATTTTTTTATAATCTTGTGCATCACACGAGTGTTATTATAGTTCTCTATAATTATGATGAACTGCATGTTATGCAGTTTGGGATCTAATAGTTGATATTAATTAAACTTTGTTTCTAATTTTATTTTGTTATAAAAGAAAACAATTTGTAAGGTTGAGATGGACGATCCAATTCCTGTAATTTTTGAGGTATTTAATGCTAAAACTTTGTAATCCAGAATGTACAGTAAGTCAACAGTATTATGTTATGTACCATGGTAATGGATTTTATGAATAACATATAAGCTTTGTCAATGATCACCATGAACTAAAAGACCGAAATTTAATTATTGGGACGAATTAATCAAGTCAATATAGCTAGACAGTTTAGTGAAAAAAATTGGATAAAATCTTCCATACAACTTTTTATACATATATAATTTATTCTTAAATCTCACCCTCGTTTTTTTTAAGGAGACTAAAATTCACTCTAAATATAATAACTGATGACACTAATGTAAGTATTGTTAAAAAAAACACTAATGTAAGTGAAAACTTGGATAGAAATAGTCCAAAGTTTCTAAGATAACAATCAATTATTAGCAGCCATAATTTTTCATAATTTGAATTATTGATTAATAATTGGTAGTATAATATTTCCAGATTAAAGGAAGATATAGCCATGTGATTAATTAAATTAAGGAAAATCATCATAGCGGGACCCTAAGTATGAAGGTAGACACTAATGATTTGACAAAAGGTTTGATTGATGCATGTTCTTTGGAACTTGCTAAACTCAATCAGCTCATCAAATAGCAACAGAAAAGAGGAGAAATTTTTAGATAAATATGGTTTATTATATCATCATTTATGTATTTAAATTATTATTTGATATATATAAAAATATTATTAATGATTAGTATAATTTTATGATAATTTTTATTATTTTACACATGTCAAATAATAATTTAAGTGTTTATAATAAATTGTATTTATGTAAGAATTACTAAAAAGAGAGAGAGAGAGAGGGGATGAAAATCCTTAAATTCAACACACCAATAGTTATAGCAATAACTTATGTCAATAACTCTTGATTTATGTTTTGCTTTCTTGATATGCTAGTTATATAATTTTAAATAAAAATAAGGATTAATCCCCGCATATTCTGCATCATGCCGTTACCGGAATTTTCCCTCCTGTTACTTTTCATCCTCTTTTGCAGCATGTTAAAATTGAGATGGCATTGATACCAAAAAAAAAAAATGATATGGCATTTGTACCAAAAAAAGAAACTGACATGGCATATATGGTGATCAGGAGAGAGCAAAAATTATGATGAAATGGGCGGACCTAATTGATCAAAACATAGAAGAACTAGCAGCACTAGATGCCATTGATGCTGGGAAGCTGTACCATAAGTGTAAGGCCGTGGATATTCCTGGAGCAGCAAATACTCTACGTTACTATGCTGGTGCTGCTGATAAAATTCACGGCGAGGTATTAAAAATGTCCCGGGAGTTCCATGCGTATACACTACTGGAACCAGTTGGTGTTGTGGGACACATAATTCCCTGGAATTTCCCCTCTGCCATGTTCTTCATCAAGGTTAGCCCTTCCTTAGCTGCTGGGTGCACCATGGTCCTCAAGCCTGCAGAGCAAACACCTCTCTCTGCTTTGTTTTATGCTCATCTAGCTAAACTGGTATGATTGATCAAATGGTTCATTCCTCCATCAAACATGGACCTCACAAGTTACTTGGGCCTAAGCTAAATGGGTTTTACATTTTGAAGGCTGGAGTCCCAGATGGAGTGCTCAATGTAGTACCCGGATTTGGCCCAGTTGCTGGTGCTGCAATAAGCTCACACATGGACATTGATGCCGTAATTTACATTCAATGATGCTAGAGACATACTTACACACACATCACCTCACATCTATATAATTTTCAATATCTTATTACAACTAAACTCACATTTTTTTCTGCATACTTACACTGTTATTCTGACATATAGGCAGATGTGAAACTATGAGTGTTGTGTAATTAACATTTTTCATTTACATTTTACATGTCAAACATTTGGAAGTACCATGGTCTTAAATTAGACTGCTAAAATTGCCTTGATGGTGGTATGTTCAGGTTAGCTTTACTGGTTCAACAGAAGTAGGCCGAGAAATAATGCAGGCTGCAGCTAGGAGTAACTTGAAACAAGTTTCACTTGAATTAGGAGGCAAGTCACCCCTCATAATTTTTGATGATGCTGATATAGACAAAGCTGCTGAGCTAGCTCTCTTGGGCATCCTATATAACAAGGTGAAATTGCTTTTAGGAAATCCTTTCCTTTAAAAAAGCATCCAGTGCCAACATTTTATTTCTTCCTTTGTGACTGCAGGGAGAAATTTGTGTTGCAAGTTCCCGTGTGTTCGTTCAGGAAGGTATCTATGATGAATTTGAGAAGAAGTTGGTAGAGAAGGCAAAAGCTTGGGTTGTTGGGGATCCTTTTGACCCTGAAGTTCAGCAAGGGCCTCAAGTAAGTAAAATATATAAGGCACAACTATTTAACAATAGTTGTAAAATATATATCTGTTGTTTTCTTGTAACTCTCCAACTTTAATATTTCAAAAACTGCTTGGCTGCTTGCAGAAACAGAAATGAGAGAAGTAATTAGGATCCTCCTCTGTTGGCTAACAGTTTTCTGTATATTGTAGGTTGACAAGGAACAATTTGAAAAAATTATTTCCTATATTGAGCATGGAAAGAGAGAAGGAGCTACCCTTTTGACCGGGGGTAAAACAGTGGGCAACAAGGGCTACTACATTGAGCCTACAATTTTCTCCAATATAAAGGTGAATTCTATGTCCACAAAAGTATCAAAATGGGTATCTTCAGCATAATTAGATAACTAACCATCATGTTTTCATTTATAAAAATTATTAACAACCTGTTTAGGAGGATATGCTTATAGCACAGGATGAAATATTTGGCCCTGTGATGGCGCTGAAGAAGTTTAAGTAAGTTATAGTTTATTTTTGTTATTTTATAGTTTTTTTTTTGGGTTAATTATTAGTTTGTAGTTTTAGTACCCAATAAATAAATAAATAAAACAGCATTTGTGGGCTTGTTCATGAACACTTGATTTAAGTATGATATATGAATTACAGGACCATTGAGGAAGCAATTAAGAGTGCTAACAATACCAGATATGGTCTAGCAGCAGGCATTGTGACCAAGAACTTGGATACAGCAAATACTGTGTCAAGATCCATTCGTGCTGGCACTATTTGGATCAACTGCTATTTTGCCTTCGGGGATGACGTTCCTTTTGGAGGGTATAAAATGAGTGGATTTGGAAAAGATCATGGATTGGAAGCCCTTCACAAATACCTACAAGTTAAATCTGTTGTAACTCCCATTTACAATTCTCCTTGGCTCTGAATGTCTCCTGCATGGGTTATGTGCGTGTGTATATATACATACATCATCAAATCAATAAAATGAGAGGATCTTCTTGTAAATTAGCACTCAATAAATAATTGTGTATGATTTTTTTGGTGAACAACGGGGTGCAGAAACAGAACAAAAACAGAAACTAAGAGAAACCCCACTTGAATGCAACTCCAGCTAAATCCTGTCTGAGAATCCCTGCTAAGCAAATAGGAGGGTCCATAAAGAAAGAGTTGCTTCTAGAAGTTAATTAAAGAACTAACACCAAGTAAATATATTAATGGAACTTTATTGTAATGCTATAGAAAGACTTTAAAAATATTTTATATTTTTTAATGGTACCTTTTTTGTATTTGAAGAACAAATAACTAAAGACAAAGTAGCTCATAAAACAATAAAAGCATGGTAAAATATACAGTTAGTCTTTTTTTGGGCTTCGGCCCTCCATTGTACCTAAAAAAAATACGCTCTTAGCTATAGCCTTATAGCTTGTGCTTCTATTCTTTACAAACAAGATAAATAATTATTTTAAGAAAATCACAATAAAATACCATTGACATATTTATTTGAAGATGCATGCATAAACCCAACCAAAATAGAGTTCTGTTGCGGTATTGCATCTGGTCCTTATGAAATGCGCATATATAAGCCATACCAATTGCTAATGCAATTCATACTCCACTACTTTGGCCTTTTCTTCTTTTAACCTGACTTTGTTGGTTCGAATTCTTGTCTTCTTTTCCTCACAAATTTTTTTTTAATATATACTTTTCCGTTCTCTCTCTAATTAATTATAAGAAGAAAATGAAAGACTAAAACATCCAAATTTCAGTGGAGGACCTCGTGGTGACCTTGGATTAGACGAACTTGTCACTCTCCCTCTGGCAGCACCTGCAACGAAGATGCAGCATCATCAACAGTTATAAGTCAGACCTATTTCTACAGGATACACTCTTATATTTTCTTCATATATTATATGTTTCATTGGGCACAGATTCGTTGCATGTGAACCGTGACCCTAATTTGATTGAGATGTTTTACCTGAAGAGATATGAAAAGATCATCACCACAATAATTGATTAAAGGTCCGCTTTCGCTTTCCCGGGATGTGCTCTTATACAAAAGGGAAATTACCACAGCATTTTTAAGAGATATAATACACCGTAATAAAGGGCAAAACATAAAAAGATAAATGTTGTTGCGTAGAGCCTTCTTCATATCTATCAGCCTTTTTCATTCGCACTTTATCAAGATGGCTGATTGCGGAAGATTGACTTTCAGAAGGCCCCTTAATTATATCTACCCAATATAACACTGAGGAATGTTAATAATATTTTTTTAATATTTATTTTATCATTAATTTATTTCATATATTTAAAAAATCATTAAAAAATACTAATAACATTTACTGTTAAACTAATAGTGAAATAAATATAAAAAAATATAAAAAATGTGTTATTAATATTTTTTAAATAAATTAGATTACATTCCTTTAAGAGATTTTTATAATCATCACACATGTTATTTTTAATTTTTTTATTTAAAATTCAAATTTAAATTACCATTTTAATTAATTATACATATATTATGTATAATTTTATAATAAATATTTTTTTTCTTTTAATTTTTCAAAATATGTCGAATAAGATGAGAGATTAATCTTTTTAAAGTGTAATCAAACATTTAAATAAAAAGTTTTTTAACAACGTTATTTTTTCATATATAAATATCGAAATCAAATTTAATATCATATACTTAAGAGATTCGTTTTTAAATTTCAAATTCAATTATTATTTTTAAATTAATTATATATATTTTCTTTATAATTTTAAAAATTTTAAATATTTATTCTCATTTAATTAATCTTTTTAAATTTTATTTGAATATATTAATTATATATATTTTTTATAATTTTAAATATTTTAAAAATTTATATTTATTTTTTAAAAAACAAATTCATGCAATACATAAGATAATTATTAATTATTATAGATTCAAAAAAGTTATTTCCATTCAAAATCTCATCAGCCTTAACGATTCACCCATCATAGACTCATAAATACTAAGGATGTGGTACGCTCATTACATAAGATAATTTACAAATTTTTATATATCTTTTTACAAGTTTTTTTAATAATTTTTTTAATATTAAATAAAAAATATTAAATAAAAAAATAAATATATTTAATGTCTTAAAAATAAAAAAATATAATTTTTTTATTTAATAATTAAGAGAATTAATAGAAATATTAAGTAAAAAATTTAAAATTATTCTAATTTAAAACGGTGCAAAATGACCGGTTATATGAATTAATCTAACAACCACTTTTTATCCATTTCCAAATTACGACAAAGGTAAATAACTTGGTCTTTTCTGTTTTTCATTCTATTCGATTAAAAAAATATAAATGATAAATTCCGTAGTGGATACAGAAACCTATCGTCGTTCGTAAATAGTGGTTAGGGAATTATTAGTTTATTATTTCAAACAAAAAAAACTTTTTGCCCACTTTTCCACATCATTGGATGCGGCCAACGGGTCAAGCCCCACCAAAGCTGCAACTTGTAACACTTATTTGTTTGAGAAAAAAAAAGTATGTATTAAAAATATATTTCTTATTTTATTATTTAAAGAGATAGTATAAGAATAATAATAATAATATATAATAAAAATAGTATGTCAATAAGATTGTTAAAATTGAAATTTGGTTAGTTTAAGTAGTTTGATATTTATTTTTTAAATAAATTTTGAATTTGAACTTTGTAAATAAAAAAATTAATATTAAAAAATATTTACACTTAACTCATAATTAATTAAAATCTAATACAATTTTTAAATACCGATAAATTTACATAAAAAAAAAAGATAAGATTGCTGAAAAAGTAGATTTCCACGTATCTACGCCTCTGTCTAGTCCATGTTCGTCTCTACATATGTAATCATATTATTGCCAGACTACTGACACCGTTCCATAAGTCTCAGCCTCGCATATCAACCTTCTTTCTCTCTACTTCAATCACACACACACACACACACACACACCAAGATGACTGGTCTCTCTAACTCTAGTAGTGGCCACGACGGCTCCTTCCTCAAGATACCGACAATTAAGTTTACGAAGCTCTTCATCAATGGAGATTTTGTTGATTCCGTATCAGGTTCTTCAATAAATACCTTCCTCTAGTCTCTACCTCTCTTTTCTATTTTGTTCCTTTTATTGGCCTTCATTTCAGTACTAGACTACTAGTTTTCTCTGTCCCTCCTTTTATTCCTTTGTCTGCAATTTTTTTTCCTCTTATTTCTTTCAATATATTTTCAGTATTAAAACGAAACACAAGGAGACGAAATATTATGTTTACCTAGACTTCAAAGAAATATTTGTACCAAAAAAAAAAAGATTTTAAAGAAATATTATGTTTACCTAAATTTAAAAGGAAAAAAAATTCTTTTAAAATGAAATATTTTTAAAATAAATAAGTAAATATATATTTAATTTTAATTTCATAAATTTTATTGTGATCATAATTTATTAAATTATTTAAAAATAAATATATATTTACTTATCTATTTTAAAAGAACTTTTTATATTTCATCGTTTAGATACACTTAATTTTTAAAATAAATACTTATATTTTAAAAATAAATACTTAAAGTGTTTTTAAATGCACTTGAATGATCTTAGAAAAAAGCTGATGTTAATAAGAATTGGATTAACTACTTATTTTAGAAGCTAACAATCTCAAGTTTTAAAATTAACTGAAAAATTAAGTAATTTTAATATTAGTAATTTTTAGTATAAGTATTTTTCAAATATTATATCCAAATGTAAAATAGTTTTTTTTTAAGTAAACTCTTTAAAAAACACTTTAAGCGTATACCGACAACGAAGTTGTGCATGTTTGGTTTTAATTTTGATGCATTATCTTATAATAAAATCTTTTATATTATCATTCAATTAAATATTAACACATCACTTAAACTTAAACGTAAAGAATTAGTACCATGGTTAAGTTTTTTTTAAAGATATATAAACACATAATCAGATGAAAAAAATGGGAAAATTAATGGCAATGATCTTTAAAGAATAATATTTAATTTAATTGGATAAACAAAATTAAAATTATTAAGAATAACTATTCAAATTTTAGTTAAAGAAAATAATCATTTAATCTCACATAATAGATAATAATATCTTTAATGAATAATTATTTATTGTCTTTTAATGAGTCATTAGTTACTAATGAATAAATAATAATTTTAAATTAAATTATATATAAAAAAATTTATAAATGATTAATACTTCTTATTGAATAATTATTTATTGTCATTGAATAATTAATATTTTAAATAAAATTTAATATATAAAATACATGAAAATATAAAAAAATTTACAAATAAATATTATCTTTTTATGAATGGCTATTATCTTTTTTGGGCTGCCATTACTTGTCACTAACTAATTAATAGTATAAAATTAAGTTATATATAAAAAAAATTTATCAAATGACTATTATATTTTATTGAATGATAATTTATTGGTATTGAGTGACTAATGTTTCAAATTAAATTCAGTATATAAAAACATGAAATTATGAAAATATTTGTGAATAACTATTAACTTTTAATAAGTGATTATTAATTGTCATTATATAACTATATGAAAAAAATTTGTAAATAATTATTATTTTTTATTGATTGATCATTTATTAATATTGAATTGAATAACTAATATTTCAAAAAAAATTCATTAAAAATAATTTTAATTATTAAATAAAATTAAGTAGTCTTTCTCTGTAACTAAAAATTGAATGTCCTTTTTAATATTTTTTTATTTTTATATTAAATATTACTTCTTAATTCTTACATTAATTTTCAAAAAAAATATATCCCCATTATTTAAAGCAGCACGTGCATTGAATGGACAAGGGTATCCACAAGAATGAATTTAATTCTTTTTCTCCTTCTATCTCAAAGGATATGATATTATGTTTAATAGAAAAAGACATATTTTTTGAAAAAAAAATATTTATGCAATATTTATATATGAATTTTACATAAAAATAATTTATATCATCATTCTGTTATAAAATTTTATTATTATATTTTAAAAAATAAACAATTCCAATCCCTCAACAATTGTGGCTTCTGAATCATGTACTATGGTATTCATGAGTTTTTCTTTTTAATATAGAAAAACGACTTACATATCAACAAATAAGGAAGCTTATTTTCTAAATTTTATAAAATAACTTTGTCAAACTTTTTTGTGGTTTTGTTCTTTTTTTTTTTGTTAAAAAACATAGGAAAGACATTTGAGACAATAGATCCAAGAACAGGAGAGGTGATTGCGAGGATTAGCGAAGGAGCTAAAGAAGACATTGATGTTGCTGTTAAGGCGGCGCGTGAGGCATTTGATTCAGGTCCATGGCCCCGTTTGCCCGGCGCTGTACGTTATCCTTTTCCTTTCTTTAATTAAATATCATATTTTCTTTTTTTTTTTGAATATTTTTTATTTTATTTTTACAATTAATTTCTAATTAAACTTATTTATTATTTTCTGTCCATATTTTTGTTCCCACTTGCTGGTAGAGTCTAGCCCCTGGATAGCAATGAGCTAAGCCAGCCAGTAAACCTCTTAAACATCAGTTTAGTAGCAATTCAATAAGTTAGGCTTATGAAATAAGGAGTTAAGCTTGAGTTAAGCTTTTTGACTCATTTATTAAAGAATAGAAACTTAAGTTTTTATTAGTTTGACTAACTAACTAATTAACTAATTATATATATATAAGAAACGTATATGGTGAGAGAAGTATTTATTATAAGAGATGAGATAAGTGAATCTTGATTATTAGATCTTACATGAATGATCAATATTAGAACATAAATGTATGTATTTTTTTAAGTGGTCACATGATTTTTAAGTAACTTTTAATCTTGACTATTTATGTATGATTGTATAGTTAAGATTTACTCATCTCACCATCTCATCCTCTCACAATAAAAACTCTTCTCACTAGATATACTTTATATATGTATATATGTAAAGGTAGTAACTAATGTATGTTGATTTGAGTGATAAGAGTTCAAATCCTTTGAATATTTGGTTTTAGATTCGATCTCGAAATTCATATGTATAAAAATAAAATTGTTAAAAGGGATCTCCGCTTTGACATCTGATCATATCCTAAAAGATTAATCTTTCACCTATAAAATGAGAGACACTCTCGGAAAAAAAAAAAAGTAATAGCAAACTAGTAATTTCTTGTGTAATCATGTTCTCTTTATATCACTATAAGGTATTCTTTGCCATCAAATATTGATTTTCTAAGAAACATATAAATAAATTTATTGAATAGTTTGTGATTGTTTGACTGAAACTTGTGACAATAAATTGTTTTGTTGTTGGTTATGACTTATTTTTATATTACCAAGTGAGTTTTGGTGCATGAATGCACCACTTTTTTTATCTTTTTTTATTTGGTAAGATCTATACATATTTGAGTATATGTAAATATTATCGTTAAAATATATAAATTTTTGTATATATAATTATTCATAAAAAAAGAAGAAGAGTAATCAGATTAGATTTGTGTGCGAATCTGAATGCTATCAATTGATATTTGTAAAGTTTCAAGTAACTAATTTCAGCCGTTGAATTTTTAATTAATAAATCCATGGTTTATATCACTTAGTGCATGCATGCACCATAAATTAGTTGGTACATATTAGATAAACCCTGAGTTATAATTCAATTATCATGTGTTGGTACTTATTTCAAGTTTGACTCATCGATTTTAAACTGCTTGTAAATTCATAATGAGTTGAATTCGAGTTAACAAAACGAACTCATTTTTTTTTATTGAGCTTGATCCTGTGCTGAACTAATTGTCATCGAGCCAAAGTTAAGCCTAACCAAGCTTGCCTTACCGTGGCTCATTGCTAGCCCTCGAGGTCCGTGGTCCCTTATAGATCAAAGCTAGGAAAATTATTTATTTATATCCTAATACTAAAAAAATATTTTTAAATATTAATATCTAATTTAATCATATTCATTATGGTGATATATCTTGAATTGATAAATATAGCAGGCCAACTTTACATGTTTATAGTATTAAAAGCCCGCACACAGACATTGATGGCATGGACCAACGACCTTTTAGGGAAAGTTGTATTCAAATTCCTTCTAACAAAATGTTCTTCACTAGCTCGAAAAAAAAAATGTTCTTCACTAGGTTACAGACATGGCTTCAATGCAGAAATCCATAGTGAAAATTCAGTCATGAAACCGTGATAGTCACCTACAAAGGGTGGCAAACTTGAAATCAATAGTTGAGGGGTCTCCAAACAACAAAAGTTTAAACTTGGAAGGAAACATTATTAGGAAGGAGAAACTTTAATATGGAAGGAGAATTAATTTCATACTTAAAGATTGTGAAGAATCTCACAAAATCCACCAAAAAAAAACCAAGCCCATAAGACCTGCCGATTTAAAATCATTACTTCCTTACACATATTTAATAATTTTAGCTTTTGAATTTAGTTTTGATAGAACCAAATGGAATTTAATTTTCTTGTTTAAATTTTTTGCTCCGTTACTTTTTATCATTTCCCCCCAAATATTTGAGATTAAGATTCTCTCGTGTTAGTAAGTAACATCATAAGGTCATGTTATGAAAAAAAGACATAAAAGTAAAATTAATAGGCCTTACACAAATAATAATGGGTCCTATTATAATTACTTGTTATGTCTTTCTCTCTTATAACATGACTTTATCATGTTATTTACTACAATGAGTGGATCCAAATCCAAATATTTGTAACAAAAAAAATCTTCTTTCAAAATATTAATATTTACATGGTATGCTAATCAGGAAAGGGCAAAAATTATGATGAAATGGGCAGACCTAATTGATCAAAACGTAGAAGAATTAGCGGCATTAGATACCATTGATGCTGGCAAGCTGTACCATTTTAATAAGACTGAGGAAATTCCTGGAGCAGCAAACACTCTACGTTACTATGCGGGTGCAGCTGATAAAATTCACGGCGAGGTATTAAAAATGTCCACGGAGTTCCAGGCGTATACACTATTAGAACCAATTGGTGTTGTGGGACACATAATTCCCTGGAATGGCCCCAGCACCATGTTCTTCATCAAGGTTAGCCCTTCCTTAGCTGCTGGGTGCACCATGGTCCTCAAGCCTGCAGAACAAACACCTCTCTCTGCTTTGTTTTATGCTCATCTAGCTAAGCTGGTATGTGTGAACACATTGTTAATTTCCTTATCAAACATGGGTCTCACAAGTTACAAGAGGCTAAGCTGATTGGATCTTCATTATATTTCCCTTTGGGCCCTTTTGAAGGCTGGAATCCCAGATGGAGTGCTCAATGTAGTACCTGGATTTGGCCCAACTGCTGGTGCAGCAATAAGCTCACACATGGACATAGATGCGGTAACAATAATGATATTTACACATCAATTTCATTACATTATTTTTACATCAGTTTCATTTTAAATAATAAAACGAAAGAAAAAAGGCACATTACAACACATATTCTCTTTATTTATTTTTTCCAAAACAAGAAGGATGTAAAAGGTGATATAGCAATTTGATGTGAAAATTACATAACACATGCTGTAATTTACATGTCAAACATTTGGAAGTACAAAGTTCTTAATTGACTGCTAAAATTTCCTTGGTTGTGTATGTTCAGGTCAGCTTTACTGGTTCAATTGAAGTAGGGCGTGAAGTAATGCAGGCTGCAGCTAGGAGTAATTTGAAACCTGTTTCACTTGAATTAGGAGGCAAGTCACCTCTCATTATTTTTGATGATGCTGATGTAGACAAAGCTGCTGAGCTTGCTCTTTTGGGCATCGTATTTAACAAGGTGGAATTGCCTTCAGGAAATTTAAAAGAGCATCCAGATATATCACTGCCAAGCCAACATTTTATCTCTTGGTTTTACGATTTCAGGGAGAAGCTTGTGTTGCAAGTTCTCGTGTGTTCGTTCAGGAAGGGATCTATGATGAATTTGAGAAGAAGTTGGTGGAGAAGGCAAAAGCTTGGGTCATTGGGGACCCTTTTGATCCTAAAGTTCAGCAAGGGCCTCAGGTAAGGACAATATATATAGACATATAGTAGCACAATTATGTCTACACTAGTTCAAAAATCGTTTATTTTTAAGTACGAAAATGAATTTTACACAACAAAATTATTGCACCAGTTAACACTCAAAATATTATATTTAAAACGCTATACTTGGCTGCTTGCAGAAACAGTCAAACAGAAATGAGAAATGTAATTAGGATCCTACTCGGTTGGCTAGGCTAACAGTTTTCTATTGTAGGCCGACAAGAACCAATTCGAAAAAATTCTTTCCTATATTGAGCATGGAAAGAGAGAAGGAGCCACCCTTTTGACCGGAGGTAAAACAATGGGCAGCAAGGGCTACTACATTGAACCTACAATTTTTTCCAATGTAAAGGTGAATTCTAACTCCACAAAAGTATCAAATTGGGTTTGTTCAACATAATTAGATAACTAACCATCATGTTGTCTTTCTTTTTCTTTTTATAAAAAAATAAATCTTAACAACCTGTTTAGGAGGACATGCTTATAGCAAAGGATGAAATATTTGGCCCTGTGATGGCGCTGATGAAGTTTAAGTATGTTTTAATTTAATTTTATATTTTTTTTGTTGATTTAGTACCAAAAAAAAAAATTTGTTTGTGGGCTTGTTCATGAATGCTGGATTTAAGTGTGACATACGAACAACAGGACCATTGAGGAAGCAATTAAGAGTGCTAACAATACCAGATATGGCCTAGCAGCAGGCATTGTGACCAAGAACTTGGATACAGCAAACACCATGTCAAGATCCATTCGTGCAGGCACTATTTGGATCAATTGCTATTTTGCATTTGGGAATGACGTTCCTTTTGGAGGGTATAAGATGAGCGGAATTGGAAGAGATTTTGGATTCGAAGGCCTTCACAAGTACTTACAAGTTAAATCTGTTGTAACACCCATTTACAATTCTCCTTGGCTTTGAATATCTCCTGCGTTGGTTGTCTTTAAACAATATATATATATATATGTACGAGACATATCTAGTGAGAGTAATTTTTATTATGAGAGGGTGAGAAGAATAAATCTTGATCATATAATTATATATGGATGATTAAAATTAAAAGTTACTTCAATGTCATGTGGTCACTTAAAAATATTTTATATATTTATGTTATAATCTTGATTATTTATGTAAGATTTAATGATTAAAATTTATTTCTCTCACTTCTTACAATAAATATTTCTCTCATCAGATACGCTTCTTATATATATATATTATCAAATCAATAAAACAAGATGATCTTATGTTGTATAAGGCAAATTTTATATGTTTGTCTTTCTTAATACATCAAAGCGATTGTTGAAACCTTTTTTTTCCCTGTGGAGGGGGAATAAATGTTTGGTTTTTTATTAATGAATTAAATTGAGTGGAACATACTAGGGGGAACAAATGATTACCTGATAGCAATAAAATTATGAAAGAGTAGGGAGAAATATAAAAATTATATTGTTTAATGTCATTTGATATAGCGCATTTTAGTTTGGTATTGTATTGACCTTTTACAAAAATGTCTGTTTCAGTGGTCAGTACAATAATAGAATAATCACAATAAAGATATGTAACTATGAGGTGTAGCTCACTTAGCAACCTTAGTTTAATTTGAGTGCGCTTTACCTACAACGCAGGATTTTGAATCTCATTGATAGCACCTCTTATTGGGCCACACCATCAAACGTCTAAACAAAAATTTATCCAACCCAAGTTCAAATCTCGCTTGCCGCACCCTGTAACTAAGGTAGACACTTGCTGGTGAATTAGTTTAACACTCAAAAAGTATAAGACATCTCATACAAGACCACAAGAATAAGGAAAATGTTGTTCATCACAAAATATTTTTTGTGAAGTCTCATGAGTCCAAGGTGGCAAGCATTTATTGTTGATGGTTTCAGAGTAGAGGGAGAAGAGAAAGATGAGAGAAATAGAGAAAATTGTATATTGATATAATAGAAAAGTGAAAAATACAATAAATAATCTTGGCTTATATAGCCAACTAATCCAAGTAAACTAACTAATCATTAAAACTAATTCTAACTATCTTAACAGCCCCCCGCAAGCTGGAAGGTGTACATAACACTTCCAGCTTGGGATGATCAATACAAATGCATATTCAGAAATACAATGATAATGCCAAGAACTGGTAAGGCACGTAGGCCAACAAATGCTTAACCACCATAATGTTGGTGTATGCCCTAGTGGCCAATACATTTTGTTTGTATTTACATACATTATATTATGTTATTTTATATGAGGCATTTCATTTATTGTGTTCTTTTTGGTAGATATAATAAAGTCCTTAGAATAGTAAGTTTGATACCATAGGACATCAAGTGGATGACTTGATCGTGAGATCCTATTGGATAAAATACTATTCTTAAATGTCCCTAGTCAAGTATTATTGTTAATTAGGACAACAATAATGCATTGAGACTAGTATGTGCGTAGACTGATGACCACATCTGACGGGTCATGGATATGAGATATCAAGTCTACACATGGATACATATTAGAGTAATGATGTATTGACATGACCCGCCATGAGAACGCTACGTGGATCATTACGTGAGTGTCATAAGCGATTCTCATAGTGATAATGGTGTATGTGGTCCTTTGACTTGAAATCACTACGATTCCTACATGAGGAGTTGTGTGTTTTAATGCCATCAAACGTCATCTGTAACAAGATGATTATAAAGTTAGTTATTAGATATACCGCGATACATGTGGAGGGATGTGAGTGACCTAGATGAGATTTGTCCCTCCTACATAACAGGAGTGATATCTTCGGGCCCCCTGATTGAGTGAGACTACGAAATGCATGGCCATGCTTAAATGAGTCAATATAAGATATTGATCTCATTTGTTATTACTATGTCTACTCGGGAATCAGAAAACTGAAGATTGAACTAAACAATGGTGACACATTCCATGCCTTGTGTTCAATCTGGATATCTGGACAAAGGGACTAAACTACACGGAAACATTGGTCACGGATAGGTTATGTCAAATCACTGACATTCTCATTACTTGGGTAGCAGTAATGTGTTGCTAGATACCGCTCACTGTTTGTAATATTAAAATGAGATTTTAATATTACTACCAACGTCATGAGAACTTGCAAGGTCGCACACTTAGAACAGATTAAATTGGAGTAATCAGAATCCAAGTTGGACTCGGATTCAATTGTGGGCCTAACTCATGACAGATAGGTTTAGGGTTGCATCACTTACCTTGCTACTGCTCACACTCACTTAAGGCAGCCTTTGTTATAAATAATACTGCTAAGGAGGCTGCTACTAGGTTACATCATAACCCTAGCCGCACCTACAGAAAGTGAGTGAGAGATAGTGAGGTTTTCTTCTCCTCTCTTCGCAGCTAGCACTACGAAACAAAGGCGTGACTCCTTTTTGCAAGTCTGTTCGTGTGGATACCGCAGAGACATCGTCACTATTACGGTGTTGGTGATTCACCTCGCTTGTGATTATCACGCTTCAAGAGGTAAATTTTTTTAAAAAAACTCGGATTATGGACTTTTTCGCATGGATCCTGTGAGGGAATTCTATTATTCCGCTGCGAGACTTTTGATCCGCAATTCCCAACACATAAAAGGCAGAAGCTCCAAATGCTTAACCACCATATAAGGCAGAAGGTACAAATGCTTAACCACCATACAAGACAGAAGCTAAAATCATCAAAGCCAATAAAGGGCAAAAGCTTAACCATTAAGCAGAAGCCACAACTCAAGGCTTAACCACTTAACAGAAGCAAGAACATCCATCAGTGCTTAACCACTACCATAGGCAGAAGTTTACAAAAAAAAAATATCAAAGAAGCAAAACACCAAACAGTTGGTGTACACAAAACTTAAAAAACAGTGGAAATGCATCTTGATCAAATCAAAGAACCCAGCAAAATGCGTGACAAGGAACACAATCCCAGAGATCCAATGCAACAATGGTCTCCACCATACCAGATCTACAAGATCATAAATTGATGAAGCCAAGAAAACCATATCCGAAAGCAATTGAATGATGATGTTAATGAGGCCAAGCCTAAAGGGATAGTTCTTCCTTTGTTCTTATCGCAGATGAGGTGCTCAGTCAATTGACAAGGAAAACTCTAAAAGCTAGAACGTTACCCATCACTCAAATGATGGAATAGAAAAATCAATCTCTGGATGTGATCCTCGTCTTCTACATAGAAGGAAGAGTAGAAAACATAGATATGATTATAAATTGAATAAAATACATTGTTATCAATAAGAGTAAAACACTTTACAATTGCTCTCTAAGAATTATGAAGATAAGCTATATGAGAGAAGACGTAGGATGAGATGGGATGATAAAACCATCATTCAAGCCTCCCTTATATAGGCTCCAAGAATGAGCTATGGCCACAATTTACGTGTGACTAGAAATTGCCCAAGAAGGATAGCCATTTATTTTATTCTTAGCTACCATTTAGCCGCTTGGCAGACCATGATCCAACATTTCTCCCACTTGAAGACTTTGATTTTTAATCATGTCTTTATACGCTTTTATCTTTACTGTCCATTCTACACTGTTTACATTTCTGATAGGTCATACGAGGATTTACACCATTTAAACTTGTCAGTATTTATAGGCTTGGTCAAAACATCTGTTAGGTTCTCCTTTGTGTGAATCTTCTACATGTCCAAGCTTTTGTTTTCCACTACTTCACAAACAAAATGAAATTGAACTCCTATATGTTTTATTCTGAAATGAAAAGCTGGATTCCTTGCAATGTGCCAGACACTCTGACTGTCATAGAATAGAGGAATCTTCTCTTGTCTATGCCCAAGCTCCTCCAATAGCTTTTGTATCCAAATAGTTTCCTTGCAAGCTTGTGTAGCTGCCATATATTCTGCTTTTGTAGTAGATAAGGTTACAACAGTTTGCAGTTACGAAATCCAGCTTACATATCCACCTATAAGTGTAAACACATAGCCCGTAGTGGATTTTCTTTTGTCGAGATCTCCTACAAAATCTGAATCTACATAACCTATGATAGTAAATTCTGATCCTCCATAACATAATGCAGCATATGAGGTTCCTTTGATGTATCTCAGGATCCTCTTTATAGTATTCCAATGCTCTCTACCACGATTCGCTATGTATTGACTAACTACTCTCATTGCTTGTGCAATGTCTGGTCTTGTACATATCATGACAAACATTAGGCTTTCTACTGTTGATGCATACGGTACTCGAGACATTTTCATCCTTTCTGCTTCACTATAAGGACACATACTTGAGGATAATTTGTAATTGACAAGAAGTGGGGTAGAGATTGGCTTACAATCTTGCATGTTGAAGCGCCTCAAGATTTTCTTCAAATAGTTCTTTTAAGAAAGCCAAGTCTTTCTATCTTTTTTATCTCAGTGAATTTGTATCCCTAAAATCTTGTTTGCTGGTCTTAAGTCCTTCATATCAAACTCTCTAACCAATTGTGCCTTCAATTCTTGGACTCGAACTTTGTTAGGGCTTACCACCAACATGTCATCCACGTATAATAGCAAGATGATAAAATCATCGTCACCAAACCTCTTGTAATATGTACAATGGTCCAAATTTAGTCAGTTGTATTTGAGGTTAATAATGAAGGAATCAAATCTCTTGTACCAACACCTTGGTGCCTGCTTTAGACCGTTTAGAGATTTGGTTACCCTGCAAACCAAGTTTTCTTTTCCTTGTTCTTTAAAACCTTCTGGTTGGAGCATATATATTTCCTCTTCAAGTTCTCCATGAAGAAAAGTAGTTTTCACATTTAATTGTTCAAGATGTAAATCAAATGTAGCACACATTGCCAAGACTATTCTGATAGTGGTAAGTCTGACCACTGGAGAAAATATCTCATTGAAATCAATACCTTCTTTATAAGCAAACCCTTTGACCACCCGCCTTGCACGATATCGTTCCACTTGATCATTGACATCTCGTTTGATCTTATAGACTCATTTGTTACCAATGGCTTTTTGTCCTTTTGGAAGTTCAACAAGATCCCATATTTTATTTCTATGTAGGACTTCCATTTCTTCTTGCATTGCTACCATCCATAAAGGAGCTTCTGAGCTACTTACATTCTCCTTAAAGGTTGACGACTCTCCTTCTTCTGTTAGAAGACAATGCATCGTGACTTTCCATAACATAGTCTGAGTGCCATGATGGTGCTCTTATCTGGCGCGTTGATCGTCGAACTTCTGTATCATTGGTCTCATATGGTTCTTGTTCCTCATGCTCTGGTTCTTATTCTGTTTCAGAGGAATATTATTTTCTATTTTTTTCATCTATCTATACCGTAGTAGTCTCTTTCAAAGTGCTGTCATCTTCTTATTCACTTTGCAGTTCATTTTATGCAAAATATCACATCTCTGCTGACAATAACCTTGTGGGCAATGAGATCCTACAGGCGATACCCGTTAACACCATCAACATAACCCAAGAATATGCATTTTTTAGATTTTGGATCTAGCTTTGTTCTTTCTTAGGAATTGTACATCACATATGTGGGACATCCGAACACATGAAGAGAAGAATAATCAATTGGCTTGCCATTCTACATCTCCATTGGTGTCTTTAAACCAATTGCAGTTGATGGCAATCGATTTATCACGTAACAGACGATTTTGACTGCTTCTGCCCAAAAAGACTTGGCTAGATCTGTTGTTCACAACATAGCTCTTGTTCTTTCTAGGAGAGTTTTATTCATTCGCTCTGCTACACCATTCTGCTGAGGTATATGTGCAACTGTAAACTACCTTTGAATACCTTCTTGCTTGCAAAATGTAAGAAAATTGTCATTTGTATATTCTCCTCCATTGTCTGTTCTCAAGCACTTGATCTTTTTTTTCGGATTCAAGTTCTACTCTTGCTTTAAAGTCCTTGAAGATTTGAACACATCTAACTTCTTCTTGATTGGGTACACCCATAATCTCTTGAAGTAATCATCAATGACTGATACAAAGTATGTTGCTCCTCCTAGGGACATTTCTAGTGACTCTCACACATCAGAATGAATCAAGTCTAGTATATGCTTGCTTCTAGCAGTTAATCTATCAAACTTTAATCTATGTTGCTTGCTTATAACACAATGTTCACAAAAAGGTAAGTTTACCGATTTGAGCCTAAGAAGGAGATCACGTTTCACGAGAATCTTCAAACTATGTTATGACATATGGCCTAATTTGCGATGCCACATTGTCGTTGATTCTTCATGACCGGCTAATGCAACAAATGCATCTGCCTTTTGCAACGTCTCTCCCTGAAGCATGTATAGATTTGGCACGATCTTTTCTACTTTCATCACCACAAGAGCGCCTCTCACCATCTTCATAATCCTACCTTCAATATGGGTCTTGCACCCGAGGTCATCCAATTGTCCAATAAACAATAAATTCTTCTTTAAGCCCTTCATATGTCGTAACCCTTGAATTGTGCAAACTGTACCATCGTGTAATTTTATTTTGACAGTATTAACTCCAACAATCTCTAAGGCATGATCATTTCCCATGAACACAGATCATTCTGAGATAGGTTCATAAGTACTAAACCAATCTCGTTGTGAAGTCATGTGTCATGTTAACATCTAGAAAATTGGGTTTTAGAGACCGAAAAATCGGTCTCTAAATCAAGAAAATCGTTTACAAATTTGGTCTGTCAATACTAATATGACACTTATTAATGTAAAAAGTTAAAGCAACACAAATCAAACATAATATAAGTCTTGACATAAAGTATAAGAATAAACGTGATTTCAATCAATGTTAAAAGCTGCAATATGTTTGAGATAATAAATGATGCTAAATTAACTAAGTAACTTTACTGGCCTTCTAAGTTCTGACTAAGACCAAGTGTGGGATTTCTTTTTTTCATGAAATTAACTAAATTTAATAAATCACACAAACATGCATTCCAATTGAAAAGAACACATTAGGAAATAACAATAGCTTCAACCTGGCCAAGACGAGAATTTATCGAGACCAAATTCTCTCTGTCTAAGGATCAATTAAATCCTATTCAAATCGATTCCAAAAAACGGCATCTTGACTGATATAATTTCTTTGAACTATAGGAATGAATAACTTCTATTATCGTTTTCTACATAACAAAGAAATGTGAGTGAAAATTTCGTAGTATCTAGAACATCTTATTTTTAAAATCAGCCTCTGATATGATGTTCTCAAGTTTATTTCAATAAGAGGATTATTGTAAGCTTCTAAATCACTTATATAATATTCTATGCAAACCTTGATGAATTCTGCTGGTTGGTCAAGCAATTAGACCATGAAAGTTTTTAGAACACCAACCTCTTACTTTACTAATATGGTAGATGAATCAAATAAGATGACCTGCTGCCAAAGCAAAACAAACAACTTAAAAAGACAAACAAATTCTAACATGCTTTTAAGTTATATATTTTTTTAAATTTTTTTACCCTTTGAAAAGAAAGGCAATAAGAGAAACCAGTTAATAACCTGAAAAAATGAGCACCTACAATGCGATCTTGAGATCTGGTCTTTTCACCAATGATATTAAGGTCAATAGTTGATGTGTTTGTTGCCAAAATGCAGTGTGAAGGGCAGATCTTCTTAAGATCACTAAATATAGTTTGTTTAAGACTAACATTTTCAATTACAGCCTGCAAAGAGAGAAAAATTATGCTAATTAACTTCCAACAGTATCAACAAGGACACTTTAGATGTCCTCTGTAAAATATTCAGTACCACGAGACTGAGAAAATTGTAACAAACAAACAAGCAATTGCTATAAAGAGAATCAAAACAAAGTTAAATTCAAATGATTTAGTGAAGAAGTTATTTATAACTGGCTTCCCAATGATAACAATCTTGTGAGCAAAGATAGCATGAAAAAGAACTTGGCATCACTATCACGCAAGTAAAAAATGGTGTTTCAGTTAAAAATAAACCAATCCAGAAATATTATGATAACATCATTATTGTTTTAGTTTTTAATATATTACTTTGTAGGCTAGAACTCCCAGGACACAAAAACGGGACCAAGCATATCAACACAACCATGTATTACGTTTCAGAACCACAATTAAAGCCAAAATGCATCGGACCTTTTAATGTACCTAAACTCTCTTTCGGTTCTCATTAATACAATCGAACAAGATATTCTAAAATATCAGTATATATTAAAACTCAAGTTATAGTTAAGACCCAAGTCCATGGAAACAAAGAAATAGACGCAGGGAACAAACCAAAAGGACGACATCTCTTGCTGCTAGAGCAAGTATGTCAGCACAAGACACAACCCCAGGACATTCTTGCTCCACCTCCTCCTTAATCAAGTCAATTTTGTCAAAACCTCTCAAGGTCGATTTGGAAACACTGCTTCTCAAAGGAATGGTTTTTATCACCCATTGTCATCCAACAACAATGAAGCATTCACAAATTGATTCAAAAAAAACCCAAGCAATTAGAACACCAAATTGAAACCATGATAATAGCAACAAGAAGGATTGATAGACATAGCAAGATTTGACAGATAAGAATTTTTTATTTTTATTTTTTAAAAAGGAAACAAAAATCAACAAGAAAGATGGAATTTTATAATAGTGTAAGATAATCATAAAAATTTAAGATATTCAGTGTACTATAAAATTAGGATAATTATCCAATTCCAAGTACAAAAAGCCTATAAAATTGAAAACCATAGCAGAAATGTAACAAATGAAGAAATCCCTAAAGAAAATAAATCTCCAAACCCCTAAGAACACAAAATGCAAACCAACCAACAGACAGTCAGTAGAAGGAATCAAGAACACTACATACTAAAAACGATGTAACACCAATCAATCAAGATCCATTTGAATTCTGATAATAAAAAGACTAAATTCATGATCTTGGAAGCAAAAAACACAGAAAAACACTTCACAAAATGCACACCAACCAGCATAGTCTGTAGAAGCGATCATGATCCATTTGAATTCAGATAATAAAAAAAATTAAATTTATGATCTAATAAAAAACAAGAAACACCCCATTTCTGCATAATCAAAAGGAAAAGCACAAAGCTTTATGGGGAAAACAAAGAAATCCAGAATTCTCACGAAGAAAAGAAGCACCTCGATGAAGCAGACATGGAAGAAGAGGCGGAGGAGAGCCAGAGAAACGTCTTTGTGATCGAAGTAGATGCGAGTAACCGTGGTGGTGGATCTGGACACTGCTCGTGCGTAGTGGCTGGTTCGCGGCACTGGGATCTCGATCGCGGCTGGCTTAGTGGGTAGCGCGGTGGGTCACGGGTCTGCTGAGCTGTGGTTGCAGGTTGTAGGGCGGCGCAGCAAGACAACGGGAAGCGGCTCGGTGTGTGGGATCTGGTTTGGTGTGGGGTGGTTCAGGGTGGATCTGGGTTGGGGGGAACGGTTGTTGGCTCGGAGGGAGAGGGAGAGGGAGAGGGAGAAGGCGAGAGTGAAAGAGAGAGGCGAGGTAGAGGAATAGAAATCGAAGGGAGGGTTCGAAATTTGAAAGGGAAACGAAACCCCAATTTTAGAGACCGAATTTACGGTCTCTATTTTTTAAAAAATTTTTTTTTGATTTAGAGACCGATATTTCGGTCTCTAATAATATTTTTTTAACTTTTGATATATTATAATTAGTGACCGAATTTGCAGTCTCTAATTTTTTTTTTTTTTATAATTTTTTATTTAGTGACCGAAATATCGGTCTCTAATAATAAGGTATATATATTTTAAAAAAATTCTTTTATAACATAATATCGGTCTCTAAAAAAAATTTAGAGACCGATTTTATTTTAAATTTTTTTTATTTAGAGACCGAAATATCGATCTTTAAATCGGTTTCTAAAACTCAAATTTTTAGTAGTGACCGAAATATCAGTCTCTAATTTTTTATTTTTTTCCTACCTATTTATTTATTTATTTCTGTAAATTTTTTTATTTAGAGACCGAAATATCAGTTTCTAATTCGGTCTCTAAAAAATTTAGAGACCGAATTAGAGACCGATTTTATTTCGGTGACAAATTAATTTTTTTTTCTTAATCGGTCTCTATTTCGGTCTCTATAGAGACTGAAATAAATCGGTCTATAAATCGGTCTCTAAAACCTAAATTTTTAGTAGTGGTTGCTTCTGAATTCATTATCCAAATATCAGTGAGTTGTTTTCCGCCTTTGGAACCAATTGCTACTTCGCTATAAAGGATTTCTCCATCATCAGAGGTACTTGCAACATATTCTTTAGAGGATGTTGCTTCAGGAGCCTTGTCTGCATTCTTCTTGTTGTACCAACAATCTTTCTTCAAGTGCCCTCTCATGCCACAATGGTACCATTTGAGGTTCTTTCTTCTTCATGACTTTGATCTACTCTGATTTCGGCTCTCAATACACGTTCCGTTAATCTACCCCTTGTCATCATCAACAAAGCCTCCGTCTACTTTGAATTTTCTAGTCTGTCTTCCTTGTTCTTCCTCCTGAATTCTTCTTCAAGAATTACGGCAGCAACATCATCAAAATTGAGATAGTTAACAATATTTTTATTTGTTATGTTGATAATAAGTTGATCATATGAATCAAGTAGACTTTGAAGTAGAAGCTCTGCACACTCATTTTCTACCATGTTGTAATATGATGTTTTAAGCTGGGAAAATAGTGTGTTTAGATTATTGATGTGATCTGTTCTTGACGTGGATTCATTCATTCGAAGAGTATAAAGCTTCTTTTTTAAGAATATGTTGTTGTGAAGTGACTTGACCTCATACAATTTGGTGAGAGTATCTCAAATCTCCTTTGCCATCTTCTTTTCTGCAATACTTGACAAGACTGAATCTACCATTGTTATGTGCAGGTTGCCAACACCATTATCATCCATCTCCTTCCACTTTTCATCAGTTATCCCTATAGGTCTACCTTCAATTGCTGCTAAACAATTGTCCTTCCTTAGGACTGTCTTTATCTTTAGTTTTCACAAGAAGAAATTACTCTCATTGAACTTCTCAATATTGAATTTTGATGTCATAGTATTGACAATGATATGTTTCTAAACTGGACCGGCTTACTCTATCACCGTGAATAGTAACGCATACATGAGCAGTATTGTATATATACCATATTGAGACAAACCTCTTATACGTTAACAATACTGCAAAAGTATACAACCACACATATGAATAGTAACCTTGAACAGTACCCTCGCAGTGTGAATAGTATCAACAACCTATTGACTCTGATACCACTGTTAGGAAATTTCTTATCATAATTTGACTTGCAACAAAAGTTGAAATGAGAAAGACTAAAGAAAAATGAACACCAAGAATTTACGTGGTTCACCCAATATAGGCTACGTCCACGGGCAAGTGAAAGAAGGATCACACTAGAAAGAATAGAGTAATTACAATCATTCTCTAATTGCTAGGAGAGAACAACTATCACTCTCTCTATTAATAGGAGTAGAGAACTTTACAATTGCTCTCTAGAAACTATGAAGAGAAGCTATATGAGAGAGGACGTAGGATGAGATGGGATGACAAAACGATCATTCAAGTCTCCCTTATATAGGCTCCAAGAATGAGCTATGACCATAATTTACGTGTGACTAGAAATTGCCCAAAAAGGATAGTCATTTATTTTATTCTTAGCTACCATTTAACCGCTTGACACACCATGATCCAACAAAACACTTGATCGTGAATTAGTTTAACACTCAAAAAATGAAAGACACCTCGTACAAGACCACAAGAAAAAGGAAAATGTTGTTCATCACAAAATATTTTTTTCTGATGTCTCACATGGATCCAAGGTGGCAAACATTTATTGCTCACCTGTATTCTCAAAGAGTAATGTTACACACTTAGAATATTTGACAAAATATATAGATGATTGATGGATTGAATGAAGTGATAGAAACTATCCATTCATCCAAGAATCAATAAACATATCACATTATTCTAACAAAAAAATTCTGTTAAAAATTCTAGCATTCTAACATTTTTTCATTCCGAAATATTTTTTTCACTCTTATCAATTATCACCCATTTCTCTCTCCAAGGGTGATTGGTTATAAACACCTTCATAACTCTTTCGTTAATTATATTCTCAAGGAATATCATTGCTCAAAGAGTAAAGATATGGGATTATTTCGTTAAAGTATGGTTATTTATTTAAAAGTTTTGAGTAGATGAAACATCAATATATGATTGGTGGAATATATTCAAATAAATAGAAGGGAAATAACTAAAGTATCAAGACTAATTTTGTTGTTAAGCTATGAGGAGTGGGCTAGTGGCAACGATTTAGGTAAGTTCCATGAAGTTATAGGTTCACATTTTTGTGCCATCATTGTAAAAAAAAAAAAAAAGACTAATTTTGTTGTCCAGATGTATTTATAGTTTCCTTTCTTCTGTCTAAATTTGTCAACAAAACATCATATTGACCAAAACAACAGAAATCATGCTCAATCTTTTGCAGCATTGGCTAGATTTTTTTTTTTAATACAAGTAAGGAGCAAAGCCTTACAAAAAACTAACTAGAAGAAATTAATCGGAGTAAAGTATCCTCGAAAAAATCAGCATGAAGTTAGGACACGGGAGGGGTGACTAACTGGCCAAAATCCTTGGGGATAGCCTGGTTGGCCTGCCAGTTTGCAAATCTCAATCCAGATGTTGAGCTTGTTTGACACGATGGAAAAGCCCAGCTCCCCAAATGGGCAGTCAGCCCCTACCATTTAGGATATTTATGAAGTAATTTTTAAGTAGATATGATTTATTATATATATTTAAATTATTATTTAATATATATAAGATAATAAAAATTATTATAAATTATATTAATTATTAATAATATTTTTATATATATTAAATAATAATTTAAATATTTAAGTGATGATATAATAGATTAAACCTACCTAAAATTTTTTCTATGTTTATGATATTAGGGGTCACTTTCAAGTTCCAACTAGGACTCTCCTCAAATCATTCGATCTGCGATCCCAAAAAAAAGTAAAAAATCATTCTTCCTTTTCCATCTGCTAAAGACCATGCCAAATTCCCCATAACTCTCAGCCACGTAGGAAGTGCAGATACCAATATATATTGCTGCCATATCCCATTAACCAGCCCCTATTATCAATAACACTTCCACAGCCAGCCATGCCAGGATTCCCCTTGGCCACCCCATCAGTGTTGACCTTAACCCAAAGAGGAGGGCAAGGGGTTCCACCCCTTGTGCCAGTCCTTTGAGCATGCATCCCTTATACCAGTTGCATGGGCTCCTCTGATGGACGCAGCAAAGTCCAAAATAATCTTCCTAGTAATTGAAAGTCCTGCTCAATGACCGCTTGGTTACGCCACCTCCGAAACAAAACCAACAAGCTACCCGAAACAAATCGTTTCAATCCACCCTAAGCTTTTGGTTCATGGAAGAATTGAGGTTCATTTGGAACCATTCTTGATGATCAATAGAGTAACTCTACAATTCGACTAGAGTCAACAAGCCAAATGCACGAAATCACATTAAACGTGCAAAACATATTCGCTGTGAGCAAGCAACTGAGAAATTTTTAGGTTGAAACTTCTTATTTTAGAACTTTTTATCTTAAAGCATGTAAATCAATTTTTGACATATGTAAATATGTGCTAATAAAGATATGTATATTTTTAACATTATTTACACATATCAAATGTTGATTTATATACTTAAAATAAAAAGTTCTTACCTAAATTTTTTTCCTATAAGCACTGCTAATCATGAACTCCTGATTGGGCGAGCCACACCACCCAATCCCATTGTCATCATCGTGTGTAACTAAGGTCTTCAAATAATATTTCACTCAAATTTAAATAATTGTATATACACTAAAAAATATAAAACAATTGTGGGATACAATAATTTATCTAATTATTTAAAATTGATTAACTTAATATACACAATTTGTACACTTGGTGTATATAAAAATTTCTTAAGCATATGAAAATAGAGGTATTCAAAACTTGACTAGGTCCAATAATTCATCTCGAACCAAAGCTAATTAGGACGTGTTCGGAGCCTGATGTATTTTCAGGTTTGAATCACATTTCAAATGATCCGATGCTAAATAATATTTTAAAATTTATAAAAAAATTATAATTAGTGATAAACAATAAAATTTTTTACTTAAATTAATAAATTTTATATAACATGATAATATATTTATGTAAATATAATCTATTTTAACATATATATTATAAAATATTCTTTACTTTTAATTTTTAACTTTTAAAATTTTATGACTTGATTACGTAATATCTAAATTTATACAATTTATTTAATTATTAAGTTGACTCAATCCTAACTTAATCATTTATTAAACTATGATTGAATCTAATTAAAATCTAAAATTTTAACCTGATTAAAATATCGAATCAGATTCAAGTCAAAATAAACATGGGATAATTTTTCTATATATGAGCACCCCTGTGCGGAAGAGCTGGACAGCTACGCACTACGAAACAAGGGAACGTGTGACAAAAGCTATAAACAACATTATATGATTATGTTGTCCACATGTTAACTTGTTAGTATATTTGGCGGAGTAGTGTGAGAGTATTTAAGAATTTCTCTATTAGAAGAGTTAGGTTTCTTAAGTTATAAACTCTTTTAATGATTTGATAATATATAATTAATTAATGATGCAATTTTTTTTAACTAATTGTAGATAAAAATAAATCTTTGATAAAATAGTGTTTTATATTTACAACTTAATTTTAATATTTTTTTTCATACATATATATTATACATCATTTGTTTCAGAATATATATTGTCTATAGTAATTGTATAAAAATTAAGGAAAGTATCAAATAATCACATAAGAAATTATCATTACATTTGATTAAATTAAATTTTATTAAAATACGTTAATAATAATATTTTTATTAAAAAATGTTTTGGAGAAAAAAATTGCCTCATTATAAGCCTTTCGATAACTAATCAATATTTTATATACATATTGGCATTAATTTAATAATTAACTATAAAAGCTAACAGGCACGTGTTGACAACCAGTCTGCTAGAAGCGCCGGAGAAAATATGACAGTGTTAATCAAGATAAAAAAATTTAAAACGAGGAATTTAAGGTTGCTGAGACTGCTTCCACTATACTAATTAAACTACTAAAATATATAAAATGGAAAATTTTGGTATGCTTCTTCCTTTCTGGACGAAGCAATGAATGACCCTCCTAAACCATGTCAAAAGCCTTATAAAAATAAGTAATGTTACGTATATATGTTTTTATTTACAACATTTTACGTCTTTACAAATTTTTATTATTTGATTATAATTAATTTTATTTTATTTTTTACATATTTTTATTTTAATTCTGTCACATAAGTAAATGTACATAAAATATGTGTTATTTGTATTATTGTAGAAAGATATAAAAGAATAAAAGCTTAAATGTTCTAACAATATTAATGACATCATATATTAGTTATTAAATTAAGGTCCTAACCCTTTTCCTCCGAATTTTAAGTGACAACAGATTTAAAGGGGAAAAAATATTTCCAGAAAGATAACTTTGATAAGACCAAATGAATTTTAATAACAACTCAATGACTCGTTGAGGAGTAAAGGGTTGTATTGACAGTTTAATATATCTTGGTAAATCAATTGCTATGTTTTTTTCCTATTTTTTTATTCTCTTTGACAGAGAGCATCTAGAAAGTGTTGATACTTGATCCCTACCAAACAATAAAATTGTTAATAATCTATACTTAACCTCGCCAATTTATCTTCGTTCACTCAAAAAAAAAAAATGAAAGAGAGGGTTGATTATACTTTCTCTTCCAAGTCTATTAGTTTAAAAAGGTTAAAATGGGGTAACATCTCTCGCCTAAACTTTTTCCTAAAGAAAGAAAAATTAGAAAATTGCATTTTGGCTTTTGATCTTTTGATATATCTATTAAAACGACTCTCAGTCTTAAACTATAATTTAGTTTTATATTATGAACAGGAAAAAATTAATTATTTAAAAATGGTAGCCACCATAACTCACAAAGAAACACAATGCTATTATATTTATTATTTTAGGATATCAACGTCAGACTAAGAAAATAAATTCAATATATTTCAAGCTGCGCATAGCGGCGTCGTCCACCGGTAAAATTAAGTTAACTCTACTTTGATGAAATTTGAATGGCTAGGCAATTTTCTAGTTGTTTAAGACTCAAAAGATTCCTAAAAGGCAATGAAAATGTTATTAAAAACTCAAGAGTTAACCATACTTCACTTGAATAAATGCCTATAAAGGAACTTAATAGTTGGTTAACGTTCAAAAATTCGATCCAGTACCACAGTTAATTAATGTGAAAGAAGAGGAATGCATTAATTTACTATTCCATTCTATTTTGATTGAGTGTAGCAGTTCTCACCTAAAATTCCCATCTGCACTCCGCAGTCAATCTAATAATAAGCTACCAGCACCAACAAATTGAAGTCGGATTAAATCCTAAATTTCTCATTGTCCAAATTCTCCATGCTATCCAGAAATTATTTTTAGTACATTTTATGCATGCTTAAAAAAAATTTTATAACTAATTTTAAGTTAATGTCTAAAATTTATGTAAATTTATTTAAAATTAATGATAAAAATCTACCCTAAGAATGAACAACCTCTTGCTGGTTGATTCTATGTACTTTGGTACGGGAGTTATTTGTTTTATTAGAGTCTTTGGTCATTCATTAATTGGTCATATAATTTTGAATAAGAGTAGTGATTAAATAAAAAAAATTAAAATGTCAATTTCAGAATTTGAACTTCCAACATTACAGGTAACGTTCAGTTGAGGTTACAATCTATTTTTATTGCGATTAATTATTCTTAATTTGTTGTACTAGAGTTTAGTCCTTTGTTTTCTTTCTCTATGTACCGAAAAAATAATGGAAAAAAAAGTTAGTTATCCACTATTTTATAGACAATGTATCCTTATCTAATAAGGATAATTGCATATTGTTTTTTTCTACATCATTCTCATGCCACTTTTTTAAGTAATAAAATAAATAAAATACACATTTTAATACAAGTAATGATATTTACACATATTTTTTATATTTTTTTTACATCACTTCTCTTTTAAATAATAAAACAAGTAAAATACACATTCCAACATATTTTTTTTATCTTTTATTCCTCAACCAAAAAAGATGTAAATAAAGATGAAATTAATTTTACGTGCAAATAACATTTCTCTTCTAATACATATTCTCTTTACCTTTTATTTTCCTAAACAAGTAATATATAAGCAATTATGCAATTATATTGATATTTAAATAACATTTCTCTTCCTTATTATACTAGAAATAGTAACGCCTATATAAATGGCTGCGTTGGTGACCACCAAACCCCACTTCAAAGATTCGCTTCCTTCCTTAGTTACTTGCTTCCCTGCCTTTGTTTGTGTGAAGTGTGCATGCACGTTTTCTTTTGTTTTCAGGGCCGAGAGTCATGGATTCCACTGGCAACCCTGACGATCACCATGCAGTGAACTTCGCCACCCCAAGAGGGTTTCTCACCAAACTCCAATCAGGAGTCAAAGAAACATTCTTCCATGACGATCCCGTTAGGCATTTCAAGAATGAAGAGAAGCCATTGCGCAGGACCCTCAAAGGGGTTCAGTATTTCATCCCAATCTTCGAGTGGCTCCCCACTTACACTTGGCGCTTGTTTTGCTACGATTTCCTCGCCGGCCTCACCAGCACCAGCCTTGCTGTCCCTCAAAGCATTAGCTATGCCAAACTCGCTGACCTTCCTCCCATCATTGGCCTATGTAAGAACTTGGTGCAATTTTTCATTTGTTTCTTCTTATCGATTAGTACTTACGGCAAATCGCGTCAATTAAATTAACTGCAATTCAACTCTTGTCACGCTTTTATTGTTAATAAGTTATTTATAATTATCTCTATAAACACTTACTAAATCTAAAAAAATGTCCTAACCCTGCGATAGAATAGCCACCTACCCTATAGTTAAATTTTTCAATACCAAAATCCACTCAGCTTCTGAATAAAAATTGTATTTGATCCAGGTGTGTTTATGTCATAGCTTATTAAAATTTGCGTTCACATGAAGAATATATTTTGATTAGATTGTTCATTGTCACCTCAGATAGCAACTTTGTCCCACCTATTGTGTATGCTATTTTTGGGAGCTCAAGGCACATGGCAGTGGGGACGGTAGCATCAGCATCATTGCTTATATATCAAATTATCTCAACCGTGGTTAAGCCAGAAGACGACCCAAAGTTGTACCTTCATTTGGTTTTCACAACTACCTTTGTTGCCGGTGCCTTCCAGGCTTGTTTGGGTATTCTCAGGTGAGAGACAGAAAGTTACTATAACTCATTTACCTTAAACCATCCTCTCATCATGTTCTTGATCATTGTTGCGGGTAGGATTTGTTTTGGCACAAAGAAAGTTAAAATATAACTGAGAAATTTAGATGGCTAACGCAACTCTCTTTTTTTTTTTTTTCCAACTTCTTTTGTGGTGGGTGCTGACTGAGAATGAGTGAACGCCTTGCAGGCTGGGGATATTAGTGGATTTCATGTCCCATTCTACCATCACTGGCTTCATAGGAGGGACAGCATTAATGCTCTGCTTCCAACAACTAAAGGGCATTTTCGGCATGAAACATTTTGTGAGTAAATCGGACCTCGTAACAGTGGTGAGGGGCATATGGACCTATAGACATGAGGTTCGTATGGAACAAATTATTGCATTTTTTGTTGATTTACTTGTGATATGACTGATCCAAATAGATCAATCAACTGGTTGTCATGGGAAATAAAATTATTACATATAAAAGAATAGTTTCCCTGAATGTACATATCTTAACTCCACAGTGCCCGTTTGCTATAACCTTTCTTAAGATATATATACAAGCACCGAGTTTCATAAGAAGTCATATAAAAAGATTAAAAAATAGTTGTCCTATATTTTGGAAATAACGGGACTGAATTTCTGTCTTTCTTTATTTACAGATAAGATGGGAGACCACAGTTCTGGGTGTGATCTTAATTGTTTTCCTGCAGTTTACTATATACGTGGTGAGTGCTCTTCTGCACTTAAATTAATTCTCAACTTATCTGATAGAAGTTAATCCATGGTTTATAATATATATATAAAATTCTCAAATTTGTTTTCCATTATAGATGACGGCAATATAATTATGGCATGATTACTGATTGTCTCGTTATAGGTAAAAAAAAATGTAGCAAGATTTCACAAGCCTATACTTCGCATTTCACCCGGTTGTACAAAATTATTCTAACGAGTTTCTCTTTTTACTATATACAATCTTTCAGAGGAATAGGAACCCAAAACTCTTCTGGGTATCAGCTATAGGTCCAATGACAACTGTAATAGTTGGTGGTGTTTTTACTTACCTCATCCAGGGCCAACGACATGGAATTCAAATTGTGGGTTATAATCTTTTTATAAATTACTAAGTTAATTATGTATACCTCAATTTTCTTTTATTCTTATGTATAAACTATAAAGTTTGTTATAGGTGGGTCACCTAGATAAAGGAATAAATCCTTTGTCCATCCAGGATTTTAACTTTGAAAGTAAATATTTACCATCAATACTGAAAGCTGGTTTCATCACTGGCATTTTGTCATTAGCGGTAAGAAACTCTAATCTCGTTTAGGTTTTTTTTTATTATTATTAATGTTTAATTTGGTTACATCTTTTAATTAATTTTATTTGTTTATAAATAGGGTGGATTATCAATAGTAAGAAGCTTTTCTGTGGTTGAAAATACACCTCATGATGGGAACAAAGAGATGATAGCTTTTGGTCTTATGAACTTATGTGGTTCTTTTACTTCATGTTACGTGACTACTGGTAAGTTTTTGTTTACATGTTTACTAATTAATATTCCACTAATAACACTATTTGTTATATTTTACACTAAAATAAACCTTTCGACTGAATCATTCAAGGGAAGGTGTTTATGCTTATGCTAATATTTGGTCTCTAAATCTGTTTTGTAGGACCATTTTCCCAAACGGTTGTGAATTACAACGCAGGGTGTAAGACAGCTATGTCAAACATAATACAGTCATTCCTGATGGCATTCACACTACAGTTTTTGGCACCATTTTTTGGTTACACCCCTCTAGTTGTTCTATCAGCTATTATAATCTCTGCGGTGCTGGGTTTAATCAATTATACCGAAGCTATTCATCTTTATAAAGTTGACAAGTTTGATTTTATTATTTGCATGGCGGCCTTTCTTGGGGTGATTTTTGTAAGTTTGGATGTTGGCCTCATGCTGTCAGTAAGTACTCAAGTTTATCCAATTTCTCAAAAAAAAAATTTCCTATTAGTGGAGTTCAATTTACTTTATTTTGGTGAAACAAAATCTGATTTAGTCATCCGATGTGAAATCAAGGTCGGCCTTAGTGTGCTTAGAGCACTATTATATGTGGCAAGGCCTGGGACATGTAGGCTTGGAAAGTTACCTGATTTAGGTTTATATCGAGATGTTGAGCAGTATAGTGCTTCAACATTCCCAGGAGTTCTGATTGTACAACTTGGTTCTCCCATTTACTTTGCAAATTCTACCTACATCAGAGAAAGGTAAATTTTGAATTCACTTGTAGGCCATATTTGATATATCCCAATTGAACAAACTTAATTTCTAAAAATTTGTATCAGAATTATGAGGTATATTCGAAGTGCGCAAGACTCTAATGGAGATATTGTTGAGCAGATCATACTCGATTTGTCAGGTAAAAGATAATAAATTCTCTATATATATTCGGAATTCTCTCTAAGATTATTAAGATTGTATGAGTAATTTTATGGCTATTATATTCGTACGGTGTAATGTTTTACCTGATTGTATATGTCTATACAGGAGTGACATCCATTGACACCACTGCTATTGAAGGATTGTTGGAAACAAATAATATCTTCGAAAAGAATGGAATGGAGGTACAGTACATAGATTTTAATTTGGGCTATATTCCCCTTGTAGATTAATTATGTGAATAAATCTAATAGCAGAAAAAAGTTTAAATAATTTATGTTTGTTTTAACCATATTATATAGATGTCATTAGTAAACCCAAGGATGGAGGTTTTGGAGAAACTGATAGCATCCAAGTTTGTTGACAAGATTGGGAAGGAGTCATTTTTTCTAACATTGGACGATGCAGTAAAGGCATGTCATTACTCACTTGGTAAGTCGAAGACAAATGGTACTGAAGGGGCAGTTCGAAAAACTAACACTGTCTAAAGTAGAACGAAGAAACTAGTTTGACAAGTGGGAAATTCTTAAGTGTTGTGGGACAAGAAAAGTCTCTCCTTCTATATATTATTTAATGTATATCACTTCAACTATATGAATTATTATTATCTTTTATTTTAATTACGTTTTAAATGTTATAACTAAAATGTTATTCATTCAATTATAAAGAACAAGCTGGAACACGAATCTCTCCTGTATTAGAGTGGCTTTTAGCGGCTTTTTGATTAATATGTCATCAGCAGTAAATTTATTTATCAAATTGTCATTATTTTTAAATTATTTATTAAAATGTCACAGTTTTAGTCATATTAGAATTTTTTATTCTTTTTCATACTACATAGAATGGGTTAAAAGAGATGAAACTGCCAATTAGGATACGCCAACAAGCGTTACGTATTCAACGTGGATACGTCAACATGCGTGGCGTTTTTCACGTGGTAATGTCAAACGTGATGATGTTTACACGTGGAAAACGCCACGCGTATTGGCGTATCTACATGGGATGCGTCACACATGTTGGCGTATCCTAGACACGATTGTATTTTCAAGTTAGACAGGTTCTATCTAACTCAATTGAAGCTTCTGACTTTGAGATACTGTCGTGTCTCTTAGTTACATGGGCGTGTCTCACTTAAAGTGCAGATACGTGTTTTTATGGTCACACGACCGTGTCTTGTTTTCACACGGCCGTGTGAACTTTCTTGACGTGAAAAATAAGTTGTTTTACCCTCAAATTATTCTTAGTATGCTTAAATAAAAACCTTTTTATATTTTTTTATTTTGTAAAATTTTATAATTTAACTATACCTAATATTAAAATTGATATATTTTATCTAATCTCAATTAGGTTAAGTCTCGACCCAATTAAATCTAAGGCCGAGTCCAGGTTTAGAAAATTAAGTCTATGAAATTATCAAGTTAAACCTTATCAAATCTAGCCATCAGCACCCTTAGCGTATTGCAATCAATTTTTACACTTAAAACTGATTCTGAAAATCAAAGTTGATCACACCCTTAATGTCATTACTGGTTCATAGGCTAGAATAATAGCCTAGCGAGCCTAACAAAATCAATTAACCTTAATAATTCAAACATTCCAATTCTGTGGAAAATTTGACAGAATATTCCCTAAAAATTAGACGTTCTCAAAAGTATTTCATCATATATAATGAAACATATTCATATATATTTTGATTTTCAAATCAACAGAGCACGTATAAGATGCATAAGCATAACAAAAATATTTATACATATACATACAATCATCCCAAATTAAGCAAATGCAATAAAAGGATAATAAATTAATTTAAGTGTAATGACTACATCAATGAGAAGGGTCAGAGTCATAATGTGGTGGTCTGTGAGGGAGATCAGAAGAAGGTCCTGACTGTGATGGGTGAGCGTATGGTAGGTAACCCATATACGGTGGGTATGAAAATGACGGTGTAAGGGTAAAAGTCAAAGGATAAGGTAGGTAAGTGTAAGTAGGTGATGAGTATCCTATAGATGGTAAGTAACCTAGAGGTGGTAGATAACCTAGATATGGTGGGTAAAATAGAGGTGGTGGCTGAGATGGTGGGTAAGTAGCAGTAATAGTGGTCGAGGGTTGAGTCCTAGGCACACCTGAAGAATCAAAGTCCTCTGAAGGTCGTAGTCTTGACCAAATACTCACTAACCCTATCCTTCTTCTGCGGCGTGTCCCCTATTCATCGGATTGTTCGGGTGGTCTTGGAATGTCATCTGCAGGATGAGTTGGACGAAGTTGATCCAATGTAATGCGATCAGGCTCCCTCACTGAAGACAAGATCTCCTCCATGGACTGTAGAAGGCTAGCCATACTAAATCCTGAATTAGGGCTCCTAGCTGAAGCATGGATGTTCTCTGCAATGTCAACTTAAGATACAGATATAACAAATGTCATCATCAATACAAACTACATTTAGCAAATAGTAGAATATATTAGTAAATAGCTTACCACAAACCCAATAGATGTAATAGTAGGAGAAATCCAATGTCTGATAATTCTTTTGTCCCAACGCATGTACTCAGAATGCGCAGTGAGATGAGCTTCCAATGGCCTTCCAATAACACAATTTTTCCTCTGACTGTCCCAGATGGCTATGTGTACAAGGTGTGTGTTTCGCTAATCATCGTCATATCTTCCTGTCAATGTAATCGAGTGCAACCCATCCGGTTGGTGTGGTCTCCGTGGTATTGGTTGGTCAAAACTAAACTGACGCATGACCCTATCTGTCTGGTACCACTCAATAATGTGGAAAAAAAATGAGTGGAACCACTGCCAGTATAATATCTCTACCAGCGACACAAAAAGCTAGTAGCGATGCCACAATGTCATCCGTATAAGGCTGTCATGTTATCTACAAAATGATATGTATAAAGAATTAGAAAACAAGTCAAAGTCTTATTTAAATCAATGGAAGCAAATACTGATCTCATCACTCTTCAATTGATCAAAGAATTGGCGATAATACAGAAACACCCTCATTGGGGTTTCATTTAACACCTTATGTTTATGCCACATATTTAAATGTCAAAGTCAAATGTTGTCAACACAAGTAGTATATATAACAAATTAATATAAACAAATCATATATTGAGAAACTTACTGAAATTCCAGTGGACGTTGGTGACCACGATCAGTAGTATAGGCAGCCACAATGTTAGGATCAGTATCATCTACAAGTGTAGGGACTAGACCGGGAAATTTATATCATGTCCAGTACTACAACAATATGCAAGTACCTCCAATCTTGTGCATGTTGTAGTCTATGGCTTTGAAAAGCTCCTTGTACAAGTACATCAGGATCGTAGATCACCAGTTGTATTTCCCTGCAGTGGTAAAGTCTTCCAATAGTGAAAGGAACATCATGTGCACATATCTACCAGAATGGTTAAGAAATAACAATCCATCAATCAACAAAAGTATATATGTTTGTGCACACTGCATCACGCATGCATCTCCATCAACCTGCGTAAGTCGTCTACGGAATGCGCTCCAAAGCCACAACATATCAATACGACCACATGATACGTGTGACTCATTCAAATTCAAACCTAATAAGTCAACACATAACTGCATCCAATCTCAACGTGATATATGGCCAGTAATTGCATCGTCTTCAATAGAAAGTCCTAAGATAATGTATATATATATCCTCCAATGTGATGGTACACTCTCTAACAAGCATATGAAATATATGTGTCTCAGGGCGTCATCTCTCAACCAATGTCGTAATCAAGGAATGGTCGATAGTGCAATATCTCATGTGGGCAACCCCCATGAAACTAGCCTGCTATAGATATGGAAGAATCCACTCATCTAGGTCCATATGTCTGAATTTATAAGCACGTCTAACACGTAAATGATGATCAACATTTCCTTTCCATATATGTTGTGAAATATGAAACTCCTGCAACTCCAGTATTAAAGGATCTTCTAGGCTTGGGCGCAAGTGAAATACCATGTATCACGCTGTAATTAGGCAATAGACAAGAACAATGGAAAAATATTCAAATGATAAGGCATACTATAAAACGAATATACATATTAAACATGAGTGTATCGAATACAAATTATAAGATACCGCTAAAAGCACAAGGAGGAATGATATTAAACAAAAATAATCAAATAGCAACTGACATCATTGAAACCCATACATCAAGTAGATTATCAAATAACACACTGATAATCTTTAATTACACACTAATAGTCATCCATTATAATATAATGATTATCAAATTATGTCATAATCAAGTAGATAACCCTTCTTGGTCATTTCTCAAGAAAGTTGATGCACCACGATGACAATTACGAGAGTTATGTCCAAATTCACCACATTTTTTACATCTTTGTCTCGATCTTGATTCACACCAATCCATCTCATTTCTAAGTCGAGTTGATTTGGGTCGACCTTTAGACCTAAGCAATTGACGATCAGATACCAATGTAATCGCCAGAGCTTGTGGCCACTGTGATTCATCCTTAATGATTCCCCCAATTAACCTTATAAGCATTGTATAAAGTATGCATTCTATAAATACTATGCCCATATTGAAAAGCGTCAAGTGTCCTAAAAGAACATGTTGCTATTGCATGAGAGCAAGAGAAATGTAACACTTGAAACAGGCCACAATCACACGTGCCTTCTTGAAGGTTTACAGAATATTTAACTCCACCCTGCTGTGTTATAGGGCTAAATGCCTTTTCGACCAAAAATTTGGTTGACGATGTATTAAATTGACGGACTTGGTGAGAGTTTGCCTTGAGCACGTTGACATTCCAGTTTTTCATAAAATCATCAGTCCAATCTGCCCCATCAACAAGTTTCTCGTTTGCATCATCTTTTCAATTAACAAAATACTCTACTAATTTTGTAATATGTCATCTGAACTAGTGCAGTTTCTGCCATCTTTCAACACTTTATTCATACACTCAGACAAGTTCGTCATCATATAACTAAATTTGTGGTCACCATCATATGCTAAACTCCATTTTTCTTTTGAAATCGAATTGATCCAATTTGTTATTTTGAGAGTAGCGATTAACTTTTTCAACCCAACCTCAAATTTGTATGCAATTAGTTCATACACTGATATTAAAATATTGAATGAGTTAGTGTTAGTAACTAAATTGTAGTATGATAAATAGTATACTAAACTCATATAGAAATTGAAATGTTTAACTACATGTGTTAATTAGATATTTCTTTAAGGCCAGATTGCGAAAGACGCTATTAAAATTGCTGCCAATATGCCAAATGCAGAAAACATGATACACATGCGGTGGCTGTCATCCCATATATGGACTCGTCACTGACTGTATGATGTCTTGTTGTCGATCAGATATCAAGCACAGTCCTTGTTGTTGTGTGACATGTCTTCGAATCAAGGCTAAGAACTAACTCCAAGCATCCTTTGTTTCTCCTTCAACAATGACAAGTACAATTGGCAGAGGTTTTCTATCGTCATCCTGTGTTATTGCAATCAATAATTTATGATGATATTTACCATACAAATAAGTGCCGTCAATTTGAATAATGGGCTTGCAGTATTGGAATCCAACAACACATGGTTTGAATGTCCAAAATAAGCGAGAAAATACAAGTTTTGAACGGTCAACTTTGTTATGCTCGACATTCGACATAATCAACGGTTTGTAACTCTACCATTGTGTCTAGCATGTCTCTTTGCATAGCAAGTAACCATCTAGGCAACACCTTACAAGATTTATCTTAGTCTTCAAATACCTTCACAATGGCAATTTGTTTTGTCTTCCAAGCTTTCCGATAGGACATATCATAGCTGAATTGACATCGAACCCTTTCAATAATCAAGCATACAGGTACTTCTAGTTTTTGCTTAACCATCTCCAAAATACAAAAATAGATCATAAGAGAGTCTAACTTCTGATAATCTTATGACATAGTTGGGTTGACACAGCTGTGAGGTCTATTATATTTTCTAGTTTCCCATATGTTTGATTTCTTGCTTTGAATGACCCTGACCATCCAATTACAACTATCAGCAGATCTGGGACACTTAACAGTTAGTCACTGTGTATCAGAATCCTCAACCTTGTAATTCTGATGCCTAATAATGGAATAATGTTTTAGGGCTAACTTGACAACATCTTTAGAAGGAAATTGCAACCTAACATATAATTCTTCATCTGGACTCCAAATACTATGAGAATCTAATTCAGGCAGATTATCAAGTGTGTTTAGTGCATCCCAATTGATTTTAGAAAACTGAGGGCATGGAGGAACAAACGTAGATTCAGGAGCAACTACCAATGGAGAGACTAGTTATTGTATATTTACTTCAGGGCCAGATTGATCTTCTTCAAAGTCAGTGTCTGTATCTTTACCTTCAGACATCTCTCATTCATCATCGCTTATGTCAGATAATGTATCTGTCATAAGCGGGTTATTGATTTTAAAGTCCAACCTAAATGAGCTCCCTTCAGGCATTACTGATGTACCAACTTCTTGAGATTGTACTGGGATAAGAGCATATGTCATAGAGAATTGAATGTTGATAGGTACGATGATTCAACAAGATTAGAAGGACCAGCTTGTAACCCTGTTTCAGAAGGAGCTTCAACATGCTCATTGTACTCACTCATTTGTCTCGACATACAACTTCATGGAAGTTAAGTTCGGATGCTGATCAAAGTAATCAATCATGCAAGCAACGTCTTCATCATCTTCTAATGGAAGAGCTATCCATCTCAGTACATTGCTCAATTATGGAAATTTATGCACAACACTGGACACAACTTGATTTTCTTGGAGCCTTAATTTAAAATGAATTCTCCTTTTTAGAAGCTCAAAAGTCGTATCACATTGAACCATGATAGACTTAGGACGAGGACCTTCATACATTAGACACTCTTCACCTTCATACATTCTCCTATTGTAGTAAATAAGAACAACAAGGAGTTTGATCATCTTAAACTTCTAAATAATAAAAATATAACATGTATGAAATCAATCAACACATGTGTCAACTAAAACAAATTTGTTTTATACCCGATTAATTTCAATTTCAATAAACCCACAATTTTAATCAATTGAAAATAACAAAAAATTACAAAAACCCTAATAATATTCAAATTATTAATTTTTGTACAAACAAATTCAAAAACCTACTAACTAACAATAAAACAAATATACAATACATAATAATAATCAATAATTATAACAATAAAATAAATATACAATGCACAATTAATATAAAAATTCAAAAAAATAAATAATAATTCTAACAACAAAAATATTTAACAATAAATATAACAATAATAATAATCTAATGATAAATAAAAATACTTACATATATGATAGAAAATGTTTTTCTCACAAAATACAGTCAAATGAGAGTTTGGGAGAGAGTTTATAGAGAGAAAAAAATCTAAAAAAAGGTAAAAATTTGATAAATGAGAGAAGTAGTCGTGAAAGAGAGAGGGGAGGAGGTGAAATAAGGTGACAACTAGGATACGCCAACGTGCGTGACACATTTCACGTAGATACGCCAATACACGTGGCGTTTTTCATGTGTAAATGTCATCGCATTTGGTATTAGCACGTGAAAAACATCACACATATTGTGGCAACCCTATCTCTTCTTGCGCATTTTATGTGGAACAAAAAAGAATAAAAAATTTTAATGTAACCAAAGTTATGATATTTTGATAAATAATTTAAAAATAATGACAATTTAATAAATAAGTTTTCCATTGAGAACATATTGGTCAAAAAGCCGACTTTTAGCTCTTCGTTAACTTATTCAATGTTGTAGCTTAAGTTCATAGCGAAAATATTTTGATAAATAATTTAAAAATAAGTTTTTTTTTTAGATTATTTTTTTAATTTAATAAATAAGTTTTCCATTGAGACACATATTGGACCACCACCAACCTCCCCAAAACGGCCCGACCATTTTAGCTCTTCGACCACCGAGAACCACCGCCGCCATTAACTTATTCAATGTTGTAGCTTAAGTTCATAACTGAAGAGTATGCTAAACTTCTCTTACTCTTTTAAAATATAGCGCAAGGGTTTTGTTTTTATCTTTTCTTTTTCTATCATATCCTTGATCAAATAAGTGTGTTTTAAATTAATATATTTTTATTCAAAATAATTATAATTAAAATCTTATTTAGGGAAGTTAAAAAAATATTTTTTTTCTAAAATGTGTTATAATTTAAACAGGCACTAAATCTCACGGTACAAGAATATATTAGTAACTAAAAATTTACTTAATTACTTTTAACTAGTAATATATAACAACAGTAAAGGAGTATTCCAACATTTTTTATGATTAGCCTCGTGTACAAAATTCAGAAAAAAAAACCAACAACAACAATGGAGAAAAACTGAAATAAAAAAATAACATAATTTTTCCTTCAGGTGAGACGACCATGGAAACAGAACATGTATTATTATTGTAAATAATACATTCAACTCCAATTTTTTAACATCATTTTTTTTACATTACTTTTTATACTACTTCTCATACTATTAATTATATCACTTTTTTTTTCTTATTTTTTCTTATTTTATCATAATTATTTAAAAATAATATAAAAAATAATGTAATTAAAAAAATGATATGATATCATCATTTTTCTAATAAATTCACCTTAGACTTCTGTCCTCTCAAATCAATTGTACCGTCTGATGAGAATTTTCATCAAAGGAAGGAAGGACTGGCATATCAAAATAATTCTACATCCTTTTAACTTACGAACCACATATATGGACACAGACATGAGATATGATACGGATACGGATATGGAGACATATTAAATTTAAAAATTATAAGACATATGTAGATATATTAAATATTATAAATATATATATATATATATATATATATATAATTTCAAAATTTAAGAAATTTTTTTTATAATTCATTAATATAATTTTATAAGTTTGAAAATTTATAATATTTTAATATATATCATATGTGTAAATATTTGTTACCTCGTAAGTCACTCCTAAAAAATATGAAATATAATTTCTATTGACATATTCTAAAAAATCTCCTAAACTAATTTCTCATAATAGAACTAATCATGTATAAGTACATGTGGATAAAAAAAATAACTAGAAAAATATTAGTGTGAGGCAAGCGTCGGTGACAACAAATTGGATGACTTAGACGATATAGTAGAATGAAGGATAGAAAATAGATTGTGTGAAATGAAAATAAAATACTGTATGAAAAGATAAAACTTGGGAAAATGTGATTGACTGTGAAAATAATAATGTTTGGTAACCGTTGGAGGGTCCAAACGTGATTAAAAATTTGAAGTGAGAAAATATGTTTGGGTAGAAATTAGTTGACATTATTTCAACGTTAGTCTTCAAACGTGAGTTTTTTTAAAAAAATATTAATAAGCTATTTTTCAATCATTCATTTTGTCAAACTCACTTTTGAAACAAAAGTTTCAATCGTATTCAAAGGCTTTTAACTAAACTTAAGTTTACAAACAAGTGTTCAACTAAACTTAAGTGTTCAAGCGTAATCCAAACACGAGACATATTCAAAAAAAATAATAATATTTTTAATCTTGGACATATTCGAACACGCAGAACACATGTGTTATATGTTGGTGTCTCTACGGCAAATTGAAAAAAATAATCTTTTTAATCGGACACATTCAAACACGCGTAATACGTATATACACGTTTCTATTGTTCAACACGCCAATTATAAGTATGTTCTATGCTTCATAACTTTTAACCAACCAATCTTTTTTAATAATTTTTTAATTATTAAATAAAAATATTAAATATTTTTTATATTTTTAAAATATTAAATGAATCTATCTTTTTATTCAAAGATTGACGATATATACTCACTCATAAAAAAGATTTAATCCGTTAAGAATCATTTTATCCAAAAAAATCTAAAAATTTTAAAATAATACTTTAGGTAAATTTATAATCATTCAGATCTAATTTAAAAATATTTAAATTTTAATTTAACTGCTTATATAATTATTAACAATCAAGTGTTACAATTTTATTAGAACAATATGATACTTCATAAGTAAAGAGGAATATCTCCTTCTACCCAGGCTTTAGGCCTGACAAATGGGTCAGCAACAATTTTGAGGTTCGAGTTATAACAGATACAAATAAAAAGCCCAAGCCTCACCACCGTAATGTATTGAAAATCCGGTTTTCTGGTTGGAGCCCACAGGCCACAACGGCAGGAATAGGATGTCGTGTGTTGAAAATCAAATGAAAATGCACTTACTCTGTCTCTGACTCTGTTTTTGTTTCTTTCTCAATTCATTTCTTAGTCATTTTCCGTCGCTGAGACCGAACATAAGTTCATAACACACCTACACACCTAAAAAAAGTTAGACAGATATACCACAACAAAAAAAGGTTACATGGAGACTCATCAGTTATTCATTTGATCAAACCAACACAAACTCCTACAACTCAACTTGGATTCACATTTCACAAGGCCTTCATTCTCCCAACACCGCATATGGTAACTTCTTTTATCCTCATTCAGCTTAAAATTTGAAACCAACGGTGGTTATGAGCCAGGAATCCATTTTGTTTTTTGTTTTTCTTTTTTAAGGTTCTGTTAGCTTTATCGATAACGAAAAGCTTTAAATACTGAGGACAGATTTTATTAAGTAATGATAAAATTATTGCTTTGAAACTACCATAGGCATGAACCAATTGCTTTTTGCTTTGCAAAATTTCTTGGCTAGTTTCTTAAATGAATATTTCCGTCTGCCATGGTCCTGAACACATACACTTTGCAAAATAGTTGCTTTAGTTTTAGGAAGATAGTTCAAGGAATATATCTACAATATAGGCCCAGAAAGTAAGTTCCTTGCGATTTCCTAATGGTCATGTTAAGCAGCTCCTGACACCGTAGCTTGATTTAAGAGGATTTTATTTTTTTTTGGAAAATTAGAAAAATATTCAAAGAGTGGTTAATGAGTAACTGCTTATTGACTTAATCAAGCCCTTGAATTGTTCCTCAATCGGAAATATTTTTACCAAGAATTCTTATTTTATAAATTCAGAAGTTTCCATCATCAAAATTTCTTAATGATAATGTTAATTGGGATTGTCTCATGTAGAGATGTCCTTAGAGTTCTCTATAGTATGTAATCAGGAGACGGATGAGGATAGGGAGAACGAGAACAAAGACAAGGCCATAGAGGAGGATGCTGATTCTGCTTCTGCTAATGGTGTTGTGGTCATAAATGACAGTAAAGGTGAAGAAAAGTGGGATGCCAATGACGAGAACATCATCCTCACCCTAAAGGGAATATGTTCCGTTCCTTCTCTCGGAGAGTGGTCTTGACGATGGTTGGGCACGCCCAAAAGCCTCCAACTAGGTCGGATATGATGAGTTGGGGGTAACCCTACTACTTTTTAAAGAGAAACTTGTTCTCTTACACGATTAGTTACAAACACTTTTTGACAATTATTTGTCGTAATAAGAGGTATGAACTAAAAACTTATTAATAGATAAGATCACATTCCAATCAATTTTCAAAAAATATAAACTTGTATCAAATTAGAATTAGTAACTAATCCCAACATTGAAGTACTAAAAAAATCTCATAAGTTGTAAACATTCCAACACCCAAATCACTATGTGTATAAGAAAAATAAAACACAGGATAAGGAGAGTAAAGAGAATGGGACAAAAAGAAAAGAAAAAAAAAATCCTATAACGTGCACGTAAACAGTGACTATTTATAATATAGAGGGTATGGTGTGCATTGGATTTTGATTTTTTATTTTTTATTTTAATTAATCAAGTGAAGGATAAAGATAAATACAAAAAAAAATTAGTAAGATTTGGTTATAATATGTAAAAAAAAAATTTATAATTTTTATATTTATCTCTTTTTCATTTAATTATTTAAGAGAAAAAAAATTAAAAAAATCCAAATTCTATATATATTATATGCAATGTTATGATTGGCGGAAAAAATTTCCATACCATGTCCAGACTGTTTGAATATATTTTGGTGAGAGTCGGATTTGGGTCGGATGACGACTCGTGTTTATGGGTTGGATATGTTTCAAAGAGTTGGATCCGGATACGAAGATGATAGTGAGTGGACCTTGCTTGATCGGGTTGGTTACGAGTTGGTTGGTGCATTGGGAACTGGGCCATTGTAATCTTCGTGGCTCCCGAAGGTGGTGGGAAGGTGATTGGGCCTAACTCAACTATTTAAGTATGGTCAAGAATATATTTATCAAAGTTCCGACTTCCGACAACAATTCATACAGGTTAGTTGATTTGTTCTATCTAAGTCCTTTTTTTTTGTTTTTAATAATTAATATCACCAGCCAAGAACCTCTACCCAAACACATAATTTGTCCCAAAGCTTTTGGATAAATTTCAATTTCATCTTTACAATTTTTCATAATATAAATGAAAAAAATGTTTTGATCTAAAACCTAGATATAATAAGAGAAAATCTGAGCAGTAGATAATGTGTCTATTATAAATTTTGAACAAAATTGTCAAAAGCATAAATCAACAAACAAATAATATAATTAATAATGATTAATTTAGAGAAATATTAGTGGACATAAATGATAAATCATGCTTAACAGCTTTAGTTTTATTTAGTCAAAATATTTTTTTTCTAAGTATTAAGTTCGTGTAGCTAACTAAATATTTTTTCTATTTTTTTTTCAATTTAGCATTAGTTTTGTCCATAGCTACACGATTTTTTTTTTGTTTTCGCTTAAATGTTTGATATATCTCAAAATATTAGTCTTTTTTCAATTAGATGAACATACTCTTATAAACCAAAAAAAAAAAAGTTTGTGTAGTTAAGAACAAAACTGATGCTAAATTGAAAATTCAAATATGAAATTGAAATAAGTCAATTTGAGTAGGAAATTGAAACTTGCCGTGAAGTTAGTGAAAAATGTATTATTTACCCCATATATGATTTTTGCGACTTCTTGATATGAATGAAATATTGTTTAGATAATGTATTTATTTGGAGTCATCAAAACTTGAATGAATTATATGATAACTAATCAGAATGGCAGAATCCATGCTTCGGATATTATTGCCATGACTATGGTGTTAGGTTGAGACTGGAGAGTAAAAAGCATAATCTCCTGTTCATAGATACAGGTTATAATTTGGTTTCTTCATCAGATATCAGGAGACAATTGGGTGTTGATTATACTCATATCTTATTTGCTTTCATTTTTTTCTGAGATTAGCAACGCCTGTGCCACATCAATATTCAATAGGTCATATTAAGCTTGATCCAGCAATTATACGTACTCTACATGTTCAGGACGGAACAGATGTTTCCATATTATTATCTTTTTTTTATAATCAAATCTTCTTCCAGGCTTATTTTCTTCAAATTTCAAAAATAATTAACAGTCATGATATATTGTCTACTGCATTTGCATGGCTCTTGCCGAACACTATCTGTATCATTGATTGCTGACTACAGACCATCAAACAAAAATCTTATTGAATTTTTTTTGGCAAAATTCCATTATCTGGTTAGACATTCTTTCAGTCAAATGCATGGAATCTACAATTTCCAAAATCTGAACCCTATTTATATAAATTGTGGATTATGTGTACAATACTTGATTCGTATAGCATCTAAATTATGCATTCATAACATCGCCTTCGAACTTATATAATAAACACCAATCAGATTGTGCCCAACACCTTCAACAACTTTAGAAAGATATGCATTTTTCTTCATCTTTTTACTGTTCCCTTGCTTCCTCATCTCTATTTTCTACTTTAGCATAGAAGGGAACAACCAAAACAGAACTATGTAAGGGATCTTAATTACCGGGATGCCACAATTCTGTCATATTGCAATATAGAATCGTTATGACTGCTTATGAGTTACTGCAATGCATTCCATTCAAGTATTCAATTGCTAGTTAGGCTTCTAGATATATATAATCAAAATCCAGTACACAAGGGCATTTTTATGCTAACAGTGTGGTGCCACCGACACATCTAACCGCTGAAGCAATGTGCAATATTTTTATGTGAAGGAAATTCCAGTACACAGGGACAGGGATATTGTTGCGATATCAGTATTTGCGTGTGACCCTTTTTCGTTTTAACAGATCCAGAAAGGCACACAAATGAACAGGAAAAAAATGTGAAAGGATTATCTAAATTATTGGGGAAATTCTTCTATAAACTTGAAATATTTAATAAATTATTGTACTAGATAAATTATAATATTAATTAATAGAATAATTAAAGTTATTTGTTAATTAATTCTAATAATTATTTATTAATTAATATTATAATTAATTTAATACACTCAACTTTAAGTGTTCTAAATTTATACAATAATTTTTCCGTCTACGGACGCTAATCAGATTGTTACGTGTATATGCTCTACAACTGGTAGAGCACGTTGTCTGTGGGAAAAACAGGTAACAACAAGGACCAGGTGCCTCAAATGGCCGGTGTTTTTTGTAGCTAAAATGAAATCTCTATAATGTAGAATATTATGTAGAATAACTGTAGCTAATTAACAAAAGTTTTAGTTTTTTCTTAATGACAATTTGCATATACCTTTCTTGTTTTTGTTTGTTTATTTGGCTTGTGATTAACTAAATAGCTTTTTACATTCTTAATCCAAACCCCGCGCTCATTATTAAAGAATGTCCTAATCATAGCCAATCATTTGGTTACCTTTTGATAAGCATTATTTCAGCAAACAAAAAGGTGGTCGGAGACTTGAGGCGTAAAATGTGATCTGCTAAACACAGATTAATTTTTAAAAAAATAATTACCAGTATCAATTGTACTTTCTAGATGTATCTTATGCGACCTTTTCCATGGAGTATGCGAACTGAGCTGGCGTTTAAAAGGTTGCGTATTCGCTGTGTTGTGGGGTTACGCGTTTGTAACGAATCTACTTTGTCATGGTTTAGTTTGAATAACACAAAAGTTGTTTATTCTAACGTGCCGTCAAGTTCTTGTCTTAATTAAGAAAAGAAATAGTTTTAGTTAGCCAATTCCATTCCATTCCATAAATCTCTCTGCTGCTGCTTTCTTTATATAAATTCGCAAGAGATAAAGAACAGAAAATTAAAATGGGGCGAAAGAAAGTGGGAGTAGGTGTAGGTGGCTCTCATGTTCTACTTAATAACTATAGCAGAGTTTTGAGCTTGCTTGCCTATACTTTATGATTCTCCGCTCCATTGAAAAATATCATAGAGATTTAATTAACTCATAAATTTGTAATGGGTTGTATGATCCCCAAATGTAGATACATTGCATGTTAAGCAAGTTCATCTCTCTCTCTCTCTTTTTGGTTACAGGAAAGTTCTTTTATAATTATATATGTTTTATAAGAAAAATAAAGGGTAGCTACTAGCTTGGAATGTCAATTTCAGCATCTACAAGCAAATAGGATACAGCAAATGTGGTGTTGGTGTTGAGAAAAGAGAGAGGCCACTGCCACGAATCATAGAAAACCTTTAGGAGGGGTCAATTTACATAGAGGGAGGACGCTATCTTATCTACATTTTGTACCATGCTCCTGATAAGATGAGAGTTATATGGGACACTTTGAGCTAAGGGACCGCTAAGTTTGGTAATTGTCTTTTGATTTGCTACGTGTCTTTTTACCATTTATATCCTTTTACAATGTTCATATATTCGTTTTAAAATGAACACAATATTCGTTGACAACTTAACATATTGAGAACTTTCAATTTTTCATCCAATCTTAAATAAAAAAAAAATCTATAATATTTTTGTCGAAGAGACAAGGGTAGCCTAACATGCAAGGCTTGCATTCATAGCCACGAGAGAAATAGCAATATGTGGCAAAATCACTGCAAGAATGTATTAAAGGAATTGCATTAGATTATTGCAATGTATCGGAAGACGTGGTGATAACAATGTTATTGTCAACATATTGGTAACGTAGGTTACAAATTATCAAATGAAAACCGGCCCACACCATTAAAATACTAATTACAAGTATTTTTCAATTTTATGAAACTCATGTGTTGAGACTTCTTTTATATATATATATATATATATATATATATATATATATATATATATATATTATTCGAAAGAATTAAGATAAGATTAAAAAAATATATATCAACATTTTGAACTCAATATATATATATATATATATATATATATATATATATATATATATATATATATATACATATCTAATGAGATGAGTGTTTATTGTGAGAGTGTGAGAGGAGTGAATTTTGACTATACAATCATACATAAATGGTCAAGATTAAAAGTTACTTAAAAGTCATGTGACCACTTAAAAAAGTCACATGCATTTATGTTATAATCTTAATCATTCATGTAAGATCCAATGATTAAGTGCATGTTTGGCTTTCAGTTGAAAATATCAAAACTGACGTTGAAGCCTTGAACGGAGTGCCCCTGTTGTTTGGCAATTGTTTTTTCAAGTTTGCTTCAACCAATTTTTTCCTCAAACGTACGTTGGGCAAAAACAAGAAATTATTGCTTTTGTGTTAAAATTGTTGTTCTAACTCACTTTTGAAATAAAAATTTCCAAACATAAATTAGTTACTGCAAACTTACTTTCAACTAAACTTAAGTTTGCAAACACACTTTCAACTAAACTTAAGTTTACCAACTGTAATACAAACACACACTAAGATTCACTCTTCTCACTCTCTCACAATAAACACTCCTTTCTCCGATATACTTTTATATATATATATATATATATATATATATATATATATATATATATATATATATATATATAAACATTTATTTTAATCGCCATATCTACCATAAACCATACTCAGCGTACATATATAGCAACCAAAATCTTGTTTGCTGATGCCATGGCTTATATGTTTGGACTGATATTGGTGAATTTTATGTCGTTCTTGAATCTTGACCTTCCTCAAAATTGAACCGCAGAGGCTTTGTTTCTAGACAGTGGTATTCAGTCAACGGGTTCGATAAAACTGCCCTTAAAAGGAAACAAGGTAGCAAAACAAACTGAACTATCTTCCTGGCCTTCTTGTCTTTTCCCCTTCATTCAGTGGAAAGCTCTTGAGATTTAAGCCAGGCGAGACGAACCAGAGGGAAGAAGACAAGGTCCACAAGGAGAGAGGAATTTGGTATAAACAACAACGTTTTGCACTTAAGAAAATGAGATTCACACAGGACAAAGAACACAGAACAAGAGATCGTATCGCAAATAATGTAGAGGTATTTGTACGTTACACTGATATTTAATAATGATAATGATAACGAGGGCATAAGATATAGTTGTCTAACATCTCCATGTTTAGAAACTTTGTTTTTTACAGTGACAATAATGAAGTTTGAACTTATAATCTATGTAAATTAACTAAGCTCCTCACAATTTGATGTTAGGAACATTTAGGTTTATTTTACATTTAAGGACAATTTTACAGCACCTATCTTTTTTTTTTTTTCTTTAGAGCTTGAGTTTCATTTTCATGAACTTTTGTTTCTTATTTTTTAATGAAAATTATTTTTAAAGCCATTTAATATTCTATTTACCACGGTACTTTATTAAAAACATATAAAATAAAATTGCTAAGGATACAATATAATTGTGACAATTGATAAAAATTAGAATCATCATAACTCACCTATTTTCTTTTTTTTTTTTATAAATTATACTGATCTATTATGAAATTTGACTTAATTATATTTGATAATTTTTTTTGTTTTAAAAATTATATTGACTTCTCTTAAAGTTTATATTATCATTATACTATTTTTTTTAAATTTATATTATTATTACATTTATCTCTCTTATCCATCTATTTAGGAGAAGCCAAGTATATGAGTACAAATAAAGAGATAACAAATGTAATTTTGCTAAGTGTAAATTACCCCTTCTTTTTTAAACTCTTTTAAGGGTTGAAATAGAATTTTGTTTGTAGGGCAGAGAAAAGGGTATATTATTTTACTGCGAAATGGCTCTTAACATAGAATTAATTTAACTGCACACATAACATTACTTTAATTAAGATCTAAAAACATCAAATATTATCCCACCATTTTTCTCTCCATAGATTACACTCGTGTGGCGTCTTGACTCACTCTTCTAGTAAACTACATTTTCAACTTTCAAACCAGTACCTAATATGTTATGTTTGACTTTGACCCATCTCACTTAACTTAATTAAAATGACATTTAAAATAAACGGGAAGAAGTAATACTTCATTCTTTTGCTTTTATCTATGTATTTAAAAATCTTGTTTTACTCAAAATTTTTTGTTTATTTAAAAAATTAATGAATTATTAAGTATTTTTTAACTTTATTTTTAGTATTAATAAGTAAGAGAAAAGATTAATAAAATAATAATCATATTTTGAATATTTCAATAAAAATAATTTAATCAATTAAATCAACTTACTTGTATAATCGAGAATTCTTAATAAATTTTTTAATTCTTGTGAAACAATTTTAAGGAATAAATAAAAGTAAACGGAGATATAATAATACATTTGAAGATCATTTATTTCAGAACTAACAAATGTGTTCCTTATCAAAAAGTTATCAAGGCACTAATTAACTTTAAGTACATTAAAGGGACAGTATTCAAATTGGATTTAATTTGAATGCACGATTAATATAAAATTATTTTACATTATTATTTAATTATATATTATTATATTATAAAAAAATATTTAACTTTCATAATAATTATTTTAAAAGTTATATATGTAATAATATATAATTAATTAATGATATAAAAACTTTTATATTAATAATACATTAAAATTAAACTCATTCAAATAAAGGAAAATGTTTTTTGTCAATAAAATTGTTATGATAGCTGTCAATGGTTTTTTTTTTCCCTCCCATAGTTTTATAATTTTGAAGAGACATGTATAAGTCCACTAGACATTCGAAACCTTGACCTTTTTCACATAACAGAACTGTAGAAAGAAGAAAATATAAAAACAATGTTAGATACATACACTGATGTGAGAGATGTAACCTAAAAAGAGATGTGCATGTAACATTTATAAACGAAAGGTCAAGGGAAAAATTAAAAGCTTAGATACTATATGCCATAACATAATTTGTTTGAGAATTGAACTTATATAAAAATTGGAAGACAAGTAGGTAGAAGAAGAAAACAAGGTAAGAGTTCAAATTTATAAAATTTGTCATGAGCACTATGAGCAGCCCACAGAGAGTGGAGAGCACGAAGGATTGAGAATTAGTACTAGAATCTCATTTGTTATCATTATTTATATATGTTTCAATCAAGACAAACAATTATATACAGTTTGTCATAAAACATTTGTATAAAATTAATCGGGAAATTGACACACGAAAAATATAAAACTAATAAAATTATGGTAACCTGTGTTAGTGATTAATGCCATATTGGGTTTACGTGATTCTAATATTGTAAATTATAGTTTATACTCATATATCGTGTGTTAATTTCAGTTTTGTTTTAAAAAATAGTTTACTTTTTTTTTGTGTAAATTTCTCGGTATTTGGAAATTGCATTGTGTTTCGACTGATCTAAAGTCGAATTAGGTCAAATTACAAATATTTAAAATTCTTTTAGCATTAATTTTTTTTATTCACAAAACTTAAATTCAAGACATTGCTTAAGGGAAACAATTATCTAACTACTTAAACTAATCAAGCTTTGATTTTATTTATTTATTTTAATTAAATTTTATTGCACATTTTACATAAAGTAATTTTATCAGTATATAGGAATTCTTTGATAAGTGATAACTTTGAATTTGTTATAAAATAATTATAAAATGTTCAAGAGACATAGAAAAACTAGAGAAGAAATTAGAGAGAGCAAACGAAGTAATTGATTAATATAAAAGAAGTGTATAACAATAGGCACCCAATGAGGTATTCAAAAACAAATCATAATCATATACAAGTCTTCTTATCATCTTATCTTAATCTAAGTGGTAAGTTCAAATCTAAATCATGACAAGATAATAGTTAAACATTCATATTTTAGAATTGAATCTTTAATGTGATAAAGTATGTTTTTCATATATCCATATTTTGATAAAATAAAATATAATCACTAAAATTATTTTGCATTTTATGAGTTCCATAATTTTGCGATAATGGTTTTCTTTTTTAAAAAAAAAACATTTTAGGGTAAGGAGAATGCGTGCAATCCATCAATTTTACATGAGCAAATTTCAAAATAACCACACAAAAATAGTAAATAGGTTAATTAGTATATGGTTAATTATTTTTATTTGGATACAAGCACATGTACATGGAAGTGATGATCGGGTAAAATCTAACCTAAAGTAATGAATTCATATGTAAGAACTCTAACATTACATGTAAAAATTAAGTAATAATTTAATATAACTATATAAATAGAAAAAAGAAAATGCTTTCGACGAAAATGTAAGCCATGTTTGATATGCTTTCAAGGGTATAAAGGAAAGGAAATAATTTGGGGATGAAGCCAATTCCTGGCTTGGTAGCACTTTATCAATGAAAAGGAATGAATTTTAAGCGATAAGATTTTTTCGAGCATCGCTATATATTATCTCATCCTTTTCTTTTGGATGAAAACGAAAGATATTAATTTTTGTTGACTTCATCATATATTTACAAGCATTCACATTTATTATGCATTTCCATTTATTTTATTTTATTTTAAGGGTAAAACGTGGAAAGAATCTATTCAACAGAGAAAGGCAAAATATCCAACGTGGCTTCCTCGAACCAAACACAGTCATTCAAATTACATGCAAGCTTGGCGAGTGCATGGGCAGGTTTGTTGCATTCCTTTCTAGTATAAGAAAACGTGCAACTTCTGAAATAAAAAGGCCGTGGAGGTTCAATCTACCAAAATACTTCTTAGGTAAGACAACGGCTTCGATGTTTTATTAACCAGATTGATGACTTCCAAATAGTCATATTCACCAATCAAGTCAAAGAAACAAAGGACTTTTACCAGAAATAAACCTAGACGTAGACCAAGTGCTTTATAGCGTCTGGTCCAACAAGGGCTTTCCATGTTGCAGCTGTCAAGATAATGCTCTATGAGTCTCTGTAAACTTCTCCAATACCCCAGCCATTATCCAAAGCCTTTGCTGCATCTACATTCAACTTTATTACCCCCAAAGATGGGCAGTTCCAGTGTGGAGCAACACATTGTGTATTTACATGGATATTACTCACCAGCCTCTTGAGGATATACCATTAATTAACTTCTTTGAAGCTGTTAAAAAGGGAACATGGCCTTGGCTATCACTAACTCTGGGTTGATGGTTTTCGTTTGGAAGCATAGCACGTTTTGAGCTAGCCGAATAACATGAGCCAAGATCGCCATATTTTCTATAGCTTCTGATGTGTTCCAGGTAATGAAGTTAGCCATCCACTGAGAGCCATGCAAATCCTCGTTTGTTGGAAATTTAAACCACAGATTATGCACCCATTCATAGTCTCTAAGAGAGTGTGCTATTGATTCTTCACGGCAAGAACAACGAGGGCGTACAATAGGACAGCTAAACCCCTTGCGATTGAGATTCAGTCTCACTGGGAGTGCATTATATATTTCTATTCTTTGTTCTTGATACAACTAAATAAAAGAATGAAAGCATACCCGCATTTCTTATTTTATATTGAATAATATCAAACAATAAATTAGTAATTCCTCAACTTCTTTTTTCGTTTTTTTTTCTTTACTAATTTCTACGGTGTCACTTCTTTTTAATATCCCTCCATCATACTAATAAGAGCAATAAACAGCGATGAAGAGAAGAGAAAGAGAATCATTTGCAGGTTAAGAGAAGAGAAACATTTACACGAGTCGCCTGTCTCCCCTCTCTCTCTCTCATTCAAAGTCTATCTTCTTTCTTCTAAATTAATGAAAAAAATTTCTACCAATTTGAGAGTAATATATTACATTAATAAAAATGTAACATATAGACATGTATAATTATTAGGAATATATAGTCATTAACTTAAAAAAAATAAATATTATTAAATTAAATTTTATAAATTTTAACGGTTACAAAATTTCTGAAAATATTCCTTTTTTTTAATAAATGAAAATATTCCTTTTAGTGTATATATGAATTTTCCCAAATTAACAGTCGCATAAATCCAAATCAGGAAAGCGAAACCGCGTTAACGACTTAACGGTCGTTGCGCAATTTAAATTAAAGTGAGGCTAGTTTAGTCATTTCGATTGAAAAAGTGCTCAGATGGAAAGGAAGCGGAGGCCGTTGACGCGCAGGCCATGCGGACGCGGTGCACCATAACGGTGGGAGGTGGGGCCCTTAGTTCTCAACGCCGACGATCAAGCCGGGCACGACGTGACGCGTGGGTCCCATCCATGACACTTTCGCTAGTTGTCGCTTGCGTCCCGCAATGGATATGTTACTTCATCTGCTATGTTTGGTGGGTCCCAATCCCAGAGGGGCACAACAACAACTTCTGATACTGACGCGCAACACGTTAGCGCCCGGAGGAATGTGATCTAAGTCACACCTCCACGACAGGACGGAGTATTGAGGAACGACAAAGTAACGCCTGTTACCGAATAATTATTGCGTGCTTAAGGAATATATTTAATGCATGTTTAAGTTATTGACTTATAATTTAAATTTAAATTATAATTGTATTTAAGTCAATAACTTATTATTAACTTATAATTGTATTTAAGTTATTGACTTATAAGTCAATAACTTATAATTGTATTTAATGCATGTTTAAGTTATTGACTTATATTTAACGTTGCGTGCTTAATTAATATAATTGTATTTAAGTTATTGACTTATAATTTTATTTTTATCATTAATTTTAAATTATTAACTTAAAATTTATAAATTTATTTTAAATTAATGATAAAAATTTCTCATAAAATACGTATTTATTATGATTTAAGAGTATGTCAGAATTTTTTCCATGACCTGTTACTGTTTCGTAGTTACGTTCATCTGTCTTTTCCAACTTTCCAATTTCCACTCCAAATATTTATTTATTTTTTATTTTTAATTATAGTTTCCCCATTACCCATTCCTGCTTACCTAGTTACCTGTGCCACAGGCCCACAGTACGCTTTGTTTTTTTTATCTGTTTTTTGTAAATACGAATAACATTTTGGTTTAAATAGAATGTAAATACCCCATATAATTCACAAGAAATATAAAATATTGTGTGAATTAAGTATCTACAATGAACTTGCTCATAACGATTGTTATGATGATAGTGACATTTTCATAGTCAAACCTTTTTTTTAAAATCATAGTCTGATACACGTTTCAAATAAGAATGAATTAATTTTATTAATTTTTCGCTACTTTACATAAGATCAACCCTTTTCTGTAAATATTATTAAGATTAACTAACAATAAGTTCTAGTAAATACTATTATTTAGACTAACTAACAAGATTCTTAGATAAATCTCATTACTAATGATAAGTAATTCAAATGTATGCTTGTTTGTTGAATTAAACAAATAAGTTTAAATTTAAATTTGATTATTTAAATGAGCTAAACTCTAATTTTGTAGACTTTACAATAAAGTTTGTAAATAGTTTATACATGTGTATATATATTATATATTTTATTTTGTATAAATAGTAAAAATTAAATCATAAAAAATTATAATTTTAAATAAAAATTATAGATAATAATTATTTATTTATTTTTATTACTAATTAAAAATTTCTATAAGAAGGCTATAAAATTTTTTTATACAATAAATTATGAATAAAAAAACCTTTTGTTTTTATTTTTAATTTTTTTACTCTATTTTTTAGCATAAAGATATTTATTAAATATTAAATTAATAAACTTAAATATTTTAAATAAAAATTTAATAAAAAATAATTAAGTTATAAATAAACTTAACAAGTCAAATTCAAATTATAAATTGTATTCGTTTAAATAAATAAGTTAAATTTAAATAATTTATTTTTTCACAAACTAAATTTAAGTTTTAAATACTCTATTTGACTCAACTCGTTTATACTTCTATTTAAAAGTAACACGATATAATAAAAAACTAACATAACAATTATTTATTCTAAGTAAATAATAATAAAATAATAATAAGGATGTATCATTCCTCCCCTTGAACAAGATCCATGTTCTCAAGGATAAGAGTTGGAAAATGATTGATAATTACTCAACCAACTCCCACCCTATTTTCCTCTTCTTTGTTGCCATCCTCCTCATTCAATTCAATCATTAAGAACATTGGCTTTAAAGTGTGTAACGCTCTTCACAATTAAAACAACAAGTCCTTCCTTCTTCTTTTTAATTTGAATAAAGATTATCAAACACTTTTTTTAGAGAGTGTATGTATTATACATATTTTTTTAAAAAAATATATAATTTAATAAAAAAAATATACGATGAATAATAATAAAAAGAATGTAAAAATGATGTGAAAAAAAAATGAGTAAGGAAATGAGAGTTATTTTAATTTGCATTTCCTCCCACATAAGCTTCTTGGGTGGTGGCTTGTGAACATTATTATCATCAAGACTTGATGAAAGCACTTCTAGCTCTCTTCTTTCTTAATACATCGGATTGACTTGATCATTTTTCATTCTAACATAGTCAACGACTTCCCTTAACATTTTGGGCTTCCACATTCACACCTCTCCCGCTAGTTCTTGGTCCAATCCTTCAACAAAAGCTCCAATAAAGAGCATTTTGGGACTAACCTGACACTCTATTGGCTAATTTTTTAATTTAATTTTCATAATTTTATATCAAATAATACATACATTTTTTTATATATTTTATTTAATATTATTTATTATATATATTTTTTTAATCACTTTTTCTCATTAAATCTGACGTTATTAAAAAAAATGTCAATAATATTTATACTTTTTTTAAGAATATAAGATGATCTTTTTACTTCTCAATTTTCTTCTAGTAGCCTTGAAATGATTCGGTTTGCTTGACTTGTGTCAATGCCTCGTCATAATCTTCAAAATTGGCAAGCCCAAACTAAGAGAGCAACTCCTTCTCAAAGTCTTCCAAAGTTATGAGTATATTCTCATCCTTGCACGTTCTTTGTAGCCATTGATTGGCTTCTCCCTCCATGTGAAATAATGAAGCCAAGGCAAGTCGTTGTTCTGGTGGCGTGGCTTGTTATTGGAAGAATTGTTGCACGCGATGGAACCATTCTGTTGGTTATAGCTCAAAAAATCCACCGCAGCAAGAACCTCTTCGAACTTGGTTTCGATCTTCATGTCCAGTTCCTGAAGTTTCTCCTCCACCAAGTTCATCCTTTTCTACTAATGTCTCGATTCTTTCTTTTTGTGAAGACATCTAGATCAGAAATCTCTGATACCAACTGATACACACTTGAAATAAGAAGTGAATAATTTTATTAATTTTCTGTTGCTTTACATCACGCCAGCCATTCCCCATAAATACTACTGAGACTAACAAACGATAAGTCCAAGATAAATACTACTATACTAAGACTAACTAACAAGGATTATTAGATAAATCTTACTACTAATGATAAATAATTCAAAGATAACCTGATAAGATAAGAATCTAACAAAAGATAACAACAACATATCTTAAGTAACAATAATATATCCTAAGTAAATAATAATAATAAGATAAGGATAAGGATTATCATACTCAAATATTTACAAGGTTAGTTAGAAACAAAATTAACTGTTGTTGTTTTTTTTTTAATCTGATAATTGTTGTTTTCATTTTTATATTTTCATCTAAGATATATAACAAGAAAAAAGATGCTATAAAAATAAATATTAAATTTGAGTTTAATTTTGATACATTTGTAAAACTTTTTTATATCATCATTTAATCTTATCCTAATGACTCATTTAATGAATTTAAATATGTTAACAATTATATGAGGTGTTAAATCTATTAAATATGTGTGACAATATATCATTGAATACAAATGTAAAACTTTTTTACACTTGATAGTGTTTCAAAATTAAATTATTTTTTTAAAAATCTTAATATATTAAAATTTTGTACATTTTCATTTAATAATTTATTCATTAAAAAATAAAATTTAAGAGAATTGTTACACTAATTATATAAAAAGGCGTAGCATTATTCATTATTAAGAGATATTAATATTGAGAAATGTTAAATCATCTTAAAACTTCAGACATGCTGAATGAAGAAAATTTTAATAATAAAATATCAAAAGCTTTTAAATTTTCTTTATAATATTTTTCTTTTCATTTATAAATAATTATGATAATTTTTTCATGAAGTCTAAAATTACGTTGTCTTTATCTTATTAATAACTGGATATTTTTAGTCTTTTATCTCATTAGTGGTTAAATTATATATTGTAATTTTTGTAAAATACAATATATTAAATATTTTTAATAAGTCTTAATATTCAAACTTAATTATTTATTACATTACCAATTCTTAAAATAGATAATTTTATTGTAGACTTTAGTCTACACAACTTATGTAGATGGGATTAATAAAAACTGATATATCACTGTTGCTTATTAATGATGTATTAAAACTAACACAACAAATTTGTTATTAGCTAAGCCTATTGAAGATCCTTGAAACATCATTATGTGATTATTAGAAAGTTGTAAAATTCCCAAAACCAAATAGTTTAATTTGAGTTGTGTGAATGAGAAATTATAAATTATACTGGTGAATATATTTAACAAAATTTCTAATTACTTAAAATGAAAATATGAATTAACTTTTAGGTTATCAAGATATTAAATATTTGTTTCTTTTTATTTAATTGAATATGTTTAAGAGGTATTAGCATTACTATGAGCTAAAGAGAGTGGTGGTCTGGTGGACGTGGACCTTCTAATGGGTAGTAGGGGTGTAAATCAGTTCGGGTAACTTGACCAACCCGATCAATCCGAACCGAACCAATAAGATTGGTTTGGTTTAGTTTGGATATTTTGATCGGTTCGGATAAAATCCGAACCAATGAAGAATTGATTGGTTCGGGTCTCGGATTTTAAAATCTCAACCCGAACCCGAACCAAACCAAACCAGTATTTATTTATTTTTTTTGTAATTTACGGTAACTGACGTAGCTTTTTTGGTTATTCTCTGAGTCTTGCTCAGATTTCATTTCACTGAAGCTCATCTTGCTCAAACTCAAACTCAAACTCGATTCTGCCTCACCGAAGCTCGCCGTCCGCCGTTTGATTCTGCCACACCGAAGCTTGTCGTCCACTCCGCCATAGCTTAGGGCCAGATCTGTTCCGTCACAACTCACCCACCACCGTGCCGCGCCAGATCTGGTTTAGCTCTGAGGATAAATATAAATTTTGCAATTTAATCTCTCTCTAGATTTATCCTTTTCTTACTCTGAACCACAATGGCGAAAATGCTTCTTCTGCAACTTCGTCTACTGCTGTTGCTTCTTCTTCTTAAACAACGGTGTTGTTTTGCAGCTCCTCTGCCAATATTCAACTTCTCATTCTCCACTTTGTGACTCATCTTCTCTTCCGCCTACATTTTGAATCCCCTGGATCCGTTGAACTTCTTCTTACGCCCACCGACTCAACTCAGGTGCATTTTGCCTTTTCCTTTCACTTCTTACATCCTTATTCTTCTTTTGTCCTTGATCTTCAGTTATTTTGTAAAGTCATGGTGAGATTGTTTGTGGTGAATCTGGAGGGGAAGATCTACAGCTGCAAACACTGCCCCACCCATCTAGCGCTCTGCGAAGACATCGTCTCCAAGATTCCATTTTTATCCCTTACCCACTTTTGTCGACTCAATAATTTTTCTAGGTCTCTAACATTTTTGGTAGATTTTTATCCTCGTGTTGTTAATTCATCTGTTATACATGATTTTGTGCTATGTAATGTGATGTGAGTAGCCAATGTAATCTCTGTTATATGTAGAAACATTCACAGTCTGTGATATTCATACGGAGTTCTGTTATTAAGGATGGATAATGTTGGTACGTTACGCTTACGTGATTCCAATTTGATCAGAGTCGGTTACTTGAAGGTGATGAGGATTTTGTGCTTCTTTTCCATTATTGCTTTGTGGTTGCTTAATGTGCTCAGCTTAGAACATGTGTGCTTTTCTTTAGAAGCTTAGAAATGCTTGTTGCTTCTTGTATCATGCTTGTCACGGTGTCAAACGTTTTATTTACCTACTTATACTCCACAAGCCATGAAGATCATTTTTGGATTATTTTTCATGAGTATGTGTTTATTCTTGTTTATCATTTCTAGCGGTAGATGGAATGAATTGCTTATCGAGGTATGGTTTTCCTTTCTTATCTACTTCTGAAACTACAACTCTATGCTGCATGTTTTCTGATAGTTACTTTTCTAAAAAAAGGGGGGATCTGGCTTTCTTTATATGGAGAGAAGTTAGATGTCCTCTAGATAATTTGCCTTCTGTTGTGACATGGTTAGTTCAATGTATTTCACAGAGAAACTGTGGATATCCATGTTATTCTGAATTTGATATTTTCATACTTTTGTGAATATAAGATCTGCAAGTAAAGTAGCTTAGTTTTAGGCCTCCTTGCCTCTTTACATGCGGAAGAGTGCTCCTACAAGTAACATTGTTGTTCTTCTCAGGTAGAATTTGTACCGTATTTATTATTTAAAATTTTAGATACATTATGTGCACCTTTATATATTACATATATAGTTGTTTAGCTAATTTTTATGTTAAAAAAAATAATGATCAATCCGATCACCCGAACCAAACCAAACCATAGATGTTTGGTTCGGTTCGGATTTGACTATCAAAAAATAAGAAAATTGAACCAAACCAAACTAATTGATTTTGATTGGTTCGAATTTATTTTTCTCCAAAACTCGAACCAAACCACCCACTTACACCCCTAATGAGTAGGGGGCGCTAGCCTCTCAAGTTTTTTATTCCTCCACAATCATAAAGTTCCTAAATCTCATATATATTTAATTTTTCTTAAACTTTCTTTGGATTTGCCACTTACGAAAGGTAAATTCAAACTCCTCTCTATGAATTTGTCCAATAATTTTTTAAAATAAGGATATTTAATATTTTTAAATGTTGAAATTTTAAATAATTTTAATTTTTATTTAATATTTTTATTTTAAATAATAATTTTTTTTACTTGATTATTTTTTTACAGCTTTTACTTGATTGATAAAAATAGAGGTGACAAAACGGGTTCAACCCGTTGACTTGGCCCGCCAACCCGCTATTTTTTTACGGGTTGGGTTGAAGATTTCAATTCATTTTTTATTTCCAACCCGCATAACTTGCCCCGCATAACCCGCTGGTTAAGCGGGACGGGTGTGGGTTGATCCGTTGGGTTGAGTTTTTTTAAAAAGTGTTACAACTTAGTCATATTATTTGTGTTTGTGATATTTTTATGGGTATTTACACTAAATTTATTTTATTTATTTTATTTTTTTAATCTCTATAAATTATAATTTTTCTATTTTTAAATTTTTATGATTTTTTTATTATTTTTTTATACATTTTGTTTTATTTTTTAAGATCAACTCACTTACTTTTTTTTATTTTTTTTACGCAGGTCAACCCGCCAACCCGTCTTAAAAGCGGGATGGGTTAATTTCTTTCAACCCATTTTTCAAAGTGAAGCTAACCCGCCCGCCCGTATTTTTACGGGTTGAATGTGGAAATGAAGATTTGAGACGAACAGTTAACTCATTTTACTACCTCTAATTAAAAAGTAAATTTTGCATTAATAGTACGAAATGACATTGAGTTATTAAAATGAATGTCTTATATTTTATAAATAATTTTTATATTTTTATATCAAATAATATATATATATTATTTTATATTTTATTTAATATTATTTATTATATATATATATTTTATTATTTTTTTATTTAATTATATTACTTAAAAAATATAAATAATACATATATTATTAAAAATAATATACAATTATCTTTTTCCTTTCACAAGTAACAAGTAATGGGCTTCACGGGAATGTAGGAAATGAAAAGTCCAAGGATAATGGCGTAACTTGAGACTTTAGAGAGCGTCACAGCCGTCACTCACTCGAGAAATTGTTGCTTGAATTGAAGTATTATATTCCACTAAGTTCGTAACACAACACTAAATAACTAAGTATGCAGTTAAATTGAAGAACAACAGTAATAGTCTTTTTTTTATTGAGTGTGGCCGATTGATGAATTAAATGATTTCATTGTATTATGTAATAAATATATTTTCATAAAGACTATTTAATTGATCTGTCGTTAAATTAAGTATAAAATATTATTTAATTAGGTTTAAATAATTATAAAACTATCCAAAATATTATTCTTAAAGTATATATCTAAATATTTTTTCCACTCACCGACAGTTGATTTATCACGAGAGGTCTCTCATTTGATGATGGACACCACACCAGCACACTCAAAACAAAACTTATCCAATTTGCACGTGAACTTGACAATTATACCCCGACTGGCAGATACTGACCCTGTCCCACCCTACATTAGGCAAATTTAAACTTGCCCCACTACTCGGATTTGGCTTAGTGGTAATATGTTAAGTCCGGTGTGAATTTTCCTGATGAAGTTTCAGATTTGAACTTTATATGTGAAAAGAAATGATCCGTCATTTTTCTATGTTGCTCTCAGTCCCAAAGTAATAACACACTTTACCATCATTTTTAATACAAAAAAAAAAAACTTACCCCACTACGAGACTGGCTGAGGTGAGTATGGATCAATCTGCCCCGTACCTAAATACATTAACATTATTATTATTATTATTATTATATAAGAACATTATGATTATTTTAGTTATTAACAAAGTTAATTATATTAATTATTTTTCATAATTATTAATATATTTTTAAATTTATATAAAATACTTCATTAATTTTTAGATAATAACTAATTATTATATTGTTTCTGGTGTTTTTTGGTCAAGACCAAATCTAACAAGCAAATAATAAAAAATCAGGTGAATGTAAGTTTCAAGTTACGCGATAATCTCGTATCAAAATTTCAAAAGATTTATCTATTTGATAGTATAAATATGACAAATTCAATTTCACAGAATATGACAAATATCTGTCAAACAAAAATTATGAAACAAGAATGTGAGTACGTGAAAATAAAGAAAAGTATGTAAAGTGCAGAATGTATAAAGTACAAGGAAGATAAAGTACAAAAAAGTTTAAATGTGCATAATAGTAAAGAACGTAAATTTAAAGTATAGAAACTTTAAATGTGTAGAATAATAAAGAACGTGAATTTAAAGTGCAGGAAAAGCAAATGAAATTGAAGAACAAATGCAGAAATGTAAAAGGATTGAATATAAATTGCATTGAAAGTAAAGAATGGAAGACATACTTGATGTGAATCCATATATTTGCTTGAGTGGGATGTTTAGGATTTTAATCAAATATTCAACTATTTGTACATCGTAGATCTTAATATTTATAGGTAAACTATAAAAATAATTGACTACTTTAAAACTTGACACGTAAGTGACAGTTATTTTTATTCTTAAGTCACATCTATAACAGTTATATTATATCTAAACTGAAATATTTAGACACAACTGCCTAATTTGACTTCAAAATAAGGACATTGACTCTTTTGAATACTCAACAACATCTTCTACCTTTTTCTTAACAAGTCAAATAGCAATTTCATCACTTTGTCATTTCTGCTGATCTTCTAGCATATTTGACAACTTTGTATAACTTGTTTTGTCAAAATTTACTTTCTAACAATTGTTTGTCGAACCACATCTTCTTGTCAAATCATAACTTGACACTTTCATTCTTCCATTTCCTTCGAAAGCTTTATACATCATTCGACAGAGCTTAGTTTTTTAGCCATTTTTGTCAAATGACATCCTCCTGTCAGCTTTTATTGTGTCAATTCGTAACTTAGCCATCTTCATTACCAAGTCATATCATAGCTGACATCTTTTGTCATTTTTTTTATATCATTTTGTCAAAAAATAACCTTATTTGTACATGAAAATTTTCTCTGTCGAATTTAAATTTAAAATTTATCCCTCAACATATATAAATTTAATTTAAAATATTCATATATATATATATATATAATCAGTTTATATCAATATAATTTTTTTCTTATATTTATTTTTAACTATTAATTTTTATTTTTATTTAATAATTAATATTATTTTATTAAAAATAATTATTAAATAAAAATTAATTTAACAATTAAAAATTTATATAAAAAATTTATATTAATATAAATTGATATTTCTTCGTACATATAAAATAATAACAAAACAAATGTAAATTTTGATATTTTTCTTTTATGGTGAATATAAGTTAAACTCTAAAGATGAAAGGTGTCGTCAGATTGATAGAAAATCCGCACCTATCTATCCCATTACCGAGCCTAAATTTATTTTACATTCCGCACTACACCTCAAGGGAATGTAACTCCACCGACAATCTCTATTAAAAAAAGAGTTACATTATCTTTATATTCTAATTTTACGTCCAATTCTTACACTTCTATTATGAAGCAATGTTTTAAAATTCAAATTAAAAATCAAACTGATGAATTTTTTAGGTCATAATTTAATTAATTTAATCAACTAAATTTATAATTAAATTAGATATTATTCAAATTAAAAATATAATTAATTTATAATTAAACTGATCAATTCAATTTAATTTTTAAAATACTAATTTGGATAATAAAAAAGAGAAAAAAAGTACAAAAAAGTTTATCTCACTCCATTTTTTTTTCCAAAAAGGAAAGTATAGGAGTCTAGTGTAAAACGTAATTGTAAGAATAACATAACTCTGAAAAAAATATCCATAATCATGCTATTGCCTTTCCAATAAAGATAGTTCCTTCTAAAATTACATTTTTTGTCAAACAAGCGAGGGGTTGTGCCTTACAACAACTGCAAATCCTAATTAATGTTTGGGTAATACAATGGAAACACAATTAGTTAGAATATTATTAGCAGCAATTCGTTATCGCTGGCTAGCTGGCTACGCGTCTGCGAATGGATTCCATTGGAAGGAAGGAACTCGATTATGAATGATGTCTGCAACAAAGAATAAAGTCTTTTCCTTTTAGTTTGATTTTGAGAAATTACATAAAACGAGGAAAGAAAAGAATTCCATTTTTTTTTAAAAAACAAAAACAACAAAATGAATAATAAAAAAATAAAATAAAAGAGAGAGAGAGAGAGAATCTAGTGGGCTTTGAGCTGTGATATAGCTGTCCTTCTGATCAATTATTTCAAGCCCACTCATATACACACAGCTCCAACATCCCTTCAAAGAAAAACCCTCTCTCTCCCACCTCCTCCTTTTTTCTCTTCTCAGCCACCATCCTCCACAGCCGCATTTTCCTCAGATCTCAAGCTATACATTTGTACCAGAAATAGAAGGAGGAGGGGTTGCAACTTGCACCCAAGTCTGAAGATACTAAAAGAAGTAGCACTTGGTATATCAGATGCCTCATGTGAGATGAAGAAGGAAGCATACTCCTCCCATCTTTCACTCCTCATTGCCTTGTTTCTAGGCACATTCTCCCTCTGTGCCTCCCACCAAGTCCCCATCAACTCCAATGGAGCCCTCACCGACGCCGAAGCCATGTACATCAAGCAACGCCAGCTTCTCTATTACAAGGACGAGTTCGGTGACAGAGGAGAGAATGTCACGGTAGACCCATCTCTCGTTTTTGAGAACGACCGTATTAGAAATGCTTACATAGCCTTGCAAGCTTGGAAGCAAGCCATTCTGTCGGATCCCCAGAACTTCACGTCCAATTGGTTCGGATCCAACGTGTGCAACTACAGCGGGGTGTACTGTGCACGCGCACTTGACAACCCCAAGATCCGCACCGTCGCCGGCATTGATCTCAACCACGGCGACATTGCGGGCTACTTGCCCGAAGAACTTGGCCTGCTGGTGGATCTCGCATTGTTCCACATCAACTCCAACAGGTTCTGTGGCACTGTGCCTCACAAGTTTGAAAGGTTGAAGCTTCTCTACGAACTGGATCTCAGTAACAACTGGTTCGCGGGGAAGTTTCCAGAAGTTGTTCTGAAGCTTCCCACGCTTAAGTTCTTGGATCTCAGGTTCAACGACTTCGAAGGGACGGTACCTAGAGAGCTTTTTGACAAAGATCTTGATGCAATCTTCATCAACGACAACCGTTTCGTTTTCGATCTCCCTGACAATTTCGGTAACTCGCCGGTCTCCGTCATCGTTCTCGCCAACAACAGGTTCCACGGCTGCATTCCGGCGAGCCTGGGAAACATGTCAAACTTGAACGAGATTATTCTGATGAACAATGCGTTTCGTTCGTGCTTGCCTTCGGAGATTGGGTTGCTGAAGAACTTGACGGTGTTCGATGTGAGCTTTAATCAGTTGCTGGGTCCTTTGCCGGAGGCTATTGGAGGAGCGGTGAGTCTTGAGCAGTTGAATGTGGCTCATAATTTACTGTCTGGGAAGATTCCGGCGAGCATTTGTATGCTACCGAATCTGAAGAACTTTACGTATTCGTATAACTTCTTCACGGGTGAACCGCCGGCGTGTCTGGGGTTGGCGTCGTTTGATGACAAGATGAACTGCTTGCCGGCGAGGCCGTTGCAGAGGTCTGCGGCACAATGTAAGTCGTTCTTGTCTAAGCCTGTTGATTGTAACTCGTTTAAATGTAAACCATTTGTTCCTTCACCTTCGCCTCCTGTAGTGGTGGTTCCTTCACCACCACCATCACCTGTAGTCGTACCTTCACCTTCTCCACCACCGCTGTCACCGGTGTATTCTCCACCACCGACGCCCCCGGGGTATTCACCACCTGGTTATACTCCACAATCTCCTCCACCACCACCATCGCCGCCGGTGTCTGGTCCTCCACCGCCGCCACCACCAGTTTACTCTCCACCACCTCCTTCCTCACCACCACCGGTCTATTCTCTACCACCTCCTCCACCTTCACCATTGCCTCCTCCGTCACCCTCGCCAGCACCTCCTGTGGTATCGCCACCTCTACCATCGCCCTCACCTACTCCAATGCCACCATATTGTGTCCAGTCTCCACCACCGCCACCACCGGTTCCTATGTTCTCCCCACCACCACCATCGCCTTACTATAGCTCACCGCCGCCACCACCACCTCCTACTCATTCGCCTCCACCACCCCCGCCACCTGTTTATCCCTATTTATCACCGCCACCTCCTCCCCGGTTCATTCACCACCCCCACCATCCCCATCACCACCACCTTGTGAAGAGCATTCACCCCGCCGCCACCATCACCTTCTCCCACACCTTACCTGCCACCACCATCCCCCTCTCCCCCGTCACCACCTGTCTATGTTTCTCCACCTCCACCAGTTCAATATAGTTCCCCACCACCACCACCTCCACCAGTTCATTATATATCACCACCACCTCCCCTGTTCAATATAGTTCCCCGCCGCCGCCGCCACCAGTTTACCATTCTCCAACACCAGCATCTCCGCCTCCATGCGAAACACCACCCTCTCTTCCGTCTCCACCTCCACCAGTTGTATACGGAAACCCACCACCTGCCCCTGTATATGAAGGGCCATTGCCACCTATCTTTGGAGTCTCATACGCATCGCCTCCACCACCACCTTTCTATTGATTCTTTTGAGAAGTTTTCTCCTCTAACCTTTCCCTCTATAAATAAACCCAAGTCACAGTTTTTATTATTGCGGCCATTTCTTCTGTAGCACCCTCGTCAATTATGCGACTCTCGTTGCTTATGGAGGAAGGAAAACTAGACAAGAGAATGACAAGAATTTGTGCTTGGCAGCATTTGTTCTTATATTTAGATTGAATATAATTTGTTGTCAAAAGAAACAAAGAAGAGGTTGCAGTAGAGTGGGGGTAAGAGGAGAAAGCCTCTCCATATTGTTTTGAATTGCTATGAATATTCTGAGTTGTGAAATAAAAATGGCAGAGAAAGAGTAGGTTGCAGAGAAAAATGTATGTATAGGGATGAATTCGAGACCATAATTCATGGCTGCAAAGACAGTAGCAGTTGCACTTTCTGCTGCTGCTGCTGGTTGTTTGTGAGGTTTATTGTTATTGTCTCTCTTATATCATACTTTCCGTTTTACTTTTGTTTCTTTTGCTTTCCAATTTATTTATAGTATAATTTATGAACATTTCACTTGTATTGATTTTCTGAATTCAGATAATTCCGTTCTCTTATCAGCTTCTCAAGTCTGTTTCTGCTTTGAGATTATTGATTTGAATGCTTTTCTTCACTTGCCCAGCAATCTGCATTAGTGTTCTTCATTTATGATTCCATATCTTTTTGGAATTATACTAGGCAGATTATAATTTTTAACTATCTTAATGATAGATGGTATGATATAAATTTTCTTTCTCCCATGATTCTTATATGCTTCTTTGCCCACCATTCAAATGGATAATCAATCTAATCTGCTTTTGGACATGCCTCCATTGTGGGGGGAACTCCCACCACTTCATTTGTGTGTGTGATTTTAGCAATTTCTTCCTTTCCATTGGGGAGTTGCTTGGGACTCTTATGAGTATGGTATTCAATTGAGTTTTATTTATAGGCATTGCTATTTCCCACGAAAACATTTTCGTGAGTTAATACATGAATGTGTTAATTAATGGAATTTAAACTATTCACGTGATATTGACATTTAGGAGAGGTAATAAAACGCAGTCTTTGCAATGCAGTCTCTGCATTCTTGTGACGTTACATTTAGGAGAGGTAATAAAACGCAGTCTTTGCAATGCAGTCTCTGCATTCTTGTGACGTTTCGCGAAAATATTTTTGTGTGAAACAGCATTATTCTTTTTAATTTAAGTGAAATACAACTACATTTGTTTAAATTATCTTCTCAATCTATTAATACTCTTTTATTAATAAAGTTTAAAAAAATTTAATATCTTCTTTATTTTTTAAAATAATCGATAAAATGAAACAATTTTTTTTATAAAAAATGGTAAATATTATGAACCAAAGAGTGTAATTATTCGTTTCACGATAAACTATCAAATATGATTAATATTTAATTTAAAAAATATTATTTTACAATTCATCATAATTATCAAACTCACTCAAAATAATAAAAATGAATGAATACTAGAGCAATGCTCTAACCATCGTCTTTGAAAGGACTTATTGCCAAATTATTATTATTATTATTATTATTATTATTATTATTATTATTATTATTATTATTTATACAATTCGAGCTTCTAACTCCTTTACGTGCAAAAATGAATGAAACATACGTGGAAAGGATATAGGGCGTCAATAAGATGAGAATCATTATCCTTTTCTTAATGTTTCTCACCGAATAATTAAGTTAGATTTAGATTTAGGGCTTTGTCTAATATATACTCTAGGTGTATGATACTCTTTTTAATAACAACTATAGATTTATGTTTAAAATATATGAGTGGTTAGATTTGATGACTTGTAATTTATAAAATTGGTTACATTTATTATTTTCCTCTCCTTTCCTTCCTCTATCAGTCCCAACAATCGAGTCACTACTCCAACTGCCGTAAGAGCCACCACTCCAACCACCAAACCCAACACCCTCGTCGCTAACCCCCCAACACCCATCTCTGCCGTCCAACTCAACTCCACCATCACACCCCTTCATAACCATCACCATCTTCCTCCAAGCTTCCAAAACCATGACCACCACTCTTCAACCTTCACCCACACCACCACTTCATCATCACCATCTCCACCATCACCACAACCCAGCTACAAGCAACCGTATTGATCCTCCACTGTGACCTCTGCACACGAACTAGAACCACCATTGTGACCAGCCACTAGATCCAGCTTCACCCCGTCCACAGAAGTTGTGTTGCTACCATCCATACGCAGACTTGCAACTCGCAAACAACAGTCACACACGCAATGAGCCCTCCACGCGTAGAACCGCGACCAACCACCAGTTGTGACGACTCACCACTAACCAGATCCCTGAGTCTAGTCGTCGTCAACTGTGTTCATCAGCCTAGATCCGTGAGTAGAACCACCGTGACCTGCGAACTGTGGGCCGCCACCTAGCCGTTCCGTCGAACCAAATTCGGCCAGATCCGCGAGTCTGTGCCAACCCGTGTTCAGCTCACTGCATACCGTCGCATGAACCACTACGATCCGTGTCGCACCGCGCCTAGCTGTCGCTCGCGCCGTCCTACACCCCTGATCTAGCCAAACATAACTTATATTTGGCCACCACAAATTGGCCATCGGTCATTAACCTTTGTCGTCGTCTACCGTGACCAACAATCCAAAATCACCCGACAGAAGGGGAGGAGATGGTGGAAGAGAGAGAAGATGAATGTAATAAAAAAAATATAAAACTAAAAAGAAATCAAATAATCAATTAAAAATCAGGTATGTGATACATTAACCCTTTGTTTGTTTCAAGGAAAATGAGTGGAAAGAAAATGGGAAAGAGAAAATGGTAAGAATATTCCATTTTTTTCTCTTGTTTTTGCGATGAGAGAAAATAGAGAAGAGAGAAAATTTACTAGTGGGACCCACGTTTTCAGTTTTCTCTCCTCTGGTGAGGAGAAAATGGAAGAGAATATGTAATAATACATAAAATGACTATTTTACCCCTACAGTCATAATGATTACCCAAAACCCTCCTTCTTTTTCTTCCTCTTCCCGTTCGTGTGCGGCACGAGCGGCGGCTACTGGTTCGCCGGTGGTGGGGGGTGTGTGAGGTCGCCACCGCCGCGGCTGGCCGCCTCACGTCCGACCCGACACCGCTCCTCGCACTACGCGGCCGCCGTCTCACGTCCGAACTTATCCGCGTCGCGTCGCACGACTACGACGCATAACGTCGCGTCGACGGCTCCTCGCAGCGTCGCGTCGCATGGCTACTCGCGCACCGCTTGCCACCGTGCCGCCGCACGCCGCCGCGCCGCATATGCCGCCATGCCATGGCCACCATGCCCGCGCACGCGTCGCCGGGTCACTGGGATGTGGGGTGGGGAAGGGAAAGTTGGGGGGGGGGGGGGAGGGGAAGGGGAAGGAGGGGGGGAACGTGGAGTTTTTTTATATTAAAATATATTTAATAAAATTTGATATAAATATTATATAATTATAAATAATAATAAAAATTATTAAATAAATAACTTCAAATCATATTTGTATAATTTAGTGTTATTAAATTAAAATTTTGTAATTAATATTTACTATAAAATTATTTTTTAAAAAATTTATAATAAAATGTTTATAGATTAAAATAAAATTAATTTTTGTTTGTAATTAATTAATTATGATAAAGATATATATGTTATTTTATATAATTATATTTTTTTCATTTCTCATTTTATATAATTATAAAATGTATTTATTTACTTAATATAATTTTAAAAATATTTAATTAAAAATATAAAAAATATAATTATATATTTATATTTCATTATACATTTGATAAAGATAAATGCTGTGTCATTTTATATAATTATATATTATATTCTCTTATTCTTTTATTCAACTCTTATTTTCTTTGTTTTCTTTTTCTCTTTATCCAAATAATAAGAGAAAAAATATATTTTTCTCTTTATTTTTTCTCTTTTCATTTTCTCTTTTTTCATTTTCTCTTCTCATCCAAACAAAGCATAAAATTTGAGAAGAAGTATAATAACACTAAAACTTGAGAAGAAGTATAATAATATCCGCGCTTTGTCAAAGAATATGCTAGCAGTTTTGAAATGGTCCTTGATCGCCGATCGAGGCCCCCACCAGAATCTACAGGTCCCGATTCAGATCATGATGGTGGGGCCTGAATAGACATCCCAAGAACCATTGGCACCTGCGAGGGTCATTTTATTAATGAAGCCAATTTTTTTTTTTCCATTTGATTAATAATATTGTTTTAAGATTACCCCTCCATGTGCAAACTTTCATCTTAGTTTTGAGATTTGAATTCAAATCTGCTTACTTCGCGCACACACATTTCCCCATTGGATTGTAGACATTAGCACTGTACTATTAGGCATGTGAAAAGCACAGTTAGGTGTAGACGTCTTTCACATTATGGCATTATGCCTCTTTATTTCGCTTTTTCACTTGACAAGCTTGATTATGAACTCCAATTTAACTACAGCCACGGAACTCTTTTACAAGACCCTGCATGTCTGCAGTAAAACTTGGTTGGTCGCCAATGACAGATTTAGAAAATTTAAATTTAGTAGGTGGGAGCAAAAATAATATATAATATAAAAAAATTTAAATAAAAAATATATTAATATAAAGTGATAAAAAATTAATTTATAATTATTTTTTTATGATATAAATAATTTTTTTATTAATATTATTAAATATTTTTTTATTTATATATATATGAATGATATTGACATTTATACATGTAATATAATTTAAAAAAATATTATAAAAATTTTAATTTCTCTTATAATAAATTTATTTATTTATACATGGACAAAGTTAAAAATGTAAAAGAGAAAAAAAATTAAATTATTATTATAAATAATAAAAAAATTTCTTAAAGTTAGTGGGGCATGAGTCCCCACTATATATACCATGGGTCCGTCCCTCGTGGTCACCATGTTTGTATCTTTTCCAAAGGCTTCTGCTTTTAAGAGTTGTGCCTCTTCTGTGTTACCCATTTAGCAATTTTTTCCTTTCTCGGTTATTGGTCACTGAAACTAGTCTCATACAAATTAGGCAAGAAGAAACTCGGTGAATCATTAGGCTTTTGCTGTTGCCAACTCAAATGAGGCTGTTATTTGAAGCTGGACACTTCGAAGACCAATGTGAAAAATTCTTCTTTGATCGAGAGAAACTTTAGCCCAAGTAATTAAGGGTACTCTTTCAAAAGGGCCCTACAATTACCAGAAGCATCAGGTTCCGTATAATTCTCAGGATGCATATGGAATTGACAACCCAAACAGGGGTCAATGTTTGCTTCTCACCAAGTCCCATTCTGGAATACAATTGGCACAAGTGCTCCCAGTTTTCATGGGACCTCTTCTACAAAGAAAGTTTCCACTTCCCATGGTACAATGTAATCTTGGGTACATTTATGCTAGACCCTTTGCTCAAAGGTTTAATGATGGACTTTTGATTTTACCTCTGTTAATATTTTTTTTTAAAATTTTACATGAAAACAATTATACTATCTATATTTGTACATGGAGGTCTTTCTCAAGTAAGAAGACTAAGAAGAGCAAAGAACAAAGTCTTCGACGACGTTGGCAGACAACGGGCTGGTGGCAATGGAGATTAGCGCAATAGTATGTGGCACTGACTCATGGTTTTCGCGATGTTTTGGGCGGAAGACGGCGCAAATCTGATATGTAGAGGGGGCGTAGTTGTGCGATTCCAGCGACGACATCTGGCGGTGCAACTTGCAGTGGAGGACGACAGAGATGGGCGGATCTGCGACAAGGTAGGCGGACTGGTGCACGATGGAGATGACGCGAATATGGTGGTGACATATGGCAGCTTCCATTGCGAGGCTCTGTTGCTGTTGTAGCCAAGTCCCATGCTTGCGTTTTCGAGTTGAAGGAGGAACAGTCTGCTGTTGGGGTAAATCTGTTGAAAATTCAAGTGTGAGTATTGAAATCTCACATTGGTAAAGAATTGACATGTTGAAGACTATATAAGTGGAAAAGATCCATAGACCTAATGCCTTAAGATTTTGGATCAATATGTGGTGTTAAACTCATTTATGTGGTTCTTCACTTAGCTCATTGATAGAGATTTTTCCTACTATTGGGCTCCTCCTATGACCCAACAAGTGGTATCAGAGCCGATAGTTTGGCTTGGACAAATATTGGCGTCGATGACGGTGGTTGGTAAATCCATGTGAAGGGTCCCTTGTGTCGAAAGTCTTCATAGCGATGTAGAGGCTAGGTGGCGTGTTCCGGTGTAGATAATGGACAACGGCGGTACAAGTATGAAGAAGAGCATGTGTAGCCCGATCTGGAGGAAATGAGGCTCTTGAATGTGGACTGAACTCTTTTGATGACATCGTCAAATACTTGAAAGGTTTCTACTTGAGGGAAAGTGACCGTGTGTGAATGACTCACACTTGAGGGGGAGAATATTAAAAAATCAAATGTGAGTGTTGAAGTCTTCATTGGTAAATCATTGATGCCTTAAGATTTTGGATCAAGATGTGGTGTCAAGTTCATTTATGTGGTTCTTCACTTAACTCATTGATGGAGATTTTCCCTACTATTGGGCTCCCCTATGACCCAACAAGTGGTATCAGAGCCGATGGTTCGGCTTGGACAAGTATTAGTGTGAATGACGGTGGTTGGTAAATCCATGTGAAGGGTCCCTTGTGTCGAAAGTCTTCATAGCAATGTGGAGGCTAGGCGACGTGTTCCGGTGTAGATAATGGACGACGACGGTACAAGTATGAAGAAGAGCGTGTGTAGCCCGATCTCGAGGAAATGAGGCTCCTGAATGTGGGCTGGACTCTTTTGATGACATCATCAAATACTTAAAAGGCTTCTGCTTGAGGGAGAGTGACCGTATGTGAATGACTCACACTTGAGGGGGAGAATGTTAAAAATTGAAGTGTGAGTGTTGAAGTCTCACATTGGTAAAGAATGGGCAAGTTGAGTGCTATATAAGTAGAAAAGACTCATAAACCTAATACCTTAAGGCTTTAGGTCAAGATGTGATGTCAAGCTCATTTATGTGGTTCTTCACTTAACTCATTGATGAAGATATCCCTTACTAATGGGCTCCCCCTATGGCCCAACAAGAACAGTGATGAGGGGATCCTGTTTTCTTCATCCTCAACATCCACGATGCCATCATCGTCTTCCATGGCGACCAGCTTGTTGTCGTTCCTCTATACCACCACGACCTTTGACGACAAATCCAAAACCTTCACCGGAGTCGATGACTGGCTTGGGACCACGTGTTTCTCTTTTGACTCCACCATCCTCCTGCACACGGGCTGATCAAGTCGTGGAGATGCAGAAGTTGTGGTGTGTCGACGGTAATACAATCGAAAGGAGACGTGGAGGAGGGTAGGGATTATTTAGTTGTGATGCTAGTGTAAATAAGAGATTATTTTACAAATAGATTTGCACATAATATTATTTCTTTAAGAGATTATTATGTAATAATAAATTTTAATAAATTACTTGATTATTAGGTAACTAGTGATAAATTATAATTATTTATTTAATTTTTAATGCATCCAACAGCCTATTAAACAATGACCATGTATGGCCCCTAAATGTCAGCGTCTATGTTAAACGAGTCCCACCTTCATTCCTTTGCTTTTTTTCTTCGAGAGACACGGATTTGAATAGAATAAAGCAACTTTCCCTTCATATTAGGGAAAAGGAGAAGTGGCATCTAATAACTTTGTTTGCTCATATGAGAATAATATGCTTGCTATTTGCGCTTTAATAGATTCTTTGTTTAACTTGTTTGCGGTGCTCTCTCAAATAAGGGAGGGTTTTTTTTTTTTCAATTATGTTATTTGCATACTCATTTGTGCATACCATATATATCTACATATATATTGAACTTTTTTGGACAGTACATGTTTTTTATTCACGTACCAAATAACAGGTGAAAAGCATTCCCATTTCAAAGTGGTCTATTTGCAGAAGGCAGTGTTGGTTTTTTCTCAACAATGGAAACCAAAGCAAGTGAAATGAAAGTGCTATATACCTCGGCACCTCGCTGGCTTTGGTCTGTCAATTAATTCACCACACTTTGTATTAGGGGAAGAAAACGAGGGGAAAAAAAATAAAACCATACACCTTGCACTTGTCCTTGCAACCCTTGGATGAATGCAAAATTGGGAAAAGAAGCAAAGCAAGCAAGGCATATCCCACCACCAAAGGAATAGAGACCTATGAAAGGGGCCTAGTAGATAATATACACATGGCCTGTAATTAAGGGCTTTTCACATCCATCATGCAATCAAAATATGAGAAATTCTTAAATAGATTTTACCTATTTTATTATTTTTTAAATATATAATTTAAATATTAATATGTGTATAAATAATAATTTATATCTCTTTTTATTAAAGATATATAATTTATTCTTTCTCTTCTTTAAATAAAAAATTTAAAAATTCAACATGTTTAATTATAAATAATAATTTTTATTATATTTATTTATTTTTGAATAATTTATAAATTATTAATATTATATAGATATTTTATTTATAAACTTAATTTTTATTTTTATAAAACAATTGATTTTTTTTATTATGGTCTGATCGGCGGAGACATAGACATAAAATTTCGCGTGATTTTTTTTTAAAAAAATAAATAACCACACCAATTTTATTTAAATTTAGGGGAAAATAAGAAATCGGACGAGTCGGTTATGGTTAGGGGGTGGAAACTTAATAAAACCATACACCTTCCAGACCTTAAGTCTTGTCTTGAAACACTTGATAATCTCGAATTTAGTTATTTTACCCTTTTTAAAAGACTTTGCAATTATTTTATTTTTTTATAAAAGAAAAGAAAAACCAAATTGTGAAAATTTAATTTTGACTTGACAATTGGAATATCCCACCACCAAAGGAATTCAAAGACGACCAATGAAAATAAGGGAGTTTTTAATTAAGGAAAATATTTCTTTGAAAAGAAATTTTATTTAAAAACAAATTATACACAGGATTCAATGTAGATTAGACTACTCAATAAATCCATATGATCTAACAACATTAAAGATCATCCGCTATTCAATTAACATTATTGATCATTGCATTGATTAAATTATTATTATTATTATTTTATTTTTTTTTTATTTTTTATATTTTTTTACTATGCCCAAAATTATCTAACTGAATAACTTTAATTCCCTTCATTTTTTGTATTTTGTATTTTTTTTGTAATTTTTATTTTTTCTTATTTCGTTTTTGATATTTTTATCATTTTTATTATTTTTGACTCTTTGTGATTTTTGAATTATATATATATATATATATATATATATATATATAAATTAAATCTATACTTAACTTAATATTATAAAACCCTTAAAAATCAGACAAAACTAAACTCTAACCCAAATTTCAACTAAAAAAAGGAAAAGGAAATTGAACCCCAAAAAAAAAAAAAGAGATGACCTGAACCCAAAATAAAATGTAACCCCAAAAAAGAAGGATTTTAAAGAAGAAAAGGGAGGGACATATTCTGGGGAAAAGAAAACAAAAGAGGAGAAAGCTCGAAAAAACGAAAATGGAGAAAAGGGCAAACCACCCCGAACGGAGGATGGCGCGGAGCGAGATTCGCGGCTAAACGGATCTGGTTGTTCCGGTTTCGGTAAATAGTGGGTCGCGCGGATCCGCGGGTTACTGGGGTGGTTTTGGTGGAGCGTCGGGTTTGGCGAGCGGAGCGGTCTCGGTTTTAGCAAGCTAGTCTTTGACGGCGAGCCGGTGGTGTGTCGCGGACGGTGGGGAGCTCGGATCTGAGCGGCGGTTCGGCTAGGGGCTGCGGATGGCGTGGAGTTCGGGCGAGTCTGGTCTGGTGCTGGTGGAACAGATCCGGTGCAGAGCGCGGTGGTTCGCGGCTCTCACGGTGGAGTTCCGTTGCGAGAGTGTGGCTCTGCTACGGTGCCAGCTACGGCGGCTTGTGGATGGCAGGTTTCTGAACAGCGGCGCTGCTTTGGGCGGAACAGGGGACGGGGTGATGGTGGTGACGGTTCCGGTGACTGGTGCGGTTGGTACCGGGCTTCTGGTGAGGGACGATGTAGGCGCGGGTCGGAGCGGGGTGGAGCTGGTTACTGGAAAATGGTGGTTTAGGTTAATGATAAAGATGAATGAAGGTGGAGGTGGCAATGGAGGAGGGTTGAAAAATGGAGGAAGATGATGGTGTTTCTGGTGAGTCCCCTTGGTCGGGTGAGGGTGAGTTTTTTTTTTTTGAAGGTTTGTAGTGAGAATGATGAATAATGAATGTCCCAGAAAATGTTGTGAGTTGGTCTCTTCGTCCCCCCCCAGTCCTCCTTCGTTTTTTTACTTTGTAGACAGAAGCCCCTCTCTTTGTCCCTTCTTTTTCTCTATTCTGCTCTCCCCCTCTAATATCCTTGTTGAACCCGTCTTGTAAGCAGCAAAACTGTCACCCTTTCTTCCCCAGAAATTAGCTTAGGCAGCTAGAGCACTATAGTTACCATTTCCTTGTATAGTCTTTAAACTTGTCAACTTCTCTTGCTTGCCAGTCTCTGCATTTTTCCATTTTTGGTTGCTTTGAGCCTTGCAATTTGGTTGCAGCAGTAGCAACGTAACAAGCTACCTCCATTTCTCCTTTTTTTTTTTTAACGAAATCAGACTTCCTTTTTCTTTTCTTTTTCTTTTTTTTCAAAATAATAAAAACGAACATAAACACATTTTTTAAATTTTGGTGAAAATAAAATAAAATAAATAAAATAAAACAAACAAATAAAATACATGAGATAAAGAAATTAATCAAAGGATGTACACAAATATTTATTTATTTTTTTGTTATTTTTTCCGACAAAATTGAGTGTTTCATTAATTATTTAATATAAACAAATTTGTTTTTTAACGTGAATATAAAAAACTTGTTTAATATATATAAAAAGTATCATTTAATACGTTAAACATAAATAATAATTTTCATTTAGATATTATCTGAATTCGTTTAAGAAATGAACACGTTAAATATAAAGGGTTTATGTTTTATTTATTTATTTTAAATAAATTATGAATAGTTAATATTTTATGAGGTCTTTTTTTTTGTAAATGTAATTTTTATTTTATAAACTAATTAATTTTATTTTTTTATTTTTTTATCCATTCAAGAATTTCTCTTTATATGGGTAAAAAGACTAAAATATGACTCAGCCGAATTAAACATCCACGTATGTAATGCAATGCTTATAATATCTCATTTTGTTTGTTTCGTGTTTTTGGGTAAGCATTGAAAACACTCTCATCCCTTTAATTCGAACGGAATATAGGTACAATTAACCTCATTTTAAAGAGAAATTCTTGAATGGATAAAAAAGATAAAAATAAAAAGATAAAATTAATTAGTTTATAAAAAATAAAAATTACATTTACATGAAAAAAATCTCATAAAATATTAATTATTTATAATTTATTTAAATAATAAATAAATAAAATATGAACCCTTACTTATACTTAATGTGTTTAATTTTTCAAACGAATTTATATATATATTTAAATGAAAATTATTACTTATATTTAACTTGTTAAATGATACTTTTTATATATATTAAACAAGTTTTTTTATATTTACGTAAAAAAAAATTTGTTTATATTAAATGATAAAAAAATCAATTGTTTTATGAAAATAAAAATTAAGTTTACAAATAAAATATCTATATAATATTAATAATTTATAAATTATTAATAAATAAATAAATATAATAAAAATTATTATTTATGATTAAACATGTTAAATTTTTAAATTTTTTATTTAAAAAAAAAAATAAATTATATATCGTTAATGAAATATACATAAAAATTATTATTTATACACATATTAATATTTAAATAATATATCAAAAAAATAATGTAGTAGACATAATCCATTTAAAAATTTCTCTGAAAATATTGATGTTAAAAGTTGGTTGACTTGTCGTATAACCTCGACTCGGACATAACTACCATTCAATTAGGGCTCTAGAGACAGCCTGTGAATAGTGAAGCATATTTAATGCCATTTCATATGTTGCTCATGATATTGACCCCCATCGTCACTTTGAAAAGAACAGGCAAGTCTATGTTTCAAGAAAGAAAAAGAAGATGCTAATATCAAATCATCAAAAGGGAGAAAATCTCAAATTAACTGAGATTCACCCCTAACCTTTACAGATGCTCCATTGTTCCAAATCTTCCCTAACAATATGTTCCAGCTTTCTTTGGTTCTTATTACCGTCTGATTTTTAGAGATGATTCTAGATATGGCATCTTATAATTAAGCATAGGTTGGTATAAATGTCAAGTTAAGATAAAAGGAATACTCTTTTTTAAATAATTTCCCCAAATAAAAGCAAACTGCTTGGTAAGCAAGAGAGGGATTTTCATGTCTTTTTCAAGTTCTAGCTAATTCAATAATTGGTGAGGGGCAAAGGTGGACAATGCCAACTAATTCATGTGCGTAGACCTAATCACAGGCATTGTTCAAGGACGCACAAAATCTCCTGGCAACGCTGACAAATTGGATTTTGCATAGTGTATTAGCTAAGGTAAGGAGCTGTGGCTTATTTACTGGGTTTCCATTTTCTGTTAATCCAGTAACTGAGCAGTGCCATACACAGATGAAAAAGGATAACTGTCAGCGTATAAGACGTTGCAGCAAGCAACTTGGACGTAGAAGAAAAGGAAGTAGAAAAGGACAATTTATATCACCCTGTGGGAAGTAGACAATTTTGCCGCAATCGATGGGTCTAAACTAAATGAGAAAGACACAACTGAGTTACCAGTTGCTATCCTTTTTGTGAAAAAAAAAAATCCCTTGAAAATGACGTTGAGAAAAACAAAAAGAGCTTGGAAAATGATGTTAACAGATCCATCTTTGATTAGATATTGATGTAGCATATACAACTGTTGGGGAAAAAATGAGTTAAGTGAAAATAAAATGTTTTCCCACCTCTTAGTGGGATCTATTAAGTTAAAAAGTAAAAACACAAAATAAAGTAAAGTGAAAGCCTTTGAAAAGTATAGAAAAAGGAATAAAAAAGAAACGAGAGAGAGAGAGAGAGAGAATAAGACAAAAAGTGAAAAGATAGAAGGCCCATTTATTTATCCAGATGAGGGAAAATATTTTCACTTCCTCTTAACTCAGATTTTGCAAACAATAATACTAACACTCATAAAAATTCAACGGTAGTTATAAGAGAAATGATTTATCTTTTTATTTAATTTTTTATTAATTTTTTTAATTATTAAATAAAAAATATTAAATATTTTTCATATTTTTAAAATATTAAATATATTTATTTTTTTATTTAATATTAAAATAATTATTAAAATGATTAGAGAAAAAATATAACATTACTCTTTTTTTAATTCCAATCATGAGAATGTTTGCCGTGAATTGCGTCTTTGAATTTGGTTTTATAATCCCCTTCATAGACAGTGTCAAGCTGCTTTCATTTAAACTCTATTTATACAATTTTGATTGAACACGCGTATAAATATGGTTATATTTGAATTTAAGTAGCTACATTTAATCTATTAAGATTCCAGTCAAAAAACAATATATTAAGATTAAATTTCCGATATTCGTTAAGATTAAATATCCAGTAAGGAGAAAGTTGCACCGACAGCCATTCTCCCTTCCGTATGCCACTTGACTTTCTTCCTGATTTGCTGGCCTCATTCGATCGTACAAGAAAGGATTGCCTGTGACATAAGATGTAAAGCTTGTTTTGTTGGATACTTTGGCAATTATGAAAGACTAGAAATTCGATTATTTTCTTTAGCAATAGATGGTTCCCTCTGATACATCTGTAGTACATATAGAGAGATGACTGAAGTTTAATAGTCTCCATACTAAAACCTTTTGGGGTTGTTGGATCCTTCCTGTGAGAGTGATTTTGAGCAACTGCTCTTCCTTTATATTTTTTGAAAATTTGGTTTTCCTTCATTTTCAATAATAAATATCAACCTCCTGCCAAAAAAAAAAAGCCTATAAAAGTATGCTTGAAGTTTTAAGAAAAATTACTATTATATGAAGTCCAAAAGCGTTTTACCTAAAAAAAAGTCTAATTATTACTGCAATAGTCTTTCTTGATATTTTTATCAAAGTTAATTTCAAACCGCAAAATATATTTTTACATTTTACACCTTTTATAAATATATACTTTAAGCATTAAAGATTGATTTTAACTACTAATACCTTCATTGAAATTAGTAGGGGTGGTCATAAAAACCAAAAGAATTGAACCACTCCATAAACTGAACCAAACCCAATCATTTAAAATCATTTTAGAGAAAATCAATTCTCATGATTGAACTGTTTTTGATAATTTTACAATCCAGTTAATTGGTTTCTAATTCAGTCTAATTAACTTCATTAACCCGAACCGCATTCTAAATTAAAACCTCATTACACAAAATCAGATCTCAATATCAAATTCTAAAATCCACATCTACGAAGAACCTTAGTCCCCTTTCTGCCATCTATGAAGCAACGTAGCACCCAGAGACAGCCTTGCTACCTAGATCTCAATCTCAAATCCCCAAACCGCACATCTACAATGGCCCTGCTATCCAGAGACAGCCTGGGAGCCCCTCTGGAGAACTTCCACGAACATCTCGTCCCTTCCTTGAAGTCCAGAATCAAAAGGGAAATAGAGACCTTCACTTGAGATTGTGCCTCTCTTGCTGGACTCTATTTCATGCCAGGGGAAGGTGTCGAAACCCGCATGAGAGACACCATGTTTCTTTGGCTCTGGTAATGAATCCGATGCCTGCAAAACCCAACAACGGCGAGTCAGAATAACTGAAAAGGAGAAGAATAATAGGGATTGCAGAAAGCAAAGAGAAGTGAAGAATCAGCTAGCATTACCAGAGGAGTAGCAGAGGGAGGGAGTCTTTTGACAAAGTGGATGCGTTTTCCGATGAGAATCTGGTGGAGATCGAAGATCTGCAAGAACACAGCCCTGCACCCCATTTGATTGTGAATAAGTTTTTCTAGGTTCTATTATGCAATATCCATTTTCTCAAAACCAGTTCAAAACTGGTTCACCGAACTAAAATTGATTTGGATCCAAAAGAAAATCAGTTTGGCTTCAAAAGAAAATCAGTTCAATTTTCAAATCAAACCACTTTATCGGTTCAATTCGTTTGGTTCAATATTTTATACCAAACCAAACCATGCCCACCCCCAGAAATTAGCGACAAGAGATATCTTTATTTAAAAAAAAAAAAAATCTACCAACAACATACACAATATTTTCCGTTCTTTATTTTTTTACTATTTATACGTATAATTCATATGGTCTTCCATTACTATTTTTTTTCACAATTTACCCACATAATGCAGAGTCTCCCTCCACTCCAATAATATATTTTATCAAATTTAAAAGAAAATTCTCAATGCACCTTTACAATATTAATGTTTTTTTACTAGTACAATATTATGTGATTTAATAAAAAAAAAATAAGCATTTTAAAAAATATCATGTGCACATCCTGCAGTGTTTCTAAATGTTGAAAGGAAGTATAGTTTTGAAATTTAAATGAATAAATCATGATTGTAACTTTGTATTCTAAAATTGATTTAAATAAAAACTTTAAGAAAATAAAAGAGAAAAGTATTGCAGAAGTATCTCAATTTTATATGATAATTAATTAGGGACATCAATTTTAAAATTTATCAATTAAGGATTTTAACTTTATTTTGATTTTCAATTAAGAACTTTAATTTTAATAAAAAATATTTTAATAATATTTATCAATTAAAAATAAAATTTAGGATATATATATATATTAAGTGTTTTGTTCATATTATAATTTTTTTTAATTATTAAATTGGAAACTTTTGTCTTTTCAAAATTTATATTAATAAAATTATATTCTAATAAAATTGACGTTTTAATTAATAACAATAAAAATTTAATCTTTTAATTAATTAATTTCAAAATAATTTATATTCTTAAGCAACACTTCACTTTTAAAAAAAAAGTGTAACTTATTTTAACTTGTTATTCATGGTTCTTTAAGTCACCTCTAGATATCATTGCGTGTGGCAGCCTTATAGACTTTTCCCCTATCAAGCATGGATAATTTGTAGGCTCCATACCATAGGGTAGAGGAAGAATTTAGCACGTGAGGTAGTGGAGCTCTTTTTACTTTTATCACTGAAAGATTTATGTCAAGCCCATAAATTTTCTGCCAAAACCGTCCAGTCTAGTCCTGAGTTTGAAACAAAAGTGGGCTTGGTGGATCATGGAAGAGCAAGCCTATGTGTCTCTCTCTATATATGAATCCAAACACATGACGAGCGTCCCAATCCAAGGAGAGATACGGGTCAATTTCTCATGTCACTGAAAACCATGCCATATATGGCCCAAAAAGAAAAGCAATATTGCATTTGATGTAAGACCATTTGATTTGAGGCACCATATCATCACTTGCCCGAAATCTTTGGGGTTCTTGGCATTAGGGAGGTCTATTTGTCTAATGTTGCACTCCTTCAAAAACTCATCTGGAGTGTGTTACACCAGAGGGGCTATCTGTGGATGAAGGTTTTGCAAGAGAAATATCTTCTGAATAGGAATTTAGTGGCTCATTCCCCTCCTAGTGGAGTGTCCTACACTTGGCGCTCCATCCCCAAAGCCCTTGATTTGTTGAAGGACGTTTACCGTACAGGTGGGTGTACTTATGCAACAAGTGAGTTTTATCTACTATAATTAGTTATTTAAAAAAAACAAATAAAATAAAATTCTTATTTATGAACGTGAATGTATGTGTAAATATTATTAATTAAAAATTTAAAAAAAATTATACATATAGTTAATTATCCATGACAAAAATATATGTGTAATTATTATTAATTAAAATTTGTAAATTTTTTTTATACGTACTGTTATCTATAGTTTAACAAAAAAGAGAAGAGTGATCCAAGTTTCTTGTGCTTGAACTCAAATGTATAAATATTATCAATTAAAATTTATAAGATTTGTGTATGTATAGTTATTTATGATAATAAATAAATAAATAAAATGTAATTTATTTTTCAAGTTATAGGTCGTCAATATCAACTGTTGATTTGGTTTTATCAAATCAACGGTATTGGTACATGGGAGACATTTAAAATGCTACTGTTGAAAATTTGTGCATCAATGCTCTAATACAAATGATTTGTTATCACATGTTTTTACTTGTGACTCTTTTTTTTTCCTCCAACTCTTCCTCTTCTTTCTTTTTTCTGGTGACAAATAGCTCCAGCAATCGTGCCCCTCAACTAGGGATGGCAACGGGGCGGGGACAGGTAGTAGCCCCCGCTCCCATCCTCGCGAATAATATTCACCATCGCCCCCGCCTTCATATCCTCGCAGTACTCGTTTATCATCCTCACACGGGTAAATAGGTACCGACGGATATCCGTGGGTACCCACTAAATTATAAAAAAAATCAATAAAATTAAAAATGAAATGAAAAAAAGTATAATATCATAATATTTTAATTTATATAATAAAATTTTTAATAATTTTATATAAAATATTTTTATATTTCTTTTTTAGGTACCCGTGGGTACGGAGGAACTATCCCGCCTCCGCCCCCATTTATTAAATGAGGATAGTATAAACGAGTATTTATACCCGCAGGGAAAATTAAACGAGTATAACCCACCCCCATTACGGGTATTACCTGCAGGTACCTACGAGGGCGAGTAAAATTACCATCCCTGCCCCCCACCCAGATCGACTCCGGCAATAGTGGGTCATTTTCGTCCAGTACCATCATACACCGTCGCGCCTTCACTTTCACCACGTCGTCAAACCAGCAACTAAGCCTGAACCCGAGACTCACCTACACGACTCGCGACCCAGATCTCTTCACCATTGTTGTTCCTGGATCTCTGTCAACCCCAAATCCTTGCACCGCCCAAATCTATCGCTTGCACACCTCTTGTCGCCGCGGTCCAACTGCGCACCACCGAAAGCCCATCGCACCTAGCCACCGCCGTCGAACTAGAGCCCGGATCTGTCGTTGAAGGGTCTTTACTTTCTTTTCAGTTCACACCAAAGTCGTCATTCTCGAAGACGGATTCAACATCACCACCGTACTCTACGGCCACAAACTCAACATCAACCCTTATTCAGTGCTCCAGCGACCCGGTTCCTCTGATCTCATCATCTTCGATTCTCTAAACAACGTTTTCTACACCGTGCAATTCCCCATATCCCAAGGTTACCGTTTTTATCTTCTGGGTCGTGTTAAAGTTTTGAACTTTTCATGGTTTTTGTGGTTATTTTTCGTTTTTCTTTCTGCAAAAAATGTGTATGTTGCTGACAGGATCAACCACGTGATAAGGAAAATCAACAACAATGGCATGTTTGCAAATAACTTTGCTTAGTTTATTTCTATCTTTGTTTGTGTTGCTTGGTTCTGCTTTTTTTGCATGTAAAGTTTAAGACTTTGGCATCATCAAATTACTTTGGACTGCAAAATATATCTTGAAATTTGGTTTCGTGGTGGTTGCCGTTTGGAGGAGGGACAATGGGGGTGATGGTGTTTGGTTGGTAGTGGTTACTGTTTGGTTGGTGGTGGTTGGAGAGATGACGGGAAAGGGGGAGAAAGAAAGGAGAGAGGAAGAGAAAGATAAGAAAAAAAAAGTTTACCTATTAACAAGGTTGCAGGGTAAATCTAAGAACCATTGATACAAAATCAACTCATTTTTCTACCAAATCAATGTTGAAAAAACATGCAGCGTCCATGCTCAAATACTCAATAGGAGTATTATAAACGTTTCCTTGGTACTTGATGTATATGTTAAACATTTCTTAGGCTCATAACTAGCATTTAGCAATGGCGACGTATTCAATATGTAACACCCCAAATTTTCATATCTCTTAAACAATAATTTTGTGCTAATGCAATTTTCTTGTTTAGTAATTTCGTGTCTTGTACAATTATTTTGTTTATTCACGTCACTTTTATTTGATCGTTTTGAGTGATTTATTAAGGTGTCGGGAAAATAAAATTTTTAATTTGGAGAAAACTTTACGTAATTTAATTTTTATCGTTAGGTAATTATTTTACGTAATCTGATTTGATATTTGTGCGTTTTCTAATTTTTGTAATTTTTGTGAATGATTATGTATTTTTTATGTATGTGGGCTGGTGGTATATACGTGGGCCCGTGTGGGTCCCAATAAAGCAAAAATTTTTCTACGCATAAAAAAAATTGTATTGTTTAGACGGAGACAAGGATCTTACTAAACCTGAATCAGGAAACGCAGTTTTAAAAATTTATTGACTTATGTTTTTAGATCGTATTTAATTATCGGATGATAAAAATACAAGAAAATATTATTTTGTAGGATACAAGAATAAATATTATCTGCGTAGTCAACAAAGAGAGTTTGACTTGATTTATACCTGCTTGGATGAGAATACTTAGTTTGAATATTAACCATTGATTTAATCAAAGGTTAAGAAACAAACTTAATAAAGAAGTTTTGGATAATAACCATTGATTTAATCAATGGTGTGAGAATAAGCTTAGTTAGGAAGGCTTTGATATCAACCATAGATGTAATCAAAGGTGTAGAATTGGTCTTGAAAAATGACAAAGACCATTTATAACCATTGGATTTAGATTAAATCAAGGGTGGAGATTTAATCTTAAAAAGTAACAAAGACCATTTATGACCATTGGATGAAGAATTAATCAAGGGTAGAGATTTGGTCTTCTAAAATGGCAAAGACTAATTAGGACCCTTGGATTTAAAGTTTGAAGAAGCAATCTTAACCATTAATTTTGGAGACACATCTAATGGTTAGAATTTAAAGGAGAAAAATCCAATGGCCAGATTTAGTCATTTTCTTTCTAAAATTAAAATACCTACCTAAATCCTAACCATTGAATTAATCAATGGCTAGAAATGCTTCAAATGGTGGCAAATAATGAAGACAACTTTATTGAATGCATTATGAAGAGAAAGTGATGGTTTTGGAGTGTTTGAAGACAAAGAAAATGTTTTTATGTCATTTTTGCGTGTCTTGGCCAAGTTAGACATCATAATGGCTTACTTTTGATTTTTTTTGCAGTCAAGAAGAATGCAAGAAGGGGGGACTACTTAATTTGGTGCTGCATGAAGGAGTTTGGAAGACCATAATTGCATGCTTTAGCCATTATTTGTCTTCCTTGGTCTTCATTGATTCATTTTCAAGAAGGAAACTTAGAAAATTTTCTCTCCATCTCCTTTCTTCTCTAGATTTTGGCCAAGCCCTCCAAGAGCACCTTTCATCACTCAAAAATTTCATCCAACTTGATTTTCTAAACCTAAACACCATTCTAAGAACATCTCTAGTTATTAGTTTTTCCAAAATCATTCATCTTTGGACTTCAAATCCAAGCTTCAAGTTTCTATCAAAAATAAAAAATTTCATCTTTGTGCTTCAAGAGAAACCATTCGGTTATCTACCCTAAAATCACCATCCAATCTCTTTTAATTTCATCCAACCATAGATCTTGAATCTACATGATGTTCTAAGCAACTTTCATGTTGAAGATTTTCTCTAAATCATTCATCTTCATGGACTTTCTTCAAGATCAAAGTTATTGGGTTTTTGAGGTGAAGTATAAGGAAACTTCATTTTCTTCTCTCTTTTTCATGATCTAAGCCATGTTTGATCCATGGTTCCTCTTAATCAAGCTTAGTATACTAATTTCTATGTATTTTGTTTTGTATTTGAGAAGCTCTTGGTGATGAAGGACTTGGAAAAAGAAGCAAAACAAGAAGTTTTTGAGGATCTTCAAGAGTAAGAGGAGATCCATCTCACCAACCAAGCATGGTGGTGAGAGATGGTATTTTATTTGATGGATGTGGAATCCATGTGAGGATTCATATCCATGGTCATGTAATTAATTTGTGGGTGTTTATGAGCTTTGATTAATTTTCTATGCTTGATATGCTTTGCATGATTTTATAGCTTTGATGATATGCTTGATATGCTATACATACTTTTATGGCTTTGATGGTATGCTTATATTATTTATGATGAAATATATATGTATATGCCATGACTTGATGGTGGAAATGAAATTAATTTTTGGCTCCAATAGCCAAGGGAGAGCTACGGTTTTGATGCCCTTGATTAGGGTTCATGTTGAAAATTTTCAAGAACAAAAGAATTGATTTTTGAAAGACTTAGAACATGGTGGATTTGAATAAAGACACCTCAAAATTGGTGTTCACAAATTAATATTTTCATGAAAGATGAAAATGGATGATTTGAAGAGTATGGAAAATAAACAAAGGATTTGTTTTTCAAGAGAACAAGAATATGATTTTGGAAGAATTTTTATTGATTTATTTTTGTGTAAAAAGATGCTAAGTGTTTTTCTAAACATGAGTTTTGAATGAAAACGGCAAAACGTTGATTTTAAGGATTTGCAAAGAAAGTGAAAAAGAATTTGTAAAGAAAGTAAAAATGAATTTGAACAAATGAGTTTGGTTTTATAACCATTGATATTTCGGTTTTGAAAAACAAAATTTTAATGATTTTGTTTGTGTAAAACCATATCAATTTAAAAGGAAAAGTATTGATGACATTAATGGTTTTGTTTGTGTAAAACCATATTGATTTAGAAGAAAAAAATGTTTTGATGATTTCAATAATCGTCGTCCACGCTTTTTTAAGGCTTGTAATGCCTTGATTTTTATGAACAAAGTGAATTTCAAAGTGGAAACGAACTGGATTTAATACAAGGATTTTGGAAAGGAATCAGAAGATTTATCACTGAGAAAAATCAAGTTTTTGAACGAAAATGTTTTTAACTTCAATTTATTTTGAAGAAGGTTGAGTTTGGAAATGATTTGGGAAAATGAAGAATATAATGGTATTTTGAAAATTTACTAACGATAACTTATTTTCAAGTTTTGAAACACGTTAGAAAAATGTTAAGTTTTGAAACGTTGATTTACATCAATGGAAAAGTGACATGAAGTATATTTTGAAAAAAATTTCTTGAAAGTAAAGATTGTGGAAAAATATTTTTTGAAGTAAGAAAATATATTAAATGAAATATAAAGTTATATTATTTTGAAAAAAGTTGAAGAGGAATTTTTGAAGGTTAAGAAGATTTTCAGAATGAAATTGTGATGAAAAATGTTTTACGATCTTAAAAACGCGTGATTTTAAAAGCTACGCAATTTTGAACAATGTGTTAAAAATGATATTGATTTATTTAAGTCCAAAATAATGTTTGGAATATGAGGAATATTTTATGTGATTGAAAAATGTTGAAAAATATTTTACGATCTTAAAAACAATTTGAAATACAAGATAAAATATTTCTACGCGATTTGAAAAATGTTTAAATATTTCTACACGATTTGAAAAGCGTTTAAATATTTTACGCTGATTTGAAATATTGTTGAAAAATCACTACGTGATTTGAATAGTGATAGAATATTTTTACGTGATTGTGAAAATGATAGAACATTGTTACGAGATTTGGAAAGTATTTTAAATATTTTGAGAATGATAGAAAATGATTTACGTGGACGTAAAAGAATGATTTTTAAGTTACGCGATTTTGAAAGTGGAAAAATACTATGTGATTTGAGAAACGATGTTTTTACGCGATTGAGAAAAACGTTAAAAATTAGTGACGTGGTTTAAAAGTCAAGCAATGTGAGAAGAGTTACAACATTTTGAAAACGTAATGTAAATGTTATGAAATTTTGTAAACGTAACAAGAGTGTTACGGTATTGTAAAAACGTAATAAAATTTTTTGAATTTTAAAAACATAACAAAAATGTTACAGATTACAGTAAATATAAAAGAAGTGTTACAGTATTGTGAAAACATAATGTAAAAGTTTTTGGATTGTGAAAATGAATGTAAATGTTACGCGATTGTGAAAATACGGTAAAAGTGTTTTACAACTATGAAAACGTGATAACATGATTTTATTTGTGATGAAAACAATGACATTGTTGAACCAGTGTCCATAAATTTTGTTTGTGAGAAAATGACATATTTATCTATGATTGGATTTGGTGCATTATACATGCATTGGAATGGTCCGATAAGGACTGGATATGGTGATTGCTCAGAGAAACACACCTCTTGAGTGGGTGCGATATGCGTAGTGTAGGTCACTTGTTGACCTTGGGGGCATCGGTGCGGGTTGCCTACACGGGTGGTTGGTCGCGCTTCTTCCCGTAGGTTGACCGATGCAACACACCGATGATCCGGACCGAGACACTATTCTTAATCAAGATCGATAAAGACCGTCCAGTATATCTTAGATGTGCAAAATCAAAATGAGGATTATAGCACGTATTCGAGGCATGTGAGTACCGACAGATCTTTTCGATCATTTCTCCGACTCACCGAGTTTAGCTCCATGGAGTAGAGAAATCGAGTCTTGTGTACATGCATAATCCGAACATTTTATATCCGCATGATATATTAATTGAGGATATTGGTTATGACAATTGTTTTGAATACTTGGATGATGATAATGATAATTAGAACATTATTGAAATTTGTTGTTTATGATAATTAAACTAATAAATGATTAGATGATGATAGTTGATTAATGCTAATAGCATGATTATGGTATGATCGATCTGTATGATATGTTGTTTGTGTTATCTCTATATCGCCATGTTGGTATTGGCGTAGGTGATCTCACCTCTTTGTTATGTTATTTTTTTGTATGCATCTTGTTAAAATCAAATGATAGAAGGATCGAGTTGTCTTGCATAACGGGCGATGGATACTCGAGATTGATGAAAACATTGAAGAGTGGTCATGCCTCAAGTTCGAAGGTGTTCGAGTAGACAAGGAGTAGAGTTCGATGCAACAAACCTGGATACAAGATAAGGAATGAGTATGTTAAGTTTTATCGTTAGTGTTATACCGTGCTTATTTAGTAGGACCCATGGGGTTTGATATCGTTAAAAAAAAAAAAGAAGAAGAGTCTGTTAGTTTTATATTTCTCTTCAAATTGTTAAATATGAATTAGTGTCAATGATTGTATATGAATTAGTTTCAATATATGTCTTTTTCAGTATTACATATAAATTTCAGTAAGTTTATATTTCAACAAGAAAGAAATTTTTAAACCCACGTTTTTAACTCAAACCTTTTATGAATTGATTTTCAGATTATGAGTCGGGAGTCGGAAATGTGATGCCCTAAGGAGGGTGTTACACAATACTCCCAAAGAGATTTGGAGCATGAATGCTCCATGCGTTTTAAACTGTTGATTTTGGTTAAATTTTGATCAAAGGCTTTTGTTGTTTGGTGTTGTTTACCTATTATTTTTAGTACAGGTTACCAACGAGACAATTGTTAATTGGAACTCATAAAATGCTATAAAACTCATCTTCTTGGTGTTGGGATATACAAAACTTCATGATGGTTTTGACAACATTCTAATAGCCACAAATCAACCACTTAAGGGGCATGCTCACTACACACAAAATTATTTCACAATATAGATTTATCTTACTTCAATAGATAGGTCCCTCTCGATACATTTGTAATAGATAAAGAGAGATAATCGAAGTATAATAATCTCTATACTAAAGCCTTTTGGTGTTGTTGAATTCTTTCTGTGAGAGTGATTTTGAGCAACTCTCTTCCTTTTTATTTTTGAAATTTTGATTTTCCTTCATTTTCAATAATAAATATCTACCTCTTGCAAAAAAAAAAATGGCTATAAAAGTATGCTTGAAGTTTTAAGAAACATTACTATTATATGAAGTCCAAAAGCGTTTTACCTAAAAAAAAGTCTATTTATTACTGCAATAGTCTTTCTTGATATTTTTATCAAAGTTAATTTCAAAACGCAAAATATATTTTTACATTTTACACCTTTTATAAATATATACTTTAAGCATTAAAGATTGATTTTAACTACTAATACCTTCATTGAAATTAGCGATAAGAGATATCTTAATTTTTTTTTTAAAAAAAAAATCTACCTACAACATACACAATATTTCCCGTTCTTTATTTTTTTTACTATTTATACATATAATTCATATTGGTCTTCCATTACTATTATTTTTTTTCACAATTTACCCACATAATGCAGAGTCTCCCTCCACTCCAATAATATATTTTATCAAATTTAAAAGAAAATTCTCAATGCACCTTTACAATATTAATGTTTTTTTACTAGTACAATATTATGTGATTTAATAAAAAAAAAATAAGCATTTTAAAAATATCATGTGCACATCGTGCAGTGTTTCTAAATGTTGAAAGGAAGTATAGTTTTGAAATTTAAATGAATAAATCATGATTGTAACTTTGTATTCTAAAATTGATTTAAATAAAAACTTTAAGAAAATAAAAGAGAAAAGTATTGCAGAAGTATCTCAATTTTATATGATAATTAATTAGGGACATCAATTTTAAAATTTATCAATTAAGGATTTTAACTTTATTTTGATTTTCAATTAAGAACTTTAATTTTAATAAAAATATTTTAATAATATTTATCAATTAAAAATAAAATTTAGGATATATATATATTATGTGTTTTGTTCATATTATAATTTTTTTAATTATTAAATTGGAAACTTTTGTCTTTTCAAAATTTATATTAATAAAATTATATTCTAATAAAATTGACGTTTTAATTAATAACAATAAAAATTTAATCTTTTAATTAATTAATTTCAAAATAATTTATATTCTTAAGCAATACTTCACTTTTAAAAAAAAAAAGTGTAACTTATTTTAACTTGTTCTTCATGGTTCTTTAAGTCAACTCTAGATATCATTGCGTGTGGCAGCCTTATATACTTTTCCCCTATCAAGCATGGATAATTTGTAGGCTCCATACCATAGGGTAGGGAAAGAATTTAGCACGTGAGGTAGTGGAGCTCTTTTTACTTTTATCACTGAAAGATTTATGTCAAGCCCATAAATTTTCTGCCAAAACCGTCCAGTCTAGTCCTGAGTTTGAAACAAAAGTGGGCTTGGTGGATCAAGGAAGAGCAAGCCTATGTGTCTCTCTCTATATACGAATCCAAACACATGACGAACTTCCCAATCCAAGGAGAGATACGGGTCAATTTCTCATGTCACTGAAAACCATGCCATATATGGCCCAAAAAGAAAAGCAATATTGCATTTGATGTAAGACCATTTGATTTGAGGCACCATGTCATCACTTGCCCGAAATCTTTGGGGTAATTGGCATTAGGGAGGTCTATTTGTCTAATGTTGTACTCCTTCAAAAACTCATCTGGAGTGTGTTACACCAGAGGGGCTATCTGTGGATGAAGGTTTTGCAAGAGAAATATCTTCTGAATAGGAATTTAGTGGCTCATTCCCCTCCTAGTGGAGTGTCCTACACTTGGCGCTCCATCCCCAAAGCCCTTGATTTGTTGAAGGACGTTTACCGTACAGGTGGGTGTACTTATGCAACAAGTGAGTTTTATCTACTATAATTAGTTATTTTAAAAAAACAAATAAAATAAAATTCTTATTTATGAACGTGAATGTGTGTGTAAATATTATTAATTAAAATTTATAAAAAAAAATTATACATATAGTTAATTATCTCCGACAAAAAATATATGTAATTATTATTAATTGAAATTTATGAATTTTTTATACGTACAGTTATCTATAGTTTAACAAAAAAGAGAAGAGTGATCCAAGTTTCTTGTGTTTGGACTCAAATGTATAAATATTATCAATTAAAATTTATAAAATTTCGTGTATGTATAGTTATTTATGATAATAAATAAATAAATAAAATGCAATTTATTTTTCAAATTATAAGTCGTCAATATCAACTGTTGATTTGGTTTTATCAAAACAACGGTATTAGTACTTGGGAGACGTTTAAAATGCTACTGTTGAAAATTTGTGCATCAATGCTCTAATACAAATGATTTGTTATCACATGTTTTTACTTGTGACTTTTTTTCCTCCAACTCTTCCTCTTCTTTCTTTTTCTGGTGACAAATAGCTCAAGCAATCGTGCCCCTCAACTAGGGATGGCAAGCAGAAGGCGGGGCGAGTAGTAGTAGCCTATAGGTGGCAAAGCAGGTTCAACTCCGTTGGTTACTACCAACCCTCAATTTTTTGCGGGTTGGGTTCAAGTTTTCAACCCATTTTTAATTTTCAATCAAGCATAACCCGCCGCATAACCATGCGGGTTAAGCAAGCGGAGTGCGGCCATTTTACGAGTTGAGTTTTTTAAAAAAAGTGTTATAAATTAGTCTTATTATTTGTGTTTATGATATTTTTATGAGTATGATACTAAATTTATTTTATTTATTTTATTTTTTTAACCTCTATAAATTATAATTTTTCTATTTTTTAATTTTTATGATTTTTTTAATTTTTTATACATTTTGTTTTGTTTTTTAGGATCAACTCACTTATTTTTTTTTTCATTTTTTTTTTATGCCAACCCGCTAACCCGTCAACGTCCACACTAAAGCGGGGTGGGTTATTTCTTCCAACCCATTTTTCAAAACGCTAACTAACCTACCCCGCATTTTTGCGGGTTGAATGCGGGGCGGGGCGGGTAGCCCATTTTGCCACCTCTAGTAGCCCCCTGCTCCCGTCCTCGCGAATAATATCCACCATCGCCCCCGCCTCCATATCCGCGCGGGTATCCGTTTATCATTCTCACGCGGGTAAACAGTGTACCGATGGATATCCGCGGGTACCCAGTAAATTATAAAAAAAATCAAAAAAATTAAAAATAAAATGAAAAAAGTATAATATCATAATATTTTAATTTATATAATAAGATTTTTAATAATTTTATATAAAATATTTTTATATTTCTTTTTGAGGGTACCCGTGGGTACGGGGGGAACTACTCCTGCCTCCGCCCCCATTTATCAAACGGGGATAGTATAAACGGGTATTTATACCTGCAGGAAAAATTAAACGAATATTACTCACCCTTGTCACGGGTATTACCCGCAGGTACCTACGGGGGAGGGTAAAATTTCCATCCCTACCCCCACCCAGATCGACTCCGGCAACTGTGAGTCATTTTCGTCCAACACCACTATACACTATCGCGCCTTCACTTTCACCACATCGTCCAACCAACAACCAAGCCTGAACCCGAGACTTACCTGCACGACTCGCGACCCAGATATCTTCACCATTGCCATTCCCGGATCTCTGACAACCCCAAATCCTTGCACCGCCCAAATCTATCGCTTGCACACCTCATGTCGCTGTCGTCCAGCTACACACCACCAAAAGCCCATTGCACCCAGCCACCACCGTTGAACTAGAGCTCGGATCTGTCGTTGAAGGGTCTTTACTTTCTTTTCAGTTCACACCAAAGTCGTCATTCTCGAAGACGGATTCAACATCACCACCGTACTCGATGGCCACAAACTCAACATCAACCCCAATTCGGTGCTCCAGCGACCCGATTCCTCTGATCTCATCATCTTCGATTCTCTAAACAACGTTTTCTACACCGTGCAATTCCCCATATCCCAAGGTTACCGTTTTTATCTTCTGGGTCGTGTTAAAGTTTTGAACTTTTCATGGTTTTTGTGGTTATTTTTCGTTTTTCTTTCTGCAAAAAATGTGTATGTTGCTGACAGGATCAACTACGTGATAAGGAAAATCAACAACAATGGCATGTTTGCAAATAACTTTGCTTAGTTTATTTCTATCTTTGTTTGTGTTGCTTGGTTCTGCTTTTTTTGCATGTAAAGTTTAAGACTTTGGCATCATCAAATTACTTTGGACTGCAAAATATATTTTGAAATTTGATTTCGTGGTGGTTGCAGTTTGGAGGAGGGACAATGGGGGTGATGGTGTTTGGTTGGTAGTGGTTACTGTTTGGTTGGTGGTGATTGGAGAGATGACGGGAAAGGGGGGAGAAAGAAAGGAGAGAGGAAGAGAAAGATAAGAAAAAAAAAGTTTACCTATTAACAAGGTTGCAGGGTAAATCTAAGAACCATTGATACAAAATCAACTCATTTTTCTACCAAATCAATGTTGAAAAAACATGCAGCGTCCATGCTCAAATACTCAATAGGAGTATTATAAACGTTTCCTTGGTACTTGATGTATATGTTAAACATTTCTTAGGCTCATAACTAGCATTTAGCAATGGCGACGTATTCAATACTCCCAAAGAGATTTGGAGCATGAATGCTCCATGCGTTTTAAACTGTTGATTTTGGTTAAATTTTGATCAAAGGCTTTTGTTGTTTGGTGTTGTTTACCTATTACTTTTAGTACAGGTTACCAACGAGACAATTGTTAATTGGAACTCATAAAATGCTATAAAACTCATCTTCTTGGTGTTGGGATATACAAAACTTCATGATGGTTTTGACAACCTTCTAATAGCCACAAATCAACCACTTAAGGGGCATGCTCACCACACACAAAATTATTTCACAATATAGATTTATCTTACTTCAATAGATAGGTCCCTCTCGATACATTTGTAATAGATAAAGAGAGATAATCAAAGTATAATAGTCTCTATGCTAAAGTTTTTTGGTGTTGTTGGATTCTTTCTGTGAGAGTGATTTTGAACAACTGCTCTTCCTTTTTTTTTTTTGAAATTTTGATTTTCCTTCATTTTCAATAATAAATATCTACCTCTTGCAAAAAAAAAAAAATGCCTATAAAAGTATGCTTGAAGTTTTAAGAAACTTTACTATTATATGAAGTCGAAAAGCGTTTTACCTAAAAAAAAGTCTATTTATTACTGCAATAGTCTTTCTTGATATTTTTATCAAAGTTAATTTCAAAACGCAAAATATATTTTTACATTTTACACCTTTTATAAATATATACTTTAAGCATTAAAGATTGATTTTAACTACTAATACCTTCATTGAAATTAGCGATAAGAGATATCTTAATTTTTTTTTAAAAAAGAATCTACCAACAACATACACAATATTTCCCGTTCTTTATTTTTTTACTATTTATACATATAATTCATATGGTCTTCCATTACTATTAATTTTTTTCACAATTTACCCACATAATGCAGAGTCTCCCTCCACTCCAATAATATATTTTATCAAATTTAAATGAAAATTCTCAATGCACCTTTACAATATTAATGTTTTTTTATTAGTACAATATTAATGTGATTTAATAAAAAAAATAAGCATTTTAAAAAATATCATGTGCACATCGTGCAGTGTTTCTAAATGTTGAAAGGAAGTATAGTTTTGAAATTTAAATGAATAAATGATGATTGTAACTTTGTATTCTAAAATTGATTTAAATAAAAACTTTAAGAAAATAAAAGAGAAAAGTATTACAAAAGTATCTCAATTTTATATGATAATTAATTAAGGACATCAATTTTAAAATTTATCAATTAAGGATTTTAACTTTATTTTGATTTTCAATTCAGAACTTTAATAATAAAAAATATTTTAATAATATTTATCAATTAAAAATAAAATTTAGGATATATATATTATGTGTTTTGTTCATATTATAATTTTTTTAATTATTAAATTGGAACCTTTTGTCTTTTCAAAATTTATATTAATAAAAGTATATTATAATAAAATTGACGTTTTAATTAATAACAATAAAAATTTAATCTCTTAATTAATTTATTTCAAAATAATTTATATTCTTAAGCAATACTTCACTTTAAAAAAAAAAGTGTAACTTATTTTAACTTGTTATTACTGGTTATTTAAGTCAACTCTCGATATCATTGCATGTGGCAGCTTTATAGGCTTTTCCCCTATCAAGCAATGGATAATTTGTAGGCTCCATACCACAGGCTAGGAAGAATTTAGCACGTGAGGTAGTGGAGCTCTTTTTACTTTTATCACTGAAAGATTATATGTCAAGCCCATAAATTTTCTGCCAAAACCGTCCAGTCTAGTCCTGAGTTTGAAACAAAAGTGGGCTTGGTGGATCATGGAAGAGCAAGCCTATGTGTCTCTATATATGAATCCAAACACTTGACGAGCGTCCCAATCCAAGGAGAGATACCGGTCAATTTCTCATGTCACTGAAAACCATGCCATATATGGCCCAAAAAGAAAAGCAAAATTGCCTTTGATGTAAGACCACTTGATTTGAGGTACCATATCATCACTTGCCCGAAATCTTTGGGGTTCTTGGCATTAGGGAGGTCTATTTGTCTAATGTTGCACTCCTAGAAAAACTCATCTGGGGTGTGTTACACCGGAGGGGCTATATGTGGATGAAGGTTTTGCAAGAGAAACATCTTCTGAATAGGTATTTAGTGGCTCATTCCCCTCCTAGTGGAGTGTCCTACACTTGGCGCTCCATCCCCAAAGCCCTTGATTTGTTGAAGGATATGGGTAGACGTTTACCAGGTGGGTGTACTTATGCACCAAGTGAGTTTTATCTACTATAATTAGTTATGTTTTTTTAAAAAAAAAAATCTTAAATTTATTATTTGTGAAGTTGAATGTGTGTGTAAATATTATTAATTAAAATTTATAAAATTTTTCATACATATAGTTAAATATCTGCGACAAAAAAATATGTGTAACTATTATCAATTGAAATTTGTAAAGTTTTTTATGCGTACAGTTATCTATAGTTTAACAAAAAAGAGAGAAGTGATCCAAGTTTCTTGTGTTTGGACCTAAATATATAAATATTATTAATTAAAATTTATAAGATTTCATGTATGTATAGTTATTTATGACAATAAATAAATAAATAAAATGTAATTTTTTTTCAAGTTATAGATCGTCAATATCAACTGTTGATTTGGTTTTATCAAATCAGCGGTATTGATACTTAAGAGACGTTTAAAATGCTCCTGTTAAAAATTTGTGCATCAATGTTCTAATACAAATGACCTGTTATCACATGTTTTTACCTGTGACTCTTTTTTTTTTCTTCTAACTCTTACTTTTTTTTTCTTTTTCTGGAGACAAACAACTCCGGCAACCATGCCCCCCAATCCAGATCGACTCCGGCACTCGTGGATCATTTTCGTCCAACACCACCGTACACCGTCGCACCTTTACTTTCACCATGTCGTCTGACCAGCAACCAATCCCGAACCCACGGCTCACCTGCACGACTCGCGACTCAGATCTCTTTACCATTGTTGTTCTCGGATCTCTGTCAGCCACAAATCCTTACACCGCTCAGATCTGTCGCTTGCACACCTCGTGTTGCCGCGGTCCAGCCGTGCACCACCGAAAGCCCATCGCACCCAGCCACCACCGTCGAACTAGAGCCCGGATCTGTCGTTGAAGGGTCTTTACTTTCTTTTCAGTTTACACCAAAGTCGTCATTCTCAAAGACGGATTCAACATCACCATTGTACTCGACGACCACAAACTCAACATCAACCCCTATTTGGTGCTCCAGCGACCCGGTTCTTCCAATCTCATCATCCTCGACTCTCTAAACAACGTTTTCTACACTGTGCAATTCCCCATATCCCAAGGTTATCGTTTTTATCTTCTAGGTTATGTTAAACTTTTGAACTTTTCATGGTTTTTGTGATTATTTTTCGTTCTTCTTTCTGCAAAAAGTGTGTATGTTGCTGACAGGATCAACCACGTGATAAGGAAAATCAGCAACAATGGCATGTTTGCAGATAACTTTGCTTAATTTATTTCTATCTTTGTTTGTGTTGCTCGGTTCTACTTTTTTTGCATGTAAAGTTTAAGACTTTGGCATCATCAAATTACTTTGGACTGCAAAATATGTCTTGAAATTTGGTTTCGTGGTGGTTGCCGTTTGGAGGAGGGATGATGGGGTGATGGTGTTTGGTTGGTGGTGGTTGCAGAGATGACCGGAAACGAGGAGAAAGAAAGGAGAGAGGAAGAGAAAAATAAGATAAAAAAAAGTTTACCTATTAACAAGGTTGCAGGTAAAGTCTAAGAACCTTTGATACAAAATCAACTCATTTTTCTACCAAATCATTGGTGAAAAAACATGGAGCATCCATGCTCAAATACTCAATGGGAATATTATAAACATTTCCTTGGTACTTGATGTATATGTTAAACATTTCTTAGGCTCATAACTAGCATTTAGCAATGGCGAGATATTCAATGCTCCAAAAGAGATTTGGAACATGGATACTCCATGCATTTTAAACTGTTGATTTTAGTTTAATTTTGATCAAAGACTTTTGTTCTTTGGTGTTGTTTACCTATTACTTTTAGTACAAGTTACCAACGAGACAATTGTTAATTGGAACTCATAAAATGCTATAAAACTCATCTTCTTGTTGTTGAGATATTCAAAATTTCATGATGGTTTTGACAACCTTCTAACAGCCACAAATCAACAACTCAAGGGGCATGTTCAGCACACACAAAATTATTTCATAATATAGATTTATCTTATTTTAATACATGGTTCTCTGTCGATACATTTGTAGTAGATAAAGAAAGATGACCGAAGTATAATAGTCTCCATACTAAAGCCTTTTGGTGTTGTTGGATCCTTCATGTGAGAGTGATTTTGAGCAACTGCTCTTCCTTTATATTTTTTGAAATTTTTGTTTTCCTTCATTTTCAATAATAAATATCTACCTCTTGACAAAAAAAAAATGCCTATAAAAATATGTTTGAAGTTTTAAGAAACATTACTATTATATGAAGTCCAAAAGCGTTTTACCAAAGAAAAAAAGTCTAATTATTACTGCAATAGTCTTTCTTGATATTTTTATCAAAGTTAATTTCAAAACGCAAAATATATTTTTACATTTTACACCTTCTATAAATATATACTTTAAGCATTAAAGATTGATTTTAACTACTAATTACCTTCGTTAAAATTAGCGGCAAGAGATATCTTATTTCTTTTAAAAAAAAAATTCAACCAACAACATACACAATATTTCCCGTTCTTTACTTTTTTTTTTTTTACTATTTATACATATAATTCATATTCATATGGTCTTCCATTACTATTTTTTTTTCACAATTTATCCACATAATGCAGAGTCTCCCTCCACTCCAATAATATATTTTATCAAATTTAAAAGAAAATTCTCAGTGCACCTTTACAATATTAATGTTTTTTTTTACGAGTACAATATTAATGTGATTTAATAAAAAAAAATAAGCATTCTAAAAAATATCATGTGCACATCGTGCAGTGTTTCTAAATGTTGAAAGGAAGTATAGTTTTAAAATTTAAATGAATAAATGATGATTGTAATTTTGTATTCTAAAATTGATTTAAATAAAAACTTTAAGAAAATAAAAGAGAAAAGTATTGCAGAAGTATGTCAATTTTACATGATAATTAATTAAGGATATTAATTTCAAAATTTATCAATTAAGGACTTCAACTTTATTTTGATTATCAATTAAGGGTCTTAACTTTAATAAAAAATATTTTAATAATATTTATCAATTAAAAAAATTAGGATATATATGTTATGTGTTTTGTTCATATTATAATTTTATTTATTTATCAAATTAGAAACTTTTATCTTTTCAAAATTTATATTAATAAAAGTATATTATAATAAAATTGACATCTTTAATTAATAACAATTAAAATTTAATCTCTTAATTAATTTATTTCAAAATAATTATATTCTTAAGCAATACTTCACTTTTAAAAAAAAGTGTAATTATTTTAACTTGTTATTCACGGTTATTTAAGTCAACTCTAGATATCATTGCACGTGGCAGTCTTATAGGCTTTTCCCTTATCAAGCATGGATAATTTGTAGGCTCCATACCACAGGGGACACTGATCCCCTGCAGTTTCAAAAGAAACTGCACGGTGTGCAGTTCTACATCCAACCATTCAAACCAACTTTTCTCTCTTTTTTTGCATTAAAATTATCAAATACTGAGATTAAATGAAGTGCTGAGATCTCTGCAGTTATTTTTATAACTGAAGAAGATCTTGATCCGACCATAGGAAGAATTTAGCACGTGAGGTAGTGGAACTCTTTTTACTTTTATCACTGAAAGATTTATGTCAACCCCATAAATTTTCTGCCAAAACCGTCCAGTCTAGTCCTGAGTTTGAAACAAAAGTGGGCTTCGTGGATCATGGAAGAGCAAGCCTATGTGTCTCTATATATGAATCCAAACGCATGACGAGCGTCCCAATCCAAGGAGATATACGGTCCAATTTCTCATGTCACTGAAAACCATGCCATATCTGGCCCAAAAAGAAAAGCTATATTGCCTTTGATGTAAGACCATTTGATTTGGGGTACCATATCATCGCTTGCCCGAAATCCTTGGGGTTCTTGGCATGAGGGCGGTCTATTTATCTAATGTTGCACTTCTTGAAAAACTCATCTGGAGTGTGTTACGCCAGAGGGGCTATCTGTGGATGAATGTTTTGCAAGAGAAATATCTTCTGAGTAGGAATTTACTGGCTCATTCCCCTCCTAGTGGAGTGTCCTACACTTGGCAATCCATCACCAAAGCCCTTGATTTGTTGAAGGATATGGGTATAGGCTCAGGGAGACGTTTACCGTACACCCACTAACGTTTACCGTATATGTGGGTATATTTATGCAGCAAGTGAGTTTTATCTACTATAATTAGTTATCCTTTTTTAAAAAAATAAAAAACTTAAAATTCTTATTTGTGAGTCTAAATGTATATGTAAATATTACTAATTGAAATTTATAAGACTTTTTATACGTATAGTTAATTATTTGTGGCAAAAAAAATGTGTAAATATTATCGGTTGAAATCTGTAAAATTTTTTATACCTATAGTTATCTATAGTTTAACAAAAAAGAGAGGAGTGATCCAAGTTTCTTATGTTTGGGTCTAAATATATAAATATTATCAATTAAAATTTATAAAATTTTATATATGTATAACTATTTATGATAATAAATAAAATATAATTTGTATTTCAAGTTATAGGTCATCAATATCAACTGTTGAGTTGATTTTATCAAATCAGCAGTGTTGGCACTTGATGCATATGTTAAACGTTTCCTAGGCTCGGAATTAGCATTTAGCAATGGTAACATATTCAATGTTTCAAAAGAGATTTGGAACATGGATACTCCACACGTTTTAATAAGTTGATTTTGGTTAAATTCTAATCAATGGTTGTTGTTTGGTGTTGTTTACCTGTTACTTTTAGTACAAGTTACCAATGAGACAATTGCAAATTGGAACTTGTGTTGAGATGTTCAAAGTTTCATGATGGTTTTGATAACCTTCTAACAACCACAAATCAACAACTTAAGGGGGCATGATTAGCACACGAAAAATCATTGCTCGACATAGATTTATCTTACTTCAATTAATGTTTCTAGTAGGAAAATCTACTATATGCATTTTAAAAATGTGCTATAATCAAGTACCCATTTTGAATTTCGAAGAACTAGATAGATTATAGCAGCAAAATAATTTGAAATTCTTTTGACGTAGAGAATGGCGGCGTTGCAGAGAAGCAGAAAGACAACGATCCGCCCTCCGTCAAGAAGTCCAAATTGGAGAAGCTCCAGAACTCTAGACACTCTCCCATTCTTCAAGTAACTCAGGATTCTGTCATGTCGCTCTAAAATTTTTGTTGTCACCAATGGCTGATCGCTCCTCCTATTTCTCTCAAATTTGTGTTGCAAGTCACCGTGATTGGCCAACAAAAATAGAAGGGACTAATGAGAAAATAACAAATTACCGAATGAAACCTTTTATTGCCGATTGTTTTTATAGAGTATGGAACATGTTAAACACCTCCTTTAACAATAGAGAGACATCTTTTTGACATGTTAGGTGGTTCGAACATGGGCCTCTTTGCAACTTCGCGTATGTGATCCACATAATCTTGATTTATGCCTGAGGGACATTTGGTTAGCATGAAGGGACATGGGGGGTTCAGAAATTGCGCACTATTCTTCCCTTACATGTGTGACCGCCAAATTGAATATATTTGTTTGTATTTAATTTGTAAGAAAAGTAATTTTTTTATTAAAAAAATTACTTATGAGACATCTCAACTATTTGGATAAGATTTAAAAAAAATAGAATCTTAAAAAAATTAGTTTTATGCTTTTAGTTAGAAGTTGAAATAAATAGCTTATTAAAATAATTAATTCTAGGAGAGATGCAATGAAAGGAAAAAAAATTAAAATTTATTTTTTTATAATTATATCCAAACATAAAATAATTTTTACTTTTCATACAAATCTTTAAAATTTTGTATTATTTTATTTTTTTTTCAAAACTTATCCAAATACTCCTATCATTAAGGAGACTCTAATAGTGATTAATATTTAATAAGTATACTGTTGACTATGTGCTCTGTGGTGCGCATGTGTACCTACACGTTACGATGCCAAATTTGGGTATGCGTGGTTATTACGTGAAAGCAAACAGTAGGATCCCTCCATCATCTGGTGTTGAAATTGGAAAATCCCTGCTCGATCCTAAGAAATGTTGTTTCTTGGTTCGACTTATTTCCATGAAGCCCTCCCCACTACTCAACTGACGACAAATAGAAGGTTAACTATGATTGGGGTGTTCATAACTGATGAACAAAACCAGTGAAACTGATGGCTATTATTTCTATCCAAATAAAAGGTTTGTGTTAATTCTATTTTTTTCTTCTGATGAACTGATGGTGTTTTACAGTGGATTCAGATGGTACTTAAGATAGGCATATATATGGTGGTTTCTTTCTTCTACAACTGCTGTTAAGCGTATTGAACCAGAAAGTCGATACCTACAAAAGAACTCTAAGGCTCAAGTCAGACAATACACATGTAGAGTTTATGCAATAAGATAACAGATACTTGATTATGATGACTTAACCTGGTATTTATAGAGCGTGATTGAAATCATAATGAGATCAATATTAAATGTAAATATTTATGATTGGTATCCTATTAAGGATTGTCTTTCTTTTATCACTGGAAAGCATCTTTATAATGTAGGAACGTAAATATGGTGATTATTCGTTGTTAGAGGCAGTTATGGATAATATGATTCTCGTAAGATCATGATTGATAGTTATAAGAATCTGCACAGATCTAGTGATTATGGCCCAATGTCGTGTTCCGTGGTCTTACGGCTTTGACCGGGGTATTATTGGTAGAGTCCGGTGGTACGCGTGCCAGGCTGATCCTACTGGATGGGATCTTGGATCACGATCCAAAACAGTTACCCCCAGCTTAGTGCTCAGATAAAACCTGAGTGTCAAGGTATAAGTTTCATTTGGATCAAAAGGCACGTGGTGGACTAAGAGCCTTAGCTTTGATGTCAGGTTTCACGATGTCTCACACTAAGGCCGAGGTCCGTTATCAAATATAAAATTCCTCCGAGGTTGGAATATGTGGTTAGAAACCACAATGGGTCCTTGCCTACATTTCTGTTCCTCAGTCTGAGGTTTAACTCCGGTTGCCCCCGTGGATGGTTCTCGGGGTCTCTTTCTTTGCAGTAATTCCCTTTATAACATCATTCTGGACTTTCTTTGGAAACCGTTGCTTTGACCTCATTGGGAATTAAGGATCCTTTAATGGAGGACATCAACTTCGTGCAGTTTCCCAACTGCCCGCTGCTCTCGTAACCAATAGGAAAGGGAGGGCATTGAATGTGAGTTTTATGGTACGACTGGTTCTTTTTTTTAGGAGCCAATCAGAACGCTTCATTCCTTTTATAAATAGGGAATGTTTGCGTTTGGCGCTGACATTCCCTTTGCTTCTATGCTTCTATATGAAAATGATCATTTTTCATAAGATGGTTTTCTTTTCCTTCTCTGTGTGCGCATGGAGAACTTTATCTTTTGCGAAAGTCATCTTCTTGTTCTTCCCCAAGTTTCTGAAAGTTTTTACCTTCTTCGTAAATGATTCTTCTACTAGGTACTTTTCTTTATCACCGTATTAACGACAGATACTTTTCTCTCCCAACGTACGAGGGAGTATTTGATCTACGCTCTGTCACTGAGGAGATCTGTAATATCTGTCATGTTGGACGGAGACACTCGAGGAAACAGAGCCTATAATCCTCCTCCTTTCTGAGGACTTAGCAGGTGTTTCGCCCTAAACTTTGGCAAGTTCTCTAAGAGAGCTTGGATATATAGGAGGGACTATTGAAACTGCTCTGTGATTTAAAACAACTTGAGGTGATCATGAAACTCTAGGGTTAGGGTGGAATGATCGATTCATGAAAAATTATGCCCCGTCCAATAGAGGAGAGTACACTCTGACCTTTATTGTCATTGTGAAGGAGGCAAGGAAGAATAACTTGGCAGCAGTTCCGGAGTTTGACAATAGTGTACCATTCCGATTTGCCAAAGTTTTTCAAACTTTGTTCAACATGAGGGTGTCGATGCTCTTTCCTTATAAATTTCATGTCTTAATATTTTTTCCCTCTTTTCTTAATGTATGATGATGTATGGAATGAGAATAATCAATAAATTTTTTTATTTTGAATTCTATTTTGTCTTCTCTTTTCTTTCTTCTGCAATCCGTGCTATTTAGCTTTCGTCGGGGTGAGTCCAACGCTCACCTTGATGTAATATGTTAAGTTGCCCCTAGCTTGGTACTTGGTCGAGACCGATGAAGTGACAAGCTTAAATACTTGGCTCTGGGGTCTCTGTACCTTGCGGGAACTTCCCGGGGTAGTCAGTTTCCTGACTGACTTCCCTTCATCAAATGAACACTTCAGATTTGGCTGGTGTCGGTAGCAAATTTTCGGACTCTTATCCGCTGAGGTTATGTGTCTCTTGGTCTGATAGGTAACCGTCCTCTCAACTGCCATGACAGCTGTGAAGGCCACGCGACGTGCTCTGGTTGAGTGGACATGCATAGTATTTCACACCCCATAATGAGTATTTTTTCAAATCCGGACTGCTCGGACATAATTACCCTTTAACTGTTTTACCTTTATAAATAGGGGTTTAAATTTTTTCTAGTCATTTTGTTGTTTCTCTCTTGAAACTGGTGGCTTGAGGTGATTTCCGACGATTTTCATGGTGGTGATGGGCAGTTCCAGCACTTTCCTCAACACTTTAGAGTCTCGGTGGCTTGATTTCTTCTATTTTCTTCCATTTTTCTTGAGGTACTCTCTTCTCTCTGACTTATTTGTACTTATTTCGCTTCATGAGTAGTTATGCACCCCTTTAATGGAGTGCACTTCCCTTTTCTCTTTGCGAACAAAGGGTGCGAATATTGTTTCCCTTCCTTTCAATGATGTTACCCTGTGAAGCACCTCCTCCATCACATTGCGTTTGGCAAAGGTGTCCTTCTGAGGCTTTAACATTGGTAGGTGCGGAGGCCAGTGTGTTGGTGCGAGCAGTCTTTTGTTTGCCCACTTCCATGTCTGAATTTTTGAACTTAACTGGTTCTAATCATCGGTCTTTGTGTGTCTTCCAAGAACTTAAATGGCCAGAAGGAGAGTGGTAAGACTTGAAGCGCCAACCCTGATACCAGAAGCTCGGGAACCAGAGAATCAAGAAGCTATAGAGAATGTGGTTCATATTTACCGAGGTCTGGCGTTGGTCTATCCATGGGTCACGGATGACGCCTTGGACCGGATATCTCGTTTCTAGCCCAGAGAGTTTCTTGATGAACTTAAGGAGTATTTAGAGCTGACTGAGAAGCATGAGAGAGAGCACGAATTCCAAATTTTGTCCCCAGAGAACGAAATGGTGTGTTCAACCCGGTAGGCGGGGGAACACTTCATGTATATGTATAAGGACTTCTTCATTAGGTTTGGACTTCGGCTTCCCTTCAACGACTTCCACATTACTATCCTCTGGACTCTTCATGCTTCTCATTCTCAGATTCATCCCAATGGTTGGGTAAACATCATGGCTTTTGAAAGAATTTGCCGGCTGGTTGGGTTGCGATGCTCGGACAGAGCATTTTTCTACTTTCATACCTGGTATTCTGTTCACGGCGCCTGTGCCCCTCAGTAATCCTGGTTTTCAGTCTGATCACAACAAGGGATGAACATCTTTCTTCTGTATCTGGAAAGTTACAAGGATTTCAAAGAGAAGTTTTTCAATTTGATGACGGCTAGCAGTACTTGTCCTTTCTGGTTGGATAGCAACAAAGAAACGACATTCAGTCTATACTGGAACTCGACAGCATTGAGCATTCCCACTCAATCATTCGAGAGGGAAGTAGGTCAACTGGATGACAAAAAAAGTTGAATGTGTTGATTTCTTTGAAATGTGGGTCAAAGAAATCAGTTTGATCTGCACCAAAGATATACTGGATACCTCAGATGATGAAATTCTTTAGGTTGTGTTAGGTAGCATAGGTCGTTGTCCGTGTTTATTTACATATTTTTATGCCGCTTTATGACACTATTCTCATTGTCTTTGTTGATTTTGTAGCAAGTTTGGTAAAAATGATAAATGGAAACGCTATAGCAATCATCGAAGCCTTGAGGGTTAGGAATGCACCTGGGCCATCAAATGTCCCCATTGATGTAATTCTGGCTTCTCCACCCCGGCCAATTGAGGTCCCGATGATGAAGAAGGAACCTATCCATGTGGAGGACTCCCCCCCCCATTACTTGAAAGGCGCAAGAGAAAAGTGGTGGACGAGGGTCAGTCAGATGACCGAGGCAAGATGGCAGCAGTTGAAGATGTCACTGGCTCGATCAATCTGTATCATAAGGAGTCAGACCCTCGGAAGTTCATTGACTTCAACCTCTTGGATGGGGAAGTTGCCACCCATATGGCCCAACGTAGCAAGAGGGACACCTTTTCATGGTTTGAAACTTTTGGTCTCTGTCTTGCTGTCGAGACTCGATATTTGGAGCAAATTTGTGAAGAGCATGAGCAGGAAATGACTGAGAGGGCTATAGCTATTGAGCGAGGTGAAAACGAAGCTCTTAGGGCCATAGAGGAGGTCGTAAATGCCAAAAACAATATAAAGACTCAAGCCTGAGAGTTAGAAAGTGAAATGACTGCTCTGAAGGATGAAGAGAAGCAAAAAGAGTCTAGTTTGTCAGAAGTTAAGAGGTATATAGTCGTGATTTAAGCTGAGAATGAAGGTCTTCGTGTCAAGAACCAATAGCTCGAGGCAAGACTACTTCCTTGCAAGACGACCTCAACCAGCTTCTCACTATTTGCACCAATATTAAAGATGAGCAATTCCAAAACGCTATTGACCAAGTTTAGCTCTTCAATCCCAGGGTTGTTTTGGCTTTAAATGCATTGGATTCTGGGAAGGTGGTTTGGGATGGACACCTCGTGCTTCCTAGTGTTGCTCTAGAAAATTCAAGTGCTGAAAGTTCTATTGCCACAGTCCGTCGTCAAGATTTCGCCACGGAGTAGGTGAATATTTTGATTTTTGCTCTTGCTCCCTGTGTGGGATTTTATTTTTGTATCAACAGTTATACTACCCCGGGGTTTTATATGACTAGTGGGTCGTCATGGTCTCGGATAATATCGTCGTAGTCTTTGTCGAAGAAGGAAATGAGCGGTGCGTCCTTGTCTTTAACATGGGGTCTTTGTGAAGAACTGGAGACGCTCAAGACCGTTGTCCATAGTACTTTCTTCTGGGAATTATTAGACAATCCCCCACCTGCAAACTCTCCAAAGATGGTACTAACAAGTCTATCCTTCCTGTTTCCCCCACCTTGGGTATCCTGGTTCTGATCTTGCTGATTTTTAGCATTATGACATGGTGGTGTTAGGGATCTTTTGGTGGGACTCCGGGTTCTTCTCCTTTGACGTGGGTTTGAACTCCGCCTGGGACTGCAGCTTTGTCTCTGATCCCTACATCTTCCGTAATCCTCATTACTTCAGAATCTGTTGATGTATTTTTGCAACTGTCCCTCATTGATCAGGGACTCGTTGACATCCTGGAGTTGATAGTAGTCATCTGTCTCATGGCCATAGCTTTTATGCCATTTGCGGTGTTTTGAATGGTCCTTCTGAGACTGTTTCTTCATAGGTAGTGGCCTTTTGATATCTTGGAACTCGGTTTGAAGGACCTCCTTCAAGATTGTCTCTCAAGGAGTGTTCAAAAGAGTGTACTCAAAATACTCGAGCTGATATCATTCGCTCTTAGAGGAATCACGAGGCTGGTTGGAGTTCTAGTTCTTTTTCTGGTGATTGAGTTCACCTTTTTCCAAACTCTCTCTCACCTTGGTAATCTTCTCTAGTTCAACATACTTATCGGTGTGTAGGTAAAATTCATCTAAATTTGACGACTTCTTTTTTTTCCAGTGACCAGAAGAAGCCTAAGTCAGTTCGGAGACCGTTACTGGTATAATGAAGACTATCATGTCATCTAGGTTTTCTATACCCATGCAGGCGTGACTGAACCTCTTAATGTATTCGCGGAGGGATTCATTACTCCCTTGGCAAATTCCAGAAAGAGAATCAATCGATTTTGGTCATTCTTTTGCGATGGTGTAGTACAGCAGGAAGCGTTGCATGAGGTCTTCCCATCCTGTAACTTTTGTTCGTAAAGTAACGAACGAACAGAGAGTGTCATTCTTTAAAAAGAGAGGGAAGACACGGCACAATAGTTTCGAGGTATGCCCGTAAAGTTGTATAGACTGAGTGTATGTGTCCAAGTGCTCCTGAGGATCCGTTGTCCTATCATAAGGTTCCAAGTTGCTGGAGGTTTGAAGTTCCTCGAGACCCTATATGCCATCAACGCATCTGAGAATTGTTGTTGCTGGCGGCCTGGGGTTGAGTTATTGTTTTCAACAACCTCGACACCAGCATGCTGGGCTCCTTGTTTGTTGTGGACCACATTCCACTCTCCGTCGTCATTCTCTGCCCGCATAGACCTTTCGAGATACTCCAACTGACGACCTTGTTCTTCTAATTGACGTTGTTGGTCATCAATCAGTACTGTTTGTTGGCGCAATAATTCTCGAATGTCGTTCCTCGTCATTTTAGACTGGACGTTGTCCTCATAGTGGGATCCATGGTCTGTATTGTTATTTGAGATCCCTAGGCGAGCATGCATGGGGATCCTTGTTCCTTGATTTGCATTATTGGCCCCCCCACCAGGAGGAAAAACAAGTATGTCCCGGACAGAGACCCTTCGCGACGGGGCAGGGCTTTCGGCAGGAACCGAAGTCTCGTGTTCCTCATTAAGAGTCTCCATGACAATATGTCTGCTTTAGCAGCGGAGGTTTCTGGTGGTGAGATAGACGGAGGATCGCTCTGAGCCGCTGGGCCCTGCCCTTGGCCAGGGGCAGCATGCGCAACGCTTCATTTCCTTTGGTTTTGTCTTGTGCTCACCATGGTTGACGTGTGAATAGAAGTTTAAAGTTTTCCACAAACGGCGTCAATGTTCTAAAGTGAATTCATAGGGTACCTGAGATAGGCACATATATGGTGGTTTCCTCCTTATGCAGCTGCTGACAAGCATATTGAACCAAGGGGGTGGGTACTTGCAAAGGGACTCAGGCGCTCAGTCAGGCAATGCACAAGTAGGGTTTATGCAGTAAGATAGAAGATACCTGATTAGAATGACTTAACCTAATATTTATAGAGCGTAACTGTAATCGTAATGAGATCTGTATTAAATGGAAGTATTTAGGATTGATATCCTGTTAAGGAATGTCTTCTTTTTATAATTGGAGAGCATCCCTATAATGTAAGAATGTAGATATAATAATTATTCATTGTTAGAGGCAGTTATGGATCATATGATTCTCCTAAGATCATGAATGACAATTATGAAAATATGCGCAAATCTAGTGATTATGACTCAATGTTATGTTCCGTGGTCTTACAACTTTGACCGAGATATTATTGGCAGAATCTGGTAATACACATGTCGGATTAATCCTATTAGATGAGATCTCATATCACAATCTAGAACAGATAGCTTAAGAGATAAGCTGGAGCAAAAAACTTGAGAGATAACCTGGAGCAGAAGGAGAAGAAAATACTAACCAAAATCATTCTGACGGCCTAAGAGATCCGCAGGTTGTCTTCTCTAGATCTATGAATACAGACAACTTCCCAATCACGATCAATAAGGCACCGAATGAATTTTAAGTAAAAACAATTTATTTAAATCCTATTCAAATAGTGTTAAAGTGTATGGTCATCATAAAAATAGTGTTAAAGTGTGTAGTAGAAAATGAAATGTGTGGAAAAAAAAACACTTCTCTTATATTGATGCCATAAACTATAAATCTGTTTCCCTGTCTGCTAAGTAAAAGAATAGTAAAGTGGAGAAATTCTTAGTGAATTGAAAAGCGTAAACAATGATTTAGGAAAGCAACGGCTCCTTGATTAACGCTAGCATTGTTGACCTTTAGTTTATTTACAAGGTATTTAGAGTAAAGTGATTTATACAAACAAATTTATACTTCATGCACAATTTATGGTCTATTATCAGTTCCAACAATCAATTCTAACAATAAAAATAATTGTTTATTTAAATATTCAGAATTGATTGCTATCGACAGAATCAATTATATTAGAAGTGATTTTAAAAATAACTTTTGCAATGAACAAGATTAATTTTGAATAAGATACAACAATTTTCTAAAAAGTATATACGAAATTAATTTTAACAAGTAAGACCCAATAAACTTTTGAAAAAATTCCTAGAATTATATTTTAAAAGTAATTATATTATATACTACTCAAACAAATTTAAAATTTTAAAATTAATTAGTTCTCCATTCTTTTATAAGCTCTTTTTTTTTTTTGTAACCTTTTATAAACTCTTTTAATATCACAAATGTTGGTGTATTTCCTAATACATAAAAAAATGGAAATCTGTTCCGAAGTAGCATTACAGTTCGAGCACCTGATCCAAACTAAACGTCCTTGTTGGAAATGTCGTTCTCTAATCCGATATCATCCTTTGACGACAGTCACCCGTCACAAAATAATAATTTTCTTATCATCGCAATGAATTGTAAAGAAAAATTGAATTGCACAAACTATTTCTTTGAGATTTAGCTCTGTTTTAACAACTTTTTAAAAGAAATTTCTTTAACTTATCGAAATAAAGGAGCGTGATTAATCACAAAAACTATTCCTGGTCTAGTGGTTTGTCTTTTTTCTCTTTTTCATTCTTCTTTTGCTAGAAAATTATTTCCCCTTTTCAAAATTTTATCGAATATGTGGGGGTCATGCGTCATTCCAAAGGCACATGAAAATTTTGTGAAGGACCAAACAGAGAACGTGCTTTTTCATTCTGTTAGAGATCATCGCTCATGATCACCACCCAATGAAGATTTCGATTTTCTGTTCCTTTTTTTAAATGTTGGGAGAATGAAAGTTGGATTAACAACGTACACAAAAAAATAAGGTTGGATTAACAAAAAAAAACTATAATTTATATTTTATATACATTTTATAAAAAAAGTATTGATATAATAATGTATATAGCTTTTTTATAGAAAAAATATTGATGGGATTATGAACAAATTTTTTTTTTGGGCTGGAGCAATACTTGTGCCAGCTAGGCGCTACCTACTCAAAAATATTGGTGCAATTAGTGTGCCTTATATGGTGCAACAATTACGTGCAACGTGCAAGTAATTATTGTAGGTGTTGATATCTAAATCTGTCTAAGTGATTTTTGGACTTTGTATTTTTTTTTTTGGTTTGTCAAGTCTAAGCCTAATTGGTTAGAAAAATAATAAAGAGAGAAGTCTAAAATCAATGTTAAAAAAAGGAAAAAATATATTAATTTACATAAAAAATAAAATAATAATTGAAATATTTAGATGTAATTTTTGGTGAGATATTGAAAGAAGTTTGAAGGTAAAAATATTAATTAAATCTCAATATTAATTTAAAATATCTAATTTGAATTTTAACAACTAAAAGAGTTAACAAGAATGGTTAGTAATTTTTAAACTAGATACGTGCTAAATTTTTAACAGTAAAACGTCTTCAAATCATTGATTTGTCCCTGATTTAAAGAATTTTAATTCTTAACCCGAATAAGAAATAAGAAGATACATGTTGAGATTTTTAGCGTCATTAAATTGAATCTCAAATTACTTGAGATTGTTTTTTGACTTACAAGCAATAAATGAGAGAAATTGGAAAAGATTTGGTGGCTAAATTAATTGAGGCATCACTTGGCCTATAAATAAGAAAGCACCAAAAATACTTGAGGACACTTTTTTTTTCTTTACAAAGAAACGACACACTTTTTTTATTTTAAAAAAATAACACTTTTCATTTAAAAAACAACACGATTTTTTTTTTAAAAAAAGATACAGAGAGAATGGGGATCAAATAACGTTTTGGCTGTGTGAGGAAAAGGCAAACAAGGGCTGAAAGCTTCATTCTTTTACCTTTCAAAATCTCTATTTCTTATTCAAGTATGTCACTCATCTCTTCTTGATTATCTCTTTAGTTCGTCACATTGCTATAATTGTTCTCTCATTAATCAAGTCAGAATGTAAAAATATGCACAAACACTGGCTCATAGAACTATTGCCAGTGACGTTATTGGATCTCACAAAATGAGCTGACTTGATATAATTTTTCAATAAATAAAAAAAATATTTTTCTTACATCCAACTTTAAACATAACATCAAAATAAAAATCAAATAAAATTTTGAAACACGGCCAATGACCGAAAAGTTGAAAGAGTATCGTGGTGTCGATCATTTAAATTCTTTCCAATATTCTTGAGACTTATCACTATTGGATCTCGTTAAGTGAGCTGACTTGATCTAATTTTCTAAGAATTTTTTTAATAAAATAAAATAAAATGAATGTGAGAAAATTTACAAATTCCTAACCTTTTGATTGTGGTGGATTAAAGCTCCTATGAAAACTTTTTTTTTTAAATCACCTCAAAAGTCTCATTTCACACAAAAAAATATTTCTTAAATTAAAGCCTTTTGAAATGAAATTCTATTTGGCCATTCACTCTAAAAAAGAAATATTTTCTTGAAGCAAATAAATAAAATTTTGTTTGGTCATCTTTTTTTTTTGAAATATTTTTAATAAAATATGTAAGTATTAATTCACCACTTTCATATTATATGTTACGGGATTTAAATTTGTTCCATAGAGCAATGACTATTTAGCCACTCATTTCCTGTCAAAGTCATTTATCACTCTTGATAATATGCTTGACAAAGTAGGAGTGTGTGACATGTTAAAATAAAACAAAAATAAAATATTTTTGTAAATAAACAATAAATGACCAATTTAATTAATTTTAAAGGATAACGTTAAATTAAATAAGTAACTATTTTTTGAATGGATGGCGTAGGGTATTAATACTTCCATTTTCCGTAATCAATATCCGAACTTAAACTCTAAAACACATCATCTTTTATGTATCTAATTGAACCTTTTCATTTTTAATGGAAAAATCGGTTGGTGGTAACTCCTTTTCATTCTTGCATTCATTTATAAGAATTCATTGTTCCGTGTTGCATTGTGTCGAGAGGGACGTTGTGATAGTAGATACTATTTACTGAAGAATATCTCTAACATATAAATCAATTTCTATATATAAAATTTGAGTACATTTTTTTGAAAGTAGAGGTATTGTTAATTGTATTTTTTTTTATCTAATGTCCACATATATCTCTTAATTAAATAACATGTGGCCTTTACAACTTGAATATTTTCTTGGTCAATAGTTTTAAAATTTAAATATCTCATAATTCCTAAAATCTTTTCCAAATATATGATTTTGTACTTATTTATTTTTTTCAAAATAATTGTTATAACATTACGAGTTTATCTCAAAATAATAAAATACAAAGGTAATATTGATAAAAAATTAAAATTTTAAACAATTGAAAGCTATTTTAATAAATGTTATTTAAAATTAGTTATGTTAATGGTACTTTAATGATAAAATTTTCAAACATAAATTAAATTATTTATTTGTAAAATTAAATTTCAAAATATAACTTTAATGCATACTAACATTTAAAAAAAAATCCTGTGCGTTTCATAGATTACTTACTAGTTTAGAGATAAATATGATGATACTGTAATGCATAATAATGTGGTGTGATTTTGAGTTAATGATATATATATATATATATATATATATATATATATATATATATATATATATATATTATCATCTAATTATAATTAAACTCATATCATTTTTTACACTCTTTATTATATACACCTGATGTAGAGATATATTCCCAAAGGTCAAAGCATACCTCTAATGTAAGGGACATGCTCCTAAAGTGATGTATAAAACACATATTATTCTTTTGAGTTATTTCTCAAGTACACCACTTGTCTTTGCTTGTACCAACAAGTATTCGATGATTAGAGGTTTTTACAATATATAATTGCGAAAAAAAAATTGTATAATTAGAACGATAATAATATTTACCGAAAAAAAGGGTTAAGATGTTAGATTTGAAAGAAACCGAAAAAAGATAGCTACTTAACTAGTGAATTCGGTTGCATAATCATTGCTCATTGGTGGACATATATATATATTTTTTTTGTTTTGGTACTTATTGGTGGAGCCACTTTATGATGGGAGTGATCACATGCCAAGCATTTTTATTTTTAATGATTTTATGAAATATACATATCTTGTTCCTATGTGATAATTTTGAGTTTGAACCCGTTAAGACAATGAAGCGGTATTTTTTTTTTTTTAACTTCAATTAGTTTCTGAATTATAAAATATAAGCAATTGAGATACAATTATTCTACCCTATTTTTGAAGTAAATAATCGTTGTACAATCCTTGAAGAAAATTATGTAGAAATTAGAGTGAAGTATTGAGGATGTTGGCTTTATAGTGCGTAATTGGTAAATAATAATTAATTGTATAATTTGATTAACTATTTAATACTATAACTATTACGTTTCAACTTTCAAATTCAACATACATTTTTTTTTTGTCAAACCACGTTTTCTTATACACTTTAAAAGTGAGATTAATTGTCGATTAAGGTATTAATGCTGCTCCTCCCATCAAGTATTTTTCCCCGAGCTTATTAATGCTGCTCTTTACATCAAATAATTTTCCACAAGTTTGAACTCTTAACATGAGATTTAGAGAAGCTCCTCAATTTCATTGACTTATATCTTACTCCTACTTTAGGAAGCCCTTAAAAGTAAATTCAACAGACTTATTGGTTTGGTTTATTATTCACAAAATTTCCATTATTCTCTTCGTGTGCATGTGAAGCAACCGAAGTTCAACATTATAAGCTTTGTAATCTCATTTTTCAAAAACTCAGAAAAGCAAAGCGTCTAAATTATAAGTTTGCGGATGCAGAGTTGTAGGGATTTAGGAGATATGGAACTTGTAGATATTCATAGCATATACGGCACAACATTGTGGCATCTAAGGATTAAAAAGAACAAGTTTCTGTGCTAAGCATCGAGCTCCAAAAATGATGTCTTTCTTTCAATCCTTTTGGCCTTTCCTTTTCATCAACTTATTTTTTTTTTTTTTACTTTTTCCCATTTAAATATGAAAAACTAACTAATTAATTTATTAGATAATTTTTCATAATATCTTTTTCCGTACAATCCTTTTATCTATTGTATTTCCATGATATATATACAGGGTGGATCAGCTTATACCAGTGTAAATTTTTTTTTTGTACACTCATTTTTAATTATTAGATTCACTTTCATCTAATGATTATTTTTAACGAAATAATCTCAACCATTAAATGAAAGTGAAACTAACGGTTAAAAATAAATGTAAAAAAAAAATAAATGTAATAAAAAAAATATATATATATATATAATATATATATGATATATATATATATATATATATATATATATTCTTATTTGCTATTCCTGCAGAATTGCAGTCAAATTGACCATCAATTTTCCCTCAAGAACAACAAACAATAATGGATGGATGGGCAATGTGCTTTCAGTTCAGAAATCCACTACTTTAAAGGAATATTTTCTGCAGAATATTTGATCCAGCTTAATTTACGTAAAGTACTAAAATTATTCAAGGAAGTACAGGTGATTGTATTCTATATTTTCATGTCCTAAAATAAGAAAAATTATCAGAAAACAATATCAATTTAAAGTATATAGCTTAAATTTAAACAATTCTAGTGTATGATCGTAATAGTTTATTAGCATAGACTTTATTAAATTTTGATCCCATAGAAACTTTAATATTCATGTCTACCTTTTACTCTCTCTTCTTTTTTTAAAAAAATCAGTCTATTTCAAAAAGAATTTTTTATATTTGTCAATTTAAAAAATTATTGAAGTTTTGATTGCATGTATGACTCAGTCTGATCACTGCTAAATCTACGGACTAGTATAGTTCATGCTCATAACGAGTTTTTGCACTAACCCAGTCAAATTTGGGTGATCAGGGTGAACCGTCTAGACGGATCAAATCAGTATGACACTTATGAGATTTAAACACAGTATCTAAAAAATTCTTATTGTGATGAAATGTATTTTACTACTAGGTCACATGTCCTTATTGAGTAATATTCTCAATTATATAATTTATATTATAATCACCAGTAATACTTTTTAATATAATATTTTTATATGAAGTAATTTCTTCATATAACATTTATTAAAAAATATATTTTTTTTGTCTGAGTTTTTCAATTCGATCACTTGATCTGCAGTCGAATCACTGATCCAGTGACACGACCTTTTAACCAAGTTGATCTTTGGTTCGAGTTATACAACTATGATTAATTTCTTTTTTAAATTTTATCTTTAATATTAATAAGTGATAGAGAAAATTAATAAAGTCATAATAATATTTTGAACATTTTAATAAAGGATAATTTAAGCAAATGTTTTTTTTTTTTGCTTAAAATCAAAGGTATTTGAAGAGTTTATTAATTTATACAATTACTTCAAAAGATACATAAAAAAGAACGAATGGAGTATTTGTTTATTTTATTCTCTCTTGTAATACAAGAAAATAAAATCTCTTTATGTTGAAAAAATAAAATACATCAATGACCAATAACCAAAAAGTTTAACCTTTTTGTTTAATATATATGTCGTCTCAGAACAAATTAGTGTTTTGCATAAGAAGAATTTGAAATTCATGAAACTAAGAGAACAAAATTAAAATTTAGACAAAAAAAAAAAATCAACTGCCATGCAAACATTAACAGCCATTGTGGAATGTGGCAACATGCATGCAGACAATCATACTAAGCCCATTAATTATTGTAGTTATTATTACCAAAAACAAAATCATATTAAGCACGAAACCAATCCCTAACTTTGGCGTGAAACAAACATCAAAATCTACCTTTACACTCATTTAACGCTAGGACATGTTTTGAACAAATTATCTTTAATGGCAAAATTATTTATTAAAATGTTATATTTTTAAAATTATATACTAAAATGTTATTATTTTGTTTAGTGTAACATTTTTTTTTGTCCACGTAGATAGTGTCATTTACGTTGGTGCTTCTACGTGGAAGTGCCAACGTAGATGACGCTATCTACGTGGACAAACAAAATATTATGTTGCAAGTATTTTTCATGTAATAATGCCAGATGCATTGACGTTATATAGACGTAGTAATGTCTGACGCATTAACGTTATCAATGTACACCACTTATTTTTTTAAAAAAAATGTAAATTCAAATTGAATTATTCTCCTAATGTCCGTTTATTTTTTGAAATTGAGCATTGAATTAGAGTTTGAAATTGAAATTGGACCTCTTAATTCTATTTTTTATGTTTAGAATGTCATTTAAAATTAGAATTCTAATTCCATAAACAAATTCCATGGAATTGAAAAATAACTAAATTAAGTCATTTTCAATTCTTAGCCTATACTTTAAGAATTACCAATTCCAGACTTTTAAAATTAAAATCTCTTTCTCTCTTTCTCCACATTTATTTATAAACAATCATATTTATTGAAATTTATATTTACATAGGAAATTATTTTTAATTTATATAAAAATAATTATAATAGCTATTTATTGTTTTCCTAAAAAAAATTCATGAAAAATTTCTTTATGAAAAAAATATGACTATTATATTATAAAAATATTATTGTATGAATATTTTTATTAATTTTAATATTTTAGATCATACCTTTAAACAATAAAATTATAATTGGATTTAGAATTACAATTTATTATCCAAATTCTTTGACAACCTCAAACATAAAATTTAAGATTCTGAACCAATTCTAATTTTGAAAGAATTGGAATTGAAATTAAAATTCTATGTTTCAATTTCAATTCCGTTATCGAAACGGACCCTTATTGTTTTACCGAATTCAACTGCCTTGTTGGAATTTTTTTTTACAGCATAGAAATTTTTAATCATACTATAAACAAAATTGTTTTATAATTCACTTGTAACCTGCGACTAAGTTAAAAAAAAGTGTAAACAAATATAAGTATGTCACAATAATGTAGGATAAATTTGTGACTACTAAAATTAGGTCATGATTGGTTCATGGGCAAAAATACCAACCTAGCAAGCCTATCAAAATCAACTAACCTTAACAATTCAAACATTCTGATTCTATAGGAAATTTGATAGAGTTTCTTCTAAAAATTGGACGTTCCCAAAAATATTTCATCCTGATTAATGAAATATATTCATATATATTTAGATTTCCAAATCAACAGAGCATATATAGGATGTATAACAGAAATATTTGTGCATATACATACAGTCATCTCAGATTAAGCAAATGTAATAAGAGGTAGATAAATTAATTCAAGTCTAATGACCATATCAATGAGAAAGGTCAGAGTTAGAATGTGGTGGTCTGCAAGAGGGATCAAAATAAGGTCCTGAATGTGATTGGTGAGGATATGGTGCGTAACCCATATATCGTGGGTATGAAAATGATGGTGTAATGATAAATGTCAAAGGATATGGTGGGTAAGTATAAGTAGATGCTAGGTATCTTGTAGATGGCGAGTAACCTATAGGTGGTGGGTAACCTAGATATGATGGGTAAGATGTAGGTGGTGATTGAGATGGTAGGTAAGTAGCAGCAATAGTAGTGGTTGGGGGCTGAATCTTATGCGCACTTGAAGAATCAGAGTCCTCTGAATGTCGAAGTCGTGTCCGAGTACTCGTCAACCCTGTCTTTCTTCTATGACACATTCTTTGGTAATCGGACTGCTCGGATGGCCCTGAAATGTCATATGCAGGAGGAGCTGGACGAAGTTTTGACATTGTAATGCGATCATGCTCCTTCAATTAAGATAAGATCTACTCAGCAGATTCTCGAAGGCTAACCATACTAAATCCTGAATTAGGGTTCGTAGCACAAGCATATAAATTCTCTGCAATGTCACCTAAGAAACAGATATAACGTATGTCATTATCAATACAAAATACATTTAGTAAGGAGCAAAATATATTGCTAAATAACTTATCACAACCCCAATGATGCACTAGTACAAGAAATCCGATGTCTAGTAATTCTTTTATACCAGTGCATATACTCAGAATGCATAGTGAAGGGAGCTTCCAATGGTCTTCCAGTAACAGACTTTTCCCTTCGAATCTCCTAAGTCGCAATATGTACAAGGTTCATGTTTCGTCAATCCTCATCGTGTCTTCCCGCCAATGTTATTGAGTACAAATCGTCAGGTTGATGTTGTAACGTCTTACTCTAATTTTTTATTTATTTATTTAGTTCTCAAATTAGAATAAAACGTTATATAACAAACTACTGCATTTCTCATTAGTTCATAAGATATTTTATATTAAGGGATTATATCCCTTCAAAAGTTAGGTTCATACATACATAACACCCTTTTAGTTAGGCATCAGTTTAACAAAATTAGGCTTTACCAAAGCCTTCAAGGTACTACTACAACTTTTTACATTTTTACATTTTTACAAAAATATTTTCTTCTTTTAACTACTCATCAAAGAGTAGTATGATAAAAAACAAGTCTTCCAGAGTTATAGAGAACACATAGTCTCCTAGATTTGGCATAAAAACTTGCTTAACCCTGAAATTAATAAGAATTATAACGATCGACATTCTCTGAAAAATTACACCATAAAAAGAGTGAGATAAAAATCTCAATTAAAAAAAATGCAAAAAACATGTATCCATTTACCACCCAATATTTACCATCCTCTATTTCTAAACCCATAACTGAGAATCCAACTAATAAATAAGCAAAATAAGAAGTAAATGACTTAATAAGAGTGAGTATCTAATTCAAGATAAAATAAATTAATAAAATAAAAAAATAAGTGATTCAGAACATTGTAAAAATAAGTAATTGAATATTCTTTTCACATCGTTTTGCTCAAAATCTTATTTTCATCATCTCTTTACCATCTTATTTTTATATTCTTAATCAAATGTGTCTCTTTCTCTTTATTAGGGTATCCCCCAGTGTTTTCATCATGACCACAATAATTTGATTAAGGTGTCTCACAATTCTCTCATCATGACCACAATCATTAAAAATGTGATTATCCATGAGATGATATTTCAAAAATATTTTCTCTATAGATCAATAATAAACTTGTATTAAAACATGTATCACTATAGTATAATAAAAAATAAGAACACTGATAAAGAACATTAATAATAATCAATAATTAACACATCCAATATTAAGAATAACATAAAAAATAGCTCATAATAAAATTGGTTAGATGAAAAATTGATAAAAGAGTTAAAAGAATAGTTCACAATAAACTAATTATATTTAGAATCTCAATTCTAAAGCTTTTATTTCAAAATCGTTATCAGAATAACGAAATTGTTATAAAAAAAAATCTTTTAGAAAAATAGCACAGGAAGTGTTCTGTTAATCTTTATTCGAATAAAGAAATTTTTATTCGAATAAATCACCCAAGAAAACAGTATTTGAAGTATTTTAGTAGACTTTATTCTATTAGCAATTGGTTTATTCGAATAAACCATTCGTAAAATCAAACTTTGAAGCATTTCTACATAATTTATTCGAATAACACTACTTTTATTCTAATAACATGTTTGAAATCAATTTCAAACACTAGCTATACCATTGTTCTGTTGAACTAGAATACATAGTACTTGAGTATGGATTTATGAGATTGGACTAGGAGATATGGGTGATAGAAATAAGGAGTAAAGAATGGAGTTTTTGTCATTTTCTACCTTCTACTGAGTTTTGATGTGTTAGATGAGAAAGTTGAATTGTGATTGAGGATGGGGAATTTGAAGTAGCAGAAACAGAGGTTGTGTTCGTGGACTGAGTAAGTGGGTTTGATGACAAGATTGAAAGGCTCTAAGGGTATTTATAGAGCTTAGTTTCTGCTTGCCTTACGTATGAAAGAGAGGTAAGAATTATGTAAGTTAGCTTGGCTGTCAAAACAGGATTCCTTCTTAAGAAAAATCATTTCGACTTAAATTTGATTTTCATGCACTTATAAGCTTCTTCAAGCTTGTTCTAGAATTTTGAGTTTTAGCATGTTCATGGTTTGTCACTTGTCTTTGTTAATCATTGCCATGATTTTCTTAAGCCTCCTATAAAAACACTTGTCTCAGTTGAGGTCATATGCCGAGTTCACCTTCATTTAATGCATGAACATTTGCCCCACATTCTTGTCTTCCACTTGTTTCTGAATTATAATTTCTAAATCCCATAAACTTTCCTTTCTTGACACATACTCCTGTTCCTAATCATTGTTCAAGTGCTTACTTGTCCATGCAAATAATGGCTTGGTTTTGATTTGGTTTCATTGGAACTAGTTAGTTTGATCAAGGAACTAAATGGAAACTAAATTTTTCATTCTTTATGCAACGTACTGTATCTTCCCTTTATTATGATATTAACAACTTTATTCGAATAACATGTTTGTTATTTGAATAAAGTGACACTTTTCTCCTATATTTTGTTCAATCATACACTTTATTCGAATAATCATTTGATTATTCAAAAAAAGGGTCTTTAATTTGAATCTTACATTATTCTTTGTTTTATTAAATATTCCATATTTTATTATTATTTATTAATATTTTTAGGAATGTTACAGGTGCAGTCTCCTTGGTATGGGTTGGTCTATACTAAACTGACGCATTACTCTATCTAGTTAGTGCCACTCAACAATGTGAAAAAATATGAGAGGGACTACTGCTAGTATTATGTCTCTACCAACCACACAAAAAACTGGTAGTGACACCACAATGTCATCTGTGTGTGATTGCCATATAATCTACAAAATGATATGTACAAAGAATTAGAAAGAAGGACAAAGTAACTTATTTAAGTCAATGTAAGTCAATACTGACCTCATCGTTCTTCAATTGATCAAAGAACCAATGATAATATTAAAGCACTCCCATTGGGATTTCATTCAAAACATTATGTTTATGCCACCTATTTCAATGTCAAAGTCATATAGTGTGAACGAAAGTAATATATATAACAAACTAATATAAGTAAATGATATATTGAGAAACTTACTGAAATTCCAGTGAACGTAGATGACCACGATTAGTAGCATAGACAGTCAAAAGGTTAGGATCAATATCATCAACTAGTGTAGGGACAAGACCAGGAAATCTATATCATGCCCAATATTGCAACAAGATGCAAGCACCTCCAATCTTGTGCACATTGTAGTTTGTGGCTTTGCAAAGTTCTCTATACAAGTACGCGAAGGCCGCAGATCCCCCATTGTATGTCTCAACAATGGTAAAGTCTTTTAATAGGGGATGGAACATTATGTGCACATATCTACTAGAATAATCAAGAAATAACAAACCCCCAATCAACCTAAGTATATATGTCCGTGCACACTGTTGCATGTAAATACATAATCAACACATGTGTCAACTAAAAAAATTTGTTACCCTAATAATATTCAAACTATTAATTTTTGTATTAACAAATTTCAAAATCCTCCTAACCAACAAAATTAGTCAACCATAAAAAATATACAATACACAATTAACATAATTACAATGAAAAAATAAGCAATAATTATAACAATAAAAATAATCAACAATAACAATAGAAATAAGAATAAAAATAATCTAACGATGAAAAACAATACTTACATATATGATGATCCAAATGTCTTTCCCATAAGGTACAATCAAATGAGGGTTTGGGAGAGAGTTTAAAGAGAGAAAAAGTCGAGAAAATGTAGAAATTTGAGAAATAAGGAATACGTGCGTGAGAATGAAAGGAAAGCTCTATTATAATGGCATCTGCATGGATAACGTCAATGCGCTTGACGTTATTAAGTAGATAATGTCTAATGTTGTGACATTTCCACGTAAGTAACACTAGCCTCTTTGACGTTATCTATGTGGACATAAAAAAATAAAAAATATCACGCTAGTTAAAAGGATAACATTTTAACATATAGCTTCAAAAGAGTATATTTTGATAAATAATTTGGCCATCAAAGACAATTTGATCAAAAATCATGATTATGAATTATGATTCTCAAATCAGCAGCCACTTCATCCTGTAGATATTTGCTCGATCTTTGGCTTATAGTAACATTATTATAACAGCGATCACATTTAAATAATCGCAGTCGAACACAACAATATTATTTGAAAAAATATTATAAAATAGTTCTTTTGCACAATATTAGCTCCTACATTTGGCAAGACGCACGGGTTTTCATTTTTTTTTTTTTTGCAAGAAACACGTCTAAGACTTGGTTGGCTGAGAGTTATGAAGCACAGACACGCATACGGATAAGACAGACAGATACGGATACGGATATGTAGACACACTAAATTTAAAAATTATAAGATACGGACATATATATATATATATATATATATATATATATATATATATATATATATATAATTTCAAAATTTAATAAAAAAATTTATAATTTATTAATATCATTTCTATAAGCTTAAAGATTTATAATATTTTAATACATGTCATATGTGTTAATATTTGCTACCTAATAAGTCCCTCCTAAAAAAATATGAAACATAATTTCTATTGACATATTTTAATAAATCTCCTCAACTAACTTTTCTTAATAGAACTAATCATGTACAAGTACATGTGCATAAAAAATAACTAGAGGGAATATTGGTGTGAGACAAGCTTCGGTGACAACAAATTTGACGGCTTAGTACGAGTAGAGGTAGAAGGAGCAGATGAAAATAGTAATGCGTGAAAAGCTAAAACTTAAATGTCTAATAGTAGAGTGTGAAAAGATAAAACTTAAAATACTGAAATGTGAAAATAGTGATTTGAGACGTCAGTCATGTGATTGGACTTGAGTAGGTTATGAGCTTACTAATTGAACGTTAGTCATAGAAACTAATTTTTTTTTAAAAATATTAATAGGTCATATTCAAGTCATGTCTAAGTGTATCTGAGAAGTGTCTGAACGTGTTCGAGAAGTGTCTGAGCGTGTCTGAGACGTGTCTAAATTGAAAAAAATAATCTTTTTAATCGGACACATTCAGATACGCAAGACACGTATGTTATATAGGTATCTCTATATATCTGATACGGATACGTATCTAATATGTGGACATGCCTCATAATCGGTATATCCGTGCTTCATAGGATAAGAGAGAATGTAAGCTAACATAGAATCATAGGTGCCTTAATATGATTTAAATCCTAAATTTAGGGGCGTATTCAGGAAATAAATGCTGTTGGGACAAATATATTTTATATAAATAGTTTAAAATTAATTATATCTATATTTAATTTTACTTTCTTCAATTTAATGCATATTTCTATTAGTAATTAACTCTTAAATGTGATAGTTTTATATAGGTATATATTTATATGAGTAAAGATCAATTAACATTAGTATAAAAGTTTTCTAATATTTGACAATAGATTTTATTTTAAATTAATAGTTCAAATCATCCAATTTAATGAGTTGAGAGAATAATAGAATTTAACATTAATAAGGAGATAATAGTGAAATTTGACATTAATCAGAAGAGAGAATGATAAAATTTGACTTTAATAAATAGAGGGAATTAGACTCTTGACCATATTTATTAAATTTAAAAATAACATATTGTTAAAACATTTTATAAATTATTAAAATATATAAAATTAAAAATTTTAGTTTTTTTAATAATTTACAGAAAAAAGTCAAAAACTCCATTCATAAAGAAACTAAAATTAAGGGTATAAATTAAATTAAAATACATTTTAAATTTTGACTGAAATTTAAAATACAATTTTATATAGCTATAAATATTTAAAAATGAATTTACCAACAAGTACCCTTCATGCATTGATTAGAAAAAAATAGAAAATATTAAATAAAAAAAATTCTTATATTAAGATAAAATATTTAATACTTGTTTTTTTAAATAGTTAAAAATATTTAAAATAATATATTAAAGGTTCATTGACCGGTAAATTAATGGGAGAGAAAAAATTTATTTTTTAAAAAAATTATCTTTAAAATAAATAAATAAAAATACATCAAATTTTATATATTTAATAAATTAAAATTTTAATACATTTTATCAAATCAAAATAAATATATTTTTACTTATTTACTTAAAATCAAACTCATATTGAAAATCAATACATTAAAGACAACTCACGTTAAAGATCAACCAGGGAAGAGGTGTGGAGTGTTAGGAAAAATAAATAAATACCTTGAAAGGAACACCAATCTGGAGCGAAAAAGAAAGCACAGGAAGCTTACGGCGGGAAAAAAAAAAAAAAAAGATGGAAAAGCTTAGGAAAGCAAACAAAAACCCACCAACAGTCTAAAAGCATTTTCTCTCTCTGATCTTAATCATTTTTAAAACACCCAAAAGCACAACCAAAGCAATCTCTCTCTGTTTTTGTTTTTTTCATTTTTATTTTCCTTCCCTCAAAAGAGAGAGAGAGAGAGAGGGATTGAGATTGAGATTGAAAAGAGAATGGAATCAAACCTCTCCAAGAAACAGTGATTCAGTGTTCGCTCATTGTCATAGATCTGCGTCTTCTTCACCATTGCTTTAATCTTCGTCTCTCTCAGGTACTTGCATTTCTTCATTTCTTCGATTCTTCGCTTTTCTATCAAGTCATTCTCATTTCTCACTTCCATTTGCAGGCCTTCCATTTCCGCTTTTTTGTAATAGCATTTGCATTTAACTTGTTCCGGTGTTCATTCTTAGCATTATGTGAATGTTGTCTTCGAAGAATTTTAAAACTCTGTTTCTACTTTTTTTTTCCACAATTTTTTGGCTGTATTTTTGCTGGATCATGTGTTCATTTTCACTTTGTGTGGATTATGAATTATAGTTCGTAGACATTTTCTTTTTTGGATAGAAATGCTGAATGCATATGCATGATCGATGGTTTTGATGTTTGTTTGCCGAGAAAATTAGGAAAGAAAATAAAGCAAAGTTTAGACGCTTACTTCGAGGTAAAGGAAAACGAATACTCCAATGCACTCAACTGCTTCAAATGATTGAAAAAAACTCTTGGTCTGGTAGTTGAGTTCTGCTTTTTTTTTTTGGGGAAATATTTCGACATAAACAACAAATTTTCATTTCTTTTCTCATCCAAATCTTGCGTTGTTTCTTTTTCTTTTCTTTTTTTTTCTTCTAAATCTTATTGACTACTGAAGTGATAAATGATATAAACTACTGAAATATTGATAGATATTCACGAAATTAAAATGTTTTCTCGGATTTTTTTTTGTTTTTTAATGTAGATTTGTTCTTTTAGAGGATATACGGACATATTTGTGCGTTTTTACGTAAGCGCATCACCATCAATGTTATGCAATGCTTGTAATATCTATTGTTCATGTAAACATACTTTGAAAAGCTCATTAAAAATTGCAATTTGGGCAAAAGGGAATTTGAAAAAAAAATGACGTTATTTATCATGCAATAATTTACATTTGATCTTAATATCCTGTTTTCTATTTCAGGGGATGATCTAGCATTTCATTGAAATGGAAAAGAAAGTGTTTAATTAGAGGACTACCATTTTTCCATTTTGTGCCTTAAAAGTAATGCTTTAGTGAGACATCTTCCACCACTTTGTTGGACCAAGAAATCTTCTATTGAATTATTTTGCGGGGGATTTTATCTGAAATATTTGTTAGATTTTTTTTTTTTTTGGTAGCTTGGCTTGGCAATGGATTATGAGCTATTATTATTTTCAGAGGGAGGAGAGTTAAGTACGGTTGACCACTTTATTATTTTTTTAGCTGAAAATAAATTTCATTAACTATGAAAATCTGCATCCAATAAAGAAACAAACAATAAATGAGGGTGGATCTTCGGACCAAGAGCTTAGATCACCGTCTTTAGCATAATGATGTAAAAATAAATATAATTGGATTAATTAACTAAATTTCGTATTAATGAAATCACGTATATAAGTATATTGATCAAAAAGATCAGTTTCATCATTCATGTGTTTTGTGCTATCTCCCACAAAAGAAATAACACAATTAATTAATTCATAAAAAAAAATTCCTGTGATCATTAACCATGAGATCATACACCTACATTTCAGGGAATGATTAGACAACTCAGTATAAAAATGACAAACAAAACTGATCAGTGGTTTATTTCAAATCCGCACAAAAACTATTATTCTCCAGTTACGTGAAGACAAAACCATAAATTAAAATTGATCAAAAAAGCTACCCAAACCTCCCGAAGATTTAAATTGTTGTTCTTTTGTTTCATTTAAGGCTTAGCTAACAGTAATAAATCTCCCATGACAAAGATTAGTCTTTTTCTGCATTACAGTACAGGGGAATAGAATAGAAGTTCTTAATGGAGTGACACCTATTTCTTCTGTGCTCCATTCATGCTCTGTAGCATTGGTGTTTTGAAGAAGGGATGGAAACTGGGGAAAGCAACAGTGGTAACGAGAGGTGTATCATATCCAAGGATTCTTCATGGTGCAGTCAATTCCGAAATGCATGCAATCCTTGGATGGCAAGATTTGCCTATGCCTTGATTTTTCTTGTGGCGAATCTGTTGGCATGGGCTGCCCGTGATTATGGTCGTGGTGCTTTAACAGAAATGGAGAGTAAGATTGCTTAAATCCTTAGTTTTCTGCTGCTTCTTTCAGACCCAGTTCTTATGCTTGACTATGCCATTTGTATTTACTTAAGTATATAAATTGAAATAATTTTCTTCTCAACACTGCATTCCGGTCCCTTGAAGGTTCACCATCTTAGCCTTCCTACAAATCTGACATCTCATCTGAATGCATGCATCATTTTATAAGCTTATTATGAATCAGATATTGTGAAGAATATTCAGAAATTCACAATGAATATCTTGGTAAGCATTCATTGTGAAATTGTTTGATGACCAAAGTGGAATAAGCAAGCATTTAATTTATAAATTCTGAACAGCAGAAAGGTTTCTCTATCCTTCTATTTTAGTAAGTTGGATTTTTTCAATGTTAGCAAATCTTTCAATTCAATCAATAAAAATTCTTGGATACACCTCATGTACACATATGGGACGACTGAGATCATTTCCCTCCAATCTAAAGCTGTTTCCATTTGAGCATATTATTTCCATATGATGCCAATAGCTTAAAATCTAATATATTGAACCTACAGGATTAAAAGGATGCAATGGTGGAAAAGACTGTTTGGGTGCTGAAGGTGTTTTGCGTGTGAGCTTGGGTTGCTTTGTATCCTTTTCATTTATATGCCTGAAATTTAGTTGCTAAAGGCTTTGTATAAGGTTTGTAGAAAGGAAAAGAAAGCATTAAGCATTTGATTAATCAGTAATACATATTCATTTATGCTGGGTGAAAATAAAATTAAAAATCGATTATTGCTCTTTGACAAAAGTGTTATATCATAATAAGTCACTTTATCTTAGCTCAATGGCTTAGTCTTATAATATTTAAAGTGAACCTGAATCCGAGATCAGATATTTTATATTATAATGTTTTTATCAACTGCTGGCACTTCTAAACTGAGCGAAGCAAGAGATACGTGGCACTCTGGGTGGTGGTCAGTCAAGATTGTTCTCTGGGTCGTCATGACTGTCATCCCATTTTTACTCCCTTCTGGCTTTATTCAGATTTATGGTTAGTAAATTTTATCTTTCAACAAGCCTCGCAGTATTAATGCATCCTCTGTGATATTAAAAAGTTGCTAGTATAACCTTGTCATTCCTCTGATACAATTCTTTTGGCAGGGGAGGTTGCGCATTTTGGTGCCGGGTATAGTTTTTACCTCTTATAAACGATTTCGTCATGCCATTTTTATAAACTAGTCTGTGATTGTTTAAAGTGTTTCTGTATATCATTTTTCAGGGTTTTCCTCCTAATTCAACTAATAAGCATAATCAGCTTCATTAAATGGCTGAATGATTGCTGTGAGTCTAAAAAAGATGCAGCAAGATGGTAAGATTTTCTCAGTTAAAGAACTAATAAAAACAGTCGCTTCTTAAGCATGAACGATTTGCTTGAGATAATTGTAGCTATATAAATTTTGGTCATTGATTTTTTCATTTAACATTTTAGCAAGCAATATTCAGTAGTTATTGGATATTGATTATTGTGCTGATATATAGAGGAAAGAAGAAAAAATTTCTTGAATTTTCTAAATCCATATTAGCCTTCTAGCATATTAGAAGTACTATATAGTCTAGAGTGGGATAACCAGTTATTGTCTGTTCGATGCTATTCAAGCTTATCTTAGCATCAGGCTCCCTTATGTGTCCAGCAGTGGGGCAACAAACCTAAAATTATGCTTCTTGTGCATTTTATCCATATTCCACTTGTAAAGGTTTGATAGGCTGATAAACAAGTTAATAAATTTATTTAGGATATCAGGATAAGATTCCATATTTTGTAAGGAGAATGTTTGCATTAATCATCAATTTCCATGCAGCCAAATCCATGTGATGTTGTTTGCAACGACTGCATATGTTGTCTGTTTGGTGGGGATCATTTTAATGTACATTTGGTATGTACCAAAGCCATCTTGCCTACTCAACATTTTTTTCATTACTTGGACGCTAGTACTTCTCCAACTCATGACAAGTGTGTCTCTGCACCCAAAAGTAAGTTCTGTTTGTGGCCGGGTCTTTGCTTGCTCAATTCACTTCATCTTACTACATAACTTGATGTGGAATTTCTAACTTTATCTGCAATAGGTGAATGCTGGCATTCTAACCCCAGGGCTGATGGGGCTTTATGTTGTCTTCCTTTGCTGGTGTGCTATTAGAAGGCAGGGCTACCAATCTTTGCCTATAGTTTTGGACTTGTATCGATATTGCTGTCCAATGCATTTAGCTTCTATTTTTTAGTGTATATTATCTCCCAAAGGAAGCATGGGTGTAAAACAAACCAAAAAGACAGGCATCTGTTTCTTCTTTTGATTTCTGTTCATCTATTGCTTTTGCAATCCCTCTTAACTTCTCGTTTTCATTTCTATTGAATTTGAGCTTTAGAATATATTTTTTGTTTGCAGTGAACCAGCTGGAGATAACTGCATCAGGAAGTCGGACTCTGCAACCAAAACAGACTGGCTAAGCATCATTGTAATATTTATCTTTTCTTGCTTAACTCAATTTGAGCTGTCCTAGAACTGCTCTTTAAACTTGATAGTTGTGAACTTGCGAATATATATGTCTATTATGTAATAATTGACCGAATCCCTATCCCACTTATATGCTCATTACCATTTTCATGTACATGTATCCATTAAAAAAAGTGCAAGGAAAAACTGATACTGTTCCCGGAAAATAAAATTCAATTTTCTTGTCTATTATGAAAATCTTTAAGCACGTTTTAAGACAAAATATCTTTCGGCTTTTGGTTGTATATATCATCGTATCTTCTTTATGAAGGCTTGGTAACTTTAATTCTAAATCTTTGAAATACATTATCTCAATTACTTTCTTTTATTGTTGGTTGACGTGTGACAATGGCTCTTGTTGACAGAGCTTTGTTGTTGCAATACTGGCACTCGTTATTGCAACATTTTCAACAGGCATAGATTCCAAATGCTTCCAGGTTAGTTACAAACTCTGAATTGAGCTTGAATTTTAATATTAGGTTCTCCAATACATATCTGACAGATCCCTGCAGTGCAGGAAGGATGATACTCCAACAGAAGATGATGTTCCATATGGTTATGGCTTCTTCCATTTGGTTTTTGCCACAGGAGCAATGTACTTTGCTATGCTATTGATTGGATGGAATAGTCATCATTCTATGAGAAAGTATGGTCCCCTCCCCTCCAGTATTCGACCCATATCATGTTATCTGCACCTTACTGGGGTTTCTTGTTTTGCTTTGTCCCCCAAGAGAAAAAAATCAGGGGAAAACAAAGGAAATGAATGCATTTCCAGTTGTTAATCATCAAATTATAATATACAAATCCAGATGCCTCGGAACCCAATAAATGTGGTTCCTATGAAGTTTTAGAGGTGCCTTATTTGCATGACATAATATTATTCTGGATCCGAGTACATTATTAAGCTAATATTGTAGTCAGCACTCAGCAGTGCCATCTCAAAAATGTTGTCACTTAAATCATCATTTTTATTTCCAGCTTCTCACTTATAGTGCTAGAAGCAAGTTCATTTGAAGCTGATTCGGTCTTTCGGAGCGCTCGTAAATGTTGTAAGTCTGATCTATGATGTAATACCTTTATTCTTCTGCAGATGGACAATTGATGTGGGCTGGACCAGCACCTGGGTCAGAATAATAAATGAATGGTTGGCAGTCTGTGTTTATTGTAAGTATTTTTGGTAAAACTCTTACAAGAGAATAATTTCATTGATTGAAAACTGATGATAAACGTGTAGTTTACAGCTTATATACAAGAGATTCTTAGGTGCTTCTAAGCTTTGTACCATTGATTGAGTGTCACATTTGTTGTAACATTAAAAATGTAATTAAAGTGGAAACAGTGATGGCTCACACAATTGATGTGACACTTATTTAATGGTACAAAACAAGAGACTTGCTCTCTTACTCTCGGAGCATCTAAGAATTTCACGCCTCAATTCTCGTTTATATACATGATTATTATAGCTAATCAGACCCATGGCATTGTGCCACGAGGAAATCATAATAACTAACTAGCTAACAAACAAAACTGTATCCAGACAGAAATGCTACCATCTAGGATTTCATGCGTGAAGGTGCATGGCATGAAAATGCATCATGTAACAGCAGCTGCTGTAGTCCCCAATAAAAACAAAGTCTAGCATGAAGATCTGAATTTTATCTAAGCATAATGAAGACTCTTGAGATAAACAGAGGTTTAGTAACTCTGTATAATTCTTGGACAACTGAGGCGCAACTAAACGAAGCTTATATCTTTTCAGTGTGGATGCTGGTAGCTCCAATCATATGGAAGAGCAGACATACTGATTCTACTTGAGAACATCCGAAACATACCCATTCATAGTTTTGATATTTTGTTGAGGATTAAGATCTTCAGATTGTCCCATATCTCTGCTGCACATGTAGTGGACTCCTCCTGCTCTGCTAGATAGGAAAAAGAATTGCAATTGCAACATCCAGGAAATTCTCAGACAGAAGAAATGGTTCTTTGGTGGACAGGAGCAATGGTTCTGGCACAAATGCACAAATATACTGGTTGGATTTGTTCTTATTTCCACATGAAGACATACAGTCCTTTCACTCCATCCAAGGAATAGGAAAAAAAAAAAAAAAAAAAATACACTTTGTACTTGTACATGTATCAATGAAGGAGCATTATGTAATTTAAAATCATTTAATAGATGCTAATTAGAGTTCTCATTAATTTGTCTAGTTATTAGTCTCAATGATAGAGTTGTCTTGGTGCTGACTCCGCTACAATAAGTAAGAGGGGCACACGTGGTTTTTTTGGTGTCTTGTGCTGGAAGGGATTTTCTTGCAACGCCTGAACTCTAATTATATGATTATATAATATATAAAGAGAAGATATATATCTTCAAATGACACGTGTCATTTTGACATGATAATGCATATATAAAATACTACCATATAGGAAGTACGTATTTTTAATAATTATCGTGTGACATATTATGCTACAATTTAAAAAGAAAGTGTACATGTGTTATTATATTAAAAAAATCATGCCACGCCAGAATAAAAAATTTTAAAGATTAGAAAATAAATAAAAAAATAGAATTTATAAGTTTTATTTTATTATGTTTGCATTATTTTATATATTTTTACTTTTATGATAAATTAGCATTAGAATGTTGCAATATCATTTATAAACTTGTAACGTTGAAATAAAGTTTTATAAGTTGTCATATTATATCAAGCGCAGCAAGCAGTGGCAAGCATCAAGCGGCTGTACTGCTCTGCTAGGGTTCAAAATGGAGGGGGTGAGGGTCAATGCTCGATGGAAATGAAATGGATAGAAGAAAAGTAGAGATGAGACAAAAGAATCAAAACGGCAAAGTTATATATATATATATAAAGTGTAAATGGTAAGAAGAGTGAATCTTGATCATTGGATCTTACATAAATAATCAAGATTAAAACATAAATACATGTGACATTTTTAAGTGGTCACATGACCTTTAAGTAACTTTAATCTTAATCATCTATGCATAATTTTATAGTTAAAATTTACTCATCAGACTTTTTCATAATAAAAACTTCTCTCATTATTTATTTATATATATATATATATATATATATATATATATATATTCGATTCAGTTATTGAATTTAAAACTTTAAACTTGAAAACCAAACTAATTAAATCTCATTTGATTCAAATTTTATCCAAACTAATCAACATACTTGAATCAAAGTAAACCAATCTAATCGGTTCAATTCGAATTGATCGAATTATCCAAACTAATTTATACCCTTATACGATAATGTTCTAATTTTAAATAAGTAAAATCAAGATCTTTCATTAATTTGTTTGTGAAAAATTGTAAATAAAAAAACAATTGTAAGAGGCATATATGGATCAACATGTAGCATTATTTGATGAAATAGAATATGGGCGAAAAACTTAAAATTTACTTAAGTGCACCAGTTAAGAACTAAACGTTCCAAGGGTTAGTTCAAATGATTAATGTTCATATTGTCAAATTTAAATTAACCCACGGTAAACTTATTCATTCGTTGGATATACCTATACAATAGGATAGAATGGAAAAAAAAAAAAAATCAACCACTCACATAATAATTTCAGCAAACAGATAGTGGCACAGAACTAAAATTTGACAATAATTGAACAATGTGATGATTTCATGACTTCCACGAATAGAAAGAGCTTACCAAAATTATGACATTACAAAATAATACAATACAGCAAAATCGAAAGAATAATACAACTAGGGGCACCAAAAACACACCATTACCCAATCGACGCTACAATTGCAAATGATGAACACATGGCCGGCCTAAAAAAATTATTTGTCTCCACAGAGGGGTCTCTACACCCCCTTCATATTCATCAGCTCGTTATCTCAGTCCTCTAAGACCCATCCCCTTGGAAGGCAGATTTTGCCTTCCTCTTTCATATAGCAATAAACATTCTACAAGGCCAAGTACAAATATTTGACTTCGACCTCACGGGTGACCATAAATCTCTGAATTTGCTTGTGTATCGTTTTGACTGACAGATGATAGAAACAACTTCAACCATATTTGTACAGGGTGCAACAAGTTGATGCTTGAGAAAAAGAGTCCGAGCAGACAAATTTTTCAGATCAACCGAATGGGTTACCTCCTGCAGGGAAGGGGTTTGGGGTAGCAGGGGTTGACAACCTACCAGTCAGCTGCTGATCTGGATTTGAGAAGACAAAAGCAGCCCCCTCGGTACCAAAACTCCCAAATCCTTGATGCCTACATATTCAGTTATAAATCTCTAAGTGGCAAGTTAGGTAGTGCTGAACCACAAACAATAATTATAGACTCTATCCATACAACCACCCTTGCACAGATTACTTCACAAATCAGGACAAATAAAACTCAGAGCTCTCATCTCAGTAATCGCACCTAATAGCTGGCCCACTCTAAAGGAACAACACTGGTGAAACTACGGAGTGAGATGCTAAAATTTGAGTGTTTATATGAATAAAGGGTTCACTTTATTATCGAAGTTCATGATGAGTTTCCAAGAGCAACGAAACAACCTAACCTAAAACAGCCTATGTAGTAAATATTATCATGATTAAGGAATAGTTACCTTGGCATTGGCATGTTAGTTGGAATTTGTTGCCCCATGTATGCTCCTGAGATTTTTACAACATGGTTCAGGATACACAGGTAAAGAGCAAATGGCCTTAGCATAAAATAATTGATTGACGAAATGGTAAAAGGATAAATATACTTGGTCCCATTGCTGATGCAAGAGTTTGTGCTTGTGGAGGTAGCACTGATACATATGATGATGACGAGGGCAGATTCCAGGCAGGAGATGGATTACCGAGGCTTGAAGAGTGCATTGTGCCTGAAGGTGTTACACTAGGAAGAGCACCTTGCAAAGATGACATGGAAGGAAACTGCAACCAAGGAACACCAACCACAAGAACATAAACCAAAATGTGCAATTAACTTATGAAATTGTGGAGAAGATTATGCTATTATCTATTTTCCTAACGTAAACTGACAGGCTATACTAAGTTTGAATTAACTGATGAATTAACATATTAGAAAGTCAGCATGTCATACTTTGATGTTCCAGCTTTTTCAATGCCAGATGATCATAAAGAAAACGAAGGCAATATTTTCCATCATTTACCAGATACCCATCATTCCTATTAAAAGATAAGGCTCCTCTAAGCAAGATGTAAACTTCAGAGAATAATATACACTTTAGTAATTAATGATGAAAAAATAACTTAAGAGTTAAATACTCAAAATCCAAACCATATCATCATTATCTTCCACCAATGGTTGTAAAAAAAAGCACTTTCCTCTATAAAGGACATCAAGCACTTTAGAAGAGCGAAATTCCCAGTCAGCAATATTAAATATTAATGGTTTAATACAGTGCTAATGCATGACCTAGGACAAAAATGTACGAACTATTCCTGGGAATATTACTAGTATATCAATGAAAATTACATACACTTGGGGCTTGAACTGGAGTTGGTTCGTTGCTGACATCAAATGGATTCGTTGATTTTGGTGGTTGTGGAAAACTTCGCATGGGCTGTAACAGTGGGAAGAAATTTATGAGAAATGCATCAGACTTTTGTACTAGCCAGCAGCCATAGATTAAGATAAACTTGTAAGCTAATAATTTTCGATTGTAACAGTACCACCACATTATTATATTGAATTGAGATACCCATGCCATAGGGTGGAGCCATTTGCCAACCTGGAACTGGAGCAGGGAAGGATGAATATTTTACAGTGAATAGATCCTGCAGAAATCACAACTAACCTTACGATAAACAATAGACACACACAAGCATGCAGAAAAATGCTCTTTATGAAGTAGAATAAGGAGTAAATAATACCTCTGGAAGTTCATTTCTTCCACTTGGTTTTACGTCTACAGTAGAAGGTTGTGAAACAACACTGGATTTAGCCTCATTGGCAGGCTTTGCGACATGATGGGATGCATGTGGCATTGGTGTGCTTGCATGCCCCTGTATCGTTGGTACAGAAGGTACATTCCAGGGCTGCAAGATATTTCCAGGAAGGGGTGAATCAACACTACATCTGAATTAATAGTTAATAGACAGAACATTTGAGATGACTACTCAACAAGACGAACCTGGTTATTCAAAGCTCCACCTACTGGTGGTGTAAATTGTTGAATAGTAGGCTGCTGACTAACAGTAGCAGGGAACAAAGGTTGCTGATACCGCAAACCGGCCCACTGTCCTGCATTATTGAGAGGTGATACCGTTGTCAATCCAGGAGATGTTACTGAAGCACCACTGGGTGGGAATGTTGAGAAGCTGCTAACAGTTAGAGCTCCAGCAGCAGTAGCAGGAAGAGCTGATCCTGTCACAGGCCCTGCAGGTGAAACAGATGAGTCACTGATTCTTGGCAATGTTGTCACACTGCTATCAGGAATAGCTGTTGCAAGATGGGGACCACCTTGGGCTAGAGAAACATGAGCATGTAAAGAGGCTGGTACTGACAATTGGGACAGCACAGATTCAAGTGAATTTACATTTGAAGGTCCATGAGCTGCTTTTGCCTCAGAAGCAACATCAAAAGAGGCCCAATTGTTATCACTGGAATTTGCTGGCATAACAACAGGTTGAGCCACAGTAGTTTGTTGAGCTTGAGGAATTGCTGGAGCAACAGGTGGTTCAGGATCATCATCAAAATCAATAAGGCTCTTAGTAGTCTCAAGCTTAACTTCTGCCGGAGTTCCATTGCTGGATGCCAAGCTACTGGAAGATGCAGTTTTCTACAATTATGAACAGTCAGTTATGATTTATATTTTGTGTAGAAAATCAATTTTGAAAACCTTACAAAGCAAAAGGAGGGGAAGGAAGGGAGAGGTCAGCCCTAAAACTTCATAGTAAAGAAAGTAAATACTGAGCCACATTACATATCACATAGATTAATAAGAGAACGATGAATGAACATGTTGGTGTTCATGCTAATTGTCATCTCCCATTGTTCATCAGATGCTTACAGAAAAGCTCAAAACATACAAGGATAAAAACAAATTCACCAGCTCAAGAGCATTAGCTGAAGTAGCACCAAGTCCCATTGGAGACTACTTGATCCTGGGTTCAAATCCCATCAAAGCCGCTTCGCGTCCACTTTAGCTTACCTTTCTTTTCCCCATACCATGTCCTAGACCTCCTTTGCAATCCCCCCCCCCCAAAAAAAAAAAAAAAAAATCACCAGCAAAAAAAAAGTATATAAAACAAGAAAACTGTGAGAATATATTTAGAAAATTTCAGAATATCTTAGGCTATCTTCTTCGAATCTTAAGAATATACTGTATAATTAATTAGTCCTCTAAGAGCAATCTTAGGAGTTGTTTCCTTATTTGATTTGATTAGGGTTAGGAGTCTTAATGTATTAGTGAGCTTACGCTTGTACTAGTAGTGTTACACTAATACCAGACTTATGTGCTTTGTATTTTAAACACATCAAATCAATCCAATCTCATATTATTTTGACTTTTTGAGTATTCATTTTATCTTTTCCTCCTTTTCTACCTAAACCCTATAACTTCAACAAAAACGTCTCAGTAGAAACTAGAAACAATAAATTTTGAAAAAAGTCCCTCAAGTTTAGACCTGTAACTAGTTAGGTGATATGATGTTTGCCAGTACCACTTTAATCTTCATAACTAAAAGATTACAAATGGTAAGCACAGTAAACTAAAAGCAGCACAGCTAATGAGTCAGTGAACACATTTGCTAAAATTTCTTTTAGTTACATTGGAGGTGCTTGGACCTAGGTAGGGAAGGAGGAAAGGTGGCCTGGTGGAGGATCAAACCTCTGACATCAACATCACACCTTAAGACTTGGGTTGGTGCCAATAGCTCGTTCGCTATTTGTTAAAATTTCACTCCCAATTAAAAAATGCAAGGCTATTAAATCCACTGATCAACACAGAAGAAACTCCAAAGGAAAGGCAGATCAAGTAGCATCAAGACTCAGATGGTTTAACCATATGGAACATCATTGATAATAATTTCACCTGTGTGAGTGCTGAGCCATCAGCAGCCCTTCCACTGTTCGTTTTGGGGGGTTCACTGATTCGTAGAGGTACAACATTTTCTCCCAAAATATCTCTAACAGGTCGGACCACAGGTGAGCTTGAAGAATCCAGATCTTTGACTCGCTCAGGAGATTGGCTTTCCACCTTATTATCTCCATCAGATGTTCTACGATCTTCAAATTTCTTTCCATCTCCAAATCTATCTTCACGACGCCAATCATTGATTATTGGAGGACGACCAGGGCTTCTCTTATAATCACCATATTGCCTACTTTCTTGATCATATCCAGGACTTCTTCCACCAGGACTAGACCTATCACTATAACGACGTTCATATGTGTCCTCGTATGGAGGGCTTTTAGATCCTCCCTGATACGTCTCCATCCTCCTGTTTTCATAGAAATCATCCTTGTCACCCTATATAGCAAGCAACACGAGAAAAGAGAGTTAGATTTAACTGATAGATTCAAGCAATTCTAAAGCAAAAGCAACAGCATACTAGTCAAAATTGAACTTGTAATAGACTGCTTCATATCTGCTTAAAATAAAATAGCAAATCCAAAAGAGCACACAGACACTTTACCGTCTTTGCTCTTGGAGGTTTGTCATAGGTCTTCTCACCAGTGAATCTTCTATCCACATAAACATGCTTAATAAAGTCCCGGAGCCTGTCAACATTACTGGCACCAAACATGCCAGTCAGAATAATGCACTCTACATAAAAGCTAACAAGCAAGTACTTACCTGCTATCAGGGAAAGAATGACGTTGTGGATCCCATTCTTTAAAATAAATTTCTTTCGCATGCTGCAAGTATTAGATAGAACAAAAATCAACTTAAGAAATATATAACATCAGTGAGACTGAAGATAGCTGGTGCAAGTTTTAGCACAAATAAGCATTCATACCTGATTTCCTCCTTCCTGAAGTGCACTAACTTCTTGTGAAGTAAATTTAGCCATTGAAATTGATTTTACTCGATGCGTAAATTCCCGGCTGGAAATTAACACAAAAAGCAATTGAGAAGAAGGGAAACACTATTGTCCTATCTCCAGTACAACAGAATATATTTTAAACAAAATACAGTTTAGACAACCCTGCCAACGGAAAATTAGATTTTTGTAGGTATACAATTTATGACCTTCAATACATCAAAAACAACAATACAATAATATACAGAAAGTACAAGAAATATACATGCAGTATAAAGACGTTTCAAGCTTCATTGTTAGTGGAGTAGAAATGCATGAGGAAAACATATGGAAAGCATGTAAAAGAAAGGCACATGGCAAAACTCAAGTGTATTAAACTGAGCAATACTGGTCAGTACAGCAGGCTTCCATGCACCTTGAAAAATATCTATTCAAAAATCCTCAAAGCCAAGTGTAGACATTTTGATAATACTCTAAGCGAAATGGTTGTAAGGACTTACTGTATTCCACTACAGTTTGTGCAAACAAACGTCCAGAAATTTGTGCACACATATTGTGGTCCCTGCAAATAGAGACAAAAAAAAAAGATTTAATGTAACAGACCTGTCTCAATATCAAATTCAACCATTTCCTAGCTACGTTCAGAAGAATGCAATCAGTACAACACTCTAAAAGCTGGTAGAGATTACCAACACTTAAATCGAAGTATACAAAATGATTATAAATATGCCCAACAAAAGTATTTTATCTTAAATTCAAATTTATCTCTCCGTTTAAGGTTCCTGTTTTTGCTTGGGATCTAGAGACTAATTGATAGGTGCTGGATGCTGTCATCATCCCTGCAAATTACATATACCATCCTGAAAGGCCATGGGAGATACAGCACCTATGTAATTGAGCATGTAAATAAGCCGAAGACAGCTGATTTGGGTCCAACAAGTGTTTTTTTTTTTTTAATGAAATAATATGAGTACATCCTTTTTCCTGAAGCTTCTTCATATATGTTATTACACACACACATATATATATTTTGCAAAACCTTGTCTATAGTCAATATTAATGAAGGAATAAGGCAGAACTAGCTTGTAAATTATTTGACCCAGAGGTTCCTTCTTTAATAATAAAAACTCCAAAAATCAAAATATTATTACTTGAGTAAAGCCTCACTTGAAAAGATTGCAATATCTAACTCTACGCTCTAATTTTCAAACATAGACACTTTAATGAAAGATTCCACATTGGTTGACATATCATACACAGGTAAAGTCATACTATTTGTACCACCCACTCTAGCATATTCAAATATAACAAGGAAAGAAACTGCATATAATTAATTTCAATGACTTCCTCGCTGCAATGAATTACTTCTTCTGTCGGACTAATCATTTTATTTTTACAAAGTAGCAATCCATTTAAAGTTACTTTCACATTATTTCAGAGTCCAGGTGAATCTAACATTAATGAGCTTGGGGCCTGGGGAATTCAATTTTGAGAAATTCTCAGGTGCTCCTGTAGCAAGAAAAAGTTATTACTCTCATTCAATGTGTATCATTTCAGCTATATGAGCCATCGTTGTCTCCTATTTAAACAACACTTTTAATGTTAGCTGATGTAGCACGCATTAAATTATTCATAGTAATAATTCTTTTTCTTGCCCCAGGAGCACCTTAGAATTCCTCTTCAATTTCATATGTTTAACATAATTCCATAAATCCATAACAATATGAAGAAAAAAGAGAAGTTCAATTTTATGACTCTAGACTCCTAAAATCACGAAAGAACCACAGAAAAGAAGCACCCTACCAGGCTGTTGCAATTGATACATCTGCGATTCGGTGTAAGTTTGAGCAGTCCTCGAATTATTCGTTCATTTTTCTCATCTTCCTTCAGTCGACTTGCCATCTCCACTTCTGTTAACACACACATCACAGCACATAACACGTCCATGACTCACAAAATCAACAAACATCCAATTCAACAATTCACAAACGACAATCAAAACTCCTATCAGATTGCTCCACAAGCAAGAGAAATGAACTAAAACTTTCACGGTTTCATTCAAAACCATGAATCCATGATCATCCACGTCCAGCTCCATATAATGCATATAAAGTTCTCCAAAACATAAAACAAAAAACAAAAAATCTAGAACATTCCATTCCTCAGGCAACAATTTTAGCAGCAACCGAAAGCAACAAGCGTAAACAGCAAGCAAATCAAACAAGAAACGCAAAAACACCAGATCTGAGAATCAAACACTCGCCTAAGAAGAAGAACAAAACGAGAACGTGATCTTCTGAGCTCAAAATTGTTTTGAACCCTAGAAGTTACGGAAAGAGAAAAGTTGACGAGAGAAAAAGAAAAAAGTGAAATGAGAAGTGACCTGAATTTTGCAGCAGACAAATAAATAATTCTGAGTGTTCAACTTATACAGCTTTTTTCGTAAGCTGAGGGTGATGCTCAAGAGAAGAGATCTTCCACTGCACAGAGAGAGAGAGAGAGAGAAAGAGTCGCAGATCTTTCTGAGTTGGTAATTTTCGGCTTTGTACAGCTGAGAGAGAGAGGTTTTAGCCAAACACTGAAAGAAATAGAGAAGAAAAGGAGAAAGTTGATTTTAATTTTAAAGTTATTGTTAATCTTAATTGTTAATTTGTTAGGACAGTCATGACGTGGTCATACATGGCGACTCTGCCTCTGCTAAATTCTACAGCTTGCTTGACCCATCTTTTTTTTTCCCCTACTTCTAGAAGAAAAATATTAACGCAATAATGTAATTTAGATTTTGGTGATTTTCTTCTAAAAAATAATTTTTTTCCATTTTAATTTCTAGACCGAAAAATCAAAATTTGAAACTTCCCTTAAATTTTCATTCTAAATATATTTTCGACAACGTGCGTTTCACAATGGTCCTAAAAAAGTGAGAAACATTGATATTCCTTTAAAAATTACTTATTATCGTAGGTAAGTATAAGTTTTTATTATTTAAAGTTTTGCCCTTAACTCTTGAACATTATCATCTAGTCCTTGTCCTAGTGTCCATCAATAGAACTTCTCCTTAAAACCACCGTCAATCTGGTGATTCAAACCCAAACCCCTCTCACCAAATTTCTTCTCCATGACATCTACCAAATCCCTCTGTTATTTATGTTTGATCCTCTTAGTTCTTGTTTTTTCATGTTATTCCTTAACTGTAAATGCATAACCCACTCAACAAAGTTGTCGAAAAACTTTAACAAACATCATTTTCGGAGCTCCCATGTCATCTAAACTGGCCATTTGTTCCAAAAACAAATAGAGCAAAAACCAAAAACAAACACATTAGTAAATAGAAATCGTTGCTCCTTGCCAATGGAAAATTATTGGCAACCAACTCGTCAATAACCCACTTGTCACTATTGCAATCGACCATGGTCATGTTAAAGATGAAAATTGCCACAATTCCATACATTTTTTGTACCAAAGGGAATGGGAAAAATCTCAATGACCCACAGAAAGAAATCTCAAATTGGTTCTGGGCTTGCATTGATATGATATCTAGAGAGAGATGAGTATTTGCAATGAAAGTGGGTGAAGCCACCACTGGCACCCCCTCCATGCCGCCAACTTTCAACTCGCTCATGGTCACCATCAAACATTCCCAGTCCAACCAGCCCTGTCACTCCGCCCACTCCCACTTCCACCACCACCATAATCACAATCAATCCTAATCTGTTTAAACAATTAAAGTCATGCTTTAGTCTAGCCTTCGTTGAAGTAGATTTTCAGGGCTAGATTACAATTTAGATAAAGCTATCACTACCTCTTTACTAAGTTACAAGTCATGAATCGCAACCCTTCAAATTATAAATTATTTAATCAACAGTTTTAAAAAAATGAACATCCATACACCTTAATTGTTTGAGAACATTAAAAGAAAAGTAATTCAATAAGATACAAATTTCAGTTATGAACAATTTTTTAAGATTAAATTACAAAGATTATCATTGTAAATATTCTAATTTTAACATATATGACATATTTTATATTGAATTAGAGAAGTAAATTAACTAAAATACGTGTAAAATGATTCAAACATCACTTAACCATAACAAAAAAACAAAAAAAATGAAAGTGTTCAAATGATTTGGTATAGAGTACAAACTTACTAGTTGATGTTCTTTTTTGTTTTCCTTATATTTTACTTTGTTTATTTCATACTTAAAATTCATGGCAACATTTCGTCCGAAAAATTAAATAGCTCGAACATGAGTCTTCATTCTTTTTTTTTTTTAAGGAGTTTAGGAAATTTTATTTACTTATGAAAATTATTTTATTTTAATTTTGAATAAAAAAATAACGGCATGTATTAAGAACATATATATATATATATTTTTTTTCTTTTTGTTGATATAGTTGCATCCCAAATATGTATATATGTTTTTTAACAAGTTAGTTATATAAGTAGCAGTTAAATTAATTTTGTGAATAAGAACATTATTCAATTCAAAATCCGAACTCTGCATAAATCTCCTTCTATGTGTTAAACTTTTGCTTGTCTTGATTTCTTCCATCCGCAGAAAGCAAAGGTTTCCATTTGAATTACAAGACAAAAAATATTGGGTTTTCTTTTCCATTATTAGCCTGTTATATATGGAAGATTACGCTACAGTTACTCCTTCTTCATATCAATCAATCAAACAAAAATAAAATCCCTAGATTCTGTCAATGCCCTTTACCCCGTACAGTGTATTCCGGAACCATTTGTAATGTTCAGTGGATCCAATGCTTTCAATTTTCTTTTCTTAATAAAACGGAAAAAGAAAAAATTTTGGAATTTGATCAATCATTTCCCTTGTTGGCGCATTTAAAAAAGCATGATAAGACTTCTTTTTTGTCGTTTACTCAGAGTATCACTGTCATTTTTTGGCCTTTTTTGGTAAATAGAGTATCACTATCATTGTCTGAAGATAACCTACGCAGACTAAACCGTAAGTTGCAAACCAGCGTTGGACCAGGAAAAAAGAAGTTAAAATTTTTACTTAAATAAACGTAAGAGTTACATGATTCATATTCAGCTATTTTACATTACAATATTTATGTCATTTATCGGTAAAACAGATGCATCGCTTTCATGCCGTACTAAAAAATGATTTTTTTCTCATCCATATATTGATTAAATTACAAATTATCATCTTGAATTTTAAACTTCTAGCATATTATCTCAGATGTTTTGTTCTTGGCAATTTATCATTTTAAACTTTAAACATTTAATATTTTAGTATTTTTAAATTAATTATAATTATAGCATAATTTTCTTATAATTTAATTTCTTAATACTAAGAATTTTTTAGTCAAGAGAAAAAAATAAACACAATGACGTGTTTAACATCAACAATGTAAAAAAGATTGATAGAAATAGTAAATTGTATTCCACCCCGTCTCTACTACCAATCAAATAACAAGCTCTCTTTTTCAAGGGCAATGCTATGGTCGAGCATCAACAACATAGTTTAGTTCTTTTTTCTTTTTTCAATATCATTACAATTCACACATCCCATAAATTGTTTTTAACCTGAACGATTATTACTCATGAGGTGTAGTAGCAATATTATTTTTTATATTCGCTTCATGCCTTTCACATTTTCTTGCTATATTACACATGTAGCTAATTGGTTGAGTTTGGTTAAGTAATGATTAGTTATTTAGTTGGTAATTGGTTACATGATTGATGATTAGTTAAATAACTAGTTAGTTTTCTACTAGTATGGAAGTTATTTTGTGGCTATGAAATCAACCTTTTCTCATCGAATTAATTTTAGTTTTTTTTTCATCACTTGTCTTTTAATTTTCTTTGGCACTTACCTTGTCTTTCAATAACTCTCTTAAAGAGTTTAATTCATCATCATTAGAGATAACACTCTCACGGAATGAAAATAAAGAGTGAGAGTACCTCTCTATTCCTTGTCTTCGCTAATCATTCCCTCATTTGTCATTGTCCTCATCCTAATCCCTACCACACTAGTGTTTTTCCCCATGTCTTCATTTTCAAATGTTATGTTTGGAATGAGTAAAAATAAAAAATGATTTGATTGATTTAAAAATTAAATTTTGTGTTTAGAATTTTTAAAAAATAAGATTTGAATTGATTTAAAAATTAAATTTTGTATTTAAAATTCATAAAAATGAGAATTAATTTTATTTGATTTTATTATTTTACATTTTAACATTTATAACAAGTTGTTAGAAGTAGTTACTAAAAGATAAAATAGTCTATTTATTTCAAATCAAATCAAATCCTAATAAATCTTATCAAATTTGATTAATTTTTAAAACAAAAAGAATGAAATTCATAAGATTTTAAAAATCAAATTATTTTTTATTTTTTAACATTTCAAATATAAAATTTAATTAGATTTAATTTATAAATTAAATCATTTTCTACTTTTTTACATTCTAAACACGTCGAAAGTCTTAGCAATCCCTACAGAGACCTCAACAGTGAACATTGCAGAATAAGACTTACACTATGTTTGGTTCCATAGAAAATGAGAAGAAAGAAATTGGGAGAAGAGAAAATGGAAGAATTTTTGAATTTTTTTTATCGTTTGGATGGGACATAAAAGAAGGAAGAAAGAAAAAAAGGACGTGGAGCTCACATATTTTTTTTTTCTTCACAGGAGTGCGAAGAAAACTCAAAGAATGATACAAACATGCTTAATTTACATTTATGTCCTTCTTCTTCACACAGAAGGAGAGTGACCAACACTTTACAATCACCAGAAAAGATGATTAGCCTTGGCAAAGATCACCATATATCATTGAGGTGATACTCCAACATATGACCCACTCAGTTCTATTCCCTGAAATGAATCGTCTGATGGTAAAAACCAAGGTTTTGTGGTACCTTGTGACAGTAGATGGAGACATAGAGCAACACAAAAGGTAAAATAAATAATAATAATTTTAGAACAAGAGAGAAAAACTTATAATAGATTTTTGAGTTCACATAAAAAGATATATAATGAATAATAAAAGTGGAGATTTTTACCAAAACTAACAAAAAAAAATTAGAAGTTGCCATTACTTGAAGATTGGAGACAGGGAAGAGAAGCGTGGTTAAGAGAGAGCCATGGGGATGGAGAATAGTAGGGGTGTGGTTCTAATTAGGGGTGTTAAAATGGGCCGGCCCATCGATTAGCCCGACAAAATGGATGGACTGGGCTAGTAAAATGTTAGCTCGAACCTTACATGGCCCGAATGGGCTGAGCCCAAATGGACTGAGCTCGAATGGGCCGGGTCAGCTCGTTCTTTTAACACTACATAAGGTTAAATGAGTTAGGCTGAGCTGGCAAAATACCAACCCAAAATTTATGTGGTCCGAATGGGCCAGTCCGAAAATGGCCCTAGCCCGAATGGGTCGGGCTGACTCGTTTTGACACCCCTAGTTCTAACTGTGCGTCAGAGTAGGAAAAGTGTGGAGAAGGGAGTAGGCCAATAGAGCGTGGGGAGTTAAATTCATTTAAAAATATATTTTAATTTACATTTTTTAAAAATATTATAAAATTATAAATAACTAATTACAAAATATTTTTAATTAAATACAATTTAAAATTAGATTTTATAATTTAAGTGTTAGTATTCAATAACTTAAAATTTTAAATTAATTTCATTTTAAAATATTATTTTTATAATTTATGAGAAATGGTTAAAAATATAAAATAAAAAATAACATATATTAATATTTCACTATATATAATAATAAGGGTAAATATGTCATTTGAAAAATTATATTCTTTTTCTATTCATGATTCTCATTTTCTTTCTCTCTATTTTTCTTCCAAACATATGAAGAGAAAACATAATTTTTACCTATTTTCTCTTCTCTCATTTTCTTTCTTTTTATTTTCTCTCATACATCCAAACAAAGGCTTTAGTGAATTTAAATTCATAACATCAACCGTTATCACAGCAACTAACAAGAGCATGGAACAAATTGTAAAGTAAGACAAATATGCATGGCAAATTCAAACCCTTTCCATGTGCTGTTGTCTTTTTCAAAAACCTAATTTAATGTATATTCAGTTATTCACCCTTATTCGATCATTTCAACAAAAAGAAAAAAGAAAAATGAACATACTAATGAGTTCCTCTTCCCTGCTACTAAAATAAAACCAAACACTTCATATAAGTGTTTCCACACAAGACATACATGAACTTGTAACGTATATAAGAATAAGGATGAGATAGGATATTTAAGGTGAGGTGTCAAATATTTCATTGAATTAATATTTTATAACATATATTTAAATAAAAACAATTATCAATGATATACTTAATAACTCACTCTGAACACTAATTTCAAGAAAAAAATATAAGTGCCATATAAATACCCATAAGAAACAAAAAGTATTCCCAAATATCTAAAATAAAAGTGAATTAAGAATAAAAAATAAAACCAAACACTTCAAATTAATGGTGGTGAATGTTTATATATTATCTCCAGACATAATAAGCGAAAGAGGGACGGAAATTAAAAAAAAAAAAAGATAAAAATGACAAAAGAGGTTGAGTTGCTGAAAGAACTTGAGGGTTGAAGACGATCAGCGATTTGGAGCAACGCTAGCGGCAAGGGTAGAGCTAGGATTTTACTTCTAGTGGGGTTGAGACTAAAGACGTCAAGAAAAATCTATCATACAATATAAGCATACAATACAAGAATTATGCTATTTTTTGGGGACCACTAACTTAAATAATTATGTATATATTAGGAACATTTGGAAGTTTGGGGAGGGGGGATGGCTCCTCTAGGTCCTCCTTCCCTCCACTTTTGGTTGGCTGATAGGCGGAAGATGACTATGCAAATTGTAGCAGTGGAGGACTCTTTTGAATAAGTAGGGATGACAACGGGGTGGGGACGGGTAGTAGCCCCGTCCCCGCCCCCCATGAAGATAATATCTCCGCTCGTCTCGCCCCCATATCCGCGCAGTACTTCGTTTATTATTCTTCCGCCGATAAACGGTATTAAGCGGATATTCGCGGTACTTAAATAAATTATAAATAAAATTAATAAATTAATAGATAAAATAAAATAAATTAAAAAAGTATAATATAATAATATTTTAATTTATATAATAAAATTTTTAATAATTTTATATAAAATATTTTTTTTTTGGTACCCGCATGGTAGGAGAAACTACCCCCCCCCGCCCCCCGTTTATTAAACGAGAATAACTTAAACGGGTATTTATACCTGCGGAGAAAATTAAACGAGTATTACCCGTCTTCGTCACGGATATTACCCACGAGTAAAATTGCCATCCCTATGAATAAGGCTTTAGGGCAAATGTGAGAATGAGACAAAGGTATGCAAGGTATGTGTTTAGGGACGTACCCACGTTGGTGAGTGTGGGGGCACATGCTAGGGGTCTTTTACGAGTCAGTTTGGTTCGAATTTGGTGAAAAAATAAATCAAAACCAATCAAATTTAATTGGTTTGGTTTGATTTAGCTCTACAATTTTTTCTTTTGCCAACCTAAACCAAACAAATCCAATCTAAAACGAGTTTGTTTGGTTCGAGTAATCAGGTTGTTCATTAAAAAAAGTGTTAACAGGATAAAAATAAAGAACACAATAAACTACACATAATAAAATGAATAAATAAGTTGTTAACTGAATGAATAAAATGAAAACAACAACAAAATAAATTTTATCAAAATAGAAGTTACAAAAAACAATAAACTAAGCATGTACATAAAAAAAAGGTAAGATACAATCACGACTCACTTTTCATAATGAAAATGTATATAACCTTATTTCAGTTTGGTCCGATATGGAATGAACTTATAATCATGAAATCGACTTGATCATCAGATTATAAATTATAAGTTCACAACCCTAGCCCATTCCCATTTTGAGCAAAACAAATCTACTAATTCTTTGATTCTAGTTAGTAAGATAAAAGAGATCTTGAACTAAGAAATAGATTCTAGAAGCTAAAAAAGGGTATCCTGAGCAATTTCAATAATCGGGTTCATTGATATTCCTGGTATAGTAGATGCTATCACACATACAATCATACTCAATTCGATGGAATTGTTAAGGGGACTTTATATAATTTCCCACGTGAGGAGTTATTTGTTGGTATATAGAGGCTGGAATAAAATAGTTCATTGATTAGGTGGGTGAATTGATACGCCATATGATCATATAAAAGGGTTCAAATAAAGAATGAAATGATAAATTTAATTTGTGACCTAACTAAAACGTATAATATAAGTAATAGACATTTATAATAATATAAAAAATTTACATGGTCATTAGTTCGAGTCATTGAGTTTAAAATCACAAATTCGACAATTGAATCAATAAAGATTAGTTTTTATCAAATTTGATCCGATATAATTTAATTACTCTAATCAAACTGAACTAATTTAGTTAATTTAGTTTAAATTTTCAAATTCATCGAGTCAATCCAACCCAATCACCACCCCTAACACATGCCCCCATTATAAAAGAAAAAGGTCCCATTATTATATATATGTGACTTACCTTTTTTTGTTTCACAAAATCTAAGAAGATTCACTCACAATGTAGATTGATTTGGTGAATCTCAATTTAACAAATTATTACAAATTTTATCTCTCTCAACCTCCAACTAATTCTATTAAATTATTGTTAAATTGTTAATTTATTTCCTACTTGTTTCAATGATTTATTATTATTATTTATGGGGCTTTGATAATTTAATTAGCACCCAACAACAACATTCTTTACAAACACAAAGCATAGAACCCTAAAGGATTGACTTAACAGTAAACGAACATATGATATGTGAGTACATGTATGATCATATGTTCAAATCTTAGTTATGTCAATGTCTTAATGTTAGATCGTAATAAATATCTTTATAAATCTCTTAATCTTAATATGAATAGTTTATCTTTGACCGAATTGGAGAGTTGAATTAGTTGAAGTATACACAGACTAGTCTAAATATCATCTTATCACAATATGATAATAATAATCATAATAAAAAAACATAATAGAGTCATATTTCATATTTACATAACCAATCCTAAATGACTTAGGGTAAATTCATATGAAATGAATTAACTTTCCTACGTACCGAAAAGAAAAATAATAGTCATATTAATACTATATCTGCCACAAAAAAACACAATTGGTATCATAACTTTAAAATACATAAAAGTTTGTCAACAAGTAGAGTAAAAGAATTTGCCTCGACTAACCAGGATCCGTCAGTTAAAGGGCTTTGTCTCTCTTTAAGTACCCATTTCGCATTATTTTTCACCCATGGTCTATTGATTTTTGCCTTCATCATCTATGCTAAAGATAACACCAAGCTTTGGGACATAAGTTATGAAGCACGGACACGCCGATTATGAGGCGTGTCTGTGTATCGGACACATATCCGTGTCAAATACATAGAGACATTCGTATGACATACGTGTCATGCGTGTTTAAATGTGTCTGATTAAAAAAGATTATTTTTTCAATTTAGATACGGTTTGGACACGCTCGAATACTTATCGAACACGACTAGGACATGACTTGAACACGACTCATTAATATTTTTTTTAAAAAAAAACTTAGTTTCCATGACTAACGTTCAATTAGTAGCAGCTTAACTCACTGCCTACATGTACGACGACGTCCTGCCACTATTATTTTCATATATCAAGTATTTTAAATTTTATCTTTTCACACGCACATAATTATTAGACTTTTAAGTTTTATCTTTTCATACAATATTATTTTCATCAAAAGAAAAATAATTCTTTCTACCTCTAACTGTTCGTACTCAACAAAGTCATCCACTTCGTTGTCGCCAAAACTTGCCTCACACTAATATTCCCTCTAATTATTTTTTTTATACACGTGTACTTATACATGATTAGTTCTATTAGGAGAATTTAGTTTAAAAAATTTTTTAGATTATGTCAATAGAAATTATGTTCCATATTTTTTAAGAGAAATTTCTTAGATAGTAAATATTAATATATATGACATATATTAAAATAATATAAATCTTAAAACTTATAAAAATAATATTAATAAATTATAATTTTTTTTTTAAAAAAAAATTTAAAATTATATATATACCATATCTATATTTATAATTTTTAAAATTAATATATTCTTATATATATATATCGTAATCTCATATCCGTACTTCATGCGACATAAGTAATGTGATTTTCCCGTTAGAAGTTCCTCCGGCTGCTTAAAGTATCCATTTATGAGCATTAAAACGCTAGCCTGTTTTGGATTTTTTTTTTTTTGGGAGCTGATAGCCAGTTTTGGATCATTGAGTCATTGACCCACATTTCTTACGATTTTTTTAACCACTAAATCTAAGGGTGCAAATATATTTCAGTCAAAATAATTATAAAATTGTAAAAAAAGAAAAATATGAAGCGAACAATTTTTAAACTAAATGAAAAACGAAATTAATGTGAAAAATCATAAATTTATGTAAAGAAATCAATATAATATTAATATGTATATATTTTAAAGATTAATGTAACGGTAAATAAAATATAAATATTTTTCACCAAATAAAAGGAAAAGACGGACTTGTACATACATATTGTACGGACAGAGTGTAATAATGGGACCAATTTCAGATCATGTGGGCCATTCTACGCTGCTAAGTGATGCGGTGGCAACAATCAAGAGGGCCAACTATATACACCAAAAAAAGATTGCCTCTCTCTCACACAGTCCCCTTTTTTCCCTCTCTGGCGCGAAATGACTGTGTCTCCTCCTCTGCTATGAGCACAACACTGTACACAAGCACAAACAACACAATCGGAAATATTCGTACTCTTTGCACAGCAGAAACACACCGGCATTAACTGAAGCACCAAGAGAGAGTGTAAGGAAAGTAAGAAATCCTAAACCCTCTCATAGAGCTTCTGCTTGTTCTTTCCAGAAACTTCTATGATTCCTTCCATTGTGCTGTGCCTGACGCTCAGAACGTGATTTGATCGGAGAATATTTTGTGATCTATGGCGGATTCTGAGGAAAGAAAATCGGTGGAGGCGGAGTATGAAAGCGAAGCCGAAGGAGTTTCACCATTGCGGTGGACCGCCCGGAGGAGAGAAGCGAGCGACGACGATGATGACGACGACGGCGACGGCAGTGACCGCAGGAAGGTCAGAGAAAAGTTCCGGTGGAGCTCTTGTGATGATGAATCGGATGGTCTTGATGGAGCATCAGAGTATGATGAAGGAGGAGTAGAAGAAGAACTTGAAGAAGTGAGCCAAGAAGAAGTCGATGAGGGCGAGCTTCAAGAAACGGTGCGCTTGAATAAGGGGAAGGAGAAGAAGGCTTTGAGCGACGAAGTTTTCGTGCCTAGGTCTGGTTGGTTCTACATGCACGATGACCGCTTTCGAAGTCGCCGCTATGGCAGACGCAGGTATTTTCAGTGTTTCTTTCTCCATTTGTATTGAAGATTTATTGAGCATATTTCATTTCCATGAATGATTATGTGGTGTTGTTATGAGTTATTCAAATACTTTGTTTGTCCTGTTCATGGCTTGGAATTTTAGTTTTGATGGTTACGGCTACGACCTGCAAGATTCACCAAACGTAAGTATTTTATGCCTCAAGAATTTCAAAGAAAAACTTATACATGTTTTCTATTTTTTATTATATTTTTCTTTCTAGTTTCCTTTGATACATTATATTAGAACGGTTTTGATTTATGTATGTATTGATTACCTGCAATTGTGAGTTTGTGACAGCAACATTGGTGTAGAAATTTTTAGTAGTATTATACAATCAGCAATATGCATTTCATATGTATTGCTTTGTTTTAAAACCTACTAGTTACCTGTATCATGTAGTATCTAGCAATGTTCATCCTCAAATAGCTCTTCAAAAATTAAGGTTTATAAATGGAGGCATGCAATGCAAAGTATTCAAGTAAGGTTGGATGTTTTCATGATGCACTCCTTTTTGTGTTTCATTGTTCATGTTATTTCCTTAATCATTCTTCATTATAACAATAAGCAAAATTTATAATTCAATAATGTGCGGATGATTCTCATATTTTAATAATTTCTGCATTATTTTTGGCGAATGATCAGTATCTATTGTGTAACATGTGCTTGGGTTCCCCGTGAATCATTGCTCTGTCATCCAGGGGCACTGTGATTGGAATGAAATTGTGGGACTGCACAGATGAACAGAAGTGGAAGCATGACAAGTTTGAAGACATGACAGTGCAGGAAACATTTAATAACAGTTTACTGCATCTTCGTTTGAAATTCTGTTATATGCTAAATACTAATTGTCTTACATTTTCTGATACTTCATTGCCTAATATCGGTTATGAAATGTGTGTTGAATACTTGAATTATGAAAATATGATGATCAAACCTTAAAATATTTTCACTTTTTCAGGATAAAAGTGCTCCGAAGATTCATCATCAACAACAGTGTAAGAACCAAAGCAAGGGCCATAGATATGCAGACACAAACCAATTTGGATCCCTTGACAACTTTGGAAATCAGAATAATAAGACATCAAGAATTGTTAAAGGAAGAGGGCCTGTAAAATATAAACCTATTGTGAAGAGCAATAATCTAAATCCTTCATCCAAACACCAAATGTATGTTAATAAGTGGCATGCTTTCTATGTAAATGCTCTATAATGAATTGTATTCCTAATTTTTTTTAATGTCATCTTATTTTGGAAAATTCTGACCTTTTAGACATGCAAAGCTCAAGGAAAGTACTCCAAGTTCTAGTTCTCGAGGAGTGTCATCCCGTGCTTTAGCTACCTCTTCAGATTCATGTGGTCCCAGAATGCAGCAGTTGATATCGACTATGGATTCTTTGCCTGTGTCTAATTCCATCACTTCTCGTCTCGACATCTTCATGACACAGAGAAGCAATGAACAGTATCAAAGAAGTAATAAATACATACCAACATCTATCCAGCAGGACGTTAAACAACCTGTACCACTTCTCAATGTATTGCTGCAAAAGAAGACTGTATCTAACTTTTCTGAGAGTCATGGATGTAATATTGAGGATTCCACTCAGCTGGTTGATGACAAACACTTTACTAATCAGCCTATTCTCTTTCCCATGTCTGCTAAATTTCTCCAAATGGAAGGAAAGATGGCGGGTTATTCTTTTCCAACCCAGCAAATGTATCAGCCTTGTTCAATTCAGAACAGTGACAATAGAATTCCTCTGCCGCAACTGTATCCTGTTATTGAACAAAGTCCAATTACAAACACAATTCAAGGTGGTAAATTTGGACATGACTTGGTTGGTAGAGGAGGTTGCGTCCTTCAAGGAGCTGTAAGAGGTTCCTTTCAGCTTGGTGGAAGTCCATCACTATTGCCTGGTAGTTCACTGTTGCATCTCAAATTGGGTCAAATTTTAAAATTTTACTTTTCATCGTAGCAGTAGCATTAGTGGGCATCGCATGGTGCTTTTACGTAGCAGTGCACATTTTGTTAACAAGTTGTACTTTCAATTCCAATAGTTTAGTGTTCTTGTGATAGAGGGCAGCAAAAGCAAAGCCTTACCAGAAAAGTTTTCAAATCAGTAAATAGGAGTCGCCTGCCATGTGGTGATGGTGTTTCCAAAAGAAAGTCTAAATTTTGTCCTGGCGATGTAGTACTTTCTGTTGAATCTTCATTAATTTGAGTATTAACCTGCAGTTATGCAATTTGGGGGCCTGCCTTATGGTGCTGTTGATGATCATACTCCTAGCATGGCACTAGTAGGATATGCTCCTCAGCCTCAACTAGGTTCAAGAAATTGTGGGATGACAAGGTATGACTCTAACTCGTATGTTTGTGTTTCTTTTGTGAGCTTATTATATGTTCTTCCCTCTATATGTGTTCTTGACTTTTTGCACTTGGAATGCAAGATTTCAAGCCTGTGAATTAGAATTTCTGAATAAGTGATCTGTCAAAGTAGCTAGTCTGTGGGTTAAATATCATGCATGCCTTTTTTATTAAACTAACATCTGAAAATCACATTAATTTGTATCCTTTTGGCATGTCAATAATGAAGAAGAAAGCAGGTATCGTGGGTAACAAGAGAATTTATCCTAAAAAAACCCAGTTCTTGTCACTGTAGTTGCTCTCACATGTTGATTTTAAAGGGTAAGTTACTCATGATATTGAAATATTTATGAAACACAGTTATATCAGCCGTTTAATGGAGGAATTTGCTTCTAAATGACACCTTCTACCGCTAATTGCTAAAAGGGAAAAGACTTCTGGAACTCACTGCACAGCTTATTGAATGTTTAGTATCATGCTTTTCTGAATGATTTCAAGAGGCATTTCTTTTCATTTTAGAAAGTGATAGTTTAAATTTATTAGAGGATGTACTGCTGTTCCAATTTCTTGATATCTTTCTTTCAAGGCAATTCTTAAAATATTTAAATAAGCTGGAGAATTTCCAAGTTGCAGAAAGGATTACTTGATAAACCCAATTTAGGTGCAAATTTTTTTTTATAAAAAAAATATAATTTCACTGCTATTTTCAGTTCTTTATATGACTTTGATAGTTCCTCTTAAATAGAGACGCACGTATGGGTTTCTGTGCAGTATGATAGCGGGTGCAGCCAAATCTTGTAACATCAGTAAGCCCCTTGCGGATAGAAGCGGTTGGTATTAATTTTTTTTTTCCATTAGCTTAGCTGTGCACGAAATGCTTTTACATTGGTCCATCATAGTGTTATTCTTTTAAATTTCATCTCCAGAACTTGTTGAAAATGAATTTCGGCAGAGACGGCTCAAGCCTCAAAGGCAAGTTCCTTTCTCAGTCTGTGACTGTGAGAGTGCCTACATGTGTCACTGAGTTATTCTGATTCATATTTTTTTTCTAGATATTCAAAGATGAGATGAGCCTTCAGAAGAAGTGTACAGTTTCTGTAGTTTTGCAACTGAGGTAAATACAGTTACTGGTTTCTCTTTGGTTGGATTATGCATACAGAAGCGCACCCATCTTAGCTACACTTGATTAGGAAAAAGCAATATCTGCTTTTAAACCGGTGATCCATTGATTGGTTTTTTAATGTCCTTTCTGAAGTATACTTCAAGTTTTCCTTTCTGAATGAGGAAAAATATAGAATCTTAAACATACAAATGCGGCGTGTTTAAACCAACACCGATATATCAAAATGATCGACGATACTTATCGTATTGCATACTTCGATACTTTTAGATATTTTCTGTGAATATATCTTTTAGTTATTTTTTGAATTTTTGTCGTATCAACGTATTTATATTATGTTGTATTCGTGTTCCCGTATCTATATTTATTCTTTCTAGGTTTAAACAAACTGTATTGAACTTGTGTTGCTTGTACTTGAGAAGCTTTTCGGTAAAATGGTCTTGGTTATTCGTGGGTCGTCTGCATTTATTTTTGCTATGTAGTCTAGTCTGCACTTTTTATTGTGCGTGACAAGCTTAAATTTGAAAATGGAGGGAAATACATCATGCAGTTATTTCTGTTTGCTTCGGGTGCAAAAAGACCACTAACGTTTTTAATTATCATCACTTTGGTCTCCAGTCAAAAATAAAATAAAATGACTTTGGTCATTAATGTTTATTTTATATTTTTATATTACTTTAGTCACTTAAATTTTTTAAAAAGACACTTTACCACTCAACATGACACTGTCAATTTAGATGAAAAATGATTAACACAAGTATTTCTTTACTTTTGAAACACTTTCGTTGGATTTTTTAAATTTATTTATGGCGTTTAGTTTGAACTTTTAAACTTCTCTAAGTGGTTTTAATCATGCTATTATGTTTTATTTAAATAAACAGATTTGACTTTTTTAAAGTGAGGGGTGCATTACAGATGGTAACAAAATTTTAATTATTGATAAGAAAATTAAGAGAGTAAATTATCATATATGTATAATGTTATGTGTAATATCTTATTTTTTTATAAAATATTTTGTGAAAAATAGAATTTTAACTCAAACATTATATGTGATTTTATTTTATAATAATTGATATTGATTAAAGAAGAATAGATACAGTTTGTAAGAATTTAATTGATAATAATTTATGAAATTAGAAGTATTTTAATTACTATGTTTAAGAAGATATTCATAAAAAATATTTAGAAAGATAATTATAAAAAGATATTTATGAATTAATTATTATTTAAATATAAAAATTTAAAACTAATCATTACTTGATAAAAAAAATTAATAGGTGTAATGTGGTACAATGTGCACCACACAAATAGTTATAAATTAGGGAGGTGAGTTGAAAGTTAGAAACAAGAAAGAGGAAAAATAGTAAGTGAAGTGTTGCTACAATAGTATCATACATAAATCGAGAGAAGAGAAAAAGAAAGAAAAGAAAGCAAGAGAGAAAGAGAAGAAAGAGAGAAAAAAAGAAAGAGGAGAAAGAGAGAGAGAGAGAGAGAAAAAAGGAAAAGAAAGAGAGATAAAAAAAACAGAAAAATGGTGAGAACTGATAAAGAGGGAAGAAAAATGGAGAGAAAAAAAAAAGAAGAAAAAGAAGAAGAAAGTTGATATCAAGTAGGAATTGAACTTTAAAAAAAAAAAAATTAAAATTATGGTTTTTAGTATATTTATATGTTTTATTATTTAATTTATTATTTTAATATTTTATGTATATTGTTATTCTTGTTAAATTTATTATACACATATAATGTTATGAAAACTTGATATTTGCTTAACTTTGAAATATTTATGATATTTGATAAAATTTAGAATTATTATAATTTGAATGTTGATTTTTTCATGAGATCAATATAATAAATTAAAATATCACTTAAGGCTTAAGTTAAATAAGTATTTAATTATATTAGACAATAAATATATGTACTTGATTTACATGAACTTTCTTATATTTACCTTAGTTTTGGAGTACTGACTTATATTTACCTTGACTTGAGCAATTTTATGACCTTTATTTTGATTATTTGTAACAAAAAGATTTTTGTGCAATGAATGCACTATTAAGATCAGAACAAACTATAAACCATGATGAGAACTTAACAAAATATGGATTATGATGAGGACCTGACAAATTATGAACTGTGATGTGGACTTTTTAAAAGAACTATTAAATTAATTTTAATCCATAGTTGGTCCATTAAATAATTGACATTTAAATATAATAATTTTAAGTTTTATGAGTTTTATTTAGTTGACATGATTTATTTATATTATGAATTTACTTGTGACATATTAGTAGTTTGTATTTTTTATATTTGTGTGTGATGACAAGCAAGTGATTCATGAAAAAGTTTGCACCTAACCTTTGAGAGGCAGAGAGATGAATTTCCTTTGTTGTTACCTATCTGGTTAATGTGAGTATGTCTGAATTTATTATCACGATGTTAAAGTAACACCAGAGATAAGGTGTATTTCTTATGGAAGTGAAGACATTCGATTAAAATGTAAGACAAGCAGACATAGAAAAAAAATGAAAGTAAATGGTGAATTCCTTGTGATGAGGAATTTGTTTGCTGATGATTGAATATACTTATAATTGGTACTTGATTGCTGATATTTGAGGAACTTGTTGATAATATGTAAGGTTGTATTGCGTGATTTATTTAGCATTTGTTTTAATGGAATTGTGTTATTCTTGCTATACTTGATTTGCTATGAGGTTTTCTGTATATATTACACAACTGAAACTCATCAAGTATTTTCAAACGTCTTTATAACTGTTAATTTTTTACTGAAAATTTCTAATTCTCATTCTTTATTTATGGTGTTTTTAGATTAGCACAAGATACACTATGATCATCATCGTTTAGGTCATCTAAGCATAATTTCTTGTTTTAAGAAATATATATATATATATATATATATATATATATATTAGAATTATTAAAAATATGTAAAAATTCACTTCTGACTAAATATTGTGGCTGATGTGTAATGTTAATTTACAAAGTTATAGATATATATTATAATTGAGTTTTATGTTATATTGATATTTATTCTCTTTTATATATTTTTTATGTTAATTTTTGTCTATAAATTTTTATAAAATAAATTTATTGATAATATTATTATAGATATGTTTAAAGTTATTATTTTATTAAGAGAGTTACATTATGTAAATATATGTATATTATAAAATCTTAAATTTTTTTTAATTTTTTATCAACGATTCATACTTTGCATAGTTAACATTTATTTCAAGGAAGTCAAATCCCAAATTAATAGTACCATTAAAAGTGATTAAATGAATTTATTTTGAAATTTTAAATGACAAAAGTGAAAAAGTATATATATATATATATATATATATATATATGAGAGATTAATTTACATTAGTATAAAATTTTTTTATTTATATTTATTTTTAATCGTTAAATTTACTTTTATTTAATGATTAAAATTATTTTATTAAAAATAATTATTAGATAAAAATGAATCTAAGAATTAAAAATAAGTATAAATAAAAAAAATTTACATTAATATAAGTTAATCTTTTCTCTGTAATGTATATATATTCAATAAGCTCAAATAAAATTGTGTTGTCCTTGCTTCCTGCATTTGTTGGTTACATTTTTTTTTTCTTGATTTAGTTCTGTACATTTTAATCCATAGTTAATGCCCTGTCCGATTTACCATTACCGTAAAGCACGGGTTTTGTTCCCTGATGTCGCTCCATTGGTGGAAAGTGGAGACTGTTGTGACGGTTTTAGTCGGTGGCTAAGGTGCAGAGAGAGATTTATTCTGACTGTACAATCCAGATGGATATGTCCGAAGTGGGGCCTCAACCATGCGCTAAGACAACAATGATTGGTTTATTTAATTAATTAATATTTAATTAGATGACACCTTTACACCTAAAAAAAATTGATGTTCTTATATTATTTTTTATTTTACATTTTTTTATATTTATTTTAGATAAATGTGATTAAGTAAAAATAATAATAAAAAAATATAAATATGATAAATAATATTAAAAAAATATAAAAAAATATATACATTATTTGTAGTAAAAAAATTAAAATTAAAAAAAAAATATAACTCATACGATTAGAGTCATTAGACAACCAATTGTCCCATGGAGTAATGCTTTATAATCATGGTAATTGGCAAGGGTTCATTTCGGGATGCGAGGTTTATATTGTCAGTGTTAAGGGTTTTGGTCATAAATAATTTTATATTTAAAATAAAAGATAGAAAGTATTAAATGAAAGTAAAAATTTTAAAATTTTTAATATATTAAATACTTTATTTTTTATTTAATATTTTTTATTCTTTAACTAGTGTTTTTGTGACTCTCGACAAATCCTTATATTTAATACACACCTTTAAATAATTTTTTTTTTAGTTTAAAGGATGAATAATATGTAGATTTTTTTTTTATTTTATGTTGATTTTTTTTCCAGAAGAATAGGAGACTCTTAAGCAATTGCTCAAAGAGAATTTGATACTGTGTTAAGGATTAATTCTTCATAATTTAAGAGGTTAAATAAACGCTTACAAATCTTTTTATATCTAGTATTGTGATTTAGGGCTCATTTGGTATGAAAGATAAGATAAGATTTAATAATATTAGATCTAATAGTATAAGGCTTAATACGTAGGGGTTGAGGATATCAGGATATTTAGAATTATAATGGAAAAGTCTTTATAAAAAATTATACTTTAAAACTCAATTAGACATAATTTTACCCTTAAAGTTTGATTAAATTATCTATTATTTTAATGTATAAGAGGAGTTTGATGGATAAATTTATACAATACAATATTTATATCAAACAACTTATAAGATCATAATGTATTGTATTAGTTTATCTTATCAAACTTAATACGGTATGCCAAACAAACTCTTACTATCTTATTATCGGTAGGGTTGTGAAGCAAATAAGACTTTCAAAACTAATTATCCATTCTTTATTAACTAGAAAGGCAGAACATTCTATTTTACTCTCTTAATTATTTTTTATTCAAATTTAAAATAATTGTATAAAGATTAAGAATATTATAAAAAAATAATAAAAAAATGCAATTGAATAAGATTAAATTATCTTTTTATTAATAAAATTTAATTAGTATGCATTACCGGTATAAAAAAGTTTTACACTAACCTCTAATGGTATTTTGACATATCAATATTGTTTTCTACCTCTTTTTCTTAGGAATTAAAATAAAAGTAAATGTGTCAAAATATTAGTGGATATCGGTATAAATCTTTTTATATTAATAGTGCATATCACTTTAATTCTTATTAATATACTTAAAATATTATTACCCAATATTTTCTCGTTTTATTTAGTGAACATATAAAGAGGCAATAATATTTTTTAAAAAAAAAAAAAACTAACACTCGAACGACATACATACATGTAAAAAAAAAAAAGCATACAGTATAATTTTTTTTAAATGACAAATACTATGAAATAGGAGTATTATGGTAGGAATTATCTCGATATTTAAATATTTTTATACAATATATTTTAATTAATTGTTAAACATTATTAATTAGAATTATTAAATATTTATGGTGTGAACTAATAACTAATAATTTAATAATTCCTCAAAGATTTTGACTAAAAAAGGTTATAACAATTTCCTTTGTTGACAGTTTCTTTTCAATCCTATTAATCTTGAGATTTGACCTTGCACGCAGTCGGTTAACAGTTAAAATTCTTGATTATGTAGAATTAGCAAAATGAGGGGAGGACCCACAATGGGTTGAGAGCATACTCTCATATAAGGATAAAGGTTTCATGCCCTAGAAATGTAATTTGCAGTTGTGAGAAAGGACTGACTCTATTGTTCTATATATGATGGATTAGTCTCGCATTTGAAGAGTGTAGGATAGTGGATGTGCTAAAAAAAATGCAAAAAGATGGGAGAGGACCAAAAATTAAAGGATTATGCTTGATTGGTAGGTTAACCATTTTACAATCAACAAGTATTTCATGGCTAATAATATGAACCTAATTTTTAAAAATAACATTTTTATGAGTGTCGCGACGGGGATCGCGGCGAAATATAGCAACTCGCGTGATTTTAAAAATGATTAAAAACATGGATATGGAGTCGCCACCAATTTTATTTAAATTAAGAAAAATTAAAAAATCTTTTTAGAAAATAGTCTTTGGAATCAAATCGGATTCGGGAGTCGGTTATGGATAGGGAAGGGTGGAAACTTAATCCCACTGCACCCCCATCACATCCGTCTTGAAATAGTACCTTAAATCAACACAAAAACTTGATAATCTCAAATTTATTTATTTTACCCATATTAAAAAGACTTTGTAATTATTTTATTTTTTATTTTTACATTTTTATTTTTATTTTTATTTATTTTTTAAAAAAAAAAAGAAAAGAAGAACCCAATTGTGAAAATTTAATTTTTGGCTTGATAGAATGAAAATTCTGCTTCTACGTACCCTCAGGTGCAATGAGGAACACAAAGTCACGTAGTTCTGTAGAAAATAATTGTGAGTTGATTAATTTTAATTAAAAAAATAATTTTCGAAAAAAAACTCTTTTGAGGATTGAGAATACGCAATTTCTCAATAAACCCATATGATCTAAACGACATTGAAGATAAGATCCATTATTCAATCAACATCATTAGTCATCGCATTGATTAAAAATTTATTTATTTATTTATTTTTTGTTTTTTTATTTATTTTTATTATTTCATTCATTTTTTTTGTACTTTTCATTTGTTTTATTTATTTTTCTTAGTTTTATTTTACCTTATTATTATTTTTATCTTTCGTTTTTTTTTTTTTATATATACAGAAGAGCTTCATAAAAACAAACCAAATGACAAAATACTAACCCAAATGCAGCCCAAATTCATGCAAGCCCAATAGCCTCTAGCCCAAAGAACAAAATTACAAAAAAAAAAACAAACAAGAAAACTTTCAGCAGATTAAAAAAACAAAAAGGAAAGTAAAACAAAGGCTTTTTTTTTTTAAAAAAAAATAAAGGGTTAGAAACCTGGAGGGAGAAACAAAATGGAGAAAGGGGGGAGGGGGGAAATCGCCCACCACTAACAGTCCGACGGGCTGGCTTGTTCGTAAATCCAACTAGTGGCGCGGCAACGGCGGCAGGGGTCTGGTGGAGGAGTGGTCCGACGATGCTGCGTTGCGGTCGGAGTGAGAAGGGCTGGTGCGGAGGCGCGGCGGGTCAGCGAATGGGGCGCGGTTCTGGACGGTGAGCTTGACGGTCTGGGGTGTGGAACGAAGGAGCTCTGCGTGTGGGACGATGAACCGCGGGGCTGCGCGGCAGAGATGGTGCGGCATCGCGACTGAGTTGTGAACGGCGCACGGCAGCTTGATTTGGTGGAGGTGAGAATGATGAAGGTGAGTTAAGGTTGATGGGTCTTTAGTGATTTAGGGAAATGGTGGTTGCTGTCTGTAGGAGGAAAGATGGTGAAGGGTTGAGATGGTGAAGAGGATGATGGGTGGAAAATGAGAAGTTGGAGAAGATGATGAATAGTGAATGAAGGTGCTAATTGTTTGGTTCTGGCTGTATTGGTCTCCATTCGGGAGAAAAGTCCTCCGAGAAAATGAATAATATCCCTCTCCCTATCCATCTCCCAAAATATCAGCCCTCCTCCATTTACTCTATCGTGAGTGAAGCTCCCCCCGTTTCTGTGTTCTCTCCCTTTTTTTTTTGAAAGCCAAAAAAACATGAAAACTAAATGCCCCCCTATGCCATTGGTCAGTGAGTGTAATGCTGTGTGTGTGTGTGTAAAAACGTGAGTGCAGAAAGTGGTCTCCGTGAGTGCAGTGAGTGAGTGACATTGCAGTGAGGTTGTGTGTCTGCAGAGCGAAATCTGCAAAGTGATTGTGTGTTGCAGAGGTGTTGCGTGCCGTGAGAGAAAATGTGCAGAGTGATGTGAGGTTGTGGCAGACTTCTTTTTTTTTTAAAAAAATGAAAATATTATCCTTTTTTATTGCTTTTTTTATTTTCTTTATTATTATTATTTTTATCTTTTTACTTTTTATTTTTAATTTTTTATTATTTTTTTACCTTAGGACAAAATTGGGTATTCAGATTACCCTCTTTAGTTGTTTCTTACTAGATAATAGGAATAATAGTAGTTTTTCAAATTATCGTCGTAAGAAATGAGTAAAAGATATGAACTTCAATTTTGTCCCAAGAATGCAAAACAAGGCAAGAAATTGAAATGCATGAATCGATGACTCAATGAAAAATTAAAATGCATGGGCGATGCATTTCAAGAAAATTAAAAATGAATAAGTAGGTGCGTTCAACGAGAAAATAAAAATGCATGGAGGCGATGCGCTCGGCACAGAAAATAAAAATGCATGGAGCCGTGCGCTCAATGAGAGAAAATAAAAATGCATGGAGCCGATGCGCTCAACGAGAAAACTAAAATGCAAGGAGCCGATATTTCAACGAGAAAATTAAAATGCATGGAGCCGATGCGCTCAACAGGAAAATAAAATGCATGGAGCCGATGCGCTCAACAGAAATTAAAAATGCATAGAGCCGATGCGCTCAACAGAAATTAAAAATGCATAGAGCCGATGCGCTCAACAGAAAAATAAAATGCATGGAGCCGATGCGCTCAACAGAAATTAAAAATACATGGAGCCGATGCGCTCAAATAATAAATGACAGGAATTTAAAATGCAAGGAGCCGATGCGCTCAATAGGAATTAAAATGCAAGGAGCCGATGCGCTCAACAGAAAATAAAATGCATGGAGCCGATGCGCTCAACAGGAATTAAAAATGCATGGAGCCGATGCGCTCAAAGAATAAATGACAGGAATTTAAAATGCAAGGAGTCGATGCGCTCAACATGAATTAAAATGCAAGGAGCCGATGCGCTCAACAAAAAATAAAATGCATGGAGCTGATGCGCTCAACAGGAATTAAAAATGCATGGAGCTATGCGCTCAAAAAATAAATGACATGAATTTAAAATGCATGGAGCCGATGCGCTCAAATTAAATATGGAAATAAAACCTTTTTCTTTTCTCTCTTTTTATCTTCCCTTTTTCTTCAAAAAGCCATATGAACAAACGGCGACCATGGAAAGCTTTGACCAATCAAACTCTTGTTCAAGTGTTCCTCTTCATCATATCATTCGGTTGGATTGGAATCCCCTTGACTTCCTTCTTCCCCTCTTTATTTCTTACTTCTTTCATTCTCCCATTTCTTCATCATTTTTTTCTTCTCTTTTTTCCTCATCAGGCCACAGACCTGAAACTTTCTAAAGCCATCAAGCCAAGGACTTGGAAATTCTTTTTGACACAACCATCAGGCCATGGACCTAGAACTCTCGTAAAAGCCATCAAGCTAAGGACTTTGAATTCTTTTTGGCACCGTCACCAGGCCATGGACCTGGAATTTGACTTTTAATTTGGATGACCTCTGTGGTATGCTTTTCTTCAAAGCTCTCACTTCCATCTCTTTTTTTCGAGTACCTCTTGTCTTTGGATTACCCCTTGAGATATCATTTTCCCCTTCAATCGAAACTTCTAAGCTCCTTTTGATCTGAATTGTTCATCTGGAGATTACCATTAGATGGTCAAATCATAGTATTGTACTCATGTTCATCTTACCTGAAGCATTACGTAACAAACATGCATGGATTCCAAAGCACAACAACAAAGAAATCGACCAAGTGAACAACTTCCGCACTGAAATTAAAATTTTGACTACACAAAAGGATTATTTGCAAAGGATAGACATAAACAACGATATGAGATTCGAAGAGGTGTCATCCCCGTATGGATTGGTTCAACTTTCATAAAAATAATCTTTAGCTGGCTTCTGCTGAGCACGTACATCAAGGCAAATTGAACCAAAAAGAAATTTGCTCTAGTTTAGAACCGAATTGAATAGGGCGGACGTCCTAATGACCAAAAGATTTGCCCTAACGTAGGTTAAATGAAACAGGGAAATGAAAAAAATTGCCCCAGTTTGGAGTTGAGTTGAACAGGGTAGAAACTTATCCTAGTGCAAGGCCAAATTGAACCGAAGAGAAATTTGTCCCAGTGTAAGACTAACAAGTACCTCCTTTTCTTCATTTTCTTTTTTTTTTTAAACAAGAAATTGAAAACTCGAAACAGCACGAACCTTTTGTCTCAAAATTAAAGTTAATGAAAATGACAACAATCCTTCATTGATCAGAATGGACTTTTTAAGGCTTGTAACGCGGCTAGGGTTTGAGGTTATGAAATGAAAGATATAAGGCTCAAACAAGCGTTTAAGGGTTGAATGGGACCAAGGATCTTTGTTCAAAATTAAACCTTGTCAACTGACTTTGCGCTTTCAAGCACACTTTTCTTTTATTATTCTTCATTTCTTCCCATTTTCTTTTTACTTCAATAATTCACCTTTGTAATGACCTCTTTCATTTCATTTTCTTTCCTTTTTTTTTTCACAGAAAACACAATTTCCACTTTGTGTTAACCCCTAGTGTAGGGGTGATCCTTGTCCAAGGTTAAATTGAAGAAAACTTTCAAGCTCAAAAAGGGACAATAAGAGATAATGAAAAGATGAATTCTTATGAAAGATAAAGGAAAATGACCAATCTTCATTTCAAATCTTAATTGCTTATTTTCAAAAATTTTAATTTAGAGACAAAAGGATAGTGCATACCAAGTGAAGACTTTCCTACTCCCTTTTATTTTTCTTTTTTTTTGTTATATTTTTTTTGCTTTTTTTTTAAATAACACCTACACATATAGCCTTCGTGACCACCAAATTTTTTTCAGAACGAGAAATCCATGGGATCCAAACCAAAAGACGACAAGTAAATGAAAGAAAAGAATGACAAAAAAAAAGACGTGACATGGACATGAGTGTCAAAGACATAAGAAAATGAAACAAGACATACTGAGATCCATACAAATCCATTACATTAATGCTTCAAGAAAGCTAACATGAATTCAATATCATAAAATTCTAAGATGGCAATCTCATCAATTAACGCCTCAAATCATCAGCTGTTCAGAAGTTTCAAATCATTGGAGGTCAATTGGTATAAGCAGAGTGAGACAGTGGAAAGCGAAATTGTGAAGGTTGCTGATCTTGCATGCAGCTCACTTCCCACTTTCCTTTCCTAGGAGAATAATCCTTCTTCAAAACCAACTTCATTGTTGTCGGTTGCCAATTTGCCAGCTTTTACCAGAACTTCAATCCTCTCCCCAGCAATTATTAATTCAGCAAAGTCTCGATACACAGCACCCGCCATTATCTCAATATATGGAGCTCCCAAAGTCCCCAAGAAGTAAGAACACATTTCTGTCAGAGTCAACAGTGGTTGTACTTGTGTTGCGAGAACCCTCCACCTTTGGGCATACTGCTTGAAGGTTTCCTCACTTCCTTTCTGCATCGAGCTCAATTGTTCTCGGGTAGGAGCTGCATCCAGATTAAACTTGTATTGATCCATGAATAAATTAGCCAGCTCCGTCCAACGAGAAATCTTACAATGGTCTACTTGAAGATACCACTCTAAAGCAGGGTCTGTAAGACTCTCATGGAAAAAGCTAATGAGGAACCTATCATCCTTGGACCAAACAACCATCTTGGTTCCATAACTGATCAAATGAAACCGAGGGTTACCACTTCCGTCATACTTGGCAAAATCGGGAATCTTGAAACCTTTAGGGATTATGACATCGGTGGTAGGACACAGATCTTCTATTCTAAAGCGTCCATAAGCATTGGGGCCCTTGATTGCCTTGATCTGTTCTTCTATTTTCTTCATCCACTCTTCTTTTATCTCATCTTTCTCAGTCATGACATGGTTATTTCCAGAGCAAGGCAATGTCGCCTGCCCCAGAACAGACACCTGAGGTTGTTCCCAGGTAGGGCCAGTGTAACCAGGAATTTCACCACGAACTCCTTCGAAGGTGCAATACCCCTCCCCAATAGGCATGCCCATTGTTGTCATTTGAGATGGTTGCTCACGTATCCCTATAACGATGTCTGAGGTTACAGTTGGGAAAATCGGAGCAGTCACCGATGGCACATTTACATATTCTTCAACCCCATTCGTACCTCTATTTCCACTGATTAAGCGGAGAGACTCCCTCACATCTTCCAATATTGCTTCCATCCTTGCTTGACTCTTAGATATCTCATTCATCCTCTCTTTCATTTCATCAATTTCTCTGCTCAAGTTTCTCTCTGTCTCAGGATTATTTGCAGCCATTCTGGTCCGAGATCTGGTATCTTGAACTCAGGTTTGATTGGTCTCTTCTTTCCTAAATCGCACAAAGGTTCCTGAACTAGTTTGATTTATTAAAACAAAGACTGAGATGAAATGAATGAGATGCATGAGAAGCATAAGATGAAATGAATGAGAAGCATGAGAAGCATAAGATGAGATGCATGAGATGAAATGAATGAGATGCATGAGACGCATAAGGTGAAATGAATGGACTTTTGAAAACACTTTTTTTTTAAAAATGTTATGAATGCCTTGAAAATGCAAGATGATGCATATGTTTTTTTTTTTAAAAAAAGGTTATGAATGATATGAAAATGCATGATTTTTTTTAATACTAAGAATGCTATGAAAATGCAAGGTATATTTTTTTTATTTTTTGGAATGCAGGGAATGACAAAAAAAATGTAAGATGAGGAATATTTTTGGGAATGTCATGCAAATGCAAGATAATGCATGTCTTTTTTATTTTCTCTTTTGCTTGAAAAATGCTATGAATGTCATGCAAATGCAAGATGATGCATATCTTTTCTTTTATTTCTCTTTTGTTTGAAAAAAAAACTATGAATGTTATGCAAATGATATGAAAATGTAAGATGAAACATCCCCCTTTTTTATGGTTTTTTTTTTTAAAAAAATGCAAGAATGAATGATATGAGAAATGAAAAGATAAAGAAGAAGCACGCTCCCTTTGTGCCCTAATCAGGTGAAACTTAAAGGTTGGATTTTCTTAAAGTCACGACTCTAATTTTGACAGTCACTATGTTCAATCTATCAGTGCGAGGTTTTTAGGACAGATCTAGACCTCTAAAAGTCATGGTCCCCAGATTACCCATATCTCAAGAGACAAGGATCCAATTAATAAATTAATCACAAGTAGGGATAGACCCTCTCAATATGATTAGTCCATTATACTGGTAACAATCTGAGTGGTGTCCCAACCAATGTCAAGTGAGCATGAAACCCCTCAATAACAGAAGTCGAGACCCCTCCTATTCCTTGGGTTTGCACAGACTCGGGTATAGAGCCCAAAAGTGTGTGACATAAGTGATAGTGACGTGTGTGAGGGAGCATACAAACTCGTACCAAAAATTTAAAAAGACCAAAAATTACCCCTAACTTGCAAAGCATATATACAACAGCCAGCCAGCAATCATCTACCCTAGGGTTTCAACAATTAAGTACAAAAATATATACAAGTCAAAATAAACACAAGATAATGCTAGCAAATATTTACACCAAAGTATTAAACAAAAATTATTTACAAACAAATAAGAAAACAAAAACAAAGGCAAAAAAAAGGGGTAAAACAAATAAACAAAGATTATTAAATATTTGCATAACTAACCACAACAGCCTGACTCTCTAAATTTCCCCAGTGGAGTCGCCATCTGTCGCGACCGGGATCGCGGCGAAATATAGCAACTCGCGTGATTTTAAAAATGATTAAAAACATGAATATGGAGTCGCCACCAATTTTATTTAAATTAGGAAAAATTAGAAAACCTTTTTAGAAAATGGTCTTTGGATCCAAATCGGATTCGGGAGTCGGTTATGGATAGGGAAGGGTGGAAACTTAATCCCACTGCACCCCCATTACATCCGTCTTAAGACGGTACCTTAAGTCAGTTGTGCAAAAACTTGATAATCTCAAATTTATTTATTTTACCCATATTAAAAAGACTTTGTAATTATTTTATTTTTTTATTTTTACATTTTTATTTTTATTTTTATTTATTTTTTTTAAAAAAGAAAAGAAGAACCCAATTGTAAAAATTTAATTTTTGGCTTGACAGAATGAAAATTCTGCTCCTACGTACCCTCAGGTGCAATGAGGAACTCAAAGTCGCGTAGTTTTGTAGAAAATAATTGTGAGTTGATTAATTTTAATTAAAAAAATGATTTTCGAAAAAAAACTCTTGCACAAGATTCAAGGTAATGAAATTTACTTCAATAAACCCATATGATCTAAACGACATTGAAGATAGCATCCATTATTCAATCAACATCATTAGTCATCGCATTGATTAAAAGATTTTTTTTTTTATTTATTTTCGTTTTTTATTTATTTTTATTATTTCATTCATTTTTTTTGTACTTTTCATTTGTTTTATTTATTTTTCTTAGTTTTATTTTACCTTATTATTATTTTTATCTTTCTTTTTTTTTTTATATATACAGAAGAGCTTCATAAAAACAAACCAAATGACAAAATACTAACCCAAATGCAGCCCAAAGTCTGCAAGCCCAATAACCTCTAGCCCAAAGAACAAAATTACAAAAAAAAAAAAACAAACAAGAAAACTTTCAGCAGATTAAAAAAACAAAAAGGAAAGTAAAACAAAGGCTTTTTTTTTTTTAAAAAAGAAAGGGTTAGAAACCGGAGGGAGAAACAAAATGGAGAAAGGGGGGGGGGAATCGCCCTCCAAATGTGATCCGACGCTTCCTGGCTTGTTCGCAAATCTGACTAGTGGCGCGGCAGCGGCGGCAGGGGTCTGGTGGAGGAGTGGTCCGACGGTGCTGCATTGCGGTCGGAGCAAGAAGGGCTGGTGCGGAGGCGCGGCGGGTAGGCGAATGGGGCGCGGTTCTGGACGGTGAGCTTAACGGTCTGGGCTTGGTGGAGCGGAGGTGCGGCAGTTCAACTTGGTGGCGCGGTTCGAGCTCGGGGGCTTGGGGTGGATCTGGGCTGAGGTGCGGTCCTGGGTGACGACGCACGGTAGTGCGGACGCACGGTGGTTGGCGATTCGAGCCTGGGTTGCGGGTTGATACGTGGGATGGAGGAGCTCTGCGTGTGGGACGATGAACTGCGGGGCTGCAAGGCAGAGATGGTGCGGCGCGTCGCCTTGTGGGTTGTGAACGGCGCACTTTACAGTCTAATTTGGTGGAGGTGGTGATGTTTTTTTTTTTTATTGATCTATTAATGGTGGTTGTGGGTGAAGACAAAAAAATGAAGAATGGAGGGGAAGAAGATGATCAATACGTGAGAATGATGAAGGTGAGTTAAGGTTGATGGGTCTTTAGTGATTTAGGGAAATGGTGGTTGCTGTCTGTAGGAGGAAAAATGGTGAAGGGTTGAGATGGTGAAGAGGATGATGGGTGGAAAATGAGAAGTTGGAGAAGATGATGAATAGTGAATGAAGGTGCTGATTGTTTGGTTCTGGCCGTATTGGTCTCCATTCGGGAGAAAAGTCCTCCGAGAAAATGAATAATATCCCTCTCCCTATCCATCTCCCAAAATATCAACCCTCCTCCATTTACTCTATCGTGAGTGAAGCTCCCCCCGTTTCTGTGTTCTCTCCCTTTTTTTTTGAAAGCCAAAAAAACATGAAAACTAAATGCCCCCCTGTGTCGTTGGTCAGTGATTGTCATGTTGTGTGTGTGTGTGTAAAAACGTGAGTGCAGAAAGTGGTCTCTGTGAGTGCAGTGAGTGAGTGACATTGCAGAGTGGTTGTGTGTCTACAGAGTGAAATTTGCAAAGTGATTGTGTGCTGCAGAGGTGTTGCGTGCCGTGAGAGAAAATGTACAGAGTGATGTGAAGTTGTGGCAGACTTTTTTTTTTAAATGAAAATATTATCTTTTTTATTGCTTTTTTTATTTTCTTTTTTTTATTATTTTTTATCTTTTTACTTTTTATTTTTAATTTTTTTATTATTTTTTTTATCCAGGATAAAATTAGGTGTTCACAATGAGTCTAACATATTATTTTATGCTTAATGTTTAAATCTCGTCTTTGACACTACCATATTGATATTGTTTTTGTTTTTGTTTTTTTTTGTTACGAGGTTTCTTTATGTTTTTTGAGTGAAACAAATTTTTATTTGAAGTATTGAGGTTATCCCTCTATATAAATGCTTTTCTATATGCTCAGACCCTGATATCGCATAGACCAATCAACCGCTGAGCTAAGCTTGCTAACCATTTAAGTTACTCCTTATAAACACCCGTGTAGAGTTTTTTGTTTTTTAATAGTTATCTTGGCCATAGTAATGCTATTTTTACAATCGTACACATAAAAAACTTATTTCATATCTCTCTCGTTGATCTCTTATCATTTTTTAAAAATTAATAGAAAGATGCAAAATTGCAAGTTTTTACAAGTGTGTGATTCTAAGATTAGCACTATTTAAAAACATCAACGGCATTTTTTTTTTTTGGGTACAGCATCAACAGCATTTAAATTTATATGAAAGCTGAATTTAATCCAAATGGGTTGATTTAGTGGTAGAAGCAGATATGTAATGAGTGGTTAGATGTATTTTTACAAGTTTTAATTATCACGAATAAAGATATAAAGAATTTTTTATTTTTATTTTTTTATGAATACATAATGTGTGAGTAACCTGTCTTTAACTGGGGTCAAGCTGCATAAAAGTTGTCTTTAACAGCACATGTAACACTGGAAAAAAAAACCTTACATTATCATATAATCTGATTATACCCGTAATTCCACATATTTTGCACACAAGCACACAAACTGATCGAAGAATTATCTCGTTAGGCTTTTAGCTACTGCTTATCAAGCTTCACTTATTTCACTTACCAAAGAAAATCCCATATATTTTGCTTCGTCAACCATATGATCTCTGCATGCAGCAATCACCCTTTAAATTAATTATTTCATATACAAATCACGTTAAGAACTCTTCGATTTAGTCTTGTTATAAGTTTCCTAAAGCAATTAACTACTACGACCTGCTACTTTTATATATCAATTAATGGCTATAGGCTATCGGTAGAGGCAGTGTTAGAATAACTCACTTGGGCAATGAATGAAGTCCAAGGCAGTGTTAGAAAGTTGTGTGACGACTCACGAGTACATTAGAAAGCCACCTATAGGATTGAGATGTTTTTTTATTGAGAAATGTCTTGTGCACTTTTTTATATAATTTGTTTTGTATAAGTGATTATTTTTTGCATAAAGTTTACACAATGAATCTCTTACACAAGAATTAAGTCATGCAAAAATGAATGTAATTTTTTTTTTAAAAAAATAGTACCAAAATCATGTTTTTCATATAACCTTTATCATGGCATGTACTATGGTGAATCTCGTAGTGGATCCCTTTGTTAATCAACCAATTACGGAATGTCATATCGCCCACTATCATTCTGCCCGGTGTTATACTCCTATAATAGAATTAAGGGGTGTTCCATGATGTGTTAGCAGTGCACTACAATAGGTTGGGTCTTACTAAGCAAAACCATTAACAATTGCTTCCACTCCTTCTCCTAATATAACCGTGAGACGCTGCCCTTTCTTTTCTGTTTGGTGTAGAATCTTAATTTCATATAAAAGCACCACAACAAACTCACTTACTCTACTTTTATCGTCGCATAAGCAAAACTCGTGACTGACACACCCCTGACATGTGTCTTCGCCCTTACCTTTGTCAAATTCCTCAGCCTGCTCCATTCTTGAAAGGATCCACTATCACACGGACCATCCTGTAGATAGAAAAAGAGCCTTTATTTAAGCAATTATTCAAGGATTCAATAATTTGGAAACGCTTCTGAGCTCATAGTGTTCAATAATGCAGGGGCGCCTGTTCCATTTTCCACTATTATATTGAAGGCATAGACAAAGACGTCAACAGCTTCAGCTTCATTCAAATCTTAATGGTTCAGAATTACTTGTTAAGGTAGTTAGAATTGGTTAGAATTAGTTTTAATAGTTAGTTAGTTTACTTAGATTAGTTGGCTATATAAGCCAAGATTACCTATTGTATTTTTTACTTTTCTATTCTATTAATATACAGTTTTCTCAATTTCTCTCAACTTTCTCTTCTCCCTTTACTCTAAAACCATGAAATTCAACGTGGTATCAGAGCTATTCCACTCACCTTGAATACTCTTCTGCTGCATTTTCTTTTTTTTTTTTCTTTCTTAGTTTATTTACTTTTCCTTTTACACTTTCCCAAGAAAATTCACTCTTTTCCTTCTGCTACTCTTTTATCCCACTCTTTCACTCTCCCTTTTTCACAGTTATGGGCAAGATCAAGATCGGAATCAACGGATTTGGAAGAATCGGGCCCTTGGTGGCCAGGGTGGCTCTTCAGAGAGGCAATGTCGAACTTGTTGCTGTTAACGACCCTTTCATTTCCTTCTCCTCAAATATGCTCTCGTCCTCTTCGCGGATCGATCTTCCATGCCTTTCTAACTTTGATTTTTGCTCTGCAAACAGATTTCACTGGCGCATCCACCTACCGTTCTAGGAGGCTAGGAATGTTGTTTTCCATTTGCAGTGGTGAAGGCCAGAACTCTGATCTGGTTCGATGCCGGATTTTGGTATTAGTTAATGTTTTCTGGCGATGTTCGAGCGATATCTTTTCTGGCAAACGACGAACGAGTGGTGCTCATTTTCAGTTGTTGCATTTTCAGATTGGTTGTTCTTGTTGGTGTAGATCTGTTCTGTTCGAGATCTGTCTTGCTCAGTTTGTTGTGTTTCCAGTGATGAAGTTTCAGATCGCGCTTCATTCAACATTTCTGACGATTGGAAATGGTTTTGCTCTTGGCTCTGGTTTATCCAGCAACGATGACCGATTTCTCATATCGCCGCCCTCGCCTCCATTTTTAGGTTCTTGCGGCCCACTATTAAGCAACTAGTGATGAACGTTCTTGACGTCGATGGTTATTTCAGATGCATTCTTGGTGGTAGTTTTGTGGTTTGACACCAGCGGTGCTTGTTTCTGGTTTTGGCCTCCATGGCTTCCGCTCACAAAGCTCTTTAGATCCACCGCCGGTCATGGCTCCGTTCACTGGTGATGAAACAACACCGTTTTTCGACTTCCTTAGAGCCATGGCTGCCCTTGTCTTCTCCTGTATGGGAGCTGCCTATGGCACTGCAAAGAGTGGTGTGGGCGTGGCCTCCATGGGTGTGATGAGACCCGAACTGGTGATGAAATCTATTGTTCCTGTTGTTATAGCTGGAGTTTTTGGTATTTTTGGCCTTATTTTTGTTGTTATAATCAGTACCGGCATTAATCCAAAGGCCAACTCTTATTACCTCTTTGATGGTTATGCACATCTCTCCTCTGGTCTTGCTTGTGGCTTGGCTGGCCTCTCTGCTAGCATGTCTATTGGTATCGTTGGTAATGCTGGTGTTAGAGCCAACGCACAGCAGCTAAAATTTTTTTGTTGGAATGATTCTCATCCTTATATTTGCTGAACTAGTTCTTGAGTTCTGGTTTGACTGATGCTTTCGCAACGGTTCTCGGTGGATCCATATCTTCAATGGTGTTTTTCTTCCAATAGCTATAGTGCTCTAAGATTGAGATCCAAAGTCTTCGGTGTTTTGTTTCTCTGATGAAGGCTCTGAGATTGTTGAGTGACTTTGTGATGTCACATTTTGATGATTTTAGCCTTGAAGTGGCTTTGCTTTGCTTCTTTGATATTTTTTGTTGTAAGCTTCTGTCTATGATGGTTAAGTGTTGATGTGAGCTTCTGTCATGGATGGTTAAGCATTGATTTTTTTTTTTGTAAGCTTTTGCCCATGGTGGTGGTTAAGCATTGATGGATGTTCTTGCTCTGTTAAGTGGTTAAGCCTTGAGTTGTAACTTTTGCTTAATGGTTAAGCTTTTGCCCTTTGTTGGCTTTGATGATTTTAGCTTCTGCCTTGTATGGTGGTTAAGCATTTGGAGCTTCTGTCTTTTATGGTGGTTAAGCATTTGTTGGCCTGCGTGTCTTACCAGTTCTTGGCATTATCATTGTATATTTTTGGATATGCATTTGTATTGATCATCCCAAGCTGAAAGTGTTATGATACAAAACTATGCCTTTGTTAAGATAGTTAGAATTTGTTAGAGTTAGTTAAAATTAGTTTTAATGGTTAGTTAGTTTACTTAGATTAGTTGACGATATAAGTCAAGATTACTCGTTGTATTTTTTACTTTTCCATTCTATTAATATACAGTTTTCTCAATTTCCCTCAACTTTCTCTTCTCCCTTTACTTTGAAACCATGAAATTCAATATTACTTATTCTATTTTTTTCCCCCATGCATTTTTGGATATAAAATTAACTAATGGCATAGTTTAGAATGTTAAGCATGCAGAGAGCCTCTCAATCAAGTATATTTTCTAATGATATAGTTCACAATATAGAGTGTGATTTGTCACCTGTTGCTTATAAGTCGCTTTTAAATGTTTTTATACATTATTCTATTCAACAATGATGTCAATCAAGCATTGGGCACTATAGCTATATGACGATAGTTTACTATGTATAAACGTCTTTAGGGATTTGAGGATTAACTAATGCCCAATACTTTTAAGGATTTGAGGCACGCTGTGCCTCTCGAAGTCCCGATCACGCCATCCATTTTCTTTTGTCTTTTGTTTTCAATTTGCATTACAGTTGTATTACCAAATATGCCTTGACATTGTTCCTTTATATTTGACCTCTTTACCATGCTTATGGTTCATTAATTTGGATGTTTTTATATTTGAACTCTTTATCATGCTTATGGTTCATTAATTTGGATGTTAATACTTTTCCACATGGATCTATATACATATTATTTTCCTCCATCTTGGGCTAAGCCTCATCACATTCACATTCATGTATATATATATATATATATATTAAGTTTGTTATTCTTGCTTCCTGTCCTGTGATCGCCGTTTCTTCCTTTTCTTATGATCTCTCCTCTTCGATCATGTTAGTCTTGTTTCTCCTCTTTTAATACGTATCCATTTCTTCCATAGCTGAAGTAGTCAATGAGACACTTCTCAAACTATGTTTCTTATTTTACGACCCTTATGGTGGCTAGTTAGTGGGTTTTAGTTTGGTCAGTCTTTAGTGGCTCATCACATGACAAACTCTAATCGCACTGGGTTTATTTTCTATTATTATTCTGGATAAAATCCATTGGGTTCTGTGCATATTTGGTTTCCCCAGTAAAATTTGACCTTAAGCTCCTTTGTTTCCCCCCTCCCAGACGTCTCTTTCCTCCTTAACATAAGGTATTATAACTAGCCTGCTGTGGATTTTTCATCATTCAAGCAGTTGGTTGAGACTTGAGAGGGAGGTTAGAGTTGTGAGAGCAGAGAACTTCTTTAAGCTCAGATTTGCCTGTGTGACTGATAATTAAAGGTTGAATGGGGAAACTTGGTAGGATGTTAGACACGTTCTGTCTTTCTTCTGGTTCAAACTCCTGCTTCTGTGTAAATTCCATGGAATTTGAAGATGAATTTGAGAGCAAGCCCTTGATTCCCATTGACAGTGATCATAAACCAAGACTGAAGGATGTTGTTGCTGGAAAGCAGACATTGGCTTTTCAATTGAAACCCAAGGTGAGGCTTTTCTTCTCTTTTCCTGCAGTCAAGTTTCTATGGCAACACCAGTCACTCTTCTCTCATTCCAGGGGTAAAGAAAAGAGAGAAAACAGTGTAGCATGTTTGGTATTAGACAGCTTGTATAGGTTAATCTAATATCTTCCTGTTGATCAAATATGCAGATAGTGATATTAAGGTTGTCCATGCATTGCCATGGCTGTGCAAGAAAAGTTGAGAAACATATCTCAAAGTTGGAAGGTGAGCGCTCACACTGCAATTTTTTCATATAAAAATATAGCTTTCATAGCTTAATTCAGATCGTAACAAAATGACTTAAGATTAACTGCCCGATATAACATTACTTTTAAGGCATGTTAGCTTTACACTTTATTTTCCTTTAACTTTCTTTGTGTTTGTGTCTGGTGTGTTTGTTTCAAGTTTCAACAATTCATCAGAAGCTGAACCAAATTCTATTGGTTATAGTTAAACAGTAAGATAAAACCAGTGAGGTTGCCCAACTGTCCATCAGAGGAGATAAATTATTTTAGCCCTTCTTCTGACAAATGTTATGTCATCTGTGAAAAAGTCAACATTATTATTGTTTGCTCTCACTTATCAGTATGTTATGATGCTATTTTGTTTGCTTTGTATCTATTTTCTAATAATTGCCTCCATCTACTTCTCAACAGGAGTGAGCTCATACAAGGTAGATCTGGAAACCAAAATGGTAGTTGTTATTGGCGACATTCTTCCTTTGGAAGTGTTGGAAAGTGTATCCAAAGTAAAAAATGCAGAGCTTTGGAAATCTCCATGCTGATAAGGAAAAGTTCTGCACGGAACAACACCATCCTCTGCAGATTCAACAAAGACAACAGTTTACGGAGATTGAAGGAACTCCTATTTTATCTGTCATTTTGTTGTTATATACAGAGTATATAATAATATTAAGTCCCCGTGCCATCCTCCAGCAATTCTCTTGTAGGAAAGAGAAGTTAGAGGGAAAAAAATGCATTAATGTCTCTCCCTTTGAGACTTCAAATCTTAGTACATTTGGTTAAGGTTCTGATGTAAGGCATTAGCATTAATGGTAGAAGTTTCACTACTGTCAAGTTGCACCAAAAAAATTATAATACCTCTTTGCATTTCCTGTTAAAAATATAGTAATCTCTCTTCTTCTTTTTCTTCTTCATTTTATTACATTATGTTTCGGAGTTTCTATCTCAAATCTTGTTCCAAGATCATACAATATGCAAGTGGAAATTAGAAGCAGTGACCAGAATTTCAAGGACATTGGTAATACACTGATACAGACATGGTAAAGGCAAGATAAGATCTACGCTTATTGCTTACAGCCAATTACGGGGAAGGCAGAAGATTAAAAAGAAGATTCGTTATGCACGGCTACTCTGCTAGCTTTTGAGCGGATTAATAAACTAATTATGTGCTCCAGTAGGCAGTAGCAAACAAAATAATTATACTATGATCAGACTCAGATTTGATTTGATAATGCATTCAGAGAAGCTGAATTGAATCACAAGCAAATTGTCTGGAGACAGCAGCAACACAGGGGGAATGGCTTTGCTGACAATATGGTTGTCATCATTAAATAAATGCTACTTATCCTGCCGTCCTTTGGCAACATTGTCATGTTATTGAACTCCCATGTTACAAATAGCCAAGACAAAAATGCAAAACTTCGGCTTTACATCAAAATTTTCTTCACCGTTTAATAATGATCTATGGAGAAAATTGAGAAGCAAGGAAGAAATAGAGAAGGGTCTCTCTTATTAATAGAGGGCCAAATTTGTCATTAGAATAATCTTGAGAGTTACAGCTTTTTCCCTCTCTTATTTTTTGGTTACATGAACAAAATTAGTTCACCGGGTTATAACTCAAACGATAGAAGGTTAAAATAAGGTTAGTGTTTGTGAGTTACTGAAGGCAGTACACGTCACATGAATATCAGCTGTATTGTAGGGGGTTAAGAATCTATTGATTTGTTATCTTCCCAACCAAGGGGATGATGGCTTTATTAAAAGGGTATATTATAATTTTTTACCTTTGATCCCAGTTTATTTTGTGCAGATGATATAAGAATTAACGATTTTTTTGGTGCAAAAAATTAACAATTTTTTCGTCTTTGACGAGTTTCCTCACTAATCTCGTTCAAAAAAAATTAAAAAACTAACAAATTATTATCTTGTGAATTTTTCAGGTATCTCATCTTCAAGGTTTGTTGTTAATTTTGTAACAGCATGCTATGTAGTTTGATTCGCCTTTACTTTCTTTGCAGCATAAAACATTAACAATGATACTTACACAAGACTTTATCTTCATAGACTTTTCACAAACTTCTATATGCAAGTTATTAAATAACACTTTGGTCATACTGAATTTTTTTCAAATGGTCATGAATCTACATTAGAATTTTTGAGGAGTTTATAAGAATAAAATTTATGCAACTATAATTATTTTACCACCTTATGAGTTACTATTTTACATTCTTGCCACATCTGATACAGGCACAATATCATTTTTTAAAATATTCATATGAGTTTTTCTTTAAAATAAATAAATAAAGGTATATTAATTCTTAATTTAATATTAGATATATCATAATTTTAACTATTAAATAATTTAAAAATATATATCATTACTTACTCAATTTTAAAAAAAACTCATTTTAAAATAACTTTTTTCATTCCACAAAAGCCCTAACCACACTTGTGTTGGTTGATCTTTACAACTTATCTTTACAACTTCCAAGCGTGGTGCTCATTTTAGTCATCTCAAATCAAATAAGAGCTTAGCACCCTAATACTATGTTATCGAAGTCCAAGGTGGGCCTGATTCATGGATCTGAGTCCAGGCCCAAAGTTGTGAACTCACGTGTGAAACTGAAAACAGAAAATCGTTTTTTCCGTTACGTTTTGTATGAACAAAAATCATCAATCAATTATCCAGTAAAAAAAAAAAAAATCAACAATCAATTATTGAATTCCTTATCCACTCCCGTCCCGTCAATCAATTGATAGAATACATAGAAAAAAATTTAAACAAGAAAAAAAAAAGAGATAAAAAACCAGAAATCAAAAGTCCTAAAATAAAACTCTCTTGGTCCAAGTCTTGGCTTTTCTCGTAACTCTCGTTTCTTTTTATGGCCTGATAGGTGATGATGCACGGTGCTTTGGTGTACTGTGCATTTATATTTCTTATTCCTTTTTTTTTTTCGACTGGGATTTTTCCTTGTATCATTTGAGAAGAGAAAATGGTAGTTTGACTTTGATGACAAATTTCCTCTCTTTTGTTTTCAAGCTTTATTTTCTTATTTAAAATGTCGTTACTGTATTTTGACACCCTTTAACTATTTTATTTCTAGGTTCATGCATAGAACAGAAAATGTTGCTAGCAAATCCTGGAATCTGTGCTCGTTGACTTGAACCATGATATTATAATTTATATGCTATATACTACTAGTAAACGTTGCATTTTTTTTATTTTTTATTTTTTTACAACCTTTCTCTTGTGGAGTACAACGTATATTGCATCTTGCCGAGTTTCGATTCTTGACATTTGATTCCCTCCTTATGCAGCAGAGTACATGTTTTTCTCTGCCTCCATGGGTTAAGGAATGCGATGGTATCCATTGAGCATTGACCGTTAAGTGCAAATTAGCGTGTATATATAACAAATCTAGTGCTTTATGTAAGCGTATATATGCCACCACTAAACTTCTCTTTTGAGACTAGATGGTTGCATTACTCATTGAACTCGTTAATAAGGCCACTTTTAACATATATTTTTTATTTGTTATTCTCTTATAATTTGCCATCTATGTCCAGTCAAAAAACAGAAAAAACAAAAAGGCATCTATGTAGTAGGTACTACTAATATTGCTTGTCTTTGGCCCATTTCAAAGTCGTTGCCATTCGAAGTTCTCCACTTTTCCTCTGCCAAATGATGGTCTAGGGCTAGGAATTTATCTTCATAAAAGTAAAAAAGAGAAGATGCAAAATTGAAAAGAACAAAACTAGGAATGGATGTGGAATTATGTTGTGTTCAAAATTCAAATGCTGTCTTTTTCATTTTTTCAATTTTTACCTTTTCATTGTTTACTCTTATCAAGCACAAATTAAATCTTATTGTAGGTTGTTAGCTAATAAAAACTTTCATTTTTTCTTCTCATAAAAAAAAGTGTTATAAGTTTTTATTTACCTAACCACTTGAGTAGGTCGTTCAAATAGATTAAATTCGTTGGACTGGCTCATTTACTCGCTAAAATTAAGTAGATCGGATCTAACAAATATTGATCCATTTAAATTAATTTATTTTTTGATTGGTCTATTTAACTCGTGGGCCAAATGAATTAGTCTGTTTAACCCACGAGCTCACTCAAGACCCTTTTATTTTTAACATCTTTTTTTTTTAATGATGTTGAATAGCCTAGTTAGGTCAAACCAACCTGATTAATTACCAAACACATTGGGTCATTCCCTTTTTCCTTTTTTATTCTTTAATGCTATTTATCAAATTTGTTGAAGCTTGATGTTGAATAGCCTAGGTAGGCGAAACCAACCCAATTAATTACCAAACACATTTGGTCATCCCCTTTTTCCTTTTTTGTTCTTTAATGCTACTTATCAAATTTGTTGAAGTTTGATAGTTCTTTGGAATTTGGAAGCTTATATTTGTTATGTTAAATTTGATTTGGATCATTGATTTTTTTTTTTGTAGGTTTTGGAACCTTGGATTTGACAATGTGATTTTGTTTATAGAGTTTGGAAGTTTGAAGTGATAATATGAATTTGTTTTAGAACTTGGAAGTTTAGATTTATTTTGTATGACTTTACTTTAAAAATTAGAAATTAGAATTACAAGCTTAGATTTGAATTTTGAATATTGTATTAAGTTTATTTTGCATAATTTTCAAAGTAAGTTCTTTTTTTAAAAAAAGGTAGCCTATTTAGACTCACAAGTTGTCCTTAAATGAGTTAGGCTAGTAAAATACTAGCTCATTTAAACTTGCATCTTTTTATCCCAATCCGTTTAATCCTCAGGCCTAAACTAGTCAAGCTACCCCGTTTAACATCTCTTGATTTGAGGGATGTCTAAAGGATTTATCTCATCAATTCTATAAACTTGAATCAATTATAGATACAAAATTATAACATATTAAACATATTGTATTCAAGAAATTGATCAAGAATGTGTACCTGATATGATTTTGTAATCCATTGTTGTTTAGTGAAGAAATCAAGAGAATTCGCGTATGTGAGAGAAACTGCCCTCAATCCTGGTAGATTTTCTATGCGTACTAAAAATTGTTTAATGGAGAAGCAATTTATAACTTACCAGATGAGAGTAAGGACTTCTCAACGGGTTACTAAATAAACAGCTTAAACTCATCACGAGCTACTCATAACAAAAATCCAAATACAATATTCATAAACTAATCAAGTGCTATATTATAAACATAATTCCATAATTAATATATTAATGATTTAAATAATATTTTAATTATTAATTAATGTTAATCCACATAACATATATATTTGAATTAAAAATTAACAATTCTCTCACTTGGATAGCATTAGTCAATCATTAAAATACATGAATCATTAACACTAAAATACTAACTATGGTCAAAGCACGTGTCAACCAACAGTCTTAGAAATATAAGCTTTAACGCTGCAGAAATAGTATCCGATAGGGAAGTAGATTATACATGTTAAATGCTCATATTTCACATAAAGAATAATGAATATGGAAACCATAATTAATTAAGAGAAATATGCAATCCAAGAATAGTCCAAATATTTGAAAATGCTATAAGAGATATGATAATAAAAGTGACGTCATCTCATACATATCTCATAAGAATGACAATAAGTAAATATAAAATTTCAGACTCTCATTAACCCAAAACATCAAAAGACTTAACTAAACCCATATGAGTTACGTGATTCTGAAAAGCTTCAATAGTTAAGTCTTTAGTTAATGGATCTGCTAACATGTTCTCTATAGCAAGATGCTCAATTAGAGTCTGAAACTCTAGAATTTTCTCTCTAACAAACAAATATTTAATATCAAAATGCTTTGAGTGAGAAGAGCTTCTATTGTTTTGAGAGAAATGCACAGCAGCAGTATTATCGTAATATATCACAAGTGGCCTAGATATGTTTTCAACAATATGAAAGCTAGAGATTAAGTTTTTTAGTCACATGATAACTCTTAGAAATAAGAGTTATTACTATCCTTTTAGCTTAATCATTGTTCTTGTTTTGATCAATTTTGGATAAGAACTTCAAGTTTTGTTTGATTGAGTAAATATCTGTGTTAATCTGATTAATTGTGAAAAGCTGTAAATTCTGATATGTTATTGCTGAAGGTTTGATTTAGTTTTGAGCAGGTTTTAAAAGTGTAATTGCTGAAGGAATTGCTCTAGGATGTTTTGGAATCTGCTGACTTTGGGGAGCGAATCACTATAAGATAAAATCATTTCCAGCTCAGCTCTTGCCCACTAGAAAACAAAATACCTGTTGCGCTGTGCTTAAAAGAAAGAACGAGAATACAATGCAGCAGCTGTGTATACTTGGGAATTGGGCCAAGGAATATTTTAGTATTTGAATTTGTAAAAGCCCAAAAAGTGAGGCATGAGAGAGAGTGTAACCCTATTTTGGGAGCTAGTACAAATAGTGAGTGTGACATTGCTTTTAAGGAGGAGAGTTTTTTGGATACTGTGCTGAGTCGTCAGCTCCTGGTTCTATCTGTAATTTCAATTTTTACGCATCATGTCTTTATTTTCCATTTCCTTTGCTTACTTTGTTTTCAAGCTCATTATGAGCTAAATTCCATTAGTTAGGATTCTATGAATTTGTAATTGTACTGAAGGGTAATCAAATGTTATGGATGTTATTCATTTTCTTCTTTTCTGCTTTAATGTTTAATTTCGGTTTAGTCTGATCAACTAATCTGAATTATCAACTAATTTTATTTAGAAAAACCAAGTTAGTGGACTTGATTAGAAGATAAAGATAGAACAATTAATTAGAAAATTAATTGTGTTGAATGAGTTAGGAATAGCCTTCAAGTCTTTAAGTAGCTAGACGTGCTTCTTTGACAACTGAGAGAAATTAATTTGAACTTAGGAATAAGAAGCTTTTAATGAACTCAGTTTTTACTGCTGGAAAGCAAAAATTCATTTCCTGGACTAAATGTTGTAGCATCCTGAAGCATACATTACCCTGAAGTTAAGAATTACAAAGGATTAGAATCCTAATTGTTTCCATCTCTGTTTTAAAACACTCATTTATCGCTTTTATTAATTCTTTGCATTTATTACTTACTACTCTGATACCTTATTACTCCATTTACTTTACATGCTTAAAAATTTCTCTTTATTTTATTACGTTAAATAGGAAAGGTTAAATCTAGAATTTGTATTCAATACAATTAAATCCTCGTGGGAACGATCTTTACTCACACTTTATTACTTGTTTGACTGTGTACACTTGCACATCTTTTAACAACACCAACAAGTTTTTGGCGCCGTTGTCGGGGATTGACAATGGTGTTGAATATTTAAATTCTTTTGTTAACTTTTTCTATTTAGTTATTTCTAAAAATTTGGTGTCCTGTGCTCAGCAGCACGTATTACAATCTGTATGCACAGCAAGGGTGCACCTGAGTTTCAAATTGACTTGGAGATAGAAAAAACAACTAAGAGGTTAAGGAAGAGAACCAAAGAACAACGTGCTCGAACTCAACATTATGAGTTAGGCTTCATGGATGATCTTTTCTTAAATGATGAGGAGCAACCTAGTATGATCGACATAGCAAATGACAGAGAGAGGTCCATCAGGGACTATGCAGTCTTTGATCCTCAAACGATGAATACTGGGATAGTGAGGCCAGAAATAACTACCCAGCAGTTTGAATTCAAGCCTATGATGTTTCAAATGCTTCAAACTGTTGGGCAGTTCAGTGGTGCTCCTATTGAAGATCCCCACATGCATTTAAGGTAATTTCTGGAAGTGGCTAGCAATTTCAAGATTCCTGGAGTAAGTGATGATGCATTTAAATTGAGGCTCTTCCTTACTCACTGAGGGACAGAGCAAAGACCTGGTTGAACTCTTTGGAACCTAATTCAATTACTACTTGGAATGGATTGGCTGAAAGGTTCCTAATAAAATACTTCTCTCCCACTAAAAATGCCAGAATGAAGAATGACATTACTTCCTTTAGGCAGATTGATGATGAATCACTGTATGAAGCATGGGAGAGGTTTAAAGATCTGTTGAGAAAGTGCCCTCATCATGGCATTCCTGTATGTATTCAAATGGAAACTTTCTACAATGGATTATTACCTCCTTCAAGGTTGATGCTGGATGCCTCTTCTGGAGGTGCTCTGTTGACTAAGTCTTATAATGAAGCTTATGAGCTAATAGAGAGCATAGCTGCCAATAGTTATCAGTGGCCAACCAGCAGAGCAACTTCTTCTAAAGGTGTGGCTGGTGTTCATGAAGTGAAGGAGATAACTGTTTTGTCTGCTCAGCTTGCTTCCATTACCAACATACTGAAAAATTTAACTGCGGCTAACACCAGTAAGGAACCTGTTATGGTTGAACCTACTACGGCACCAGTAAATTCAGTAGCTTATGTGTTCTGTGCAGGAAGGCATCGGTTTGAAGAATGTCTTGATAATCCAGTGTCAGTGAATTATATGGGAAATAGAGGGAACAATTCTTTCTCTAATACTTATAATACTGGCTGGAAGCAACATCTTAATTTCAGCTACAGTAATCACAACAACACTTTAAATCCTCCAGCTGGTTATGCTTCTCCACAGTACTAACAACAATAACAGAACAGTCAGTAGCAGCAGAACCATGCTCCTGCAAAGGAATCATCTTTGGAAGCTATGTTGAAAACTTCCATGGCTGAAACTAAGGTTCAAATCCAGAATCAAGGAGCTGTTGTAAGAAACTTGGAGAATCAAGTAGGTCAGTTGGCCAATGCATTAGCTAACAGACCTGCTGGCACCTTACCCGCTTCCACAGAATCTCCATCATCTTCAAATGATAAAGGGAATGAGCAAGTTAAAGCCGTAACCCTGAGAAGTGGTAAAGAGCTACAGGATGCTATAGCATCTAAGCAGCAGGGAACAAAGACAACTAAACCAGCTGAAACAGAAGAGCCTAAGCATGAATTAGCTCCACTGCCTGAAGATACAGAGCAAGTCATTCCTAAGTGGACTGAGCCCAAGCTGATTCCAAAGAGGCCACCTCCTCCATTTCCACAGAGGTTGAAAAGGGCAGCTCAAGAGAAGCAATTCAATAAGTTTCTGGAAATTCTGAAGCAGTTACAAATTAACATACCTCTGATTGAAGCTCTACAGCAGATGCCTAACTACACCAAATTTATAAAGGATATCCTTACTAAGAGAAAGAGATTAGGAGAATTCAAGACAGTGGCAATGACAAAGGAGTGCAGCCAGCTATTGCAGAATAAAGTTCCACAGAAAATGAAAGATCCAGGCAGCTTTACTAACCCTTGTTCTATAGGAAATACTTATTGTGGAAAAGCCTTATATGATCTTGGAGCAAGTATTAATCTGATGCCTATGTCTATCTTCAAGCAACTGAAAATTGGTGAAGCCAGGCCCACCACTGTGACTTTGCAACTTGCTGATAGGTCTATTGCTTACCCAGAAAGAAAGATTGAGGATGTCCTAATCAAAGTGGACAGGTTTGTATTTTCAATAGATTTTATTATTCTAGACTTTGAGGCTGACAAAGAAGTTCCAACCATCCTTGGAAGACCCTTCCTGGCAACTAGAAGAACATTGATAGATGTACAGAAAGGAGAGCTTACTATGAGGGTGAATGATCAGTAAGTAACTTTCAATGTTTTTAATGCATTACACTATCCTGATGAAGAGATGGAAAGCTGTTCTGTTATTACTGATATTGATTACCTTGCGCAAGAGCAATTGATAGCATCAGGGCAAGACTTAGAGCATGAGTCTGAACTGAATAAGGAAACTGATTGTGGAAATGAAAAGTTAAAGCAGATAGTTGAAGGGAATTTGGCACACAGATCTTAGATCAGAAAATATGAATCCTTAGATGTATCTGCAAACACCTTCAAGAAGAATGTACCCTCTGTTGAAAGACCTCCCACCCTTGAATTGAAGCAACTACCTTCTCATTTGAAGTATACGTATCTTGTAGAAAAGGAAACTCTTCCTATCATCATCTCTTCCTTCTTAACTTCTGAGCAAGAAGGTAGTCTTATTTCACTTTTAAAGAAGCACAAGAAAGCTATTAGGTGGCAAATGGCAAACATTATAGGAATCAGTCCTAGCCTTTGTATGCACAAAATTCTATTAAAAAAAGATGCCAAGAACAGTATTGAAGACCAGAGAAGATTGAACCCGATTATGAAAGAAGTGGTGAAAAAGGAGATCATTAAATGGCTTGATGCAGGAATCATCTACCCCATTTCAGATAGTGTGTTGGTAAGTCCTGTGCAGTGCGTTCCAAAGAATGGAGGAGTTACTGTAGTGAAAAATGAGAAGAATGAGCTGATTCCTACAAGAACAGTCACAGGTTGGAGGATATGCATGGATTATAGAAAGTTGAACAAGGCCACAAGGAAGGATTATTTTCCATTACCATTCATTGATCAGATGCTTGATAGGTTATCTGGGAGAGAGTTTTATTGCTTTCTGGATGGCTATTCTGGTTACAATTAGATAGCAGTAGCACCAGAAGATTAGCAAAAGACTACTTTCACTTGTCCCTATGGTACATTTACTTTCAGAAGAATGCCTTTTGGGCTCTGCAATGCTCAAGCAACTTTTCAGAGGTGCATGATGGCCATCTTTTCTGACTTTATTGAGAAGACTATGAAAATTTTTATGGATGATTTCTCAGTTTTTAGAGATTCATTCATGGGATGTTTGGACAATCTAGAGCAGGTACTAGACAGATGTGAGGAAACCAATTTAGTTCTGAATTGGGAGAAGTGCCATTTCATGGTCAAGGAAGGCATTGTGCTAGGCCACAAAGTGTCAAAGAAAGGCGTAGAAGTGGACAAAGCTAAGATTGAGGTAATAGAAAACTCCCTCTACCCAATTCTATCAAGGGCATCAGAAGTTTTCTAGGACATGCTGGGTTTTATAGGAGATTTATCAAAGACTTCTCTAGAATATCCAAGCCACTGTGTAAACTGCTGGAGCATGATAGTGCATTTAAATTCACAGAAGAGTGTTTATCAGCTTTTGAAACTTTGAAGAAGGCTCTGATCACTGCCCCTGTAATAGTAGCTCCGGATTGAGAGAAGCCATTTGAATTAATGTGTGATGCAAGTGATTTTGCAGTAGGAGCTGTGCTAGGTTAGAGGCATAACAAGATCTTCCATACTATCTATTATGCTAGCAAGACTTTCATTGATGCTCAGATCAACTACACCACTACAGAAAAAGAATTGTTGGCAGTTGTATTTGCGTTTGACAAGTTCGTACCATATTTGGTGGGAACCAAAGTAGTGGTATACACAGATCATGTAGCCATCAAGTATCTCATTGACAAGAAGGATGCAAAGCCAAGACTTATCATATGGGTGCTCTTGCTTCAAGAATTTGATTTGGAGATCAAAGACAAGAAGGGAATTGAAAATCAGGTAGCTGATCATCTCTCCAGAATTGTTGAAAAAAGGAGAAATCAAGCCTCAAGGAGAAATTAAAGAAAATTTTCCTGATGAACACCTTTTACTGATTGAAGATGCTGCAGCACCCTGGTACGCAGACATTGTGAATTTTCTGGTCAGTGGGGTAATTCCAGTAGAAATGGACTCTTAATAGAAAAGGAGGTTTCTGCATCAAGTTAAACACTTTTACTGGGATGAACTTTTTCTGTACAAAAGGTGCCAAGACCAGATCATGAGAAGATGTGCTGCTGAAGAAGAAATGCAAGTTATCCTTAGTGATTACCATGCTGCTCCTTATGGTGATCACTTTGGAGGAAAAAGAACAGCTGCAAAGGTCCTGCAATCGGGATACTTTTGGCCCACTTTGTTCAGAGATGCTCAAGAATTTGCTAAGAATTGTGATAAATGTCAGAGGGTGGGGAATATTTCCAACAGACAAGAACTGCCACTCAACACCATTTTGGAGATTGAATTGTTTGATGTGTGGGGAATAGATTTTATGGGACTATTCCCTATATCTTATGGAAATACCTACATCTTAGTTGCAGTAGACTATGTCTCTAAATGGGTAGAAGCAGTTGCATTGCCTTCCAATGATGCCAGGGCAGTCACGAAATTCCTGCACAAGAACATATTTATCAGATTTGGCACTCCTCGATCTATAATCAGTGATGAAGGGACACATTTTTGCAATAAGCTGTTTGCTAACTTGCTTGCAAAATATGGAGTGAAACACAAAGTGGCCACTACCTATCATCCTCAGACCAGTGGACAAGCTGAAGTGTCCAACAGAGAGATCAAAAGAATCCTTGTAAAAATGGTGAATCCTTCCAGGAAGGACTGGTCTGTGCACTTAGATTATGCTCTCTGAGCCTACAGAACGGCATTCAAGGCCCCCATTGGCATGTCCCCTTACAGATTGGTTTATGGCAAGGCTTGCCATTTACTAATAGAGCTGAAACACAAGGCATTTTGGGCCATAAAGAAGTTGAATTTCGATGCACAAACAGCTGGAGAAGCAAGGTTACTGCAGCTGAATGAACTTGAAGAGTTCAGGCTCTTTTCTTATGAAAATGCTGAAGTATATAAGAGCAAAGTCAAGGCATGGCATGATGATGTGTGTGAAACAACATCATATTTTGTTCATGTGTTTGCATGCATTTTTATACATTCTAGGCATTTTAGTTTCCCTTTTTGTTTGTTTTTCCCTTTAGTTCGGATAACTGCGGTGTTTTTGGTGTTGTTGTGCAGGATTGGTGCTTAATTGGCCTTTAAATGGATGGAAAGCTTGCACAATTGAAGTTGGAGCTTAAAGGGTAGCAAATTGGGACAAAAAGCTCATTCAGAGAGAGTTCCACGGCCGCCCGTGGTCCGAACCACGACCATGGATCGAGCATTTGCGTTAAAAAGCAAAAAGGGAGTTTCCGAGAACCACCACGGCCTGCCGTGGTGGCCACCACGGCCGTGGTTGAGAGACAAACATAAAAATCATGAACCCAGAACCAACCACGGCCAGGCCGTGGTGGCTACCACTGGCCGTGGTTGGGTGCGTGTCGATGTTTAAGTCCGTTTTTCTCTTTTCTTATGGGCTTGAACCAGTTTTAACCCATGGGATATATATAGATGTTCAAGACAACATTAGGGTTCGAATTTGGTTAGAAGGAGGCACATTGGAGGCTCTTGATCTTCATCTTCCTCTCTTCTCTCATGGATTACGGGTTTGGTTGTTCTTGGAACATGAATTCTAGTTTCTTCTTCTCCATGTCTGAGTAGTTCCCTTTTGTTTCTAGGATTGGGCAATGCCCTTTGATACATTGATAATGATTAATTGATATTGTTTACCCCTTTTATTAATCTTGAATGTTGTTGATTCAATCCTTATTGCGATTATTCATGTGAATTTCTTTGGCCACTTATTTGCATCTCATAGATATCTAGGGACGTCTTGAAAGGTGAACCTAGGTGTTGGAACTATAAGAATTGAACTTAAGGTTTAAATCACGAGAGTATGTTTAGCCTTTCGAGGATTAATGAATTACCAAAAACGTAATGGGTTCAATTTAAATTCAATTACCACGAGAGTAGGAATTGGTTTAATTGGGCACGGTTTTTGTATCTTGAAAGGAACATTAACTAATTTAGGGTAATTCACCTTCAATTGAATTTCAAGTGTTAATAAGAGGATTGTCAATTATGAGTCTTGTATCATTGTGGTTAACCCCAATCCTGGAAGCTTTCTTAATTCTGAAATCTTTTCTCAACAATTTGCTATTTTTATTCTCAATTTTTGCGTCTTAACTTTTATTTATTTAATTGTTTGGTTTCTACGTTCTTGTTCAACAATTATATTCTCTTTTGTTTAATTTAATTGAATTAATTAGTTAATTGGTATTCATAAACATAGTCCCCTGTGGATTCGATATTTTATTACTTGACGACAAAACCGTACACTTGCGGATTTCACCCCAATCAAGTTTTTGGCGCGTTGTCGGGTTGTGTCTTCTTGAATATCAGTTAAATTTTTAATTTAATTATTTTAAACTTTTTTACTACTTTCTTGTTTTCTCTTTGAGTGTCTACAGGTAATTCTCTTGTTTATGCGAAGAACTAGATGTTTTGGGACTCTTGAAGAAGGCGATCCGAAATTGAAAGAACCCTTCGCAGAAGGAGAAGACAACAAAGCAAAAAGAGCAAGAGATAGACTTGAGCCAACGCTTGTCATGGCTGCACTGCGATAATAGACCTCTTAAAGAGTATGCAGCCCCTAATGCTCGGGGTTTGCGTTCTGGAATTGCTCGGCCAGATATTGAAGCTAGACAGTTCACTATACCACCTGCTTTACTCACCATGATAAGGCAGAACCAGTTTGGAGGATTGCCATCAGAGGACCCAAACGATCATGTGGATATGTTCTTGGAATTCGTGAGACCCTCAAGATTGAAGGTGCCTCTGTTGATGCTATTCGTCTTCGCCTATTTCCATTATCATTGAGAGATAGAGCTAGGGCTTGGTTGAGGTCAATTCCCGCTGAGACCATCACTTCTTGGGACCAATTGGAGCAAACTTTCTTGAACAAATTCTTTCCACCATCCAAGACTGCTCATCTGAGGACCCAAATCACAAGCTTTGTTCGAAAGATGGTGAATCATTGTCGGAAGCTTGGGATAGATATAAGGCTTTCTTTGGAAGCCCCACACCATGGGTTAGAAAAATGGTTGATCGTCCACACCTTCTACAATGGGTGGAATATTCTTGAAGGTGTCTCTAGACTCCGCACTTGCTGGTGGAGCTTTGATGAATAGAAGACCGACAGAAGCCTATGAGATCATTGAGAGTGTTGCCACAAATCATCACCAATGGGCAAATGAAAGAGGTAATAACCGAGAAAACTCTCGGGAGGTAAGTTGAGGTAGACGGAGTTGATTTAATTATGTCAAAATTTGATTCTTTGAATAAACGTTTTGACATGCTTGAAAAAAGGCTCATGTAAATGCCATAGGTGCCTCTAACAATTTTTGTGAGATTTGTGGAGCACGGGGACACATAGGTGTTGAATGCCAAGTTGGAATTGGCTCTCACAAGGTGCACCTAGGTGGAGCAAGTGGAATCATGCCACAATTTCCATGACTTCAACCAAAAGGGGAGGAATGATCCATATTCTCAAACTTACAACCCGGTTGGAAGTCACATCCCAACTTCTCCTACCGGAATAGTCAACACCAAGCAGGGCAAGGTAGTGGTAAACCCTCTTCTGGACTCCAACAGGTACAAAACTCTAAACTTGAGTCTCTTCTTGAGAATTTTGTTGAGAGTCAAGCTAAGCAAAATGAGGAGTTTAGGCAACATGGGCAAGTTGTGACTGAGGCCATTAGAGAGTTGTCATCTAAAGTTGAAAATTTGGCCATTCATAATAAATTGTTAGAAACTCAGATTGCCCAACTTGGTGCACTTCACATAGGCAACAAGGTAAATTTCCGGTCACCGAAATTAATCCAGTAATGAACACCTGCATGGCGCTTAGTTTGAGAAGTGGTAAGACATTAGAGGATCCCAAGGGTAAGGAGGTGAGTGACAAAGATGAGGGAATGAGGAAAAAGACACTAAGACACAACCCTTAGAGGAAGAGAAAATTAATGAAAAGGTGTCTAAGTATGTACCCCCTGAACCATACCAACCCCCAGTGCCATTCCTCAAAGATTGGCTAAGGCCAAGCTAGATATGCAATTTGGGAAGTTCCTAGAGGTCCTTAAGAAATTGTACATTAATGTACCTTTCACTGAGGCGTTGAAACAAATGCCTACTTATGCTAAGTTTCTTAAGGACATTTTGTCTAATAAGAGAAAGCTTGATGAATATGAGACCGTAGCTTTAACTGAGGAGTGTAGTGCTTTAATTCAAAATAAATTGCCTCCTAAGCTAAAAGATCCAGTTAGCTTCTCTATTCCTTGCTTGATTGGTAACACAAATTTTGATAAAGCTCGTGTGACTTAGGGGCTAGTGTCGAGTCTTATGCCCTTTCGTGTGCAAGAAGTTGGAGGTGTGAGTGAGTGAAACCCACAACTATTTCACTTCAGTTGGCGGATCGGTCCGTCAAGTACCCCGTAGGCATCTTGGAGGATGTTCCTATCAGAGTGGGTAAGTTTTTTTTACCCGTTGATTTTGTTGTGCTTGACATGGAAGCGGATGCTAAAATGCCGCTCATACTTGGGCGACCATTCCTCGCCACTGGAAGGGCAATTATTGATGTCCACGAAGGGAAATTGACTTTGCGATTGAATAATGAGGAAGTAGTTTTTAATGTTTTCAATTCTGAAAAAATCTTAATTCCTCTAATTCATGTAATTGCATAGATGCTACCGATGATGTGGACAAAGTTGTACTTTCGTGTATGCAGAATCGTGACTCATGTTGTATTAGAGGAGACCTTGCCCAAGGTTGCTTCCAAGTTCGAGAAGGTCAAACCACGCAAGAAAGGACCAAAGAAGCGGGATGACAAGTGTGTCAAGAAGCGTGAATTTAAACCGGGGGATAAAGTTCTTGTTGATAACTCGCTTCTACGTTTCGTCGGGTAAGTTGTGGTCGAAATGGTCTCGGGCCATATGAGATTGTTCGAGTCTTATCCTATAGTGTGCTTGAGGTGAAGATAGAAGGCCGAAGACATTTCGATAAACGGCTAGAGAGTGCAACACTATGAAGATGGAGTGGGGACCGAGTACCACTCTATTGACATCACCTAAGCATAGAACAAACTCACATCAAGCTAATGACTATAACTTAGCGCTTCTTGGGAGGCAACCCAACATTCTATCTCTTTTCCTTTATTTTCTTATTTTTATTGATTAACATTTTTTTTATTTATTTTGTTTCTTAGTTAGCTATTGTTGAGTCGGCTTTGGTGCCTCCCGAGTTCGGAGCCTTTGTAGGGGGATGTATATATTCCTGTCGGCCATAGAAAAAAAAAAAATGGAGTTTTAGACCAGGGTGTTCGAGTTCATGGCTACATGTCTCCTTTTCCACCACCGCAAGTGAGTTCTTTTCATTTATTCCTTCCATAGTTTTAGATTTTTACATTGGGGACAATGTAAGGTCTAAGCTTCGGGGGGTATTTATTTTTCATTTTTATTTTTATCTTCATTATCATGCATTCCCATATCTCATTTTGCATTGCATTTTCACACCATCTTATATTTTTGCTTTTTGGTTGAACCTTGTCCCCTCTCTTTTGGGGATTTTGAGATGATAATTGAGTTGGAACCCAATTTATTGATTCTTGTGGTAGGTAAACAGGCATTGTCTTTAATTGATAGTGGAGGTGATTTCTTGATAGTTGATAATTAGCATATGTTCTCGAATTTGTGCTTCTCATTGATTTTTTAACCTCTAAAAGTGAGTTTTGAGCCTTGTATGGGATTTATTCACTATATGATTTTTCATCCCATTCTTTGTGTTGAGTGGTCATTCCTCATTGATTTTGTGTTCTAGAACTTGATTTGAAACCATTTTGAGGCGAAATCTTGGTTTGCATGCTTGAATGTGATTAAGGCATCTTAGGTATTTTTCTCGGCCCTCTTGAATTTGTTACACTTTCATCCTCTAGTTGCCCATTTTGAGCCTATTGTATAATTGTTTTCTTGATGCCTATGATGATACATTGTCGGTGATCATTTAGAATATTGAATGGAGCAATCGAGTTTAAATGTTGTATTGGGAATCATGTGTTTTGAAAATGAGGTCTCTCCCCTCTTAAAAAAAAAAATGAGGAAAAAAAGGAAAACAAAATAAAAGAAAAGCTTGAAATGAAAGCTTGAAAAGAAAGGAGAAAATGTGGAATTATGCCTTAATTGAAAATTGTCTTTGCTCCGTGTATGTTCTATTGGGTTTCTTGTGCTTGTTGAAAATGTTGTTAGCCCTTTGTGCATACCCTCCTTTCTTTATCCTTCCGACATCATTCCCATGGCCCCATTATATCCCTTGAAAGACCTTTTGATTCTTGCATTCATGCTGATTATTAGTGGAAATTTGGTTTCTTATCAAGCTTATGGAAGTGCATTTTCTTTGAGGAATATTGAGCGCATTGTCTTCATCCTTGAACACTTTGAGTGTGGTTAGTGGAGTGATCCTAATTTAGTGAGGAGCATGATTTATGAGAACTTTAGCCTCTAATTGGACTTGATTTTGATTACCTCTCTATCTCTTAGTTTGTCTTTGCCTATTGCTTGGTTGGATGTTTTCTCGGGTTCCTCATTTATTATTGTCTTTTGATCCCACTCCTTGGTTTGGTCTTAGTTATTGCTTGGGGACAAGCAAAATCTGAAAGCTTGGGGTATTTTGATGTGTGTGAAACAACATCATATTTTGTTCATGTGTTTGCATGCATTTTTATACATTCTAGGCATTTTAGTTTCCCTTTTTGTTTGTTTTTCCCTTTAGTTCGGATAACTGCGGTGTTTTTGGTGTTGTTGTGCGGGATTGGTGCTTAATTGGCCTTTAAATGGATGGAAAGCTTGCACAATTGAAGTTGAGCTTAAAGGGTAGCAAATTGGGACAAAAGCTCATTCCGAGAGTTCCACGGCTTTGCCGTGGTCGAACCACGACCATGGATCGAGCATTTGCGTTAAAAAGCAAAAAGGGAGTTTCCGAACCAACCACGGCCTGGTCGTGGTGGCCACCACGGCCGTGGTTGAGAGAACATAAAAATCATGAAGAACCAACCACGGCCGGCCGTGGCGTGGCCACCACTGGCCGTGGTTCTGGGTGCGTGTCGATGTTTAAGTCCGTTTTTCTCTTTTCTTATGGGCTTGAACCAGTTTTAACCCATGGGATATATATAGATGTTCGAAGACAACATTAGGGTTCGAATTTGGTTAGAAGGAGGCACATTGGAGGCTCTTGATCTTCATCTTCCTCTCTTCTCTCATAGATTACGGGTTTGGTTGTTCTTGGAACATGAATTCTAGTTTCTTCTTCTCCATGTCTCCGAGTAGTTCCCTTTTGTTTCTAGGATTGGGCAATGCCCTTTGATACATTGATAATGATTAATTGATATTGTTTACCCTTTTATTAATCTTGAATGTTGTTGATTCAATCCTTATTGCGATTATTCATGTGAATTTTTGGCCACTTATTTGCATCTCATAGATATCTAGGGACGTCTCGAAAGGTGAACCTAGGTGTTGGAACTATAAGAATTGAACTTAAGGTTTAAATCACGAGAGTATGTTTAGCCTTTCGAGGATTAATGAATTACCAAAAACGTAATGGGTTCAATTTAAATTCAATTACCACGAGAGTAGGAATTGGTTTAATTGGGCACGTTTTTGTATCTTGAAAGGGAACATTAACTAATTTAGGGTAATTCACCTTCAATTGAATTTCAAGTGTTAATAAGAGGATTGTCAATTATGAGTCTTGTATCATTGTGGTTAACCCCAATCTGGAAGCTTTCTTAATTTGAAATCTTTTCTCAACAATTTGCTATTTTTATTCTCAATTTTGCGTCTTAACTTTTATTTATTTAATTGTTTGGTTTCTACGTTCTTGTTCAACAATTATATTCTCTTTTGTTTAATTTAATTGAATTAATTAGTTAATTGGTATTCATAAACATAGTCCCTGTGGATTCGATATTTTATTACTTGACGACGAAACCGTACACTTGCGGATTTCACCCCAATCACATGATCAAAAAATCCAACCCAGGGAATTAGTTGAAGGCATGCAAGTGCTCTTATTTAATTCCAGATTAAAATTATTCCCTGGGAAGTTGAAATTAAGGTGGTCTGGGCCATTTAAATTGGTCAAAGTGCATCCTCATGGAGCTGTGGATTTGTTGGAGGAGAGTTCTGGAAGAGAGTTCAAGGTGAATGGCCAAAGGGTGAAGCAATATTGGGGTGAGCCATGTGCAAGAATGAAAGCCATCATTCATCTTTCAGATCCTTAGCCACCAGTGTAGAGTCAGGCTGAGGACATTAAACCAAGCACTATTAGGAAGCAGCCCAACTTTATATCATTTACATTGTCTTTTAAATTTCAGTTAAAATGGGTTAGTTTAGTTTAGTTTAATAAATATATAAATGTTGCTAACATATGTTACAGACTAGAGCATTCTAAGCTCAAGGTTGTCCTGGACAAGGTGGTGTGTGGTCACATCAGGCCCAGTTAACAATGTATTGTTGGTAACAGTTGGACAAGCGCAAGAGCCCACGTTCAACTGTATTATTTTTTTTTAGTTTTCCAATGTTCAAGAGTTGAAGAGTTAGTGAACAAGGAAGGGTTGCAGAAATCGTGGGAATGTAAATTGCCTCCATCCGCTTACTTAATGCCACCTTTTTCTCCACCACTCACCTCCATCCTTAACCTCTCACCTCAACCTCCCTTTCTCTCTATTAAAGCCACTGTCTTCTCTGCCTTAGCCCCACACGCAACCCTACTCACACGTTCTGTCTCACCTATCTCTTTTTATCACCATCAACCCACTCCTCTTTTATACCATTCCAAATGCCATGGGTAAAGCACAAGCTCAGTCTTCCAAAAAGCCTATTATTGCCAGTTCATCCTCTTCTGGTGAGGAGACCAATTTGCGTTTTGTGGATGAGAAAGGGAGACTAAAGTTCGAGAGGGAAATCAAGAAGCGGAACTTCCATTTGGAGAAGGGTTTCTTCATTATGGACTCCCCTCATTATGGGCTCACTGAGGATGTTGCTGAGCTCATAGACAATCACAATTGGAAGAAGTTCGTGACTCACCCGAAAGAACCCATAATCCCTTTTGTGCGCGAGTTTTATGCCAATCTGACCGCACCACAGCAAAAATATATCATAGTAAGGGGTTCAAAGGTGTCGTTCTCTGGTGCCACGTTGAACAGAAGGTAGGGCTTGAACAATGTTGAAGATGAATACTTGACTTTGTTGAGAAATACTGAAGAAACAGAGCTGAATGACATGATGAGGGAAGTCACGGTGGAAGGGGCAAACTGGATTCAGACAGATGAGAGTTAGAAAATAGCCAGGCCTGATCTCACCCCCTTGGCCAAAGTTTGGTATCATGTCATCAGAACCAAGATTTTCCCCACCGCGCACTTAGAAACAGTAAACAAGGAGAGGTTAGTCTTCTTGTATTGTATTCTGAAGAAGAAGAAGAAGAAGGTGGATGTAGGACAACTGATTGAGAGGGAAATTATTGCTCGCGCATTCAAGAAGAAGGGATTGTTGTTTTTCCCCTCTTTAATCACCTCTTTATGTTTGAGATGTGGAATAAAGGCCTTGTCTGAGGATGAAATTATGGACAACAAGGGGGCCATAGATTTGCTGGCTATCAAATGTTTTGGGGCATCAGCATCAAAGGTGCAAGGTTCAGTTCCTCCATCTGGGCAGCAGGAACATCCGGATGATATGAACACAAAAGTGGACCAATGCTATCAACTGCTGCAGCATAGTTTAAAGCAGCAGCAACTCTTCTGGAAATTTTCTAAAGAACAACATCTGTGGATGCAAAGGACCCTTAGAATCAACAAGCTGAGACAAGGTAGCTACCCTCCCCTGTTTCCTGAAGCAATCTTTGACCCATTTCAGTACTCTTCCCCTGAACCCAAGAAACAAACCAACCATGCAAAGGAAACTGTACCTGCTAACCCTCCTGCACCAGAATAAGACCCTGAAATCCCTTCTGTGAATCCCACTGCTAGTGAGCACTCAGTAAATAACAATGAAGTTAGTTCTGACTGGACACCACCACCACCACCCAGAGATCCAACACCACCTCCAACTCAACCAAGCGGGTCCAAGAGAGGAAAAGAAAAGATTGTTGATGAAGCACCAGAAGACCCCCCCTCCACCAAAGAAGGGCAGAATCAAGCACATAGCTCCTCCCAGGATTAGAAAACAATTAAGAATTGATGTAAATGCTAAGGAGACTCCCACTGCACCCAGTGAGGACTCTGAAGATAACATGCCTATTATAGGAAGAGTTGGGAAACTCAAGTCCTTCATAGTCTCTAAGGCTCAGCCAAGATCTGGTGGAGGGGAAGAGGACGATGAAGCTGAAAAAGAAAGAAGTGCTGAGTTGGCCATTACCAAGGAAATTCCAGCAACAAACAAGCCAACAATGACGCAAATAGCTAGATCTGGCAGCAGAAGGAGCAGTGCAAGATTGGCTCAGCCTTGAGCAAGAAGAAACACCCAAGGTGCTGCAGCATTAGATGACCAAGATTTTCCTTGATCCTTCTTTAGTTTGTTTTAGTTGTTTTAATTTCTGTTTTTTTTTAGAATTGTAGTATTGTCTGCCCCCACTGTTTAAATATAGTAGGCTTAATGACCAATAGGGGCCCTTTTGATTTTTTTTTAAAAAAATGTTAATGATAGAATGGTGTTTGCTGTCCATGTGTATCTGATGAAGACAAGTTTTACTCTAGTGCATGTAAAATACATTAATACCTTGAATTAATCATTTCTCACCACACAATCCCTAGCTCAAAATGGACTTAGATGAAGGACTTCTTTCAAAAGTCACCAATCAATTGGGGGAATTGAGTTGCAAATACCCTTGTCCAAGGAAGAGAGGGTGAGGTCTAAATTAGATTTCAACCTAAGTATGGGGGTGAGTGAGACTGAATGTGGTGTTGTAGTACTCTACTGCATCATTCCTGTGAACTTTTGGGTTTCAACAGATTTTGTTCATTATGCATTCCATTCATGTATTTTCTCTGCAGAACTTGACTTCTTTCTGTGATTGATTGTACATTTTACTGTTGCACACAAACTGACTTGAGACACTGTTCTTGTTTTAAATACTGAGACTTAAATGGCCAACCTTCAAGTATTACCCTTTGTGAACCCCTTTGAGCCTAAGACTTTCTTGTTGGTAATAAGCCACATTATAAGCTCAAATTCCCTGAAAAACAATGTACTACCCTGTTTAGGTGGAGTTTAGGACTGTGTCAAAAGAGTTACCTAATTATAGGTCCTGACCACAATGGTTGAGGACAACCAACAGTATAAGTTTGGGGGTGGGGTGCCTATGCAATAAAAAGGGAGGAATGAGCAAATTATCAAAGGATTTTCTTTATTAAAAAAAACAAAACAAAACAAAAAAATGAACTTCTCCCTTGTTACCAGAAATGTGGGTAAAAATATAGAAATGTCTAAGTTTGGGGGTGGGTAATTTTGACAAAGATCTTGAACTCCACCTAAGTTAGCTACCTTCCAAAAATTCCACACCCGAACCTTAGCCTCATTACAACCCATTAAAGTCCTTTTGCTGTGTGCAATTTGTGTATGTACTTTTGATTGATAGAAATTTGTCAAGCATATGATAGAGTTGCATGTGAATGATGCTTGAGTGAAACATCAATACAGAACATAAAGTAGAGTGAATTGAGCGATATGACAAATCCAATAATGTGTTAAGCCCTTGTTCTTAGGAAGATAATCTGGTGAGTCTTCACCCTTACATCCAAAGGATATTTAGAAAATGCACCTAAGACTCTGTTGAGAGGTGGTTTGGTTGGAGTTCCTTACTAAAACTGAGTTGAGAGCTTAGGGAAATCACACGCACATTATGGAAAGTGATTAAGAAAACGGCATTTTGTGTTGAGCATAATTCTGAAAAATGCATCTGAGGATTGTCATGGGCTTTGCTTATACTATTCTGATTTTGTTTTGTTAATGCTTGTTGAATGTCATTACTTGAGGACAAGCAATGGTTCAAGTTTGGGGGTGTGATAACTCTTAGAAATAAGAGTTATTACTATCCTTTTAGCTTAATCATTGTTCTTATTTTGATCAATTTTGGAGAAGAACTTCAAGTTTTGTTTGATTGAGTAAATATCTGTGTTAATCTGATTAATCGTGAAAAGCTGTAAATTCTGATCTGTTATTGCTGAAGGTTTGATTTAGTTTTGAGCAGGTTTTAAAGGTGTAATTGCTGAAGGAATTGCTCTAGGATGTTTTGGAATACTGCAACTTTGGGGGAGCGAATCAATATAAGATAAAATCATTTCCAGCTCAGCTCTTGCCCACTAGAAGACAAAATACCTGTTGCGCTGTGCTTAAAAGGAAGAAAGAGAATACAATGTAGCAGCTGTGTGTACTTAGGAATTGGGCCAAGGAATATTTTAGTATTTGAATTTGTAAAAGCCCAAAAAGTAAGGCATGAGAGAGAGTGTAACCCTATTTTGGGAGCTAGTACAAATAGTGAGTGTGACCTTGCTTTAAGGGGGAGAGTTTTTTAGGTACTGTGTTGAGCCATCAGCTCCTGGTTCTATCTGTAATTTCAATTTTTACGCATCATGTCTGTATTTTCCATTTCCTTTGCTTACTTTGTTTTCAAGCTCATTATGAGCTAAATTCCGTTAGTTAGGATTCTATGAATTTGTAATTGTACTGAAGGGTAATCAAATGTTATGGATGTTATTTATTTTCTTCTTTTCTGCTTTAATGTTTAATTTCGATTTAGCCTGATCAACTAATCTGAATTAGCAACTAATTTCGTTTGGAAAAACCAAGTTAGTGGACTTGATTAGAAGATAAAGATAGAACAATTAATTAGAAAATTAATTATGTTGAATGAGCTAGGAATAGCCTTCAAGTCTTTAAGTAGCTGGACGTGCTTCTTTGACAACTGAGGGAAATTAGTTTGAACTTAGGAATAAGAAGCTTTTAATGAACTCAGTTTTTACTGCTAGAAAGTAAAAATTCATTTCTTGGACTAAATGTTGTAGCATCCTAAAGCATACATTACCCTGAAGTTAAGAATTACAAAGGATTAGAATCCTAACTGTTTCTATCTCTGTTTTAAAATACTCATTTATCGCTTTTATTAATTCCTTGCATTTATTACTTACTGCTCTGATACCTCATTACTCCATTTACTTTACATGCTTAAAAATTTCTCTTTATTTTATTACGTTAAATAGAAAAGGTTAAATCTAGAATTTGTATTCAATACAATTAAATCCTCATGGGAATGATCTTTACTCATACTTTATTACTTGTTTGACTGTGTACACTTGCACATCTTTTAACAACACCAACACCACATGACTTGACAAGTAGCCTCATAGCAAGCGACATACTCTGTCTCCATAGTAGAAGTAGCTGTAAGAGTCTGTTTGACACTCTTCCAAGATATAGCTCCTCCTGCTATCATAAAAATAGAGGCGGAAGTAGACTTTTGATCATCAGGACAACCTGCGAAATCAGAATCAGAATAACTAATGACCTGAAGTTGATCAGACTTCTTATAGGTCAACAAATAATCCTTGGTTCCCTGCAAATATCTCATGACCTTTTTCACAGCTTTCCAATGACCCAAACCTAGGTTGCTCAAGTATCACCCTAAAGCATTAATAGCAAAAGTAATATCAGGACGAGTACAAACTTGAGCATACATTAAACTACCAACAGCGAAAGCATATGAGACCTTTTTCATTTCAATTATCTTTATATCATTTTGAGGACATTGTGATTTAGAGAGTTTATCACCTTTTTGAACAGGTGCAGCACATGGGGAGCAAGAAATCATGTTTAACCGCTTGAGGATCTTTTCAATATATCCTCTCTGAGACAATCCAAGAATGTCACGTGACCTATCATGGTAAATCTGGATGCCTAAAACAACTGAAGCATCACCAAGATCCTTCATATCAAAGTGGCTACTCAACATCAGTTTTGTTTCAGTCAAAAGTTTAACGCAGCTGCTAGCAAGAAGAATATCGTCGACATATAGAACAAGAATTATAAAATTACTCTCACTTGTCTTCAAATAAATGCACAGATCTGTGGCATTTTCTTTGAAGCCAAAAGAAGTGAAACCTTATCAAATTTTAAATATCATTGCTTAGATGCATGTTTCAGTCCATAAATGGACTTTTTAAGTATGCAAACCAAATGTTCCTTACCTATTTCAACAAAACCATCAGGCTGAACCATATAAACATCCTCAGCTAGATCTCTATTCAGAAAAGCCGTCTTCACTTCCATCTGGTGAAGTTCTAAATCAAAGTGAGCTACCAAAGCTATAACAACTCGAAATGCATCTTTTATAGAGAGCAGTGAGAAAGTTTCCTTATAATCAATGCCTTCTCTTTGACTATAGCCTTTTGTTACTAGTCTAGCTTTGTACCTCTCAACTCTACCATCTGGACTACGCTTGGTTTTGAAAACTCATTTGCACCCAACGGGTTTACAACCAACTGGAAATTCCACGAGATCCCAAACAACATTATGAGACATAGAAGATAATTCATTATGCATAGTATTCAGCCAATCGGAAACATGAGAGCTAGAGATTGCCTCCTTAAAAGTGATAGAATCGTCGTCGTCATGGAGATCAAACTCGTGCTCCTGAAGATACACTACATAGTTATCCGATATAGAAGGCATGCGTACTCTTTGAGATCGTCTTAATGAGACTACTTCAGCAGTGTCATCTGGTTCTTGTTCATCAGTTGGTGGTACCACAACATCATCTTCTCCTCGAAGAGCCTGAGCATCATAATGATTGACTGGAACCATGATATCTGTAGAAAGTGAAACAACCGGTACAAGAACTACGGTCCGATCTTCTTTAAGAGTGATTGGTCGTGGTGTATGACTCCCACTATCCAAATCATCCTCAAAGAATATTGCTCGGTTAGACTCGATGACTCGCATGGAGTGAGAAGGATAATAAAATCTACAACCTCTAGAACCCACACAATAGCCAATGAAGAAGCTGCTAACAGTCTTAACATCAAGCTTCTTCTGCTAAGGATTATAAAGTCTAACTTCTGCCTTACAACCCCACACATGAAAGTGTTTCAAACTCGGCTTCCTTCCAGTCATCAGCTCATAGGGAGTTTTTGATACAGACTTACTGGGTACTTGATTAAGAATGTACACAGCAGTCTTCAAAGCATCTCCCCAAAGAAAATCTGGTAATGATGAATGGCTCAACATGCATCTCACCATATCCATAAGCGCGTGGTTAAGTCTCTCTGCAACTCCATTCTGCTCAGGAGTACCAGGCATAGTATATTGAGCTTCAATTCCACATTCATCGAGAAATCTGGAAAACGGTCTTGAATTTCTTTCAGTTTTATCATATCTGCCATAATACTCACCTCCTCTGTCAGACTTTACACATTTGATCTTCTTTCCTGTTTTCAACTCAACAGCAGCTTTGAAGGATCTAAAGGCATCCAAACAACTAGATTTTTCCTAGAGAAGATCTATCCAACTGAATCTGGGGAAGTCATCTATGAAGGTAATAAAATACCTATATCCACCCATGGCAATGGGTGTAATGGGTCCACACATGTCTGTGTGAATCAACTGCAGCACATCATCACACCTGTTTGCTCCTTTATTCCTAGTTTTCGTAGTGAACTTGCCTTGCACACAATTAATGCAAGTGTCGAAATTAGAGAAGTTAAGATTATAAAGAATACCTTCCGTAATCAGTCTTTCAATTCGGGGCCTAGAGATGTGCCCCAAACGTCTATGCCATAGCATAGAAGAACTCTCATCAGTACTACTACGCTTACTTCTAACAACGGAGTTAACAAACATATCATTCAAATTCAACATATATAGCCCATCACACAAAACTCCTGAACCAACGGCAACGAAATTAAAACAAACAATAACTTTTCCATTACCAAATTCAAAAGTGTAGCCACATTTATCCAAAGCTGAAACTGAAATCAAATTCCTTCTCATAGAAGGTACATAAATAGCATCTTTCAACAATAAAGTATGTCCAAAAGGTAAATACAAGATAACTACTCCTATTTCTTCCACTGGTACTCTAGTTCCATCTCCCACAATGATCTTAGATTCAACATTACTTGGCTTACTCATACTTGTGAACCCCTGTAAAGAATTCACAACGTGAATAGTTGCACCTGAGTCAAACCACCAAGTATTAGGAGCAACATCAATCACATTTAATTCAAAACAAGCTAGAGCTAGGAGTGTACTTTGCTTCTCAAGTTTCTTCTTGAGAATGTAACAATTATCCACTTTATGACCATACTTCTTACAATACTTGCAGTTTCCCTTGAAGAAATTCTTCTTAGGCTTTAAGTGTTGAGATACCTTCCCTCCTTTCTTCTTATCATGTTGAAACTTGCCTTTGTAACCTTTCTTTTTCTCATTTTTAGTACCAGAAGTAGAAGCAACAAATTGAACACTGTGTGATTTTCCTTTCCTTATAGATTCCTCTTCTTGAGAGACAATAGCAATCATTTCATCAACTGTCCACTCATCTTTTTGAGTATTATAAGAGGTCTTCAGAACATCAAATTGAGAAGGGAACGACTTCAGAACCTTCCAGATTAGATAACTCTCACCGAGATCAACCTTGAGAGACTTCAATTTATTAAAATAGTGCACTAACTTCATGATGTGCTCACGAACTCCACTAACACCATCATATTTAGTTTTCTCAATCAAAGAAAGATATTGACCCTTCTGAGCTTTATCAAAAGTCGTGAATTTCTCACCAACAGATTTCAGAAATTCCTTAGCCTTCTCGCTATTTGGAATGCTCTATCTAATTGACTTTTCCATGGTGTATTTCATCACCTTAAGACACACCATGTTTGAGTGCTCCTATATTTCACGAAAAGCCTTTTCAGCAGCAGTGGACTCAGTAGTAAGAGTGACAGACTCTTCTTCTCTCAAAGTCAAGTCCATATTAGTGATAGCCAAATAGAGATCCAAAGATTCTTTCCAATCCTCAAAGTTAGTCTCATTCAAAGTCTTGATAGAAGTCAATTGCATAGGCAAAGAGGCTGGCATAAAAATAACAAAAGGAAACATTTAATATGCACGATGTTATCATGCAACAAGAGAATTAAATGGTTCCGTATGCACAGCCAAACAAGTCCTTTAGAAAAAAATTTTACTTATCATGATCCTGCATAAAGGTCCCGAACCATAATAAATAAGAAATATAATAATATAATGCATAAATCTTATATCACCAAAATTTCTAATACCGATAGAGTACTCGAAAGATAATTGACATAAGCATAAATCTAACAACACATTGTACAATAACAAATTACATTAATAACAACACACCGATAGGATATAATTACTATTAATGCAATAAAAAATTATGATAAAAAATATTTAATCATTCAACTCACAAAATTTACACAATTGTACCCACGATAGGTGAGCTCACAATTATACAAATTATCAGCAATTATGCTTAATAGAATATGATAATCTCATATTATGTATAATAAAAAATTCAATTCACCTATAGACCAAAAATAATAATTTCATGACTATGACACATTAACAGGGAGAGTATCATATACCAAAGAGCCACTAGCAAAGTAAGGAATAGTCATAAAAAAAGTTTCAGACCCAAAATCCAAGAATACAGTATTTAAAAATACAAATTATTCTCAGATAAATTAATATAAAATATTTACAGATGTTTAAAATTTTCGACAAAATTCTAAAAACATTAAAATATTAAATAATAATTATTGGACGAAAAAAAAATTGGATGCTAAAACTAGTATCCAACATATGAATATAGTCTAATTGAATCCAACATAATATAGCACTAGGAGTCATCAAAAGTCATGAATATAGTCTAATTCAATTTATATGGCATTAAGCTTGTTAACGTCCAAACATGGCCCAGGTAGAGACATTCAGGAGGCTTCAATTGCCAAATGAATAAGGGTAATATCTCAACACACGCTACTAGTAAGAAAACAAAAACTGAAAACGAAGCCTAAGGCACTCGACAATTAGGTGGACACAAACCACATTATCCAGGAAAATCTCGAGTTATATATGTCGAAGAAAGGAATAATATCCAGGTATTAAAACAAACCAGTATTATTATATTCAATACAAGAAATATTTGGGTATATGCATCTAACATTCACTGATAAGAAAAATCCCTAAATTAATTTGATCAATTTGGTCAAAAATAGATCCAATCAAAATTAGGGTTCATAAATTAGGATATATGAAATTTCTATTTCAAGTATGAAAAAAGAAAATATAATAGTCATAATATGTATCAATTTGTCTCTGATACCAATTGAAGGATTTATCTCATCAATTCTATAAACTTTGATTAATTATAGATACAAGATTATAACATATTAAACATATTGTATTCAAGAAATTGATCAAGTATGTGTACCCGACATGATTCCGCAATCCATTGTTGTTTAGTGAAGAAATCAAGAGAATTCGCGTATGTGAGAGAAACTGCCTTCAATCTTGGTAAGTTTTCTATGCGTACTAAAAACTATCTAATGGGGAAGCAGTTTATAACTTACCAGATGAGAATAGAGACTTCTCAATGAACTACTAAATGAACAGCTCAAACCCATTATGGGCTACTCACAACAAAAGCTCAAATACAATATTCATAAACTGATCAAGTGTTATATTATAAACATAATTCCATAATTAATATATTAATGATTTAAATAATATTTTAATTAGGAAAAACTTCAAAAAACCCTATTGTACTATATGTGATGTGCACTTTAGTCCACATAACATATATATTTGATTAATGCAAGAGGATTTTTTGAAGTTTTTCCTTTTAATTATTGATTAATGCTAATCCACATAACATATATATTTGAATTAAAAATTAACAATGTCTACTTAATTAACTAATTATATATGTTGTTGTTTTGCTTTTAGTCAGTTAGTGCTTTTAGTGCGTGTTTACACTGGTTAACTCATTTTTTCTTTAGAAAAAATTACAATTAAAATGCTAATGAAAGAGCTTTAAATTTTTTTAAAAAATTGTTTTTGCATAAAAATTAAGTTAAGCCATAGTTTCATAAATTTAAGTGACTATGTTAGAATATTGATTGAGAGTGGCATTCACTGCCATGTTGGATCAATGACAGTTGACATTCTGTTATTACAGTTAGAGACAGTTAGAAATGTTGGATCTTAGAGAAGAATCTAGATGATACTAGTTGCTAGTTGTATATATTAGTGTAAGCTTTATTTATGAAATCAGAAATGTTATTCACGTTTCACCTTTTATTCTCTTTTTTCTCATTCTCTCTCTTTCTCACTATCTCTTTATAGTTAAATTTCGTTCAGACTAAAATCTTTACTAATTAAAAATTTTGAAATAATATTTAACATTAGAGCTTGGTCGTATGATTAATTTAATTATTTATATTGGTAATTATTTTTAAAAAAGACATGAGTTTTGAAAAAAAAAATAGTTACTTACACAAAAATTACTTTGACTTGAATGTAACTTAACAGATTTCTTATCCTTAAGGCAGCATTTGTTATGCTAATTAAATCCCAACAAAATTTCCAAGAATGACAGTCTCAAATGTGAATATTCATAGGAGAATTAAGAAAAGATTCTTGAGTTTTTTTTCCCTAATTCACACACTCTTTTTATGAGATTAATCTTTGCTCGTATGAAGCAGCCTTAGTGCAGGTGTTTTCGGTGAAATCCAAACACCTATACTACAAATAAAGTCTACCTACGTGATAAACCATGGCCATTGTTCACCCTAACTGTTTACGGGTATTGTTCACCGCTAGCATGCCATCGGCCACCGAAAACCTCCTTCGACCGACATTGTTTATCGTCGATCTGCCACCACTTTTTTTTTAAGTTATATTGTTTATTTTTTATAAGTTGTATAATTGTATAATTAATATTAATTAAAATTATATTAATTTTTATTTTTTAATAAAAAAATTTGTATATTAAAAATTCTACATATTTTTACTAGTAATATTTATACATAATAATATTTTTAAAAAAAAAAAATCTTACAATTTTTTCGTGTAAGTGTATAAGGAATTTTTTATATATATATATATATATATATATATATATATATATATATATATATTTTAATAGATAATGTTATCAAATTTTAATTGGTAAAAAAATATTATCAAATTTTAATTGATAAAATTTACACACAATAATATTATTTTTAAAAAATGTTATTATTATTTTCCTAAAATCATAATTATGCATGTTAAAAATCTTATAAATTTTAATTAATAATATTTACATAATTTTATAACTTTAAAAAAAAAACAAGTTACAAATCATTCATCATAATTATTAATATATTTTTTAACATAATCAATAATTATAATAGTTTAAATATATCATACACTTTCTTTTAAAAGGTGTATATTAGAAATGTCCAATAAATCACTACTAATTGATACCTCGTGGTTAATAACACTTGTGTGAGGCTGATATAAGGGATGCTCAGGCAGTTTATATCATTCGCCGATTCTTGAATATTTAATTTTTGTGATAGTTTAAATATTTTTAAAAAAATTGTGATAGTTTAACTTTTTGCATAAAACACGATTTTTTTTATAGATAATAATATTTACATCACAGTAATAAAAACTAATTACAATTTCCTTTTTCTTTTGGCAATTGATAACATAAAGTAGAATAAATTCATAAGAACATGCCATAAAGAGGAATAAATTCCATTAAGTAATTACCATTTTTTTGTGACATAATGATTTTTTTTTTGTTATAGATAATATTTACACATCACAATTAAACAAACTTATTTACAAATCTCTTTTCAAGGATTCGCTAACATAAAGTGGAATAAATTCATAAGAACAAGCCATAGAGAAGAATAACTGTTTTCGATTCATAGAAAATAATAATTAAATTCCGATAAGTATTTTTTCTTTTAATATAATCATAGAATTGAAGTTTGAAGCTATAATCTCATGACAATTACTCAAATCCCTTTCTGCTAGTCCATATCTAGTGACTTTAAATTTCAATAAGTAATTACAATGTTTTAAACCCAGGTTCCCACATAGTTTCCGAGCCTTTTAATTAAAACTTGGGTCTGGATATATGCCATTGTGTTATAGAGTTACCGTTTGATAATTCTATATATTCCCATCGGAGAGTGAGTATTAATTGAATTTCATGCATTGAAAATCCCTATCATAGTACTATATGACAACATTTTAAATCTTACATATTAGAGTTAAATCCTAACTCACCCCATTCTATCTCTTCTATTTTTCTGGATTATTGACATTGTTTGATGGATTAAATTTATTTAGCGGTGATGGATTCTGAATAAGTTTTAGAGGATCATTTGAATAAGGTTGATAAAATTGGTTTTCTTTGTAACACGATAGTAGCAATGGTAATATTAGAGATGAGTACTTGCAAAAGACATTTTAATATTCAAATTAGACTGTGCACAAGGTGAGTAGTGTTTAAGGGTTAAATACATATCTTTGCTATATTGTATAGTATTTATAGGAGAGTCATGTTTTATGAGAATCACATTTAAATATATATTAATAGATAATAAATGTTGTTAATAAAGATAAGAATCAATTAAGATAATCATCCTTTTTAACTATATCCCCTATTAATGAGAGATTCTTAGAGAGATATATTTCTCATTATTAAACATAATTATCAAATTAAAAGTGCATAATATTAATTGAGATCTACTTTGAATGGGCTGAGTTATTCCTAATCTGACTAACCTAAAATTCGGTTCAGAACATATAGTAATAATGATTTAGTTGTGCTGGCGTTGGGAGTGATTGCAATCATAGTAGCAATGGGATGAAGATCGCATATCTTCTTTTCCTGTCATCTTCCTTGTCCCTCCCATTTAAATTTTGACATGTGGATAAAATTAGTTTTGTAATTTATTATAAAAATTGTGATTTCTGTAGTTTTTTCACCCATCAAAATTTAAGTGAGAGAACAGAGAATGGAATAGAAAAACAGGACATGTGATCTTCATCCATAGCAAAGATGTTGGATTGTAATATTAGTTTCATACAACGATTTTAGAGAGAAAATAACTTATAAAATTTTTAGAAGTATCCAAATTAAACAAAAGTGCAGTAATTATGAATCTCTTAAATGATTTTCGAGAATGCTTCAAGTTCATGCAAGCCTGCCAGGAATTAATAACATTTTGTGGGAATTGCATTCCTAAAAATAATTGTTTTGGAATAAGAATATCTCATCTTGTGACTCTATGTACCAAAAACTACTTAAAGAAAGGATAAATGATTACATAAATATTGGAGGAGAATCAAAGTTCAAAATTATATATATATACACACCCCTTATTTTCTACTTTTTTTTCTCAATATGTGAAATGATGGTTTCATTTATATCTTTATTTCATAAGAACAATAATTTTTATAATTTTTTTCATCCTTTACTTAAGGGATGGTGTTATAGACTATTTGAAGATATCGGAGAGAACGATCAACCATGGTGATCCATCGATCGAAGGTAGGGTAGGATACGGGATACCTGCAAAGACATTTTGATACTTAAATCAATCTTAAAGTAAAATGAGAGTAAAAGTATAAATAAAAAAAGTGAACATATATACTACCCTTTAGTGTGTTTATATGGGAGGTAAGGCCTAAGGCCTTAAGTGATTACCGTGTATAAGTTATTAGACTTGAGTTTAGTAAGACATACCAGTCCAATAATTGTTATGAACAAAACCAATGAATGATAATTTTATTTGGTTTTAATCCTACAAATATAATAATTAACACTTTTTCTTACGGGACAAGTGATTCCAACTAGTTAGATATAAATTTTTCATTTTCTTATTTTTGTTCATTAGTTATAATTTTATTTCATAATTAATTTATATACCATACGCAATAACTGAATAAATATTACTCTACTATTAATAAAACCAAACACTAAAAATAAAATAAAAAATTAATGTTATTTTGATTCATTCTTTTTCTTCTTTTATTTGCATTATCATTTTACATAATTTATATTCATGCATCAAATTTGATCAACACTAGGATCACCCTCTCCTCCTTTGTCTAGAAAAATTACAAAAAAAAAAAAGACTCAAACAGCTGAAATTGATAGATTTTATAAATAGAAATTGATAGCATTCTTTTCTCTGCAAAAAGGCATTGAAATTGAAATTAATTGGCCACCCACTCTCGCCAATGCTTTTCCAAATGGACTTTTTGACATGATTGGCTGGGGGGAAAATGTTATTTGAGTCCTTTTGTACGAATAAGATAAGGTGGGTAACAACAATTAGCAATAACTCTTCTTCAATTATTAATGGATAATTCTTACATGCCACATACAAGAGCTAAACCGGGAGTATACATACTTTTTTTTTTTGGGGGGTAAGCTGGAGCGTACATACTTAAATCAAGATCATATATGATCCTATATAGTATGTTTCATAATGACTAATGCTGTTTCTCATGAATTTGGATTTGTGAAATGTCACAAAAATGCAAATTTACATTATAATTAGACTGCATTTTATTGTCTCTTGTTATGGTCAACATCACGTGAATGGATTAAATGTCACTAATTAACACATCTGTGGATTGGCTCACGAAAATAATTTCGTGAGAAATAGCAATGTTCTTTGTTAATATAATTAGACAATTAACATATATAGTACCTAAAGTATTAAAGAATTATTTATTTTTAATATATCTAGTACAATTAACTTCATCTCTTACCATAAAATAACAAGATATTAAATATAAAGAAATGATCCATGTCATGTTCTATATAAATGAGTAGTTGAGATTTTTTAAGTTAGGTTTAAGGCAATGATTGAAAAAATTTCAATCATTTATTTATTGAGAATGAAGGTTATATGAGACTTTTATTTTTAATATGTATCATCTCTCTTACATGTGTGATCCTTCACCATGAAATTTTTTCTTTTTGATAAACCCTTTACCATGAAATCTAACCTGCACAAACAATCAATTCATTACAGAGAGTACTCAATAAAAAGCAACTCTGACAGCGTGCAAAGGTAAATTTTGTGGTCCATTGTTCTCACTTCCACAATCCACACTTTGGGAACTCCGGCGCAGGAAGAAGTTTGTTGTTTAACTACAATGTGCTTTCAACCAATTTGCAGGATAAAACTTGACAAGTTAACTGCATTTTACTTTTTTTTTAATGCTGCAAATACGTAGTTGATATCTAAAAACTAGGGTAATGTTAAAAAAAAGTACAATTCATAAGCCATAATCCTTGCATAAACTTACACTTATGCACTTGTCACACACTGATCCTGTACAAGTCATTAGATAATACCATAATCTTATCTTAACATTTTCTAAATGGTCCAAACACAGTCTCAAAAGCTGTCACTGTATTTTGCCAGACCACCAAAACTAATTAATAATGTTGCTTACATATTTAAACATATATTATTTCACTTCTATATTACTTTTACTGTTTAATTATAATTAGTCATACTTCATTTTTTTCACATCTATACTCTGTCACATAATCCTAAATATGAGATATGTGAGACATAAGAATGTGGAATTAGCATTTTTCAAAACCAACTATCCCAGAGTTGCCATATAAGCTGCTATCGGCATTTGTTTTTAAACTTGTTCAAAATTATACTAAAAGGCTTTATCAATTAAATTATTCGAAAAAAAAAAGAATCGCGTGAGTTTTACTTAGATTAAAATGGACTCGAAATGACTTATTCAAATTTGGTTTACAACTTCGTTAAGCTAATTAATTATAGTTACAAGAATTTTTGAATGTTTAGTTATAAGTATACACTTGAGTTACATAAATGTAAAATATACATGAGTATATATGATAAGAATCTCAAGCCCAAAAGTAATGGGCGAAAGGGATCAAAGTATATACCAGAAGGGGGCAGCCAAAATCCGAGGAACGGGAACTGAGTGGTGAGCTGGCAGAGAGAGAAATGTAGGGAGAGAATTCTGTTATAAGTGGGATTGCATTCTGTTAGGAACCGGGGAGAGAGAGAGAGACGTGAGTGGAGATATATGGGAGGAATCGGTTAGAGAGGTAGGTGGTTTTGGCATTGGCATTGGAGGGACTAGACACCCTTATTATCTAGCTTCTTTTTCTTGTAATACGTTTTACGCATTTCACTAAGAATACGAAGCAGAGATATCCTGTGATATCTGCTCATTATCCAGTAATCTACTTCTTCCCTAATTTTGAATTTCTGGGTTCTAACATTTTGGTATCAAAGCTCCACGATCTTGGAGCAAGGAGGCATTAATATATCTGAATGATATAAACCCGATCTAACATGGAATCTCGCATCGACTCAGTGGAGAAGAGCTTACAGGAGTGGAGGACGGAGAGCCTCAGCAAACAGGAAAAGACGAAAGCCCGGCTGGACGAGCTCATACAACTGCTGAAGACTCGTACACAGGAAATGGGGAGGGGACGATCTCGACACAGGTATCGTCCCAGAAGGAGTGAAGAGGATAAGGAGAAAGGCAGCCGAGCGGGGTCGACTAGGACCCGCGAACCACCCCAACCGAAGCAAGATTCGTGCGCTAGCTCGGACGAGGAATCACCCGGGAGCAACCAACCTCGAGGCGAACGAGGGAGTAAGGAAACTTGAGGTTCCGTTATTCTCTAGCGAGGATGCTTATGGGTGGGTAAACCGAGTTGAAAGGTACTTCCGAATCAATGAGATGGAAGAGATGGAGATGATGGACGCAGTGATGGTGGCCATGGACGGTAAGGCTCTTAACTGGTATCAATGGTGGGAGGACCAAACTCCCACACCAAGCTGGAAGCAATTTAAGGAGGCGGTGATCCGGCGGTTCCAACCCGGAATCATTCAAAACCCCCTAGGAACCATTGTTGAGCATCAGACAACAGGGGACAGTCATGGAATACCGTGAGGAGTTTGAGTTGGTGTCAGGACATGTAAAACACACTGATAAAGCAGTATTGAAGGGAATTTTCTTGAATGGGTTGTATGAGGAATTGAAGGCAGAATTAAAGTTGTATGAGTTATCATCCCTTTCAGATCTCATGGACAGGGCCCAACTTTTGGAGGAAAAAAATTTAGCATTAAGAAGACGAGGACTGGGAGAAAAATGAGGGACTTATTTCAAAGGATTAGGGGCCCCTAGACCAGGAACAGGAGAAGGAGGATCTAAAACCCATTCAGGGGGTGAAAGGGGAAAAGGTGCATTACAAACAGTAAGGACTCACAGCTTCCACAGAGCTCTTGGAGAGACCAAACTTGGTGAGGGAATAGGAGAGGAAAAGAAGGAAATGAGACCAAGGAAGTTGACTCAAGAAGAACTTCAGGAAAGAAGTAAAAAGGGACTATGTTTTAAATGTGGGGAAAGTTGGGACGAGATCACATATGCAAATTCAAGCACTATCAGCTGATAATGGTGCCAGAAGAGGAGGAGGATGGGAAGGAACCAGAGGTGGAAATAGATGGCTCTGGAGGAGAATCAGAGGACAAATCATTGTAAATATCTATGAAGAGCATCATGGGAATGACTTCAAATAAATCCTTAAAACTGTGGGGCAATATTGGGCAGCAACTAGTTCTAGTCCTCATTGATTGTGGAGCTTCTAGTAACTTCATTTCGAAGGCACTAGTGCAAAAACTCACTTTACCAGTCCAGGACACTCTACCGTACACAGTCGAAGTGGGCAATGGGTGCAAAATCAGAAGCGGGGGTGTGCAAGGAGGTGGCCGTCATGATTCAGGGAGTAGAGATTCAGCAACCTTTTTCTTATTTGAATTAGGAGGAGCAGATGTGGTATTAGGGGTGGACTGGTTAGAGAGCTTGGGTGATATCCAAGCCAACTTTAGAGAACTCACCTTGAAGTGGGAGGATCACGGTGTAAAGATGGAAATAAAGGGAGAACCATCCCTTTGCAAGTCTCAAGTGTCTATGAAAACCATCTTTGAAAGCTTTAAAAGATGAAGGAGAGGGTTACTATATTGAGTACCATGAAGGGCAACCAAGACAGCAACCTGACCGTGTCCTAGTCGGGAAATACGGGATGTTTTACGGGAATATACGAGACTTGTTCCAAGCCCCGGAGGGCTTACCGCCTCACCGAGACCGGGATCATGCCATTCACTTAAAGGAAGGCGCATCTATTCCAAATATTCGCCCTTACAGGTACCCTCATTACCAGAAAAATGAAATTGAGAAAATAGTGGAGGAAATGCTAGTTCTTTGGACTCATCAGACCAAGTACTAGCCCATACTCTAGTCCAGTGATTTTAGTGAAGAAAAAGGATGGAGGATGGAGGTTTTGTGTGGATTATAGGGCATTAAATAAATTGACTATCCCAGATAAATTTCCCATTCCAGTAATTGATGAGCTTTTGGATGAGTTGGGAGGAGCTGTAGTTTTTTCCAAATTGGACCTCAAATCAGGGTACCATCAAATAAGAATGAGGAAGGAAGATATCCCAAAAACAGCATTTAGAACACATGAAGGCCACTATGAATTTTTGGTCATGCCCTTTGGTCTAACCAATGCTCCTTCCACATTTCAAGCCTTGATGAACAAAGTGTTGAGGCCCTACTTGAGGAAGTTTGTGCTGGTTTTTTTTGATGATATACTGATCTACAGTAGGGACTTACAAGCCCATGGGGAGCATTTAGGCCTGGTTCTGAAATTGTTACATGAGAACCGGTTATGGGTGAATCAAAAGAAGTGCACATTTGGTCAGCAACAACTGGAATACTTGGGGCACATAATTTCTGATAAAGGGGTGGCACCAGACCCAAAGAAAGTGGAGGACATGCTCAATTGGCCTCCACCCAAGAACATCAAGGGGCTAAGAGGTTTCTTGGGGTTAACCGGATATTATAGGAGGTTTGTGAAGGATTACGGGAAGTTAGCTTGGCCATTGACTCAACAACTCAAGAAAGATAACTTCAATTGGAATGAGGCAGCACAAAAGACATTTGAGATCTTTGAAAATAGCCTTGACTACCTTACACTGTACTTCTTGTCACGACTTTGACAAGCTCTTTGTCTTTGGAAACAGATGTATCAGGAAAAGGAGTGGGTGGGGTGTTGATGCAAGAAGGTAGACCCATCTCTTACATGAGTCAAACACTATCCGAGAGGGCTCAAAACAAATCGGTGTATGAGAGGGAGCTATTGGCTATAGTCTTAGCAGTGCACAAGTGGAGGCATTATTTGATGGGGCGGCATTTCATCATCCACACCGACCAGAAGAGCCTCCGGTTCCTAACAGACCAGAGAATTGGAGGGGAGGAACAACAGAAATGGATTTCAAAACTGTTGGGGTTTGATTTTGAAATCAAATACAAACCAGGAAGGGAGAACAGAGTGCGGATGCTCTGTCCGGGAAAGCTGCGGTTCTTTGCCCTCTCAACCGTCCGGTTCGGTGAATGGGATGGACTGGAAGAAGAGCTTGCAAGACAACAAATTGAGAGGGATAATGCGAGGACTTTGAGCCAACCAGATTCATATTACGGTTATCAACTCAGGAAAAATAGGTTGTTCTATAAAGATAGATTGGTGCTCCCTAAAAATTCTCCCAAGGTAGTTGTGGTGCTTAAAGAGTTTCATGACTCTGCTATTGGAGGCCACTCAGGATTTTTCAGAACCTATAAAAGGATTTCTGGGCTACTATTTTGGGAAGGCATGAAGAAAGACATCCAGCAACATGTGCAAGCTTGTGAGGTTTGCCAAAGAAACAAGTATCAGACCTTGAGTCCTGGGGGATTGCTGCAGCCTCTCCCCATTCCCTCCAGTATTTGGACAGATTTGACCATGGACTTCATCGGAGGCCTTCCTAAGGCTTATGGAGTGGACACTATAATGGTGGTGGTGGATAGGCTCACGAAATATGCCCATTTCATAGCCTTGACACACCCCTACACAGCCAAGGAAGTAGCTGAAATTTTCACCACCGAAGTGGTGAAATTGCATGGTTTCCCTTCCTCCATTGTTTCTAATCGAGATCGACTTTTCCTTAGTACTTTTGGGGTGAAATTTGTTCGGAGCTTCTTTGGAACAAAGTTGAGATTTAGCTCACCTATCACCCCAATCCGACGGACAAACGGAAGTGGTGAACCAGGTGTGTAGAAACTTATTTAAGGTGTCTCACGGGGACAAAGCCCAAGCAATGGCCTAAATGGTTGGCACTGGGTGAATTTCAGTACAATACAAATTACCACACATGCCATTAAAATGACACCCTTCAAAGCTTTATATGGCGGGGACCCCCGTATTGATCAGAGGAGACAAGTCATCATCCAAGGTGGAAGAAGTGAACCAGTTGATGGAAGAAAGGAATCAGGTGTTAGATGAGCTGAAAAACAACCTGGTGCAAGCCCAAAACAGGATGAGACCACAGGGTGATAAGCATAGAAGGAAGGTGGAGTATCAAGTGGGGGATATGGTCTATTTGAAGATCCAGCCCTATAAACTCCGAAAGTTAGCTAAGAGGGTCAACCAGAAATTAAGCCCTAGGTTTTATGGCCCTTTTGAGATTGTGGACAAGATAGGTCCTGTTGCTTACAAGCTCAAATTGCCTGAAGACAGTAGGGTGCACCCGGTATTTCATGTCTCTTTACTCAAGAAGATTGTTTCCCCTATGGTCCAATCTCAACCCTTACCTGCATTCATGACCGAAGACTGGGAATTGAAGGTATTACCTTTGGATGTACTAGATTATAAGAAGAATCCAGAGGGGGTTGAAGAGGTCTTGATTAAATGGAAAGACTTACCTGAGTTTGAAAATTCCTGGGAACCTATGCAGTCCATAAAGAGCATTTTCCTGACTTCCACCTTGAGGACAAGGTGAGTTTTTGGAGGAGTGTTGATAAGAATCTCAAGCCCAAAAAAGTAGTGGGCGAAAGGGATCAAAGTATATACCGGAAGGGCGGCCAAAATCCAAGAACGGGAGCGAGTGGTGAGGCGAGAGAGAGAAATGTAGGGAGAGAATTGTTAGAAGTGGGATTGCATTCTGTTAGGAACCGGGAGAGAGAGAGAGACGTGAGTGGAGATATATGGGAGGGAATCAGTTAGAGAGGTAGGTGGTTTTGGCATTGGCATTGGAGGGACTAGACACCCTTATTGTCTAGCTTCTTTTTTCTTGTAATACGTTTTCTGCATTTCACTAAGAATACAGAACCGAGAGATATCACACTGATATCTGCTCATTATCCAGTAATCTACTTCTTCCCTAATTCTGAATTTCTGGGTTCTAACAATATATAACACAAATACATTTTAGTACGTACCAACTTGTGTTTTAGCTCAAAGTCGTGCAATCTTTTTCTTCTAAACTCAAAGTTCAGCTTGGGTTTCTAATTGGTTAATAAATTAAATCAAACTTGAGTTGGTTTTTCGCTGCATTTGATTAGAATTTTTTTAAAACCTTATTTGACTATACATTTTTTAATTTACAAGTGTCTATTATATATAAGAATTGAAATTCTCTTTTGTATATTTGAAGTACAATTACTTATTATTAAGTGATACCATACCAGCATACCAAATAACTTATATATATGATTATAAAAAAGTTCATTTGACATCTTCCTTCTATAAAAGCATCTTATAAATACAACATTCGTGTATCTAGCTACAACAAAATTTATGCAGTCATGAATCAACTTTTTGAAATATTGTTAAGCAAAGACATATTAATAATTTCATATATTTAACATGCTCATCATTCAATGGTTTTTTAGACTTGAAGTGTGGATAATATATATGTCCATTTATCTTGTGTTGATATTTAACTTTTTATTAAAAGAATGGGTATGATAATGATTAAACTTTAGACCACTTTATTATAGATCATTGTCTTAATATCATGTTATGAAACAATTTTTCTAAAAACTTAAGTTATTAAAGAGTCCTCTACCATATCTCTTAATTGCAAACAAGTTCGAGACTAGTCAAAAGGTACAGCCGAACAGCATGGGTGCTGGAGCTATATGAAGCATGACAAAATGTTAAGATTTAATTGTAAAGTATGAGACTTGAGTTTCATATCAAAAGTATATGATATTTTAATGTGGGATTTGTATTGCCTTAAACTCTTCCACCACAGTAATTAACTTTTGTGTTATGGTTCTCCCATGGTTCATATATATTAATAAATCAACCAACACTAGACATGCATTTTGTATGATGTTGTTGATAAAATAACCTAATTGAAAAAGCAATGGAGATACAGACTACGAATCTAGCCATAAAACTAAAAAAATATTTTTACACATACCATATATGCAATGTGAGAGTTTATGTTGTTTAAAAATTTTAAAATATCAAAAATGCGTAAATGAAAAATGAATAATGCTTTTTATACATTTCAGTGATGTACATCACCTCATATTAGTATAATTAAGGTGGTAAAATCAAGATGTAAATATGTAAAAAAATTAATGGACTCAATTATAATCAAGTTATAAAAATTATATAAATATAAAGTAATATGTGTATAAATATGTGTACATAACATTATTATGAAAAATTGAACATTTCTCTAGATAACACCACACCACCCACATATGCAACTATATTATTATATAATTGAGTAAAATACTCTAATAATTTCCTCTTTATTTACCTGATTTTTCATATATTTCATCTATTTTTAAAAGTTATATAGATTCTCTTTAACACTTACATAAACATCTCTTATATTAAAAAAAAACGCTACACAAAAATATAATTAAGCACAATAAGTTCAAAATTGATTAATAAAGTTGTTAGCTAATCATTAATAATCTTGAAATGATATTTTTACCCTTAAATTTATTAGCATTGTTTGCAATATGGATGAAAATAAGGAATAGAAATACAATTGAAGATAGAAATTTAAGGGCAAATATGTCAATTAAAAATTATTTAATATTACAAATAACACTGATAAAATTAAAAGTAAAATATCATTTTAATGTCATTAATGATTAATTAATAATTCTGATAGTCAATTTTAAATTTATTGTGTTTAATTAAATTTATGTGTAATATTTTTTCAAAATATAAAGAGTCTTTGTATAAGTATTAAATTTTTTTGTGTATCTTTTAAAAATAGATGAGAGTATATGAAAAATCAGATAAATAAAAAAAGTTTATGTATTTTACTTTATATAATTTCTTTTTTATGAAACATGCAAACAAAAATAATGATACTCACGTATATTTATATATATATATATATATATATATTTATATATTATTTTTATCATTTAAATGCTCACTTAAAATTTTTCACATATTCACTTTAATTCTATCACCATATTAATGTGAGAGATATCAGGAAAAAAAAATGTAAACAAACCCTACTATAATCATATTGAAAACAAATTGAAATATTGTATTGGTTAATAGAAAATTATAGGAATCGCACTATTCAAGAATCAAATAATTTATATTTGAATTGGTGTGCGACGGTGAGCCCCGAGGCCCAAAGCGGAGGGATGAGAGTTACAGAGTTGTCAAATCACACACCAACCAATAACGCTACTGGGACGGTTGATATGTGGCTGCGCCCGAAGTGAATCCAATGCACAAGAAAAAGTGCGAATGAGTCATCAAAAATCATAAAGTACTATAACTCATGTTTGACATGCCTATGTGCATCTTTCTTTACATCATTGACTGATTCTTTTGTCACTGTTTTGAAGATTCTACATATACACGTATTCAACTGCTTATTTGTTCTAATGGTATTTATACGTCAAAATTTTTATACTATTTTTACACTTTTTTATTTTGATAAATAAAAATAAAGAGAGTATATGTTAGAATATATATTTTATTTGTTTTATTATCTAACAAATAATATGAGAATGATGAAAGTTTTTTAATTTATAGATATATTTTTTTCTCATGAAAGAAACCCATTACTTGTATTAGTTGTATGGATTGATGATAGTTTAATTAATTATCAACCTTTGGTTAATCTTTAATTAATCAATTATTTAATTCACAACTCCCCATTACTTTGTCTCAATGGTCATCTCTACAATTATTGGGTATTCTTATTCGTCTTGTTTGGATGATGAACTTACAATAACACCAAAGGGAAAACTCTACCAAACCTATCCTATAAGTATCTATTCTGAAAGTAACGGTTATATGCATCATTAAATTGAGTTATAATTATGTGCAGCCGCATCGTAAACTTGAAATATAGTCATATGTGCAATTATTCACAATTTATAATTCACGACTTCTGCAGTTTATATAATTGTGCAAATGTGGTATTGTATTCTTTTTTTCTTTTGACAATAACGTGGTATTGTATTTTAGCTAAGACTAAGGTAATATCAGTATAAGACAGGTAGTACGTATGTTAATTAAAGTTCTATTATAAGTATTTGGTTTTTGAGACTAAATCAAAACAAATATTCATATGAAACAATGTTAGGGCTATAATCATGTAATCATAAGTAAAATAGTTAACTTTACGTGCCATTGTGACTTGGAAATAATACTTGTAATGTTTTGTGTTGTATTTTTTTTAATCCCTGTTTTGTGATTTTTTTTGTTTGTGTTGAATGACAAAATATAATTAAGAAGGTGTCTGGCATGGTAATGTTATCTCATTGTTATATGTAATTGTTTTGATATTTTACTATTTTAGGTATTCATGTTTGGAATGCCACCATAATAAGAATGTAAAATATTTGAAAATGTCGCAATTTTATATTCTTCATTATAACATGTATAAAAATATTGAATACAAATTTAATTATGATATTAGATGCTAAGATGTGTTTATTTTTGTTCACTATTCAATATGAAGATTTTGATTTTTCTTTTTAAATTTTTGGATTAAGAATACAAGAGTGTTTTGGTGGGCACCTCCTAAACCACACCACCAATTTTTTACTTTTTCACCTGTTACATTTTTAAGTTTGTTTGAAATTTTATTTTGGACATATATCTCAATTTTTGTATTTGTAACTTAGCTTCTCATTTTATTCAAGTAATGAATTACCTAGAAAATAAATAATAAGTAAATTTTGGATAATGTTACTCTGGCGCAATAAATAGAATGGTGAATACTCGTACCAACAGCACGGGGAATCACAGCTTTATGTACCTTTCCTGCAGGCCGAAGCAGAACCCAGTTATTCGCTATTCACAAGGTTCACTTTTTTAAGGTTATCAAATTTTAATGGACAACTTTACCCTTAACATACCATTATTGATATTTTCTTTTATTATGCCATTTTTTAAAATATAATTAAATCACTTTTTATTTTATATTTTTTAAAAAACAAATGTTTTTCGTAATTTTCATCTTAAATATATGCACAATTGTTTAATGTAACTTTTTGTACAATTTTATATAAATGAAAAATGCTTTAATAATTCAATAAATATAATTTTTATATTTTAAAAAGTTAACATAATCTTAATATTTTTTTGACTGATTTTTTTAATATTCTTTAATACTGAGTCAATGTAGTTTATTATTTAATAACGATAAATTATAATTTTTTATGAACTAGCGATGAATTATATTGAAACCATATCAAAGAAACCAGGTTTGGTCTCTATTATAGATGGCGACCACTGTTCATTGTTTGGTCTCTATTATAGATGGCGACCACTGTTCATTGTTTTATTGGCGAAGGAGGATGAACTTAAAATGAATCTGTATTTAGATTAGCATTTCAACTTGCAAAAATTACATCAAAGTTACCAATAAGGTTCGGAGAAGTAGTAATGAGTTACACTTCGTGTTAGAGAATTAAAATTAAAATTTTAAAAAAATAATTGTTAAAAGAGTCTTTTAATAATAATAGTATTCAAATATGAGGAGAGATCAATTTACACCAGTGTAAGTCTTTTAAACTTTAACTCGTTTTAATTTGTTAGATCTACTTTCATCAATGATTGAGATTATTTCGTTAAAAGTAATTAGATGAAAGTCAATCTAATATTAATCTCACTGTCTCTTCAAATATTAATCCCACAATAATATTTATAAGAATACTTGGTTAAGGATAAAAAAATACGTTAAAGTTACAAACATGTCTTAAGTTGGTTTTGTATCATGTTTGAATAATAAATATGAATTTGATTTTAAAACTAATAAAGTTAGTTTTGACAAGAAGCAACTAAAGAGCCATTCTTTATAGGGGAAAAAAAAAAACAACACCAAAGGCATAAAGCTGAATTTAAACAAAATTAGAAAATGTTTGAGGAAGATTAATTTTTTTAATAATAGCTTTTTTTCTTTTTCTAAAAAGAGTTGTTTTGAGTAGATTGTGAGATATTAAAAAAAAAATAGGTGAAATTAATTATGATTTAAATATTTATTTCACATTAAAAATTAATTATAATTTTTTTCTTTTTTTAGCATTTTGATTATAATAACTTTGATTGTAATCATAATTTGAGATTTTTTAAACTTTATTATACAAAAACGGTTTTTTTAATTCAATTTAAACAAAATAAAATATTTTAAAAATACTTTTCAATTAATATATTAAAACATAAAAATAATTTTATAATAATTGTTTATAATTAATTATACATATCATTAATTAATTCTTTAAAATTTAATCCAACATGAAATGTTTTTCACTTTTCTTCCAAGTTTCAACACTTTTGGGGCATTTATATCCATTCAAGTTAATACTATATATAAAACTGCAACGAAACTGGGAAAGGGGTGTAGCGTTTGGATGGAAGAAGGTATGATGCATCTAGAGGTGTTAAAATGAGTCAGATCTGATGGGTCGATTCGATTAATCCGATAAAATGAATAGTTTGTGTTAGTAAAATGTTAGTCTGGACTTTACATGACTCGAATAGATTAAGTTCGAATAGGCCAAGTCAACCCACTCTTTTAACATTATATAAAATTAAATAAATTAAACTGAGCTGACAAAATACCAACTTAAAATTTATGTAATTCGAATGAGTCAGCTTAAAAATAATCCAAACCCGAATGAACTAACTCGAATAGATCGAACCAGTCCATTTTTGCACCCTAGATGCATCTAATTTTGGTTTTAGTACATCGATGCACCAACTTTATTAGCTATGATATTCGGTCAGTATTTATTTATTTTTTTACATTTATGTTGTTTATTTACCATGTATATATTATTATAACATTTAAAAAAAAAAACCCAAACACTATTACTGAATTTAACCATTGCCGGCACACACTTTGCGTGCCCCGTCAATTGTCCAGGACTTCGGGTATAGGATGACAAATACCCTGCCGCTGCCATGTTGCTCCGCTAAGAGCTTCGTCGCCGGTATGAGCTGCTGCCGCTAGGAACTCTCATCATCGCCGTTCCTCCACCATGCCGGCACAAATAATTTCTTTCAGATCTAATTCGTCACCAGTATGAGCTACAGAAGATCTCAAACTATATCCAGGTCTTTTTACTTCTCTGCATCTCCCTGTGTCAGATCTAACTTTCTTTCATTTTCCATGATTTTCACTCTCAAGTTTTGTTCATTTTCTCAGATCTTCCATTCCTCTCAGATCCGGCAACTGTGATGGCAGAGCTCATAGAATCAGAAGCACCTTGTTCATGAGATAGAAGTGAAGAGGGTTGGCCATGGCAGAGTTGGGGGTGACGTGGTTGCTTTGGCAAGGCTAGACGGTGACGCATCTAGACGGCATGTGGTGCGGCCCACGTTGGATTTGGTTGGTTGCAGAGGCGCAGCTGCTTCGGTAGTTCAGTGGGCTGATGGTGGCTTGACGGAGGTTGTATAGGTCACCAGCGGTAGCTTCAGTTCTGCGGCAATTAGGGGCGGAAGGAGGAAACCATTGGATTAGGGCTTCTCATTTTTTATAATATTATTATATATTTTTAATTTCTAAAACAAAGTAAACTGCTGAGGTTTACCACTTCACAAACTGCCAATTTATGATCCCTAACTTTCTTCTTTTTATTTATTAATAAATCAATGATTATTTATTCTTGGACCATTCATTGCATCACAAAATTTTAAATGCTTGGTCGACGAATCTAATTAAATTGTAACATATATTACTTGTAATTATATAAATTATTAAATTAAATATAAACAATTATAAAACTGTCTTGGGAAGAAAAGATGATACAAGAGGATGAGAATGTATGAGACATAGATATAATAATATAATATAATAAAGATACATTATATAATAAAAAATTAAAAAATAATTAAAGACATATAAAAATAATTAAAATATATATAAATATCTAATATAATACATATCATATAAATATACGATGATTGTTTTAAAGTATTGGTAACTAATATTTGGGAGCAGCTAACTAATATTAACTAGTAACCGTACAGATGCGGAAAACCCCAAAGTAACCCCAGTTTGCTTTAAGGTTTCAAGCTACTACTACTCCTTCACAATTACACGCGCTCCTTCGCGCGTGATTTACCCCATCTTCTCTCCGTTCTAAAACGTGAATAACTCGCACAAGTTCCTCTCTCCTTCTCTCTCATGAACCAACACAACTAACAACGAAGAAGTTTCTTCTGCTTGGATTGATTCATGCTCTCTCTTTGGGAGCAAATGAAAAACCCTTGATTCTTCCCCCCATTCTCCCAAGGTAACCGTCCTTCACCAGACTCCTTCCACTTTCTCTCACCTTTTCCCAAAATTATTATTCCTTTCTTTTTTTTTTGCGTATTTTTCGGTTCTTTTTTCACCGCAGATTCGCTCTCGTTTTCCTCTGCTTCGTTTTCTCCACACTTTGTTTTGTATTATTTGATTATGCTTCGTAATTTTGTAAGAAAATACACGTTTTCCATCGTTTATATTGGAATATTGGAATTGTTTCTATTTTTGGAAAAAAGGAAGAAAAACTCGCTATGATTTCACTTCTTGTTAATGCTTACAGCACAATGCATATGGGAAGAGCCGTTAAATCGTGATGTGTGCGACTTTGTCGTGCTTCTATTCTTCTCTTCACTTTTAAGCGTGTCATTTATATCTGTGTATTACGCGTTTTTTTTTTTTTGGTGTTTTAGGGGGAAAAAAAAGCATGGTTTTTGTTGGTCATCATAATTGGGTTTTTGGAATGTTGTGTGGGAGGTTTTTATGGTATTCGCTTTTTGTCTGTTTTTTAATCTTTTGCATGAGGCATTGTGGGTTGTGAATGTGATGAAATGGGGAAGGAAAAATTGATGTACTGGAGTCTGGTTTTATGTTTGATTTTGTTTTTTTTCCCTTAAAGAATCTGTGTTTATTTTGTATTTGGAATCATTTAATTTAAATTTCCTATCCTGCATTATAATTCCATTTGTTGGTGGTTTATTATGTTGAATTCATGAGCCACATTCTGGTATTTGAGTATGTGAACCGACATTATTCCCATGATATGTCATCACTTTTTTGTTTGTTGAAGGAAAAGTATAGGTGGACAAGCAAAAACAAAACTTTCGTGTTGATATTGCTTATAGTTGTTTGTTCTTGATCTTTGAATAATTGAAATTTTAACTTAAGCAAGCTAGTACTTATTGTTAAAATTTTGTTTAGCTACCGTTTGTTAACTTTCTTCAGTGCAATGCCATAACTGAGACTTTGCTTGCAAGTTTACTTTTTCTATTTTTCTGGGCTTGGAGTGGAGTGGTAATTCATTCATGGCACTACTTTGATCTTCCCACTTACATAAACACCCTTGTAATGCTATTTCTCTCTATTTGTCAGACAAGGGCCATGCAGTTATAGGGTTTAGCAATTACAAATGGATTTAGAAGAGAAATTCCTTGCTAAAGGTATGGTTCTGAGCTTCTTCTCGAGTCTCCTCTTTCAAAAGTTTTACAACAATTTGTTTTCAATTTGTGTGGTGTATGCAATGCTGAGTGTAAGCTAGAGTAGTTTTATAATGCATATTCTGATATGTTATCTATTGAAACGGTGGGGTATGGTATAGAATACAGCTGAAATTGGATTTTGGGAAAGATGAATAGGTGATTTTAAAAGTCACTTGTCACTGTAACCTTATGTGTCTAATGATTCTGTTATGTTACCAGTGTTTTTCCTTTGAAAAACATGCTGCTTTTTATTTCAAATATGTCTAACCATGTGGTTTCTTTTGCTTTCTTTCCTAATAAGGACTAATTGTTATGTACAGTTTCGGTCCAATGTATGGTATAAATATTGAAAGTGACTACTTTTGGAATACTTTTTGTCCTTATATCATTATATCATTATTATACTTTATACTTTATAGCCTCATGATTTGTTGCCTTTGAACATTATGTGGGTGCTTGATCAAGAATCTAGAAATCAAGTGTTCCAATAAGATGGTCTTGAAACTGCCCTATACCCTACTGCTTTATCATTTACGTGAAAATTTTGGTAAATTCATTTACGTGACATTTGTTTGGCCCATGTGATGAATACATCTTAATTATGTGCTAAAATGGAGTATTGCAATAACATGATAGGTCCTATTAGTATATATGCTTGAGATCAAATCTGCTGTATAGCTATTTTCTTAGAATCAAGGATCAATTTATACACGGATAATCTTGCGAGGTTTTAATAAATACCGAACACATATGGTTACTAACAAGTATTGTTCTATTTTCCCCTCAGTTTGGTATAGCTTTGGAATGTAATTGTGGCAATGGTTAATAGTCTTCCTTTCCATTCTCTCTCTCTTTTTTTTTTTAATTTGGAATAATATCATAATGAAAAAATACAGATTTTCTTTGTTATATGGAAGTATTTTACTTTGTGAAACCTCTATAGTACCTTATTAAGGAAAATACTAATAATGTGATAAGAGAGTAATTCAAATTTTATAACAATAACGAGGGCTATTACTATCATAGAGAAAACTTATCTGAGATTTATTTTTTCCAATAGGATATTTTTTTGTCTTTTCTGTTAAGGATATTTTCAACAAGAACATCCATTTTTCTCCCTTTAAAACTTGGGGATATAAATTATGACGTACCAGTGATGTTCTTTTTTAATCATATGAAATATTAATGCATTAATGTGTGCTTCTGCTATGGATAGAGATTATATTACAATTATAAAGAATTGAAGGACATATATTCTTCCCAATTTAAGTTTAGATTGTAGAATTTGATGGTATTATAAGTGCAAAGGGGTGGGAGGGATTGTTGATTGTTGTTGAATTTAGGCCTTGTTTGGATAGCACCTAAAAAGTAATTCTGCTAGCCAAGTTTTCTTGTTTGGCTGCCAAACCTAAAAATTAAATTCTGGGTCCCAAAAGTTTGGCTGAAAGAAATTTTAGTATTTCTACTCCAATTACCCAAAAATAGTTTTGGGTGAAAATTCGCAAATATTAAACTCATTCTTCCAAAAATAGTTCTTTCAAAATTAATTCTTCCAAAGTGCATTCTACTTGAAAGTAATTCCATACCAGATATCCAAACATGTGCTTAGTGGTGTCTAAGTTAGGATATGATAGTTAACTGAGCCAAGGTAGTTAAAAGACAAAATGTGCCCTTGAGGTGCTAAGGAGTTTTGAGCTTTAACGCCTTGAGGCAAAAAGGTGGCAAAAAGCATGCTTTACTATAGAAAGGCATTAATATTAGAAAAAGAAAATAGTAAATTATTTTACTATTTTGCATTGATTTTCCACATAAATTAACTAAAGCATAACGTTCATAATAAAAATTAAAGATTATAATGTTCAATTTACAAAACCTTAAACTGCTTGCCACCAAGAGTCCCAAAGACTGACAACTAGTTATTCTTTTAACATTCTGACTATTTGACCCCATTAGCATCATATTTAGCAAGTTAGATGGCTGGGCTTTCAGAGATTTTTATATCCTTATCAATAAGGCACTAAAGGCATGCCTCGCATGAACCAGAAAGGCACTTCTAAGACACCATAAGGTGCTGATCCCATCTGGCACCTCGCCTCAGTGCCTTTGACTACACTGAGTTGAACTGCCATTATAAGCTGGTGATTTTATCTTTACTATATCGCGAATGATTAGCTTACATTTTTATGTTAATCTCCATAAGCATATATGAATTGAAAGAGAGGAACATCATCCCACTCCCACAAGCCATCAATGTGGTTGTTTTGATTGAGTAGGCATGACCTGCATCTTGGACTGATGAAATTAGGTTATTGGATTCAAATTTGTTGGATAAACGAGGTATTTAGTTGTATTTGCATCTAATTCACCTCGTCCTCCACTTACATAACCAGCTTGTATATATTTTAAATTTAATTTAATGCACACTCACATTAAATAACTTTTTATAGGACAAATGTCTTCAGGAAATATACCATTGAGTCATCAGTTTACATAATGTAGATCATGTTCATAAATTTTCATATTTTCGAATTAATGAGACTGATTTCTAATTTATTCATACATTTAAGATTAGCTTACAATATACTCTTCAAACATAAGAAAATATCAACTTTTAATGTACTTATTGGGGAGCAATTTTTCCAAAATCTGGCATGAAATGTCAAGGTGATGATTACTTATAAATTAATGGTAGGATTGATCAATAATTACATTCGATATTTGAATGGTGTACACTATACACGTATAAAGTTTTACACTGGTGTCAATTGAGATATATATAATAAATTAAAAATAAAGCTTTGACACGTGCTTCTGTGCCTGCATAGACCTCTGTCTTTATAAAGGGTTAGTCCTGGCTTAGCAGCCACACATTGGCCTTGGATGCTCCTCCACGAGTCACTACATTGTCGGCTATATAGATGCTTCCCTATTGTGAAATCTTTTAAGATATCTCTTCTTTTTTTTTTTCCATGGTAGGGAGGATCTGATGTTGATGAGGTACTGACTTTCACAATCTCAATTTCCCATGTAACCTTTCCTCGATTTAGTTTTTTAGGTGTTTGAATTATTTCAGAATGCCTATTGTGCGCATGCTTTTGCTGCTTCGCCAGTCCTCGGTGTGAATGTTCTTACTTTAGGTGAGAAAATCTGATATCTTATTGTTTGGAATTTCTTGTGAAGATCTTTTTAAAATTTATCCAATTCAGGATGGCTCGAGAGTTTTATCCCTCCTATTCTATGATAGCTTATAATCTGATCATTTTGTTCAAGATCTGTGCAATCTGACTGGAGGAAACTTGATTCCAGCTCTTGTCCTTGGCAGATGTTCATCTAGAAGTAGAACTGCCATAATTGATTCATATTTGTTTTGTTCTGGCTGGTTCCCTTAAATGATTTTGCCTGATGTCATTTGTTATTAGCATCTGCTCATGATTTCGACATTGGCGTTTGGAAATTTTGAAAGCTTTTTAATTTGAAGGTGGATTGATTTAACATTGTTGCTGTCAATGCAAAGTGGAATGCTTTTAAATTTGAAGGTGGATTGATTTAACATTGTTGCTGTTGATGCAAAGTGGAATACTTTATAAAACCATGATTGTCCTTTAAGGAGCTGATGGTTACATGTTACTTCTTGATGAAATGGTTCTGATTTAGAATACAGATTACAGACTTAAGGCAACAATATTTGGATAACATGTCTAAATGTTTTTGAATTTTCTTGGAGTTTGCACATGAATCATTTGTTAATTGTTGTCTCCAGGATTAGCTCTTATATATATATACTGAGTCCTCTGTTTCCATATTTTTATACACTATTTTGTGGCAAGATGCCCCTAATGGTGGATTGGGGCTATATTTCTCCATTAGATGCATAGATCTAGTGCCGGTGCTGTAGCAACTACTGCTGGATGCATGAATGATGCCTAGATAGATAATATGATGTTGTTAGCCCCAGTTTTTGGATTTTCAGCTTACCCAACTCTTAGGTCTATGTATGATGCTGTAATCTGAGGTTTACAAGTGCCCTGAAAAATGGGTAATAGTTTCTTAATATGACACTTATAACACCAATATTAGAGTGAGAAAGAGACTAGATGTGCCAAAAGTAGCAATACAAGAAGTCAAATAAGCTCTTTTGTATCTGATCTGAAGGGTTACTTGGTCAGAATGATAGAGTAAATTGTAGAAAGCAGCTCTGTCAACGGTTGAACTACACAGGTTACCCTTCTATTCATATTTCTTTGGTGGAACCTGAACTCAATTGATCATTTATTGCATGCATTTTTACTACTCCTAAGTAGTCTTCTATCTTTGCTATTTCTGTTCAATTGTTGTCTGTCTGTGAGTCTTAGTTTTATTGTTTATGTTAGTTAATCTTCCTTCTGTTTCCATCAGAGACTTACTTTACAGTTGGTTGTTATTTCTGTCCAGTTTCTGGCGTGCAAAGCCTTTCTTCCAGTGTGCAAAGTACTCCAGAAAAAAATGGCCATTCAGATGATGCTTCAAGAAGTTCAGAACTCCTTCAGGAGTTCCTGAAGTCTGGTCCAAAGAAGGAACTTCTCCGAACGTGCTTTGATAAGGACAAAAAGAACATTTCATCAAAAAGCAGGATGACTGAAACTAAGTCAACTGGTAAGATAATTAAGAAACAAGACTCAAAAAAAGTTTCTAGTCCCAGCCATCAGCCCTCTAGGAAGCAACATCGGAAGGGTGAAAACCCCACGCGACTCTTACCTACTCCTGACCAGTCTTCTGATTTTGGACATTCAAACTCTTGGATCTGTAAAAATGCTGCTTGTAGGGCGGTTCTATCTATAGATGATACATTTTGTAGAAGGTGCTCTTGCTGTATTTGTCACCTTTTTGATGATAACAAGGATCCTAGTCTTTGGTTGGTATGCACATCTGAATCTACTCAAGGGGACTCCTGTGGGCTGTCTTGCCATATCGAGTGTGCCCTTCAACATGAAAAAGTGGGAGTTATTGATCATGGGCAACTGATGCAGCTAGATGGTGGTTATTGTTGTGCATCCTGTGGTAAAGTTACAGGGATACTTGGGTATGTAATTTTCATTACTTGTTGAGCTATGGATGAGATATGTCCTCCCTCCTACCACATTTTTGTTGTTGTTGATATAATGAGGTTTTGGTGAATCATTTATGATTTCTGTGTTTCAACAGCAAAATACTTCTTGACTTGCATTCTGAATATACTATTGAATAACCTTTTTTTATCAAAAAAATAATATACTATTGAATAAAAGAATTTTAAAAAAAATTGCCTGTTTCCTGCCTCTTCTCTGTCCATCACTCACTAACTTGACATGCTTGCAGCAATAAAGCAAACGTGCAACTACTGCAGTTTTTGCTACCCTTGATGTGTCTTTTTTAAGAGAATTGAATTCCATTATGGCCTTGTTCAGTTCCTTTGATTTTTATCGTGAAACAAAAGATATGTATAATATATTCAAACCATTTGCAGCTTTTATGTTGGTAAGTAAATTTCCAGCCCTATGTTGATGACCTTGATGGTTCATGTTTAATAATGGCAGATGCTGGAAAAAGCAATTAAATATAGCCAAGGATGCCCGACGTGTAGATGTACTCTGTTATAGGATATATTTGAGCTACAGGCTCCTGGATGGGACTTTGAAATTTAAAGAATTGCATCAAATGGTACAAGAGGCGAAGGCTAAACTGGAGACAGAAGTTGGTCCGGTTAATGGGGTTTCTGCTAAGATGGCACGAGGCATTGTCAGCAGACTCCCTATTGCCAGTGACGTGCAGAAACTCTGCTCTCTTGCTATTGAGAAAGCTGATGGCTGGCTGGCCACTGTTCCCAATGTAAATCCAGATTCCAGAGGTTGGAACTAATGCTTTAGTTTTTTTTTTTTGTTGCTTTTCAAGCCAGTCTCAATTAATTTGGTACATTATGACATTTTCTAACTCACAGAGGGTTCACTTCCTGCTGCTTGCAAGTTTGTTTTTGAAGAGGTAACAGCTTCCTCAGTCAAAATCATTTTGATTGAAATGTCAAATGTATCTTCTGAGGATATTAAGGGATACAAGCTCTGGTATTACAAGAGTAGGGAGGAACCGCACACAAAAGATCCTGTTTCTGTGTTTCCCAAATCTCAGAGGAGGATTTTGATATCCAACCTTCAGCCTTGCACAGAATATACTTTTCGGATTATATCTTATACTGATACGGGTGACCTGGGTCATTCTGAGGCTAAGTGTTTCACCAAGAGCATCGAGATAATTCAAAACAATCCCTCTTCGTCTGTTGCTATGAACCGCAAAAAAGAGAACCTTCAGAGTGGAGGCAATTCTTCTGGCTCCAAGATGGAGCCCAATCCCACAATGGAAGACTCTGGATTTAAGGTTCGAGACCTTGGGAAAATTTTGCGTCTTGCTTGGGCTCAAGAACAAGGTTACTTTGAGGAGTTATGCTGTGCTGATATGAAAAATTGCTGTGGACAAAGTGAAATGGTCAAGCCTAAAATTCCAGAAGAGCAGTTGCCTTCAATTTCACGATGCCTTGATTTAAATGTTGTTTCAGTGCCTGATTTAAATGAAGAACTAACACCACCTTTTGAGTCTTCCAGGGATGAAGACAATGGTTGCACTTTACTGCAGGCTGTTGAGGCAGATGATGATGCTGCTTCTCTTGATCTAGAGAAAAATGGTTTAGCAAGATCACATGGGAGTGGTGACTCTCAAACCTGGAACCATGGGCCTGCAGGAGAAGTGCCAGCTGTTGACTCTCGCGTAGATGTGTGTAGGAAAAGAATAGCAAGCACAAATGAAGAGACACATGATTGTGACAGCACTTTGATAAATGGTTCTCCTTTACGCATAACTGATGGTTCATTCTCCTTGGATGAGAACTTTGAGTATTGTGTGAAAGTAATTCGCTGGCTAGAATGTGAGGGTCACATCAAACAGGAATTTAGGTTGAAATTGCTAACATGGTTTAGTTTGAGGTCGACAGAGCAAGAACGCAGGGTGGTTAATACCTTCATTCAAACTCTTATCGATGATCCAAGTAGTTTGGCAGGGCAACTGGTTGACTCTTTTTCTGATATTATATCCAACAAGAGGCCAAGAAATGGATTCTGTAGTAAGGCTGTGGCATCAAATTAAGGGTGTGGAATCATGTTATACAAGTTTGCTATTAGCTTCAAGCTTACCATTACCATTTTATGTGTCGAAAAATCACCCTCTGATTGTTTTTGCCTTCCTTGTACAGGCATTTTTTATTAATCACCTTTGAAGTGATTCATTTTTATTGCAGACAAGTTTTGTCTTGCTAAAAGGATTTGCATTGATGATCGCAGAAACAGTAACTCATTTTTCTTGGGAGGGAGGATCTTTGGACGTGAAGTTTCAGGATGTAGAAGGCATATTGCTATTTCCTAAATTACTGCAATTATTTTCAGTTATGAATTTAATCATGAAAGATATTAGTATTGAAACTTTCTTCTTATAAGCTTTATTTGAAGAGGATACATGATATGATCGCTGATTTCATTTATACTTATCATTCTTTTGTTGTCTTTGTTTTCCTACTCCCTGGTGAGCAGGCAAATGAAAATGCTTGCTTTAACCAATTGTGGGTAGAGTAATGCTACTTCAACTGCAGTTTACTTGGATTTTTAGATGAGCCTTTATAACCTAACTACGGATGCAACCTTTGTTTATTCACTTGATTACTCTTAAAGGGTATTGAAGATTTCAAGGCAGTCGGCTGAATAAGTTAACTGCTAGTAAATTAGATAACAAATGTATGGGGTTGCGTCATGCATCAGACTCTGCATGCCAGGGCTTAACATCAACTGTCCAAGTTGTCATTAGCTTATAGGGTGTCTATCCTATAACAAGTTCTTGGATTTCCATTGTATATGCAGTGTTGGCCTCTCGGAGCTCCTGTATGTGAGCCCCACAAGTATGGCAACAGTGGTAGGCCACCATTGAATGAAGTATGAACTATTATCAACCTCCATCTTATTTAAGATTTTTTCTTTAATTAGAGTTGTTTTAAAAATTGACCTAAAAAAAAATGTCCAGCCTGAGTTTTCTAAATATTCTCGCTGCTGACCCACGGGTTCAGTCCTTTCAAAAGAAAGACCAAGGGAAGGCAGTGATCGGCCACTGCTGCGACTGAAGGTGACGACTAGCTATCTTGGATAGGAAAGAAAGACAGTTCCATGAGTGGGGTTGAAAGAGTCTTGATGGAGGAGTCAGGAAAAGGACTTCCATTTAAACGCATTCCAAGAGATTCTATAGAATAGCGAAGGAAACCCTCGTAGCCACTTCTCTTTCCCCGTACTTGGAAGGGCAGGACCCACACGTTCCAAATGAATATCTCACTCTTGTAACTCTTGCTACATATAAGTGTAGGGAAAAGGGGGTTATTTTATTCAAAGGTTGGAACAATGGTAGTGGCTCAAGACTCATAAGACTTTTATTTTTTTATTATTATTATATTATTTTTTCAGTATTGTGGTCAGGTATCCAAGTTAACTTGCGCATATCTTCACAAATTCATTTCCTCACTCCAATCAAAGGTAAGTCAGTCACGTTGGGAGTAAGAATTCACAAGGATATTTCATATGATCTAATTCCCAAAAATCAGCATAAATAATATTTAAACTCGTGTCTGTGTGCCTACAATTAAATTTGGGTTAGTTATTATTTTAGGAAAAACGACCAACAATTAAATTTTAGCATTGAGTATACTGAAATATTTGTTATCTTTTCAAAAGAGCGGACGCATTGATTTTCAGTTATATTTTCTCACCCTTCAAATCATTATTATTATTATTATTATTATTGGTACAATACCCTTCAAATTATAAATCATATATGTAGCAAAGAAAAATAATTAAAAAGCAATTTCTTTATGGGGTATAACTATAAGTGACAGATAAGTTGACTGTTATCATTATTATTATTGACTGATATTAGGTGTCTATCAATTTGTGTTTCTCATTTTTGGTTAAGATAAAAATAAATTTTGAAGACAAATAAAGGAGAGTAAAAAATATTTATAATTCAATCTATTTATATTATCTTTAAATATTTATTATGTAAATGATTAATAAGATGTATTTATTATTATTATTCATCATAATCACATTAAAAAGTAAACAATAGGAATATAAAATATAATTGAAATAATCTTTACAATTTTTCTAAAAACTTAGCATTCACCCCCGTTACGTATAACATGCATCTGTCCCAGGCCTCTTTCTTATTGTTTCGATAAAGTGGTCTGGCCTCATCGTTGCGCCTTGATGGTTAAGTGCACTATTTGGTATGTCAGATTCTGTTTTGTGGTAGGGTCCTGTTTTGAATGCTAATTTGTACGTGACAAGTGAGACTGTATATCAGGTGGATCATGTATAGAGTATGTTTGCGGAAGTCATGTTAGTCAGGTGATATAGTGTATGTTTGGATTGTAGTTAGGATTTTTAAAAGTAAGTTAGGATGCCTCGAACGTAGTGCAATATTGTTTGGGTTATTTTTTTTTCAGCTGGCTCAATATACTTTTTTTTCCAAAAAGTTAGACCAAAGAACATTTTTTTACTTTTTGTGAGTTAGCTAAAAATAATTTTTTCAAACTCACTTTTGAAACAAAAGTTCCCAAACATAAATTAGTTACTGCAAACTCACTTTCAACCAAACTTAAGTTTGCAAATACACTTTCAACTAAACTTAAGTTTACCAACTGCAATCCAAACACACACATAATGGTAAGGATTATATAAATGCAAGATGTTTTCCGTGGCCTAATGGCTCATGTTTTTGGTTAAGGATGATAGCAGATCATGGATTGGAGAAATTTGATGATTTCCATATTGGAGCACTCTCATGGATTGGAGAAATTTGATGATTTCCATATTGGAGCACTATCACTATTTTCTCACTTGTACACTTACAATGAGCACACACAAAACACAGAATACAGAGAAGAGAAATTTAAGAAAATTTTAATCATTGAATAATACTTTTTTTTTATTTTTATTCACTTATTTATAGGATAGGTACACAAGCTAACTAACTCAAAATCAACTTTTTGTTATTGACTAATTCCTAACTAACTTTTTGTTTTAACTAATAACTACCACTAATCTAAATTATTCTCAATACACTCCTTTAATTCAAATTCATACAAGATACAATAACCAATTTCTTTTTAAGGAATTCAAACCTATCATTCTTCAATGGTTTGGTTAACAGATCAACTACTTGTTCTTCTGTCTTACAATAGACCAGCTCTAACTTCCCTTTGTTCACTTGCTCTCTTAAGTAATGAAATATGGTCTCTATATGCTTGCTCCTTCCATGTGCTACTGGATTTTTGACCAAGTTAATTGCTGAAATATTATCAACACCAAGTAACACTGGTCCTTCCACTCCCAAATGCATATGCTCGAGTAAGGTTTGGAGCCACTGACTTAGCATGCACCAGAGAGGCAAAGCAATGTATTCTGCCTCACAAGAAGACAAAGCTACAACCGATTGCTTCTTTGAACACCATGAGAAAGCAGTGTTGCATAGCTGAAAAACATAGCCACTTGTACTTTTTTGATCCTTCTTGTCACCACACCAATCCGAGTATGTGAAACCAACAATGTTTCCCTTGCTTTGATTTCTGTTATTAGTGAATAACAATCCAAAGTCAAGAGTCCCTTTCACATACCTCAGAATTCTCTTGGCTGCACACATGTGAGAGACCTTTGGATTTTCCATAAATCTACTCACCAAGCCCACTGCATAGGAGATATCTGGCCTGCTATTACATAGGTACCTCAAGCGTCCTACAATTTGTTTAAACAAAGTAGGATTTACTGCATCTTCATTGCCGTCTTTCATTAAATGAACTCCATATTCTGCTGGAGTTCTAGCAGGATTACAATTTTGCATATTGAACCTCTTCAACACATCACTTGCATACTTTTTCTGATGAAGGAGCAGTCCTTTGCCAGTGTGCATAAATTCCAAACCTAGAAAATAGGAAAGTGCTCCCAAATCTGTCATTTCAAACTCTTCTTTCATCTGCTATTTGAATTCAGCAAGTTCATGTTCCTTTTCTCCTGTAATCAACAAATCATCCACATATAAGCATACCACCAAGGTTGTTTCACCCCTTCTTTTCTTCACAAAGATGTCATACTCATTGGTACACTTCTCAAAGCTTTTTTCGTGTAGGAATGAATCAATCTTCCTATTTCATGCTTGAGGTGTCTGCTTCAATCCATAGAGTGCCTTTCTCAGTTTGTACACCTTCTCTCATGATTCTGCACTTCAAAGCCTGGTGGTTGTAGCACATAAACCTCTTCTTCAAGTGGTCCATTCAAGAATGCTCACATCAAACTGGTATATAAGCCAGCCTTTGTAGCTTGCAATGGCTACTACTAATTTGATAGTTTCAACCCTTGCAACTGGTGAAAATACTTCCTGATAATCCAGCCCAACTCTCTGCATAAACCCCAAGTCTGGCCTTATACCTTGAAATTGATCCATCTGGATTCACCTTTATCTTATAGATCCATTTCACAGGTATAGCCTTCTTTTGTGGAGGTAGTGACACCAAGTCCCATGTTTTGTTTCTTCAATAGAATTCAGCTCTTCCTTATTACAATAATCCACTTCTAGTTCTTCTGACTTGCTCAAAGTTAATTGGTTCTGCATCCACAAAAAGAGCCATGTGGACCAGATCTCCTTCATTTGTTACTGTACTATCTGGAAACACTTCATAGTCTATCAATCTCCTTGGTGGCACTTTGTTTCTCTGCATTCTCTGATTCATATGTGGACTGTCAACTGCATGCTCCTCATGTTCAGTCATAGCAGAACTTGAATCCTCCTCAAGGTTGACAGAAACTTTTGAGCATTGCACTCTGTTATATTCCACTTCCACCCTTTAAATTCATCAATTATCACATCTCTACTATATACAATCCTTTTTGTTGTTGGATTGTACAGCTTATAGGCACCTGTTAGATGATAACCAAGTAGAATAACCTGCTCACTTCTGTCATCCAGTTTCCTTCCTTTCTCCTTTGGAATATGCTGAAAACATAGTGAACCAAATACTCTCAAGTGGCCCACATTTGGTCTTCTTCCAGACCATATTTTCTCAGGAGTTATCAACTTCAGTTTCTTTGTTGGACTCCTATTCAACACATATACAACTGTGTTTACAGTTTTTCCCCAAAAACAATTAGGAAGAGAATTACCTTTCAGCATGCTCCTCACCATATTCATCATTGTTCTGTTTCTCCTCTCAGCTACACCATTGTACTGAGGTGTATATGGAGCTGTCACCTCATGAAGAATGCCATTGTTTTCACAGAATTACTGAAATTCTTTGGAGTTGTATTCTCCACCACCATCTGACCTGAGCACCTTTATCTCTTTGTCACACTGTTTCTCCACTATTACTTTGAATTTTCTGAACACATTCAACACCTCATTCTTCCTTTTGATCAGATAAACCCATATTTTTCTACTATGATCATCCATAAATGAGACAAAATAATTATTGCCTCTAAGTGTTGCAGTTTGCACAGGGCCACACACATCCGAATATACCAATTCTAATAAATCAGTAGTCTTTGATGGAACTTCTGATTTAAAAGAATTCCTAGGCTGTTTTGCTTGAACACAGCCTTGGCAAACCTTATGTGGTTGTTGAATTTGAGGTAGGCCATACACAATTTTCTTCCTGCTCATTTCTTGAAGACTTCTCCAATTCAAATGTCCATATCTCATGTGCCACAATCAGCTCTCATCTGTCATAGCAGCTGCCAAACACTTATATTGACAGGTTTGGATGTTAATCTTAAATGTCCTATTCTTAGACAAAGACACTTTCAAGATTAACTTCCCTTTTTTGTCAAACAACATCAAATTTCCCTGCTCTAACTTCATTGAATAACCCTTCTCAAGCAATTGGCTTAGACTTAAAAGATTGGTCTTCATGCTTGGAACATAAAGAACATCATTTATAAAAGTCTGCTTACCATTTTTTCTTGAATCAGAATCTTGCCAATGCCTCTTGTTGTAGCCACACTGTTGTCTGCAAACTTTACTTTGCTTTGAACCCTTTCATCCAAGTCAGCAAACCAATCTCTTCTCCCAGTCATATGATTTGAACAGCTTGAGTCAAGATACCAGAGATTTGTACTTGACTCATCACATGGTGTTGTGACCATAAGGAGAACTTCATCTGCATTGTCCTCATCTTGAGCAAATCCAGCTTCTTCATCAGCATTAGTGGGGTCCTTTTTGTGCTAGCACTCATCTGCAAAGTGGTCATAGCGGCTGTACACATAGCACTTCACTTTGCTTTTATCAAACTTCCTTCCTTTACCTCTTCCATTGTATGCTCCTCTCCTTGAGCTGCTCCCTCCATGATTCTGATAAGAGTTTTGTGGTTCTTGATCAGAATCTTGGAGTCTTTTGTCTCCTCTACCTCTTCCTCTTCCTCTGGACTTGCCTCTGCCACGACCCATTTTATTCCTCCAACCACTACTCTCTCCCTTCTTGAATTCTTGAGCTTGAAGTGCTTGTTCTACAACAGCCTTCCCAACACTTCTTTAGTCAATTTCAGCTCATGAGCCTCTAAAGAACCTTGAAGCTCCTCAATCTTCATCTTTTCTATATCTTTAGATTCCTCGATTGCAACAACAATATGATCAAACTTAGAGGTGAGGGTTCTTAACACTTTCTCCACCATCTGCTGATTTGTAACGGATTCTTCACAAGTCTTCATTGAATTCATTATCAATTGCAAAAGTAATATGCAGTGGATTCTTGCTCATTCATGGACAGTAGCTCGTACTGTCTTCTGAGAGACTGCAACCGTACCTTCTTGGTCTTCTCAGCACCCTCATATGCTTTTTGTAGGGTGTCCCAAGCCTCCTTAGCCGTTTTTGCTTTGGAGATCTTCTCAAAGTTGGCAAGATCCACACATTGGTGAAACAAACATCGAGCCTTATAATCTTTCTTCTTGGCTGCACTATCATCTTTCTCTGAAATTCCATCTTTTACAATCTCCAGAATTTCTTGAAAGCCAAGACTAGCTTCCATCCTTATGAACCAATAGTCATAATTCTTGCCATCAAGGATTGGCAAGTTAGAAATAATACTTCCATTTCCATTTGATGATGAAGTCATGATCGCAGCACATGTACAACAACGCACACAGAGGGCCTGATTTTCTGCTCTGATACCAATTTCTATTGGAGCACTCTCACTGTTTTCTCACTAATACACTCATAATGAGCACACACAGAACACATAATAAAGAGAAGAGGAATTTAAGAGAATTTTAATCACTGAATAATACTTTTTCTGATTTTCATTCACTTATTTATAGGATAGGTACATAAGCTAACTAACTTAAAACCAACTTTCTGTTATTGACTAATTCCTAACTAACTTTCTGTTTTAGCTAATAACTACAACTAATCTGAATTATTCTTAATATCCCATACATAACAGGCGACAACTTGTTATGAAAAGTAACATGTCCTAAGTCTTTGTTTTAACCAACAGATAGCCAACACATGGTTTATCAATGGAAAACTTCTTGTTGTTTTATGACTTAATTCTGTGGATCCAAAGTAATTTCAATTTCATTTTGTCCTTGTTTCTGATATCCGCAGCTAGCACTTCTTCCGTATCAACTGGAACAACTGAGGATGATATGTTGAAAGGCTCTTGTCTAAGATTATTGATCCAAACATTGGAACAGATATTGTTTCATGTTTCTTTATTTATTTTTTAATTTATTGAAATATATTTTGCTTTCAATTCGGTTTCAATGGCCGCCACCTATAATAAATCAATCAAGGCAATCAAACTGAAGGTACACGATTCAGATGAAGAACTCTTTCAGCACCCTGCGAAAGTGAAACAGAATGGTCACTCTGCTAAGAGTGTGGTATATTTGAGAGATAATTTTTTTTAAAAAAAATAAATCTATACATGTTGTTGGGAATTTAAATGTTAGTGCAATGTAATATAAGTAGAGTCTCATGAATAAATAATACAAAGTCTTCATAAAATGAATGGAGCATAAATTTAATACTTTAATGTTTTGACTCGATAAGTAATAAAAAACAGTGACACGTATGACGTATCTCTTGAAAAAAAAAAACCTGATAAGTGGGCCTAGGTGATGAGCGGCATTAATTGACGAGTGGTTGACAGCTCCATTGAAATAAATCTCCCGACATTTGGGCTTCTCATATCTTAACACATGTTGTATTTGCAATATTATTGGGGTTTTGACCCATCTGTCTTGAGTGGCAAAAATATTTAGTAATTTTTTTTTGAAATTATTTATTTAAATGTCATTTTTTTATCATATTGAAATTTTTTAAAATTGTCTGTGTCACGTAGGATACGTCAATACGCATAGCGTATCCAACGTGGATACACTAGAATGCTTGACGTATCCTACGTGGATACGCCAAGTGTTCTGGCGTATCCATGTAGGATACGCCAAGCATTCTGGCGTATCCACGTTGGATGCGTCAAGTGTTCTGACGTATCCAATGCTTGGCGTATCCACGTTGAATACGCCACGCGTATTGGCATATCCTATATTAACCTCTATAACTCCTTCTCTCATCTCCCTCCCATGACAACTTCCTTTATTTCTCAAATTTTCACATTCTTTCTAGATTTTCACATTCTCTAAACTCTCTCTCGAACTCTCATGTGGCTGTAACTTGTGAGAGAATCATATTTGTAAATATTTATATCATTAGATTATTATTATTGTTATATTTATTGCTGAATATTTTAATTGTTATAATTATTGTTTATGTTTTTGAGTTATTATATTTATTATGTTTTGTATATTTATTTTATTTTTAGAATTATTATTTATGTTTTTGAGTTTTTATATTAATTGTGTATTGTATATTTGTTTTATTGTTAGAATTATTGTTTATATTTTTTAGTTTCTATATTAATTATGTATTGTATATTTGTTTTATTGTTAGAATAATTGAGTATTATTATTTATTAGTATTATTATCGATTATTATTATTATTATTATTATTATTACTTGATTATGACATAATTTAATACCTATTGTATTGTAATGAATGACTATCTATGTGTAACTGAAGATTTTCAGTGTGTAATTTAATAATCTACGTGATTATTTTCGATTAATATCATTTTGATATTGTGCTTTTATCGGTGTCTATTAATTTATGCTCGATATACTCATGTTTAATATGTATATTCGATTTTATAGTATGTTTTATTATTTGAAGACTTACCTAATGTTCTTGTCTGTTACCTGATTACAGCGTGAGACATGACATTTCACTTGCACCCAGGCCCAAAGGACCCGTCAGTATTGGAGTTGCAGGAGTTTCATGTTTCACAACATATATGGCAAGAAAGATCAAATCGTCATCTGCGTGTCAGATGTGCCCATAAATTCAGACATATGGACCCAAATGAGGGGATACTGGCATATTTAGAACTGTCTGGTTTCATGGGAGTTGCCCATATGGGATATTGCACCATCGATCACTCCCTCATTATGGCATTAGTTGAGAGATGGCGCCCCGAGACACACACATTTCATATGTCTCTTTGGAGAGTGTTTCATCACATTGGAGGAGTATTATCTTGGTGATGTAGTTGCGGCCGTACATATAAGATATTGCACCATCGATCACTCTCGAGTCACTCATTCGGTGGATGTATTGGTCGTGAAGAGATGGCGCTTACCAAGACATTACGTGACATGTCCATATATACTTCGGTTGATCGGAGATTGCTATTTTCTAACCATCGGTAGACACGTTGATGTTCCTTCCTCTGTTGGAGGACTTTAGGTATTATCTCGGGACTTCCCGCAATCTTGACGGTGATGTAGTTACGGCGGCACGAGATTAGAGGTGCTTGCATCCTATTGCGAGATTGGATGCGATTTTCACCCCTTGTCGACCTTGTGGATACGGATCGATCATGTCCTTATGGTGCCTACGTTGTCATATCCCCTATCACCTTTGGTGGATGTATTGATATGTCGTGTTATAATACTTGTGTTGACGGAGCACATTGGCATAACATAAGGTGTGGTGAAAGACGACTTACCCAGGTTCTTTAATCGATGAAGAGTGATGAGGTCGATTACGTGATGTAGTGTGCACGGGCGTATATACTTCGGTTGATCGGGGGATTACTATTTCCTAACCATTCTGGTAGACACGTGCACATGATATTCCTTCCTCTGTTTGAGGACTTTACCGCTACTGGGAGATACAACTAGGGATATGCAGTCTTGACCTATTTGATCGTAAATGCAATTTAATCAAATTAAGTGAAAGTTAGCAAAAAGGGGGTTTGACTGATTTAAGATCGCACTTAACAAAATTAAAGGAAGAAATGGAGGTGTTTGCATCCAAGATTGGGTGGATTCAATCGACCCTTCATAGAACATGAAGCGCAATTGGCATTTGATCTAACGAGATTTTCACCCCTTGTCCCTACATCGTCTAGGATTCAATTAATAAGTGATAAATGTCCCGCAATCGCACCATTCATGAAGATCTACGTTAATTGTTGAATTCAATTAACTTGGTCCCCTAACGTCTTCAATTTCGTAATTAATTTTTGGTGAGTTTCTCAAACAATCTATCATTTATGTGATTAGTTTATATATCTTCTAAGTTTCATCACAAATCATCTTAAACCAAGATCTTGACATATATCACCATTCATGCATTCAAGATCAAGAAGAAGAAGAAAGAAGAAGGAATAAACAAATCAAGGTGTAACCAAGGTCTCAAGAATCCAAACCCCAATCTCTTCAAGAGTTCTAAATTGACGAAAGTAGCTTAGCCCTCCATTACCCGCATCAAAATATCTTGATATGAAGAAATAAGAAGATGAGAGAAAATGAAGAGAATACATGTTGTTCATGGTAAATGGTCTTTTATAGAAGTCTAAGGTGTTTACATTAATTTAAATAAGTTAAGTGGTGGTGAGTGGGTTAGTTAATTGTCTTGTGGGTTGGTTTAGTGGATTGGTTTAGCTTTCTAATTCTTTATACAATTGTAATTACATGAATGGGTGATAATGGATTAGTGGATGGATTAGTGGATGAGTGGGTGGAGTAGTTAAGTGGTTGGATTAGTGTATGAGTGGATGAAGATTAGTGGATGAGTGGATGAGTGGATTAGTGGATGGATGAGTGGGTGGTTGAGGACGAAAATTTCGTGTCGACTTGGAAGCCAAAGACGACATTACTTCAGAACCATGAAAAGTGTTCTTCATGAAAGTTGTAGATCTTTTTCTATAAAATGGATAGCTGGTTCGTCCAATTTGGCTTCCTTAAGCCCAAGATATGTCCCAAATACCGTAGGTTGCTCAAACCCAACTTCAGCACCTCTGTTCCGACTTGCAAGCTCAAAATGATAGACTTCTTTTTCTCAAAATGTGTTCTTCATGAAAGTTGTTTATTTGGATCTTGAATATCCAATACCAAAGACTCACACCAACTTAATCTTGAGTATGCATTTTAATTACATTGGATTCTACTGACGACATTCTGACTTCCATGTAAACTTAGGTCCCTTAGATCTGAATCGACTTCGAGCTCTTCATCAAAGTTGTACACTTCCTCTTAGCTTTCCTACAGGTAAAATTCATGTTCATCAGATATTAGGAACTCAAGTTATGGGAAACAGTGTCAAATCTCAATAATCGGAGGGAACGTTGTGTTATTGGTTGGCCAATTAAGAATTGGAAGTTAAATGACTAAACATAAGGGTTTCTTAATGAATAAAATATGTGATTATCAGGTTCCACTTATCTTTTTCCACTCGATTGTTGACACACGACAGGGTACGACCAACCAATACCACAGAGACCACACCAACTTGACGAGTAGCACTCAATTACATTGGCTGGACGACACGACGAGGATTGGCGAGCCACACACTTTGCACACATAGCCATCTAGGACAGTCGGAGGGAACGGTGTGATTTTGGCCCGTACGGATGGATTACCAGGCATTTGATTTCCCGAACTGGTGCATCCATTGGGTTTGTGGTAAGTTTTTTACTAATATGTTCTGCTATTTGTTTTGTGCATTTTGTATTTTGTATTGATAATGATGTGTTATATATATATCTTAGGCTGACATTACAGAGAACGTCCATGCGTCGGCCAGGAACCCTAGTTCATGATTTAGTATGGCTAGCCTTCAACAGTCCATGGAGGACATCTTATCTTCAGTGAGGGAGTATGGTCGCATCATATTGGATCACCTTCGTCCAACTCCTCCTGCAAATGAGATCCCGAACCATCCGAGCAGTCCGATGAGCAGAGGTCACGCCGTAGATGGAGAGGGTTAGCGAGTACTCGATCACGACTACGACTTCCATATGACTCCGATTCTTCTGTTGTGCCTAGTACTTAGCCACCACCCACTTCTACTGCTACTTACCCACCATCTCAGCCACCACATCCATTGTACCCGCCATATCCAGGTTATGCACCATTTATAGCATACCCATCACCTACTTACCCTTACCCACCATATCCTTATACCTTTACCTTTACACCGTCATTTTCATATCCACCGTATATGGGTTACCCACCATATCCTCACCCATCACAGCCAGGACCTTCTTCTGATCCCCATCACAGACCACCACATTCTGACCCTGGCCCTTCTCATTGATGTATATGTATCACATTTTATTACATTTGCTTAATTTGAGATGACTGTATGTATATATATCAGATTTCTCCGTTATGCTTATGTATCTTATACGTGTTTTGTTGATATGGAATTCAATATATATAAATATGTTTCATTATACAGAATGAAGTATTTTTGGAAACGTTTAATTTTTAGGAAAAATTCTGTCAATTTTTTTTATAGAATTAGAATGTTTAAACTATTAAAGTTAATTGATTTTGTCAGGCTTGCTTGGCTAGTATCTAGCCCATCAATTTAAAGTGTAAAACTTGATTACAATACATTAAGGGTGCTCACCGCTAAATTTGGTTAAGTTTAACTTCATAATTTCATAAATTCAATTTTCTAAACCTGGGCTCGCCTTAGATTTAATTTAGTAAAAAAATTTAACTTAAGTATACTAAACATGATTTGGGGGTTAAACAACTTATTTTTCACGTCAATAGAACTCACACGACCGTGTGAAAACACGACACAGTCGCTTGATCATAAAATCACGTATCTGGATGAGACACGACCGTGTGATCAAGAGACACTGCCGTGTCTCAAAATCATAAGCTTTACTTGAGTTACTATGTCAAAACGGGTCAGCCCAACCCATTTGGGGTCGGACCATTTTCGAGTCAGCCCATTCGGGTCATGTAAATTTCAGACTGACATTTTCCTAACTCAGCCCAGTCCATTTAGCCTTACGTAATGTTAAAAAAGCAGGCTAGTCAGACCCTTTCGGACTCAGCTCATTCGGACCATATAAGTTTTAGACTGACATTTTACTAACCCAGCTCATCCATTTTGTCGAGTTATTCAGACCGATCCATCGGACTTGGCCCATTTTGACACAATAAGTCACGTGTGTTGGATACGCCAATACACGACAGTATCAACATTAATATCTGCCGAACGTTTAAGCGATCCATGTAAAACAACAAGTCGACGTATCCGCGTAGGATCACGTCAGCGTTCTACTGATATCCATGTTGAATATGCCACGCGTATTGGCGTATCCTAAGTAACACAGACAATCTTAAAAAATTTCAGCATGGCAAAAAGAATAACATTTAGATAAATAATTTTAAAAAAAATAACAATTTGATAAATATTTTTACCACTAAAAACAAATTGATAAAAAAACACCCAATATTATTTTTATTTCACTAACATCAGTATACGTGAGGATGATGATTGGAACAACCCTATACGAGTACTGGTGGAACTGGTTGTCATTTGTCACAAAAGCAAATATTATGGCTATAATAACTTATGGGTTTTGTTAAAAGTATTTTAAGAATATTTATTAAAAAATTAAAATAAGATTTTTTTTTATGAAAAGTAAAAATTTTAATATATTAAAAATTAAAAAAATATTATTTATACAAAAAATTTTATTTTAAATTTTTTAACAAGTAATCTTAAGATATTTAATAAAAAAATCATAATTTATAAGTTGTAACTTCTCATATACTGCTCCATTAGAAAGGCATAAAGCATAAAAATAAAATATGTAAAAAATTAAGCAGTTATAGGAAGTGAAAAATAAAGTATATATATCAGTAACATAGAGAAAGCTGGAACCTTTGCACATTAGGCCACTTCTTTTTGAAAAAAGATGATTTTATATTTTTTTAGTAATGTAGATATTATATAAAAGTATATAATTGAGAAAGAAAAAAAAAAAAAAATAAATATAATAAATAACATTAAATAAGATATGAAAAGAAATATATACTTTACTTATGATAAAAATATTGATTCCGTATTGACTTGAAAAGTCACTGAAAACCTTTGCGTGGAAGTTGAAACATGTGCTAATAAGGTATTTACCCTTTGTTTGTTTCAAGAGAAAATGGAAAGAGAGAAAATGAGAGGAGAGAAAATGATAAGAATATTCCATTTTCTCCTGTTTGGCAGTGGAAAGAAAATAGAGAAGAGAGAAAATATGATGGTGGGACCCACGTTTTTAATTTTCTCTCCTTAGATGCGCAGAAAAGACGAGAATGTGATAATTTAGTGAAATGACCATTTTACACCTACCCAAACCCCTTCTTCTTCTTAAAATCTTAAAAAAGCGCGGGTTCTGGCGTGGGGTGGGGTAGGGAAGTATGGGTGGGGGTTAATATTTAAATAAATAATTTTTAAAAAAATAACAATTTAATAAATATTTTTACCGCTAAAAACAAATTGGTAAAAAACACCCAATATTATTTTTATTTCACTAACATCAGTATACGTGAGGATGATGATTGGAACAACCCTATACGAGTACTGGTGGAACTGGTTGTCATTTGTCAAGAAAAACAAAAGCAAATATTATGGCTATAATTTAACTTATGGGTTTTTTTTTGATTTATTTGAAGTTTTTTAAGAATATTTATTAAAAAATTAAAATAAGATTTTTTTATGAAAAAGTAAAATTTTTTAATATATTAAAAATTAAAAAAATTTTGAATTCTTTTGTTATTTATAGCTTATCAAATGTTTTATTTTTTAAATTTTTTTAACAAGTAATCTTAAGATATTTATTTTAAAAAATCATAATTTATAAGTTGTAACATATTTTCATATACTGCTCCATTAGAAAGGCATAAAGCATAAAAAAATAAAATATGTGAAAAAAATTAAGCAGTTATAGGAAGTCAAAAAAATAAAGTAAAACAAATAACAAAAATTTATATATCAGTAAAAGAGAGAAAGCTGGAACCTCAACCAAATTGCACTTTAGGCCACTTCTTTTTAATAGGAGAAAAGATGATTTTTATTTTCTTTTTTAGAAATGTAAATATCCATGGCCCACCTATATATAGTTTTTTGCACATTAAAATATATAATTGTTAGAAAGAGTAAAAGCAAAAAAATAAATATAATAAATAATATTAGATAAAATATAGCAAAAAAAAAATATAAATTATTTATGATAAAAATATTGATTCCGTATTACTTGAAAAGTCACTGGAAACCTTTGCGTGGAAGTTGAAATATGTGCTAATAAGGTATTTAAAGAGACTGGTTGACGAGATTGGATAGTAGTGGTGACGGAAAGTCTATACCAAACACATTGAATGCCTGTGATATCCAAACAAATTGTTGCTTTTTGGGAAGAAAAATTGCACCTTGACTGGTCATCCGTGTCATACTCAATTTAATTGCACATTTAACAGGATGAATGGACAGGGGAGCAGAAGTTGCACTACGCTGATGTTGTGCAAGATATGAGAAATTCTTACATAATCTTTGACAAACAGAATTTTTTTATTTTATATTTTTAAATATGTGACATATTAATTTTATAAAAATATTATTTTTTATTTTAATTATATTTTTAATGCTATAATTAATATGATACATATTTAATGATAATAATATAAAGTAAGATTTTTTTTTATTTTTAAATTCATACGAATCTTTTGAGCATGAAAAAATTTGGCTTATGAAAAATTACGATGACAAAAATATTTATATTTATGGAGATCATCATTAATAGGATAAAAAATAACATTTAATAAATAAAGGATAGGGTAAGAATAAAGATCATGTTACTTATTTAATAAGTATTTGTAAATAAGTCAAATATATTTTTTATTTAATATTTTATATATAATATATATATTTGTTTTACTTTGAGATGAGATTAAAAATTATTTTATTATTATTTTAAAATAATTTTTTAAAAAATATATATTATTTTTTTAATAATTATTTATGTTAATTGATGATTATAAATTATAATTAAATTTAATATATTATTCATGACATTCTTTGAATTTCATAATAATTTTAAATTATTAAAAAAATATTATTATATGTGATATTAAAATTTATTTTATTTATATTTATAATTTTTTATTTTAAAATTTATTTTAAATTATTAAATACTCGTAAATACGTATAAATCTGTGTCTTTCCCGTGAAAATCATAAACAAAGGCTGGTCCGCACCCGCACCCGCACCCGCACCCGCACCGACCCTGTTGCCATTCCTACTGGGAAACTATGCAGTTTCAATAACTTGGCCCCATGGATTTAGTCAAGTGATAATGATATATACACGTCAGTTGTTCTTAGCTAGATGCAAGGTGACAGCTGTGTTTGACCAAACTGCAGAGTATCACTACATCAGATGGTGTTGAGATGTTAACGCTGTGCCATTATTAATGACACTCATCACATTTAAGCTACTATAACAATATTTAGCTGGTTGGTTTGAGAATTAAGGCCCTTAGGTCTCTGCTCAAGCATGACTATAGGGATTATGTAGCAACCAAGCAGTTGTGAATATAAACCACATAAAGGTAGCAAATTACTATTAGTATATTGTAACTTGTACCATTTTCGATACCATCTTCACAATTTGCTAGATGCAAATACCACTTCCTCCAGTATGTAAGGATATCTATTATCTACACGAGCCCGTTGCTTTATGAATTGTTTAACTTGAGCATTTTCCATATACACATACATAACTATGCCTGAATTTTATATGCGTGTAAGCAATAAAGCTCAACTAAATGGTGCACTCATACAGACAGTCAAAATAACAAATGATATTCATGAGCTTTTGAATCAAATAGAAATAGATTATAGATGGACAAAATCAGATGATTAGGTCCAAATAACTAGGTCCATGTTAGAAGCGAAAACGGAAAACAGAGATATTGAATATTCTGTATATATCTGAATCTATCATATACAACTGTTTTACACAAATTTAATGCTAAGATTGTAAAGTACAAGAAAGTACATGTAGTACAACTATGCTATTACGAGAATCAGCGAAGAACGGCGAGCAATGGAGGATTTCAACAGAGATCGAGAGTCTAAGCTATGATATCATGTTAAAAGCCGAAACCAAGAACAAAAAAAGACTGAATATTCTGTTTATTTTTGAATTTATCATATATAATTGCTCTACACCAATTTATAATGCTAAGACTATAACTAAAATACAAGAAAGTATATGTAGTACAACTACACTAACATAGTACAACTGCGCTACTACGCTAAACGTCAAGATTTAAAACCAGATTCTAAATGAGCTAGCAAATTACTGGATGCATATGACACCATTGAATATTTAATAATTACATGGTTTATGAAGGAAGAAGAATACATCAATACATACTGGGTTACTTAAAACTCTGTCTATGTTATACTTTACAAATTTTTACATAATTGGTTCCAAGAACAGATAAAAGAGAAAGATTGTGTTAGAGAATTGATAGTTAACGTAAAATTTTATTGAATTTTTATAACATAGACATTTAATTGTATTAGACAGGACATAATGATGTTATTTAATTTATATAACCGATTTTACCTAATAAAAAAAGACTTTGGTTGTTGGTATTCTGGGTTACTTAAGTAATCTTGCATTTTGTTGTTTAGTTTTGAGGATGTGTTCTCTAGTTAATTTTTGACTTCTGCCGTTTGATGATTGCTCCTTATGATCAGCTGCAGACAATGGAACGGGTAGTTTACGCTTTTCAACCAAATACACAAGCGTAATATTTTGGGCTATTGAAAACATCAGGTGGTAGGTGGGTTTTGCGTCATTGGCAAAGTTCTGCACATAAGATAGCAGCAAGATCCTTCAACTCTCCTTCAATTGGGGGAGGTCTCATTTGATGCATTGGTAGAGTTGAGTTTGGTATAGCATTCTGTGAGTTATAGTTGGCCTTGAGATTTTACTAAGTTCCTTTAGTTTTTGCTTCACTCTCTTGTGTACCTTTGAGTAGCGCATTTACTTCCCAACTATGAATCTTAGTATAGTAATTCTAACAGAAAATTATCAAAATGTGCATCATTCTCATCCATTAACTTTGTGCCATAAACCTTCTCCCATGTTTGGCGCCAGCTAATATTAATTCATCATAGAACATCAATTTGGGTGTGGGGGGTTGGTTTGAAACCCCAACCTAAACCTTTAATGGATCGAAGTGATTACTTGTTGACCACTCCTTTTAGGACAGGGCAAGCTTTTTAACATTTTGCCTAAACTTACTGTATGAAATTTGTATCCACTTTAAGAAATCAAAATAACCTCAAAGGAGAACTTTGTTTGTCTACCATGACAATACACGCTATGCATTATATTTGTTTGAGGGTGAATCTACGGAAAGGTCAAACTCCAGAGTTTAACTTCTTGTCCAATGACTCAATTTAGAAATTCATGTAATTATTACACATAATTTTATTTAATATTTATCGCATAGTTTTACATGATCTAATAAACGAGAGGGTTAACCTCTTGAATGTGTAATTTCAATTCCAAGTGCATGTGTCTGCCGAGCCGATAACTAGGGTATTTGGAGCAGGAGGAAGTAAATACAAATTAGGGCAATTGGCGCTTAATGGATTCATTGATTTCATTTTATTTTTTTTATCCATGGTGGCAGCTTTCATTTCGACTTTACACAAACAACCCAAAACCTTCACCATTCCCATCCTAATTCCTTTTTAATGAGTTCAATTCATACATTTGAACACTAAGAAATAAGAATAACAGCTTTCAGACTTCGTTTGACATGATACACATTGATAGGATAGGCTCATAACGTGATTCACATGGATTGGCGTGAGTTTTGGATGGTTGGTGACTTCATGTCCATGATAAGGTGCATTTGCAAATGCGCATTTGGATTTGGAAATCGTTTTTGTTCAACTCAAATATGTTTATCGTGTATTTATGCGAGATATATGCTAAATTAAGTTATATCGGAGAGATCAGTTTATATCAGTGTAAGTCTTTTTTAATTTATCTTTTTTTAATTTATATAAATTAAAGTAGACGATACTGTAATATTTTTATAAAATATAAAATAAATTTATGAATGAATTAAAAATAAATAAAAAAAATTAAAATATAAAAAAATTAGATGAATAATAAAATTATTTAAATTTTATCACTTTAATATAAGTTAAATATTATTTTCAGAAATAGTGTAAAATGAAAAGTGAGTTATAAATGAGAGGCAGGAATTTGTGTAAGACTAGGAAATTTTTATATTATTTTAGTTAAAGTCATTGTTACCTGCCATGACTCATTGAAAATAAAAACAAAAAAATCATGCAATGTCGGTGCCATTAAGCGACGACTTACGGGCCGGTGCTACAATCCAGTTTCATCTTCCGCGAAACCAGCTGTGAATGGGACCTACAAAAACATCGGTGTGGTGGCTTCCTTATCACAACATGGCTGATGGGACCCATTCCTCACCCATGGCCCACCCAACAATGCCTGAAGCCAACTCTTGCATAATATGGGTAGAGGTATTTTGGGTTAATTTATAAATTTGTAGGTTGTGATCTAATCTAATATATAAAATGCGGCTTAGATTAAATCTGTAGATTATGTCAAGGTATGAGTCAAGTGGTTGGTTTAAAAAATATTAATCAGTACAAATTTAACTTACTAAAGTAATTTCTTTTTACATATAAAAGTCGATTAATTATGATAACATTTTAAGTTACTTTTTTTTTATAATATCAATTAAGTTTATATATAGTCAATTGTAATTATCTTGAAAATGTGACTACTGATTAAGGAAATAAAAATGAAAACTTATGAAGTATTTAATTATTATGATGAAAATTTAATGAGTTATTTAGATGAAAAATACTGTTTTGTGAAATTTAAGAATGAAATAAATAAATATGTCAATTCATATGTTATATATATGTGATAACATTAACTTTAGTTAATTAATATAATTTATTATTTATAATTTTTAAGATCTATTAACTTATTTTAGTTTATTTTAAATTTATGTTAACTTAATAAATTTTGTTATATTTATTTATCTTGTTTGAGAGTTATAATATTAGTATAAGATTAATTATATAACTTTTTAATTTATTTAAGATATATATTATTTTTAATTAAGACATTATATGTAACAAATTTTTAATTTTGTATTTTAATATTTATTTTAGTAAAAAATATTTTTATATGTATATCAAACTTACGAATTTGACTTAACCCAACCTACTAACTTAATGAGTAAATCAAGTGTAAAAATGCCACAAAACTAACCAGTAAACACCACTAAATATGGCAATGGAGCTACACAAGTGGTGTACCAAGGCCACGATTTATTATCAATATTTTAAAAAATATTAAAATGATGGTTAATTGATATAAAAAAAAGTTCAAAAAAAAGTCTTACTGTAAGTCATAGGTCGTAAAATTTTTTTTAAAAAAAGTAAGTCATAGATCATTGTTATGACTTGCAGTAACTGATGTAAAATCAAAGGAAGGAATAACTTGATTTCAAAAGACTCGGTTTCAAAAAATATAAATATATTTCATATTAAATTTAATGATAAAAAAGTTTTTCTTAAAATATTGATAGAAAAAGTATTTATAATTCTCTTATAAAATAAACTAAATATAATTACTAAAATAGATAATAAGTTAATCCTATTTTAATTCAAATCTTAAAATAAATGAGATCTCTTAATTGAAAAATAAACTTCCAATTTAAAATAACAGAAATTAATAACTAATAATCTGTCAGTAAGACATGAATATAGTACTCACTACTTAATGTAGATGTTATATCAACGAAGAAACTAAAGGAAAATTTAGTTTCAAAGAGAAAAAATAATACAGATTTTTCACATACCATACGTGGATAAATCATAGTAGAAAAAGAATCCTTAGGTGATTTGCCTTTTCTTCATATATGATAGACATTTGTGCTTTTGTGAGGATTCCTTATTTCCTTTTTGGTTCATATAACATAACTCAAAAAAAAAATTCACAACTTACATCAAAATCGGAATTTTATAGCCTATCAAATGGATTTTATAATAATTATAACAGTTTTTACTGATTGAACTAGTTAGCACATTTTTAGAATTTTATTATTTGATTATAAAGTTTTAGGATTTTTTTTTATCTACATAGTACATATTATAAACATTTTAGGATTATAAGTTATGTAGCATTAATATTTAAAATAGTCGCTATATTGATATTTAATGTGTATAGTATTAGATATTTTGATATTTTTAGATTTTTTTATTAAGAATCTCATATTATCTGTCTTAATTTTTTAAGTGCATTTTATATATCTGTTAGGTCATTCTACTTAATATTAATTAATTTTATGATAGAATCTCACATGATATGATCGAAGCCAAGATTTCATCTTTATCATCTACTTTGTTAAGTTTCGTTTCAGCCTACTTCGTTAGGCTCGCATATTCTGTTTAGGTATTTGTGGAACAAAATTGTTAAGAATATTATATCATCTATTTTAATATTTCAAATACGATTTATATATCTATTAGATCACTTTACTTAATACTAATTAATTTTAAGTTAAAATTTTATATTTTTTTATCTATATATCTTTTATTTATTTCTAAAATTTTTACAATATTAATATATTTATATTGTACCATATTCGTATCTCATATATATCCTATATTATAAGTCATTAAGAGACAGTTTATGATAAGACAAAAAAAAAGTCACACGTTCAAATTCTCGCGCTGTCAATGTTCAAAAAAACAAATTGTTAGCATAATAAATATGTTAAATTTGATCTAGACATTGCTATATTGATATTTCTTTTATATGAAAAATGCTGCGTGCCCAAAGATTTCATCCAGGATTTGACCAAATGAATATGGGTTGATGAGCTTTTTACTGTATGGTCCCCGCTTACGAGAGAAATGTTTAGGAGCTCTCACAATAAATAAATAAAAAATAGGATTAAATATGTTTTTAATTCTTCTAAATATATTATTATTTTATTTTTCAAAATTTTGTTATAGTTTGTATTTTTATAATTTTAAAAGTTAAAAAAATTGATTCTACTTTAAAAAGTAAAATTGACTCAATTGTATCTTATTCATATTAATTTTTTTCTCATTTTAAGAGTTAAGAAAAATTTAATATAAAGAGTTTGAGTTAGGCAATTTCACTCAATTTTAAAATAAAAATATATAATAATTTCACCCACATTTAAAATTAAAGAGACACAAATTAAACAAAAAAATTTGAGTGATTAAAACTAAAAAGTACTATATTTATAGGGATAAAAAAAGATATTTAAGCCAACTCTTTATTATTCATTATCTACCCCTCAATTAAGTGAATCATTTTTATTTCTCACTTTAAATAAGATTTTTTATGTTATAATTAAAGTGGTATACAATAAATGATATAGTGCAATAACTTTATTTTATTCTAGAAATATCTAAGAATTTTGGAAACACCTCATAGATCTTTTTTTTTTGGGGACCATGAGGTACCTCACATGTTCAACATATTTGAATCATCCATCAAACTAATCCTCACTAAATCGCAGGAGCACAAGAGTTACGTCGTCTCCACATAAAAGTTGTTTCCCCGAGATTTTAAACTAAGGATGACAATGGGGCAAGGCAGGTAACAGTCTCCCGCCCCTGCAAATGAATATCCACCCTCACCCCCACCCCACACCCACCCCATCTTTATATATGCACAGGTACCCATTCTCCATTCCCCCTTAGATATACAAGTACCTACAGATATCTACGAGTACCCAATAAATTACAAAAAGAAATCAACAAAATTAAAACAAATAATAAAAAATAAATAAATGAAAATAAAGTATAATATTATAATTTCTTAGAATTTGTCCAACACAACTTAATCTACATACAATGCCAAACATCTACATTCAAATTTTAAACACTTAAACCACTTAAAATTCAACTTACATCCAAATATAATGTCCAGTATAACTACATATCAAACATCTTAAAATACTTAAAATTCAACATACATCCAAATACAACGTCCAATTCCAATATAACTTGATCCAACATCTTAAAACACTTAAAATCAAAATAGTAACATAAGTTTTGCTTGAAGTATATTCCAAATTCCAATAGCTAAATTTATCACACAATACAATGTCAAACATCTAGTAAGGGTTTTTTGTAATTTCATATAAGAGATATTTTTTGTAATTTTACTTGTGGATACCTGCATATACGAGGGGAACCACTCCCGTCCCATTTATTAAACAGGGATAAGAAATAAATAGGTACTCGTACCTATGGGAGAAAAATTCTCCCTCGTATCTGAGGGGGCGGATAAAATTATCATCCTTAATTTAAACTTGCATTCTTGTCTTAGAAGGTCAAAGTTATTTACCACTTCAACCCAATTTTTGTGAATACACCTCAAAGATGTTTACCAACTTAATTAGCTAGTGTTATACTATTTCTTTATAAAGTTTTAGGATTTTTTTATCTGATTATGAAGTTTTTAGGATTATAAGTCATTAAGTGACACTTTATGATAAGAAAAAAAGTCACACATTCAAATTATCATGCTGTCACTGTGGAAAAAATATTGTTAGCATAATAAATATGTTAAATTTGATTTAAACATTGCTATATAGATATTATACTATTAATTAATCATATATCATTATATATGTGACTTTTAAAGTAATTATTATGAGAATCAAATATTTTTTTATTTACATGACAATGCATGATTGATTGATAGTGTAAAAAAATTTAACACTAATTATTAGGTATCAAGGCCAGGGCTGAGAAAATAAAGGAAACAAATAGAAAATGAGAGAAAACGTATTAAGAGAAAAATTGAATTCTGTAGAAAATGATTTGATCACATTGTATCTGTACACTTGGTTTCCTTTTATAACATTTAGTTATCAATTATAACAAAACTGAATTGCAAAGCAGTTGCAACTACCTGCTAACTAACTCTACTCCCTTACATCTCCCCTCAAACTCAACAGTGGAATTGATTCAACCTTGAGTTTGGTTCTAAAAATCATGAACAAGGAGCGGGAAACAACCTTGGTGAGTATGTCAGCCACTTGCTCATGAGCTGGAATGTGGCTGACCTGTAATTTATTTGAAACCACCTAATCTCGAACAAAATACAAATCAAGCTCAAAGTGCTTTGTGTGAGAATAAAAGATGGGATTAGCAGCTAGCAACACAGCACTGAGGTTATCACAAAACACCTTTGGAGGATGAGGCAGTGGTATGTGTAGTTCAAACAACAAGGACTGCAGCTAGATAAGTTCAACAATTAAGGCAGCAAGGCTTCTGTATTCAGCTTCAGTGCTGCTTCGAGACACTGCATGTTGTTTCCTGTTGGACCAAGAAATTAAATTCTGACCAAAATAAACATAATAGCCACTAGTGAATTTTCTGTCATCTGGATCAGATCCCCAATCAGAGTCACTGAATCCATAGAGAGCTAGTTGAGTTGATTTGTGAAGATGAAGACCATAGGATGCAGTGCCTTGAAAATATCTTGGCATTCTCTTCACTGTTTTCTAGTGAGAATCCATAGGACTTTGCATAAATTGACATACCTTGTTGATAGTATATGAGATCTCTGGCCTTGTCATTGTAAGGTATTGTAGGCTGCCCACAATTGACCTATAGAGACTAGGATCAGAGAAGGGAAGCCTTCTTTAGCAGAAAGTTTGAGGTGAGCAGTCATAGGAGTGGGGAAAGACTTGCAATCAAGCATATCAGCCTTGGTCAAGAGATCATGAACATATTTGGATTGTGATAAGTGTAAACCCCCAGATTAAGTGTTCTTGACTTCAATTCTAAGAAAATAATGTAAGGGTCTCATATCCTTGAGAGCAAAAGTGGAATTCAGTGTGCTAATCAGAGACAATATTTCAGATTTGGAGGAACCAATGACTAATATGTCATCAACATAGACCAAAATTAAAATGGTGGAGTTAGAGGAAAATTTGGTGAACAATGAAGTATCTAATTTGGTAGCAGTGAAGCTAAGATCATATAATGCATAGAAAGTTTTTGGAACCATGCTCAAGGGGCCTGCTTGAAGCCATAGAGGGCTTTATGAAGCCTGCAGACTAACTTAGAGTTACCAAGTGTAAATCCTTGAGGCTACTGCATATAAACCTCCTCTTGTAGATCACCATTTAAAAAGCATTGTTTATGTCTAGTTGATGAATAGGCCAATTTGTAGCCAAAGCCATGGTGAGGACTAAACTGATAGTGGCTGGCTTTACTACTAGACTAAAGGTCTCAGTATAATCAAAGTCTGGTCTTTGATTGAAGCCCTTGGCAACTAGTCTTGTCATATATTTGTTTATGGAGTCATCTGGTTTGTATTTAATTTGAAATACCCATTTGCTTCCAATGACAATTCTATTGGGAGGAAGCTCAACAAGAAACCAAGTTTGATTCCTCAAAAGTGCATGATATTAATCAGTCATAGCTTGCTGCCATTGTGGTTGAGCAAGAGCTTGAGTGACAGAGGTTAGTTTTAAAACAGTAGAGAAAACCTTTGGTTTATAGATTCCAGCCTTGGCCTTAGTTAACATTGGGTGGTCATTGTGAACAAGGGATTCAACAGAAGTCTGTTGAGAAAAATCTGGATTAATCTGTGCTGTGGTGGGAGACACTTGAGAAGCAACAACCTGCTTATTACTAGAATGCAGCTCAGAAAAATAATCAGGCACAAAATTATTGTGTAATGCAGTGTTAATACAAAGTTGTCTATTCACAGTTATGGCACGTTTAGGCACTATAGGAATGGAAGGGACAAAAACATTAGGTGAGGATACTGAGGATGAATTTGACAGAAAAGGACTCGGAGGTAATTGAAATGGAAAAAGAAATTCATCAAAGATTATATGTGGGGTAAAGAAAAATTTTCCAGTAGAAGACATACATTTGAACCCTTTGTGAGATGGAGCAAAACCTAGAAACACACACTGAACAGACCTGAAATCAAGCTTATTTTTGTTATAAGGTCTTGTGAATGGATAACAAGCACGACCAAATACTTTAAAGTTGTGATATGAGGATTGTTTATGAAATAAAGTTTCAAAAAGAGAGACATTATTGAGCACAGGAGTTGGTAAAGAATTAATAACAGAAACAACATGAAGAAATGCATCACCCCAAAATTTAAGAAGAAGGGAAGAGGCTGCAAGTAATGTTGATCTCATTTTAGTAACATGCCTATGCTTCCTCTCCACTCTACCATTTTGTTGGTGTACATAAGGACAATTTAAACGATGAGAAATTCTATTTGACACCAAAAACTGTGAGAAGACTGAGAATTCTTTTGCATTATCAGTTTGTGATGCTTTAATTTTAGTTCCCAATTGCAATTCAACCATTTGTTTAAACTGAATAAAAACAGAAAATGTTTGAGACTTAGTATGGAGTAAATAAATCCATGACTACTTAGAATAAGCATCTACAAACAAAATGTAGTATCTAGCACCGTTTATTGCATTTATAGGGGTTGGACCCCAAATATCACTGTACACAAGTTGTAATGGAGTAGTATAAACTGAAGTTGTTATTGACATGACAATGCATGATTGATTGATAGTGTAAAAAAAAAATAAATAAGTTAGGAGTCGCCACTAATTTTATTTAAATTAGGAAAAATTGAAAAACCTTTTTAGAAAATGGTCTTTGAAACCAGATTGATTCGAGAGTCGGTTATGCACTTGGTTTCCTTTTATAACATTTAGGAAGGGTGGAGACTTAACCCCACAGCACCCCTAATACATCCATTTTAAAAAACGGTTACCCTAAATTAGTTATGCAAAAACTTAATAATCTTATAATATATTTGTTTTACCCTTTCTAAAAATATTAAAAAAACAAAGAATTTGAGAAAATATAAAATTTGGCTTGACAGAATAAAAATTCTACTCCTACGTATCCTCAAGTGCAATGAGGAACTCAAAGTCACGTAGTTCTTTAGAAAATAAGTGTGGATTAGTTGATTTTATTTAAAGAAAAGATTTAATTTTTATTTTTATAAAAATTTGAATTAACAGGTCGTCGCGACTCTGTTAATCAAATTAAAGTTTGAATGAGTGAAGCTTGCATCACGCTAGACGTCACCACGGATTGTTAAATTTATTATTATTAGGTGAAGAATGATAATGATAAAAAATGATTTTTAGTCTTTATTAAATAATAATTTATTTAAAATAATTTGAATCATTAGGTTGTCACAACTCGAATGATCCAAAATAGTTATAAGATTAACAATCGTCACAACTCGGTTAATCCTGTTTTTTTTCTTAAGAGGTAATTATTTTATATTAACCCCTTTTATTTTTTTTAAATTTTTTTTATTAATCCCCTTTTTAATTCTTTATCATTATTTTTAATCTTATTTTCGTTTTTCCTTTTTTATTCCTTTTTTTAGCCCAATAAGTTATAAGTTCACATCCTCTCAAAAAACTAAAACCAGAACTCAAAAAAAGAAAAGAAAAAAAGAAAAAAAAGAGGAAAGAAAACAGTGGCTTACGAAAATCAGAAAAAAAGGGGGAAGCACTTGAAATGGAACGAAAAAGAGGAGAAGAGTGGAGGAACACGGCAAAGCGGTGCGGTGACTCGGGCTCAAGGGGCTCAGGGCAAAGCAACTGACGGACTTTATGAAGCGGCGGCCGGATCGGTGATGCGGTGGTTCCGAGTATGCGCGCTCAAAACGTGTAGCGGCTTGGTAAAAAGAGCACCAGTTGATGAATAGGAACGTGTGGGGAATGGCTCGATCCGGATCTGGGTGATGATGGGGACTGCGATGGCGAGGCGCCGGGTCGGCGGGTCGTGGAGGAGCCGCGAGTCGGAAAGTATGCGGCGTGGTCTAGTTGTGGCTTACCCATTTGGTTCCAATGCTCGTCGGGTCGCGGTAAGCTCCTGGTCAAAAGGCGCACCGGTACGGCGGCGCGGGATGATGATTCGCGGTGGGGCTTTGAGTTGGCTCTGGATGAGAGGCGTTTGGATGAGTCTAGAGAAAGGTTAATGGCGAGTGTTGTTGAATTGTTATGAATGGTAGTTTTTTTGAATGGTTGAGGGAGATAATAATGGTGGGTAATAGGAGGTTGAGAAAGATGAATGGTGTGGGGTTGGGTGGCTATTGTGATGGAGTTTTGAAAGGAATGGTGATCGGTTGAAAAGGATGAAGATGAAGGTGGTTTTTTTGGGTGGTGTAAAGTGAGGAAGGTGAAGATGAAAAGTTGAAGATGGTGGTGAAGGCTAAAAACGTGAACAACTTATTTTTGTTATATGTGTTTTGGCAAAAAGACCAAAACAGTTTAAAGTGGGAATAAGCTAAGAGTTTTTGTGAGTTAAAGTGAAGGTAATGTCGAGTTGAAAGCTTAGGTTATGGGTTAATATAGGAAGGGTTTAGGTAGAAGTGTTTGAGTTGTAGTGTGATTAGGAGTTGTTAGTGATAAGTGATGAAGTTTGTTTCGGATGAGTGTTGGGATTGGTTTAGGATAGGCGATGGGATTTGATTAGGATAAGTTTGTTTATGATGAGTTTGAGTTGGTTTAGGATATGGGTTATGGGTAGGATAATGGATAATGGGATGGATATTGGGTTAATGGGTAGGTTAATGGATTAAACATCTGGATATTTAATTTTTTTTTAAAATTTTTTAATTTTATTTTATTTACAAAATGTCCCGGACAAAATTCGGTGTTCACAGAAGTGGAATCAGAAAATGGTTGCTAATGAGACTTTCCCATACAACATGCTTTACAAACAGTGGACAACTATGATTTATCAAAAGAAATTGGAAAATTACAAGACTTTAACACTTTAGTCACCACTTAGGTGGAAGGATGACTAAGTCTTGAATGCCACAGAGATAGATCAGCTGAAGTAGATGTAGAAGCAATATTGGAGGAAATAGATGAGGATGATTTTGTGACAGTGAGCTGTGGAAAAACATATAAGCCATTTCGTATAAGTCATTTCTAAGGACGCCTTGGAGGAGGATCTCATTGGTATCCTAAAATTTGACAAAGCATTAATTAGAGTGAAACTCAAAAAACACACAATTATCTTTGACAAATTGTGTAAGACTCAATAGATTTTTGGTTATTTTAGGAACATGTAAAAGGTTACTCATAATAAAGGAACTATTGACAGAATTTGAATGAAAGTTAGAGTGCCCAACATGTGAAATGGACAGACCTGTTCCATTGCCTATAAACACCTTTCCTGAACCATCATATTCCATTTTGTGTTGTAGATTAGATGAGTCTGGTGTGAGATTATGTGTGGCCCCATAATCTGGGTACCATACTGAGTCATACAATGTAGAAGGGGTAGCCAACATAGCATGCATAGGAGAATTGCTATTACCATTAGAAAAAGCTTGATTAGAACCTTGGATAGCCATCATGGCATTGATGGAGAGGTTACCATTACCAAGATTTCAAAAATTCTGAGATGATTGAGATCCTGTGAAGCCTTGATCAAACTTGTACCAGCAATCTACAGCAGTGTGTCCAGTTTTCTTGCAAAGTTGGCATTGTGGTTTGTCTATAGTAGAAAATCTACCTCCAAATCTTCCAAATTTGCCTCGAAAATTATGTTGTCCTCTACCACTGAAATAACTTCTTCCTTGATTCAAATTAAAACCATGACCTTAAGTAAAGTTCTGTCTTTGATTGAAACCACCTCTATAGTTGAAATTACCACCATAGCTACTATTATTTTGATTCTTTCTTACCTGAGACTGAACTAAATTTTCTTGAATTGCTCCCAACTTAGTTTTTCTAAAACGCTCATTTCTTTCTTCTTGAGCCATGAGAAGAACTTCAAGTTCACCTACACTGCAAGATTCACTTCTTGAAGTGATTGCAATTACAAATCCTTCATATTCCTCTGTTAAACCATCAAGAATTGTTTCAACATATTCAGTTTCATCAACTGGAGATCCAATTGATCCCAAAGTATTAACAATTTTCTTAATTGTAAGCAGATAAGAGGTTATAGGGGAATCTTTCTTTGTATTACGCAACTAATTTTTAAGTTGCCTTACATTTGCTCTAATCTGTGATGCAAAAAAGGTTTCTAACTTTTTCCATACTTGAAATGAATACTCATAACCAACCATTCTTGTTATGAAGGAGCTGGTCATCGAAGAAAGCAACCAGGACATCAATAATTGATCTTGTTGCTCCCAGTTGAGGTAGGCTTCACTGATCTGATTTGTTGCTTCATCTTCTTGTGAATTGAATTTGCCTGGAACTGATTCTCCAGTGATATACGAAGAGAGTTTATGACCTTTTAATTGTTGCTAATGTTTGTTGCTTCTATGCCAAAAAATTATCTTCATCAAGCTTGATTGACATACGATTGGAAAACAAATGCAGAACAAACTGACTTGTGGTGTTCATTGTTGCTGTAGAGGAGTCTTGATCGGATGTCATGGATGAACACTGAGCTCTGATACAATATTAGGCATTAGGGCCATGGCTGAGAAAACAAAGGAAATAGAGAGAAAAGGAGAGAAAACGTATTGAAAGAAAAATTGAATTATGTTGAAAATGATTTGATTACACCATATCAGTACACTCAGTTTCCTTTTATAGCATTTAGTTATCAGTTATAACAAAACTGAATTGCAAAGCAGTTGTAACTAACTGCTAACTAACTCTGCTTCCTTACACTAATAGTGCATTACAATTAAATTCATTTTATTTATGTGAGAGACTAATATTCTGAGATACGGTCAAACGTCTAAGTATAAACTTTTTCTAATAGTATTTTTTTTATAGACATAAATATTAGGATCGAACTCAAAACTACATACTTAAAGGACTCAAACTCTTTCTACTCAGACTAACACACATTGATAATTTTTAATACATTAATTGCTTTATTTTTATTAAAACCTTTATATTTTCATTTTTTTAACTAGCAAATCTCTAAGAAAAATCTTTATTATTCACCATCTACGACTTCAATTATATGAGACATACCTATCTCACATTTTAAATAAGATTTTTTATTACAAAAATCTTATTTAATAATACGGGTTATTAATAGAGGCAATGCAACCGAGCATGCCAGACATGGAATGGGCAACAAAAGTATAATTACAAAACTACGGGTTATATATATATATATATATATATATATATATATATATATATATATATATATATATATATATATATATATATATATCTGAAAATTCGTTGCTTAAACTCAGTTTTTAAAGGCTAAAGCCTATATTAAATTCTTCATGTTCTCCCCTTGCTTTCTTGTGAATGGACAAAGTCAAATCTTTAATTTTGGATCTTAACTTAAATTCAGAGTTTAATTTCCATATACAGTTAGTGTAACATTTTTTTTATATATCATTCAATTTTATGTTGATAATAAATTTTATTATATTAAAAATTATATAAGATATCAAACTTATCAAATACTATGTTAACACATTATTAATTAGATTTTAATTTTTGTGTATTATTGATGTAAACATTTTTTTACATAATTAATCAATTATATATTATCACATGTGTAATTTTTGAAATAATTATTGAAAGGGTCAAATATTTTTGAGAAAAGAATATAGAGTCATCATGAATTTTTATTATTTTACAAATTATCACCATAAACTTAAAAATCTTCATAATTAATCCTTAAATTTTAACTAATAATTCAATAAATATTTTCATTAACTATCTATTAAATTATTAACGAAGATAACACGTGGCATCATCTACCCATCTAAGCTCATTAAATTTGAACCATTGATTTTTTATTCATTAAAATCTATTTTTTTAATTATATTTTTCTCTTAACAAATTAAATGAAAAATTTAGTTTTTAGGGATTATATTAAATAAAAAATTTTCTCCTAAAATATATTTTTAAATTATATTTTACTCTTAACAAATTAAATAAAAAATTTAGTTTTAGGGATTATATTAAATAAAAAATTTTCTCCTAAAATACATTTTAATTATATTTTATTCTTAATAAATTAGATAAAAATTAAATTATTTTAAAACAAAAAAGGAATAAAAAAGCAAAGTTTAATGAAGTTTTAATGAATAAATTAAATTTTAATGAATAAAAATCAACAATCCATATTTAATAAGTTTGGATAGGTAAGATGATGTCACATGACATCTCCATTAATAATTCAAAATATAGTTAATAGAATAATTTATTAGGTCATTAGTTAAGATTTAAGAATTAATTAAAATTTTTTTTAAGTTTATAGTAATAATTTACAAAAAGATGAAAGTTCAAAGTGACTCTATATTCTTTTCTTAATATTTTTTAATGGAGTGACGATGCATGATAAGATGACAATTACATTCAAATTAAATCCAATTAAATATAAGTGTAAAATTTTTTACACTAATATTATATTAAAATTAAATTTTTAAATTTAAATCTATCAATCAACTAATCAATATTAATATTAAGTCACACAATGAATCAAATTAATAATCTATTATATTATATAAAGTACAGTATATGCTTTAACGGAGTATGTTATGTAGCATGATTTGGTATGTTTGGTTCTCCTCCAAAATTTGTAGCCACCATTCTTAACTAATCAGATTTCATAATACTTTTTTATTCTTTTATTTTAAATATATTTTCTTTGTATAATGATATCATTAATGCTATTATTATGTTTTGTTTCTTTCAATACTTTTTTATATTCTCAAAACCCCTTCCATCATCTTTTCTCTTTTGATTAATGTAGTCCACTACAACCATTTACCTTTCCCATTCAAAATTATAAGATGATTTCAATGTAGTTGCTTTGGAAGCTTACTCTCACCTATCACATGCTTATAAAGTACTCATTCTAAAGGCTTTCTCATCAGTTCATCATATATTTTTTTTATTCTCTCTCTTTCTTTCTTTACATGCTTTCTTTCTCTTTTTCATTTGTTCTTTTTACAATAAATATTTTTTTCCAAGTTTAATGCTTTTCAAATATAAAGCTTTGGTTTATAATTAATTCATGTTTAAAGAAAAATATACTTGTACGAAGTAGTTTACTTAGTTTTTTAAATATGTCAATATTGAATGTTTATATTACGAGCACATTGTTTAATTTGTCAAAAAAATAACTAAAACAGTGAATGTAATAAAAAAAAGTAAAAATTGAGATAGACTTAATATTTCTCTTATTTTAAGATGATATTTAATTAGTTTTATTTTTTGGTGAGATGTATTAGTATAATGGCTCAAAAATTATCTTCTAAATATTTTTTATATTTTCGCTTAATTTATTTAATTTAAATAATATGTTACTTTTAAATATTTTTTAAAATAAAGAATGTCCAATTGTCTATTGATGTACCATGGGCAATGATCTCAATATCATGGTTTAGCTATTCTATGTTATTGTTTGAAACATCTAATTTAGTTCATTGTAAATATAAAAAATGGTTTACAAAGTTGTAATTTTTAATTTTGTTAAATTATCTATAATAAAAAAATATTTCTAATAATAAAAGATTGTTAATTTTCCCTCATTCATTTTTCTTTTATATCTTTTTTTCTTCTATAATAAAAAAATTATTTATAATTTTAATTTTTTTAATTTAATTATTTATTATCTATTGTATTATATAAAACACATGTACATGCCTTAGTAAGAATACTATGAGATATCATATCCTTAACTTAATTTCATTCCAAAATTTTAGCCTATCTCAATGACATACTTATCCTCTTGTCTTACTCTTATATCTTCTTTCTTTTATAATAAAAAATTATTCTAATTTTAATTTTTTAAATGTAGCCATCTATTATTTATTATATATTATATAAAACACATGTGGTGCCTTAGTAAAAAATGGTATGAGACACGTATTCTATTATCGATTTCTCTCTAAAATTGTAATCTATCTCAATGATCAATGTTTGTTCATTCCTCTTTCTCATATCTTTTTTCTTTTATAATAAAAGAAAAATATTCTTCATTTTTTTTATATATACTCATCTATTATCTATTATATTATATAAAACATTGGTGACACCTTAGCTGAAAATGTTATGTGGTATCATACCTTTAACTCAATTTTCCTTCAAAATTTCAGCTTATCTCAATGATCAATACATGTTAATTTGCCTTACTCTTATATATTTTTTCTTTCATAATAAAAAAAAATCCTAATTTTTATTCTTTTTAATGTACTTATTTATTATCACCTCTATTAATTTTTAGATAAATGTAATAAAATAAAAAAATGTGGATTAATACGCTAGTATTTCATAAAACACATGAGATGCTTAGTAAAAAATGGTATATTACACATCCTTAAATCAATTTCTCGCCAAAAATTCTGTTTCGTCAATAACCAATGTATGTTCATTCATTTTTCTTTTATATAGTTTTTCTTTTATAATAAAAAAATTCCAATTTTAATTTTTTTAAATGTACTTATCTATTATATTATATAAAATACAAATAATGCCTTAATGAAAAATGTTATATGACATCATCTTTTAAATTAATTTCCTCCCAAAATTTCAACCTATCTCTATAACCAATGCTTGTTTAATCATCTCTCCTTTATATCTTCTTTCTTTTACGTAATTAAAAGTTATTCTAATTTTTAATTTTTTTAATGTACTTATTTATTATATTATATAAAACACAAGTGATACTTTAGTAAAAAATATTATGTAACATCATATTTTTAAATTAATTTCCCTCTAAAATTTTTCCTATCTCAATGACCAATATCTATTCATTTGTCTTACTCTTATATTTTCTTTCTTTTACAATAAAACTATTATAATTTTAATTTTTTATTGTTCTCATCTATTATTATTTATTATATTATATAAAACATAAGTGATGACTTAGTAAAAAAGTAGTATGTGTCACATATCCTTAACTCAACTTCCTTACAAAATTTCTGCCCATCTCAATCATCAATGCATGTTTATTCATCTTTTTCTTATATCTTTTTTTTTCTAAATAAAAAACTATTCTAATTTTAATATTTTAATGTACTCATATGTTATATTTATATTATATAAAACATAGGTGATGTCTTGGTTGAAAATGATATGTGACACATATCCTTAACTCAATTTCTCTCCAAAATTTTAGTCCATCTTAATTACCAATGCCCATTCATTCTTTTTTTTATCTTATATCTTCATTCTTTTATAATAAAACGATATTCTATTTTTTGTTTTTTTAATATACTAATATGTTATATTATATAAAACACATGTGATGTCTTAATGAAAAAATGCTATGTGATATCATATTTTTATCTCATTTTTTTTAAAGTTATACATATTCTTGATTTAATTGAATTGCCTTTATATTTGTTTTACAATTTTTCTTTTCATTATTCTAAACATTGATTGGTTATTAATAACTTCTTTTAACGTAACAATAATAAAGAATTAACAAAAAAATGTTATTAACTAATATGTATATATCTATATTTTCTCGCATTGTTAAATTAATTATTTTAAGTTAATTTTAAAAATTACATTATAAATATTTAACTAACCCATGCATCACACAGTTAATTACACTAATAATAAAAAAAAGGTCATGCCAATACGCTAGTTTGAATTAATCGCGTCCAACCGCATGCAAATTGTTGTTTGAAAAGAATTGCTCAAATGGTATAGTTTTGCTTTATGGTCATCCCTTTTTAGGAAAATCTTCTAGCCCTCAGGGATTATGGATAAGTAATTTTTGTATGGAAATTTTTTTTGAGTACTCTAGCGGTGATCATATAGGTAAATCTTGTCATTTTAAGATATTTGTCATTTTAAAAATTAATTTTTTTTAGTTGTCACTTTATAAAATGAAAAAGACATTAATTAATTTTTTCAACTTTACCGTTATCTCTTGTATTAAAACTTTATCATTAGATTTTAATATCTCAACTAAATGAAATGAGAGATAACATTAATGAAATGATAATATTTTTAGTATTTCAATAAAAAATAATTTAATCAAATGTCGCTATATTTTCTTATAATTAAAGTTGTTTAATAATTTTCTTAATTCTTACACGGTAACTTTAAACAACTTATATTTTGAAGTAGAGATAGTATAACAAAGACAAAATATTTATCACATAAAATCTATGAAGCATAGATATGCCATTTTTGAGGCGTATTCGCATATCGAATACGTGTCTGTGTCGAACATATAGAGATACTTATACGAAACATATGTTTTGCGTATCCGAAAGTATCCGATTAAAAAGATAATTTTATTTGGTTTTGACACGTCTCAGATACGTTTGGACAAGTCTCGGACATGCTTGAACACGTATAGGATACAATTTGGATACGATCTATTAATATTTAAAAAAATAGTTTCTATTACTAACGTTCAATTAGTAACCTCATAACCCACCTAAGTCCATAATCCACCTAAGCTCAATCACATGACTGATGTCCCAAATCATTATTTTCACATGCCAGTATTTTAAGTTTTATTTTTTTACACGTCACTATTAGACTTTTAAGTTTTATTTTTTCACATATTACTATTTTTATTTATTCCTTCTATCTCTGCTCTTACCAAGCTGTATACTTCGTCGTCACCAAAATTTGTCTCACACAAATATTCTCTCTAGTTAATTTTTTTTATGCACATGTACTTATACATGATTAGTTCTATTATGATAAATTAATTTAGGAGATTTTTTTAGAATATGTCAATAGAAATTATGCTCCATATTTTTTAGGATAAATTTACTAGATAATAAATATTGACATATATGATATATATTAAGATATTGTAAATTTTTAAGTTTATAGAAATGATATTAATGAATTATGAATCTTTTTCTTAAATTTTGTAATTTTGTATATATATATATATATATATATATATAATATATATATATAAGTGTAAGTTTTACTTAACTAAATTCACTTTTTAATTTACTTTTTGATATTAATTAATTAATATATTGAAAATGTTGTGTTAGAAAAAAGACTTACATTGTGTAGAATCGATTCCCCCATATATATATATATATATATATATATTATATATATATAAACCAAATTCTTTAAACTTTGATATTAATTAATTAATATATGTATATTATATTTGTGTCTTATAATTTTTTAAATTTGATATATTTATGTATTTATATCTATATCTGTATCGTGTTTCGTATTTATATCTGTATTTCATAGCATAAAATAAATATTTAAAATAAGAAAGAAAAATTACAAACATAATTGAGATGATATGCATTTAATATACAAAGAAATCTTTTGCTACCAGATGACTTAACAGTTGCTAATTAGCAATTTCATTCCCATTCCAATCTATTCGACTATTTTTTTCTTTAGCAAGAACGTTTTTTTTTATCTCTATAAATAGGGACCATAGCAATAACTATTTTTTTTTATCTCTATAAATAGGGACCTGACCCCACATACCCTGCTATTATTAATTAGTAGCTGTCTCTAATCTCTAGTCTCTAGTCTCTAGTCTCAAGTCTCAAGTCTCAAGTCTCAACCCGTAGTTTCTGCTTCCTATTGAACCCAACGTTATCCTAACATGGCGACACCAGAAAAGGAAAGAGGCCTTTCAGCCGCTTTGAATGCCAGAACCGAAGGGTCTGGCACTGAAACTATAGTTTTTGGTCATGGGTTTGGAACAGACCAGTCCATCTGGGAAAAAATCCCTCCCTTCTTTGCTAAAAATTACCATGTTGTTCTGTTTGACTGGCCTTTTTCTGGAGCTGTAAAGGATCAGAACCTTTACGACCCTGTGAAGTACAGTTCCTTGGAAGCATTTGCTGATGACTTGATCACTCTCATGAGTGAGATGGACCTCAAAGCTGCCACTTTTGTTGGCCATTCCATGTCTGGCATGATCGGTTGCATTGCCTCTATCAAAAGGCCTGAGCTCTTTAAGAGGCTTGTTCTCGTTGGTGCTTCCCCAAGGTACTCTTCTTTACCTCCCTATAACTTTTGCTTATTTGTTACCTTACTTGGTTTGCTCCATAACTTAGTGGTTTTGCTTTAATTTGATTTTAATTTGAAAGAGTTTTGTTATATTCTTTTGTATTAAATAAAATAAATAAATATATTCAATATCTTGAAAATATAAAAAATAATTAATATTTATTTTATTTGATAAGTAAAAGAATTATTAAGATGACTGATTCAGAATGTTTAGAATTATTCAATTTGAAAACTCCTTCCTCAACCTTTTTATTGCTAACCTAATAATTTAACTCAGGAATCAAGAGGTCTTAAGTCTCTTTAAAGACTGCTTGACCTTTGGTATACACTCAACATCTTAATTCTTAACATCTTTACACTCATCATCTCCTTCCTTTCTTAATATGTTCACTAAATAAAAGAGTGATGCTACAAAACTCTCGAGCTTATAAGCTCTAAGTAATGACTATTGGTCAAGACTTAATTGAAAGCGATACTGTTGACATGCTTGAGCTTTTGATAGCACTACTCTAAATAAAATGACAAAAGATAATAAAATGATAATATTTCAAGTATTTTAGTCGAGTAATTTACTAAAGCACAGTTACATTTTCTTATTATTGAAGCTATTTAATAACTTTATTAATCCTTATACAATCACCTTCAAGTAATGATAATTAAATGATAAAATCCCAACACCTCAATCTTAATTTTATTCCATCTTTAATTATCACGGGAAAAAGATTAATCCTTCCAACTTCTTGGCATAACACACAGGTTTCTAAATTCAGATGACTACGAGGGAGGCTTTAGAAGCTCAGATATTGAGCAGTTACTCTTGGACATTGAGGCCAACTATGAAAACTTTACTTTTGCCTTCGCCTCATTAATTGCGGATCCAATTAATGATCTCGTTGTCGACAAGTACCAGAAGAGCTTGAAAAGAATGAGAGCTGAAGTTGCACTCTCCTTAGCCAAGACTCTGTTCTATGGTGATTACAGAGAGATACTTGGCAAGGTTGAGACACCATGCACTATCATCCAGACCACTAATGACAAGGCTGTTCCACACAGCGTAGCGCTCTACATGGAGAAGAAAATTAAAGGGAAGGTTACTCTGGAGATCATAGACACTAATGGGCATTTCCCTCAGCTAACTGCACACCTTAAGCTAGTTGAGGTGCTAAAGGGTGCTCTGAGCTCTACCCTTAATTAACTAAGTTTACATATGAATGGGTAGTTCTTCTCCATCTATATATATGTATGTATTCCTTTCTGCCAACTTAGTCTTACCTGCTGTGATTTAATTTCCTGGTTCATGTAATGGTAGGAGAAGCAATAATGGTTCGTGTGATAAATGCTGTAGAAATAGTGTGATATTTGTATTTGTTAATTAATTAATGTTTGTACTTTTGAGTTGGCTGAGTAGTAGTGACGTTAATTAGCCTCGTGGGGGTGTATTGGTATGGTAAGTCTTCTATTATAAACTGGCAAGTAAAGTGGGAATGGAGAAGCCAGATTTGTGTGTGTATTGGCCTTGGTTCTTTGTGTACAACCTTCAGTTTTGATCGTTTCTCTCTATGCTTTCTTTCTGGTCAAGACCATTGACCAAATCAAACAATCAAATTTTCAAAGGAACAGGCCGATGGCAACAAAATTCACACATGCTTGCGTGCGCCACTAACATTGGAAGCTAATCCATTTTTAACCCACCATGGATCCTTCCTCTGGACTGGACCATGGAGTAACTATTTTAACGAGCCGTGTATGATGTTCAAAGTCCAAACCAAAAACCTAATACGTAAAAAGATGTTTACCCAATTTTATCCATGAAATTTTTATTTTTGATGCCTAATCAAAGACTAATAATAATGTGTTAAATTATATTTAACTACAACATTTTGTACACAATTTTTTTATTTTCAAGTTTTATTTGTCTCTATCTTATTTTCATCATTACTTTTCCTTTTTAAAAAAAAAAAACAAAAAACAAAATTTTTATTACAGCACAAGACAAAAAAATAAAAAAACAAAAACAAAAAAAATAATAAAAATGTAGATGCTGCTTGTTCTTCTATCTTTGAAAGGAAACAATTTTTTTCCTGGCTCCATCTTTCTTTTCAAGAACTAATATAATGTGTTAAATAATATTTAACTGCACAACATTTTGAGAGGGACAATGTTTTTTTTTTCAACTTTCATTTTCTCTATCTTAGCACACACCCATTACAAAATTTTAGATCCTTTAAAAAAAACCAAAAAATAAAAAGGCTCTTTAGGCTTCCTTTTTGGCGGTAAAACAAAAAAAAAAGACCACAACACAAAAAAATTCCTCAGAACGTCATATTCAAGAGTCTCATTTTTCATCCAATATTGATCATTCTCCATTCTCACGAACTTACAGAGACTACAGCATCCCAACACATATTTTGGCTTCCCCCAGCTTCCTGATTTTTCATCTTCTTCAACCTCTTTTACTCACCACATCACCTTCACCTTCATCCCTACCTCCATACTCAAGCCTCCATAGCCATCTACCACCTTCATCTTCAATTCTCAACCACTCTCACAAATTCCACAACCATGGCCACCACCATCATCTTCCATCACCCACAACCCTCCATTTAAACCAACTTTCATCAACCTTCCTCTATCTTCCATAGCCCATCACCTCCATCACCACAACCAACAACCCACCATCAACAACCACCAACCAACCTTCATCTTCAACCCAACAACTACACCTTCCTCACCACCACCATTAACAATCACCCATCACCACCACCATCAACAACCCCATCAGGGATCTCATAAATACACCCCTCAAAAACCAAAAAAACTCACCTACCCATCAAGCCACCCAAACGGACCTCAACCGAAGCCGCGACCCACGGAAGCACCGCTAGCTCCGCACGTCGGCTGTCGTCATAATCGCATCCAAAGACCGAACCGCGATCCATCCGCACGAAATTGCCGGAAGCCATCGCGCCGAGATCCACACCGCACCACTGTCCGCACCGCGCGACCCAACTCTAGGAAGCCCAGTCCGAAACGTTCGCCGTCACCGCAGCACGCGTTCTGCCTCGCCATCGAGCTGTACTGCACCGGAAAGCTCAGATCTGTGAACCCAATCGCCAGGACCCGATTCCCACCACCATGCCGCTGTCTGCTGCCATCGAGGGCTACCCAACGCGCCACCATCAGCGTCGCCGAAGCTCCTCCTCCTTCCCCCTGTAGTGCTCATCCCTGTGACCATTTTTCTTCTCCTTCTTGGTTATGAAAGAATGAATACCAATCTTATTATTTCTTTATTTTTTATTCACCTATTTACTTATTATTTGGTTTATTTGTAAGTTTGTAATATGCTTAGTCTGCCTATTTGGTAAACCAGGGCCCTTCCCTGTAGCTTTGTTCATGTTTCTTTCTTCTTCTTCTTTTTAGTTAGTTTAGGTGAATGTTGGGGGAAATGAGCTTAGACTAATGGGTTAGTGGGCTAAGTTTCTTTTAGTAGGCTAAGGCATTTTTTTGTTTTTTTGTGTTTGTTTGTTTATTTTGTTAGTGTTTTTACTTTTTAGGAAAGTAAAAAAGGAAAATAAAAAAAATAAAAAAAACAAAAATATAACTGAACTGTTTTTGTGGGAAAATAAAATGGAATTAGCTGAGTTGCGACAGCTTGTCAATTCCGTAACTTTTAGAATCATTTGAGTTGTGACAACTTGATGATTCATTTTTTTTTCTAAGCATAAGAAAAAAACCAATCAAATGGATTTTCAAAACAAAGATCTTTTAAAATTAAAAAAAAACTTTGTTGTTAATATTATCTTCTTAGTTATTGATTTTACAATCTTCTTTAAAAATTAAATAAATGAATAAAATAGAATCATTGAACTTTATTGAGAAGAATAAAATGGGATTAACTGAATTGTGACAGTTTGTTAATCCTATGACTTTTAGAATCATTTGAGTTATGACAACTTGATGATTCAAGTTTTAAAATAAAAATAAATAAAATAAAAAAATTAAACCCCTTAGAGAAGAATAAAAATGGGATTAACTGAGTTGTGACGATGTTTGTTAATCCTATAACTTTTATAATCATCTGAGTTGTGACAATTTGATGATTCAAATATTTTCAAAATTAAAAATAATTAACCAATAATCATTTTTTAAAAGAACTACGTGATTTTGAGTTTCTCATTGCACCCGAGGATACGTAGGAGCGGAATCTCAATTCTGTCAAACCAAAAAAATAAATTTTCATAATTTAGTTGTTTCTTTACTCTTTCAAAAAGGGGTAAAATAAATACATTTAAGATTATTAAAATTTGCACAACTAACTTAAGGTACCATTCTTGGAACGGGTAATGTAGGGTGCTAATACCTTCCCTACCTGTAATCGACTCTCGAATCCAAACTCATTTTCCAAAAGACTAGTTTTCTTAATTAAAGGATTTTTCTAATATTTTTCTAATTTAAATAAACATTGGTGGTGACTTCATTGATTTTCAAAACTTTATATTTTTTCGATCGTCCCGTCGCGATCTCGGTTGCGACAGCTGGCGACTCCACTGGAGACATTAGAGAGTCAAGCCTATTGATGTTAATTGTGCAAATTATTAATAATTTTTATTTATTTATTTTACCATTTTTTGTCTTTGTTTTTGTTTTTCTATTTGTTTGTGAATATATTTTACATAGTTTTTTTTATGTAAATATTTGCTAGCATTATTCTGTATTTTTTTATATAATTTACTTGTATATTTTTTTTAATATTTTGTGCTTAATTATTGAAACCCTAGGGTAAAAATTACTGGCTGGTTGTTGTATATATGTTCTATTTGACTGTTATTTTTGCAGGATGAGGTTAATTCTTAGGATTATAGAGGTTTGTATACTCTTTACACTCACTGCACCTATACATTTGTTACACACATTCGAGTGAGACCCTATACACGGGTCTGAGTGAAGCTTAAGTTAGGTAGAGGTTGCGTAATGGTAGTCATTTTGGATGTACATCTTATTTAGTTATCGCGAAGACCTCATCTAGAGTGTGTCTTTTTCATGAATGTCCTGCACCTAGTGGTTTACCCATTATTTGTGGTTAACATTCTGAAATGAGACTTAGCTCTAGAGGCCTTTAGAATAGTAGAGTCACCCAATGAACGTTCTCACAAATCAAGGACCCATAGAGTCTTAGGATAGAATTCCTCAAATTTAAGGCAATTCCTTAGGACACAAAGGGAGCATACTTCTTCTTTATCTATCTCTTTCTCATGTCATTCATCTATGCATTTTTTTTTCTTATGGCTTGCATTTTCCTGGCATTCCTAGCATTCTTAAAAATAAAAAAAATAAAATGGTATATCATCTTGCATTCTAATGATTTGCATTTTCATTCATTCTCACATTTTTTTAAAAAAATCAGCTCTAAATTTGATACATCATATTGCAGTATCATGGCATCCATAGCACAAAAAAAAAACCATATGCATACGTAGTCAATACTTTGCTTAAATGCCAACTTTGTTCAGTTAGCACTGGCATTTACATATTCATATCATGTCTTCCCTAGCAAAAAAGTTGGCATTATAGCAGAAAAGTAGCTTCCGCGATACCCATATAGGACTCGTTCCCAAGCCAGGATCATGGATGAAAGAGAACAAATTCAAGAGCTGAAGAATGTGGTGAATCAGCTCAAAGAGCGAGTGTCCAAGATTATAGAGATGTTACAGTACATGGAAAGCAGGAGGAACACAGATGGGAATCCTTCACCGGCAAGCGAAGGACACCCGGCCACACCTTTTCACCCGCTTGATTTCTCTCCAACCCCAATGCAATATCAAGACTTTAATCCTCAAGGAGTTATGGTGCCACTCACCATTCAACACTCAGTCACCAGTTCTGAGGAAACCTATGTGCCATCATTCCCATTATATAGCCTCCCTTCCGGCTTTGTACTGCTACAGGCTACCAATTCCCCCTGACAGTGGCATGTATGCTTCAAACTCATTGAGCACGACTCCATCATATACTAATTACCCTAGTACCAGTAAAACTCTAGCAATGCAACATTTTGTCCAAACTTTCATGTCACAACACTCATCTAATTCTTCTGTTGAAAATCCTCAGTTCAATGAGAAATTGGAAACTTTGGAAGAGAGATCATAGGTCATTGAAAAAGCAGGTAGTCGTGGTCTCAAGGATGCTACCGATGTTGACATTACCCCGAAGTTTAAAGCCCCTACGACACCAGATAGACTGCAATTGCATAATATGGTTAAGAAGGATGTTGAAACCTTCAAGGAATATACTCAGCGGTGGAGAGAAATGGCTGCTCAGGTTGAACCCCTACTAACAGAAAAAGAAATGGTGACCATGTTCATCGACACTATCCAATCACCCTTCTATGACGAGATGAAAGAATTTGTGCCATCAAATTTCTCGGACATGATCATCATCGGGAAAAGAGTTGAAAGAGGAATGAGAAAAAGAAAGTTTGCTGAAAGTTCGACAGAGACGATTAGCGCCAAGGGGACCCCAGCAAGGAAGGAAAGAGAGGGAGAAGCCCATGTCGGTACTTTTAATCAGAGGAGTTTTACCCAATAAAACCCTAGCCACCCTTAACCATCTTTCCATCCTCCTTATACACCTTACAACCCATACATTGTTAATGCCTCTCAAGTTCCATCCCCTCAACATTACCATCCAATGATCCCTTATTATGCACCAACCTCTCATCCCAAACCAAACACCCCCTACCATCCCATCCAAACAAACCCAACCATGGACCTAATACCCAAATACAAGCCAAAGGAGGCTGCCAGCCAAACAAAAAAGGAAACGTGTTCAATTTGACCCAATTCCTATGACTTATACTGAGTTGCCACCATAACTCATCTGTAACTCCTTGTTGGTCTCTTGCCCATTGAAGCCAGTGGAACCCCCATACCCAAAGAGATTTGACCAAAACGCTAAGTGTGACTACCATGCTGGGGCTATAGGTCACTCAACAAAAAATTATAGATCCTTGAAGTTCAAAGTGCAAGACTTGATCAATGCCAAATGGTTGAATTTCAAAGAAAGAACTCTTAATGTAAGTTGCAATCCCTTGCCTAATCAGAGAGATTTTGGAGTCAATGCCATAGATAAGTCTTCTGGCCAATGCTTGATAAGTCGAGTAGCTGACGTCAAAACCCCCATATAAGTCATTTTTAAAGAACTCTGCAAATTTAGGATGATAGCTCAGGTTGAAGTGAAAAAGGGCAATAACGATGAAATAATGTGTAATCTCCATGGGAATGTGGGGCATACTATTGAAGAATGTGGTGAATTCAGACAGATTCTTCAGAATCTAATGGACATGCGATTGGTGCAAATAGGTCATTTGTATGACGAGAGTGGCATAAACATGATTGATGAGTACGTCATTCCTCAACCTCAAGTTGAAAAAAAAAGGTGGGCTTCCTTGGAAAAATCGGGAGCCTGAAGCTGAGGGAACCCCTATCTGTGACATCCAACAAAGCTTCCGAAGTGCAGTGACCGCTATTGAAAATGATCAACCCATCAATTATGATGTCCATCTGGTGTACACTTGTTCCCCAGATACAGAGCTCAACAATTGGGAGATCGTTGATTTTCCCATGACCTTTGAAATTGATTCAAAATAGTTCTACAATGCTAATCCTATAGCTCTGCCCAAGGCTTTAGGAAGATATGTTATGAAAACGGGCTCATATGTTTCCATTTCAATATTCACTATCATCAATAAATGCATTTTCTTGTCATCCCTTCTTTTTTAGTTTCTACATCAACCTTTATTCATTCCCCTTTTTCTTTTTTTACTTGTGTTAATATCAATAAATGCAGATCTGAAAATGACTTTCTTGAAAATGACAATGCTATGACCCCATTATTTGATTTTTACCATCTCATTAATCATGTTGATGAGGATAATGATGACAATTGGGAACTCTCTCCTAAGCTAATGTGATTAATGGAACAAGAGGCCAAAGAAATTCAACCCCATGAAGAGTCAACTGAATTGATTAATTTGGGAGCGAGGATAATAAGAAAGAAATTAAAATTGACACTTCCATGAAAGAAGAAGAGCGAAGCAAGTTAGTTAAGCTATTATCCGACTATCGCAACGTCTTCGCATGGTCGTACCAAGATATGCCAGGACTAGATGTCAGCATAGTTGAGCACAAATTGCTATTAAGACCAGAATGTCTTCCCGTCAAGCAAAAGTTAAGACGAATGAAGCCAGAAATGTCGCTAAAAATTAGAGAGGAGGTCAAAAGGCAGTTTGATGCAGGTTTCTACGCTGTCGCGAAGTACCCTCAATGGGTTGCCAACATCGTCCTGTCTCGAAGAAAGATGGAAAAGTACAGATGTACGTTGACTATAGAGATTTGAATAGGGTTAGCCCTAAAGACAACTTTCCTTTACCTCACATTGATATTTTGGTGGACAACACTGCTCAATATGCATTTTTCTCCTTCATGGATGGTTTCTCGAGATACAATCAGATCAAGATGGCACCTGAAGATATGGAGAAGACCACATTCATCACTCTGTGGGGGACTTTTTATTATAAAGTGATGTCGTTTGGATTAAAGAATACTGGAGCGACTTATCAAAGGGCGATGGTGGCATTGTTCCACGACATGATGCATAAAGAAATAGAAGTTTATGTGGATGATATGATTGCAAAGTCAAAAATAGAAGAATATCACATAACCGATCTGCAAAAGCTCTTTAAACGGTTGAGAAAGTTTAGGCTCAGACTGAATCCTGCTAAGTGCACTTTTGGTGTAAAATCAGGCAAGCTATTGGGATTTGTGGTTAGTGAGAAAGGGATAGAAGTTAATCCAAACAAAGTTTGAGCAATCATAGAGGTGCAGCTCTTCACACTGAAAAAGAAGTTTGTGGGTTTTTGGGGAGGCTGAACTATATTGCTAGATTTATATCCTAGTTGACTATAACGTGCGAGCCAATCTTCAAGTTGTTGCGTAAAAATCAGACAGTAAAATAGAATGAGGATTGTCAGGTAGCATTTGAGAAGATCAAACAGTATTTGCAAGAACTCCTAGTTTTGGTACCTCCAGTGCCAGGAAGGTCTCTCATCATGTACTTGATTGTGTTGGATGAATTCATGGGTTGTGTACTGGGACAAAATGATGAAATCAGTAAAAAGGAGCAGGTCATCTATTACTTGAGCAAAAAGTTCACCAACTTTAAGGTAAAATACTCATTGTTGGAACGCACATGTTGTGCCCTAGCATGGACGGCCCACCAGTTGAGGCAGTACATGTTGTGTTACACCACTTGATTAGTGTCCCAAATGGACCCGATCAAGTGCATTTTTGAAAAAACTGCCCTCACTGAGAGGATTGCACGTTGGCAAGTTTTGCTATCAGAATATGACATTTTCTATGTTACCTAAAAAGCAGTCAAAGGCAGCGCTCTGGTAGATTTCTTGGCTAGTCAACCAGTGGAAGACTATGGGTCTATGCAGTGTGAATTCCCTGATAAAGATATAATGACTTTGTTTGGAGAAGAAGAATCCTCGGAAAAAGAAAAATGGACTTTGTTGTTCGACGGAGCTTCTAATTCACTGGGGCATGGAGTTGGGGTCATACTGATTTCCTCTGAAAATAATTTCATTCCTATCACTGCTAGATTGTGCTTTGATTGTACAAACAACATAGCCGAGTATGAAGCATGTATCATGGGAATCCAAGCAGTGATAGAATCAAAGGCAAAAGTTCTTGAGGTATACAGGGACTCTGCCTTAGTCATGAATCAGCTAAAGGGAGAATGGGAAACTCAAGATGTCAAGTTGATCCCTTATCATGCTTACATCAAGGAGTTGATTGAACAACTTGACGAAGTCACATTCCATCATGTCCCTCGGGAAGATAATCAGTTGGTTGATGTTTTGGTCACATTGTCTTCAATGTTCAAAGTAGGCCATGATAAGGACTTACCACTCATAAAAATAGAAAGTTGTGACCAGCCGGTATATTGTCAAATGGTAGAAATGGAATCAAATGGGAAACCGTGGTACCATGACATCAAATGTTTCATCAAGAGCAGAGAGTATCCTCCAGACGCTTCATAAAATGACAAAAGAACCTTCAGAAGACTTGCAATGGGTTTTTTTTTAAATGGGGAAGTTCTCTATAAGAGGAACCACCACATGGTGCTACTAAGATGTGTTGATACAGTGGAGGCAGAGAAAATCATCAGAGATGTCCATGAAGGTTCTTTTGGAACTCATGCAAGTGGATATGTAATGACAAGAAAGATACTAAGAGTTGGGTACTGTTGGTTGACAATGGAAACTGATTGCTTCAATTATGTGAAGAAGTGCCACAAATGCTAGACATATGCTGATAACGTTCATGCGCCACCAGCACCTTTGAATGTTTTAACAGCACCTTGGCCGTTCTCGATGTAGGGAATAGATGTCATAAGTCCGATTGAACCGAAAGCCTCAAACGAACATCGTTTTATTCTTGTTGCAATTGATTACTTCACAAAATGGGTCAAAGCTGCTTCTTATACTAATGTGACCAGGAATGTAGTGGTCAAGTTTGTCAAAAGTGAGCTAATTTGTCACTACGGTCTGCCAAGCAAAATAATAACTGACAATGCCACTAATCTGAACAACATGATGATGAAAGAGATGTGTGAGAGTTTCAAAATTGAGCACCACAATTCCTCACCCTATCGCCCCAAGATGAATGGGGAAGTTGAGGCGGCAAACAAGAACATCAAGAAGATTATTCAAAAGATGGTTATAACGTACAGAGATTGGTATGAAATGCTACCATTTGCACTGCATGGCTATCGCACGTCTATTCGTACTTCAACTGGGGCAATCCCTTTCTCTTCGGTTTATGGAATGGAAGCAGTACTCCCTATTAAAGTGGAAATTCCATCATTAAGAGTGCTGATGGAGGCATAATTAGAAGAAGCTGAACGGGTCCAAACTCGACTTGATCAGTTGAACCTAATTGAAGGAAAACGATTAACTGCATTATGTCATGGCCAGCTTTACTAGAAGAGAATGATGAAAGCCTATGCAAAAAAAGGTGTGTCCTTGACAGTTTTAAGAAAGAGGCCTAGTACTCAAGAAGATTCTTCCCATTCGAAAGGATTATCGAGGAAAATGGACTCCAAACTATGAAGGACCTTATGTCGTGAAAAAAGGGTTTCTCCGGAGGAGCTTTGATTCTCACAAACATAGATGGTGCAAATTTACCACTTCCTGTAAATTCGGATGTAGTCAAAATGTATCATGCTTAAAAACAAAAAAAAAATAATTAAAAAAATGGCTCGTTAGGCTGAAAACTCGAAAAGAGCAACCTAGGCAAAAGTTAAAAAAAAATGGTTCCTGACACATTTGGAGAAGTGGAGTCATCTCGAGTCACAAATTGGGACAGTTTGAGTTTCTTTATGCCAAACTGGGGCAATTTGAATGAAAATTCTTGTCATGAACACTCCCCATTGCGTGGAAACTAGGTTAAAGGATGTTCTCGGAAACAGAAAGAGGGGTGTTTATGGTCTTATACATAGGAAATTAGCATTGATCATCCTAGAGAGCATCACTGGAAGAGCTAGAAAACTCTACTCCAACATTTTTTTATAAATCTTTCAATTCTAACCCTTGTGGTACTGCCTTTCCTTGCCATACGTAAGAAGAATGATGTTAGAGTGTGCAACTGTACAAACGGGATTCATCCTTCAAAATAATTTTTTTCCCGTAATCATTCTCGTAGCACTTGTCTGCTCTTAAACTATGCCTCGTTATCACTCAATCTGGAATTTTCTGAAATTGATACGTTCATAGCTTGCCATGTAGTTACTATCCATCATTGCATGTTCCATTTGCTTCCCAATTTTAACACTTTTCCTCGATTTTGCCGAGCTCACTCTGCATTAAATGCATTAAACGCTTGTCCAAGTTTCAAACGTGATTAGCTTACTATCTTACCGCCTGTTTTGCTAATCATCATTACCAAATCTCATAAATTTCCTTGACACATGCTTGTCCTGCTAATCCTTAGTTACACTTACTTATTCTTGATTGATCATAGTTTGGCTCTGGTTCAGTTTTCATTGGCATGAGAGAAATAGAAATTAGAACTTTTCATTCCTTATGCTATGTACTATGTACTGTATTTTTCATTCAATTTGTTCTGAGTTACTTTATTTGAATAGCAAATATTTTATTCGAATAAAGTGATGTATTTCTTCTTATATTAAATAGAGATTCTGAATATCATTATTCAAATAATAAATTTGTTATTCGAATATCATTATCTAATAAAACGAAAATATAATATTCAGAATAAAAAAGAGAAGTTATTCAAATAATTAAATGTTATTCGAATAGCTTAAAAATCTGAAATGTGAATTGATATTTTGAGAGAGATAAAAGCTATTCAATTCTAATATCTAATATATACATACTATTCTAATAGTGCGTTAGCTTAACTTAATATTAAGATATTTAGATACAACTTATCATATTACTTTTACATTATATTATAAAATTTATTTGTTGGCTTACTTCTTTTTGAAGATTATGGTTAGATGTTTCATATTATTATTTAATATTTTTTAAGAATATTACACATATGGCCAGTGCCACAACATCAAACATCTGAGCAAGAATCCCACACTTAAAGCATGCGAGCACACGTCGTGGAAAAAAACTAGTACATGCTATTATGTTATAAGGTTACTGTCCCAAGGGAACACCTCAAAGGTTTAGTATTGAAAAATTTATGTTAAAACTTAAGTTTAAATATCATTAAGATCAAGTGAAGTAAAATGTATGAAAAAGGAATAAACTAGCCTTAGTTAACAAAAAAGAAAAAGATTTCAAAGTTATTGGCTTCTTATTTGATATATTTGTTTTTTGGTGAATAGCTTCTTATTTGATATATCATTTGACAAATCAATTACACAAATGTGAAACAGTAACATTGGACTTTTGGTCTGAGACTTTTTTTTCTTTCCGTCAAATAAAAAATAAAAAACTTTGGACATAATTTTTTTGGTGATATTAACATTTGACAATGCGGCCCGCAAACCAAATAATATGGCATGGGCTGAAAGCCCAAAAGCGACAAAACCTGTCTGACTTGAGCGGTTCAATTATGCTATCGGCGATGCCACCCAGCCCGAGTCTAAAAAATTACACTATCGTTTTGATGTCACTTTTAAAAAAATAAATAAATAAATTTCGCAAGTGCTCCCAGTCTAACACTCAACACAACTTCGATTGCGTGAAGACTTAATTTTACAAAATATTTTTATTAATGAAATAGAATGGAATAAGTAGGGAATGATTTGAAAGAGAAATAAAGAAACAGAAAAATAATTATCTTTGTTCTTGTTAAAAAATTTAATAAGAAAACAAAATGAAATTCTATTAATTTGTTTGAGAGTTAAATAAAAACAAAACGAAACAAATTAATTTTAAAAAATAAAAATTTAGTATTTAAAAAAAGAGAGAAAGAATAATTTCCTCAAGTTTCTTTACCATTTTATCTATTATTAAATTCTTAAATAAAAAAAATTATTTACAATTTTTCATTTTTTTCATTTCTTCATTCTTTATCATTCAAACATAGTATTAGAGTAAGTTTTAAATAATTGATAAATTTATTTAATATAGTAAAAACAAGAAAAATAATTAAACTAAAAATTGTAATTAAAGGCTCTAATGCAATATAGAAATAAATAACTTGACCAAAATTTAAATTGAATAGGGTTCCGAATCTACCACGGATCATTTAATTACATATTTAACTTGAATCGAAATTAACTATGGTTACAAGATTCAATATGAAAATTATATTACAATCTAATTATAAGTATAATCCATCTAGAGTAATATAAATTATTCAAATTATAATATAACTCATTTATCAATGCATAAATTATTCAACTTTCATATTACAAGTACCTTAAATATTATTGCATAATACATACTTAAGACTTCAATAATTACATATGAAATTTAAATATCAACTCAAATTCATCAACTGACTTGATGAAAATCGATAAAAATAATAATAAATAAGAATTAATAATTATTATCATTGTACAATTATTATAAAACAAAGAAAATATTTTCAAATCATCTATTACAGGGCTAGGTGGAGCCCCTATGCTTTTTCTGCCCACAACTCCATATCTCCTTGTGTAGGTGCCTTTGTGTGGCTTCAGTCTGCTTTTTCCTACTCATCATATTTATGTTTTTTTTTTTATTGGGCCCAAAATCAATAACAAATTTTTTTTTCTATGTTTTACCACAAATATTGGATAATAAAAAAAGGTATTTATTTTCCTCTTTTAGTTTTCCTAAAAATCTCAAAAGAATATGAAAATGCCTCAAAACATGAAACTTCTATAGCTGGAATGTTAATATCTTCATGAAATCTTGTCAAAATCCTATAATTATTACAAAATTATAATTACTATTTCTTAAATAAAATACTCAATAATATCACATTATTTCTTAACTGAATAATAATATCACATTATTATTAGAATTAATTTGTCGTAATATAATAATGATAACTTTTAATATTACAAAATACGCATAATTTAGGCTATTACTACATGCAAGCCCTCACGAATCTCACTATTGGGCTTTGAATGCTAACACCTGTTAAAAAATCTCAATTATTATATTATGAAATATAGATTTATTTTAAGAGTAGTGTAAATATAAACTCAAATTTATAGTGAATTTTATACGTGACACAATATTCATCATTGGTTTTAATGATATACGCATATTTTAATTTTTTTTTTTAAAATGATGTATATGCTATCAAGAATAAGGTTCACCGGAAGTTGAATTTATATTAATATTATTCTTGTTTTAAATTTAATGTTTTTAATTATGATATGATTTTTTTCATTTAAATATTAAATATACAATAATTCTTTTGCTTGTGTATCTATCATGTCGCGCTGTATCATAATTGTAATTTGTGCAAGGGTGAGTTTACACAAAGGTTAACCTCCGGTCCTGAGTTTAACTTCCTGTCTAATGATTCCCTTTAGAAAATTTTGTATTTAATAATCTTATTTAATATTTATTACATATTTTTACATTATCTAATAAACGAGAGAGTCTCTTGAATGCCTAGACTCATTCTCTGTGCGTATGTCTGCCAAGCCGTTAGCAAAGGTAGAAGAAGTAAATACAAATTAGGTAGGGTGATTCGTGCTTAATGGATTCATTTTTATACTAAGGTTTAAAGATATCTACTAAGAAAACTAAAATAACAAGTATTTTTTTTTTTGAAGTTTTATAAAATACTTTCATTCGATAGACGAGAGATTAATTTTTCAAAAAATGATCAAGTGTTTAAGTGAGAATTCTTCTCAATTGTATTATTTTTATATAAATAAATCTCAATATTCAACTCAATATCACATGCTTAAAAACTTAAACTCTTTTTACTCGAATTAACATACATTAATAAACAAATTTTAAATGAAAAAAATGTTTAATGCATTAAAAATTAAAAATATTTACTTTTTAATTTAAAACATATTATTTTAACTTCCTGGATCTAATCTTAAAAAGACTTGTTAACAAAACTCAATTTTTTTAAAAAAATACATGTTTATTGAGTGCATCAGCACTCGAGCTTCCGGTGGCAAGTTTAATGTCTATTGGAACAGAAGAAGTAAATATAAATTAGGGCAATTGGCTTTAAATGGATTCAGTCTTTTAAAACCTTCTTCATCAATCCCATCCTGTTGGCTTTTTAAAGAGTTCAATTCATACATTTTTTAACACTACGAATGTAATGTCTAATATGGACCATTTATAAAGTAGTTTATGAATAGATAATGACTTTTGAGTTATTAATTTATTATTAAAATAAATCAATGATTCAAATTAAAAAATAAATTTTAACTAATAATATTTAAATTAGTATAAAAATTTAATCAAATTAATTTTTTTATAAATAATTACACATAAAAAAAATTTATAAATTTTAACTAATAATTTTTTATATATTCAAATTTACATATACATATTGTTAGATTAAAAAAAGAAATAATTCATTGATAAGTTTAAACTTATTGGATCCATATTAGTATCCTCCACGTACCTGGTTTAGTGGTTTATCACAGTTTTCAGACTTCGTCTGACATGACATATATATGCATTGATACGAGGAGGCTTCTATCATAGACCCAAAATGTTTGGGTTCATCGATCAATTTATTTTTTTTATTTGATAGTATTCATATGTAGATCTTGTATATAAAAATTACTAATTAAAATTTACAAATTTTTTAGTTATTCATAAAAAAAATTTATTTAACTAAATTTTTATATGAATCTAAATATTATTAATTAAAATTTATAAAAATTTAGTTTTTTAATTTAAATTACTAATTTATTTTAATATTAAGTCAATGACCAAAAAAATTATGATCCATCATGGATTACTTTTGGAGTGATCCATGTTAGACTTTTCCTTGATACGATAGACATAACATGACTCACATCGATTGGTGTGGGTTTTGGGTTATTGGTTGAATGAACCTAAGGTTGTGTTTGGATAGAGTATTTTAAAGAAGGAATGTATTTTTATAAGGAATTTAAAATGATTTGTGATAAAATAACTTGTTTGGATATTTTACAAAGTCATTTTAAAAATTATTTTAAGAGAGTATTTTATTAGTTAAAAAAAAAGAATTTTAATTTCCTTCTCTTTTGGTGGAATTTCTAAAATCCTCCGATTCTCTTTTGCATGCTTCCTCTTCCGTTCTCTCCCTTCTTCTTGACTCGGTCGCACGCTCTTATTATTCTCATGCAAGCTTCCTCACACGAACGCTCACCATATTGCGGCAGATTCACCGTTCGCCCATCTCGAACCCAACCCACCACCACGACATCGCCATCCATTATCATTAAGAAATATAGATTTGGTGTTTGCAAACAGTAGGTACACAAATCACACTTTCATCACCTTTGAATATGTTGATTTTGTTGACTACAATATTTTCACGTTTATTAAAGCATAAAGGAAAGGTTTTGGAGAGTTTGATTTTTTTTTCTTTTGTTTATGATGTATATTGCTATCAAAGTCTGGATCCTTTGCCATTTTTAGAAGGTTAGCTCGGAAGCTTTCATTTTTGTACCTTATCATATTTCACAATCAAGTTGTTCTTCCCGATCTAAATATATAGTAATGTTTTGTAATTATGAACTCCAGTTTTTATTTTATTTGATTTTTTGGGTCTTATCGAACTCTATTTCAATTGATTTTTTTGGTTTGTTATCGATTATTGGTTGGGAATCCCTATAATACTATACAAGTAACTTTTGAAAATGCAAATGTGAATATGCCTTTTGCGAATGTGGCTTTGAAAGTAGCAAAATGTTGCAAATAGTTGCTGTTGTTGTGTGTGAAACCTCGCAATAAAAAGAAAAAACTTGAGGTGAAAACATTTTAGCTAGTTTCTATTATCAATATCATCCATTTAGAAAAATAGGTCTTTGTTCAAATAAAAGCGTTGGTTAGTGGCCAAGCACCGTTCAATGTACTAAATACTAATAGTGCTTTTATTTAATGGTAAATGTTGAAAAATATGGCAAGAACCAAGACAGAGAGAGTTGAGAGTGGGAAATGAGAATCGATATTGAGTGAATGAAAAAAATTGTGTACAATAGGACAACATAAAATAAAGAGAAAGCTAATAGGTTTGTATGTAGCGTGGATTGTGGATGCACGAGTGTTTGACAATATCAAATAGGTGAGTTTGATATTGTTTATGAACATGTGGTTGAGGACCGAGAATGCAATTGGGTGAGCTTAAGCCTGGATTCTGTTTTGTATACGAACTTGTGCAAGCAACGGGCTTAGGGCCTAGGAAAACGAAAGTGACTTGGGAAGTGAGATTCACCACCTTTTTTTTAGGGTTTTAAAAAATGGGTTGGGTGGCTCCTCTCTGTTTGGTTCGTTCTCACGGGGTTGGGTTGTGGGGTTGTTCCAAAATTTCTAAAGAAGGAGGGTGCAAGCAAAATTGTTTGCTTGGTTGTTCATTGTTATTGTTGTTGCTTCTGAAATCAAAAACTAGAATCTTAGTCATATGCAAACTCGAAAGTGAAGTTCAATAAAGATTGAGACTTTGGAGAACATGAGGTAAAGAAACGATTTTTGGATGTAGAAATGTTTAGAAAATTTAGAGAATGAAAACCTTAGTTAGGAAACCAAGTGCAGAAATTTTCAAAATGCCAAATTTTGGGTTTGAAATCAAAACAAATTCAAATAAGTTCTTCTGTAATCACTTTATATGTAATTGAATCTATATCGTGTTTTATGGTACATTGTTTGTAATTGAGATTGAGATTCTATAGACTCTATATTCGTGTTTTTTGGTACATTATTTGACTCTATATTCACATTGCAATCTAAATCTTCTTCTTGTTGGTACTTACCCTTTGTAGTATGTATTTATCTATATTATTTAGTGGGTTAATTGCCATGTATTTTATTGAAGAAGTGAATATATCTTTACCATTTTCTTGGTTTTGTGCTATTGCATTTGGTCGCGATTTATATCATGGATGAAGGTATTATATGTATTAAAACTCTTATATGTATTTTTCTTGTGAGAAATCCATGAGTCTGGCTTGACTTAATCCATGTTCAAAAACATCACTGGTGGTAGTATTAAAAATGTGAATGAGAATGTGGCCACCTCACTTTCAGCTAGCAAGAAACACAATTTGTCATAAAATTATTAGTTATCCATCCTAGAAACAACGAGAGCAAAAGCATTTGAAATGAACACGAAACAATAATTTCAGTACTGAAATGATAAAAGACTAGAAGGGGTCAACATGGCTAAGATTGTTATGATATTTCCTTCTAAACTAGTGAGTAGTGATTAGTGAAAGAAAACCGAAATAGTAACATATATTCCTATGAAGACAACATGAGCAACATAGTAACGTTAATTTGTTATATGTGTAAATCATTCACAAAATCATCTTATTAGATAAATATATTGGTAGTATATAATCAGCGTAGGTTGTTTTTGTACCTCGCCCTTCAATTATATGTAAACCTCAATCTTAAATTGGTTGTTTAGATAGTAAGGTATAACTGATCCTCATAATTATGTTATGGTTGTGGTCAGGTTGTGCATTTTCTGGTTTTGTAACTATTATGATTTCATCCAAAGGAAGATACAAGACAAAAAAAAGAAAGATGATTGAAAGTTTAAACATTGAGGACAGAGAAAGATGATACGAGAAGTTATAAATCACAACAAATCTAAAAATTCATATGTAATCTCAACTCACTTTAGTGGTACAGATATTGTGACAGAGGATGCTTTCCAATTACATATGCACATGATGTTAGGTTAATATATTTGGAATGTTTGTTAGGCTTGTACATAATGTTAGGTTCATATGCCCATTGAAAGTTGACTTGTTTTCAATGTAAGCTTAAATCGTGTTGTTTTATTATTATTTTATTTTTATTGATAAGGTATAAGTTTGCACTCGAATACTATAAGTTGTACTTATAGATTATTTATGAAAAAAATAGTATATTAATCTTTTCATTTTAAGATTTTTCAATTTTTAAATTTATTTTATTTTATTTTTATTTTTACTATTAATAAACAAAATTTTATATGATGTTTATTTTGTTTTGTAAAATTTTGTATTGAAATCTAATTTTACAAAGATATCTTAAAAAAGTTTTAGAAATGAAGGTAATTGAATTGCTTTATCCAAACAAAGAATTTAAAATTCAAAGAATTTAATTACTTTATCCAAACAAAATATTTTACAAATGAAGGGGATTGAATTGATGCAATTAAAATTCTTTGAATTTCAAATACCTTAAAATTTCAAAATACTTTATCCAAACACACACTAAAGATAACATTAAAAATGCCTAGTTAAGCTCCATCTGATTCAACAAAATTAGGAACCGCCCTATTAATGTCAGGAAAATGATGCACCCTTTTACATCAATTAATTATTTTTTTTCAGGCTTTTTAAAATGAGAAAGTATTAAATATCCATAAAGGATTTTGCGAACAAGTACTCTTAAGGTATGTTTACATAATAATAATGTTATTCGTTCATTAAAAATATTTTAATTTTTTTTAATTTACTCACAAACTCAATCTGTATCCCACGAGAATGTTATAGTTACATACAATCTGATTTGATATCTCTCTCACATAAATTTATAATGTAAATATGATATGTATATTTTAGATGTACGAATAACATTATCCTTTACATAATTTATAATGGGCGGAATAGGATTGAATGGAAGAGAGTGAAATAGTATAAAATTTTCATACTATTATTTGGATATTTAAGGTTGAAATGAAGGAAAAATTTCATTACATTGTTTGGAATGGCAGGTGAAATAGAATGAAATGACAAAAATTATAATATTTTTATTCATATATTATTCTATTACATCCTATTCCACCTAATTTGGAAGGGAAGAAAAATTGAAGTTTAGGATATAATGAATGACATCCTATGTCATTTCAATACATCCTAATTTTAAAAATCTAAATAATAGAACTATACCTTATTCCATCACATTCTACTTCATTCAATCTCTTACTACTAATCCAAACAAAGCCTTAAGAATACCAAAATATAAAGTTTTAAATACTGTAAAAAAGTACTAAAGCTTTTTCATTTTAATGCATTAAATATCTTATTTTTATCTAAAACTTCATATTTTGTATTCTCTAATAAGTGTCCTTAAGGTACTTGTTAGCAAAAATTTTAAATAAATGACATTTTTTTACGTTTCCATTACATTGAATGCTTTATTTTCGTTTAATACTTTCATTTTTTGAATTCTTAATAAGTGTCATTAGATAAACTCTTTTTTTTTTTAATTATATGAGTTTTGTTATATATATCCTCCTAAAACATCATTTAAATAATCCTCCTATTAGTTAATAAAAAAATATTAAATAAAAAAAGTCAATGTAGTCAATATTTTGAGAATATAAAAAACATTCAATGTTTTTTTTATTTATTAATTAAGAAGATTATCAAGAAGATATGTTAAGATAATTTAGAATAAGAGTTTTTCTATCAATATCACTTATTATGGAACCCAAAATTAGAAGTTTTGCATAAAAAAATATAGTTTTTTTTTCAATTCCCAATGTGTTTTCTACTTTTATAAAAAAAAAAATCTATTTTGGATTATTAACAAGTGTCATTAGCAAAACTCTTTGGTTATGTTTTGTGCAAAGAATGAAATTTCATGAAATAAAAATAGGAATATGAATGTTGACAAATTGAAATAAGAATCCTATTTCAATTTCATAGTTTGGTACGATGTGATATAATATGGAATAAAAAATAATTTTACAATTTGGTGTGTATGATATAATATAAAATAAAATCTAAATTGATATAAATGACAGAATTATTCTTAATGAGAAAAATAAAAAAATTACTTTTTTCTTACCCCCACACACATATAATTTGTGTTTTTTGAAATAATGTTTAAGATTAATTTTTTTATAACAAAAATCATTATAATAATTTTTTTATCAATTTTAATAATATTATTTTACTCTCATGCATAAAAAATAGAAGTTTTTATCTTCTCATTCATACGCAAGGTGCACAAAGTTTGAAGGCTAGATTTAAGTTAAGATTAGATAGATTATTACAGGATAATTTTTGTCAATTTATAAATTGAACAAGTATGTATTAAGTAAAAAATATAGAATCATATTCCACAAAAATATGAAATTTCATTCCTCATTTTTTTGGAAGAATAAAATTTGACAAATTTGTGGAATAGAATTTGGAATGAGAATCATATTCCATATTTATTTTCATTAACAAATACAAGAATCATTTGATTCTTAGATTGAATGTGGAATAACATTTTATTTCTTCACACCAAACAAAACATTAGAATAATTATAATTACAGATATTATTTTATTAGTAGAATAATAATCAATTATTAGTTCATTAACTAAATAATAAATATTGTTAATAAAAAAATTTGCACATCGTTAATTAGCCTAAAAAAAATATAAAAAAGTAATGTATAAAAATCAATGTTATGAATGAAACCAAATTCAATAGGAGCTTTGTTGGGTTGTCAAATAATTCTTTATGATTTTCTAAAGTATCCTCACACCATTTAAGTGTGAGAATAGTCTCTTTAAACATAAAGCAAACAATTAAGCTTTCTTGAGGAGTGAAAAGACTTCGACTATTATCCTTTTCTTAAAGAACAAATTGTTTGCTATTAAGAGTATGTTTGGAAAATATTAAATTTTTTCATAAAAAAAAATTATGATTTTTTTTTTTATTAAATTGTGAGATGTCTAGATAAAATGGATAAAATTGATTATAATTTAAAGATTATTTCTTTTATAATATAAGTTGATTATAATAAAAAGTTATTGAGTATATTTGGATTAGTTGTGAATTTTTTTAAAAAATAATCAATTATATATATAATTAGTTTTCTTTAAAATTGATTATGAAAAAAATTAATTTTAAGTTTGAATATATTAACTGAAAAGTAATTTTAAGATAATATGTTTTGTTTTAATTGTATAAAAAATGCTTTTAAATAATAAATTACTAAAAAAATATAAAATAATTTGTTTAAATTATATAATATTTAATGTTTTAAGTTGAGTTTGGTAAAACTGTTAGTAAATGCAAAATAATCAGAGAAGATTATAAACAAAATGTGCAAAAGTAAGTTTTTTTTTTCTAAAAAAGTAATTTTCTAGTGTAAATGAAATGATCGAAGATTATAATCTATTTCATTCACTAACACCAAAACATTGTAAAATTGATCCAAAATAGCTTTTATTGCAAAAAAAAAAAACAACTGTTAGAGAAAAAAAAATAATCATTACCAAACATGTTCTTAGAATACTACAACGAAGGCTACGTTTTCAATGATACTCTAAGTCAATCTTACCATTGATTTAGTCAAGTATGACAAAATCATGATACCATTTTCAATATTCCAACCGTTGACTTGGTTGGAGTATCATAGTCCAAAGCTTAATTGGACTATGTTAAAAGTCCTTACCCTGAAATCTTGTGGGTAATGGTATTTAAGGCTTAACTCATCTTATTGATTTAGTCTGATCTGAAATTAATTGAGATATATTTAGGTTTTAAAAATTAAATTTGGAGTATGAGATATTTCTTAGGTGTAATAAGCTTTTTTTTAAAAATATTTTTAAACATATAGATCCACTTTTCATAATCTTGCTACTTTTAATGAAATAATCTCAACCATTAGATGAAAGTCAATCTAACGATTGAAAATGAGTGTAAAAAAATAACTTACTAAGGAATATCCTCTTGAAGTATTTTTATGTTCGATTTAAGTTATATTTTAGGTAGTCTTAATTCAATCTGATGTTTAGAATTATTTTTAAAATTATATTTTTTACAATTAATTATAAATAATATTTTTTTTAACTTTTACATAATATGATAATATATTTATATTAATATTATTTGTTTTAAAATATATATTATAAAAATATATCTTAGTTTTAGTTTATAATTTTTATAATTTTATGATTTAACTATGTATAATATTTAAATTTATATATTATATCTGTATATTAAGTTGATTCAGTTTCGATTTAATCATTATCGAATCATAAATGGGTCAACTTCAAGCCTAAAAGTTGGCCTGATCAAATTTAGGTCAACCTAAATCTGTTCCATTTATATCCCTACACGTGGGTTAGAAGTTTGAATATTCAATTTAAAACCGTAGCCATGGGCTATTGCACTTTGGAATTCAATTTAGTAATCTGCCTTTTATATATAGAGAGAGGGAGGATCAACTTACATCAGTGTAAGTCTTTTTTGACTTATATTCATTTTTAACTGTTAGATCCACTTTCATCTAATGGTTACTTTTAATGAAATAATCTCAACTATTAGATAAAAGTAGAACTCATGGTTAAAAATGAGTGTAAGTTAAAAACGAATGGCAAATTTTCATATATATACTAGAAAGTCAATCTTACACTCATTTTTAATTTAGATCTACTTTTATCTAATGGTTAGGATTATTTCATTAAAAGAACCATTGGATGAAAGAAGATCGTTGATTGAAAATGAGTATCAAAAAAAAAATTTACCATTGATATAAGTTGAAAATTCTTCATATATATATATATATATATATATATATATATATATATATATATATATATATATACTGGTTTAAATATATTTTTAAAATTATGTATAATATTTAAATTTATACATTATATCTATATAATAATTTTATGTTCGGTTTAAGTTATACTTAGGTTTTCTTAATGCGATCTGATGTTTAGAATTATTTTAAAAATTATATTTTTTATAATTAATTATAAATAATAATTTTTTTTAACTTTTACATAATATGATAATATATTTATATTGATATTATTCGCTTTAAAATATATATATTATAAAATATATCTTAATTTTGATTTATTATTTTTATAATTTTATAATTTAATTATGAATAATATTTAAATTTATATATTATATCTATATATATTAATTATTAATTTCAGACCTTAATCATTATCGAATCATAAATGGGTCAACTTCAAGTCTAAAAATTGGTCTAATCAAATTTAGGTCAATCTAAATCTATTCCATTTATATCCCTACATGTGGGTTAGAAGTTTGAATATTCAAATCACTTTGGAATTCAATTTAGTAATCTATTTTATATATATATATATATATATATATATATATATATATATATACACATACGGTTTAAATATATTTTTAAAATTATGTATAATATTTAAATTTATACATTATATTATATATTATGTTGACTCACTTTTAACTTTTAATCATTATTAAATCATAAATGAGTCAACTTCAAATCTAAAAAATTAGTCCAATCAAATTTAGGTCAAGCTAAATTCATTCCATGTATATCCCTACATGTGGGTTAGAAGTTTGAATATTCATTTTAAAACTGTAATCATGGGCTATTGCACTTTGGAATTCAATTCAGTAATATGCGTTTTTGTGTGTGTGTATATATATATATGGTTTAAATATATTTTTTATTTGAAAATATAATATATTTTTATTTTAATTCTTTTAATTTTTTTTTTGTTTGTTAGTTTTGGTTCCTCTAAAATTATTATTATTATTTTAGTCTTTGCTATTAATATATCATTGGTGAGTCTCGTTAAGTATTTACATAATAAATGAAATTATTGATATATGATATCAATAAGTAAAATATTTATTTGTCACGTAAATAATTAACGAAATTTCATTAGTAACAAGGAGTAAAATTTTTAAAAAAATTAGAGAAATCAAAACAAACAAATTTTTTTTAAAATGACCAAAACAAAAGATACTATATCTTCAAATACTAGAAACATATTAATGCCTATATACATTGATGGAATTCAATAATCTGCCCTGGCCTCACATTTTACAGCTTTTGAATTTTAATGTATTAGTTTGAGTGAAAAAAGTTTAAGTTTATTAAACATATAATCTTAAATTTATTTTAAAATTTATGTATATATAAACGATATGGAAAAGTATCATCTTATCGCGTACATTAATGCCTACATATACCTATTTCAATATATCTATGTCATGGACCCATATATGAACAATATCAAATCATGTTTTTTTTAGTATATGTCATTAACCAATCTCGTAGTTAACCACTTTTTTGTTTTGTTAACTAACTTATTTCATGAAAATAAAAATCATGTGGTAAAATCTTGTGTTATTTTAATTTTTTATGTATTATTAACTATGTTTTTGTTATTTATTAACTAACTTTGTTTTACTTTCGTGAAAAAGTTAATTAATGAAGAACAAAAAAGTGGTTAATTATATATGAAGTTATTAATAAAATATTTTACCACGCGTTGCTTTTATTTTGAAATAAGTTGATAACGGAGAAAACTAAAAATAATTAACAACACAAAAAGTTTTAATAGATATATATTAAAAAAATAAAAAATAATTTAATATTATTTACGAATAAGTTTCATGAATAATATTTAGTGTTGAAATAAATATAAATACTGTACGCGACAGAAAAATCACGGTTGAAACGACGTAGATTTCATGCATCTAATTGTATTTTCAAAAATTAATATTTCTCTTATCGAGATACTCTCAAAAAAAAAAAAACTTTCTGATCCTACGGGTCAATTCGAAACTTTTCTTCCTCGTTCAGATCACCTTTTTAGCTTTTTTTTTTGGTTGTCACAAATCACCTTTTAGCTTTAATTGTGGCACAGTAGACGCCTTTTTTTTTTTTGGATACAACGCACAAACCTTTTACTTTGGGTACATCCGTACAAGGCATAGTAGACCCATTACTCGTGCTCCTTTATGATTTTCACCGTACATGCATTCCAACGTAGTAAGTACATACTCAATTTTAAATTTTTTGCCATTTTTAAAAAAAATATTTACTTTAATTTATTTATCATTTGAAAAAATTAAAAACCTATTCTTTTCGTTTTAAAATATTTATCATTTTAAAAAAATTCTTTTTTTGTTCAATTTATATGTTATTTTAGAAAATTTAAAAGGTATTAATCTGTTTTAATTTTATCTTTATTTCTTGATATTTTGAGTTAATCCAAATTATTAATTTTTTAGTTATCTATAATTTTATATTTTATTGGTCAATTCAAATTTTTGAATTGTAATTAATATTAAGATAATTGAGAGATATGCAAGAAGTTTGCTTTTAATAAAAAATTAGGAAAGTTTTGATAAGGATAAAGTGTGAGTGGTTGATATAAATTGTTTTAGGTTGTAAATATTTATATTGAGAAATTTTGAGACATGAGAATGAGAGAAAAAACATTGTAAGAAATGTTGCAGTAGAGAATTTATAACTTTGTCCTCAATAGTTGTATAGTGAGAGAGTTTATAGTTTTAGTTGTACAAAAGTTGTAGTATAAGAGATTTTGCAGCTCACTACAAGAAATCAGGAAATTAGTGAAGGAAATTTCTCTATTTAATCTCTTGCAAAACATTTTTGTGAGGGATTAGCAAAAGAAACGTCCGTCGTTTTTTTTCATCGCTAAGTAGAGAGGGAATGCATTCCCTCGCTAATCTGTCGCTAAATACAGGATTTTCTCAAGCTAATTTGTCGCTAATCCCTCGTAAATATTAAAACAAATTCCCTCACAAATCAGTGAAGAAAATTTCGTCGCTAAAGTTTGAATATTCGTACCAATTTTGGATCTAGTATAACCAAAATCCCTCACTATTCCCTCGCAAAATCCCTCGCTAATTTTCCTCGCAAACTCCCTCGCAAATTTTTCTCGATATTCCCTCGCTAATCCTAGTCACAACAAAAAAAAAAATTGGATCTAATATCGCTCGCTAATTTCCATCACAAATCCCTCGCTAATCTCAATCACAACAAGAAAAAAAAATGAAAGAATAAAGAAACATTTATGTCTGCTTCCGGAAGCTATTTTTTCTTTAGGGCCATTTTCCAACTAACAAGATCATTTACTATGCTAATCCTAAGAAAGAAACTATAAAAAGAAACTAAAATAACACAAACATCAACAACCAAGCCTTATCTCACTAGGTGGGATATGATATCCAGAAATGAAACTAAAATGGTCCATTTCAATAGAAATACACAAACCAAGAGAGGTAGAGCATAGCATTTACAAGTAAATAATTTCAGGTGGAAAAACTAAGACTGCTATAGGATTATTTCAATATATGTATGATGTATCAATATTCAGGGGAAAAAAAGGAAACAAAGAAAAATTTGTGAAGGACATATCACTTTTGAATATAGATAAAAGGATTAAAATCAATACTACTATCAAATAGGCTTCACTTGAAATTTTCTAAAATATCTATGTTCACAAGTTTGTGTATCTAGGGTTATGAAAACAGATTGTTGACATGCTCCCCTTGCATCTTCCTAATTATAGAAAAGCTAACTTTAGATACTAAAAAGTCATGAACAAAGAATTGTTTTCTCCTGGTACTTTGTTGAGAATTATATATCACCTTTTGGTCATGTCACTTGCAAATCCGAATTGAGCCTATAGGCTATATCCCAGATCCGACAAGCTTTTTTTTTTGAGGGCATTTGATACGACACACGACCAAGTTTGTCACAAGCATCACTTTTAGCTCCTTTTCGAATGACGTATAATGGCGCAACCATTCTCCAATATAAACCTGAAACATAAAGTAGATTTGTCCAAATCAGAAAAGAGAAATGCAAGCTTCCATATGTTCTATATCTTTTGGTAGAATTGAACAGGGTAGTTACAGGTGGATCTACTACATGTTTACCTTATCATTCTGATGCACTACGAAAATATTTCCCAGTATCGGCGTTAAGAAAGATATAATACAACCTAAAAGTGATACGACTAGAAGACCATTTTCTAGTAAACCAAATAGTAAACAACATGTACAACCATATTGGCACAAAATAGCCAACTACAATTATGATTTTTTTTTTGGATAAAATAAGAAATTTTATTAAAGAAAGAAAGAGATAGAAGTATAAAAGATTGGAAGATAAGAAATCCTCTACAAAGAATAATTATGATATATTTTTAATATGCAAGAAAATCATAACCAGAGAAATGATTTAAAGAAAGGAAGTAACCTGTTGAGGTCTCATAATCTTTGTATCAGGATCATCCATGGACTCTCTCTAATGTTCCAAGTACCCATCCAAGAGATAGCAAATAAACTGCGAAATACTCAGGAGGAAGTCATTCTTAATGTTAAAGGTCTTGCAAATTTCCTCCGAAGTCTTCCCATTGATCATGTTTGCTACAGTTTGGTAGGTAAAGTCCAAAAGGCTCTTGATGTTCAAGTAGTTTGCAGCCTGAAAAGGAAAAGTTCATAACACAATGCAATGACACAACCTTAAACATAATAAACACAGTAAATATGACATTAAATTGCACAGATAATCCAAACATGGAGGCAGGCAAACATCAATAGCAATTCTATGATAATGAATGCAAATTGGAAACATGTATCGAAATGGAATATACACTATCGCTATAGGATGCAAATTGGCATAGACCACCAAGACCAAGGCAATCATATGTGCAATTCTAATAATGGAGGCACATCTAATGCACTCCTATGTATTTAGGCATACAAAAAATATTCAACGATCAATGATGAACAAGGAACAAGGTAGCAAACAGAGTTCACATAACACGAATTTCATGAAATACATACAAACACATATCTAATGCACTCCAAATGCCTAAAGTTGCCTAGAGACTCATTCTTTAATCGGGATAAAATAAGTGAGATGCTCTCCACACTGTAGCAGCAAGAAACAAATATCATCTCAATACATTTTTCTCTACGACACAGAAACGCAATAATAAAATAACAAAGGAAAAGGAAAAAAGTAACAACTGAAAAAAAAAACTAAAGAACCACGACCACCATTATCACATAACTCAAATAACAAACAGTGGCAAAAAAATATAGGGACCAATAGATCTAAGAAGCTAACATGATCTTGAAGCAGATATGAAAATCTAACTCGAAGGAGAATGAGGTGATGGCGTGGGTCGGGAGAGATGTAACATCCCAACTTTTGGGTAAAAGACTGTTGTGTCCCTGTTTTACTGTTTCTTATTTTTCTGTATAAAATACAGAAAAATAATACTGTTTGTTATTTTATTTGGTCATTTTACATAATTTGTTTTGATACAGTAAAATAAAAATTTTATCAAATTACTATTTTCGTATGAAAAAGTATGTATGTATATCTTGTCTAGTATTTTATATAATCGTTTTACGTATTTTTCTTCAAGACAAAGTGAAATAAAATTTTTCTTGAATCATTGTTTTAATTTTTTTTGGTTGATATACGATAAAAATATCTTGCCTCGTAATTTTATTTGAACGTTTTGCATGATTAGCTACGTTGTGGGAAAAAATGGAAAAATGACAATTACGTCCCGAACGTCTTTGTTTATCTTTTTTCTTGTTTTTAATTGTTTTCTACATGATACGTAAAGTGCTCAATATTAATGTCTGTGATTTTATATGGACTTTTTGTGTGATTTGCTCGGGGTAGGAAAATAATATTTTTTCGGATCGAAAAAATCTGTTTTTAATTATTCGAAGGGAGATCTTACTAAACCCAATTCGAATGAATTTTAAAATTAATCCTTTAATTTTTAGGATTTAATCACAAATAAATAATTTTATATTATTATAATATTATTTTATTAGTCAAGACAAATAATGAATACAGCGAAAATATTTTTGCGGGACCCACGTTTAGTTATTAAGTCAGTACGTGGACCAATAAGGAGTTAGTCAAAATTGGTGGCTATGCTATGACTCATCGCATCAGGCCAATATGACGATGACACGTGGCGTGACAACTCAGCCGAAGCTAATTTTGATGACTCGCCACATGACACGCGGTCAATTGATGCAACCGTGACACGATAGTGATGACTCGCCGTCGGTTGACTCACGGTGATTATGTCTTGATCGCTAAGAAGATTGTGATTTATTTGACCATAGGGCCTAGAAAATATCTACGCCGACTCGTCAACTCACTCGTTTAGAAAATTACGATACTCATTATACTTGACTCATCGAAGTGAGTCACATAAGAAATTTCTCTGTGATGACTCGCTTTATGACTCATCAAGGGTAATCAGTGAAAAAAAATGATCAATAATAATTACTACTCTGTGAGTATAAAATAAAAATCTATGTGTATTTTATTATCCATTGGATAATAGATCATCGACTTTATAAATAATAAATATTGTTCATTGGTTTATACTATAAAAAAAAATAAAAAAAATATAAAATATATATATAGTATGAGCATAGAATTAGTCAACAAAAATAAAGTAATAATAATTAAGTTAGTAAATAATTAACCAATGAAAATTAGTCAAGGTTAATGGTTTGAATTTTTAAGAACCAATAGAAAATAAGTTATCAAATAATGTTGACTTCTTGAAAAGCAATGGTGCTACGGTGGAAGAGAAAGAATTGGCTTTAATAGCCAAATTCACAAAATGAAATTTACGTGAAAGCCAAATTCACAAAGTGAATTCATGTAGAAAAGCCAAATTGAATAAACAAGACTAGTCAACATTGGTTTCTTTTCTTTGATTTTCCTTCTATGGCAATTGCAAATTTTTGTAAAGCCAATATCACATTTCTATCTTTCCTATCTTTCAACTAGTTAACCAAGTCAACATTGGTGGCTTTTCTTTGGTTATGAAAGCCAAGCATTTGGTGAGGCAATTATTACAATCAATTCTTACTATCTTTCATCTAATTCACCAAGTGAGACCAAGTCAATCTTAGTGACTTTATTGCATGTGTTTCTACGGCAAAGCTAAAACTTTGCAAGGCAAAATATATCAATTGATTTCTCTCTATCTTTCATTAATTACCCAAGTATGACAAAGTCAATATAGATGGCTTCTTGTCATGATGCATTTACGGCAAATGCATGTGGGAAGAAGGCAATTTTATATGTTTTAATTCACTCTTGTTCTCCAAGCTTCTACGGCAATTGAATGCCTTTAGGAAAGCAATATTCAATCATTTATTTCATTCTCATTTCCTATGCATTTGTGACAATGCATTCTCACTTTCTCTCAAGACCATTCACGGCCATGCATTCCAAAATAGGAGACTTTGCTTTTAACCCAAAGTCTTCATCTTTCTCCAAAGCTATCAAGCCAAACTCTCAAATATTCTTCCTTCTTTTCTCTCTTTGTGTTCACGGCCAAAGCTCCCAAATGGAGACAATCTTCATCAATTTATTTCATTTGTTCTCTTCTATATCTTTTTCTTCAAAGAACCAAGATCAAGCAACCAAATTTCTTTCCTTTTTCTCTTCCTCTTGAATTCGGCCAATCACCAAAAATCCTCTTCCAAGCTTCTAAAAATTTAAATGACCATAGATCTTGAATCTCCATACCATTCTAAGGAACTTTCATGTTGGAAGTTTTTCCTAAATCATCCATTTTCATCCTTGCTCTCCAAGCTCAAGGTTTAGGATTTTAAGGTGAAGTTTATGAAATCTTCACTATTGATTTTATTCTTTCCTTTTAAACCATATTTTGATTCATGGTTTTCCTTACTCAAGCCTTAGATATTAATATTGTATGTTTTCTTTGATTTTTCAAGTAGCTCTTGGTGGAGAGGAATTGCTTGAAGGAGACATACAATGGCTTTGGAGGTTTCTACAAGAGGTAAGAGGGAGATTACCCTCATCAACCATGTGTTGGTGGTGAGGAAAAAATGAAGAATCCATAAAGATTCATTCACTTGATTGTTTATAGTTTTTCCTAACTGTGATTGATTATGTGTTTATTACTTGTGTGTTTGTTAATTTTGTGTTTGTTAGTAGGTTGTTGTGTATTTGTTAGTAGCCTTCTTGTTTGATGTTTGTAATAAATTGCATGTCTACAAGCTTTAATTTACATGTCTACAAGCTTTAATAATATGGCATGTGTTAGAAATGCATGATAATAGATAGGATGCAAATAATATGTCAAGGATTGCATGAGTGTTCCAAAGAACACATTAACAAGGCTCACGGCCATGATCCAAATGGGGAACCAAAATGTTCTCTTAATTTTCTTAAAAGTTGATTTAATTAACCTAAGAGAATTGGTAAGATATCCATTTGTTTAGATCAAGAAAAATGAATTTGGAAATTAAATGGCATAACCTTACATTTTCATCCAACATGTCTAACTTCAACACTTTGATTTCTAAAACTATTTTCTAGGGTAAGGATTAAATCAATGTAGACAATACAAGAGATTAAACATGTATTTAAAAGGTGAAAAATAATTTGGAAATCAAATGCAAAGTTTTTATCAAATTCGGCCAACATGCCAAATTAGACATTCATGATTTCTAAAATTAATTCCAAGCTATTTTCAATCAAGAAGAAGCAATACAAGTTAAATAAATTTTCTACAATGAGTTTTAAAGAAATAAAGTAGTTAAATTAAGTTTAAGAGGTTAATACTAATGGTTTTTCTTGGAAGAAATACATAGCTTTATAAAATTTCTAACGTTAGCTCAAGTGTTTTGAAGCACGTTAGGAATTTTCAAAAGTATAATTATTTGGTATTAATAAAAATGAAAAGGACTTTTAAGTGGTAAATTTAGGAAACCATTATTATAATTTACTAAACAAAATACTGTCAATTTTTAGTAAAAATAGACAAATAAGATAGGAAAGATGTTCAAAAGACAATATACGCTATGAAAAATAATCTACGTAATTTAAAAGTACTAAATATTATTTGTTTGTTTTAAATGATTATTTTAAGGAAGTTGGACAAGAAAATGATTTAAAAATCTTACGCGATTGAGAAAACGTATTAAAAATCCTACGCGATTTTAAAAACAAAAAAATTTATTTACGCGATTTGAAAACGTTTGTAAAAACGATGGAATTATGAAAACGCGATAAAATTTCTACGCGATTAAACATTACTGTATTTTTCGCTGTCGGGAAAATGTGAACCCGTGCATGTGCTTTTGAGAAACATTGTCGGGAAAATGTGAACCCGTCTATGCTTTTGAGGATTTATTTGTCGGGAAAATGAGAACCCGCATATGCTCTATATATTTTATCTCTTGAGGGTATTTTCATAATTTTCTTATCTTTGGTTTGTGTGTTGAGTTTATGCCAAACTTTTGGTGGATTGATTGACGAGGTGAATCACATCGTATTGGTGCGATAAGCGTAGTGTGGTTCGATCTTGAATGGACTTGGAGGCATTAGTGTGCATAAATCCATATGAACAGTTGGTTTCTTCCGGGCCGTGGTAAATGGCGACACACTAGTGGACTCGACACACACTATGTTTAATCGAGATCCGGTGAAGTCTAATAGTACATTGCTTGTAGTGCCACAACGTGAGACCGTGAACTACACCACGCCTATAGGATGATGGATTCCTTGTGTCGTGGGGCTATAGACACAACGTAAGACAAAGGCAATAGTTTGGTTGGGCAAGCCGTGGTACTAGAGGACTTTCGGGTCGTTCCCTCCGATGTCCGTGTTTGTGTGGTTTAGCTCCATGGAGTAGGATTATGTCTTATTGTATATGTTGATATGTGGTGCATTATTATCTTCTAATTATTTTTATCTATTATCTTTTATTTGTTATTTCTTTTATCTCGTTATCTTTTATCCGTGATATTTTTATTTGTGATCTTTTATATCGATATTAATTGTTTATATGTTGTATTTTGTCGTGCATTATTGTATTTTTGTTCGCACATGAAATTTGTTGTTATTGAATTTAATCTTTATTTTTATTGTACTTGTTATGATATTTTATATGGTATGAATTGTTATATCTACGATCCACGATAATGTTATTATTTGTTTATTTTATTAGGTTATATGCATATTAGAAATATTTGTAAATTGATAACATGACTATAATTGTGATTATACGTAAGTGTATGGAATGACTTTGTCATTCGAATCATTCTTTACTAAATCTTGGTATTGGTGAAAGGGGATCTCACCTCTTTCCTCGTGTTGTTTTTGTTTGGTTTGTATTCTTGAATTCGTACCAATAGTAATAAGCACATTCTTAACCCTAGGGAGACAATATTACGAAGATGGTGGCGCGTCATTGAGTGGTCTTTCAAGTTTCAACAAGATGCAGTTGGTGAAGAAAAAAGACTATGTAGGTTGAATTTTTTCCGTTAGTGTTGTTCTGTGCTATATGGTAGTACCGTCTTTGGGTTTGCTATCGTTTCTCGAACGTAAATATTACGTTTTAACTTATATGAAATGATTGGTGATGTGTATGTTAATCTATTAAATTTAATTTCCATTTTACTTAAAAGGTAAGTTTGTATTTGCGACAAGAAATTTTAAAATCCATATTTTGAAACTCAAAGCTTTTATAAAATAATTTTAATTAGTTTTAAGATTTATTTATTTTTTTAAAATGTGACGCCCTACGGAGGGTGTTACAAGAGAGGTGGATTTGGTGGCTTGGACGGCGGCTGTGCAGAGGTTTAGGTTGTATGGGTATAGGTTCTAGCGAATTTATGGGTAGTGGTCATGGGTCAAGACAGAGACGCGATCTGGGCTTGCCGGTGGTTTGGTTAATGGTGGTTGCTAGGAGCAACATGGGTCGCCTAGTTTTAATACACAGCTGGCATCGGCTAAGGCATGTGGGTGGAGGACAGCAGCTCTGGGTGGCTGGTCGCTGGAGTGTGTGGCGGCTTCATGGTTAGGGTGGAGGCGCATGGGCAATGGTTTTTTGGCCAGCAGGGGTGGCGGTTTGGTTGGAGGTTCTGATTTGGGGGTGGCTGAGGTGGTTTTGCGCGGTGACTATGGGCAACGGTGGTGGCAACGAGCGGCTGTGCTGAGGCTAGGGTTCAAAATTGGGAGGTTTGAGGGGGAAGACAAAATTAAAAAAAAATGGCATAGTGGGGAAGGCGAGTTCTCTTTATTTTGTAAGTGAACTAAGCTTTTAGCAAGGGAAATTATCCCTTGCTAATTTTAGCGAGGAAAATTATTACCTCACAATTTCTCTCGCTAATTTTAGCGAAAAAAATTATCCATCGCAATTCCCTCGTTATTCACTCAATGTTTTCCTTTTGAATTTATTTTTAAAATTTAGCGAAGGATAAAATTTCCCTCGCTAATTATTCAAAATTTCCCTCACTAAATTCTGTCGCTAAATCATAAATTTCTTGCAGTGGCTTTAGCTATGTATGTTAGGACAAATTACATTGAATTTATATGTATTGTTTTTTCTTAATTATAAGTATTTGTCAAATATATGTAGAAAGGTATGTGATGTTTTTCTTAAATGGTATAGAATTGATAGTTCAAAGAATCCACAATGATATAATCCCTTGTGTATGGGTCTTTATCTCGAAAGTATGGCTAATAATGTAAAGATTATGTGATTCATATCGTTATGAATGACACTTGATAGGGGAGGCCAAGTATTGTTGATAAAAAGTGGCCTATTTTTATCATTATAAGAATCTTTAGCCCTTATCACTAACCCATTGCTCGTGTTTCTCATACCACTGCTACATGCACCTTCAAGATTGGTCAAAACATCTTATATCTGCATAGCGAGACACCATGAACATGGTCCTATATAACTGACTGAATTGGGTGATTGACAAATAACAAGAGTACAACAAATTAATGTAGTCTTTCAAACTCTACAATTAGGCCAGCTATGACCATGTGTACAGTCTCATAAGCTAGTTGTGCCCTATTCATTACTAGAAATTTGGGTTTTAGAGACAAATTTAGAGATTAATTTATTTCGGTCTCTATAGAAACCGAAATAGAGACCGATTAAAAAAAAAGTAATTTGCTACCGAAAAAAATAGTCTCTAATTCGGTCTCTAAATTTTTTAGAGACCGAATTAGAGACCGAAATTATGTTATAAAAAAATTAAAAAATAAAAATATTGTCTTATTTTTAGAGACCGATATTTCGGTCTCTAAATACAAAAATTTACAAAAATAAATAAATAAATAAGTAATGACCAAAAATTCAGTCACTAAAAAATAAAAAAAAAAAAAAAAAAAATAATAGAGACCGAATTTTCGGTCTCTAAAAAAAAATTAATAAAACAAGTAGCGACCGAAAAATTCGGTCACTAAAAAAAATAAAAAACAATAGAGACCGATATTTCGGTCTCTAATTTAAACAATTTACATACAACATCACCTCTCCCCTTCCCTTCCCCCCTATTCTCTATTCTCTCTCGCATTTTTGATTCTCTCTATCACTCAAACGCCCCCTATTCCCCCTACCACTGTCCAAGCTCCATGGACCATGCACCGCTACCCATTCCCCTACCACCGTCCAATGCTCAACAGACCACGCACCAGAAGCCGGAAGTCCGTCAGATCCACACCAAAACAGCTGGGTCTGTGTACCGTGACCGAGCCGATCCATGAACAGCGAGCTGTCGATCCGCCCCTCGAACCAGTTCGGTGATGCGTCGACCAAGCCAGATCCGTGAACAGCGACGCTGCGAGCTGGATCCGGTCAGGGAGAAGACGAAAGGGGAAAAGGGGTACAAACAAGTCTCAAAGAAAGAAAAAAGGGTAGCAAAAATTATAAAAAATGTTTTTGATAAATTGGAGATCCAAAGAGCAAATAAGGGGATAAAAAGCTAATTCTGGAAGGCAAGAATTAGAAAGAGGGAGAGAATTGAAGGAGCCCAAATTCGTGGTGAAGAGAAACAAGGGTTTCTCTTGTGGTTCTGGCTCCATTCTCAAGAACAATTTGGGGTAAAATTTATTTCTTATTAGTTGTGCTATGAGTGAAATTTGAGTTAAAAATATAATCCTGTCTTGACTTGTAATAGCTTGATGATTATAGAATTTGAGAAATGTAAAATATGAATTATTGTTTGACTATAATCTGTTTGATAAAACTCCTAAGTAAGTGATATTAACTAAAATTCAGATGTTGTGTTACTTAGTTTCCTCTCTTTGGCTTATTATTGTGGTGTTTAGTAGTTGTGAGTATTTTGATTGGTGAAAGATGTGCTTAATTCCCTACCCAACTTCATGATCCTGTTATGAACTTGTTTGTGTTGACTTGTGGTGGATTAATGTTTCTTTGAATCTGAGACATGTAAAATTTGAATTGGTGTGTGCCCATAATCTGTTTGAAGAAACTCCTAATTGAAGTAAGTGGGTTGAAGCATAAAGAAAGTGATACATGCAAAATTTTTTAGACTCAGTATGTGCAAAGGGTTTGGGGATTGATTGACATGTTGTGAATCGTCTAGATTGTAAAACTCTATTGTTGGATTTTATTTATTTTTGCTTCAAATTATTGTAATTTTCCCTTTATCTCTTTCCTTATTGATGTGATCTACTTATTGTATATAGCTATGCATGTGGGAAGAGGGATAAGGTTTGGTTTATATCAAATTTGTCATTTCTGTTTCTCTATGACTCTGAGTTATCGAAGTAACAAGGGGTAAGGTTTGGTTCTCTGTTTTCAAAATTTTGAAACGGCGTCGTTATTGAGCTTTCCTCCGGTGATGGGCGATGAAAAATCCTCCATGTTGATGGCCAGCAAAGATAGAGATCGAGAGCTTCTTATCCCCGTCGCTGATTCCGCCGCCGACTGCGCCTTCTCCTCTATGCCATCGTCTTCCTCCTCCTCCGTTCATCATGCTGGCCGTGAGGTGATGATCTCTTCCTCCTCTACTTTAGGGTTTTAAATTTTCTTCAAGTGTGTTGTTTGCTATGGAAAATTGAAGAGTGAAGTCATTTGATTAATCTGGATTATGGCCATGCTTGCTGAGTTTCAGTTGAATTTGGTTGGTTTAGGGAATTTACTTGGATTGGTATTGACTTTAGCGATGATATCGATATGAATTAGAAATCATTTCCTTTCATATCACTAGGGACTTGTTAAAATTACGTAATTAATGTAATTTTACAAGACTGACAATGCTTCCATACATGAGTTGAGTCGATTTTCTTTTCTCCAATGGGGTTTGCTGATGTTCACCTACTCCTCTTGAAAGCCACTCATTGTGCTTTATAATTTATGTCATTAGGCACTAGATTATGCCCATATTACATTAAAGGTGGTGGTAGCAACAGATGGGCGTGGGAATGTAAGTAAAAGAGATGTAGTTGTAGACATGGGATGTGATTTTAATATAAAGTGATCTAATTACTTATGGGTATTGTATAGTACAATGAGTTGTTTTTGATTGGGGTAAGGGACCTGTGTTAACTTATTATGAACACCTCTTTCATTTTCTGAGATATACATTCATTTATATTAGAATGTAATGTATTTCCATGAATTTGAATACCTAGCAAGAGTTATCCCATTCTTTTAGTTGCATAGGAGAATTTCTTTGCCTTTACATCTGAAGTATTTGTCTAACAGATTGCCATGTGTTGTTTCTCTCAATTTGTAGACTTTTTACAAAGTTGTTAGGAGCTGGGCATCGAAAAAGTTCATGACTGGATGGTGCACGATTCTTTCTTCAACCCAATATCATATTCAAGATATAGATATATGCGATGTCATTGTACATTCTTACATATTAAACTAGTGCACACGACCACATGTTACACCTCAATTTTTTGTTATCTTATTATCATTTCCTGAAGAAAGATTTCTTCTGTATGCTTTGCATTCTTTAAATTAAAATAGCAATTTATTTTTTCTAATTTTTTATCTACATTTTATTTCTGCTGGCATCTTGGTGTTTAGGTGTTTGTGTCATGAACTAAAAGTTACTGTACATGATAGTTACTTTATATTGGAAAACTATTACTTCTCTTCTCTAGTAGGATACAAGATATGTTGATAGTAATATATTCAAAGTGATACACTTTATTTAATGGGAAATCCTAATTGAATCAAACCCCTAGGTTCTAGATCACAAGTCTCCAAATTGCTTATTGATCCATACTAACCAAATTATAGCCCTTTATGTCTATTCCTACGATAATTAGAATAAAAATATATAATATTCTCATTGTTATCTCTATCACTAGTTTTAGAAGGATAGGGCAATGGAGAAAGTGGTTACTTTTTTTAAGTGATCAAAGATGATTGTAAGTAGAATACTTGTTGCAGAGAATGTTTGTTCCTGTCCAGTATTTGCCTTTCGATTTGCACAGATTTTAGGTTTACAAAATTATTTTCCTCTCTTATGGTTGACTGTCTTTACATTTCAGACCAATTGTTGCTTGGCTCCTTCAAATCCACAAGGCTCTTTATCTTTGTGGTTTTAGTTGCTTTGTTTTGCAATTTAAATTATTATGATTTGAGGCTTTGAAAGTTAAAGTGATACTATACCTTTATAATGGCACTAGCAACTAATGTAATGAGTTCATGTGTTTATATTAGTGATAGCTGACTGTTCTTTTACGTGCATTTGGTGCAAAGGTTGTTTTGACTGATGCAGAGAAGGGACTGAAGGGGGTAGTTGACAAAGCTGAAGAAATTGTTCACAGCACACCCAATTCTTACATGTTTCGACAGTTCAATAACATGACTAATATGAAGGTTAAGTTTAATCCATCTCATATTAGACCTTCACCTTATTAATTATTGTCTTGAATTATATAGTGTATCAGTGAAATAGAAATTATAACATAAATTAAGATACATGTTATTAAGATTTATGCATAAATTATAGATCCACTTCGAAACTACAGGGCCAGAGATATGGGAGGATACCATAGGAAATGTTGATGTCTTGGTTGCTGGGATTGGAATTGGTGGCACTATTACAGGCACTGGATGTTATCTAAAAACAATGAACAAAAAAATAAAGGTTCAATTATTCCTTTGATAAGTGTATTTTGTTGTTATTTCAAATTGAATGAGATCGTCATCTTATTGATCTTATGGCATTGACATCCACTTTTAAGTTTTAAGTATATGAGGTCCTGAATTCAAATTTCATAACCTGCACTCCATTGATATTAAAAAAAATTATATGAATTTGTTATTGAATCAATATGATGACAACTTCTGCATTATCTTTCTTATATTCTAATTCTCTACGAAGTTAATAAATGTTAAAATAGATTTTCTTGTCAACTGTTGACTGTATTGGAGTTTGTTATAGGTTTCATGCCAAGCATTTTGGATATCAAACTGCTTGATGACGTTATCAAGGTAAACAAAAAAAATTACCTTGAGGAGACAAACTGACTGGTACGAGAGATAATACAGTCGATTAACTTTTAATTTTCTCAAACATTTCTCGTGACTGATGAAGCAGAAGAGGAGGAGGACGAGGACAAAGTTTTTATGATTAGAGTTTAGTTTATGTTGTATTCAACTTTTTTATATTTGAAATATTGTAGTAATGAGATATTGTAGACAATACTTAGTTTAGTTTATTCTAGAATGTCTTGATGTTTAAATGATATATTCTAAAGACTGAATTAGTTTAGTTTATGCTATTTTTTATTTGTGTTTGGTTATATATAAAATTGTTGATTGTTGTTTATTAGGTGTTTTAAAAATTTAGATTTTACTAAACTTAAAAATGATTATAAACTCATATCATAAATTAGAAACCGAATTAGGGATCAAATATATAAAAAAAAAAGACATTTAGTGACCGATTTAGAGACTAATAAACTAGTCTCGTAATATATTGAAAATAATCTCTAGTTAGATCGATTTAGTGACCAATTTTATAAAATATATGATATATTCAGAGTTTTAGAGATTGATAAATCAATCTCTAAATTAGAGACCGATTTAGCGACTGATTTTATAAAATATATAATATATTCATGCTTTTAGAGACCGATTTAGAGACCGAAAAATCGGTCTCTAAAAAATTGATCTCTAAATCGGTCTTTAATGTACTTTTTTTGAAATATAATTGATCAATATTTGATCGAAAATTAGCGACTGATTTAAAGACCAAAAAAATCAGTCTCTTTAAAATCGGTTTCTAAATCGGTCTCTAATATTTAGCGATAAGGCTTTTAGAGACCGATTTAAATCGGTCTCTAACTATTTTAGAGACCGATTTTCTTGATTTAGAGACCGATTTTTCGATTTCTAAAACCTAATTTTCTAGTAGTGATTGACATCATTCATAGCTTGCTATTCTGTAGGAATCATTTTCTAACGTGTCTTGATTCTCACATTTATAAATTATGTGATTAACTACTTCAGACTTGTACTTATGCTCTGTCAATGTTCATGCAACTTGATTCCCAAATTTCTGGTTCTCACTTTCATCCAGACAAGAAAATTTACTATAAATTCGATACATGCATGTCCTGCTTGCATTTTGTGAAGAATCTTGATTTTGGGAAAAGGAGGTTACCTATGGCCAATTTTAACTTAGAAAGCAGTATTAAACCAAAAGTGACTTCCTTTTTTCAAAATTAGGATTCTTTATTTAATGCAAGCAAAACATGTATGGGTCAGGTTTACAGTAAAATTTCTTATCTAGATAAGGGTGATAATCATAAATTGGGGAATTAGGTTGCATGTATATTCATAGATAATAGGGACAAGCATGAAGTAGCTAATAACATGATTTATGAATGTGAAAATCAAGATATATATACGTTAGAAAATGATTCCTATGTAATAGCTCAAGCTGCGAATGATGCTTGTAAGACATAACTAGCTTGGCAAGCAATACACATGGCCACAATATGGCCCAATTAATTGCAGAGTTTAAAAGACTACTTCATTTGTGTAGTCCCGTTATTTGTAAATCACTCAGTTGTTTGACCTACTCATAGGACCATGCTGACAGATGCCTAACTTATATATTTGGGATGCTTGTGACAGTGGTATATATGGCAACAAAAGTTGCACAAGCTTGCATTGCATGCGCCACTCATATTGGAAACTAATCTATTTTTTCCCACCGTGGATACTTCCTGTGGACTGGAGGCTCAAGGCTGAAATCACTCTTTAAAAACTTAATGAGCCTTGCATGGTGTCCCAAACCCAAAACCCAAAAGACGAAAAAATAAAACTCTCTCTCGGTAAAATAAAAACATAATTGAAAATGATGTTAAATATAAGTTACTAATATATACTTGAATTTGCCGGTTTATGAAATCAAATGATAATTTTTTGTGTAATACTAAGTTAATATTCTTAGCGAAAATGCAATGTAATACTTCATGAAAATGTTATAAAAGAAACTTTTAAGAATATTTACTAAGTGGCTAAAAAATGCTACCGTAATATTTAAAAATCAATTATGGTTTAGTTTGAACTTTGAAATTTGAAGAACTGTGATTTTTAAAAAGATTTTATAAAAAAATGATAATAAAATAATTGCTTCAGGAATATCTAATATATTTAAATATAATAATATACATTTAATTTTAAAATATTAAAAAATTTGTATGTAAATACTAGGACTTATTCAATAAAATTTGTTAAGAATATTTATAAGTCCGTGTAAAATAAGAAGCAAATATAAAAAATTCTTTACCATATATTTTATGGCCTTTTAAAGAACATTCTTTTTTTTTTTTATAAGTAGTTTTAATATCATATTAACTATTTATTTTTGTCCGGGCTTTATGCTTAGTAGCCACTAGCCACCTCTCTAAGCCGGTTCAACCAAGTTCCTATAAACCAGCTAAGCCCAACAAATTTATGGGTACCACGTTATAATTATTTCAAATTTTTGTAAATGGAAATATTATTTACAGATAATATTTTCCTCAAATAATTCACTTAACATTAATCAACAACATCCCTATCTTTCTAAGTCAAAAAAGGGGGAAAAAAAACCCTTTCTTTAATTTTTTGTTCTTTGTTCTTTGTTCTTTTTTCTTAATCAAAATCAATGACCCACCTCACTTATATAAGTTATGTGAGTTGCACATTATGTGAAACTAACATAACTCTTTTGTAAATCCACCTTTAAGTTAGAAAGAGTATAAAGCATAAAAATAAAATATGTCAAACAATTAAGCAGTTATAGGAAGTGAATTGTTTATTGCTCAGTTATAGCAAAAGAGTGCATTGTTTATTGTTAATATAATATATTTATATTGATTCTTCCATGTGACTTTTTTGTCTTTGCAAATCGGTAATCTAAGGCCAGTGGTATCAGTAACATAGAGAAAGCTGGAACCTTTGCACGTTAGGTAGAGTTGGCAAAATGGGTAACTATGCTTTCGCCTGCTGCCAGCATTCAACCCGTAAAAATACGAGATAGGGACGGGTTAATTTCGCTTTAGAAAATAGGTTGGAAGAGTCAGCTCACTCCGTTTTAGTGCGGGTTGGTGGGTTGGCCACATAAAAAAAAAAATATATAAAAAAATAAGTAAATTGATCCTAAAAAATAAAACAAAATGTATAAAAAATAATAAAAAAATCATAAAAATTTAAAAATAAAAAAATTATAATTTATAGAAATTAAAAAATAAAATAAATTTAATATCATACCTATAAAAATATCACAAATACAAATAATAAAATTAATTTATAACACTTTTTTAAAAAAACTCAACCCGACAGTGGCCATGGGTCTGCGGGTTATGCAGGACGGATTATGCGGATTAAAAATAAAAAATAAATTAAAATTTTAAACCTAACTCACAAAAAAATAACAAATTAACGAATCAACCCAATGAGTTGAATTCATTTTGCCACCTCTAACATTACGCCACTTCTGTTTTGATTTGAAAAGTCACTGGGAACCGTCGGGTGGAAGTTGAAATATGTGCTAATCAGGTATTTAAACTTAAAAGAGGCTGGTTGATGAGATTGGATAGTAGTGGTGACAGAAAGTCTATACCAAATACGTTGAATGCCGGTGATATCCAAACAAATTATTGCTTTTTGAGAAGAAAAATTGCACCTTGACTGGTCATCCGTGTCATACTCAATTTAGTTGCAAGTCTAACAGGATGAATGGACAGGAGCAGAAGTTGAAGGACGCTGATATTGCGGCAGATATGAGAAATTCTTATATACTTTTTGACAAACAGAAATTTATTATTTTATATTATTGAATATGTGGTATATTAATTTTGTGAGAGTATTATTATTTTTATTTTAATTATATTTTTAATATTATAATTAATATAATACATATTTAATGGTTATAGTATAGAGTAATTTTTTTTTTTGTTTTGAAGCACATAAGAATCTCTTTGAACATGAAGAAATTCGACTTATGGAAAATTAAGGATGACAAATATATATGCACACGTAGAGATCATCCTAAATACCTGTTTAATAAATAAAGTGAAGACATAAATTATACTACTCACTTAGTGGATACTTATGAACATGTCAAATATATATTTTTATTTAGTATTTTATATATAATGTTTTTTATTCTTTCACTTTGAGATAGATTAAAAATTATATATTTTATTATTATTTTACAATAATTTTTTAATAAATATATATTATTTTTGTAATAATTATTTATATAAATTAATTATTATAAAATATAATTAAATTTAATATATTATTTATAACATTCTTTTAATTTTATAAAAAAAAATTAAACTATTAAAAAATATTATCATGTATGATATTAAAATTTAATTTATTTATAATTTTTTATTTTAAAAATTTATTTTAAATTATTAAATACTTGTAAATTACGTAAAAATCTCTATATCTTCCATGAAAATCATAAACAAAGGTCGCTCCCCACCCACCCTTGCCCCCTCAACTGCACCGACCCCACTATTAAGTGCATGTTTGGTTTGTAGTTAGAATATCTCAAAAGCAAGTTTGAAGCATTGAAAGATGTGCCAACATGTTTGACAAAAATTTTCGTTGGCAAAATTCAGTTAACTTCAACGAAAAATGATCCTCAAACCTCAGTTGGAGTGAAAGCAATAATTTCTTACTTTTTCATTAGGCAAAAGTCCGTTGGAGAGTATTTTTTCTTTTAATCATGTTTCAAAAGTGTTTTTAATCTTTAATCCAAACAACATTCATTTTGTCAAGCTCACTTTTGAAACAAAAGTTTCTAAACATAAATCACGTTACTGCAAACTCACTTTCAACCATATTTAAGTTTGCAAACACACTTTAACTAAACTTAAGTTTATCAACTGCAATCCAAACACACACTAACTAATCATATAAGAGTTAAATATTTTCACATTGTTATATGTGTAAATTTTGAGGTAATTATTATAAGAATTAAACATTTTTATTGACATAATAATATATAATTAATTAATAATATAAAAAAAATTATATTAAAAGTGCATTACAATTAAATTTATTTTATTTTAATAAATGATTAATTTTTCGAGATACGATTAAACATTTAAGTAAAAAAAAATTTTAATAATATTTTTTTATATACATAAATATTAAAATCAAACTCAAAATTATATATTTAAGAAATTTAAACTCTTTCTGTTCATATTAACAAACATTAGTAATTTTCAATACATTAATTATTTTATTTTCATTTAAAACTTTATATTTTATCTTTCTCTAAGAAAAATCTTTATTATTCATCATCTACCGGTTCAATTATGTGAGACATACCTATCTCTCATTTTAAATAAGATTTTTTATTACAAAAATATTATTTAATAATACGGGTTATTAATAGTGGCAATGCAACCGAGCATGCCAGACATGGAATGGGCAACAAAAGTATAATTACAAAAATACGGCTTATTTCTGTCTATCGTCACTTTTATATATATATATATATATATATATATATATACACACACAAGAGAATTAATTTACATTAAAACTTTTATTATTAAATTTATTTTAATTTAATAGTTTTAAATTATTAAATTAAATGATAAGAGAGAATAATAAATAATGACATTAAATAAAAAAAAATAAAAAATATAATATATTAATAAAAAAATTTAGTTATCAAATTTATTTATTAATTTAAAAAATAATTTTTATTAAAAATAAATTAAAATTACACCATAATATCACATTTCATTAAAAAAATTAATATTAAAAATTGGAATAAAAAAAAATTAAACACGTATAAAAGAAATATAATATTATTAAAAAATATAATTTTTAACGTGTTTATACGTGTTTAATGAATGTATAAATTTAACGTGTTTCATGAAAAATTAATTAACAATATTTAAAACTTAACATATAAATTTATTAAAAATAATTTTTTATATAAATATATAAAAAGTTAAACATTGTAAATATTATAAATAAATAAACAATATACATTGTATAATTATTTAACACCAATAAAGTATAAATAATTTTATTAGATAATTATAATAATTCAATTATGTTCTAAAATTATTTATCTCCTTGTTTTTTATTTTTTATTTTATTTTTTACTATTTGATAAGCAATTGTAATAATATAAACAATTTTTTAGAACTTTTTACAATTTTTTATAGATATAATTTATATGATATGAATTTTAAATCTAATAATAAATTTAGTGAAAAAATTATTCAATAGTACAAGAATAAATTTAACTTACATATATATATATATATATATATATATATATATAATTTGTCATGTTCTCCCGTTGCTTTCTTGTGAATGGACAAAGTCAAATCTTTAATTTTGGATCTTAATTTACTTTCAGAGTTTAATTTCAATGTACAGTTAGTGTAAAAATTGTTATATTGTAATTCAATTGTATGTTAATACCTTTATTTAATAAATTTTATTATATTAAAAATTATATAAGATATCAAACTCATCAAACATTATGTTAACACATTATTAATTAGATTTTAATTTTTTGTATTATTAGTATAAATATTTTTATATAATTAATTATAATTTATCTTATGTGTAATTTTTAAAATAATTATTGAAAGAATTAAATATTTTTTAATGATATAACGATGCAAGATTGAATGACAATTATATTTAAATTAAATCCAATTAAATATAAGTGTAAAACCTTTTTACACTAATATTATATTAAAATCAAATCTATCAACTACTTATCGATATTAATGTTAAGTCACGCAATGAATCAAATTAATAACCTATTAAATTATATTATATAAAGTATATAATACATGCTTTAGTGGAAAATGCTATGTAACATGATTTGGTATGTTTGGTTTTCCGCCAAAATTTTTAACCACTATTCTTAACTAATGAGATTTCATAATAATTTTATATTCTTTTATTTTAAATATATTTTCTTTGTATAATGATATCATTAATGCTCTAATTATGTTTTATTTTTTCAATACTTTTTTATATTCTCAAAACCTTTTCCATCATCTTTTCTCTTTTTATTAATGTAGCCATTAATATAGTTCTTCTTTCAATATTCTATTTTTCTCCACCACAAGTATTTACCTTCCTCATTCAAAGTTATAAGATGATTTCAATGTAGTTGCCTTCCACATGATTTACCTTCCACATGTACTATCACCTATCACTAACGGTGGAAATAAGTCAAGTTGTCCATCAAGAAACTATGACCTGACCTGACCTGCCCTGCTTATTAAATAAGTTAAGTCAATATTTTTTTAAAAGTCTATTTAATTAAAAGGATCAGGTCTCAAACCATTTAATAGATCTTATGATAACTCTAGTCTTTCTTGCATTCATGTTGCAATTATAAGAAGCGTATGTTCGATCTTCATGTTTTGCAACTATATGTCTCTATAATTTTACAACTTGATATATCTCCAAGTCTCACATCGATCAAATACTAGAGTAAGAAAGTTGTGAGCATCTATAAAATTAAAAGATGAGTATTAAGTTATAATAAAGGCCTATTGTTGGCCTTGAGTAGGCCCATTGGCCTATTTCAATGCTTAGACTTGTTAGCCTATGTAAATGTATGTTGACTAATTTAAATATAGGTTTGTTAACCTATGTAAAGATATATTGACATAGTTAAAGGTAAGTCTGTTAACTTATGTAAAAGCACGTTGGCCTATTTAAATGTAGGTCTATAAAGTCCCACATCGACCAAATATTAGAGTGTGAAAGTTGTGAACGTCTATAAAATTAAAAAGTGAATGTTAAGTTATAATAAAGGCTTATTGGCCTTGAGTAGACCCATTGGCCTATTTTAAGAGTTATGTTTGTTAGTCTATGTAAATGCATATTGATCAATTTAAAGATAGGTCTGTTAGCCTATATAAAGATATGTTGACCTATTTAAAGGTAAGTCTGTTAGCCTATATAAAGACCTGTTGACCTATTTAAAGGTAAGCTTGTTAGTCTATTTAAATGTATCATTACAAAGTAGATATTTAAATAAACTTTCATGTCAGACCAAAATTTTAAATAAGTCAAGTCATACCTTAAAAATTGGCCTATTACAAGCTCACAAGCCAAACTCAAGCCTTATAATTAGGATTTAGGTCAAACTTATTTAAAGTAAAGTCTGATCTAAGTTAACCTGTTTCTACCCCTGCCTATCACATGCTATCACATGCTTTTAAAGTACTCATTCTAAAGGCTTTCTCACTTCCTCACATTTTTTTTATTCTCTCTCTTTCTTTCTCTACATTCTTTCTTTTTCTCTTTGGATTTGTTCTTTTTATAATAAATAATTTTGTCCAAGTTTAATGCTTTTCAAATATGAAGCTTTGGTTTATAATCAATTCATGTTTAAAGAAAAATCTACTTGTACGAATTAGTTTGCTTAATTTTTTAAATATATCAACATTGAATGTTTATATTATGAGCACAATGTTTAATTTGTCAAAAAAAAAATTAAAATAGTGAATGTAATAAAGAAAGTAAAAATTGAGATATATTTAATATTTCTCTTATTTTAAGATGGTATTTAATTAGTTTTATTTTTCGGTGAGATGTATTAGTATAATGGATAAAAAATTATCTTTTAATTTTATTTAATATTTTCGCTTAATTTAGTTATTTTTAATTAATATGTTACTTTTAAATATTTTTTAAAATAAAGAATGTCTAATTGTCTATTGATGTACCATGGGCAATGATCTCAATATCATGGTTTAGCTATTCTATATTATTGTTTGAAACATCTAATTTTAGTTAATTGTAAATATAAAAATGGTTTACAAAGTTGCAATTTTTAATTTTGTTAAATTATCTACAATAAAAAAAAAATATTTCTAATTATAAAAGATTGTTAATTTTCCCTCGTTCATTTTTCTTTTATATCTTTTATTCCAAAATTTTAGCTTATCTCAATAACATGCTTATCAGTTTGTCCTACTCTTATATCTTCTTTTTTTTTATAATAAAAAAAATTCTAATTTTAATTTTTAAAATGTATTCATTTATTATATATTATATATTATATAAAACACTTGTGATACTTTAATAGAAAAATGTATGAAGCACATATTTTACTATCAATTTTCATCTAAAATTGTAGTCTATCTCAATGACCAATGCTTATTCATTCCTTTTTTTCATATCTTCTTTCTTTTATAATAAAAAAGCTGTTGTAGTTTTAATTTTTTTTATGTACTCATCTATTATATATAAAACATTGATGATACCTTAGTTGAAAATGCTATGTGGTGTCATATCTTTAACTCAAATTTCTTACAAAATTTCAACATATCTCAATTATCAATGCATGTTCATTTACCTTACTCATATTTTTTTCTTTAACAATAAAAAATATCATAATTTTTAATGTACTTTTTTATTATATATACTATTAGATAAAGGAATTCCCTTTACTTGGTCACATTTTCTTTTCCATTTTGCTACTGTCACTTATTTATATTTATAACACACAATTTCAACTGTCGCATTACCTTTCTCACTCTCACAACTTATATATATTCCATGTTTCTTTTAACTGCTTCACTACCTCCCTCACTCTTATAATTGTTATTTCTCTTAGTGTAACCTCTATTAAATTTTAGATAAATGTATCAAAATAAAAAATGTGATCCGCTAATATTTTATAAAACACATGTGATGCTCAGTAGAAAATGATATATTATACATATCCTTATATCAATTTCTCTTCAAAAATTCAATTTCGCTCAATAACCAATGCATGTTCATTCATTTTTCTTTTATACAATTTTTCTTTTATAATAAAAAAATTAAATTTTAATTTTTTTAATGTACGTGTCTATTACATTATATAAAATATAAGTAATGTCTTAATGACAAATGTTATGTGATTCTTAACTTAATTTCCTCTCAAATTTTCAGCCTATTTCTATAACCAACGCATGTTCATTCATCTTTCCTTAATTCCTTTATATCTTCTTTCTTTTTTATAATATAAAATTATTCTAATTTTTAATTTTTTTAATGTACTTATTTATTATATTACATAAAACACAAGTATTGCCTTAGTAAAAAATATTATGTAACATCATATCCTTAACTTAATTTCCCACTAAATTTTAGTTTATCTCAATGATCAATGTTTGCTCATTTGTCTTATTCTTATATTTTCTTTCTTTTATAATAAAAAATATTATAATTTAAATTTTTTAATGTTCTCATCTATTATTATTTATTATATTATATAAAACATAAGTGATAACTTAGTAAAATAGTACGTGTCACATATCCTTAACTCAAGTTCCTTACAAAATTTCAGCCAATCTCAATGATCAATGCATTTTCATTCATCTTTCTTTTATATCATTTTTTTATAAATAAAAAATTATTCTAATTTTAATTTTTTAATGTACTCATATATTATATTTATCTTATATAAAAATGTCTTGGTTGAAAATGATATGTGACACATATTCTTAACTCAATTTCTCTATAAAATTTTAGTTCATCTTAATTATCAACGCCCGTTCATTCTTCTTTCTCTTATATATTTTTTCTTCTATAATAAAAAACTATTCTATTTTTAATTTTTTAATACACTAATATGTTATATTATATAAAACACATGTAATATCTTAATGAAAAATGTTATGTGGTATCATATTTTTAACTCATTTTTTTTAAAAAAAAGTTATACATATTATTGATTTAATTGAATTGCCTTTATATTTGTTTTATAATTTTTATTTTCATTATTCTAAACATTAATTGGTTATTAATAACTTCTTTTGACATAACAATAATGAAGAATTAACAATAAACTGTTATTAATTAATATGTATATATCTACATTTTATAGTATTGTTAAATTAATTACTAACTTAATTATAAAAAATTACATTATAAATATTTAAGTAACCCGTGCATCACACAATTAATTACACTAATAACAAAAAAAGTCATGCCAATACGCTAGTTTGAATGAATTCGCGTCCAACCGCATGCAAATTGTTGTTTAAAAATAATTATCAAATGGTATAGTTTTGCTTTATGGTCATCCATTTTTAGGAAAATCTTCTAGTGCTCGGGGATTTTGGATAAGTAATTTTTGTATGGAAATTTTTTTTGAGTACTCTAGTGGTGATCATGTAGGTAAACCTTTTCATTTTAAGATATTCGTCGTTTTAAAAATTAAATTTTGTTTCTATTTTTCGCTTTATAAAATGAAAAAGACATTAATTAATTTTTTCAACTTTATCATTATATCTTGTATTAAAACTTTATCATTATATTTTGATATCTCAACTAAATGAAATAAGAAATAATATTAATGAAGTGATAATATTTTTAGTATTTTAATGAAAAGTAATTTAACCAAATGTTACTATATTTTCTTATAATTAAAAGACTGTTTAATAACTTTCTTAATTCTTACACAGCAACATATATTTTGAAGTAGAGATGGTATAACAAAAACAAAATATTTACCACATAAAATAAATATTTAAAATAAGAAAGAAAAATCACCAACATAATTGAGAAGATATGCATTTAATATACAAAGAAATCTTTTACTACCAGATCACTTAACAATTTCATTCCCATTCCAATCTATTCGACTATTTTTTCTTTAGCAATAACATTTTATTTTTTATCTCTATAAATAGGGACCAGACCAACAACCAATGAAACCACATACCCTGCTATTATTAATTAGTAGCTGTCTCTAGCCTCAAGTCTCAACCCGTAGTTTCTGCTTCTTATTGAACCCAACGTTAACCCAAACATGGCGACACCAGAAAAGGAAAGGGGCCTTTCAGCCGCTTTGAATGCCAGAACCGAAGGGTCTGGCACTGAAACTATAGTTTTTGGTCATGGGTTTGGAGCGGACCAGTCCATCTGGGAAAAAATCCTTCCCTTCTTTACTGAAAATTACCATGTTGTTCTGTTTGACTGGCCTTTTTCTGGAGCTGTAAAGGATCAGAACCTTTACGACCCTGTGAAGTACAGCTCTCTGGATGCATTTGCTGATGACTTGATCACTCTCATGAGTGAGATGAACCTCAAAGACGCCACTTTTGTTGGCCATTCCATGTCTGGCATGATCGGTTGCATTGCCTCTATCAAAAGGCCTGAGCTCTTTAACAGGCTTGTTCTCGTTAGTGCTTCCCCAAGGTACTCTTCTTTTCCTCTCTGTCTGTTCTGTTTTTCACCTCCAAACTTTTCCTTTTTTTTTTCTTTTGATTTCATTCAATAACTCCTCATTCTTTTATGAGTTAGAGAAGCCTATAGTTTTCCCTTGAGACAGCTGAGCTGTAGGAAATGCAAGCCCCCAAAATGCACTACCCCCATTCAATTCCAAATTTTGATTGAACAGACTTAAAATGATTGGATGGGATTGATCATATCCAAATATTTAGTTTCTCAACGAATCAATCAATACATGTGGCCTCAACATGATTGTCCTTAGGAATCTCTGAATTTACTTTTACTCTTGTCCTTGAATTTCTTTTTCAGCCAGGCATATAATAAGCCGAGAAATGGGGTTGGGTTAAGTGTGAGGACACACAAGCTCTAACACAACCATAAATATCAAACTTCACTTTCCTTTCCCACTTGCTGATTTGACTTATCATATATACTTCTGAAAATTTCAAATTTGGAAGCTTGTTCCTTGCTCCTTCTGAATTTGTAATTTACTTAAATTTTTGTACCACTAACCCACTTTCAGTTTTATTGAATTGATCATATGATTCATATCCAATCATAGTATTTAATACTATATATATTTCTCTATTTCAAGTAATCACTAAAAACCCAATACCTCTCTATCTTAATCTTATTCCTTCTTTAATTATCACGGGAAAAAGATTAATTCTTCTAACTTCTTGGTATAACATACAGGTATCTAAATTCAGATGACTACGAGGGAGGTTTTAGCAGCTCAGATATTGAGCAGTTACTCTTGGGCATGGAGTCCGATTATGAAAACTGGGCTTCGGTCTTCGCCTTGCAAGCAGTGGATCCAATTTATGATCTCGTTGTCGACAAGTACCAGAAGAGCTTGAAAAGAATGAGAGCTGAAGTTGCACTCTCCTTAGCCAAGACTCTGTTCTATGGTGATTACAGAGAGATACTTGGCAAGGTTGAGACACCATGCACTATCATCCAAACCACTAATGACAAGGCTGTTCCACACAGCATAGCGCTCTACATGAAGAAGAAAATTAAAGGGAAGGTTACTCTGGAGATCATAGACACTAATGGGCATTTCCCTCAGCTAACTGCACACCTTAAGCTAGTTGAGGTGCTAAAGGGTGCTCTGAGCTCTGCCCTTAATTAACTAAGTTTACATATGAATGGGTAGTTCTTCTCCATCTATCTATCTATCTATCTATATATATATATATATATATATATATATATATATATATATATATATGTATGTATTCCTTTCTGCCAAATTAGCCTTACCTGTTGTGATTTAATTTCCTGGTTCATGTAATGGTAGGAGAAGCAATAATGGTTCGTGTGATAAATGCTGTAGAAATAGTGTGTGAAATTTGTATTTGTTAACTAATTAATGTTTGTACTTTTGAGTTGGCTGAGTAGTAGTGACATTAATTAGCCTCGTGGAGGTGTATTGGTATGGTAAGTCTTCTATTATAAACTGGCAAGTAAAGTGGGAATGGAGAAGCCAGATTTGTGTGTGTATTGGCCTTGGTTCTTTTTGTACAACCTTTAGTTTTGATTGTTTCTCTCCGTGCTTTCTTTCTGGTCAAGACCATTGACCAAGTTAAACAATCAAATTTTCAAAGGAACAGGCCGGTGGCAATAAAATTCACGCATGCTTGCATGCGCCACTAACATTAGAAGCTAATCCATTTTTTACCCACCATGGATCCTTCCTCTGGACTGGACCATGGAGTAACTATTTTAACGAGCCGTGTATGACGTTCAAAGTCCAAACCCAAAACCCAATACGTAAAAGGGAACAACAAAAACTCTCTCTTCCTACGATCGCATGCCTAAAAGGGCTATTCCAGTGTTGTAATTTTGATGAGTTTCGTGAAGCACAAGTACAAAGACATAATAACCTTGTAATTTGAATTTTATTGTGCTATTTTGTGTTAGCTGCAACAGTATTAGAAATATGTTTATCCAAATTTCAAAGGCCAAGGGGACAAATATTATTATTGTAGGCTACGAGTTAGCTTCATAGTTAAGAGGTATTCTAATATACTTATTTGTCTTGCTCAAATGGAAGTGTTGAGTAGTGATGTGGTAATAAACTCCATTAGCTTATGGTATTAAGGGTTGAATTTTATGTTGTTTTTATGAATTTTATTGGTTAAAATATAATTTTTATTCTTACACGTGATATTTATTTTTAATTTAGTCTTTATATAGAAAAAATTAATTTAATTTTTATATGTACAATTGTTTTCAGCGATGTCCCCATCATCTATTGTTATTATAACACTATCTGTTAAAATTATAATACAATAAAATGTAGAAATCAAATTAAAAATGAATATTACGTATGAAAACAAAAAATATAGGTTAAATATATTTTTGATCGCTATACATAATAATTATTTTCAATTTGATTCTTATACTTCACATCAACTCTATGTCAATCTCACGGTATTATAACAGTAATAAACAACGGAGACAACATTGAAAATGATAGTGCATATAAGGACAAAATTAAAAGCTGTTTTTTATATAAGGACTAATTGAAAATGAGTGTCATATATAAGAACTAAACATATATCTTAACCAATTTTATTTACTAAATATTTTTTGCTGCAAAATGTTTTAAAATCACACGTGTCTGCAATATTTTATTTGTGGTATTTTATAATGCTAATACCTACTAAAAAATCTTATTGATCAATTATTATGTTATGAAATACAAATTTATTTTAAGAGTAATATTAATATAAATTCAGATTCATAGTAAATTTTATACATGATACAATATTTATCATTGATTTTAATGATATATATATTATATAAATTTTTTTTGAATGATGTATATGCTGCCAAGAATAAGGTTTACCAAAACTTTAATTTTATTAACATTACTTTTATTTTAAATTTAATGTTTTTTATTATGATATGAGTTTTTTTATTTAAATATTAAATATACAATAATTCTTTTGCTTGTGAGTCTATCATGTTGCGTTATATCATATTTTGTAATTTGTGCAAGGGTGAGTTTACGTAAAGGTTAAACGACCATTGCTACTGTACATTTTCTTGAGTTAGAATGTATAATACACCACTTAGGATGACTTGCAATAACAAGTCATCTAGTTACTTTTTTTTTATTGTTTATTTTTTAGGTAACCATAGTCGGCAATCACCTGCGGCCATGCCAGCCACCATTTGCGGTGTGGTACCGGCCACCACCATTGCCGTTAGCCACCATTTCCTGTTGTCGTCGGCCACCACCTCCGGTCGCCACGGCAACCACCTCTGGCCACCACCTTAGGCGGCCGACGGCCGATGACCACTATTTTTTTCAAGTTATACTGTTTATTTTTAAAAAAATTATACAATTGTGTGAATAATAATTGTTAAAATAATATTAGTTAAAAATATAATAATTTTTATATTTTTTTCATAAATAATAGCGTATATCTTGAAAAATCTTACAAGTATGTGTAAATATTACTAGTTAAAATATGTAAGGTTTTCAGTATGCATAGTTGTTTATTAAAAAATTAAAAGACTAGTACAATTTTAACTAGTATTATTTTAACTGATATTATTTATACAGTTATGAAACTTAAGAAAAATGGTGGCGACTGCCGGTGGCCGATCAGTGGTGGCGGTGGGCGGGTGGCGACATGCGGTAGCTAAAAACCCTATAAATTTTAACTGATAATATTTACATAGTTGTATAACTTAAAAAAATAAAAAAGAAAAAAGAAAATATGCTAAGCAAGTTTCCTATACTTAATCTAAGTCATTGATTATTTTTATAAATAAATCAATGGCTTAGAATGGCTAGTATATGATACACCCTCCTTTGAAGGTGTATATTATAATTGGCCAAGGCGAACTCCGGTCCTGAGTTTAACTTCTTATCTAATGATTCCCTTTAGAAAATTTTGTATTTAATAATTTTATTTAATGATTGTTACATATTTTTACATTATCGAATAAATGAGAGAGTCTCTTATACCCTATAAAGTATTAATACATTATTTTTTAAGTGTGTCTGTGTGTTAGATATGTGTCCATATTAGATACATAGATGTGTGCATACAACACATGTGTTATATGTGTCCAAATGTATCTAATTAAAAAGATTATTTTTTTCAGTTTGAATACATTTTGGACACGTTTAGTACACGGCTTAGACACAGTTCATTAATATTTTTTTAAAAATAATTTTCATGATTAACGTTCAATTAGTAAGTCTTTAACCTACTCAAACTCAATCACATGTATGACGTCTTAAGCTACTATTTTCACATATCAATATTTTAAGTTTTATATTTTTACATGTCACTATTAGGCTTTTAACTTTTATCTTTTCACACATCAATATTTTCATCTGTTTATTCTACCTCTGCTTGTACCTAATCGTTCACTTCGTTGTCTGATGGAAATTAAAAGTTACAAACCAAGTGCATGTTGTTTCAAGTAATATATTATCGGGAGGTCGAGGTCAATCCACAGGGAATTGATGAAGAAAAATTCTTTGAGATAAAAAGAAGATTTGTCACAATACTAAAGATGATATAAGTTGTTCAAAGATGAAAATGATTTGTTTGGGCTAGCAGATCTACTCTTAGTAATAAATTAAAGACAAAATTATTTTTTTTTATAACTCAATTGAAATCATACATAATGAAGATTCTAATTGAAAAATACAACATTCAAAGTTCAATTAAAATTATATATGTAATCATATTATGCTTCCATTAATTATCTATCAATACTTGTAAATGGTCTCAAGCATCCACTGTGTCAATGTCTTGTCTATAATGAATCAAGATCTTCATTATACAAGAAGAGTTTCTAAATTGATCGGAAGTAACATACAACACATATAATGATAACATAAAAATATATCATTTAAGCACAATAAGAAAATTAATCTAACATCAACTTATTACCAAGATTTTCACCCTTTCATCCAATCAAAATAAAAATTAGTTATTCATGAATGAAGAAGAAAGAAAGAAGAAAGAAAAGAAAAAAAAGAAGAAGAAGAAGATGAATATAACTTCAATTAAGAATAATAGAAAATTACACAAAGGAAACAATTAACATACAAGCATGTGTCATTAACATACAAGCACGATATGTATTTTGTGTTTTTCATAAAAGTTCTAGATAATTATCTTAGCTTTCAAATGGAGCTGGTTTCAACTCAAAAGCTCACCTACAGCCCGAGATATGACCCAATTACTGAATAGTATTCAGGCCCAACTACAACACCTCTGTTCTGATTTCAAAGCCCAATATCACCTTCAATACATCCGATCTGTATTTTGTGTTTTTCATGAAAGTTGTAGATATAGATCTTAGCTTTTAAGTGGCACCGATTTTAGTCCAAAAACTCTCTTATATCTCAAGATATGGTCTAATGAGTACGCATAGGTCAAGCTGTCGGGTTCAGAATTCTTTATTTTGCTTCAACTCTAATTTAAATTATCAAAACGTGTGATCTGACTCTTGAGGTCTTCATGAAAGTTACAGAGAATTGTCTTATCTTTCCAACAAGACTAAAATTACATAAATCAGAAATTTGAAACTCAAATTATAACCGGTTTACTGAAAAAGTCAAATGAGAAGATTATACAATGAATAAAATATATTACTATCAATGTGACTCTTGCTATCAAGCGAATAGTTGTTAGAGAATCATTTTAACTTTCTAACAAGATCAGAATCACATCAATCAGATAATTACAACTCAAATTGTAGCCAATTTACTTAAGAATGCAATCACCCAAATTAATGATAATTCAAGCAATAATTTCTTTCATGATCCAATTAAGCCCAATTTCATAAAATGTGTCAAAACTAACTTAATTAAGCTAAAATGAACCTTAAGAAGCCAAGTTAGAGGATTATAAAATATACAAATTATATTGCTATCATCGTCACCAAAGCTTGTCTCACATCACTATTTTCTCTAGTTAATTTTTTTGGATGCACATGTACTTGTACATGGTTAGTTTTATTATGAGATGTTGGTTTAAGAAATTTTTTAGAAAATGTCAATAGAAATTATGCTCCATATTTTTTAAGAGGGGCTTACTAAGTAATAAATATTGACACATATGACATATATTAATATATTGTAAATCTTCAAACTTATAAAAATAATATTAATGAATTATGAATCTTTTTTCTTAAATTTTGTGATTATATATATACATAAACCAAATTTTTTAACTTACTTTGATATTAATATATATATATATATATATATATTAATGTGTGTGTGTGTGTGTGTGTGTGTGTGTGTGTGTGTGTGTGTGTGTGTGTGTGTGTGTGTGTGTGTGTGATGTCCGTATTCTATAATTTTTAAAATTTAGTATGTCCTTATATCTATGTATGTGTCATGTCCCGTGTCCGTATATGTGTTTCATAACTTATACAAAAAAAAAAGAGAGAGTCTCTTGAATGCGTAGACTAATTCTTTATGCATATGTCTAGAGCTGTCAAAATAGGTCAAGGCTGATCAAGTTATGTAAGTTTCAGACTGGTATTTTATTAGCCTAGTCCGTCCTTATGTAACTTAAACTTGACCCATTGCGGACATACTCATTTAGACCAGGCTAATTAGGGCTATTTTTATTTTGGACTAACATTTTACTAGTCTAACCTGCCATTTTATCGGAACTATTTAAGCCAGCTCATTGGACTTGACCTATTTTGACGACTTTATATATGTCTACCGAGCAGTTAGCAAAGGTAGAAGAAGTAAATATAATTTAGGTAGGGTAGTTGGCGCTTAATGGATTCGTTCTTTTTTTTTTAGGAGGTTGTTGGATGATAATAAATTCTTAGAGATTTGCAAATCAATAAAATTTAAAGGATTTTACTATCAAGTATCAAAGGGCTTAAAGACACTTGTTAAGAAAACTAAAATTATAAAAAAAAAGTTTTATAAAATATCTCTATTTGATAGGTTAGAAATTAAAATCTTGGGATATAATCAAACACTTAAGCAAGAATTCTTCTCAATAATGTTATTTTCATACACATAAATATCAAGATTGAACTCAATATCACATGTTTAAAAACCTAAATCTCTTTCACTTGAACCAATACACGTTATTAAACAAGTTTTAAATGAAAACTAAATATTCAATATATTGAAAATTAAAAGCATTTACTTTTTAATTTAAAACTTGTTATTTTAATGTCTTTAATAAGGATCATAATCTTAAAAAGACTTTTAACAAAACCCATTTTTTTTATAAAAATTGTTTATTAAGTGCTGATGCACTCGAGCTTCCGGTAGCAAGTTTAATGTCTATTGGAGCAGGAAGAAGTAAATATAAATTAGGTTACGTTTGGAATAAATAAAAAAGGGAAATGATTTGATTTGATTTAAATTGATTTAATTTGATTTGATTTAAAAATCAAATTTTGTGTTTAGAACTTAAAAAAAATAAGATTTGAATTGATTTAGAAATCAAATTTTGTGTTTGGAATTCATTAAAATGATAATTTATTTGATTTGATTTTATTATTTTACATTTTAACCCTTATGAAAGGTTGTTAGAGGTAGTTACTAAGGGTAAAATAGTCTATTTATTTCAAATCACATCAAATTCTAACAAATCCTATCAAAATTGATTGAATTTCTAAAACAAAAGAAATGAAATCCATGAGATTTTAGAAATCAAATCATTTCTCATTTTTAAATATTCCAAACACAAAATTTAATTAAATTTGATTTACAAATCAAATCATTTTCTATTTTTTTACATTCTAAACACACTCTTAGGTTGTGTTTGGAATGAATAAAAATGAAAAATGATTTGATTTGATTTGATTTGAATTGATTTGATTTAAAAATTAAATTTTGAGTTTGGAACTTTAAAAAAAATAGGATTTGAATTGATTTAGAAATTAAATTTTGTGTTTGAAGTTCATTAAAATCAGAATTGATTTGATTTGATTTTATTATTTTACATTTCAACACTTATGAAAGTAGTTTTAAGGATAAAAATCTATTTATTTTAAATCAAATCAAATCCTAACAAATCCTATTAAAATTGATAGAATTTAAAACAAAAGGAATGAAATTTGAAATCAAATCATTTCTTATTTTTAAACATTCCAAACACAAAATTTAATTAAATTTAATTTATAAATCAAATCATTTCTTATTTTTTTACATTCCAAACACACTCTTAGAAATTTGGTGCTTAATGGATTCATTCTTTTTTTTAAAAAAAAAAAACTATGGCGGTAGCTTCCATTAAAGCCTTCTTCACCATTCCCATCCTGGCTTTTTAAAGAGTTCAATTCATACATTTGAACACTACGAATGTGAAAAATTTTAATATGGACATATGGATATATTATTTATGTTTTGATAATTAATTTATTATTAAAACAAATTACTAATTTAAATTAAAAAATAAATTTTTATAAATTTTAATTAATAATATTTAAATTTATACAAAAATTTAATTAGATTATTATTTTTTATAAATAATTATACATATAAATAATTTATAAATTTTAACTAATAATTTTGTTATATATTTAAATTTACATATAAATATCATTAAATTAAAAAAGATTATCTATAAATCCAAATTTATTAAATCCATCGTAAACTCTTCCCTGCGAATGTACCTGGTGGATCACAGGTTACAGTCTTAGAGACTTCGTCTGACATGACATATATACTTATTGATGCGATAGACTCATAACATGACTCACATCGATTGGTGTGGGTCTTGGGTTATTGGTTGAAAGAACCTAAAGATAGCATTAAAAATGCCTAGTTGAGCTCCATCTGAATCAACAAAATTAGGAACCGCCCTATTAATGAAAGGAAAATGATGCACTCTTTTACATCAATTAATTAATTCTTTTTTGGGCTTTTTAAAATGAGAAAGTATTAAATATCCATAAAGGATTTTGTTAACAAATATCATTAAGATATGTTTTGATAACATATGGTACACATAATAGAATCGAATGAAATGAAGTGAAATGGAATAAAGTTTTTATATTATTATTTAAATATTTAAAGATAAAAAAATCATTACATTATTTAAAATAATGGATAAAATAAAATAAAATGGCAAGAATTATAATAATTTTATTCATATATTATTTTATTACATTTATTTTGCCTAATTTGAAAGGAAAAAAAAAAAGAATTTAGAATAGAATAGATGTCATCTTATGTCATTTTATTTTTTCTTAATTTTAAAAATTAAACAATGAAATCATATCTTATTCCATCACATTCTACTTTATTTTATCCCTTATTATCAATCCAAACAAAGTTTTAAGGATATCAAAATATAAAGTTTTAAATACTGTAAAAAAGTACTAAAGTTTTTTAATTTTCAATACATTAAATATTTTACTTTCATCTAAAATTTCATATTTTGTATTCCTTAACAAGTATCTTTAGGATACTTGTTAGCAAAACCTTTAAATAAATAACATTTTTTAAGTTTCCGTTACATTGAATGCTTTATTTTCGTTTACTACTTTCATTTTTTGAATTCTTAATAATTATCCTTAGATAAACCCTTTTTTTTATATATAATTATATGGGTTTTGTTATATTCTCTTAAAGCATCCTTTAAATAATCCTCCTATTAGTTAATAAAAAAATATTAAATAAAGAAAGTAAATGTAGTCAATGTATTGAAAACATAAAAAATATTTAATATTTTTTTATTTAATAATTAAGAAGATAATTAGAAGGATATGCTAGGATGATTTAGAATAAGAGTTTTTCTAATAAGGGCACTTATTATGGAATCCAAATTTGGAAGTTTTGTATGAAAAATATAATTTTTTTAATCCCCAATGCATTAAATATTTTAATTTTATAAAAAAATTCTTATTTTGGAGTATTAACAAGTGCCATTAGCTAAATCCTTAGGTTATGTTTAGTGCAAAGAATAAAATTCTATGAAATAAGAATAAGAATATGAATGATTGATAAATTGGAATAAAAATCCTATTTTAATTTCATAATTTGATACGGTATGATACAATATGGAATGAAAAATAATTTTATAGTTTGGTGTATGAGATATAATAAGGAATAAACTCTAAATTGATATAAATGACATAATTTTTCTTAATGAGAAAAATGAAAAAAATTACTTTTTTCTTCCCCCACACACACATATAATTTGTGTTTTTTAAAATAATGTTTAAGATTAATTTTTTTATAACAAAAATCATGATAATATTATTTTACTCTCATAAGTAAAAGTATAAGCTTTTATCTTCTCATTCATAAGTAGGGTGCACGAAGTTTGAAAGCTGAATATACATTAGAATTAGATAGATTATTGCAAGGTAATCTTTGTCAATTTATAAATTGAACAAGTGTATATAAAGTACAAAATATAAAATCATATTCCATAAAAATATAGAATATCATTCCCTCTTTCTATTGGAGGAATAAAATTTCATAAATTTGTGGAATAAAATTTAGAATAAGAATCACATTTCATATTTATTTTCATTAACAAAAGCAAGAATACTTTTATTCTCATATTGAATGTGAAATAACATGTTATTATTTCACACTAAACAAAACATTAGAATAATTCGAATTACAGATATTATTTGGTTAATAGAATAATAATCAATTATGAGTTCATTAACTAAATAATAAATATTGTTAAGAAAAAAATTTGCACATCGATAATTAGTATAAAAATAATATAAAAAAGTAATGTATAAATATCAATGATGCAAACAAATTCAATAGGAGCTTTTTTGGGTTGTCAAATAATTCCTTATGATTTTCTAAAGTATCCTCACACCATTTAAGTGTGAGAATAGGCTGTTTAAACATAAAGCAAACAATTAAGCTTTCTCGAGGAGTGATGTATTCAAGACTTCGTCTATTATCCTTTTCTTAAAGCACAAATTGCTTACTATTAAGAGCATGTTTGAAAAATTTTAAATTTTTTCATAAAAAACTTTTTATGAATTTTTTTTCCAGTAAATTGTGAGATGTCTAGATAAAATAGATAAAGTTTATTATAATTTAAAGATTATTATTTTTTACAATAGAAGTTGATTAGAATCAAAAGTTATTGAGTGTATTTGAATTAGTTGTGATTTTTTTTTTCAATTATCAATTATATGTATAATTAGTTTTTTTAAAATTAATTATGATAAAATTAGTTTTATATTTGAATATATTAACTGAAAATTAATTTTAAGATGATATGTTTTGTTTTGGTTGTATAAACAAATTGCTTTTAAATAAAATTATTAACAAATATATAAAATAATTTGTTTAAATTATATAATATTTGATGTTTTAAGTGAGTTTGGTAAAAATGTTAGTAGGTACAAAAATAATCAGAGAAGATTATAAACAAAATGTCCAAAAGTAAGTTTTTTCTCGAAAAGTAATTTTCTAGTGTAAATGAAATAATCGAAGATTATAATCTATTTCATTCACTAATACAAAAACATAGTAAAATTGATCCAAAATAGCTTTTATTGTAAAAAAAAAAAAACTGTTTAGAAGAAAAAAATTAATCATTACTAAACATGCTCTAAGTACTACGTCGAAGGCTGCGTTTTCAATGATACTCTAAGTCAATCTCACCATTGAAATAGCCAAGTATGACAAAATCATGATACCATTTTCAATATTCCAACTGTTGATCTGGTTGGAGTATCATAGTCCAAAGCTTAATTGGACTACGTTAAAAGTCTCTACCCTGGAATCTTTGGTGAAGGGTATTCAAGACTTAATTCATTTTAATTGATCTTTGAAATTAATTGAGATAGGTTTATATTTAAAAATTAAATTTGGTATATTTTTAAGTTAAGTTTAGTTTATATTTTGGATTGTCATAACTTAGTTTAATGTTTTAAATTATTTTAATTTTTTTTATAATTAATTATAAATAATAAATTTTTTAACTTAAATTAATAATTTTTATATAATATAATAATATATTTATATTAATATTATTTTTTTAAAAATATATATTATAAAATATATTTTAATTTTATTTTCTTATTTTTATAATTTTATGATTTAATTATGTATAATATTAAATTTTTTATATTATGCTTATATATTAAATTGATCCGGTCTCGATACAATCATTATTAAATCATGAATTAATCAAATTTAAATTTAAAAAAATAATCTGATTAAAATATTATATTAAATTTAAGTTAAGTCAAACATGTTCTATATATATCCCTAATTGTAGGTTAGAAGTTTGAATATTCTATTTAATACTGTAGTCATGGACTATTGCACTTTGGTTTTCAATTCAGTAATTTTTCTTTTTTTTTAATGCACTATATATATATAATGTATTTAATAAGATAAGAGTATTTATTATAATAGGTAAAATAAGTTAATATTAATAATTAAATCTTATATAAATAGTCGAGATTAAATCATAAATAAGTGTACATTTTTTAAATAATACATAACTTTTAAGTAACATTTTATCTGACTATTCTTGTATAGTTATATGATCAAAATTTATTTTTTCATTATCTCATAATAAAAACTTATCTCATTAGATATAATATATGATATATTATATTTTCAAAGACCAAAAATATATTTAAACCATGTGTGTGTATATATATATATATATATATATATATATATATATATATATATATATATATATATATATATATATATATATATATATATATATATATATACACACACACATGATTTAAATATGTTTTTAGTCTTTGAAAATATAATATATTTTTATTTTGATTCTTTAAAAAAAATTGTTGATTTTGGTCCTTTTAAAATTGTTATTTTTTATTTTAGTCTCTGTTGTTAATATCCCTAGCGAATTTTGTTAAGTGTTTACATGTCAAATAAAATTATTAATATATGACATTAATAAATAGGACTTTTGTTTGTCACATAAATTTTTAATAAAGTTTTACTAATAACAAAGACTAAAATAAAAAAAAATTAATTTAGAAGAACCAAAATAATTTTTAAAAAAAAAAAAGACTAAAATAAAAATTATTATATTTTGAAATACTAGAAAATATATTAATGGCTATATACATTGGTGGAATTCAATAATCTGCCGTGGTCTTACATTTTATAGCTTTTGAATTTTAATGCGTTAGCTAAGTGAAAGAAGTTTAGTTTTATTAAAGATGTAGTCTTAGATTTATTTTAAAACTTATATATATACAAATAATATCATTTTTTTTTACTTATTCATCTAATTATAATTTTAAAAATTAATCTTTCTCTTGTCAAATGAGATTCTTGTAAAAAAAATAATAATACTATATTTTTTATAAATTTTTTTAATAATTTTTATTATTAAATAAAAAATATTAAATAATAAAATAAATATATATAATAATTTAAAAATATAAAAATATTTAATTTTTTTATTTAATAATTAAAATAATTAATAAAAAAATAAATAAGAAGATAAATCATTCCTAAAAAAATCTTTCTTTGGGTCAATTCCAAACTTTTAAATGCTGTTCTCCACTTCTCCTCGTTCAGATTACCTTTTAGTGTTTTTTTTTTGGTCACAAATCACCTTTTAGCTTTAATTGTGGCATAGTAGACCCTTTTTATTTTTGTTTTTGGTAGAAGGCGTAGGCCTTTTATTTTGGGTACATCCGTACAAGGCATAGTAGACCGCCATTACTCGTGCTCCTTTGTGATTTTCACCGTACATGCATTCCAAATAGTAAGTACATACTAAATTTTAAAATATGTCATTTTTAAAAAATATTTATTATTTATTTATTTATTATTTGAAAAATTAAAAAAATATTCTTTCTGTTTTAAAATATTTATTTTTTCATTTTTTCATTTTTTCAATTTATATATTATTTTAGAAAATTTAAAAAGGTATCAATCTATTTTAACTTCATCTTTATTTATTTATATTTTGGGTTAATCCAAATTCTTGATTTTTTAGTTATCTATAATTTTATATTTTATTGGTCAATGGTCAATTCAAATTTTTGAATTGTAATTAATATTAAAATAATTAAGAGATATGTAAGAAATTTGTTTTCATTAGAAAATTAAAAAGTTTTGATAAAGATAAAGTGTGAGTGATTGATGTAAATTATTATAGATTATAAATATTTATATTAAAAAATTCTTTGAGACATGAGAATAAAAGAAGAATTGTAAGGAATGTTGCAATAGAATTTGTAACTTTGTCTTCGATAGTTTTACATTAAGAGGATTTGTTGTTTTAATCGTACAAAAGTTATAGTATAGAAGAGTTTGCAATTTTAATTATGTATATTGGGTCAAACTATTTTGAATTTATGTGAGTTATTTTTCTTTAATTATACGTATTTGTCAAATATGTGACATTTCCCGAGTGATATTAGAATTGATGGTTCAAAGAATCAACAATGATACAATTCCTTGTGTGTGGGTCTTTATCTCAAAAGTACGCCTGATAATGTAAAGATTATGTGTCGCGTCTCGTTAGGAATGACACTTGATAGGGGAGGCCAAGTAGTGTTGAACCAAAAGTGGCCTCTTTTTCTTATTATAAGAATCTTCAGCCCTTATCACTAATCCATAGCTCGTGTTTCTCATACCACTGCTACATGCACCCTAAAGATTGGTCAAACATCTTATGTCTGCATAGCGAGATACCATGAACGTGGTCCTATATAACTGACTGAATTGTGTGATTGACAAAGATCAGGACTACAACACATGAAAGTACTCTTACAAACTCTACAATTAGGCCACCTATGGTCATGTGTACATTTTCACAAGCTAGTTGTGCCCTATTGACATTATTCATAGCTTGAGCTATTCTGTAGGAATCATTTTCTAACGTGTCTTGATTCTCACATTTATAAATTATGTGATTAACTACTTCATACTTGTACTTATGCTCTGTCAATGTTCAAGCAAACTTGATTCCCAAATTTCTGGTTCTCACCTTCATCTAGACAAGAAAATTTACTATAAATCCGACATATGTATTCCTGCTTGCAGTTGGTGAAGAATCTTGATTTTGGGAAAAGGGAGGTCACCTGTGGCCAATTTTAACTTGGAAAGCAGTATTAAACAAAAAGTGGCTTCCTTTTCTCAAAATAAGGATTCTTTATTTAATGCAAGCAAAACATAACATGCATGGGTCAGGTTTATAGTAAATATTCTTATATCTAGATGATAATCATAAATTGGGGAATTAGGTTGCATGTATATTGTTAGAGCATAGGGACAAACATGAAGTAGCTAATCCATGATTTATGAATGTGAAAATCAAGATGTTGGGAAAAAAATCTCTCATTCACAAGAAAATAAACAAATAGATAAACACAATAATACAAGAAATTTAACGTAATTCAATCTTCATTATTCACGTTCACGATTTCACAAATCAATTTACTAAATTCAAATAACAATTACAATAACTAATATTGAAATATTACAAACAAACTCAAAACTTCAATACACCAAATCTCACAAATAATATTTTTCACTTAAACAAAATACTCAAACAAAAGAAATTTAGTACTCTCAAAATTTCTCCACCTTACACAACACATGAATGATGGCTTCCTTCCTAATAGCAACAAAACACCTTGCCTCAACTCATGCGACACTGCAACTTCTCTCACACAGGTCTATTGCTATCACACACACACACACACCTAATTTATTTGTTTTTTAACTTCTCAAATGGGCTTAGAACAAACCTAACACAGGGTATAACTCAATAAATCTCTGCCTTGCCTTGTGATTGGAACAAATTGCAAGTGTCAATAGTAAGTGTCAGTATGCTTTATCAAAATATTTGCAAATGTTACTTTCTTCTTTGACATATACACACGCTACACTTTCTTCACATTACTACATGTTCCATCATGATTGTTTCTTATCAAAGTATCTCTCATCAATTTGGACAAATTACTATCAATCTTCTTACTTTTCGTTATCACCAAAGAGCATCTACAAACTTACATAACTCCACCTCTTGCAGAATATTTATATCATAATGCATCAAGTCTACCCAAAGAAATCAAATTCCTTCCAAGTGTAGGCACATGTCTCACATCAGCAAGTGTATTCACAAAACCATTATACATATGAATTTTCACAGTACCTTTTCCAGTAACATTCAAACAATCACTATTTAATCTCACTACTTCATCACCACATACATCATACGTGTCAAACCATTCATTCATTGAACAAACATAAATAGAACAGACAGAATCTAAAACCCAACAGTCACCATAGATACTATTGTCTTCTTCAACCATCAATAACTCATTTTCATAACCCAAAGGTTTTTGTACAACAACTATAACATTTTCAAACTTTTCTTTTCCTTTACTCTTTTTAAATTCTTCCATGTCTGCTTTCAGCTTCATGAAATAAAATTTAATATGACTTATCTCTTGACAATAATAGCATTGTTTTTCTTTATAATTCGATCTTGGCATAGAACTTGATCTTGAATTATCCCTACCAGAAAAGTTGTCACAAGACATACTCCTACCACGATCAGATCTAACAACCAAAATACCTCCTTTAGATTGAACATCTGGCTTTTTAAATTTTTCATTCTCCAATAATACGACTATTATATCATCTAACTTCAATGTCTCTTTTCCAACTAGCAATGTAGTGACTAAACTCTCCTAAGTGTTTGGAAGAGGCGACAACAATAACAAAACTTTATCCTCATCATCAACTTTCACACCAATGCTAGATAGTTGCTTAATCAACTTTGTAAAATAATTCAAGTGATCTCTAATATCTACATTATCATCCATCTTCAATTGATACAATTCTTTTTTTAAAAACAAACGATTTGTGAGAGACTTAGACATATACATATTCTCTAATTTCTTCCATAAATCAACAACAAATGTTTCATTTAAAATATTATATTTTACCTCAGGTGCCAGACATAGCTGAATCGTACTATTTGCCTTTATCTTCACCTCCTCCCATACTTCATCTGTCATCTTCTCAGGCTTCTTTTCCTTTTCATTCAAAGCTTTAATCAGTCCTTGTTACACTAAAATATCCTTCACAGTACTCAACCACAGGCTAAAATTCTTCTTTTCATCAAAGAACTCCACCTCAAATTTACTGCTTCCTAAACTTTTCATCTTTGACATAAAAAAAAGACAAAAACACCATAAGCCGGATCAGAACCCACTTTGATTTCAGTTGTTGGGAAAAAATCCCCCACCCACAAGAAAATAAACAAATAAACAAACACAATAGCACAAGAAATTTAACGTAGTTCGACATTCACCGCCTACATCCACGACTTCACAAATCAATCCACTAAATTCAAATAACAATTACAATAACCAATATTGAAATATCGCTCACAAACTCAAAACCCCAATACACTAAATCTTACAAAAAATGTTTTTCACTTAAACAAAAGAAATTTAGCACTCACAAAATTTCTCCACCTTACACAACACATGAATGGTGGCTTCCTTTCTTAAAGCAACAAAGCCTCAACTCATGCGCCACTACAACTTCTCTCACACAAGTCTGCTGCTATCACACACACCCAATTTATTTGTTTTTTAACTTTTCAAATGAACTTAATCCAAACCTAACACAAGGCATAACCCAATAAAATATACGTTAGAAAATGATTCCTACATAATAGCTCATGCTGCGAATGATGCTTGTAAGGCATAACTAGCTTGGGAAGCTATACACATGGCCACATATGGCCCAAGTGCAGAGTTTAAAAGACTACTTCATTTGTGTAGTCCCGTTATTTGTAAATCACCCAATTCACTCAATTGTTTGGCCTACTCATAGGACCATGCTGGTGATGTCTCACCATGCTGACAGATGCGTAACTTATCTTTAGGATGCTCGTGGCAGTGGTTATATGGCAACAAAAGTTGCACATGCTTGCATTGCATGCGCCACTCATATTGGAAACTAATCCATTTTTTCCCACCATGGGTACTTCCTGTGGACTGGAGACTGAAGGCTGAAATCACTCTTTAAAAAATTAATGAGCCGTGCATGGTGTCCCAAACCCGAAGCCCAAAGATGAAAAAATAAAACTCTATCTTGGTAAAATAAAAACATAATTGAAAATGATGTTAAATATAAGTTACTAATATATACTTGAATTTGTCGGTTTATGAAATCAAATGATAATTTTGTGTGTAATACTAAGTTAATATTCTTAGAGAAAATGCAATGTAATACTTCATGAAAATGTTATAAAAGAAACTTTTATGAATATTTACTAAGTGGCTAAAAAATGCTAGTGTAATATTTAAAAATCAATTATGGTTTTAGTTTGAACTTTGAAATTTGAAGAATTGTGATTTTTAAAAAATATTTTATAAAAAAATGATAATAAAATAATTGCTTCCGGAATATATAATATATTTAAATATTATAATATACATTTAATTTTAAAATATTAAAAAATTTGTATGTAAATACTAAGACTTATTCAATAAAATTTGTTAAGAATATTTATAAGTTAGTTAGAGTAAAATTAGAAGCAAATATAAAAAAAACTTTATCATATTTTTACGGCCTTTAAAAGAACATTTTTTTTTGTTGATATTTGTTTTTATTATAAGTAGTTTTAAATATCATATTATCTATTTATTTTTGTGGATATGGGCTTTATGCTTAGTAGCCACTAGCCACCTCTCTAAGCAACCAAGTTCCTATAAACCAGCTAAGCCCAATAAATTTATGGGTGCCACTAGGGGTGTTTGTTAGGTGAGTTTAGTGGATCAACAATATTTTTAAATTTGACCCGCTCATCAGAGTAGTGAATTAAGTTGAGTTGAATCGATGATACTTTTTTACTCAACCTAACCCGCTCAAAAGTAGATTTGGTTGAGTCGAACCTGTGTGTTTGACATATTTTTTTTAAAAAATCCCTAAAAGAAAAATGTTAAAATACAAAATCTAACAAATTAACACTATAAGTCTTAATTTCAAATATAATAAGTCTCAATCTACTAAATTAACATCATAAGTGTCAGCTGAATTTACTCAAACATAATAGGTCTCAATTTCAAATAAACTAAATACCATAAATCAATAAGTGCACAACAAATTAACAACTAACATGTCTTACTAAGTTTAGAATAAACTAAACAAAACTATTAATAACTCAAATACTTGTAAGAAAACTTCATATACCTTACTTTTGCTCTCTAGTTTTTTTGCAATGCATTATAGGTTTATTACCATATAATTTTTCCTAGTAAGTAGATAATCTCTTCTATGATCCTTCATCTAGTTATAAAATGTTAGTAAAACAAACATATTATTTTGTTTGAGTTATTTATTTCCTTTAATTTGTTTATAAACATAAATATATGCATTATACAATTCTAATTCTATGTTTATTGTGTTCTTTTAATCATTCCAAAAAGTTTATTCTAAAAAACACGAGTCAATATTATAAATAAACTTAATAAGTTTTACTAAGTTAACATAAATCTAAAATAGGCTAAAACAAGCTAACATGTCTTAAAAGTTATAAATAACAAATCACATTAACTAATTGAAGTCAATGTCATCACATATAGAATATGAATTAACATAATCATTTACTCCATTTTCACATTTCTTATGATACTCTTTGTTATCCAAGCGATCAGTTAGATTTTCATCGTATTTGTCTGTCGATGCTTTATGAATTTCTAATTACTATTTTCACATTCTCAATATGACTATAATGCTTACACCTAAACATAATTGACTGTATAGAAAAGTCATGAAAAAAATAACATAAATTGGCACTATGGCTAAATAGCTTTTACCCAAAAAAAAACTTAGGTAGATTGGGTTTGCGTGGCTCGACACTTTTCAAACTCGCCACCCCACTTGTACCTTATGGGTTAGAGTGTTTTTCAACTCGATCAAACTTGCAGATCCGACCCAACCTATATTTTGTGAGTTGGGTTGAGTCAAAACCCGTAGATTCATGAGTTGACCTAATCCATTAGACACCCCTAACTACCACGTCATAACTATTTCAAACTTTTTGTAAAGAAAAATATTATTTACGAATAATATTTTCTTCAAATAATTCACTTAACATTAATCAACAACATTCCTTTCTTTCTAAGTCAAAAAAAGGGGAAAAAATCCTTTCTTTAAATTTTTTTCTTTGTTCTTTTTTCTTAATCAAAATCAATGACCCACCTCACTTATGTGAGTTGCAGATTATGTGCAACTAACATAACTCTTTTGTAAATCTCTTATATAAATATAACACAATGCAAAATAAAATCTTGATAAATTATTACTATTTAGTTTATAAACTGCTTTAACTTTAAGACTAAGCACATGCTACTAGGTTATAAGGTTAGTATCCTCGAGAACACTTCAATGATTTAGTATTGAGTGCTTTATATCAAACTTGAAAATTTAAATCTCGTTAAGATCAAAAGAAGCAAAATTTATGGAAAAGTCCTAAAAGACTTCAAAGTTATTGGCTTCTTATTTGATTGACCATTTGACAAATCAATGATAGAAAAGCACTAATATTTGATATTTGTTTTTGGTGTTATTAACATTTGATAATTAGGCCCGCAAACAAAATAGCATGGCATGGGCCGAAAGCAACAAAACCTATCTCACTTGAGAAGTTGAATTATACGATCGGCGATGCAACTCAGCGCATACCATTGAGGCCCACATGAATCATAATGTTGGGTTTCAAAAATTTTTTTTTTCCTTTGATACAATAGTAATAATTAGGGTTAAACTTATGATTTTATACAAATTATTTAAATTTGTCATCATTATGGGTTGGCAAAGTTAGGTTCGGTTCAAAAAACTGAATTGAACCATAATGAACTGCTTAAACAATTCGGTTTTGACACCTAATGTAATCCAAACAGTATCCAATTCATAAGAAAATAACTGAACCACAAGAAACTGGTTGTTTTGGTTCAATTAATCGGTTAACCATTATGGGTTTTGCTTTGTTGTTTGTCACCAGAACCTCGATGGTGACTTATACTTTGGATGCCTTGTCAGTGGCCAGAGCAGGAGCATCCAAGCTGAGAAGAGTGAGTCATCGCAGAGCATCGTCTACACCGCTACGAGCTACTCAAATGGCTTGCGTTGTCATTTGCCTACGGAGCCTCGATGGTGACTTTTGCTTCTGATGCCTCGTTAGTGGCTAGAGCAGTAGCGTCTAGGCCGAAAAGAGTGAGCTGGCACGGAGCATCGTCTCCACCACTGTGAGCAACTCTGATGGCTTGCATTGCCATTTGCCTTTGGAGCCTCGACGATGACTTCTGCTTCTGATGCCTTGTCCATGGCCAGAGCAGGAGCGTTTAGGCTGAGAAGAGTGAACCACCGCGGAGCACTGTCTCCACCACCATGAGATACTCTGATGTCTTGCATTGCCGTTTGCCACCAAAACCTCGTTGACAACTTCTGTTTCTAATGCCTCGTTAGTGGCTGGAGCACCATCTGCACCGCCGCCTAAAACACTTGTTAGTTTCTGGTCCATGGAGTCCTCATGGTGTTGTTCACATTCTTGAGTTCTTTTGCATCTTTGATGAAATATCTATTTGGTTTGGTGAACTGGTATAAACCAAATCGTATTTCACAACCAAGTAACCGAACCACTTTGAGGAGAATAAAAGTGAATTGTTTTGGAATTGGTTCAAGCGGTTCAATTTTTTTTAGTGCAGTACAGTGTGGTTTAAAGTTCAATTCGGTTTATATGGGTTTAATGCCCACCCCTAGTTATCATTAGTCCAATTTAAATGGTTTAATTTTCAAATTCTAACATCAGACTAAAAAAATTCTCATTAATCAATTATAATATTATGGCAAAAATATATTATTATTATTATTATTATTATTATTATTATTATTATTATTATTATTATTATTATGTATATTGTTGAAGACTTGAAATTTGGTGTTGTTGTTAGTTAATTAAAATTTCATTTTTTATATTTCTCAAAATTTTGATTTTGCTTTGGAATCAATTACAACACAATTTGCTCCTATAGTATTGAAATTGATACAATTAACAAGTCTTGAATTGGCACTTTTTTGTAGGGGTGTCAAAACGAGTCAGTCTGGTCTATTCGGGCTCGGATTATTTTCGGGCCGATTTATTTGGGTTATGTAAATTTTGAGTTGGTATTTTGTCAGTCTAAACCCAGTCCATTTAGTCTTATGTAGTGTTAAAAGAACGGACTGACCCGGTCCATTCGAACTCAACCCATTCTGGTCATGTAAGTTTTGAACTAGTATTTTATTAGCTCAATTTATCTATTTTATTGGACTATTCAGACCGATCCATTAAACTCGACCCATTTTGACACCCCTACTTTTTTGCCTTGGTGGTCTTGTGCCAGATGATTCCCATACTGTAAAAGAAAAGTTTTATGTTTTATTTTTAACGGAAATTTTATGTATGTATCTTAAAAATCTCGTTAGGGCGGGGGAGGCGGTGTTAACACCCGAAATAATTGGGGAGGAGGTTGGAGAGTGAATGAGAAATAATACTGAAGGATTATATAAGACTGTTTATATAATTTAAATCTTGATATTTTAATATTTATTAATGATAAATTATATCATTAATAAATATTAAAATTTAAGTAATATAAGTATAATTTTAAGTAGTAGCCTAATAACATGTAATATTTATTGCACCAATTCAACATCCGAAATAAAATATGGTACACACATGTGGGGCAATTTGCAATTTAATGACTGATTTAACCTTCGGAAGAAGGAGTGGGCAGACTGGTAAGTAGTAATATAATAGAAGGAAAAAGAAAAATATCATCCTATATTTTTTAAAAAGGTGTAGATATTATTAATATTTTTTAAATCTTTTATTTTTTAAAAAGGTATAGATATTATTAATATTTTTTAAAAGTATTAAATTTAATAAAAAATATATATATAATAAATAATATTAAATAAAATATAAAAAATACATACACAAGTTTACTGAAATTGAAAACAAAAAAGAGTGGGACTAAACAGTCACAAGGGCAAAAAAGAAAAATGACATTGCGTGTTGTGTTGTGTAGAGTAGCAAGCACAAAGCAGGCACACCATCCTTTTCACAGAAAAAGCATGCTAAGGGTGCTTGTATTGGGTGGCGGAGCTCGTCGCTTTTTGAGTTCACTCGCATTTTCTTCTCTGTCCAAGTCCAAACCCTCCTTCTTCTCTTTCCGACCATTTGCCGCCATGGCCGAAGCCGAACAATTCGTCAAGGGCACCGTTCATTCAAACGGCGTCGCTGTCATCACCCTCGATCGCCCCAAAGCTCTCAACGCCATGAACCTAGGTTTTTCTTTTCTTCTTTTCCTTTTTCTTTTTTTTTTAAAGAAATAAATTTGGGTTATTTTTATTGAAATTTGATGGGAATGATGATTGTGAATATTGATTGAACATAGAATGAGAAAAACTAGGGCTGGTGATCTTTTTTGTTTTCTTCTTTAAGTTATTCCCCTTTTTACATATAACAAGATTCGGAGTTTTGGATGAAATTGAAATTCTTAATATTCTGAATTAAAACTGATACAACTGCAACTTATATATAACAGTGTACATAAGTTAATACTAAGCTAGCTAATGAAGTAAACTAATCAACTAATTACAACAGAAACTGTAACTTTACAAACAGAAGTTATATATAACCAAAAAATAACAGAAGCTCTGACCGCTAACTGAAAGTTAGTTAAGGTGGTTGATGTTCAGCTAATAGGACAAAAAAAAAAAAAGTATCCTATCTAGGTAGCCCCCCCCCCCCCCCCCCCCCCCCCCGGCCTTGATTTTGACTTGGAAATGTTTGAGGTGCAGATATGGATGTAAAGTATAAAAGTTATCTTGATGAATGGGAATTGGACCCGAGGGTCAAATGTGTTCTGGTTGACAGCAGCTCGCCTCGTGCCTTTTGTGCTGGTATGGTTGAGTCATCAAGAGAAATGCATTATTCCTTCTTCTCTTACATGCAATATTTTATTGAATCATCTTTCTGGGATCCTTTTATATATTAAAATTAGCTTCTTTTGCAGATATTCTGTTTTAGAATTAAGGTTATTTGGTTTTGAGTGCTAGGTAAGGTTTTGAGAGTCACCATTGATGGTCAATGCAGGTATGGATATTAAAGGGGTTGTAGCTGAAATACAGAAGGACAAAAACACACCTTTAGTCCAGAAGGTCTCATTATATTATTTGTTTAACCCTCAAGTCTATTAATACATGCTTATCCGGTTGCAACTGAGATGTGCTTCGTTGGATATATTGTTTACGTCTGTGTCAACATCATCTTCTTCTTCTGATGCTATACTACTGTTTTATCGTTTTCTGTTTTGTTGAATAAATCTTTTTCTCAATTCTCAAAGCCTGCTTATTTGGTAACCGAGATCTTAGTTTATCTGCAGGTGGTGATGTGAAGCAGACAACAATCAAAAACCATCTATCAGATATGATTGAGGTCTAGTTGTGTCCTTGTAATTATATGCCATCAGATTCATACCCTTTCACTTTATGAAAGCCATGCCAAGACAAAATGACTACCTTTCCTATTGGAATTTTTTGCATTTATAGACCAATAGTGTCTTTACTTCTAGTATACTTTAGAGAAAATGTTGCCAGGACTGCTAATTTATTAGACCACATTATTCACTAGTGTCAACACTTATAGCTTTAAAAACTTCAACATTATAAAATAATTGGTAATATACAGTTATTGGGGAATTTTCATGCACAATTAAATCCAAAATGAAACGTATAAAATATGCAACTCTTTGTGATTGAAGAAGCCATCTCTGCAACTTTTTTGGGTAAGACCACGAGGTATCCCCACTCCCAAAGGTGTGGAACTAATTCTCACTCAGATGTTGGTTTGGCCCTAGCCACAAGGTGCTTCCAGTGGAGGTCCTACAATTGCCCTATCTGTTGAAATACACCAACTTCTGTTATTACAGGATTACCCTTTTGATGCAGCCTTTTTTTTCCCATGACATTGAACTTTCTTTGTGTGTTTTACTGTATGTGCCTACTAGAATCACATATGCAATTTGGTTTATTTTGGTCTTTTTTTTTTTTGTTTTCAGTTGGATTACATTTTGTTTCTTATATATTGCTGTCAGCATTATGTTGGATTATGTGTTTTGCTGCATCTTACATTTTTGCATGACCTGTTAATGTACTATGTAAAAATAATAGACCTATTTTACTGCATATTTTAGGTCTTCACGGCTGAGTATTCTTTGATATGCAAAATTTCTGAGTACAAGAAGCCATATATAAGCTTCATGGATGGAATAACAATGGGTTTTGGAATTGGCTTATCTGGTCATGGCCGCTATCGTATCATAACAGAGGTATGCTCACCTGGTAATAGTGGCCTCATCTAATTAATAATTATAGATATGTCATAAACTCATGAATTGCCATTTTAAATCTTTTTTGTGACATTTCTTTTTCTTACACATTTTCAGAGAACTGTTCTTGCAATGCCAGAAAATGGAATCGGCTTGTTCCCCGATGTAGGTTTTGCTTATATAGCGGCTCAAAGTCCAGGAGAAGGATCTGTTGGTATGTTTTTCTTAGACTGCAGAATTCCTGTTCTTTATTGCTTTTATTAGACGAGCTAATAAGGATCTGAAGGATTGTTAAAGTACCAAGCCTTCTCTTTCTTCTTTTTGTGCACTATTGTTTCATAATTTGCCCTTTGAATACTTGTGTGCTACACTATTGAAGCATCTAGATGTGGTCTCGGGATTCCATTGAACAACTTGTTAGATTTTTTAAATATTGTTGAAAGGTCCTTCCACTTGCTTTCTATGAAATCTCTGAATCACCTGCAGGTGCTTATCTTGGATTGACTGGAAAGAGGATTTCTACTCCTTCAGATGCAATATATGTTGGCCTTGGAACACATTATGTGCCATCTGGAAAGTTATGCTCATTCAAGGAGGCCCTTTTGGCAACTAACTTGTATGTTTGCATGAACCTTTGAATGGCTTTTCTTTAAGTTTATCACCTGTTTAACTTGTTCAGTTTAGATTGGATTGGACCCATGAAAATAACAATAATGCATCTACGTGTTTGTTTGGACATAACTCATGTACTGCATGCACCACCCGTTTCACTCTTAAGTCTCCTTGTATGCTTGTTGAAATAAATCAATAATCTATTATATCTATTGGCTTTGTTATGAAGTATATAATTGCGATGAGTGCATACATACCAATCTTCGAAGATGTAATGATCTTACACACAACTCATTGGTTATACAGGTCCCAGGATCCACATCAGGACATCAAAGTACTTTTAGCAAGATATGAGTCCAACCCTGAGTCTGAGGCACAGTTGAAATTGCTTTTACCTCAGATAATTTCTTCATTTGGAGCAAATAAATCAGTTACTGAGACAATTGAAGAGCTAAAAAAGCACCAGTCAAGCACTGACCCTAATGGTGTGCTTACTGACCTATTGTTTGTTAACGTTATACTTAAATGTCCAGAATCCAGATACACTTATTGTTGTGTTCATTAAATACTAATTTTCGAAATTATGGTTTGTCGCTTGTCTAGTCGTTGTAATTGTCATTTGCTTTTCCATTTCTAGTTGTCGAGTGGGCTAATGAAGCTCTCCAAGGCCTTGGAAAAGGTGCTCCTTTTTCCCTTTTCTTGACCAAAAAGCACTTCTCTGCAGTTGTCTCTGCAGTAGGGAAAAATGACAGTGAATTATCCACGGTAAGCACTTATTTATTTATTTGGGGTAGTTGCCATGTTTTCAAACCTTATTTTGAAGTGTATTCCATCTGCATTTGGGAAAATTCAGCTTAGTGGCGTAATGAAAACTGAGTATCGCATTGCCTTAAGGTCTTCACTGCGACCTGATTTTGTGGAAGGTGTCCGAGCAGTATTGGTTGACAAGGATCAGGTTCTCTCTTTTTCTCATGATTTTATATTTTCAATCTGGTAGTCAAACTGTAATTTAGGTTGTTCGCAAAACTAGGAAAGTATATTTGCAATTGATATGTCTGCAGAAAATAAGTGTAGGTGTTACTAAAAATTATTATATGCTTCATATTTTAACCTTGTGGGTTACTTGAGATGTTGGTGAAATGAAATCATGCAAAAATATGCTTGTCCTCTGTGTTTGTTGTACTTATACTTTCCTTCTCCTTGTTAAACACTCGAGAATCTTCGGTTGAAAGTACATATATCTGGTTTTATCTGCATATGAATCTACAGTTTAGAGTGCTTATCTCTGGTTTTATCCGCATATAGTTCCTTCTGTGTGATAGACTACTATTACTATGAGTCATTTGATATTTCTTCTTTAACCCTGAAGTTATTTATCCTTCAAAATTTGGTATATGTTGTTTCCTACTTAAGTAATATATTCAATAACTATTCCCCTGCAGAACCCCAAGTGGAAACCATCAAGGTTGGAGGAAATTGATCCGAGTGAAGTGGAAGCCATCTTTAAACCATTAGGGCCAGAGGTTGGGGAGTTGACTCTGTAATTTTAGAAGGAAAGTGTACTCTTCTCTGTTCATCAAATGCATTCAGAATCGCAGAAACTGCATCAAATAAACAGATGTTGTTATCGTTGGGTCCGGTTCCGGGTCCATGGTGTTGCTTGTACTGTTGTCACCGTGATGATAACATGTAGTCCATGATCTTGGAAATTAAAGGGCGATGTTGCTTCTAGTAGAATCACATGGAAGAAATGAAGGCTATTGGTTCCTTGATTTATCTTCTATTTTCTTCTTGTGAATTGAGGAAAAGTGGAAAACTAGGAATGTCCAAGATTTTACGTGGAATAATTGCGTGAACACATTTGTCTCAACCAGACCTTTTCTCACCGTGTCGAATGAAACATTTTTCAAAAGTAAAAATCAATTTTTTTTTTCATTACTGCTGGTTCTATTATATAAATTCCAACAAAAGTTGATTTGGAATTATTTAGAGTTTGTCTAGACGTGTTTATTTTGATAAAAAGATTTTTTTATTTTGAAAGTATTTTTTGCATTTTTTTTATTGTGTTTGGATGAGTATTTTTTAAAGACAACATTAAAAATATTTATAGTTAAATTTTGATGCTTCTAAAACAAATGACTTTTTATAATATAAAAAAATTGTTCAAACAATGAAAAAATATTTAACAGTTTAATTTTTATACATTATTAATATAAATTTTTTTATATTATCAATTAATTATATATTAGCATATATATGATTTTTAAGATATTTTTTTTAAAATTAAATATTTTTAATAACATAATAATACATGATTAAATAATAATATAATTTTTTTATAAAATAATATATTTATCAAATATTACATTTAAATATAAAATAACTTATATTTCTTTTAAAGACTTTCAAAAAATCATCTTATTTTAAAAGTTCTTCTACCAATAATCTGACCATAATACTTCTCAATTCCTATTCTACGCATTTGTTTTTCAAAGGGCAACCTCAGAATGGCGACGCATAACACGGATCGAGGAAGTTTGAGTCCATCAAACGGACCTTTGTATATGAGTCGTTGGATGAGATGAAAAATAGATGGGTGGTAAGGATTAGCTACATGCAACCTCAATAGAAGGTAAGGAAGAGAAATTCAAGTTTGCAAATTCGTGTTTGGATGTATTTTTGTTAATTGAACGGAATAGGTGAAGATAGATAAAAAATAAAGAAATAAATAGAATATAATTTTTTTTATTTAAAAGATTTATTAACGGAATGGAACGAAATATGTGTTATTCTCATTTCATTTTAATTTTGAAAAGAAAAAAATTAAGCATTTAAAAAAAAAAAAAAATTTTTCTTTTATTTCCTGTTTTATTTTTAATTTTTTTTACTGTATTAGTAGCTGTTTTTTTAATTTATACTCATTTTTTTTATTGTATTTTAAAATTTGAAAGTGGACAAAAAAGACTTAACCGATGTAATTAATTTTCATTCCAAACACAAAAAAATTATTTTCATTGTTTTTCTTTTTTCGTTCTTTTCTTTGCATGTTATCTAAACATATTGTTAAGTCCAAAACCATCTCGCTGGTGAGAACTTCGACGGGCTCGACCCACCACTGCCGGTGATTAACAGTGCCAAAACTGCCTCGCCACCTCCTTCCTCACAAACTTCCTCCATCGTCAAAAACTGCTCCGCCACCTCCTTCCTCGGTCGTGCATCAAGCCATTCAAAACCAGCAAGGACCAGATCTCCTCACCATCGCAAACCACCGAGCTTCTGCCGCTGCGCCGCTCCTTGCCTCCGTCAAACCCAGCACTGTTGCGCCTAGCTCCAAACTGGAGCTTCATTCGAAGCACCCATAGAGAAGAAGCGAGATGGCCGAAGTTTCCCCTTCCTAGCTTAGTTTGCGACAAGCCAGCCCCCAGTGCAGAATTGCAAGCATGTTGAGCAATGATTCGCTCTCAGTTCCTCAAGCTCAAGACTCTCATTAACGGTTTTACTCCCCCTATTCTGCCTGCAGTTGTTGGGGGTGGTGCTTTGCTGCACAAGTGTTGGGGTTAAACAACGATGGGGTTCAGGTGATTTTGTGGTGGTGAGTGGCTGTCGGAGAAGTTCCAAGAGAGGATGAAGGTGATGATTAAGACTAAACTGTAAATAATAATAGTAATAAGATTTAATAACAAATAAATAAATTAACAGATCATTTTATAAATAAATAAAACTTACTACGGACACGTCGTTTACGAGGAATATTGATTTATTATATACTTCATATTTTAACCTTGTGTGGGTACTTGAGATGGTGAAATGAAATCATGCAAAAATATGCTTGTCCTCTTTGTTTGTTGTACTTGTACTTTCCTTCTCCTTGTTAAACACTCGAGAATCTTCGGTTGAAAGTACATATATCTGGTTTTATATGCATAAGAATCTACAGTTTAAAGTATTTATATCTGGTTTTATCCGCGTATAGTTCCTTCTGTGTGCTAGACTGCTAGTGCTATGAGTCATTTGATATTTCCTCTTTAACCCTGAAGTTATTTATCCTTCAAAATTTGGTATATGTTGTTTCCTACTTAAGTAATATATTCAAAAACTATTACCCTGCAGAACCCCAAGTGGAAACCATCAAGGTTGGAGGAAATTGATCCGAGTGAAATGGAAGCCATCTTTAAACCTTTAGGGCCAGAGGTTGGGGAGTTGACTCTGTAACTTTAGAAGGAAAGTGTTTATCAAATGCATTCAGAATCGCAGACACTGCATCAAATAAACAGATGGTGTTATCGTTGGGTCCGGGTCCGGGTCCAGGGTGTTGCTCGTACTGTTGTCACCATCATGATAACATATATGGTCCATGATTTGGAAATTAATCTTGTGTTAATGTTTTTATAGTCGGAAAAAGTAAGAATAAATCTTGGAAATTAAAGGACGATGTTGCTTTTAGTAGAACAAAAATTAACATGGAAGAATGATTATCTCTTTGTTTCGTTTTGTTTTTATGCATTTTAAAATTTTTAAACATAAAAAATTAAATTATTTTTATTCTTCTCATTTTTTTCTTGTTTCTCTCTTTATTTATCATCTAAATATAATGTAAAAGACAATGTTGCTTCTAGTAGATTCACATGGAAGACATGAAGGCTATTGTCTCCTTGATTTATCTTTTATTTTCTTGTGAATTGAGGAAAAGTGGAAAACTAACAATGTCCAAGATTTTACGTGGAATAGTTGCGGGAACACATTTGTCTCAACCAGATCTTTTCTCATCCAGTCTCGAATGAAACATCTTTCAAAAATAAAAATTAAATATGTTTTTCTCATTACTGCCGGTTCTATTAAATAAATTCCAACAAAAGTTGATTAGGAACTATTTAGAATTCGTTTAGACATGTTTATTTTGATTAAAAAGGTTGATTTATTTACGAAAGTACTTTTTGTATTTTTTTTATTATGTTTGGATGAGTTTTTTTTAAAGACAACATTAAAAAATATTTTTTTAAGTTAAATTTTGATGCTTCTAAAAAAAGAATTTTTTCATAATATGAAAAAGTTGTTCAAAGAGTTCAATTTTTATGTATTGTTATGATAAAATTTTTATATTATTAATTAATTATATATTATCATATATATGATTTTTGAAATAATTATTAAGAAAATTAAACATTTCTAATAACATGATAATATTTGATTGAATGATAGTGTATAATTTTTTTATACTAATAATATATTTAAATTAAATCTTTTATCAAATATTACATTCAAACCTAAAATAACTTTTATTTCTTTAAAAGACTTTTAAAAAAAAATTATTTTAAAAGTTCATTCCCCAATAATCTGACCAAAATATTTCCCAATTCCTATTCTATGCATTTGTTTTTCAAGGGTGATTTTAACATAGACCCCACAATAAAAGGTCTATTAATGAACCCTTTAACCTTACCTATTATAATAAATTTTTTATTTTGTAAAAATGTAAAAAAAATTATTTTTAAAACCTGTAACTATTAATATTTTTACATGAAATCTTCAAGTTTCTAACACACTCAATATTGTCAGTGCCAGTACCGGCACTAACGTTACCATCAAGAGGCTCGATAAAAGTATGCAGCGTTGTCGCTAAGATCCATGTGATGACCCACACCTCCTCCACACCACATTGGTTTAGTAACAGCAGAGTGAATGGAGTGGCAGATTTGACGCAAAGAAGCGAGACAAAATGGTGGTGGTGTGTTCCAGAAGAAGGTTGTCGGACTATGAAGCACGAACACATCAATTATGAGACGTGTCCACGTGTCGGACACGTGTTCGTGTTAGACACATAAAGACACCCGTACGACACACATGTCTTGTGTGTTCGAATGTGTCTGATTAAAAAAATTATTTTTTTTCAATTTGGACACGTTTCGGACAAGCTCGAATACTTATCAGACACGCTCAGACATTTTTTAGACACTTATCGGACACGCTTGGACACGATTAGGACCCGACTTGAGCACGACCCATTAATATTAAAAAAAATCAATTTCTATGACTAATGTTCAATTAGTAAGCCCGTAATTCACTCAAGCACAATCACATGACTGACGTCCTAAGTCACTATTTTCATATACCAGTATTTTAAATTTTATCTTTTCACACGCAACTATTAGACTTTTAAGTTTTATCTTTTTACATACCACTATTTTAAACTTTTTAAGCTTTTATCGTCCACTTTTCACGAAACTTGCTTCACACCAATATTCCATATAATTACTTTTTTTATGCACATTATACATAATTAGTTCTATTAGGAGAAGTTGATTTAAGATATTTTTAGAATATGTCAATTAAATTATGTTCCATATATTTTTAAGAGGGGCTTACGAGGTAGTAAATATTGACACATATGACATATATTTATATTGTAAATCTTTAAACTTATAGAAATGATATTAATGAATTATAAATATTTTTTCTTAAATTTTGAAATAATTATATATATATATATATATATATATATATATATATATATATATATATATATATATATATATATATATATATGAGGAGGATCAATTTGAGTGTAAGTAAAGTTTTTTGACTTAACTCATTTTTAACTATTAGATCCACTTTCATCTAATATATTGAAAAATATTAGATGAAAGTGGATCTAACGGTTGAAAAAGTGTAGTAGAAATGATATTAATTAATGAATCGATCCTCTCTCTCTCTCTCTCTCTCTCTCTTTTTTTATATATATATATATATATATATATATATATATATATATGTTATGTTCGTATCTTATAATTTTTGAATTTAGTGTGTTTTCGTATCTGTGTCCGTGTCGTGTCCCATGTCCGTCTGTACTTCAAAGTTGTCGGACCTCCACAATCACGAGCAGCGGAGATTGATTAGTGGTTGCAAGTGGCACACTGCAAAAACTTCGCCACTATCGAACACCAATCTCCATCTTCGCCAGTGACACCCATCACCACCAATAGATTCGGTGGTGCACTGATCTGCCTTGACAACAACTCTAGTAGTAGTTGAGCACCAGATCACGCACCTAGCACTGCTACTCCCAACACACCATACCTTCTATGGCAGCACCACTCCTAAATCCCAAATGAACCTGTCATCCATTACCATCTCAGCCACTCTCGAGAGCCATCGAAAAACTGAGCCCAAAAGTCACTCACAGCCCACCATCTACAAACTCGAATCACTTCTGTTTCTGCGTCGAGATCTGCCCACTAACCACCATCCATAAACCGCTTGAGGTCCATGGTAAAAGCGACGCTTCAGAATATAGTAATCGAAAAACATTTATAAAGACAAGTAACCTTCATATGTTACTAAAAGATGACATTCAGAATGAAGCTCAACGGAAGTGAATGTTTTCTCAAATTGTGTTCATAACCTTGACAGTACATGACTACATGTAATGATGTAAACTCCTAAAGTGCTCTTCATTGAAGGACGATTAATGCCTAAAAATAATCTTCAAACATAAAAATTCTTAAGTTTTTTTCTTTAATGAAAAAAAGTGCTCTTCATTGAAGGACGAATCTTCCAAATTCTTTTTCTTTAAAAAAAAAAACTTTAAAATTCTAACATACAATGATGTGAAAGCCACTGTTTATGAACCCAGAAAATATGCTCAAAACAGAAGATTTAAAATTCCAACTCTCACAATCCCCTCGAATTTTCTCAGAACCCAAACGTCAGTTAAAAAGAAAAAAGAAAAAAAGAAAGACTACATCAAAATAAGTGAAGGGGGAAGGAAAAATAAAAAGGGAGAGAGAATACAATATTGAAAGTTGCATACTTGAAGTTGAAGGCTAAGATGATTCCTCAAACTCATTCAATCTCTCCTGCTTCTTCCTCTTCAATTCGGCTTCATAATTTCTCAGTCTTTCATTCATTTTCTCTTGTAATCAAACCCATCAAAGACTATAAATTAACAATCTTTGAAGAGAAAAAAAGAAAAGGGTTTCAAATTATGCTGCTGAGCTGAACCTACATTAGGTAGCTACGAAAACCCATAAATTTGCATTATTTTGTTTTCCTTATAAGAAAGAGAACAAAGTGATGATAACCTTATAATTAGTTTCAACGCGGTGCATAACATAGAATCCGAGGATGCCTCCAAGGATTGTACCAGCTATGATCCGAATGTAGCCCCATTTCTGAGAAGCAGCCCTCATTGATTCCCACTCTTTCTCTAACTTTCCCTCTTTTCTCAGAAAATTGGGCGGCACAAGCCAAATACGACCGCAGCGCTTGGATGGCTACTTCAACTAGCCGCTTCACTCTTCATTCATCAATCGATTTAGGCTTATGGGCTTGTCGATTTGGGCATTTTCTGTGGCCCAATTTTCATTGATCTTTTACCCACTTTCTTTGTGTGTGAGGGGTTTCTTTTTCTTTTCTTTTCTTTTCTTTTTAAAATCTAATGGTTTCTTTTGGTTATGGATTTATAAAGTTAGGTGTTTTCTTTCCAATACATTGACCTAATGTTTTCACATTGTTTTTTTTTTAAATATAGAAAAGAGATATTTTTGATATGTTCATACCAATTTGGCTCAAAATGAACTAGTTTATTTATTTAATTTTGTTGGATTTTCTTTTAAGAGTGTATTTGGGTGTATACTGCATGCCGTTCTTGTATTTTTGTTGTCCCTAGCCCTAGTGGTTGGCACTTGGCAGGTCTATCTTTCTGGAAAAAAAAAAATTAATACAAGGTTTTATCTATATCTTTTACACACTATAAAGGATTCCCTTATTTGATCTCAAATATAAAGGAAGGTGATATTGGGGTAGGTAGAGGATGTTAATTTAGCAATTCAAGGCTGCCGTATGTTTTTTTTTTTTTTTAAAAATCCTCTAAAGTCTACAGTCTTTGTGTGATGGAAATATCCACCTACGAGCTGGATTAAATTAAATTAAACACGGATAGAGCATCACAAGGAAACTCAGCGGATGCTAGTTATGGGGGTGTCTTTAGAAGATATGACGACAATTGGATTAGGGGATATGTTCACCATATTGGCACATGCTTTGCGTTTGTTGTTGAGCTTTGGGGAATTTTGGACAGCTTGGAGATAGCTTGGCAGGCAGGGCTTTGACGAGTTTTGGTAGAGGGTAATTCCAGCTCTATTCTTACTCTCATCAATTAGTTGGGAAATTTTACTGGGTATCATCATCAACTTGTCTGCAAGATAGCACAGAGGAAGTAGAGAGATTGAGAGATTCAGTTTATTCATACTTATCATGATGGGAATTGTTGTGCGTTGACTAGTTGATCAATTAAGAGATGACTCAAGAATTTGGATTGCATGAAGTATTTAATTCTTCAAGAAACTTGGCTAAGTTTATTTTTAATAATATATTTGGGCTGCTTTAGCTGGTATAGTTTCATCAATGTAATTTTTTCTTTTTTTGGAGCTTTGCCCCTCTTCTTCACCAATAATATATATATATATATATATATATTAGTTTGGCCTCAATTTTATTTTTCTAAATACATCACTATAATTTAATTAAACGTAAATATAAAAAAAGATTAAATTGCAAATAATTCTTACTTTGTAGTTGCTTCAAGTACTGTTCAACTTCTCAGTTTGTAATTATAATTTTTTCAACAAAACTCTATAGTTATAATGAACTCCTTGTTATTATTTATTTATTTTTTTATCTTAAATTAAAAAAAAATAGATTGAAGGGCCCATAATGCCCTTCAAAACACTAGTTTACATTAATATGGATTTGAAAAGAATGTAAAAAGGGGCTGGAAAAAAAAAAAGCAGGCTTACAGTTTAAACTTTTAAACGAGTTTTTATTTGTCCTCCGAAAATAGGAATACAGATTAATGAACTCAAATAGTTTTCTTGAAATTTTAAAATTTGTAAACTTTCGTTTCAAGTTTTCTTTCGTAAGTGAATTTTACTATTATTTAAAAGAATTATCTGTTGAAATCTTTTTCAATAAGACCATGAGGTGTTCCTATATTTTTTGTATGTAGGACTAAAAAAATAAAATAAATTAAAAATATAATGAATTATTTATTGTAGCTTGCTTTTTAAATCTTAAATAAAAAAAAAAAATATAGTGACCATTAAAACACTTTTTTTTTAATTTTTTAAAATATCTCTCATTCGACAAGTAAAAAATTAATCTTTCGAAATAGATAGATCAGATGCTTAAGCAGAGTTCCTTAACAATATTATTTCTATACACATAAATTATATGATTGAACTTAAAATTACATGTTTAAGGGATTGAACGCCTTTCACTCTAACTAACACTCATTGGTAAAAAATAAAATTTTTAATAGAATGTAGAAGATGTTTGAAAAATAATGGCACGGATACAGTTTAAAATGAGTTTTTGTTTGTCCTCCATAAACATATACAGATTTATGAACTCAACTAGTCTTATTTAAGTTTTAATATTTGTAAACTTTTGTTCAATGTTTTTTCCTATGTAAATTTTATTATTATTTTAAAGAATTATCCGTTGAAATTCCTTTTTTAGTAAAACCACGATGTATTCTTACATTTATGGCGAAGATTAATTCTCATTTAAAAATTGATTTAACTCTAGTCATAAGGGGCTTTCAATAATTTTGGTTTTAAGTTTTTCTAAAATGATTTTCAATGCCATTATATATTTTCAAATGCAAAAAAGTTTCGTAATTCTTTTTATAAAAAATCTGTTATTTTAGTGTAATGTCTATAATTTAAATTTGGGTAGAGACCCCTAATCAAAAGTCACAACTTTTTAATGGGAATTTCTTTAGTATGAGAGTATTGGTTGGGCTAATATTTAGCCTATGGGAATTACAATAATACCCTTATAGATACGGTATTATCAAACATTTATTGACCATTTTATATAATACCCTTATTTATTTGGACTTTTATCCAATGGGCGGATAAAAGTTAATGTTGATGGTCTGTTTCTGGGCAGTCACAGCATGCTTCTTGTGGGGGACTCATCAGAAATCATTTGGGTGGTTTTCTTGGTGGTTTCATGATGAGTATTGGTAGGTGTACTATTACCATAGCAGAATTGTGGGGTATCTACCAGGGACTTCATCTAGCTTATGTCATAGGTTATTGGCACATTATCTTGGAGGCTGATTCCAAGGTAGCTCTACAGCTAATTCACAACACTAATGATATTTTTATATTTAACAATATCTACACTTATTTCTACACTTGTTACTATTTATGAACCCACCAGTAAATAGTATCAAATCATGTTTCTATTTTTTTTAGTATATGTTCATTAACTAATTTCTCTACATAATTAACTATTTTTTTGTTCTTCATTAATCAATTTTTTTTACGAGCATAAAAACAAAGTTGGTTAATGAATAACAAAAATATAGTTAATGACCTACAAAAGTTAGTTAATGACACAAGATTTTATCACATGGTTTCTATGCTCATGAAAAAAATTGGTTAACGAAGAATAAAAAAATAATTAACGACATAGAGAAATTGGTTAATGAACATATACTAAAAAAAAGATAAAAAATGATTTCGACACTGTTCACGAGATGGGGCCCATGAACAGTACCTGATGTTAAAAATGGTGTGGTACTATTTGTGGTAGAATGATAATTTTCCAATTCACAATGGTTGTGAGAGTTGGCATCCTTCTGTTCCTTTAAAATAAGGGAAATGTTAGTCTTATATATTTTTTTAAAGGTGTATTATTATTTACATTATTTGTAAGAGATGTAATTAAATAAAAAAAATGATAAAAAAAAGTAGAACTGTCAATATAGGCTTAAGCTCATGGGACGACCCATTAAGCCCTAAATGAAGCCATTTATTTTATTAGTCTATTTATTCATAGGGCTTTTTGGCCCTTAACTCATTAAGCTCTACCTATAAGTAGGTTAGGATAGGGTTGTCCAATGAGTCAGCCCTATCTCAAACTTTTTATTTTTTTAATTATTTCTTATCAATAATTTCAATTTCCAAATTTCTTTCAACCCTAAAAAATCCTAATTTGTCAACATCTCACTGGACCCGTCGTCATCCACCAGTATTGGAGCAGCACAACACATGGAGTAGCACTCAACAAAGCGTTCCTCGTAAAGGGTCATCAAATCTTGTCCCATTCTCTCTCTCTAACTTCGTCTTCCTCTGCTAATCATGGGTTCGCTGGAGCAGTGCAAGCAATTGGACGACGGTAAAGATGGGGCGGTTTGGGTAGTGCGCGGCGAGGCAGCGCGGTGGAGCATAGGAGTACGGTTTGAGATGTAGTAGTTGCAGGAAAGAACGACGAGTTTTCTATGCAGAAGTCGGCGTTGGACATGGCAGGGGAAGCTTGGTGATGGGTTGATTTTGATTTGTGTGGTGTTGAAGAGATAATTTGGTGATGTTTTAGGATACGGTGATAGTTAAAATTTTATGTTAGATGGAGATGGCTTGTGATATTGTAGTGGTACTGAAAGTTCAAGGTGGTTTATGTAAATCCTGAGCAAGCATTTTGAGCTCTCTCCTAATGTATTATTTTCATTACAATTTGAAGTTGAAGATGCAAAATTTCATGATATTTATTGTTATGTGTGCTTGTTAAGTCATTTCAGTCAGTCCCCTTTGTTCTTGATGGTTTTTAGTTTCTCATTTTTTAAGATATCTATTTTGATAACTTGTATTATCAATATAGTTCATGAATAGTAATGGAATAAACAATAATAGTATTGCTTTTAAGATATCTGTTTTGATAATTTGTATTGAATGCTGACATTATTTTGTCCCCTTGTTTAGGCTACTAAGCAGGTAATTCTTTTTCCCTTTTTCTCATGTCTTGTAGAATCTGAAAACTCAATCACTAGTTGATGATGTGCTAAAAAAGGTTGATGGGCTGAAACCAATAGCAGATGAACTCGGTGTGCCATTGTCACAACTTGCAATTGCATGGTGTGCTGCTAATCCTAATGTTTCGTCAGTTATCTGTGGTGCTACAAAGGAATCTCATGTTAGTTATCTCATGTTCAAGACATATTTATAAGGAGATAAATATTATTAAATATCTGAAACATATGTTTGAGAAAATTTCAGGATAGTTATCTCATTACAGGGAGTAATTGTTTTTCATCAAAGGGTTATTTCCTATTCTTTGTTTGCCTTTTTTTTAACTTTTGTTCTCTGAGTTTTGAGATTAAACGAGAAATGCTTGCTTTTCTTTTGATTAAGTGTGGTAATAGTGTGGAGAGGTTTTCACATCATTACTAAAAGCATGGTGTTGGAGATGTGCATTATTCTATTTTCTAATGGTATGAAGACTTTTTAATAAGAAGTGAATGAAACTAGAATTAGATTGAGACGTTAAAATGTGAACTCTTATTATAAAGCTAGTAAAGAGCCTTAGATTGAATTGAACCTAAAAAGAAGGATAAAATTTCTAATGGTGCTTTAATATGCAAATATGGAGCTTCAGTACTCTCAGGTATAGTTTTTAGAAGGAACCTTTAAAATATAGAATCTGAATTGTTATTTCTTTCAAGGCATGCGACATAATGATGATCTAACCTTTTGTAGACGTGGAGAAACTTAAATAATCAATCACCATTGGCTACTAAGTTTACATTAATTAATCAGTTAACAGAAAATCAATATATGCAGCAGGGAAAAGAAATTAAAGTCCCCCTGACCATACATAATGCATATCTTATTGTATATTTATACCTTTTGTCATTCTTGATTGTAATACAGATAATTAATATCCCTATTCATGCATATAGATAGGTAATACCTATCTATGTACATATAGATAGGTAATACAAAAATAAATAGCTTACATTTACATGTCCCTGTTCATGCATAATTCATATCTTAGAAAGAAAATTGAACACCAGAACAACTAGCCTTGAAGGCATTAGAAAGAAAAGGAAGCAGAGAACTAAACTTACATACATATTAGTAAGGATTTCAAATTTTTATATCTCACTACAGAACACTAACAACTTTACAGTACAGAAGTCTTTGACGTGAACACCATTAGTTTATAATAATGATTTTCTTAGAAGATGCTGATATTGAGTATAAAATAAGTTCTAACTTCTCCCTACAAATATAAATAGTTGCTACTACTTTTTCTCCTTTAAAATACTACTTTTTCTCCCTACAATTTCGTATAGGATTTTCTTGTTATGAACCCTCTATTTGTATGATCATGATGTTCAGGATTAACCTTGTGATCCACTTGTTCCATATATATATGTGTGGATGATATTTTGTACATTTTTTTTTCACCACTTCCCAATATGGATACAAGAAGTAGGTCTGTTGAAACCCTACATTACTTCGTTTTGTTTTCTTTGAGTTGGTACGTAGCTCTTTGCCACATACTACTAACCTTTTGCCTGTACATTCCTTTTGCTTTCTGGACCAATATTATTCCTATTTTGTACACAGATTCCCATCTGATAATTAATGACATGCATGTTTGTGTAACTTAAAATATACAAATTACAAAATCAAAGCAATTGGTCTAGTGGTTCTTGCAGTTGCACTCTCGCTGGTTATTAATTTGAGTTATAAGTATAACTTGTCTGCAAGAATGGACTTTGCCATTGTAATTTTATCGTATTATTCATGGAGTATGTATCTAGCCCAAAAAATACGTGACTCAATTTTTTTTAGTGGACCAGCCCATGGGTCAGCCAAGGCTAACTCATTAAATAAGTGGGCTGAATTTGTAAAAAAAAATTTGTGAGCTAGTCCATGGACTAACCCTAACCCACTTGACCCTATGAGTTTTTTGGTCTTATGAGCTTTTTTGTCTTATGAACTTTTTGGTCGTGTAGGCTTTTTAGCCCTATCTCACGTGGGCTAGAGCTTGATGGAGTAGGCTGGGTCATTTTGATAGTTAAAAAAAAATATAACGAATAATATTAAATAGCTTGTAAAAAATAGTGCCATATTATTTGATATAAGAATATAAAAAATGATTATATATTTATATGAGGAGGATCAATATTAAATGTAAATATCAAAAGATCCACTTTATCTAATGGTTACTTTTAATGAAATCATCAAATTAGATGAAAATGAATCTAACGGTTGAAAATGAGTGTAAGTCAAAAAAGATTATATATATATATATATATATATATAAAAGATTAAGTGAGTCGGGTGAATTGTCTGAATAATTAAAATGACTTAGAATCATTAATTAAGTTAGGCGTACTTTATTTTTAATGTCACATGCGTCATTTTTTAAAAATATTGACCTAATTAACATCCTAAATCAAAATTATGAAAGTAATTACAATATATAAAAAATAAATCGAGATGAAAGCGCCAGTCAACACAATAAATTCAATAAATGAAAAAAACCTTAAAAATCATATTTTAATATCATTAACGGGAAAATATTTTAAAAAATAAAAAATTTGATTTAATCACCACGAACAAAAAACAACGAAAGTTATAGCCAATTGATAAAAGATGCTACTGTAAATTAGAGATGGCTATTTTTTTCGTTTGTTTTTGCGATTCATGACTCTTGATTACTTGAACAAGATTGAGCTAGGAATATATAATTTGTAGTTGGAGTTAGTGACAATGGAAACAAAATACTCCTGTGTACGTAAGAATTTATTCTCTATCTTGCTCACTTTATAATTTTGCCAAATAAAGTGGAAACACAACTTTTTGTTGATAGTCTATGTAACCACAGTAAATGGTTATTTTGATTTCAATATCTATTTTAATATGAAACTAGGAACTTGTTTTAGCTTAACATGATTCAGTAGTATTTTTTTTTTCTTTTTTCAGAGAGACCTTGATGTACTCATCTAGACATTTACAACCAATGTGGTTTTAAGGTATACCACTTAAGTGTGTACATCATCAAAGAAAAATTTAATTAAGTTCAATATAAGTTATTGCTAAATTTAGATATTTAATGTGTATAAATATAAATATACACTGATCATATATTTTATTCTCTTATCAAATAATAAGGACCTAAGATTTTTTATATATTAATTAGAAGATTGAATTGCATTTTATACCAATTAAAGGACTCTGTCTTAACCTATAATGGTGGAATGCTAAGCAAGCTTAAACGCAGTAGTTAATTAATGGGCAGAGGTTCGAGTACGGGGAAAGCGCTTGTGAAGATAGGTTACTTGGATAATTATGTAATATTGATATTTTAAAATAGTTATCGTATGAATATCAAATAATTATATCAAATATTTTAATACTTTTAGATATTTTTTATTTTTATATATTTTACTTATTTTTAATTTTTTTTACCGTATTTACATATCAGTGTCATATTGTATTCATGTCTTATATTTATATTCGTACTTCCTAATTCAATAATCCTAAACGAAAATTAGTCTCACATAAAAAAATATAAAAAAATCTCGTAAAACTTTTAAAAAATAAGTCATCTGTCTTATATAAACCAAACCAAATCACTTTATGCCAGAAAGGATTAATTTCATATACACTCAAAATATGTGAGAATACCAAAGAAACAAAACAAAAAAAAAAAATGCCTGCAAATTTTAAATGTCCAACCTGGCATAAATTAATTCATATGTTTTCTTTTTTACGGCTCACTTTAATAAAGACTATGAACATTTAATAAATTTTAAGACACGAAGACTTTAAATATTTTTTTTACTTTATCGAAATAAAAAGTAAGCTGTAGTAATATATATATATATATATATATATATATATATATATATATTATATATATATATATATATATATATATATATATAAAGTAAAGCCCCAATTCTTTTGTTAATTCTTTAAATCATAGTCCAATTAATTTAATTTATGTAAAATCATGATTTTAACTCACATAATCTCTTATATATGTCATGCAAAAATTTTGCGACAATTTTAACCAAAATAATTTACAAATTTTAATTAAAACATATTAAAATTAAAGTCTCAAATTAGCTTTTAGGTATAAGTTAAGTTACTTAAATCAAAAGCATGTATATGTGTATATGAGTACAAGTGAATTATATGTACTAGTTAACTTGAAGATTTTAATATCAATACCTCATTTGTGATTCTTGTTTGGTCATGATCAATGTACCTCATTGTTGTTCAAACAAACAAAAAGACGTTGTGAAAGGAGGAGCAGCTCAGTTTTGCGTCCATCTTCAATTTATAAGAGAAAATAAATAAATAATAAGTTATGGCTATTTAAAAGTTTCAACTACCACACATGGAAAAAGCAGAATTTGAAAAGAAACTTGATATATGCCCCCACTTGACGCAGCTCCATTATTATGTTGATCACAAAGGACCCCAACAGAAAAGATTAAATTTTACCAATTTTGTCTTGAGGTCAGCGCCATAATTAGAAAATCTGATTTGGATATAAATCCTGCAGCAAAATATGCTCAATGCGAAGGTCTTCATAGTCATGCATGTGAGAGAGGTACACATTGAAGTTCTTCTTTAATTATTGAACCTGGATATGAATTCTATCCTTAATTATTGCAAACTAATTACTCAGTTGTTGACTGGCCACAAAAGTAGGTGAGACATGATCATATCACATTATCTTCCTTCAAGTACTCTAGAGGGAGAGTTGAAACTTGAGATCATCTTAGCTGGAGAATATATACATATACTGGATTACTATAATCATTTTGGGAATTATTTGAGGTTAAAGCGTTAAACAAATCTGTTCAATCTCAGGGATGGAATTAACACAAAAATTTAATGAAAACCAAGAACTCCTTTCTACTGCGTCTATGGCGCCGTCTACTGTGGACCCCATAAATTAAGGTGTATGCTACACCTTATATCACAATTGTTGACTTATATTTAAAATATATCAATGGACAAATTTTATGACTTGTAACTTATAGAATTGGTTACCCAAACTTCATCTTCATTCTTTAGCATCTCTATCCACCGCCGCACCTTCTCGCCGATGACGGTGCGACATTAATGAGGGAGAAACAGGCAACGATGTTGATGGCGGTTTAGGGGCTTGACGCAAGTTGGATGGCTATGGTGGTCTAAGCTTGGTGGTCTGGTAGGTTCGGTGGTTTAGGCGAGTGGTTGGTGGCGGAGAAGGTCCCCCTCCCCTCTTCCTCCTGCAACAACCTCGCATGTCAGTGCCCCCAGATCTGTGACAAACCACTGCGAGCCACAACCCATTGCCACCCGTACCAAACCATTGAGCCCCTACTGTGTCCAACACCAAATTACAACCCATAATCGCCGCACACCCCATCACTGACATCCCGAGAATGTGACCTCAACAACTACCCACGTACTATCGCCCAACCTCGCCAGCGCTGCGTGTCACCTTCCACCGCAACGCCACCACCCGCTGTCGTCTGATCTCCAGCTATGCCACCGTTTGCTCTCTATTTTAGTCATGTGAAAACCATCTTTTGACGCCTTTGGTTTTTTTTTTAATTTATGTGTTTATTTAAATTTCATTCTGGGTGTTAGTTGTTTGGACTGAATCAATTGAGTTGATGTTTCAAGCGGATGGGCGTTGACGATGGGTGGCAGAGTTGACGGTGGTTCGACAGTGATCCAGTGTGTCAGAAAAGACGTGCTAAAATTGAAAAGTTAATTTGCAACATCTAATTGCAGGTAATTTTAAAGGTGTATGCTGCATCATAACTCAAAGGAGTGCATAATAGCATCCGTCTTGCGTCTATAACCATAACGTGGTTCCAGTTTTCACAAAGATAGTTGAAAATGATGATTGATAAATGATAATTGCTACATTTTTTCGTGGCTCCCAAAAATATATTAAAAAACATAAAAAATTAATAAAATTACAGTCTTACACTTTTTTTAGGGGTGTATTACTATTTATACTCTTTTTAAGGGATGTGATTAAGTGAAAAAAGTGATAGAAAAAAGTATATATAATGAATGATATTAGTTGAAGTGTGAAAAGATGTGTATGTACTGTTTGATGTAAGAATATAAGAGATGAAAAATTTATAAATATTATAGAAGTTAATCAAATAATAAATAAAATCCATTAATTTTAGGTTTTAATAAATAAAACTGTTTACTTTTAGTTTCGGCAATTACTTTCTTTTAACTTAAAAATATATATATTTTGATAACTAGTTTCATTCATTTAACTTTTAAGTCATCTAATATAATCAGTAACAACTAACCCTGTCATAACTCTCTGTGATTTTTGTTGCTTTTTGTTGGAGAGTGATAAATATTGGCTAAAATTATAATTTCAAGCATAATCTCTTTGTCTATGTAGTTTTCGTTGGAGGAGAACATTTTTAAAGTAGGTCCCACACAATTTTTTTCCTTTCAACTACGTTTTACTTTTATCTCTATAGCGAAAATAACATAATTCTTTCATTTTCTCTCCTGTTATTTTCTTTCCTCTCAATTTCAACTGTACCAAACAATAAGTTATTATGATGCATTTCTGAGGAAAAAAGCTTCAACAATGAAACAAAACAAACCTTAACCTAACTCTAATTGGAAAACTATGAACAAGTATATATATGAGCCCCACAACCATAATAAAGGTAAATAAAGACGAAGATTTTACATGACATGCCAGTAATGAGGAAAGCAACAATGTTTCATGGAAAGAAAAAGAAATATACACAAAGCAGATGTAAGCACACACTTTTCTTGAATTAAAGGAACTTGTGTGGAGCACACTTTGGGTTAGCATGCCTTTTCCATATCAACTTTAGTGTAAAGTTTATTTAGTTCACTATTACCATAGAGCGTACAAAAGATAAGAACTAGTTAGAAGCTTCATTTTGGGTCAGCATGCTATATGCAAATCCAAACTTGAAAGAGAAGTTAATTACTACGAGAGAGAAAGAGAGATTGAAGGAAAGAGAGAGATAAAACAGGATAATATAGCAAGTAAAAGGGAGTTCCCTTCACTCCAAATACAGAAAGCTTAAGATTCAACTTGTCTCCCGCATCATTCACTCATTTACTGAGTATCTTTGGTTTTGACTCAGCATTTGGATGAATGAGTTGGCAGCTAATTAAATCTTACTGCTTCCCATGATTGGACTGAAGAAATCTCTCTTACCCCCCATTAAGCATCCAATACTCGTGTTTATCAACTTTACTTTGGAGCAAAGATGGGAGATCAGATCTGGATGATATTCCATAAGCACTATGGATGAGCACACAGGCAGAGACACATGATCAAGGATAGAAAGGTTGGTTTGATAGTCACTATAAGAAGGAAACTGAAACAAAGATCTTACAAAAGGATTATTTTGAAGATGAAATGCAGGACCACGCTATAACAATCTTAAAACTCAAAGATCATGCCATGACAATCTTAAATCTCATTCAAGAGCAAACAACTTACAGAGGACTTGAGGGAATGAAGAGCATTTTATAAGAGGAGGACCAGGGTAGAAGCACTTGACGGTTAAAATATGAAATTGTGTAGCAAAATAAAAACAAAGAGAGAATTTCTCTCTCATTTTTTCTAAATAATAATATATGCACATAAATTTTCTTAATTAATCCAAATAAAATGAGTGAGTGAGAATTTTTAAAGTTAAGTATTGTTAAAAAAATTAGGTATATCTATATTTTTTCTTTATTTTAATGGAAATAAAGTTATTCACATTCCCATTGCTAGAAGCCTAGAACAATAGTCTTACCCATCAGTTCTTGTATCATGAGTAAAGTAACACCTTGAATGCATATAAAACAAAATAAATTAATAAAAAGAAGAGAAGTCATTACTAGAAAATTCAGATTTAGAGACGAAATTTAGAGACGAAAAAAATTCTGTCTCTATTAGATATGGAAACAAAGACAAAATTGATGAATTAGAGAAGAAAAATAAAATTTAAAATTTAGAGACTAAAATTATTCGTCTCAAAATTTTTCGTCTCTAAATTTGCCTCTATTTAGTCAATTTATAGTCAAATATACTTAGGGACAGATTTTAGAGATGGGATTTTTCCGTCTCAGATTTTTTTGTCTCTAATTCCATTTCTATTCGATCAATATATTTTTTTAAAAGTCAAATATATTTAGAGATGAAATTTTTCCGTCCCTAATTTTTTCATCTCTATTTCCGTCTCTATTTAATCAAATAAATATTTTAAAAAATTAAAATATGTCAGAGACAAATGTGTTCCGTCTCTAAATTTTTTATATATATATATATATTATTTAATTAATAATTTAATAAAAAATAGAGACGGAATGATGCTTCCATCTCTAATATTTTTACCTGAAGCCCTAATTCAATCTCAGATCTCTCATATCTCATTTCTACCTAAATCTCTCATCTCCATCTCTCATTTCTCTCTCCAGAATCCCAAACCTAAGCCCCAAACCTCAGATTTCTCATCTCTCATCTCTCAGCTCTAATTCCTAAATCTCTCATTTCCCTCTCGCTATTGTGAAAATGGGCCACAAAGAATCAAAGAAACGAGCAACAGAGGGGCACGAACGATGATGCGAACTCAGGTGAGGATGGGCGGGGTTACGAGCTGGCAAGGAAGCTGGAGTCGGTTGGGGTGTGGCAAACCTGGCTGGGTGACTCAATCTACCCTAACTTCGCACCCTTCCTCTCTTCCCCTGCCGCTTGGGACTCCTTCATAAGAACCGACCCTTCCAAATCTAGGGCTCTCATTCACCTTCAACTCAAGGTTCGTGCCTTCCTCTTCGACAAAGCCTCCGCTTCTTTCTTCACCTCTTCCCCCAATTCCTTTTCTTCCATCTCTCTTTCAACCCTCAATCCAGCTTGTGAGTCCCCACCCCTTTCTCTTTGCATGATTCTTTTTTTTTCCAATTGCTTTTTAAATTATTAATTTTTATTCATTTTGTAGATTTGCAGTTGCACGCTGATGACATTTACTTCACCCTTGACAATGATAGGGTTCAAGACTTGCAAAATGATGGGTTGCTTCACATCTATTTTCGGCTTGCTTGGTAGAGGAGGCTATTGAGCTATTGGTTGCATATCTATTTCTTAATCTTTTGCCATTTAATGCTCCCTGCTCACGGATCACTGGGTTTTTAAGGTGAGTTTCCAAATTGTTGTTACTGATCTAATCAAGAATCAGAATTTGACAAGAGATGAAATTATTAATTATGTATTTAGTGATTGGTTGAACATTGCATTTCATACTTTCAAAGTCTTGCACTCATCCATTAACAACAAACTGCGAAGGACTATTTTCTCTTCTCTTAAACACTTTTATCCTTTTGTTATCCTTTTTCTTAAAAGAAAAAGGACTAGCTTGTTGATTAAGATAGATCAAAAACTTCCACATTTGGTTGGGGGATATTGAATGTCCTACTAAGCAAGAATCAATATACTCTTTTAAACTTTGTTTTCTTGGTGGAATATCCTAAACCATGTTACGGGCAGTTAATGTGGCCATTCACTTGTTAAAGGGTTTCAGAACTGGGTGTGAAGTTGGGATGGACAATTCTCCTGAGACTCAACATTGAGGAAATATCAGATTGCTGCAAAGGGCTTAGACTTGTTTAGACGTCTTTTTAAATATCATGATACCATCCTATGCTTATTGATTTAATTGACAGGTTTTTGAGGTTACTCTCACAGTATGATTAGACTTTTTATCCACTAGTTGTTGACATAAATAATGATTTGACCCAAAGTGATGAGAAAGAAATAAATGTAAGTTGTGTGTCTGAGTACATAATTATGCAAGAACTTGTTGATAATGTTAGTCTCAGGTAAAATATATGCTCTTCTTGATGACAACTGTATGATTTTTCAAGATAACTTTTGCTAAGAAGAAAAGGTCAGGGAGAGAATGGACAAAGTATAAGGCCAGTGATGTTCTTAGCTACAGTTTATGAGAAGGCATCTGAGGCTTGGACTGGATTATCACCAAGTGCACTGGTTAGTTCTTTAAATTGGATATAATTTCTGAGCTTTGTCACATAGTTCTTAAGGCCTGAAATTTTTTTATTGCATTTCCTTCTTTATATGTTTGTTAATTGCAATGTCTCTCCTCATTACTTTGATTGGTAGGCCACTTAAATCTAGGAGTAATTCTCTACAAATATAATATTGCTTGGATGGTGGATTGTCTTTAAGTAAAAATAAACATAAGAACTATTGATTTTTGGAACCTGTATGCCTACATTTTAACATTGTTTACTCCAATGGTTCCTATGTATACATGCTAATTTATAATAAGGTATTGGTTACCTCTCATGATGATTCATCAATGTTTTTAATTTTGACAGGAACTTAAAAGGTTAGTTGCGTATGCCCGAAGTAGTGCAAATTTGCTGACGAAACTCACATTTCAGGAAGAGATTGGTCCATATAGATGGGAAGTGAGTGGAGCACATTTTTCAATTTTTTATTTGTTTCAACTTTTAATTGTAGAAGAGATGTCTTTCAGAGACTTAAAGAATTTTTCAATTCTTCATCTAAGGTTTTATACTCTGCATTTTACATTCTTTCAGAATTCTGTTTTAATGGGTTTATTGAACGTCATTCACTTATCATTTCTAGTCTTGTTCTTGAACCCTTAATTTCCACAATCAAGATCTATTTCTTTCACCATTTTTTTATTGTTTATTTTTTGAAGTTGCTATGGTCTATGTGAGTTGTTAAGCATTCATTGATTGCTAATTTCATTTATTGTCAATTTCATAATAAATGTTCTAGTTAATTCCTGATTGTAATACGAGAAACTTTTTGCTGTAAATGTATTTCTTGAAGGCCTCACTAGAGTTAATGGGAGCACTAGATGGGAATAATTTCATTATCAAAGACTTATGTGATTGATTGTTTAATGATCTACATATATAGAAGATTCCACTTTTCTAGTTTTGGTTCGTTCACCATCGTTCTACCAAATTGCAAAAAAGCCAGCTTTTCCATGTTTATCCATGATTTTTATTCTTTATTATGTCTGATCAACCATTGTACTTTATGTGATCCATTACATTGGGTATATTGTCTTGACTACCTCTGCTGGCATCATGGATCATGAAGAGGCCAGGAGAAAGAATGTTGGTGGTAAAGTCTTGGGCTTCTTCTACTAGGCTAGTTTTCGATTGAGGATGTTTCAATTTTGAGACTTATTGGTTGTAATGGACGTGCTAGGCCCCAAGTAATATCAAGTATGGCAGGAGCTGTTTTGTGATGTGCTTTATTTTGTTTCCAAAACCAAGTTAGTCACTATAATTTCTTTATTTTGTTAGGTGATCTTAATTGTTGTAATTGATGTGCTTGCTTAAGTTAATTTTCTGTTTGTTTTTTTAATCCGAACCACACAATTTACTTGGGGCATTGTCATAGGTGTTTTGGTTTTTGTTATGCAAATAAATGGGATGGATTGCTGGTTTAGTTTGATATTGGCTTTTTAAGGAATGATTCGATGTTTAGACAGGTAGTTGTTAATGCGGAAATGATTGAGTACTATGATATTTCTGACTGCTATATTCTGAGGCCTTGGGCAATGTCAATATGGGAGGTCCTACAAGTAAGTTTCCTAATTCTTCTTAACTTAGATTAGATGCACCATATTGTTTATTTTAGATAAATAGGTGAATACATTATTTTTTTTTATGCACCATCTTCTTAACTTCTCTCAATTAGCTCTAGTGTCAATGCATAAATTTCATTTCATCACGTTAGTGGTGTTTTTTGAGAAACCCAACTTCCTTAAACATGGACACGAATTTCTTTCTTTTAATCTTTACATAACTGAGTTGCTTTAAATTCTTTTATCATGTCAACGACAATATGTAGGCATTTTTTGATCCAGAAATAAAGAAAATGAAAATCAAGAACTGCTACTTCCTTTTGTTTGTGTCTCCTGGAGTTTTGGAAAAGGAGAAGGAACATGTTGATTATGATCAATAAATTATGTTTTTTTGGTAAATTTTGATTTTGGATAATTATATGCATAGAAAAATATAATTTATTTAATAAAATGAAGGCATCTAGTTGTGGCAAATCACAACTAGATGCCTATTTTTTTTAAATACTTTTTAAAAAATTAGAGACGAAAAAATCCGTCTCTAATTTTAGAGACGAAATTAGAGACGAAACAATGTCGTCTCTAACTTAATCATTATTATATTTTAAAGACAATATCCGTCTTTAATTAGAGATGAAATTTTTTTATTTAAAGATGGACATTTTTCATCTCTAAATATTTAGAGACGCCATATTTAGAGACGGAACAATTTCTGTCTCTAAATATTTAGAGACGAAAATTTATACATTTAGAGACAGAATTTGTTCTATCTCTAAATTCAAAAATTCTAGTAGTGAGTGCTCAAGGAAAAGGGAAAATATGGATAGTGAACAGTGACAAGCATAGTCTTTAAAGGAGAGTTTAAGACGAGTTTAGCTCGATTTGAATATGTTTTAATATGTTAATTGTGTTATTTTTGTTTAGATTTGATTTGGTATTGACTTGATTAATGATTAATTTAAGATTGGGTTAATTTGATATTTAAATAAAATATATAATATTAGACGTTATATATATAATTAAGTCATAAAATTTTAAAAATATAAAATTAAAATTAAAGGATAATTTTTATTAAATATTATGAAAAAAATTATATTAATATAAAAATATTATCATGTTCATATAAAAAATATTATGCTATGTAAAATATATTAATTTATGTTTAAAAGTGTTATAATTTATCATTAATTGTTTTAAAAAATATATATAAATTTAAATCATTATATTATATCCGGCCGAATCAGGTCAACCCAAAATATGGCCAAAAATCAAATTTTAAGAATCTGAATTCAATCCAATCAACTTCAGGTTAAAACGGATCGTCAGGTCAAAACATGTTACGGTGCTTATTAATTTTATACATATATAAAAATTAAACTTAGTTAGTACTTGGATAATAGCCATCAATTCAATAAAATATATTTGGTATTGATTATTGAGGAGAGTAATTATTTTTTAAAAAAATTCTCTTAATTTTTTTTATAAATTATGTTAAATATAAAATAAATTAATGCACACACAAAGGTAATGGGCCAATGGATTATGCTTTTTAAGCTAGAGGTAGCTATTATTATTAAATGGTAAATGGCTTTGTAGTCTTCTAAATATATAAATGTTATTATTTTAATTTTTTATAAAAAAATTGACATCAACTTAGGCGACCAATAATGAAAAGTGACATTTATTCGGTTCTTTAAAAAAGTAATATTAATATAATTCTTCAATCATAAAAAATATAATTAATTTAGTTCATTAATTATATGAAATTGATATTAATTTAATCACTTAATTATAAAAAAATTATATCAATGTAATTCTTAAATATTGCAATTTGTACACAAAATGATAATTTTAATGTCACTTTTTTTTATTGATGAGTTATATTAATGTTAAACTTTTTTGAAAGACTAGAATATTAATGACACTTAATTTGTATTTTTTGAAAATTAAAATTGATGTTTACTGTTATGAAAAATTATACTTCCACCGAGCTTTGTTTCACAAAGCTTCACAACTCCTAAGAGAATCATTGATTGGGAGCAGCAAGAGAAAGAAAAAATAAAATGACATTACTCTTGTACCAATTTATTTTTTGATATGATATTTAAAATGAGTTGTATATTTGATTAGTTGCTAGTTAATTATATTTATTAAACTTTTAAACAATTATTGTGAAATAAGCGGTCTGGATAGCATACTTATGGGCAATTATATGGAATCTTTTTTAGAGTATAATACCCATCAAGTATTTTATTGATTATGATTTTTTAATAAAATTTTAAATTTTATTATAAAATCAACAATCAATAAATATTTGACAATTTACTATATGTACGGTACCTATTAAGATAACATGGAAATTTCTCATACTTATAAAAGTATAGCAACTAAAAAAATGGTGAAAATTAAAGTTCAATGAGTATTTAAGGGATCTTTTTTTTTTTTTTTTTTGTAATAACCGCAATGTGACTCTTATCTTATTTCTCAGGATAAATTACATTTAATTTTTCTATCAATGATATAATTCTTTTTATATTATCATAAAATTATTTGTTTGATATAAACAAATTTCGTTTAATAAGATAATACATATATATTTGATTGAATATTTAATATAAAAATATTAAATCAAAATTAAACTGTACATATATTGCCACTAATTAAGAGGTGAAAGAAAAGTATTCTTCGAAGTTTTGCTTTTAACTAGAAACTATAAATGACATCCATAGGGTTTAGCAACGTAGTAAGCCATTTCGCTTTAAGGAGATGATAAATATTAAGTCTTGGAGATGTTAATTATGAGAGTTTTAATCGTATGACTTTATGTCAGAAGAAATTAATCTTACAATCAAATATGAGTGGATAAAAAAAAAACTATAAAGGACCCGTGTAGTATATGTGCTTTTGTATGTACAAGAGATATATTTCTACCTATTAGGTAGAAAGAATAAATGAAGAGACAGATGAAGTAGTAGAGACTATTGATATTTTAAATTGTTTATTTATATTATTTATTGATTAATGATAACTTAAAATTTTATTTTTAAAAAATTATAATTAATTAATAGATAATATAAATAAATAATTAAGAGTATGAATAATCTCATCCGAGATTCCAATGGAAGACCTAATCTCACTAGGGTATCTATTTACTAGCAGGAAGACAATGCGTTGAGCACGTTGAAACTTATGAAGCACGAACACGTCAACTACGAGGCGTGTCTGTGTTTCGGATACATGTCCATATCAGACACATGAAGACATCTGTACGACACACGTGTCTTGCGTGTCCGAATGTGTCCAATTAAAAAGATTATTTTTTTAGTTTGAACACGTCTCAGATATGCTTGAACACTTCTCGGATACGCTTAGACACTTCTCGAACATGCTCGGACACTTCTCGGACACGCTTGGACATGACTAGAACACGACTTGAACACGACCCATTAATATATTTTTTTTAAATTAGTTTCCATGACTAACGTTCAATTCGTAAGTCTGTAACTCACTCAAGCCCAATCACATGACTGACGTTCCATGCCACTATTTTCACATACCAGTATTTTAAGTTTTATCTTCTCACATGCCACTATTAGACTTTTAAGTTTTATCTTTTCACACACCACTATTTTCATCTACTCCTTCTTCTTCTGCTCATACCAAGTCATCCACTTTGTTGTCACCGAAGCTTACCTTACACCAATATTCTCTCTAGTTATTTTTTTTATGTATACGTAATTGTACATGATTAGTTCTATTAGGAGAAATTAGTTTATGAGATTTTTAAGAATATGTCAATAGAAATTATGTTCCATATTTTTTAGGAGAGACTTACTAGGTAGCAAATATTAGCACATATGATATATATTAAAATATTATAAATCTTCAAGCTTATAGAAATAATATTGATGAATTATAAATCTTTTTTCTTAAATTTTGAATATATATATATATATGTCGTGTCCGTGTCCTATAATTTTTGAATTTGGTGTGTCTCTACATCCGTGTCTATGTTGTGGTGTCCCGGGGCAGATGAGGGCGGGGAGTGGACGCCGGTGCGAATTGAAGCATGTACAATGGGCGGCTCCTGGCATGCTTCTAGGCGAAGGGTCCCATGAATGAACTGAATACGCATCGGAATGAGAGGGATTCAGAGACTGTGCAGGTATGGGACTGCATAGTTGAGGATGACTTAAAGGAATTGATTAGGCGTAACCATATCAACAAGTTGCAACTTCTTTCCGGGAGCCTAGAACATAAGAACTCCATTGTTAAGCGTGTTTGATGGAGAAATTATGGGATGGGTGACCTCCCTGGGAAGTTTCTAGGATGCGTAGTGAGGACAAAATACGTTGAAAAGACTGTGTTGGTTTGTGGAGACACTCGTCAATCCCCGCAGCAGTCCGGGATGTTACAAATGGTATCGAGAGACGGGACTCTCTACGGTGTGGTTCGGGATATATGTGGTGTCTCGGGCGGATATGAAGCATGTACAATGGGCGGCTCCTAGCATGCTTCTAGGCGAAGGGTCCCATGAATGAACCGAATACGCATCGGAATGAGAGGATTCGTAGAGGCGTGCGGTAGCGCATAGTTGAGGATGGCTTAAAGGAATTGATTAGGCGTAACCATATTAATAGTTGCAACTTCTTTTCGGGAGCCAGAACATAAGAACTCTATTCATAGCGTGCTTGACCTGGAGCAATTATGGGATGGGTGACCTCCTGGGAAGTTTCCTAGGATGCGTGTGAGTGAGGACAAAATACGCTGAAAAGACCTGTGTTGGTTTGTGGAGACACTAGTCAATCCTGCAGGCAGTCCCGAGATGTTACATATGTCGTGTCCCGTGTTCGTGTCCGTGTCTGTGCTTCATAGGTTAAAACCTATCGAGAACTATAATAGCCTCTCAATACCTACCACGTAAGTATGTGAAAACAGATAAGTTAACAAAAACACTCAAATCTTTTGGAGAGATTCTTAAATACATCCATCCTATCACATTTTTCTTATAATAATGCATTAGAGAATATGTATTAAGTCATTTATTTGAGCCATTATTATCTATTATTATTTAATTACCAATAATCATTATTCAAAATATTGCATTTTATTATTAAAATGAGAGGTAATTGATGTTTTACATAATTAACACGACATATATTTAATAATAGTGTAAAAAGAATGACTTACACTCAATATAAATAAGAATTTCTCAATCGTCTAGATGTGTAGTGCTATACAACTTTAAAAACAATCACACAACTTAATAAGAATTCACCCAAATTTTAATATAATTGTTATTAAAATATATATAAACTTTCTACATATTCGTTGCGACCATATGTAGACTTTCTTTCCCTGTAACTAGTGGCATAGAAGCTTCACTACTTTTTCCCCCTCCACATTGTCTTCCACGCCAACTCTAAGCATGGCCCTACAAGAAAAAAAAAGTGAATATAGGGTATCTGGGAAAAGAAGTAAAAAAAAAAAAGAAAAACAGGGGAATTAACATGTGCATTGTACCAAGATATATGAAATGGTGTAAGCTAATCTTTTCCAAACATGGAAATTTATTCCTGAGGAATAAATATCACTAGAACTGAAGCATGAAAAAGGAATAGGATGTTTAAATGTGAGACCTGCATAAGGTATTATCACAATGTTAGCGTATGATATAAAGTTAATAGAAATGGCAAAAGAAATAAGAACACAAGTTGTGAACTTCGTGGTCGTAATTATGATGGTAAGCATGTCTTGTTAACGCTTAAAAGTTGAAACATTTATTGATGTATGTCTGATTGTGATTGAGCAGCCTGCATGGCTCCCTTAATGCCAAGTAAAAAGGTAGCCAACCCTTTTGACAAGCTTCTTATATGGCATTCAGGGAGCGAGGCAGGCAAGCATATCATTTCATAAATTAATCATACAATATAGGAGTTCAGTACACCAAGGAGCATTGAGCATGACCTTCGCCATAACCTGCACAAGAGTTCATCAAATCAAAACAATAAAGTAAGCCGCTTCATTCACCACCCACTATATAAGAACCGTGGTTAAGAAGAAGCAAAATAAGATTGACAAAGATAATCATGATCTAGCAGAAATTTTTATTTTTACTTTTTTTTAAAAAAAGATCTTTTTAAATGAGATGAGTCATCGTAGAAGTAGTACATTTGACAGAAAGCAAAATTAAGAGTTACTTACCATATTGATTAGAGAGATAGATATGAAGGAAGGCAACCACAAGGAGGGGAATTTGCTTCTTTAAGTAAAGTGACTTTTTATTTATTTATTTATTAATTTTAGGGAAAATTTCAAAAAAATCTCTTGTACTATACATCATGTGCACTTTGGTCCTATTACTTAAAAAATGTGCAAAAAGAACATGTTACTTTGTGTTTTGTGCAAAGAAGTACAAAATGGTAACAAACGTTACATTTTTTATGGAAACGTACACGTGCAACGCACGTGCACGTCTGAAAACTTAGCCCCCAAATGCAGTCTTCTTCTTCCTCCAGCTCAAACCCTAAATCTCCAGAAACCCACACCCTTGTCCCCAAACATAGTCTTCTTCTTCCTCCCACCCACAAGCCCAGCACCGTGCAACCGCTGTCCACATCATAGCCACCCAAACTTTGGATTGTCAGCCACCATCACTGCCGCTTTGCCTTCACCGCGGACCTCCAGAAACCTAGATCCACCTCATGCGAACCACCACCGCGCACCCCCCACGAGCCACCGCACTCTACCATTCCAAGCCAACCGTGACCTATACTTCCAGATCTGCAACCCATGAGCTTCGTCATGTCATCTAGATCCGCCATCGACTCCTCTACTGTGATACACCAGCTCGCGCGAACCACCACCACGTGAAACCCGCAAGCCTAGATCTGCCATCTACTATGTTGCACCCATTGTTGAACTAAACTCAGTCGTTTGAGTCTCAGCCGTGGTGGTGCGCGAATCTGACTTAGGTGGCTGAGCAACAAGATTCGTTGCCATGATGGGACAAAGGTGTGGGTTTCTGGAGATCTATGGTTTGGGTTGGAGGAAGAAGAAGACCTCATTTTGGGGCCAAGTTTTCAGTAATGCCCGCGTTGTGTTATGCACGTGCGTTGCACGTACGTTGTGCGTGCGTTGCTCGTGCGTTGCCCGTGCGTTGCCCGTGCGTTGCGCGTGCATGTGTTGCGCGTGCGTAAGTTGCACGTGTGTGCGTTGCGCGTGCGCTTCCATCCAAAATGTAACGTTCATTACTATTTTGTACTTCTTTGCACAAAATGCAAAGTAACAAGTTCTTTTTGCACATTTTTTAAGTAACAAGACCAAAGTGCACATAACGTATAGTACAAGGGTTTTTTTTTTAAGTTTTCCTTTAATTTTATGACTTGAAAGAGCTTTCCTTCAAATGATCGAGTCATCTCTTTGATTTTGGAGGTAAGAGATCTGAGAGGGATTTACGGAGCTATTGAAGCAGATAGGAGTGAGGGGAGGGACGAGAAAATCCATGAAAGGAGAGGAGTGAGGAGGAAGACGTACGTGTCTAATTGGCAAAGGCGGTAACTAAGGCCTTCTTTATAACAAGTAGTTCCATAGGTAGAGCCAAAGTTACCTGGGTTTACAGTAGGGGTGGAAATAAGTTAGGCTATCCGTCAGGAGACTATGACTTCGTCTACATGAGACTTGACATGACCTGACATGTTTATTAAACAAGATAGGTCAAAGCTTTTTTAAAGTCAGAAGACTATGACTTAGCCTGCAGAGACTTAGCCTCACCTAACCTGTTTACTAAACAAAATAGGTCAAACCTTTTTTAAAAGTCAGTTTAACTAAAAATGTCAGGTTTCAGGCTATCTAATAGACTTTTTAAGCCAGGTAGGTTGACTTGACCTGTTTAATTATTATAATAATTATTAATTTATTATAATATATTAATATATTTTTTAATTAAATTTTAATAGTAACTAAAACTTAAGTTAGTAAGTTAGAATAAAAATAATATATTTATTAATATATTTAATGTAATATATTTATTAGAATGAAAATAATAAGTTAATACTAAAAAAAAACTTAGGTAAAGTTCCTTAGGTGCTTATAGTGCTTGTCTCTAATAAAAAATTGACGTGTTTTATTCTTCAATAAAAATATAACATGTGCCTTAATTTTTAATAAAAATATAACATGTGTCTTACTTTTATCTCTATAGCGAAAATAACATAATCCTTTCATTTTCTCTCCTGTTATTTTCTTTCCTCTCAATTTCAACTGTACCAAACAATAAGTTATTGTGATGCATTTCTGAGGAAAAAAGCTTCAACAATGAAACAAAACAAACCTTAACCTAACTCTAATTGGAAAACTATGAACAAGTATATATATGAGCCCCGCAACCATAATAAAGGTAAATAAAGTCGAAGATCTTACATGCCATGCCAGTAATGAGGAAAGCAACAATGTTTCATGGAAAGAAAAAGAAATATACACAAAGCAGATGTAAGCACACACGTTTCTTGAATTAAAGGAACTTGTGTGGAGCATACTTTGGGTCAGCATGCCTTTTCCATATCAACTTTAGTGTAAAGTTTATTTGGTTCACTATTACCATAGAGCATACAAAAGATAAGAACTAGTTAGAAGCTTCATTTTGGGTCAGCATGCTATATGCAAATCCAAACTTGAAAGAGAAGTTAATTACTACGAGAGAGAAAGAGAGATTGAAGGAAAGGGAGAGATAAAACGGGATAATATAGCAAGTAGAAGGGAGTTCCCTTCACTCTAAATACAGGAAGCTTAAGATTCAACTTGTCTCCTGCATCATTCACTCATTTACTGAGTATCTTTGGTTTTGACTCAGCATTTGGATGAATGAGTTGGCAGCTAATTAAATCTTACTGCTTCCCATGATTGGACTGAAGAAATCTCTCTTACCCCATATTAAGCATCCAATACTCATGTCTATCAACTTTACTATGGAGCAAAGATGGGAGATCAGATCTGGATGATATTCCACAAGCACTATGGATGAGCACACAGGCAGAGACATATGATCAAAGGATAGAAAGGTTGGTTTGATAGTCACTATAAGAAGGAAACTGAAACAAAGATCTTACAAAAGGATTATTTTGAAGATGAAATGTAGGACCACACTATAACAATCTTAAAACTCAAAGATCATGCCATGACAATCTTAAATCGCATTCAAGAGCAAACAACTTACAGAGGACTTGAGGGAATGAAGAGCATTTTATAAGAGGAGGACCAGGGTAGAAGCACTTGACGGTTAAAATATGAAATTGTGTAGCAAAATAAAAACAAAGAGAGAATTTCTCTCTCATTTTTTCTAAATAATAATATATGCACATAAATTTTCTTAATTAATCCAAATAAAATGAGTGAGTGAGAATTTTTAAAGTTAAGTAATGTTAAAAAAAAATTAGGTATATCGTTATTTTTCTTTATTTTAATGGAAATAAAGTTATTCACATTCCCATTGCTAGAAGCCTAGAACAGTAGTCTTACCCATCAGTTCTTGCATCATGAGTAAAGTAACACCTTGAATGCATATAAAACAAAATAAATTAATAAAAAGATGAGAAGTAAGTCACTATTAGAAAATTCGGATTTAGAGACGAAATTTAGAGACGAAAAAAATTCTGTCTCTATTAGATATGGAAACAAAGACAAAATTGATGAATTAGAGAAGAAAAATAAAATTTAAAATTTAGAGACTAAAATTATCCGTCTCAAAATTTTTCGTCTCTAATTTTGCCTATATTTAGTCAATTTAAAGTCAAATATACTTAGAGACGGATTTTAGAGATGAAATTTTTCTGTCTCAGATTTTTTCGTCTCTAATTCCGTTTCTATTCGATCAATATATTTTTTTAAAAGTCAAATATATTTAGAGACGAAATGTAGAGAAAAAATTTTTCCGTCCCTAATTTTTTCATCTCTATTTCTGTCTCTATTTAATCAAATAAATATTTTAAAAAATTAAAATATGTCGAGACAAAATGTGTCTCTAAATTATATATATATATATATAAATATATATATATATATAAATATTATTTAATTAATAATTTTATAAAAAATAGAGACGGAATGATGCTTCCGTCTCTAATATTTTTACCTGAAGCCCTAATTCAACCTTAGATCTTTCATCTCTCATTTCTACCTAAATCACTGATCTCCATATCTCATTTCTCTCTCCACAATCCCAAACCTAAGCCCCAAACCTTAGATTTCTCATCTCTCATCTCTCAGCTCTAATTCCTAAATCTCTCATTTCCCTCTTGCTATTGTGAAAATGGGCCACAGAGAATCAAAGAAACGAACAACAGAGGGGCGCTAGTGTGCAGCTCTGGTGACGACGGAGGACGGCATGACACGGACGATGACGCAAACTCAGGTGAGGATGGGCGGGGTTACGAGTTGGCAAGGAAGCTGGAGTCGGTTGGGGTGTGGCAAACCTGGCTGGGTGACTCAATCTACCCTAACTTCGCACCCTTCCTCTCTTCCCCTTCCGCTTGGGACTCCTTTATGAGAACCGACCCTTCCAAATCTAAGGCTCTCATTCACCTTCAACTCAAGGTTTGTGCCCTCCTCTTCTACAAAGCCTCCGCTTCTTTCTTCACCTCTTCCCCCAATTCCTTTTCTTCCATCTCTCTTTCAACCCTCAATCCAGCTTGTGAGTCCCCACCCCTTTCTCTTTGCATGATTCTTTTTTTTCCAATTGCTTTTTAAATTATTAATTTTTATTCATTTTGTAGATTTGCAGTTGCACGCTGATGACATTTACTTCACCCTTGATAATGATAGGGTTCAAGACTTGCAAAATGATGGGTTGCTTCACATCTATTTTTGGCTTGCCTGGTAGATGAGGCTGTTGAGCTATTGGTTGCATATCTATTTCTTAATCTTTTGCCATTTGATGCTCCCTGCTCACGGATCACTGGGTTTTTAAGGTGAGTTTCCAAATTGTTTTTACTGATCTAATCAGAATCAGAATTTGACAAGAGATGAAATTATTAATTATGTATTTAGTGATTGGTTGAACATTACATTTCATACTTTCAAAGTCTTGCACTCATCCATTAACAACAAACTGCGAAGGACTATTATCTCTTCTCTTAAACACTTTTATCCTTTTGTTATCCTTTTTCTTAAAAGAAAAAGGACTAGCTTGTTGATTAAGATAGATAAAAAACTTCCACATTTGGTTGGGGGATATTGAATGTCCTACTAAGCAGGAATCAATATACTCTTTTAAACTTTGTTTTCTTGGTGGAATATCCTAAACCATATAACGGGCAGTTAATGTGGCCATTCACTTGTTAAAGGGTTTCAGAACTGGGTGTGAAGTTGGGATGGATAATTCTCCTGATACTCAACATTGAGGAAATATCAGATTGCTGCAAAGGGCTTAGACCTGTTTAGAAGTCTTTTTAAATATCATGATACCATCCTATGCTTATTGATTTAATTGACAAGTTTTTGAGGTTACTCTCATAGTATGATTGGACTTTTTATCCACTGGTTGTTGACATAAATAATGATTTGAGCCAAAGTGATGAGAAAGAAATAAATGTAAGTTGTGTGTCTGAGTACATAATTACGCAAGAACTTGTTGATAATGTTGGTCTCAGGTAAAATATATGCTCTTCTTGATGACAACTGTATAGTTTTTCAAGATAACTTTTTGCTAAGAAGAAAAGGTCAAGGAGAGAATGGATAAAGTATAAGGCCAGTGATGTTCTTAGCTACAGTTTATGAGAAGGCATCTGAGGCTTGGACTGGATTATCACCAAGTGCACTGGTTAGTTCTTTAAATTGGATATAATTTCTAAGCTTTGTCACATAGTTCTGAAGGCCTGAAATTTTTTTATTGCATTTCCTTCTTTATATGTTTGTTAATTGCAATGTCTCTCCTCATAACTCTGATTGGTAGGCCACTTAAATCTAGGAGTATTTCTCTACAAATATAATATTGCTTGGATGGTGGATTGTATTTAAGTAAAAATAAACATAAGAACTATTGATTTTTGGAAGCTGTATGTCTACATTTTAACATTGTTTACTCCAATGGTTCCTATGTATACATGCTAATTTATAATAAGGTATTGGTTACCTCTCATGATGATTCATCAATGTTTTTAATTTTGACAGGAACTTAAAAGGTTAGTTGCGTATGCCCGAAGCAGTGCAAATTTGCTTACCAAACTCACATTTCAGGAAGAGATTGGTCCATATAGATGGGAGGTGAGTGGAGCATATTTTTCAGTTTTTATTTGTTTCAACTTTTAATTGTAGAAGAGATGTCTTTCAGAGACTTAAAGAATTTTTCAATTCTTCATCTAAGGTTTTATACTCTGCATTTTACATTCTTTCATAATTCTGTTTTAATGGGTTTATTGAACTTCATTCACTTATCATTTCTAGTCTTGTTCTTGAACTATTAATTTCCACAATCAGGATCTATTTCTTTCACCATTTTTTTATTTGTTTATTTTTTGAAGTTGCTATGGTCTATGTGAGTTGTTAAACATTCATTGATTGCTAATTTCATTTATTGTCAATTTCATAATAAATGTTCTAGTGAATTCCTGATTGTAATACGAGAAACTTTTTACTGTAAATGTATTTCTTGAAGGCCTCACTAGAGTTAATGGGAGCACTAGATGGGAATAATTTCGTTATCAAAGACTTATGTGATTGATTGTTTAATGATCTACATATATAGAAGATTCCACTTTTCTGGTTTTGGTTCGTTCACCATCGTTCTACCAAATTGCAGAAAAGCCATCTTTTCCATGTTTATCCATGATTTTTATTCTTTATTATGTCTGATCAACCATTGTACTTTATGTGATCCATTACATTGAGTATATTATCTTGACTACCTCTGCTGGCATCATGGATCATGAAGAGGCTAGGAGAAAGAATGTTAGTGGTAAAGTCTTAGGCTTCTTCTACTAGGCTAGTTTTCGATTGAGGATGTTTCAATTTTGAGACTTATTGGTTGTAATGGACGTGCTAGGTCCCAAGTAATATCAAGTATGGTAGGAGCTGTTTTGTGATGTGCTTTATTTTGTTTCCAAAACCAAGTACATTTTCTCTCTTATTGTTTGGATGAAGAGAAAAAAGAGAAACAGAAAATGTAAAACTTTTCTTTCTCTTGTTTGGTTAGGAAGAAAAGTGAGAAGAAAGAAAATAAAATTATACAAAATGACTAATATACCCTTTATTTTGAGTTGTTTCTTTTTCCTTTTTGTTTTTCCATCTTTTGAAATATGTCAGAATTACAAGAATAAAGATAAAAAAACATAGGTAGACAAAATTGTTAAACCTTATCATGTTGAGGATGTTAGTTGATGACAGACAATTGTAGATGATTGCCGATCATTACTTCAATATTATCTAGTATTATTATTTATTACTCATAGTCATGCAAAGACCATAATTTATTTAACATTGTTTAGTTCATCTAGTTTATGTGGACACACCTTAGCATTATGGTTTCTTAGAACTCATCTTCATAGTTGGCAAGGAAAACAACAGAACAAAATGAAAAACAACTAGTCCCAGAAAAAGGACCTGAAACAATGCAACTAAAGTTGGCAATGCTAGCATTATTTACACACCCTGAAATTGACTAAATTCTTTGGTTTGGGATCAACATTGTAGCTTTGCTAATAAATTCTATGTAACTTCTATAGTCCTGTACAAGGGAAATAGAGGTCCATAAATAGAAATAAAATGTCGAAAGGAATAAGGGGAGTTAGGGAATGCTGCGGTTAGTGTGGTGGAAAAACACTTATCCAAATTTTGGCATTCTTTTTCTACTTTATATTAATAACAACCTATAACAAGAGAAAATATGCCAAACACTCTCCACAAATGCTGAATGTTTTGGCTCAAATACTTTTAAGCCATGACCAGTTTAAGTAGCCTAAAGGATCCACAACATGGATATGTGTTGACTAGAAGAGAAATTCGATAGCCAAAATGAAAATACATGTGACCTATAAATAAATAGCAAGCAATTCATAGAAAACATTGTCGTAAAACATATAGAAGTGCCAAAATAGTGAATTATCAAGCACTTGGTAAGAACCAGAAAGGGTAAGTGTTGTCTTCAAGTCCTGATTTCTCGACAGAAAAGTATATGATGTTGTTATCAGTCAAGCAAAGCATCCCCAATTGAATGGCCCATGTGTCTTATATCATCACATCAGATACATGATAAGAACATGTACATAAATAATACTTAATATAAAGCACTAAATATTTAAGATTGTAATTGATACAGTACTACAGACAATAAAACATGGCACATTTCAAAAGCAATTTTATCAAAAATTAACCATGAACTTGGAAAAGAAGCTTTAATAATGGCCCTGAACATAGACAAAACAAGACCCTTGTTGTCATAGGCGTAACTTGTCGGCTGTACAACAATCACGCCCCACCTTTGCGAGTGCCATCCACTAAATACATTGCTTCAAAATCATGGAGAAATATTGAAAGTTCTGCACAATTTCAAAACAACAATTAATATAAATAAATGGTCATGCATCAAGTAGAGACTAATAGTGGTGAAAGGCTTATGACGGCACAAGATTAAGATTTGCACCTCAGGAGACAAAGTAAAATTAATCATTCGTTTTACTTGCAACTTCACATCATTTATGTCTTTTGTGCCATCTTCAAATTTCACTTTGTTAATATTTTTGAAAGTCATTTCTGTCTCTTTATATATAAAAAGCCTTGATTATGTATTCTGATATCAATACTCAAAAACAACAATGAAATAGTCGATATTAACAAACAATTGTCATTACTATATCAAAGTTTAAAAAATAGTGCAACCAAAAATTAGCTAAAACCTTAGACAAACTTATACATGAAGTTAGTGTATAATATCCTTAAAAAAATCTTCTAAAAAAAAACCTCCAAAAAAAACAAAGAATTTTGAGCCACAGACAATTAAATCTATTATCATTTTGGGCACATATGCACATAAATCTGTCAAAAAATTGTGGTACTAAGTAATATATTACATTGTCTACTAAGTTTAATATACATTAGGATAAGTATCCCAACAAAAATCTATTATCAATATCATAACAGTTGTCAAGGTTAGACCCCTAGTAGTTGAAGACACTAATTGCAGGTTAAGAGAGAACAAGTTATGTTTGGTTCTTTTTGGAGTAGTGGATGAATTAATGTGAAGGTTCAACAAGCTTGAAGTTACATATGAGCCTGTATTAACTAATGAGTAAATGCACAACAAACTTTGCCTAATTCCAAGAGGACACTAACGTTGGTCATTGTCCATTTTCAAGCCTAAGATGGATGATGACACACACCTATATCAAGAGAGGAACCGAAGGAAAGTTCAAGAGACAAAAATACAAAATTTCAAGCAAAGAAGCTCCATTTTTGAAACAAAATGTAGTTTCATAGACAAAGCAGATACCTTTTTCTTCAAAATGAAGAGTCAAAAAGGTAGATCCAACATACACATGCGGCCCTTAATACAACCTCAACAACCCAGAAAAAAAGGAACAATGACATTATCAAATTTCAACTTCAGAAAACCAGGGGAAAAAAATAACTCTTCTTAAAGACCAAGGAAGCAACAACAAAGTGACCCATTTTCAGACTCACAAAGCAAAAACAAATAACGAAAAAAAAGGACCCATTTTCATAAAAAAATGAAAATTTTTCTGTAGTGACCTTGATCAAAAGTGGGTGAAGAAAGAGAGTTTTTTCTTACTAGAAAGTGAAAAACAGTGGCTGATTCCGTCACTAAATAGGCGGCTGGATCTGAGCGGTAGCGACTAAATCTGAGTGCAGGCGGTGACAAGTGAGCAAGGACGTCGCAGCGTCGGCAGCAACAGTGCCGAAGGACAGAAGCAACGTTGGCGTTGCACGACAACGATGCTAGGGAAGAAGATGGAGGGGGTCTCGGGTGATGTCGTCAAGATCCTTACACGATTTCTGAATGGATGAAAGGAAGGGAGTCTTCAGAGATGCATATTGTGATAATGAAAGTGGGGGTATAACGGTCTTTATGAGTGGCTATCTCTCAATCTCCACCATTTTCTGCGCATCAGAGGAGAGAAAAGTTTTTATGTGGGTCTCACGCCAATTTTTTCTTTTCCCTCTGTTTTCTTTGCACATCCAAACAGGAGAAAAAAGGAATATTCTTCTCATTTTCTCTCCTTTCATTTTCTTTCCACTCATTTTCTCTTGAAACAAACAAAGGGTTAGTAATTTATAATAGCATTTTGTGACTTTTTTTTGTCTATCAAATCATGTTTTAAAGAAAAATGAGGATTCAAACTAAGTTCTTTGAAAGCGCTCAAGTGGCTTGTTCACATATAGTACCAACATTTTTGTTGTTCTCTCAAGTTCCACGTTGCACACGAGGTGAAATGTACATGAATTCATTTCGAATGTCCATAACATGCCAAAGTTGTCTTGCACTCTTAGCCTAACTTATAACCCGTCACAATCAAAGTGATTGAATTACTGTATTGATGTGGTGGTGGGTTCCATATTTAATATTTTACTATCATAAAAAATATTTAATATTTTATTTATTCAATAAATTAAGAAAATACAAAATTACTCAAATTAGAAATAGAATCCATCTACATTAAATTATGTATTTTAAAGGATAATTACTGTCTCATTCATTAGAGTGATTTGAAGTAAAATTAATAAGGACTGGTTCTGATTGAACGAAAAATTAATTTTAAATTTCATTCAGGTTCCCTCCAAATTTTTTGTTTAAGCTAGCGCACCAAAAAGAAAAAAAATAAAGTAGCAATAAAATGAGAATTCTAAAAAGAATTATTTTGAAATGAATTCTGAATTTTAATGGATATTAAATGCTATGAAAATTATAAAATCAAATGAATAAATTGGATAAAAAAAATCCACGTTTATAAAAAAGAGAAAACAAATCTAACAACGTTAAAAAAAAATTTAATGTCCCATAGTAATGGTGATTTGAGGAAAAACTAGTGAATATTAATTCTGATTAATTAAAAATTATTTTAGATTTTTATTTAGGAGAGAATTAATTAAAAACAATTCAGATTGATTGAGAAATCAATAAAAATTAATCCTCATTAATTAAGAAATTTTAAATTTATGATTTGATTGGAGATGTACATGCTTATTTATCTGAGCTAAACTTGGTTAAAGTAGAAGAGCAAAAGGGATACAAACATACACAAAAAGAAGCAGAAGACTCAATGGTGAGTTCGATTTACAAGAAATCGCCCAATCTTACGCTCTGTAGTCTTTTGTGTCTCAAGTAAGTTTATATATCATGCATCTCTCCCGTAATTAAATTTCTTAAATCTAAAGAGTATACTCATGCGTTAGTCACTTAATCAGAATTCAACTTTTTTTTTTAAAAAAATTCGGATTTCGTTGTTTGCGAACGTTTTAACTCAAAAATGGTGATACTGATTATAAATATATTTATGTCCTTATTCATGCTGTAAGGTATATTAATGCAATAAAAAGTTATTTATTTATTTATTTATAAAGATCATGTGAAGTTTGGAGAAGTGATGATTATATATATATATATATATATATATATATATATATATATATATATATGGCCATCTTTTTTAATTTGTTATTATATATTTTTATTTTTTTTATAATTTGTTCTATTTGAACTTTTCAAAATTATTATTATTATTATTATTATTATTATTATTATATGAAAAGGATTTTTTACTTTGGTCTCTAATTTTTTTTTTTTAAACTACTACTATTAATTAAAAAGAAGGATGAAATTAGAAAATATATCTCATTACTTGTTTAAAGATTTAAAAATAAATATAAAAAGGATAAAATCATAAATATTTTTTACTCTCTAATTCAATTGCAAGTGTTATCATACACTTCTTAATTTATTAGTTCTTTGTTAAAATTAAGGATATGATTTGGTTAATATTTGCTTTGGATATTATTAAGGATATGATTAGGTCAATATTTGATTTGGTTAATATCCTTAATTATGTAATCTTTTTATTCTTTCCGTAATTGTAGGATATGATATTTCTCTGTAATCTTTTATTCTTTCCTTGTATCTTTTATTCTTTCATTGTTAATGTTTGTACTATATATATTATGCAATTACGATCAATGAAATTATCAGAAAATTATTCCACAATTGTGTTTATTGATATTCTTATATAATAATTATAATTTACTTTAAATATTTTTTGTTATTATTTTTTATGAAAAAAAATAAAAAAAATATGAATTAACAGCCACGTATTATTTTCCTTTTGAAAGATGATGGAATTGTAAAATTAATGTGATAAAATAAAAGAACAAAGTCCCATATTAGAGAGACTAATAACCTCCTGACTCCTTATGTATAAATTAAGGCCTCACATGTTACAAGTGTTTTAGAGGAAAGCGCATTTGTTAACTCAATTGAAATTTAAATATATTATTTAATATTTACATTTCAAGCACAACTCTTTCCATCTTCTTTAGACTTTCTTTGTATATACAATATGCGTTTATGTTTTATTCAATTATGTTTGTTTTTATATAAATAATTGATGTGATTTGATATTTTTCCAGAAATAAGGATTGAGGTTCTTAAAAGTAACCAAAATTACATGTAACGATGTGAAGATCAACTTAAATAATATCAAGAGGTAAATAAGAGGATAAGGTAATGAATCCATGTTTTTTTGTTCATAATAGATTGCCAATGACCTTATTCTACAAAATCAGCTCACATCTTACTAGAAGCAAATGCCACCCGACACAACAGTAACATCAATATCTAGTTTCTTTTTCGTGTGCAGATTTTACTTCTCAACTTCGGGAAGGAGATTCTTGCCTTTATTCCAAAAGAAGGAGCAAAAAGTACCAATTCGGATACCTCAGATGACTGCTCCGATGTTCTTGTTGTTGGCGAATCTATGGCCATTGCAGCGCACAACGAGGATGCAAATGTTGCCCTTGATGGCCACACGTAAGTTTAGTAATTCATATCTTGTCCTAGCTTCAGAATTCGCATAATATGGCTTTATGATAATTGTCCCAGTGGACTTACATATGCAGCTTCTTTTTTTTTGGGTACATTACATATGCAGCTTTTTAATCAAAGGAATCATGCCAGATGGACTGTTCTTCGTTGGTTATACATATGCCGGAGAGCTTCCAAGCTGTGCGTTTGGGTTCAATAGCCATGGACTGGTAAAAATTCCTCATTGACCAAGAATCCATATATGACTTGACTGGGATTTTGACCCATTCATCTATGCATATCAGTCAATTTAAGTATTTACCATGTAAAAAAATATATGAAAATGAAGATTTTCAAACATTTTGTCTAAGGGGCTTATCTAACAGTCATAAGGTGTAATTCTGCACCTCGTGTTCAAGCCAAGCCCTCCTGTTCTTATGCAAAAATGTTCTAAGTACAAAACTTGCTTTATGATTCTTAGGCATTCACTCTGAATTCTGTACCCCCGGCTGAAGATGAGATTGTGGCTGGTGGCACTGGGCGCAACTTCATTTCTCGAGATATTCTTGAAGCTACAAGCATAGATGATGCAATGAATGTTAGATTTTGCAGCCTTTGCCTTCTCATCTTTATATACTCTTGATGAGTCTAATGTTTTCATATTATGCTCTTATTTCATCAGAGGATCCGTTCATCAGAAGTTTCTGTGGGGCATTGTTATAACCTGATTGAAACAAGTACGCGCAGGATTTTCAATTATCAAGCTAACAAAAGCTTAACCAACTGTCAACAAATCCAACTGGCATATTAAGTTAACAGTTAGTTGGCATATTAAGTTAACAATTATTAGTTAGTTAGTTTTAACAAGTTAGTTAAAGTTAGTTATTCAGTTACTTCATATCTTCTTAGTTGATTACAGTTCCTATATATAGACCACTTATATGTATGTTGAAAACTTGAGTTCAATAATATTAGATTCTTCAATTTTCTCATGCTTCTGTATTCTATTTTTGCTCTCTTTTCTACATTTCAATATTCTGCTATGGTATCAGTGCTTTCTTGTGCCTCGCTTGTTCTTCACAAAATTGTGAAAGTTTGGTTCTTTTTCTTTTCAATTCATCTTGCATGACAAATCATGTGAACCCGATGTTAGATCCTACAAGTTCTTATTTCTTACACCCTAATGAGAGTCCTGCAATCTCGTTGGTTTTTGCATCTCTCAATGGGAGCAATTATCATTCTTGGTCAAGGCAAATGAGAGTGGCATTGCAAGTAAAGAACAAGATTAGCTTTGTAGATGGATCAATTCCAATGCCTAAAGCAGAAGATCCATTGTTCTTGGCTTGGGCATGTTGTAACACAATGGTAATTTCTTGGCTTACACGATTGATAATCACATATTTTATAAATTAATAAACCCTCATTTTGAGTCATTTACACTCTCAATGTACTTAATTGATTGAACTTGGTCATGTTTTGTAAGTTTGGACTCAAATTGAGCTCAATTGATCTTTTCTAGCATTATTGAGATTTTACACTATTTCTGTATTTCGGTCGTATCTTGAGTTCTAGATATGTAAAAATTATGAATTTTATCTTATAGGAAATCTGAGAGAAAACTCAACAACTTTGATGAAGAGCTCGAAGTTTCATTCGGACATCTAGTGAAGCTAATTGGGCCTGGAAGTCAGAATACGGGTTCTATCACTGGAACCCAAGCAGTGTGCACTAATCAGGGCATAACTTGAACTATAGGAGTTGGATTGGACTAAAACTAGTGACAATGGAAAGTTAAGACAAAACCCTTCAACTCTCATGAAGACCACTTTTCAAAATGATGACATTATGATAGAGTTATAGTCGTGTGAAAATAGTTGAATTGGTTGGTGCAAGTGGAGAGACAAGCATGACAATAATTTTCCACTCATCCACCCATCATCCACCTACTCATTAAACAACTCATTGTCATCTTCCACTCTTCCAACCACTCATCCACCCACTATTGTCATTTTTCACTCATCCATCCACTCATCCAACCACTCATTAAATAACTCTATTGTCATTTTGCACTCTTTATGCTCTATAAAAGGGAGCATTAGCTGCACATTTATGGCATCTTTGTTTAGAGATCAAGATCATTGATAATATATTTTATACATTTTATAATCGTCTCACTGAGCTTCTTAAGGTTCAATTAGGTTTAATTAAGTTAGTTTTGTCACATTCTATGATATTGGACCTAATTGGATCATTGAAGGAATTATTGTATGAATTAACATTAATTTGTCTCTTTGACAGTGTTTAGTAAATTTGCTATAATTTGAGTTACAAATATTAGAATGATGTGATTTTGATCTTGTAGGAAAGCTAAGACAATTCCCAAGCTTTGGTGGATACCCGACTGTGCAAGCTTTTTACCTTTTCTGCTTTAAGTATTATGTCAAGCTTTGGTGGATACCCAACTCCGCAAGCTTTTTACCTTTACTGTAAGTTTACTATTAAGCTTCAGTGGATACCCAACTCTGCAAGCTTTTTGCTTTTCTATTTTAAGTTTTTTGTCAAGTTTCGATGGATACTTGATTCCATAAACTTTTTACCTTTCTATTAAGCTTCAACAAGTCTCTGTACTCATTGCCTCTAGTTTCCGAGTCCCCATACTCATTTCCTTTAAGTCACTGAGTCCATATACCCATGGCCTTTACCTTTCAGGGTCCTTTTACCCCACGTTTTTACCTTGTTTTAATGTCTGTTGTGTTTTGCATCGATTTGTACACTCTATACAGTAAAAAAAAGGAAATGAGAATTTTTATGAACAAAATTGAATCAATTCATTTACTTTTCATCTAGTTTAAATGTAAAGCAAAGGGAGACAGTTGTTGATACCCAATTTTGTCCATAAAATTTTTATTTTTATTGCTTAATCAAGGATTAATAATTATGTTAAATGATGCTTAATTACAATGTTTTGAATATATAATTTTTTCTAAGTTTTATTTACTTACATCTTATTTGGTCACTACTTTTTCTTATTATTGAAAAAAAAATAAAAAATTGAAAAATACTTTTTTTCTTATAATTAAAATAATTAAAAATAGAAAAAAAAACAGATGCTATAAGATTTTCTACTATGAGGAAAATGAGTGTGTGTGTGAAAGCTTTTAATGCATTGCAATGATTAATTGTAAATCTTGAAAAAATTGAGCAAGAATCTGAAAACATACAGGAGCTACACCTGCAACAAGCCATCCTATGCTGCACAATTCCTCCTCTATGTTCGCACTTGATGTTTTAGCTTGATCTTTCCTCATGGTCTATAAAAAGCGAGAGAACAAAGAATGAAAGAGATAGTGTTATGCAATAGACACAAATTTTTTGGAGAAAAAAAGTGAGTCAGAAGTACAGTGTCTCGAAAGTGAGAAGAAGAGGAAATCTTTGCTTCAAGTTTTTCTACATTTAAGCTCCTACAAGGTAAGTTTCTTTATTCTTTAATTTCCTCAGCTTGCTAAAATGTAGTCCTCCAATCTCCATTTGATTAACCTAGTTGTGAGTGTGATTGGAATGTTATTTTAGCTTTTGCACTCACACACAAGAACTTCATTCCACTTTCCATTCACTACATCGCACTGTAATGAACCTCCTAGCACCAAACACCATCCCTACGCTTTCAAGGTCCAATCACAAGTTGTTGTTTTCAGTATGAAACCATCAAGGACCACTACCATGGCAAGCCCTTGCCCACCACCTGCAACATCAAGACCACCCCAGAGGCCTCTACCAATTGGTCCCAACAACCACCCACCAAGCGTGAACCACCACAGCCACCCTCTAACAAACCTACTCTCCAAAACCACACTGAGATAGCACAACCCTAAATCAACACCCATAATGGAAACCAACTCTTAGAATAGAAACCCAAAAAAATGAAACCATTAGGAATCAGTAGAGCTGCAAGCCACGCCAAATCTATGAACCCCTGTTCCCATAATTAGACCACCAACCAAACTGGCGCTCAAGCCCAACCATGGCCATCGAACACCATGCTCACCCACCAAACCTAGACCACCAACCGTAACACGGCGCTCAAGCCCCCACCATGGCCATCGAACACCATGCTCACCCACCAAATTGTGTCCATACCAAAGTGAAAAAATATTACTAACCAGCATCCTACTAGCACCACCACCATGCGCAACCATGGGCCCAAGTGGCCATACACATATGCGGCCGGTGGGTCCCACAAAGTGAAAAAATTTTCTACGCATAGAAAAATGGCTGAATGTCACCAAGGCATGCAACTATCTAGACCACGATAATACCGGATCCACAAAGAGAGTTTGCCTAGATTCGCTTAGTTTGAATATTAACCCAAAGCGTTAAGAAACAAACAATCCGATAAGCACCATTGTGCGCCACCACGCCATCAGCAACTCTTGCTACCACTTCACCATCTTCCTCTGCCACCATCGCAACCCACCAACCCATTGGACCTCCACCACTGTTGGACCAACCCCCTTCTGCCACAAATCAAATCCATGCCGATGCCTATGCACACAAACCACCACCCATGGTCGCGACGTAGCCACCGTGAACTTCAACCCAAGTTGCGCCACCACCCAGATCTACCACTTCTCTCACCCAAATCCATAACTCGACCACCAGATCCACTACCTAACCAACTCGATCCACTCTACCATGCAAGTTTGTGAAAGAAAAATATATTATATTACCACGTTGTCGTGAGCATCATGACCGATTGGAGGGCCAAAATATTAACTCGCAAACAAACCCCTCAGTAGCTTAAGTTGCCGCACGTCACCATCGTCATCTTCCTCTGCACAACCACCGCGTCGTGGCACCATGCGACCATCGCTCCGAAGGCCGCAAATCACTCTCCAATCTCTTTTAATTTCATCCAACCATAGATCTTGAATCGCTTAACTTTCATGTTGAAGACTTCTTCTAGATCCTTTTTATTTTTATTAGTTTTGATTTTAGTTTGCTGATAGCTTAAGTTAACTTATTTGGGTTTGAAATATGGTAAAAAAACAAAAAAAAAAAAGACTTATTTGGGTTTGCATTGTTTGGGCTGCATCTTGGGTTTAACTATACAAAGTTACTTAGGCCTAGTTATTTTTTTGCTTTATAAAAAAAAACTTTAGTTGTTTTGGTGTGTCAAAAAAAGAAAAATATAAAATATAAAAACAAAAAACAAATCTTTTAATTCACGTAATAATAAGTGACAATGATTAAATAATAAATGTTATCTTCAATGTCATTTGGATCACGATGGTTTATTAAATAGTATGGTGTTAACTTGAACCTTGTGTAAGAGTGAATCCTTTTTTTTTTAACACTTTTCAAAAAGTCATTCTTATAATTAAAACTAACCAATGTTTCACAATCATTTTGGAAAGGTAATGAAAGTATTTTATCACTTGAGAAATGAAAAAGAAAACGAAACGTGACTTTGGTTGCATCTTATTGCACTGATTTTAGAATTGATTTGGGAGATACGTAGGAGCATAAATTTATTTCTATCGAGTCAAAATTAATTTTCATAATTTGATTGTTTCTTTTTCTTTTATAAATATTTATAATTTTTTTAAAAAAGTAAAATAAATATATTTGAGATTATTAAAATTTGTATAACTAACTTAAGGTACCATTCTTAGAATGAACAATGTAGGGTGCTAACACATTCTTTATATGTAATCGATTTCTGAATCCAAACTCATTTTTCAAAAGACCACTTTTCCTAATTAAAGGGTTTTTATGATATTTTTTCAATTTAAATAAATATTGGTGGCGACTCTATTGATTTTCAAAATTCTTATATTTCTAGTCATCTCGTCGCGGTCCTGGTTATGACACTCGCGAGAAAACTTTCCTAATTCAGGGAGATTTTGTCATTCCAAAATTGCTTATCACTTGATTTACGTAAATTGAATTAATTTACATATAATTTTCAGTCAAGTTAGTTTATTAAAATATTTTTTATAAGATTATTGGATTAAATTGTTCATTTAGAAGACAAAGATTTTTTTATATGATAAATACTTTTCCGGGATTATAGGTTATTTTATAACAATTTATATTTAAAATTTTTTAGTATTTATATTGAAGTGAAATCTTTTCGATCATTTTTTTCAAGAAAATATAATAAAAATTATATTTTATGTATTTTTAAACTAAACTTATATTTTATTTTCTTGATGAATTATTATATATATTATTTAATAAAATTATTTTTATATTATTATATTTATTTTTATCATTTAATTATTAATTTACTCCGTACATCGCACATGTACAAAATCTAGCTAAATGTATATTTAAGTTTTCATGTATAAATAGCCTTATTATAATATAATTCTCCCTATAATATAATCATAATCTAAATAATAAATTTAAATAAACATCATGATAAGATAATAGTTGAACATTCATATTTTGTAACGGATTTTACTTTCTCTCATAAATGGTTTATTTGTTTTTTTTTTCATCCAGATTGAATCTGTGCACAACATAATTGATGGAAATTTATTGGAACACAAAACTCAATTCATTCATTTTTTTTTCTCTGGAATAACGTCATTGGACAAGGGGTGGTCTTTTATATTTTCGTTTTAAAGTATCATGTTGTGGTATGTATTGTGTTTTTAGCAGCAGTTTAGGTTTTTTTTTTAATGTGCTTAGCAACCATTAGTTAATTGCACATCAATATTTTTTAATAAATATTTATAATATTAATAATTGGGACATTACAATTTTAAATTTATATATATTATTATTTTTTAAAATTAGAAATAATCCAATAATATATTCTACCTTTATATTATGATAATATTGAATTTTCAATCAGTAACTACTAATCTTTCTTAAATTAACTTTATTTATTAAATCTAAATGCTGCCTAATATCCTATAATTATATTTTCTTATCAATCAGAATTAGAATCAATATTCATAATTGAGACATTAATTACAGATTATCATTCTTTTATACATAATTGAGACATTAATTACATACTATCATGCTAACTTTATTTGTGTGTGAATTATTATATATATATATATATATATATATATATATATATATATTTACTCCGGCAAGCAAAATCAGCTAAATTATATTAATATAAGCCTTTTTTATAATTCTTCCTATAATATAATCATAATCTAAATAATTTTAAATAAACATCATGATAAGATAATAGTTGAACATTCATATTTTGTAACTTTTATCCATAAATGGTTTATTTTTAATGGAATAATCTCATCCATGGAATAACGTCATTGGACAAGGGGTGAAAGTATTGTGTTTTTAGCAGCAGTTTAGGTTTTTTTTTTAATGTGCTTAGCAACCATTAGTTAATTGCACATAAATATTTTTTAATAAATATATAATATTAATAAACATTACAATTTTAAATTTATATATATTAATTTTCGATCCAATAATATATTCTACCTTTATATTATTATATATATATATATAATTACGTTTAAAATAAGAAACTAAGATATCTTTCAAATATATTTTCTTGTGTGCAAATAGTGTTAATTGAGACATTAATTACATACTATCATGCTAACTTTATGTGTGTATATATATATATATATATATATATATATATATATATATATATATATATATATAATATTACGTTTAAAATAAGAAACTAAGATATCTTTCAAATATATTTTTCTTGTGTGCAAATAGTGTTAATTGAGACATTAATTACATACTATCATGCTAACTTTATGTGTATATATATATATATATATATATATAATATTACGTTTAAAATAAGAAACTAAAATATCTTTCAAATATATTTTTCTTGTGTGCAAATAGTGTTAATTGAGACATTAATTACATACTATCATGCTAACTTTATGTGTGTGTGTATATATATATATATATAATATTACGTTTAAAATAAGAAACTAAGATATCTTTCAAATATATTTTTCTTGTGTGCAAATAGTGTTTAAAATTATAACATTGTCCTTTGCTCAACTATATAAACTCATATTCTCATCCTTTCTCTTGTCATAAACCTAATTCGCTCTATATCCATCATTAGGTTCTAAAACCTTTTGTTATTTTTTTTAATTATTATTATTTTGGTCCATATTACTTGAGGGTTGTTAATCATGGAACGTCATATATGTGATCAGTGTGAAATGCGCTTCTCAACTAGGCCACGTTTAGCTATCCATATTGTAAGGGGATGTCAAAATGAGATATTGGAGGCCTATCCAAGGGAGGACCCTGATTGCCCGTTTCAATGTGATCTGTGTCCTAAGGGCTTCTTAACTGAGACAGCTTTATCTATTCATATTGTGAAAAAGCACGACCCTCGAAATGCTCATCAGGCTCCGAATGCTCAGCAGCCTCCAAATGCTCATCAGGCTCCGAATGCTCAGCAGCCTCCAAATGCTCATCAGGCTCCGAATGCTTTGCAACCTCCAAATGCTATGCAACCTCCAAATGCTAAGCAACCTCCAAATGCTCTATGTTTTGACCTTAACCTTCCTCCTAGGGAATGATGAAGTGATATGAAAAATTATCTACAATTGTTTGCGTTATATTTATGAATATTTATGTCACTTTTTTGGTATTTTATAAATTTATCTTATTTAAAATAGTAATTTAGTTTAGGAATTTGTATTTGATTAAGGCTTTAACTATTATTGGGTTATAAATACCCACATTACGTGCCTATGTTGGTTACTTTTACATATGTTGATTAATTAAATTGATTATTGAGAGTTTATGTTTGAATATCAAGGATTCTTAATTCTTGCTAGTTTTTGGTTTCAAATTACATATGAAATGAATTTTCCAATTTTTATTTGATTTATTTTTTTCCTTTTTATCTTTCTATCTAGGTTTTGCTACCCAACATAGTAATTGATTTAATGTTTTAAACTATCTACACATACTATTTATATTTATCATGCATTTCTATAATAAAATCTAAACATCGCTATATGTACTAATAAATCAATAAGAGTTGAGTGTAACGATAAGTAAATTGTAATACTTGAAGATTAGTCTTACAATAATATTTGTGGGAATATTTAATTAAAAACAAAATAAAAAAATTAAAATAGCAATAAATCAATACGCCAAAAAAATTTCGTATATAAGTACACTTGAATTAACATTTGACATATGTAAATATGTATAGACTATATTATAATTATACCTATATCTCTTAAACATATCAAGTGATGATTTAGGTGTTTATAGTGGGCAATGACTATCTATGAATTTTTTACTTTTATTTTTTTCGGTTACATACTATCTGAGAATTTATTGTACACCAAAGAGTTAAAAGACAATCATAAAGGTTATGCCTCTTGGGCCATGAGCTATTCTAACGTTGGACAAGGACAACTGTTGAAAATAGATTCTCATTCTATCAACACAACTCATAGGCAGGCTGTGATCCTTTAAATGTTTGGGCCTACAGGTTTTTTAGAGTAGTTTCATTTGTGATAAAAGGGATTCCCTATAGTTAAAATGTCAAATTAATTTTTTTTTTAAAAAAAACTTGTTGAATAAAAATTAAGCAAAAAAATAATAATTTAAGAGCAATTCTATATAACCTTTTTTGCGACTCCTCAATTCTGGTGGAAAAGCAACCAGTAATTCCAATTTCTAGAGAATTAAGCCATTTTCTTGCAAATTTGGCCGCCAAAAAAATACTATTATCTTGTAGCACGGGGATGAACTAGAAAAAAAAATAAAAAAATATTTTTTTTTCTTTTGTTTAAAAGATTAATAATGGAATAGAGCATAATTTTAAGATTACTCTAAAGTGAATAAGTAAGGTTATATTATTATTAAATTTTAATAAGTTAAGATATTAATGTATTTTAGATTAAATGAAAGATAAATATACTCTTATTTGTTTATTTTAGAGATAAACTTAATTTTTAAAAACTTTTTTAATTATATTTTCTTATTTGAAAGTTAAATTATAAAGCAACTAATGAAATATAAAATACTTATTTTTTAATCTATAAAAATTTAGTTATCCATATTCCACCTCAATATGGAAGAACAAATATTTGGTTGTTATATAGAGAGGGAGAACAATTCCTTTTAAATTTTTTTCTTTGAGGATTCTACTATAGTCACAAAATAGTTTTGGACCAGTATTGACACCTAAAAATTACCCCAATAATAGGTGACTCATCGTTTAATGGTTTTTAATAATTTCTTATTATTTAACAATGTTTATTATATTTGAACTCATTGCATTTTAATCTTCACATTTTCACCCCTTTTTCCTGAAAGTTGAACGGTGACTGAAGCACCAATAACATGAATCTGTAAAGCACAAATCCACCGTAGATCCACCAATAGAGCTGATTCGCTTTCGTCACCCCTTTTCTTCTTCACATTCTCCTTGCATTGCACTGTGGCCATGTGCATACAGCTACTGCGCCACAGCCCGGTTCAGCTGTATATGGTCCGTGGCCATCAAGCGGAAGCCATGGTTTGAGGACTTAGATTTGATGCCGCTCAATTGGGGGGCCCACTTCACGCCGTGGGTGTAACATCGTGCTCTATTTTTATGATTTTAATTATTTTTCTTTATATTCTAAATATGCAAATTAGTTCAACAAGCATTTCTACTATTAATATAAGTCTAATGTACAATATTTTACATTAAGGGTAAAATCCTTCAAGAGTTAGTTATATATGTTCATGTACTATCTAAGTCTAGCACTCATGGTCAAAAAGTTAGGCTCTTTAAGGCCTTTATATGGTGTTACAATATAAACATAATTACAAATATTAACTACTTCTGCTACTCATCGAAAAGTAGGATTATCAGAAAAATATCTCCCACTGTAAATGTAAATACGTAATTTCTCAAATTAGGCATGTAAACTTATTCAACTTGAAGGTCTATCATGAATCTCAGAATAGACATTTTTTGAAATACTACTCAAAATTATGTGAGATAAAACTCAATAGGAGAGAACAAAAACATATATAAGTTTTGAACTAATGATATTTTAGTCTTCTCATGTAGGGAAAATAGTTTACCATCATTTTCCATCTTTCTTACTAAAAATTCATAATTTAGATTGAGATCGAAATATCAAACAAAGAACAGATTAAAATTGAAATATCATATAAAGGTTGAGAATTAAACAAAACAATAATCGAACTGAAAGAGTAATGATCTAAATCAAAGAAAAGACATCAAAATTAGAATCGAAACATTTATGGAGTAATTTTAACAATATTTTTTCTTTTCATCCCATTGTTAAAGCTCTTCAACCAGATGTACATATTTCTCTTCATTGAGGCACCTCCAATGCTCTCATCATAACCACAATCATAATTTTGATCAAGGTGTTTGATTAGTGTACGAAAGTACTCTCTAAATACTTTATTATTTGACTAAAATGTTAGAATGTGAATATAAATAATTAGAATTAATGTGTATTTTTAAATTGAATTTATATTTACTTTGAAATATTCTTAAATAGATTTTTATGTTTAATTTTAAATTTTATAAAGAACAAGTCAAAACTCAATCAAATTCAAAACAAAAAAGGATTCAAACAAAAAAAGGTATATATATATATTCAAAGCCCTAATGGTTGAGATTATTTCATTAAAAATAACCATTAGAAAAGATCTAGTTTAGTGTAAGTCAAAAATATATATATATATATATATATATATATATATATATATATATATATATTATATATATATATATATATATATATATATATATATATATATATATATATATATATATATATATATATATATATATATATATATATATATATATATATATATATAAGAATAGAAGGGAGAAGCACGCGTGCCCAAAAAGTAAGAAATGGATTGAAGAATTGTTGATCAAGGTGTTTGATGAGTGTACGAAAGTACTCTCTAAATATTTTATTATTGGACTAAAATGCTAAAATGTGAACAAAAATAATTAGAATTAATGTGTATTTTTAAATTGAATTTATATTTAATATGAAATATTCTTAAATAGATTTTTATGTTTAATTTTAATGTTTATAAAGAACAAGTCAAAACTCAATCAAATTCAAAAAGAGGATTTAAAGCCCAAATAAAAAAGTAGTCTATATATAAGAATTGAAGGCAGAAGCACGCGGCCCAAAAAACAAGAAACGGATTGAAGAATTAAAGGTTGTTAGAGATAATTGTTTAGTTAGCTTGCTATATTAATTAGCTTGTTATCAGTTAGTTAAGCTCAATCGAATTAGTTAGGTTTCAGTTAGAGTCTAACTGATTTCGTTAGATGCTTTCACTATATATAAACTAAGTTTCCATATCACTGTAGACAATAATTTCATTCTATCAATCAATCACATATCTCATTTACTTTCTCTGCTGCTTCACATTTTCTTTCTCTATAGCTTCAAACTTTCTCTGCATCTTTTTTGTAACTCCTTCTTCTTTACTCTTCAGTTTACATTTTTCATTCTTTCTTCTTCTTCACTTTTTGCTTTCTCTACGGCTTATTCACTTCTTCAACATGGTATCGAGAGCTCAAGATCCTGAGAATTCTCCCAGTGATTCCACGGTTTCAACAGCCAGATCTCCGATTGCATTCAATCACACAATCATGACTAAACTAGATGATAAGAATCATCTACTGTGGAAGCAACAGATCCTTGCTGCAATCAAAGGTCACAATCTTCTTCAGTATATTGAAGGTGCTGAGTTTGTTCCTCCAAAGTTCAGATCTCCTGAAGAGGCAACTTTAAACAAGATCTCGTTTGAGTATCTAAACTGGGAGCAGCAAGATTAGTTACTCTTATCATAACTACTCTCTTCCCTTTCTGAAGGTATGCTCACACGGGTTGTTGGTTGTGATTTCTCCTGGCAAGTATGGCGTCAGATTGAGTCTCATTTTGCCTCTCAAACCTGAGCAAGAATCTATCAATTTAAGGTTGAACTTCGCACTACAAAGAAAGGATCTAGAACAATCAGTGAGTATTTGCTTCGTATTAAGTCCCTTATTGATTCTCTAGTGTCAATCGGTAATCCTATTAGTGCACAAGAACATATTGAGATTATCTTGGAAGGTCTTCTTGATGAGTATGATACATTTGTAACTCTGGTCAATTCGAGGCTGGAACCTTACTCTATTAGTGATGTTGAATCTCTGTTACTACTTCAAGAAACAAGAATAGAGAAGAATATAATTACTCATTCTTCTGATTTGCACTCTGTTAATCTTACCAATGTTACTCCAGTTGACAAACCTGTTTCAAGACTAAATCCTCAACAATATCATAATCAGTCCCAAACTCCAGTTGATTCCTCTTTGTTTCCTCAATCACCTAATTTCAAGACTGATTACTCAGTAAATTTCACTAATTTTAGAGGTAACACTTCAGATCAAGGTTCAGGTGCTAGATTTGGAACAAGGTTTCGAGGTAGAGGTGGTCGTGGTAAAGGCAGGTCAAACCTTTCTTATCAATTGTACTAAAAATCTGGTCATACCTCACTGGTCATACCTCAATTTGGTTATAAAATAAAAGCTGTCCAAAATGATTGTGGTGGTGAATTTAGGCCTGTATTTTCATATCTCACCACCCAAGGTATCTCTCATAGGTTAATCTGACTATATACTCATCACCAAAATAGTATCATTGAAAGGAAACATAGGTAGATTATTGAATTTGGGCTCACTCTCTTAGCCCATGCTTCCTTGTCTCTCTCTTTCTGGAACCATGCTTTTCAGACAACAACATTACTGATTAACTTACTACCTTCTTCTTCCTTGTCTGGTCAAGTTCCCTATACAACACTCTATAAAAAAAAAATCCAAATTACTCATTCTTCAGAACATTTGGGTGTGCTTGTTATCCAAATATCAGACCTTACAATTCACACAAATTGCAATTTAGAAGCCTTGAATGCATCTTTATTGGATACAGTTCTTCTTACAAGGGTTACAAATGCCATCATTTTGAAACAAATAGGATTTATATCTCAAAGGATATGATTTTTAATGAACTATTCTTCCCTTTTACTAAACTCTCAGTCCCTAACTCAAATATTTCTTCTCCTGTCATTAATGTTCCTGTGTCAGCTACTCCACCTATTCTAATTCCTTTACCCCTAGACTTATCTCAGTCTTCCAATATTCCTATTTCTTCTCTTAATCAACCAGCACTGTCATCTTCCACTTCTGATCCTGCTACTGTTCCAGTTGATTTTAATTCTGCAACTCCTACACCTTTTGCAACTCCTACAGAAATTCCTAGTTACACTGATGTTGTTACTGATGCTGTTGTACCATCATATTCACCTGCCTTTACTCATACTGGTACTATTTCTGCTCCTTCTCATGCTGGTGTTTCTGACCATTCTAAGTCTCATTTTCTTCTTTCTAGTATTGCTTCTGCTCATTCCTCTGCTACTATTTCTGCTCATAACATTCATCCTATGACTACCCAAGCCAAAGCTGGTGTGTTTAAGCCAAAAGTGTACCTAGCTCATACCATTCCTACTTCTGCTGAAGAAGCATTTCAATCATCTCACTGGACTCAAGCTATGCATACTGAATATGATGCTTTATTGGCAAATAAAACATGGCATCTTGTGCCTCTTCCACCTGACAGAAAACCAATTGGATGTAAGTGGGTATTCAGGATCAAGGAAAATCCTGATGGCTCTATTCAGAAATACAAAGCAAGACTTGTAGCCAAGGGGTTTCATCAAGAGTATGGTTTTGATTATACTGAAACATTTTCTCCAGTTGTTAAACCAACAACAATCAGAATCATTCTCACCTTATCCTTACTGCACAATTGGCCTCTTAAGCAACTAGATGTCAATAATGCATTTCTTAATGGGGACCTTTATAAGGAAGTATACATGACTCAGCCACCTAGTTTTGTATCAACTGATAGTTCTCTGGTCTGCAAGTTAGATAAAGCCCTTTATGGTTTAAAACAAGCCCTACGGGCTTGGTTTGAAAAACTTGCACACACCTTGCATAACTTTGGTTTTCTCTCCAGTAAGTGTGACCCCTCTTTGTTTATAAGAAAGACCACAGACAATTGCACTTATATTTTGGTATATGTAGATGATATCATCCTTACAGGTTCTTCTACTAGCTTTATCTCCCAACTGGTTATTGATTTAAATGTCAAATTTGCTCTAAAAGATCTTAGATTTCTTCACTACTTTTTGGGAATTGAAGTTCATAGCCTAGCAAATGGCAATCTTCATCTCAGCCAATCCAAATACATCAAGGATCTGCTAGCTCATGCAAATATGGTAAAAGCTAAGGAAGTTCCTACTCCAATAGCTACTAGAACTAAATTGTCTAAACATGGTGAAGATTTCTTCTCAGATCCAGCTTTCTATAGGTCAATTGTTGGTGCACTCTAATACACAACCATTACTAGATCAGAACTGTCCTTTTCAGTTAACAAGGCCTGTCAATTCATGCAACAACCCTTAAACAGCCACTGGAAGTTAGTCAAAAGAATACTTAGGTATCTCACTGGTACATTAAATCATGGTCTTCATTTGCACAAGCCTGCACACCTAGCTCTACAAGGTTTCTGTGATGCTGATTGGGGAAGTGACCCTGATGACCGAAGGTTCACCTCTGGTGCTTGTATTTTTCTTGGAGGTAATTTGGTCTCTTGGTGGTCTAAGAAACAACAAGTGGTGGCAAGATCCAGCACTAAAGCTGAATATAGGAGCTTAGCTTGTACTGTGACAGAATTAGTATGGATTCAGTCCCTTCTCATTGAGCTGCAAATTCAAGTCAGCAGACCTATCATCTACTGTGATAAAATGAGCACTATTTTACTCTCTCATAATCCTATACTACATAATAGGACTAAACATATGGAGTTAGACTTATTTTTTGTAAGAGATAAGGTCTTTCAAAAAGAATTATTCATTGAGCACATTTCCTCTGAACGGCAACCTACATATGTGTTCACAAAGCCTTTATCTTCAGCAAGATTTCTTTCATTTCGGCATCAACTATCAGTTACTGACTTAACTCAGCAGAGGGCTCATATTAAAGAGGCATGTTAGAGATAATTGTTTAGTTAGCTTGTTGTATTAGTTAGCTTGTTATCAGTTAGTTTAGCTCAACTGAATTAGTTAGGTTTCAGTTATAGTCTAACTGATTTGGTTAGATGCTTTCTCTGTATATAAACTAAGTTTCCATATCACTGTAGACACTAATTTCATTCTATCAATCAATCACATATCTCATTTACTTTCTCTGCTGCTTCACGTTTTCTTTCTCTGTAGCTTCATACTTTCTCTGCATCTTTTCTGTAGCTCATTCTTCTTTACTCTTTAGTTTATATTTTTCATTCTTTCATCTTCTTGACTTTCTGCTTTCTCTACGACTTATTCACTTCTTCAACAAAGGTGGAGGGCGTGAGTTGGTGGGCCATATACAAAGAAATAGAAAAGGAACTGCACCGTGAAAAACAAATTATAAAAGGAGAAAGAGAGGAAGTCAAGCCCCTGTGCACGAAGGGAGAAGAAAAGAGAAAATAATAGGAGTCGCTCGTTGCATGGAGCAAGAGAAAGAAAAAGAAAAGGAGGTGCAGTGCAACAATGTCCTAGTAAAGATAGTTTTTGTGCATAATGAAAAATTTTAGCGAGATAATTTTATTGTGTTCTTATTTCATTATGTCTTGTTAAATTCTTTGTACTAAGAGAATGGTGAAACCTTAATTATTTTGACGTCACTATATTGAATTATTTTTATTTAATTTTAAGATTTAATGCATATTGATTTATATATATATATATTTGAACTGAAGGGAGAAGCACACGACCCAAAAAACAAGAAACGGATTGAAGAGTTTTTTATTAAGGTGTTTGATGAGGGTACAAAAGTACTTTCTAAATACCTTATTATTATTATTATATATACTAAAATGTTAGAATGTAAATACATAATATAATTTGAACGGCCCAAAAAATGAAACGGATTGAAGAGTGTTTGTGAGTGTACAAAAGTACTTTCTAAATACCTTATTATTAGACTAAAATGTTAGTGTGAACAGAAATAATTTGAATTAATGTTTATATATATATATATATATATATATATATATATATATATATATATATATATATATATTTGAATTGAATGGAGAAGCACGTGGCCCAAAAAACAAGAAACGGATTGAAGAGTTTTTTATCAAGGTGTTTGATGAGTGTACAAAAGTGCTCTTTAAATACCTTATTATTGGACTAAAATGTTAGAATGTGAATAGAAATAATTCGAATTAATGAGTATTTTTAAATTGAATTTATATTTACTTTGAAATATTGTTAAATAAATTTTTATGTTTAATTTTAAAGTTTATTAAGAACAAGTCAAAACACAATCAAATTCAAAAAGAGGATTCAAAATCGAAATAAAAAAGTAGTCTATATATATATAAGAGTTGAGGGGAGAAGCACGCGGCCCAAAAACCAAGAAATAAATTGAAGAATTGAAGGTAAAGAATTGAAGGGAGAAGAACGCTAAAAGAATTGAAGGGAGAAGCACGCGGCCCAAAAAGCAAGAAACGAATTGAAGAATTGAATGTAAAGAATTGAAGGGATAAGCACGCGGCCCAAAAAGCAAAAAACAGATTGAACAATTTTTTATTAGGGTTTTTGATGAGTGTACAAATGTATTCTCTAAATACCTTATTGTTAGACTAAAATGTTAGAATGTTAACATAAATAATTAGAATTGATGTGTATTTTTAAATTGAATTTATATTTACTTTGAAATATTCTTAAATAGATTTTTATGTTTAATTTTAAAGTTTATAAAGAACTAGTCAAAACTCAATCAAATTAAAAAAGAGGATTCAAAACCCAAATAAAAAAATAGTCTATAAATATATATAAAAGAATTGAAAGGAGAAGCACGCAGCCCAAAATGCAAGAAACAAATTGAAGAATTGAAGCTAAAGAATTGAAAGAAGCATGCTAAAAGAATTGAAGGGAGAAACACACGGCCCAAAAAGCAAGAAACAGATTGAAGAATTGAAGGTAAAGAATTGAAGGGAGAAGCACGCGGACGAAAAAGCAAGAAACGGATTGAAGAATTTGTTATCAAAGTGTTTGATGATTGTACATAAGTACTCTCTAAATACCTTATTATTGAACTAAAATGTAAAATGTGAACAGAAATAATTAAAATTAATGTGTATTTTTAAATTGAATTTTTATTTACTTTGAAATACTCTTAAATAGCTTTTTACGTTTAATTTTAGAGTTTATAAAAAACAAGTCAAAACATCAAATTCAAAAGGAGATTCAAAGCCCAAATAAAAAAGTAGTATATATATATATATATATATATATATATAAGATTTGAAGGGAGAATCCAAAAAGGAAGAAACGGATTTGAAGGTGTTTGATGAAGAAAGTCTTTCTAAATACCATATTATTAGACTAAAATGTTAGAATGTGAACATAAATAATTAGAATTAATGTGTATTTTTAAATTGAATTTATATTTACTTTGAAATATTCTTAAATAGATTTTTATGTTTAATTTTAAAGTTTATAAAGAACAAGAAACTCAATCAAATTCAAAAGGAGAATTCAAAGCCCAAAAAAAAAAAAAGTATATATATATATATAAGATTTGAAGGGAGAAGCACGCGACCCAAAAAGCAAGAAACGGATTGAAGAGTTGAACGTAAAGAATTGAAGGGAGAAGCACAAGGCCTAAAAAGCAAGAAATGGATTGAAGAATTTTTTATCAAGGTGTTTGATGAGTGTATAAAAGTTCTCTCTAAATATTTTATTATTGGACTAAAATGTTAGAATGTAAACATAAATAATTAGAATTAATGTGTATTTTTAAATTGAATTTATATTTACTTTGATATATTCTTAAATAGACTTTTATGTTTAATTTTAAAGTTTATAAAGTACAAGTCAAAACTTAATCAAATTCAAAAAGAGGATTCAAAACCCAAATAAAAAAGTAGTCTATATATATATATATATATATATATATAGGCATGATCAACATACATACAGTATAAAGTTTTTTGACTTACACTCATTTTAATTTGTTAGATTCACTTTTATCTAATAGTTACTTTTAACGAAATAATCTCAATCATTAGATGAAAGTGGATTTAATGATTGAAAATGAGTGTAAGTAAAAAAAAACTTAAAAAGACTTATATATATATATATATATATATATATATATATATATATATATATATATATATATATATATATATATATATATAAGAATTGCAGGGAGAAGCACGTGGCCCAAAATGCAGGAAACAAATTGAAGAATTGAATGTAAAGAATTAACGGGAGAAGCATGCTAAAAGATTTGAAGGGAGAAACATGTGGCCCAAAAAGCAAGAAACAAATTGAAGAATTGATGGTAAAGAATTGAAGGGACAAGCACACGACTAAAAAAGCAAGAAACGGATTGAAGAATTTTTTATCAAGGTGTTTGATGATTGGACGAAAGTACTCTCTAAATATCTTATTATTGGATTAAAATGTTAGAATATGAACAAAAATAATTAAAATTAACGTATATTTTTAAATTAAATTTATATATACTTTGAAATATTCTTAAATAGATTTTTATGTTTAATTTTAAAATTTTTAAAGAACAAGTCAAAACTCAATCAAAGTCAAAAAGAGAATTCAATGCCCAAATAAAAAAATTGTTCCAAATAAAAAAGTATATATATATATATATATATATATATATATATATATATATATAAGAATTGAAGTGAGAAGCACATGGCCCAAAAAGTAAGAAACAGATTGAGGAATTGACGGTGGAGGGCATAAGTTGGTGGGCCATATGCAAAGAAATAGAAAAGGAGCTGCACAGTGAAAAACAAATGATAAAAGGAGAAAGAGAAGAAGTCAAGCCCCTGTGCACAAAGGGAGAAGAAAAGAGAAAATAATAATAGCCGCTCGTTGCACGGAGCAAGAGAAAGAAAAAGTAAAGGAGGTGCAGTGCAACAACGTCACAATATAGATCGTTTTTGTGCATAAAGAAAAATTTTAGTGAAATAATTTTGTTGTGTTCTAATTTCATTATACCATGTTAAATTTTTTGTATTAAGGGAATGATGAAACCTTAATTATTTTGATATCATTATATTGAATTATTGTTATTTAATTTTAAGATTTAATGTTTATTGATATATATATATATATATATATATATATATATATATATATATATATATATATATATATATTAGTATTGAAGGGAGAAGCACATGGCCGAAAAAGCAAGAAACAAATTGAAGAATTTTTTATAAAGGTGTTTGTTGAGTGTACGAAAGTATTCTCTAAATACCTTATTATTGGACTAAAATGTTAGAATGTGAACAGAAATAAATAGCATTAATGTGTATTTTTAAATTGAATTTATATTTATTTTGAAATATTCTAAAATAGATTTTTATGTTTAATTTTAAAGTTTATAAAGAACAAGTCTGATAATCACATATTTTATACATTAATATACCCTCATTTTTAGTCATTTAAACTCTTCATGTACTTAATTAATTAAGCTTGGTTATGTTTTGTAATATTGAACTCAAATTGGACTTAATTGATTTTTTTAGCATTATTTGGGTCTTACACTGTTTCTGTATTTTAGTCATATCTTGAGTTCTAGATATCTAGAAATTATGAATTTTACCTTGTATGAAAGCTGAGAGAAAGCTCTACAACTTTGATAAAGAGCTCAAAGTCTCATTCAGACATCCAATGGAGCTAATTGGGCTTGGAAGTTAGAACACGAGTTTTGTGACTGGAACCTGAATAGTGTACAGTAATCAGAATATAACTCGAGCTGTAGGAACTTTCTTGGGCTGAAATTTGGCGAATTGAAAGTTAAGACCCATATCTACAACTTTTATGAAGAACATAAGAGCTCATTCGGACAGCTTAGAGGTGATATTGGGTCTAGAAGTCAAAACAGAGGTGCTGAAACTGTGCCTAAATAGTATGCAGTAATTGGGTCATATCTTGGGTTGTAGGATGAATTTTTGAATGATTTCAGTGCCATTGGAAAGCTAAGACAAAACGCTACAACTTTCATAAAGACCATGTTGCTTCATTGTAATGGCATCCATGAGATCAGCACTGAATGATTTTAGAGAGAAAGAATCTCAATAATTTTTCACCCACCAACTCACCATTTGGCATTTTCCACTCATTCATCCATTCATCCACCTACTCTTAATCGGCCCCATTGTCATTTTATATCCTTAATTCTCTATAAAATGCACCGTTGGATGATCATTTGATGCTCTTTGTGTTAGGCTTAGTTTTTAGAAGTTATAGTTGTGCTTGTTTATTGTTTTCCTTTGTTGTAATTTTCTCTTGCTCTAAATTGAAGATATGTTCATCTTTCTCTTCTTCTCTCTTTCTTTCTTCTTGTCTATAAGTAACTAAATCTTCATCTTGCTTAGGTGAAAGAGTGAAGCTCTTGGTAATGAAATAAGGTTAGATTATTCTATTTCTTGTACTTAAATGATATATTATCAAATGGACATTATATATGTTGTATTTTGTTTCCAATCAATTTAGAAACCTTCTTTGTATAATGGAGATCCTGATTTATTGTAGACAATAGTATTGGCATAGTAAATGCTTGAACTCATTTACAAATGTTGGTAGATAATTAAAGGAATCATAATATGATTGCATATATAATTGAACTTTGAATGTTATATTTTTCGATTAGAACCTCCGTTGTATGTGGATTTCAATTGAGTTATAAAGAGAAATAATATTACTTTGAATTTATTACCAAGAGTGGATCTCCTAACTAGAGCAAGTTCTTAAATTCATTTGTGAATATCTTTTATTACTTTTGGTGTTGTGACAAATCCTTTTCTTACCTCAATTAATTTTTCTTCATCAATTCCCTGTGGAACGACCTCGGACTCCCAAGAAATTTATTACTTGAGACAACCTGCACTTGGGTTTGCATCTTTAAATCCCGTAGTCAAGTTTTTGGCGCCGTTGCCAGGGAAATTAAATTTATAAAAGTAATAAAAGATGTGATTATGAAAGTAATAAAAAAAAACTTGATTGCGGGATTTAAAGATGCAAGCCCAAGTGCAGGTTGTCTCAAGTAATAAATTTCTCGGGAGTCTGAGGTCGATCCACAGGGAATTGATGAAGAAAAATTAATTGAGGTAAAAAAAAGAGTTGTCACAACACCAAAAGTAATAAAAGATGTTCACAAAAGAATTTAAGAACTTGCTTAGGTTAGGAGATCCACTCTTGTTAATAAATTAAAGGTAAGATTATTTCTCTTTATAACTTAATTGAAATCCACACACAACGGAGGTTCAAATCGGAAAATATAACATTCAAAGTTCAATTATATATGTAATCATATTATGATTACTTTAATTATCTACCAACATTTGTAAATGAGTTCAAGCATTCACTGTGTCAATCCTATTGTCTACAATAAATCAAGATCTCCATTATACAAAGAAGGTTTCTAAATTGATTGGAAACAAAATACAACACATATAATGTCCATTTGATAATATATCATTTAAGCACAAGAAATAGAATAGTCTAACCTTATTTCATTACCAAGAGCTTCACTCTTTCACCCAAGTAAGATAAAGATTTAGTTACTCATAGATAAGAAGAAAGAAAGAGAGAAGAAGAGAAAGATGAACATAACTTCAATTTAGAACAAGAGAAAATTACAACAAAGGAAAACAATAAACAAACATAACCATAACTTGTAAAAACTAAGCCTAACACCCAGAACACCAAATGATCATCCAATGGTGCCTTTTATAGAGGATTAGGGATACAAAATGACAAGGGGGCTGATTAAGAGTAGGTGGATGAGTGGATGAATGAGTGGAAAATGCCAAATGGTGAGTTGGTGAGTGAAAAATTATTGAGATTCTTTGTCTCTAAAATCATTCAGTACTGATCTCATGGATGCCATCAGAATGAAGCAACATGGTCTTTATGAAAGTTGTAGCATTTTGTCTCAGCTTTCCAATGGCACCAAAATCATTCAAAAATTCATCCTACAGCCCAGGATATGACCCAATTTCTGCAGACTATTCAGGCCCAATTTCAGCACCTCTGTTTTGACTTCCAGACCCAATATCACCTCGAAGCTGTCCGAATGAGCTCTTATGTTCTTCATAAAAGTTGTAGATATGAGTCTTAAATTTCAACTCTCTAAATTTCAGCCTAAAAAATTCCTACAGATCGAGTTATGCTCTGATTATTGTACACTGTTCAGGTTCCAATCACAAAACTCATAACTTAACTTCCAAGCCCAATTAGCCCCACTAGATGTCTGAATGAGACTTTGAGCTCTCATCAAAGTTGTAGAGCTTTCTCTCAGCTTTCTTACAAGGTAAAATTCATAATTTCTAGACATATAAAACTCAAGATATGACCAAAATACAGAAACAGTATAAGATCCAAATAATGCTGAAAAAAATCAATTAAGTCCAATCTTACAAAACATAACCAGACTTAATCAATTAAGTACATGAAGAGTATAAATGACTAAAAATGAGGGTTTATTAATGTATAAAATATGTAATTATCAAATTCTCCCACACTTAGCTTTTTGCACTCTTGGGTAAAACACATAAGACCAAAGCTAGTAAACAAAGAAAAATGACACAGACTCAAAAGCAAAAAACTCTAAAAGACTCGATGAATCAAAAAGAAGAACCTAAAATTCAAGGGATCAAAGCATTAATGAGGTAATATTTCTTCACATCTCAAACCAACAAGCAAAGAAACTTCAGTTGAAAAGAATGAATCAAGAATGATAGATCCTCACAGAATTCACTCTCAATCTCTCAAGTGTTTAAAAGGTAAGTATTTCACTCTATTCAACTCATGAACAATTGCACTACCATAAGCTTGCTTATCTTCTACTTCTCAGCTACTCAAAACACATGTATACAAAAATCAAGAGGACTTTATTCAAGGTTATAATGGGGTCATGGTAAAGGAGAAGGGATAATATAGATATGAAAAGATAAATACCAAAGAGAATAAAAGAGCATTATGGTACAATTAGAATAGAGAAAATGTTTGAGAACATTCATTATAAAGGACAATCACCAATATTTGACTAATGTTTTGTTGAAGATCAATCCTAAATTGGTGAATTGAATTCATTATTAGACTTGAACATTCTCATTTTCTTCTTGTTGTTTCCAAGCATCCACTTTTATTTTAGACTCTGATAATCCTTTGATTGCAACGGTGGTCAAATTTTTTTTTGTTGATCATTTTGCATACACACCCCCACACTTGTTCAAGAACAAGGTCAATGCTCTCTTATTCCCTAAGGTTGGGTAAAAATATATTTTTTTTTCTTTTTTTTTGAAGGTACGAAATGAGCTAAAAACAAGAAATGGTCAAATAAGTTCAAAGGAGTTACACAATGGAAAATATACAAGGATGACTATTTGGTCAAAGTAGCTATTTCAAAAGGCCTCAATCATATTAATGTATGCATGTGAAAATGTAGCCTAAAAAAGAATCAAAGCAAGTTATAGAGTAACAATTTCATGAGTGAAAATCACACAAGAAAGAAGAGAATGATACAGATATTCAATCCATTCATCAATAGGCTCAAAATCTCACAAGACATATTTCTATCATTCTCAATCCATCATATCAACGTTCATATCCAAGCTTGTGAAATTTAAGAAAGAAGATAATTTATTCAATCATGCTATGATTCCTGAATTTCAATTGCTTCAAAGGATGTGAGAGTGCATTCCCTTGAATCTTTCAAAGGAAATCAAACAGCAAAACTTTGTTACTTCCACAAATAAACACTAAATAGTTACTACACCAACTAAGATGCGTCTCAAAAGTAATAAATTATTTCCAAAATTTACTCCTTACTCTGCCATCATTAATTAATTTTACTACGAATAGGTTTCTAATAGTCATATCACTAAACATACTTTTCAATTTAGATGCATCTCAGAAGTAAAATTACTCCTTACTCTGCCATCATTCATTGGTTTAGTAAGTCCATGACAATCATATCATACTTCCAAAAAAAAAAGAATTTTTTTTGGTCAACTATCCTTCCCCCCAACTAGATCACAACATTGTCCTCAATGTTAAAATATAGATGAGTAAAAGATAGAAGATATTACCTATTGGAGAAATCTGAAACAAATTTAAACAGAAATAAAGTACAATAAATAAAATCAAAGGTAAAGAAGAGTTATAAATGAAGTGTCAGATCTGGCTTTCTTTTCATGCTACTTTCCTCACTGCTTCTTGCTGACCAATCTATCTGAGCTATTACTGGGTCAGGTTTATGAACAAAAGCTTCTAATTTATCAATCAACTTCTCAATAGTGGAAGCAGAGATAAGAAGTTGTCTTGCCGAATGTGTGATAAATTTCTGTTCCACAGTATGGTCAAGAAAAAGTAACAAAATATCAAAGAAATTATTTACATTCAACAAACCTATGAGTTTATGGTGGATGTTCAGTTGGGCCCAAGAGACAATTTGAAAAACTTTTTTCAAGGTACCAAAATCACCTGATAAGGCAATGAATGCATCAAAGTTTTCAAGCATTATCTTTATTCGTTCATGCATTGTTGGTACCTTAAGTTCCTCTCCAATTGTCTTTCCAGTGATGTTCTGTTGAGCTAAAGGTTCAGGAATGATACCTAAAACCTAACTGCCTCCTATATATGCAGCAAGTGATTCAGTCCCCATTAACCCACGGCAACCTCCCCCATATACAAGATGAATATTCCTCGCAGCAAGTGATCGACCAAGAGTGGTAGCTGCGTTTACAAACTCTAAACCCTTCCTATACTTAGATCCATAAAATACACAGATATTTTTAAGTTGACGAATAGAAACACCTTCTATTTTTATTCTCACCTTCCCTTTGAATGATTTTGAGTTGGAGAAAAGTAGAGAAAATGAAATGTTTAAATAGGAAAAAGAATGGAAAGGGTAATAATTGCACCTATAAGGGTAGGTTGGCTGTTGTTAGAAAAGTTTAAGAAACACATAATCTCTTTTTTTTTTACTTCAAGAAAACCATCAGGGTAAAGAAGTCTAGAAACCCCTGAAGGACCTTGCTCAAAGGATCATCTGTCCAAAACCAAAATACAGCAAAATCATACAAAGATAAAAGAAATATAATAGCAAATGATGACATACCTGTATGTATAACTTTCATGGCGTATCTTTATACTGCGCGTCATGAGTGCAGTAGTGGCATATTTTTATACTACGTGTCACCAGTGCAGTAGACACTCACGTCCGTTTATTCGAAGAAAGGAGAAAGAAGAAACCATCGTGGGTTCCCATCCTGGGTCTGGAACTTGGAGTGCTCACACTTGGGCTCGTAAATCAACAAAGATGCTAAAATATAAAACCCGTAATGTCCAAGATCCAAAATATCCCACCCCAGGGCGTTGAGAGCCCTTTCTAATAAAAGAGAGGATCAAGCTCAGATACCTCATACGCTTTGGCAGTCGCGGGTTACTTCTCACTAATAACTAGAGTGGGACGCTTATGCCTATCCATCAACTCCATAATGCCTAGATGGTAAATATTGGGTTATAGAGTGCGGCTCTCTACAGAGCATGGTACACAAACTTTTTTAAGGACCAACGTGCAAAGGTCCACCCGAGTCAATGACGGGTTAGCCAAAGGCTGGGGTTCCACAACTAATTAAGGTCATGGTACTCTTTTCGGATCGCCCTTGTTCAAACATTTTTTTTTGTAATTTTTTTTGAAAGATGACATGAAGAAGAAGAGGATGATATGTACAAATTATTGTAGATATAGCTCACATCTACCTCTGGTTTAACGTCCAGTAAGGGCTTAAATGCCTTCTATGAGTCGAGGATAAGCTTCCCATCCAATTTTCTTATAAATTGGCAAACAGGGTCTTTTAGAGTCAGATTCCCAAGACTGTAGCATTTTTCTTCATCCTTGAAGAGATTCCACAAATTAAGAAGTTCACAATGCACCAATCCATAAGAATGCATCTCAAGAGTCAATAAGATATCATCTAATGACTCCTTACTCAGTCCATTCTTAATGAAGAAAATTTTATCTTCTCTGTTTGTGGAAACCATCCCCAAAGAACGACATCGGTTGTTACAATTCCATCATCTATATTTGTGACAGACTTGTAACCTTTTTGCTTTTCTCCTTTTAGAATACGAACTTCTTCCAAGACCTGGCATGTATGAGTCAAATGAAATTGAAGACTCACTTGCTAGTCAGACCTTTGCTTCAATTATCCAGCGTACATCTTCTGGCATACCTTTGTGCATTAACAGTCTCAATCTTTCACATCTAACTTTGTATATTTTTTTCAGAGCATTTTGAGGGAGAGAAGGAAAATGTTTTCTTAGGTTTGAAAGAATGACATCCATTTTAAAGGAGAAAAAGGATTCAGTTATTTTGGGAAACTGAAAAATAAACTGACTTGAGAGTCACAGAGTACCGTTATCTGCCACTTAACCAACAACACAAAGAACTGCAAAAACAAGGCAACAAAATTAGAGTGAATTCTATTCATAACAAGGATAAAAAAGAGAGATGAATTCTACCTCATCAACTTAGTTTTCCAGAAATGGTTTGAGCCTTTGTCCATTGACTTTAAACATATTACCATTCCTAGGATTCTCAATATCTATAGCTCTATGAGGATACACATGTTTGATAACAAAAGGACCACTCCACCTAGATCTCAATTTTCCAGAGAATAGGTGTAGGCGAGAATCTTAAAGCAGAACTTTTTGACCAATTTCAAAAGATTTTCTCAAAATTGTCTTGTCATGAAAAGTTTTTGTTCTGACTTTATAAATCTTTGAGTTCTCATATACATCATTTCTCAATTCCTCAAGTTCATTTAATTGCAATTTGTGTATCTTGCAAGCATCATCAAGATTTAGATTGAAAGCTTTAATGGCCCAGAATGCTTTATGTTCCAATTCTACAGGCAAGTGACAAGGTTTTCCATAGACTAACCGATAGAGTGACATGCCCAAAGATGTTTTGAAAGCAGTACGGTAAGCCCAAAGTGCATCGTTTAGTCTTAAAGACCAATCTTTACGATTTGGGTTAACTATTTTTTCCAAAATTTGTTTAATCTCCCTATTTGCCAATTCAACTTGTCTACTTGTCTGAGGATGATAAGAGGTGGCAATTTTATGTGTAATACCATATTTCTTCATTAAAGATTCAAATGGTTTATTGCAAAAATGTGTTCCCCCATCACTTATGATAGCTCGAGGGATTCCAAATCGACACAAGATTTTTTTTATAAAATTGAGAACAATTTTATGATCATTGTGTCAGCATGGAATCGCCTCAATCTATTTTGAGACATAATCAATTGTAACTAAAATATACACAAATCCAAATAAAGATGGAAATGGACCCATGAAATTAATTCCCTAACAATTAAAAATTTCAATGACAAGGATGAGGTTTAGAGGCATTATATTTCTTTTTGAAATTAAGCCCAACTTTTGACAATTTTCACAAGTTTTGTAAAAAGTATAGCAGTCCTTAAATAAAGTGGGCCAATAAAATCTACACTGCAAGATTTTCGCAGCTATTTTTTTTTAAGAAAAGTGACCTCCATATGCTTCTGAGTGACAAAATTTAATGACACTACCTACCTCACTGTCAGGCACACATCTCTGAAAGATTTGATCAGCATAATATTTAAACAAGTATGGGTCATCCCAATAGAAAAATTTCACATCTGCCAAAAATTTCCTTCTATCTTGGTGCGTCCATTGAGGCGACATCTTTCCTATTACAAGAAAGTTGACTATGTTAGCAAACCAAGGCATGAAATTGACAGAAAATAAAAATTCATCAAGAAAAGAATCATTGATAGGTGTGCTATCAAAAGGTGAGCCTGCTGTAAGTCTGGACAAATGATCAACGACAACATTTTCAGCTCATTTCTTATCTTTTATTGTGATGTTAAATTCTTGAAGCAACAAGATCCACCTTATCAATCTTGGTTTGGCAGCCTGCTTAGATATCAAATATTTAACAGCAGAAAGATCAGTGAAAATCACAATAGAAGAACCAATTAAGTAAGATCAAAATTTGTCTAGTGCAAAAATTATAGCAAGTAGTTCTTTTTCAGTAATGGTGTAATTCATTTGTGCACTGTTTAAAGTTTTACTTGCATAACAAATCACATGAGGCTTACCTTCCTTTCTTTGGCCTAAAACAACGCCCATTGTAAAATCACTAGCATCACACATTAACTCAAAAGACAAAGACCAGTCAGAGATTGCATGATAGGAGTAGATGTTAGAAGACCAATTAATTTTTCAAAAGATTTTTGACATTCTTGTGTTCAATCAAATGGTGTATCTTTCAACAGAAGATTACATAATGGTCTAGATATAGCACTAAAGTCCTTAATGAATCTTCTGTAAAATCCTGCATGTCCTAAAAAGGAACGAACTTCTCTGACTATTTTTGGGGAAGGCAAATGAGCAATTAATTCAACTTTGGCCTTATCAACTTCAATTCCTTTAGAAGATATCACATGGCCTAACACTATTCATGAGGTAGCCATATAATGACATTTTTCCCAATTTAGCACAAATATTTTTTCTTTGCATCTTTTAAGAACTTTTTCTAAATTATCAAGACAACTTTCAAATGAATATGCAAAAACTGTCAGATCATCCATGAAAATCTCTAAATAATGCTCAATCATGTCACTAGAAATGCTTAACATGCATCTTTGAAATGTTGTCGAAGCATTATAAAGGCCAAAAGACATTCTTTTATATGCAAAAGTACCAAATGGATATATAAAAGTGATTTTTTCTTGATCTTCTAATGCAATTGGTATTTGATTATAACCCAAATAACCATCAAGAAAATAGTAGTATGGATGTCTTGCTACCCTTTCCAGAATTTGATCAAGAAATGGTAGGGGGAAATGATCTTTCCTAGTAGCAGCATTTAATTTTCTAAAATCAATACACATACGCCAACTAGATGAGACTCGCGTAGGTATTAATTCACCCTTATCATTTTCAACCACTGTTATTCCAGATTTCTTAGACACAACTTGTGTAGGGCTTACCCATTAACTATCAGAGATAGGATAGATAATTCCAACATCAAGCAATTTAAGGACTTCAGCTCTAACTACCTCTTTCATGTGTGGATTTAATCTTCTTTGAGGTTGTTGAAAAGTTTTAGCATTATCCTCTAAATGTATTCTATATGTACAAATTAATGGATTAATATCTTTTATGTCCTTTAATGTCCATCCAATTGTACTTTTATGCCTTTTAAGTACTTTTGTTAATATACTTTCTTGTTCTTCAGTAAAAGATAAGGAAATTACCACTGGAAAGTTTTGCTTTTCTCCCAAAAATGTGTACTTCAACCCGGTAGGTAATGACTTTAATTCCGGTATGGGTACTTCTTCATGGGCATTATCAGTCATGGGTTTTAGCTCTTCAAATCTTGGCTTCCATCCCTTGTACTCTATTGCCTATGTACAATCAAGCAAAGAACATATTTCAGAGATATCATCTTCTAATTGCATGTCTGAATCAAATGAATTGATTAAACAAATTTCTAATGGGTCAAAAGAACTCCTTGTTTGAAGATGATCATCTATAACGACTTCAATTCCTTCAACTTCCTCCTTTTCATCAAGGACTTCCTGTGATTGCTTGCACATATTAAAAACATTGAGATCTAGTGTGATGTTTCCAAATGGTAGCTTCACCACTCCATTATACAAAGAAGGTTTCTAAATTGATTGAAAATAAAATACAACACATATAATGTCCATTTGATAATATATCATTTAAGCACAAGAAATAGAATAATCTAACCTTATTTCATTACCAAGAGCTTCACTCTTTCACCCAAGTAAGATGAGGATTTAGTTACTCATAGATAAGAAGAAATAAAGAGAGAAGAAGAGAAAAATAAGCATAGCTTCAATTTAGAACAGGAGAAAATTACAACAAAGGAAAACAATAAACAGGCATAACCATAACTTGTAAAAACTAAGCCTAACACCAAGAGCACCAAATGATCAGCCAATGGTGCCTTGTATAGAGGATTATGGATACAAAATGATAAGAGGGCTGATTAAGAGTAGGTGGATGTGTGGATGAATGAGTGAAAAATGCCAAATGGTGAGTTGGTGAGTGAAAAATTATTGAGATTCTTTGTCTCTGAAATCATTTAATGCTGATCTCATGGATGCCATTAGAATGAAGCAACACAATCTTCATGAAATTTGTAGCATTTTGTCTCAGCTTTCCAATGGCACCAAAATCATCCAAAAAATCATCCTACAACCTAAGATATGACCTAATAACTGCAGACTATTCAGGCCCAGTTTTAGCACCTCTGTTTTGACTTCCAGACCCAATATCACCTCCAAGCTGTCCGAATGAGCTCTTATGTTCTTCATAAAAGTTGTAGATATGGGTCTTAACTTTCAACTCTCCAAATTTTAGCTCAAGAAAGTTCTTACAACTCAAGTTATGCTCTTATTACTGTACACTATTCAGGTTCCAGTCACAAAACTCATGTTCTGACTTTCAAGCCCAATTAGCTCCACTAGATGTCTGAATGAGACTTTGAGCTTTTCATCAAAGTTTCAGAGTTTTCTCTTAGCTTTCCTACAAGGTTAAATTCATAATTTCTAGACATCTAGAATTCAAGATATGACCAAAATACAGAAATAGTGTAAGACCCAAATAATGCTAAAAAAATCAATTAAGTCCAATTTGAGTCCAATCTTACAAAACATAACCAGGCTTAATTAATTAAGTACATGAAGAGTGTAAATGACTAAAAATGAGGGTATATTAATGTATAAAATATGTGATTACCAGAAGATGTATGTTGGATAATTAAAGCAAAGATCCGACTAGCAGGTGAGTCTTCAATTTCATTTGACTCATACATGCCAAGTCTTGGAAGAAGTTCGTGTTCTAAAAAGAGAAGAACAAAAAGTTACAAGTCTGTCACAAATGTGGACAATGGAATTGTAACAAGCGATGTCGTTCTTTGGGAATGGTTTCCGCAAACAGAGCAGATAAAATTTTCTTCATTAAGAATGGACTAAGTAAAGAGTCATTAGATGATATCTTATTAACTCTTGAGACGCATTCTTGTGGGTTGGTGCATCGTGAACTTCTTAATTTGTGGAATCTCTTCAAAGATGAAGAAAAACGCTACAGTCTTGGGAATCTGACTCTAAAAGACCATGTTTGCCAATTTATAAGAAAATTAGATGGGAAGCTTATCCTCGACTCATAGAAGGCGTTTAAGCCGTTACTGGACGTTAAACAAGAGGCAGATGTGAGCCATCTCCACAACAATTTGTACATATCATCCTCTTCTTCTTCATGTCATCGTTCAAAAAAAAATTGGGGAAGTATATTATGATTGTGATGGACTTACTAAACCAATGAATGATGGCAGAGTAAGGAGTAATTTTACTTCTGAGATGTGTAATATCTCAAAAATCATGTTAGGCTTGTAATTAGTTACAAAGGTAATATATTACTTGTTTAACATATCTCTGAAATTTTGTGATAAACTGAGTTCGTTTATGCACTTAGTTGCAACACAGAAGTTGAAAAGTAGCTTAAAATGACTCAGATAATAACATAAGTTGCTAAGTTGTTAGAAATAAACATAGAGAGTTTATTTCTAGGTCACAAATAAGCCAAGTAAGATGTGGTAAAAGTTTCAAGAGAATCAGAGTCAGTTTGGTATTTTTAGGCATATTGGTTGTGCATTTGAATACCGAATGACTAGCAGCAGATATAGAAAATCATGAAAATGGTGAAACAACAATTTAGATGAATCCTATGATTTATTCTAAAGTTGTTGGAAGCTGGGAAACTTGAATTAGAACAATTCGGGTGTCCTTAGCAGATATAAGTTTTAGTGTAGAAACTTAAGTTAATCTTTTTTCTTAATTCCCTCCATGTCCCATCCCTACTTCTATCTTCTCTCTCAACAGAATGAAGAGAAACAGAGAAAGAAAGAAATGGAGGAGAAACGAAGGCGGAGAAAGGAGAAAGGGGAAGAAGAGAAGAAGGAGAGGAAGAAGATCAAGGATCAAGAGTCTTCAAGAGGTAGGGGTTTAGAACCTCCACTCATCTATATTCTCTATATTCTTTATGTATGCATATTAACAACCTAATATGCTAAATTGAGTTCTAGATGAGTTTGATGTGTTTGGTTTGCATGGATATGATTCTTAGATCAATTATGACTTGTTCATGTCATAAACTGAATTTAGAAACCAAGAAATATTCATTTAAACCATTGATGCCCATTTTGGGGTTTAGGGTCAAGCATGCATGATTTTGGTTCAAGAATCCAAATCAAGAGGTTTAGAATGGTGATTGATGTTTCCTAATTGTTAATGAACTAGTTAGGAACTTAAAATCACATAGAAAATGATCTTGAATGATTGGAAGTGAGAATTGTTCCAAAGGAACCATTTTCGGATTCTGTAGAATTCTGCAGAATCCAGTGAGTAGCCAACGAAGTTTGTTGCATAACTCGAGCTGTAGATATCGGAATCACTTGATTCTGGTGCCATTTGAAAGCTAAGACATAAGGCTTCATTTGGTAAAAATTTTAGAATTATTGAGAAGCCAATCAATACCAGTTTCTGTTTGAATCCAAGGCAGATTCTGCAGAAAAAGGCATTCTGGCAGTCAGTAAACCAGATTGCATAATTTCTTGCTTCGATGTTGTATGGACATGAAACTAGTGCCATTTGAAAGCTAAGACATAAGGCTTCATGTGGTAAAAATTTCAAAATTTTCTCACTTGTAGTTTGTTCCCAGTTTCAATTTAAAGTTAGGTAAAAAATGGGTAAATTAGAGAATGCTCTGTTTTGACCTTTGCAAAATGTCGCATAACTTTGGCTACACTTAGCCAAATGAAGCAAGGTTTGTGGCATTGGAAAGATATGAGAAAGAGCTATGTACTCATAAAATTTCAGAATTTTAGAAGTTATGATGCATGTTTGGTGCAATCTTGAAAATAGCCCTTTTTAGGCAAGATTTGAGGTATTTTGAGAAAGTTAGACACTAAAATTTTTAGTAGCACCTTAGGCAACTTAGTGTTGCATTAGTTATCACTTAAGATGTGATGAGATGGTGCAATGAAGATAAATATGCTAGTAGGTATAATAGTATTTACTCTAGTAGAGAATTAGAAAGGTGTGAACCTTAGAATATCCAAGAGAAGTATATTTAAAGTTGTATGAACGCTCTCATAGAGGTAGAGTCAGTAGTGCAAGTATAGAGATTATGTAGTGGTTATGCAAGAGTTAGACATAACACTACATTATGCATGCATACTCATACATAGCACAAAAACAAACCAGAATGGTGGGTTAAGGAGGTAACAGATTCCCTCCCTACTATAGAAAGGAAAGTAAAAATAAGGAACCAATCAGTAAAGAAGGTAGTGGGTTAAGGAGGTAACAAATTCCCTCCCCACTATAAAGAAATGAATGGTCAAATTTCATGACATTTCATGATATTGCATTTACCCCATTATGCACCATTGTTTGAGCATAATCATTCATTATAACATCATTGCATTACTTGATGTTGATTGTTATTGGGTTAAGTGATTCCTTGTGTATGTGTGCTGTGCTCAATGATATTAGGCAATTGTATGGGTGGTTGTTTAATATCATTGATAGTTTTTGTGGTTGCTCAATGTTATTGTTCCATTGTATGGGCGGTGGGTCAATATCATTGATTATTACCTTCTGATCATGCATTGACAGTTGTATGGGCAACTGTCTTATCTTGTAAAAAGGAATTAGTTCAGAGTTATGGCTAGACTGAGAACATTACATAAAGAGAGAATGTGTATGTTCTTAGAATAAATAATAGAAATGTGAAGGATTATATAGACTTATGCACGATATTATGACTGAGTGAGAATTAAGGATGTAATTGCTAGTTAATTTTTTTTATTTCAGATATTTATGGGTTATATGATGTTATACGACTGCTGGTATTGATACACTTATACTGAGAATTATGAATTCTCACCCCGTGTGTTCCATGTAAATCCAGGTTGTAGATTCAAGAACTCAGAGAAGATGAAGAATGAAGAATAGTATAGTTAGATTTTATTTTGAGTAGATAGATTTTTTATTTCCATGTATATGAGATTAAGGATGTAAAAGAAAATCAGGTATATAATAGTGAAAAGTTATGTATATAAGTGGATAATGTTTCCACAAGGCTCTCCATGATGATTTATTTGTATAAATATTATGGATTAGTTTATGAATAAATTAGAAGTAACATAACTAATACTGTTTATCCAGGTATATGCTAGGTATACTAGGACTTCAGTATTAGGATGTTACAAGATGCATCTAAATTGGAAAGTATGTTTAGTGATATGACTATCAGAAACCTATTCGTAGTAAAACCAATTAAGGATGGTAGAGTAAGGAGTAAATTTTGGAAACAATTTATTACTCAGACGTATCTTAGTTGAGAAAATAATTATTTTGTGTAGAAGTAGCAAATGGATTCTTGGATCTTAGCTTAAATTGTATTCTTTCTTAAAAATCACAAGCTTAGATATGAATGTTGATATGATGGATTGAGAATGATAGAAATATGCCTTATGAGATTTTGAGCCTATTGATTAATGGATTGAATATCTGTACCATTCTCTTCTTTCTTATGTGATTTTCACTCATGGAATTATTACTCTAGAACTTGCTTTGATTCTTTTTGAGGCTACATTTTCACATGCATGCATTAATATGATTGAGGCATTTTGAAATAGATACTTTAACCAAATAGTCATCCTTGTATATTTTCCGTTGTGTAACCTCTTTGAACTTATTTGACCATTCCTTCTTTTTAGCTCATTTCGTACCTTCAAAAAAAAAAGAGAAAAAAAAACATGTTTTTGCCCAACCTTAGGGAATAAGAGAGGATTGACCTTGTTTTTGAACAAGTGTAGGGGTGTGTGTGCAAAATGATCAACAAAAAAAAAATTGACCACCGTTGCAATCAAAGGATTATCAGAGTCTAGAATAAAGGTGGATGCTTGGAAACAATAGGAAGAAAAGGAGAATGTTCAAGTCTAACAATAAATTCAATTCACCAATTTGGGATTGATCTTCAATAAAATATTAGTCAAATATTGGTAATTGTCCTTTATGATGAATGTTCTCAAACATTTTCTCCACTCTAACTGTATCATAATGCTCTTTTATTCTCTTTGGTATTTATCTTTTCATATCCATATTATCCCCTCTCCTTTACCATGACCCCATTACAACCTTGAATAAAGCCCTCTTGATTTTTGTATGCATGTGTTTTGAGTAGCGGAGAAGTAGAAGATAAGCAAGCTTATGGTGGTGCAATTGTTCATGGGTTGAATAGAGTGAAATACTTACCTTTTAAACACTTGAGAGATTGAGAGTGAATTCTGTGAGGATCTATCATTTTTGATTCATTCTTTTCAACTAAAGTTTGTTTACTTGTTGGTTTGAGATGTGAAGAAATGTTACCTCATTAATGTTTTGATCCCTTGAATTTCAGGTTGTTCTTCTTGCTTCATCGAGTCTTTTAGAGTTTTTAACTTTTGAGTCTGTATCATTTTTCTTTATTTCCTAGATTTGGTCTTATGTGTTTTGCCCAGGAGTGCAAAAAGCTAAGTGTGGGAGAATTTGATAATCACATATTTTATACATTAATAAACCCTTATTTTTAGTCATTTACACTCTTCATGTACTTAATTGATTAAGCCTGGATATGTTTTGTATGATTGGACTCAAATTGGACTTAATTGATTTTTTTAGCATTATTTGGGTCCTACACTGTTTCTGTACTTTCGTCATATCTTGAGTTCTAGATGTTTAGAAATTATGAATTTTACCTTGTAGGTAAGCTGAGAGAAAACTCTACAACTTTGATGAAGAGCTCAAAGTCTCACTCAGACATGTAGTGGAGCTAATTGGGCTTGGAAGTCAGAACACGAGTTTTGTAACTGGAACCTAAATAGTGTCCAGTAATCAGAACATAACTCGAGCTGTAGGAACTTTCGTGGGCTGAAATTTGGAGAGTTGAAAGTTAAGACCCATATCTACAACTTTCATGAAGAACATAAGAGCTCATTCGGACAGCTTGGAGGTGATATTGGGTCTGGAAGTCAAAATAGAGGTGCTGAAATTAGGCCTGAATAGTCTGCAGTTATTAGGTCATATCTTGGGCTATAAGATGAATTTTTAGATGATTTCAGTGCCATTGGAAAGCTGAGACAAAATGCTACAACTTTCATGAAGAGCATGTTGCTTCATTCTAATGGCATCGATGAGATCAGCTCTGAATGATTTCAGAGACAAAGAATCTCAATAATTTTTCACTCACCAACTCACCATTTGGCATTTTCCACTCATTCATCCACTCATCCACCTACTCTTAATCAGCCCCCTTGTCATTTTGTATCCCTAATCCTCTATAAAAGGCACCATTGGCTGATCATTTGGTGCTCTTGGTGTTAGGCTTAGTTTTTAGAAGTTATGGTTGTGCTTGTTTATTATTTTTCTTTATTGTAATTTTCTCTTGCTCTAAATTGAAGATATGTTCATCTTTCTCTTATTCTCTCTTTCTTTCTTCTTGTCTATGAGTAACTAAATTTTCATCTTGCTTGGGTGAAAGAGCGAAGCTCTTGGTAATGAAATAAGGTTAGATTATTCTATTTCTTGTGCTTAAATGATATATTATCAAATGGACATTATATGTGTTGTATTTTGTTTCCAATCAATTTAGAAACCTTCTTTGTATAATGGAGATCTTGATTTATTGTAGACAATAGGATTAGCACAGTGAATGCTTGAACTCATTTACAAATGTTGGTAGATAATTAAAGGAATCATAATATGATTGCATATATAATTGAACTTTGAATGTTATATTTTTCGATTGGAACCTCTGTTGTGTGTGGATTTCAATTGAGTTATAAAGAGTAATAATCTTACCTTTAATTTATTTTCAAGTGTGGATCTCCTAACCCGAGAAAGTTCTTAAATTTATTTGTAAACATCTTTTATTACTTTTGGTATTGTGACAAATCCTTTTCTTACCTCAATTGATTTTTCTTCATCAATTCCCTGTGGATCGACCTTGAACTCCCGAGAAATTTATTACTTGAAACAACCTGTACTTGAGTTTGCATCTTTAAACCCCACAATCAAAGTCAAAACTCAATCAAATTCAAAAAAAGGATTCAAAACCCAAATAAAAAAGTAGTGTGTATATATATATATATATATATATATATATATATATATATATATATATATATATATATATAAGAATTGAAGGGAGAAGCACGCGGCAAAAAAAGCAAGAAACGAATAGAAGAATTGAATGGAGAAGCACGCAGGGAGAAGCACGCGGCCTAAAAAGAAAGAAACGGATTAAAGAATAAGGTGGAGGGCATGAGTTGGTGGGCCATATACAAAGAAATAGAAAAAGAACTGCACCATGACAAACAAATTATAAAAGGAGAAAGAGTGGAAGTCATGCCCCTATGCACGGACGGAGAAGAAAAGAGAAAATAATAGGAGCTGCTCGTTGCACGGAGCAAGAGAAAGAAAAAGAAATGGAGGTGCAGTGCAACAACGACAAAGCATAGATAGTTTCGTGCATAATGAAAAATTTTGGTGAGATAATTTTACTGTGTTCTAATTTTGCTATGTCTTGATAAGTTCTTTGTACTAAGGGAATGATGAAACCTTAAATATTTTGACATCACTATATTGAATTATTTTTATTTGATTCTAAGATTTAATACTTATTTATTTATATATACATAAATTGAAGGGAGAAGCACACAACCCAAAAAGCAAGAAACAGATTGAAGAATTGAATGTAAAGAATTGAAGGGAGAAGCACGCAGCCCAAAAAGTAAGAAATGGATTGAAGAATTTTTTATTATGGTGTTTGATGAGTGTATGAAAGTACTCTCAAAATATCTTATTAATAGACTAAAATGTTAGAATGTGAATAGAAATAATTTGAATTAATGTGTATTTTTAAATTGAATTTATATTTACTTTGAAATATTGTTAAATAGATTTTTATGTTTAATTTTAAAGTTTATTAAGAACAAGTCAAAACTCAATCAAATTCAAAAAGATGATTCAAAACCCAAATAAAAAAGTAGTCTACAAACATATATATATATATATATATATATATATATATATATATATATATATATATATATATATATATATATATGAGTTGAGGTGAGAAGCACGTGGCCCAAAAACCAAGAAATAAATTGAAGAAGTGTCGCTAAAAGAATTGAAGGGAGAAGCACGCGGCCCAAAAAACAAGAAACAAATTGAAGAATTTTTTATCAGGGTGTTTGATGAGTGTACGAAAGTACTCTCTAAATACCTTATTATTGGACTAAAATGTTAGAATGTTAACATAAATAATTAGAATTGATGTGTATTTTTAAATTGAATTTATATTTACTTTGAAATATTCTTAAATAGATTTTTTTGTTTAATTTTAAAGTTTATAAAGAACTAGTCAAAACTCAATCAAATTCAAAAAGAGGATTCAAAATCCAAATAAAAAAATAGTCTATATATATATATAAAAGAATTGAAGGGAGAAGCATGCGACCCAAAATGCAAGAAACAAATTGAAGGTAAAGAATTGAAGGGAGAAACACACAGCCCAAAAAGCAAGAAACAGATTGAAGAATTGAAGGTAAATAATTGAAGGGAGAAGCACGCGACCAAAAAAGCAAGAAACGGATTGAAGAATTTGTTATCAAAGTGTTTGATGATTGTATGTAAGTACTCTCTAAATACCTTATTATTGAACTAAAATATAAAAAATTAACAGAAATAATTAAAATTAATGTGTATTTTTAAATTGAATTTATATTTACTTTGAAATATTCTTAAATAGATTTTTATGTTTAATTTTAAAATTTATAAAGAATAAGTCAAAACTCAATCAAATTCAAAAGAAGACTCAAAGTCGAAATAAAAGAGTAGTATATATATATATATATATATATATATATATATAAGATTTGAAGGGAGAAGCACGTGGCCCAAAAAGTAAGAAACGGATTCAAGAATTTTTTATCAAGGTGTTTGATGAGTGTACGAAAGTACTTTCAAAATACCTTATTGTTGGATTAAAATGTTAGAATGTGAACATAAATAATTAGAATTAATGTGTATTTTTAAATTTAATTTATATTTACTTTGAAATATTCTTAAATAAATTTTTATGTTTAATTTTAAAGTTTATAAAGAACAAGTCAAAACTCAATCAAATTCAAAAAGAGGATTTAAAGCCCAAATAAAAAAGTAGTCTATATATATATAAGATTTGAAGGGAGAAGCACGCGGCCCAAAAAGCAAGAAACGGATTGAAGAATTGAATGTAAAGAATTGAAGGGAGAAGCACGCGGCCTAAAAAGCAAGAAACGGATAGAAGAATTTTTTATCAAGGTGTTTGATGAGTGTATGGAAATTTTCTATAAATACCTTATTATTGGACTAAAATGTTAGAATGTGAACATAAATAATTAGAATTAATGTGTATTTTTAAAATGAAATTATATTTACTTTGATATATTCTTAAATAGATTTTTATGTTTAATTTTAAAGTTTATAAAGTACAAGTCAAAACTCAATCAAGTTCAAAAAGAGGATTCAAAACCCAAATAAAAAAGTAGTCTATATATATATATATATATATATATATATATATATATATATATATATATAAAAGAATTGAAGGGAGAAGCACGCAGCCCAAAATGCAGGAAACAAATTGAAGAATTGAAGGTAAAGAATTGACGGGAGAAGCATGCTAAAAGATTTGAAGGGAGAAACACGCGGCCCAAAAAGCAAGAAACATATTGAAGATTTGAAGGTAAAGAATTGGAAGGACAAGGATTGAAGAAACAGATTGAAGAATTTGTTATCAAGGTGTTTGATGAGTGTACGAAAGTATTCTCTAAATACCTTATTATTGGACTAAAATGTTAGAATGTTAACATAAATAATTAGAATTGATGTGTATTTTTAAATTGAATTTATATTTACTTTGAAATATTCTTAAATAGATTTTTTTGTTTAATTTTAAAGTTTATAGAGAACTAGTCAAAACTCAATCAAATTCAAAAAGAGGATTCAAAACCCAAATAAAAAAATAGTCTATATATATATAAAAGAATTGACGGGAGAAGCACGCGACCCAAAATGCAAGAAACAAATTGAAGAATTGAAGGTAAAGAATTGAAGGGAGTAACACACAGCCCAAAAAGCAAGAAACAGATTGAAGAATTGAAGGTAAATAATTGAAGGGAGAAGCACGCCACCAAAAAAGCAAGAAACGAATTGAAGAATTTGTTATCAAAGTGTTTGATGATTGTACGTAAGTACTCTCTAAATACCTTATTATTGAACTAAAATGTAAAATGTGAACAGAAATAATTAAAATTAATGTGTATTTTTAAATTGAATTTATATTTACTTTGAAATATTCTTAAATAGATTTTTATGTTTAATTTTAAAGTTTATAAAGAATAAGTCAAAACTCAATCAAATTCAAAAAAAGGACTCAAAGTCGAAATAAAAAGAGTAGTATATATATATATATATATATATATAAGATTTGAAGGGAGAAGCATGCGGCCCAAAAAGTAAGAAACGGATTCAAGAATTTTTTATCAAGGTGTTTGATGAGTGTACGAAAGTACTTTCAAAATACCTTATTGTTGGATTAAAATGTTAGAATGTGAACATAAATAATTAGAATTAATGTGTATTTTTAAATTTAATTTATATTTACTTTGAAATATTCTTAAATAAATTTTTATGTTTAATTTTAAAGTTTATAAAGAACAAGTCAAAACTCAATCAAATTCAAAAAGAGGATTTAAAGCCCAAATAAAAAAGTAGTCTATATATATATAAGATTTGAAGGGAGAAGCACGCGGCCCAAAAAGCAAGAAACGGATTGAAGAATTGAATGTAAAGAATTGAAGGGAGAAGCACGCGGCCTAAAAAGCAAGAAACGGATAGAAGAATTTTTTATCAAGGTGTTTGATGAGTGTATGGAAGTTTTCTATAAATACCTTATTATTGCACTAAAATGTTAGAATGTGAACATAAATAATTAGAATTAATGTGTATTTTTAAATTGAAATTATATTTACTTTGATATATTCTTAAATAGTTTTTTATGTTTAATTTTAAAGTTTATAAAGTACAAGTCAAAACTCAATCAAGTTCAAAAAGAGGATTCAAAACCCAAATAAAAAAGTAGTCTATATATATATATATAAAAGAATTGAAGGGAGAAGCACGCAGCCCAAAATGCAGGAAACAAATTGAAGAATTGAAGGTAAAGAATTGACGGGAGAAGCATGCTAAAAGATTTGAAGGGAGAAACACGCGGCCCAAAAAGCAAGAAACAGATTGAAGATTTGAAGGTAAAGAATTGAAAGGACAAGGATTGAAGAAACGGATTGAAGAATTTTTTATCAAGGTGTTTGATGAGTGTACGAAAGTACTCTCTAAATACCTTATTATTGGACTGAAATGTTAGAATATGAACAGAAATAATTAAAATTAACGTGTATTTTTATATTGAATTTATATAAACTTTGAAATATTCTTAAATAGATTTTTATGTTTAATTTTAAGATTTTTAAAGATCAAGTCAAAACTCAATCAAATTCAAAAAGAGAATTCAACGCCCAAATAAAAAAGTTGTTTAAATAAATAAATAAATATATTTATATATATATATATATCTATATCTATATGTGTGTGTGTGTGTGTGTGTGTGTGTAAGAATTGAAGTGAGAAGCACGCGGACCAAAAAGTAAGAAACAGAATGAGGAATTGAAGGTGGAGGGCGTAAGTTGGTGGGCCATATACAAAGAAACTGAAAAGGAACTGCACCATGAAAAACAAATTATAAGAGGAGAAAGAGAGGAAGTCAAGCCCCTGTGCACGGAAGGAGAAGAAAAGAGAAAATAATAAGAGTTGCTCATTGCACGGAGCAAGAGAAAGAAAAAGTAAAGGAGGTGCAGTGCAACAACGTCACAGTATAGATAGTTTTTCTGAATAAAGAAAAATTTTTGTGAAATAATTTTATTGTGTTCTACTTTCATTATACCATATTAAATTCTTTGTACTAAGGAAATGATGAAATCTTAATTATTTTGATATCACTATATTGAATTATTGTTATTTAATTTTAAGATTTAGTGCTTATTGATTTATATATATATATATATATAAGTATAAGTATTGAAGGGAGAAGCACGCATGACCCAAATAGCAAGAAACAAATTGAAGAATTGAAGGGAGAAGCACGCGACCCAAAAAGCAAGAAAGCAGATTGAAGAATTTTTTATCAAGGTGTTTGATGAGTGTACGAAAGTATTTTCTAAATACCTTATTATTGAATTAAAATGTTAGAATATGAATAGAAATAATTAGAATTAATGTGTATTTGTAAATTGAATTTATATTTACTTTGAAATATTGTTAAATAGATTTTTATGTTTAATTTTAAAGTTTATAAAGAACAAGTTAAAACTCAAACAAATTGAAAAAGAGGATTCAAAGTCCAAATAAAAAAGTAGTCTAAATATATATATATATTGAAGGGAGAAGCACGCGGCCCAAAAAGATAGAAACAGATTGAAGAATTGAAGGTAAAGAATTGATGGGAGAAGCACGCAGCCTGTAATTGGCTAGCTGACATGGATAATGGTTTTGATGATAATAAACATGAAGATGATGAGAAGACCTAGTCCAAGATCTTCAAGAATAGCTTTAGGACTTAGGGTCTTTGTAAGAGAGCTTTTATTGGATATCTCATTAGTTAAATTTAAAAGATCTAAAAATCTGTTCCGTAAAATCAAACTGAGGTTTTCAAAGTGGTTTTGAAAGATCAAAGGTTTTAGAGATTAGAAATGGTTTTTCGAAGCAATTACAAATGGTTTCTTAACTGTTTTTAACTGAGGTATTCGAATACCCCTCCATGGTATTCGAATAACATGCATCCTTTATATACGCTTCTGTTTTCCAAAACAAAGGTACTCGAATACCCTTTATGGCATTCGAATACAGTGCTTCTTAAAAACCTGTTTTAAGTGACAGGTATTCGAATAACCCTTATGGTATTCGAATAACCTGATTTCAGAACAATACCCTTTAAACTGAGGTATTCGAATACCCTTAACTGGTATTCGAATAACCCCCCTTTGATCTATTTTTAAAAATACCTTTTATCAGATTTATTCGAATACCCCCTGATGGTATTCGAATAACCCACGAGATTCTGTTCTGGTTTTTGAAAATGACAGCTAACGTTTTTGCATTTAATATTGTTTTAATGGCACCAAACGACTCTTTTCTTCATTGCTCTATAAATAGAGACCTTGGGTCTCTTCTAAATGTTGGCGAAAACCATTTGAATTATTTGCTTGTGTTAAAAACGTGATTCACTATTTTTTCTCATATTTCTGTGCTTTTTTCGCCAAAACTTTGAGATATCCTAAGAGAGCTTCTTAGTGCTTCAAATTGTAATATTTAATCTTTGTGAGAGTTTCTCTTCGTCTATATTCTGGTTCTTTGTAATAGGGTGAGGTATCCCTTAGTGAAATTGTGAGGGTGAGGTATCCCTCAGTAAAAGGGTGAGGTATCCCTTGTTGTAAAGAAGGTGAGGTATCCTTCAAAGGGGGTGAGGTATCCCTCTAGTAAATAGGGTGAGGTATCCGTGTTGTGTAAAAGTTGCAAGCACCTGTTTTAAGCTTGTATTGAATAGTAAAAAATCTCGAATTGTGTTTCGAGGACTGGACGTAGGCCACAAGTGGTTGGTGATCGAACCAAGATAAATATCGTGTCTGTTCTTCTCTCCTTTATCTCTTTATTTTTAGTAATTTATTTATTATTGCTTAATTGTTTATTTCTGTTCTTAAGACATTTTATCATCTTTATATATATATATATATATATATATATATATATATATATATATATTCATTATATTGCTTGAGAAATTCGTGTTAAAAAGGATTTGCAAAAAGTTTTAATTACTCAATTCACCTCCCTTCTTGAGTACTGAAGCCACTTGGGTAACACAGCCCAAAAAGCAAGAAACAAATTGAAGAATTTTTTATCAAGGTGTTTGATGAGTATACGAAAATATTCTCGAAATACCTTATTATTGGACTAAAATGTTAGAATATGAACAGAAATAATTAGAATTAGTGTGTATTTTTAAATTGAATTTATATTTACTTTGAAATATTCTTAAATAGATTTTTATGTTTAATTTTAAAGTTTATAAAGAACAAGTCAAATTGAAGGGTGAAGCACACAGGGAGAAGCACGTGGCCCAAAAAGAAAGAAACAGATTAAAGAATTGAAGGTGGAGGGCGTGAGTTGGTGGGCCATATACAAAGAAATAGAAAAAGAACTGCACCGTGACTAACAAATTATAAAAGGAGAAAGAGAGGAAGTCAAGCCCCTGTGCATGAAGGGAGAAGAAAAGAGAAAATAATAGGAGCCACTTGTAACACCCTCCCTAGGGTATCACATGTCTGACTCCCAACTCATAATCTGAAAATCAATTCGTAAAAGGTTTGAGTTATGAAAATATGGGTTTCGAAATTTCTTTCTTTACTGAAACATAAACTTATTGAAATTCATAAGTATTACTAAAAATATATTTAAACTGATTAATATACAATATTGACACCAATTAATATTTCACAATTTAAAGAGAAATATAAAACTAACAGACACTCTTTTTTTTTCTTTTTTTTTAACAGTAGTAACCCTATGACAGGTTCTACTTAATAGCACGGTATAACACTAACGTTAAAACTTAACATACTTATTCTGTTGTGTATCCATCTTGTTGCATCAAACATCTGTTCTACATCTGTTCTTTGTCAACACTGTACACCTTCGAATCCTGAATGTCCACTCCTTATTGTTGTCACCAATCTCAGAGTATCCATCGCCCATTATGTCTAAGACAACTCATTCTTTCTACTGTTTAATTTTAACAATACAGACACAGCAAGACAACATAACAAAGAGGTGAGATCACCTACGCCAATACCAACATGGCAAAGACAGAGATAACACAAATAGCAATATCATACGGATATGTCATACCGAATTTCAATAATGCACTCAACATTAATCAACTATCATCATCATACTATTAACATTATTATCACCACACAATAATCATAAAAATGCCATCAACATGATTATCATCATTATCATCCAAGTTTTCAAAACAATTGTCATAGCCAATATTCCTCAATTAATATATATATCATGCAGATATAAATGTCAGATTATGCATGTGCACGAAGACTCAGTTTTTCAAAAACAACTCCATGGAGGTTTTCACAATTTCGAGAAGAATGCTCTGGTCAATTGTCAGTCTTAGCCCAAAGACAATCTTCCAGTTGTTGAAAAGAATCGTGTTCTTGTCGGGTATCGTCAATGCGTTGCAACGGATTTGCATCGCCAAGTGGCATTGTGGTACTTTGTCCGGTCGGCCGACGCCGCTACGATGCCCCCAAGATCCATCATAGACCTCACTATCAATTCTCATTCCCTCTTCGACCACAAGGGCCATATACAATGCATAAATATATCCGTGCAAGTCCAACCCCAAAGGGCCAAATCTTTTCAATTTCATTAGTTCAATGTATCATATGCCTCAACGCATATTTTTCCAATGCATGTATAATGCACCAAATCCAATCACAGGCATCTCTTTCCAATGCATATAAATTGTACCAAATTATACTGTATTTTCAACAGCAAAATTATGTTATCACATTTTCATAGTTATAAAACACTTTCGTCGTGTTTTCACAAAATCTTGTAACATTTCGCTTCGTTTTCACAATTCCAAAACATTTCTATTACGTTTCACAATTCCAAAATGTTTATATTACGTTTTCAAAATATCGTAACACTTATGTTACGTTTTCAAAATTCTGAAACGTTTCTGTTATATTTTCACAATACCGTGACACTTCTGTTACGTTTTTTACAGCACAGTAACATTTCTGTTACGTTTTCAAAATACCACAACTCTTCTGCTGCACTTTTAAAATACGAACTAATTTTTCAACATTTTTCTCAATCGCGTAAAAATATACGTTTCTCAAATCGCATAGTATTTTATTCAATGTTTCAAAATTACGTAACTTAAAAATCATTCTTTTTCGTCCCGTAAATCATTTTCTATCATTCTCAAATATTTAAAATAATTTTCAAATCTCATAATAATTTTTTGCTATTTTCACAATCACGTAAAAATAATTCATCACTTTTCCATCACGTAGTGATTTTTCAATAGTAATTCAGATTACGTAAAATATTTAAACGTAATTCAAATCGCGTAGAAATATTTTAACATATTTAAAATCGCGTAGAAATATTTTTCCATATTACATAACTTAAAAATCACATTTTTAAGATCGTAAATAATTTTTCACCACAATTTCATTACAAAAATATTTCTTGACCTTTTAAAAATTTCTTTTAACTTTTCTCAAAATAATATAACTTTACACTTCATTTAATATATTTTCTTACTCAAAAAATATTTTTCACAGCAGTTCTTTACTCTAGAAATTCTTTCAAAATATAATTCACAAAATCACTTTTTCATTGATGTAAATCAACGTTTCAAAACTTAACATTTTCTAACGTATTTCAAAACTTGAAAATAAGTTATATGTTAGTAAATTTTCAAAACACCATTATATTCTCCATTATTCCCAAATCAATTCTAAAATCAATTCTCTTCAAAACAAATTAAGATTCAAACCCTTGCAACTTTTCTTTTTCATTTTCATATGAAAGTTCATTTCTCAAGTGATAAAATACTTTGATTTCCCTTTCCAAAATCCTTATACTAAAACATTTTGTTCAAACATTTTGTTTCCACTTTTAAATTACTTTGTTTCATAAAAATCAAAATTATTTTAACCTCCAAAAATCGTAGAGTCTTTGGCCATTGAAGCCATCAAATATTTTCCTCCTAAATTGATATGGTTTTACACAAACAAAACCATTAAAAATTCTTTATTTTCAAAATCAAAATACCGATGGTCATAAAAACTAAACCCATTTGTTCAAATTCATTTTTACTTTCCTTACAAATCAATAAAAATCCTTTTAAAACCGTATTCATGTACTCTTTGAAAAATAAATTCTTTGTTTATTTTCCTTACTTTTCTAAACATCCATTTTCATCATTCAAGAAAATATTAATTTTGTGAACACCTATCTTGAGGTGTCTTGACCAAAATTCACCATGTTCTAGGGATCAAAAATTAATTCCTTGTTCTTGAAAAATTTCAACATAGAACCCTAACATTGAGTGCCAAAACCGTAGTCATTCTTTGGCCATTGGAGCCAAGAATTAATTTTTTTTCCATCATCAAATCATGACATATACATATATATTTTATCATAAATAATATAAGCATACCATCAAAGCCATAAAAGCATGTATATAGCATATCAAGCATATCATCAAAGCTATAAAATCATGCAAAGCATATCAAGCATAGAAAATTAATCAAAGCTCATAAACACCCACAAATTAATTACATGACCATGGATATGAATCCTCACATGGATTCCACATCCATCAAATAAAATACCATCTCTCACCACCATGCTTGGTTGGTGAGATGGATCTCCCTCTTACCTCTTGAAGATCCTCAAAAGTTCTTTGTTTTGCTTCTTTTTCCAAGTCCTTCATCACCAAGAGCTTCTCAAATTCAAAATAAAATACATAAAAATTAGTATACTAAGCTTGATTAAGAAAACCATGGATCAAACATGGTTTAGATCCTGAAAAGGAGAGAAGAAATGAAGTTTCCTTACACTTCACCATAAATACCCCATAACTTGGATCTTGAAGAAAGTCCATGAAGATGAATGATTTAGAGAAAGTCTCCAACATGAAAATTATTTAGAATATCATGTAGATTCAAGATCTATGGTTGGATGAAATTAAAAGAGATTGGAGAGTGGTTTTAGGGGTCTTGACCGAATGGTTCCTCTTGAAGCACAAAGATGGAATTTTTGATTTTTGATAGAAACTTGAAGCTTGGATTTGAAGCCCAAGATGAATGATTTTGGAAAAACTCATAACTAGAGATGTTCTTAGAATGATGTTTAGGTTTAGAAAATCAAGTTGGATGAAATTTTTGAGTGATGGAAGGTGCTCTTGGAGTGCTTGGCCAAATGGTGTGCTTAGGGAGAGAAATAGAGTTTTCTTTGGTTTTGCTTCTTGAAACTTGAAGGAAAAGATGAAGATGTAATAATAGAAAGCATGAAAATGAATTCTTTGGTCTTCTTAAGAGTGCATAGCTGTAGCCTCACTTGGAGAGAAAGAAAAGAATATTTTTGCTAAGTTATTTTGCATACAACTTGTAATAATGGGAAAAGGTGATAGATTCTTGTTTTCATTTTTTTCTTTGGCCTAAAAAGCCTACTTCAAAATGTATCCTCCTTCCTTTTCATCTTCAAAACCGTCCCCCCCTCCAAGCCATCTCCTAAGGATGCAAACAAAGAAATAATGAAACAAAATTGACTAAAGCAAATCATAATTGACATAAAGCATCAATTAATGTATTTGAAACTTTTCCTTTGTCTTCTAATCAAGCCAAAACCGTCCCCTTCCTCTTCATAATGCATTCAAGTAGTTGTCATCATTATTTGCCACCATTGAAGCATTTCTAGCCATTGATTAATTCAATGGTTAAGATTTAGGTAGATTTTTAATTTTAGAAGACTAAATCTGGCCATTGGATTTTTCTCCTTTAAATTCTAAACTTTAGATGTGTCTCCAAAATTAAGGGTCAAGATTGCTCCTTCAAACTTTTAATCCAAGGGTTATAATTAGTCTTTGCCATTTTAGAAGACCAAATCTCTACCCTTGATTAATTATTCATCCAATGGTCATAAATGGTCTTTGTTACTTTTTAAGATTAAATCTTCACCATTGACTTAATCTAAATCCAATGGTTATAAATGGTCTTTGTCATTTTTCAAGACCAATTCTACACCTTTGATTACATCTATGGTTGATATCAAAGTCTTCCTAACCAAGCTTATTCTCACACCATTGATTAAATCAATGGTTATTATCCAAGCGCTTTATTAAGTTTGTTTTTAACCTTTGATTAAATCAATGGTTAATATTCAAACTAAGTATTCTCATCCAAGGTATAAATCAAGTCAAGCTCTCTTTGTTGACTATGCAGTATAATATTTATTCTTGTATCCTACAAATAATATTTTTACTGTATTTTTATCATTCGATAATTAAATACAGTACAATAAAATTTTAAAAACTGTTTCCAGATTTAGGTTTAGTAAGATCCCCTGTCTCCATCTAAACAGTACAAATTTTTCTATACGTAGAAAAAATTTTGCTGTGTGGGACCCACTTGGGCCCACGTAAGGTCACCTGGGCCCACATAGGACCACATGGGCCCACATACAGTAAAAAAATATAATCATCCACAAAAATTAGAAAATGCACAAATATCAAATCAGATTACGTGAATTAATTACCTAACAGTAAAAATTAAATTACGTAAAGTTTTCCCCGGCCCAAAAAATTTTATTTTCCTGACACGGAGTAAATCACTCAAAACGATCAAATACGCTGACGAAATAATCAAATTAATTTTATGGCGCTCAAAAATCACTAAACAGTGAAATTCTGTTAACTGTCAAAATTACTGTTTAAGAGATTAGAAATTTTGGGGTGTTACATTACTCCCCCTCTTTATAGAAATTTCGTCCTCAAAATTTCATGACCATGATTTCACACCCTCGGAATAATAATGACATTATTCCTTTATCTTTTCTTCAGTTCCCATGTAGTTTCACCTCTTATGTTATTCCAAACGATTCTAAACCATTAAAAGTTCTTTATCTCTTGTTCACTTCTCTTGATCAAACAAATATTTCAATAATTTTTTTTCTACGGTTTTCCATTACCGTCTTAACTTTTCCCATCGACAGACTTCTTCAACTTTTGAAGAATCCACCACGCTTCCATTGCGCCACTTTGATACTCTGACCTGGATATAAATAGGAATATTCTCTCTTGCAAGATATCCCTTCAATTGCAGTAGATGAAAGAAAATATCATGGAAAAGAACAAAACGAATCGAATATATTATCGAACATATCCAGCAAAGAATTGGATGTAACTCGATCTTCAAGAATGAATTCTCTGATATCAATACAGTGGCTACCAACCTTCATTCATGCCTAGAATAGTTTTTCTTAGATAACTTCCAACTAATGTAATGTATTACTTAAAATGTTCTTATCCTCATATCACTTTATTCTCCAGCTTTAGCTTCTTTAACAGGAAACGTCTCACTAACCGAGTTCTCCATTCAACCGCATTTTATACCAGATACTATGACATGGGTTTTAAATAGGAATATCCTTTCTTGTAAAATATTCTTTCTTGCAAATGCAATACATGAAAGAACATTATAGAGGTCTAGGAAGAAAAGGTAGCGAAATGATCTAATATGTTACTAAACATATTTAATAAGAATTTGATTTTGCACTCGATTTTCAAGAATGAGTTTTTTCAAACTAATCTTGTATTGAGACAATCTCATAGGATATGGTTGGAAAATAACCAATCTATTTTCAAAGATCATGTCTGTTTATGAAACAGATCAAACTAACACAAAGTTTTGAGTTTTGAAAGATCACATCTGTTTAGGAAACAGATCAACCTATATAAAAATTTTGAACGACAGATCAAACTAACACAAAGATTTGATCTATAACAATGATTTGAATAACACAAGTAGCTCAATAGGCTAAGAATAGAAACAGAATTAAACAAATCAAAGGATTATGAATAACTCTAACATATAACTGATCTACTCAATCATATGCCATAAGGAATAGGTTATTCACAGAAATATTCAGTGTGGTTTATAGGATTAGCTTCAATGACACAATCTCCATTGTTTAAATCTTCTGCTCCGAACGCTTCCTACTACCTGAGATTTTACTAACAGAAAATTCTGTTTTCATTGGAACTATATTTTCAAAGATTGTGTTCTAAACTTTCCGCACTTAAAACAAATTATTTCCTTGGACTTATAATCTTTTGTTAAGTGCCCCTTTCCACACTTCTTACATTTCGGTGTAGATGTCACAATCAAACTAAACCTGTCATTACTAGTACTTTCTCCACAAGATTGTTGTTGTTGTTGACTTCTTGGAGATTGCAAGTATGTTTTTTGTTGGAATCGCTTGACCTTACGATTTTCCTTTTTTCGTAACCAATATAGTCCAACGTCACAGGGTCTCTCATCCTGAGATTGATTTAACTCTAACAAAATCTTAGCTTAAGAAATCAATTCTTGCTGCGGAACAATCTTCTGGGTTTGCTGTATAATTGCTTCAGCCACTATTTGTATTACTTCCAAAGTTGCAGTCATATCACCACCATTATGTCTCGCTTCCACACGCGTACCTCTATCACGAGTCATTTCTTTTCTTTAAAGATGGACGAATCAAAATAAAATGGAAACCAGATGTAACCATTTCAAATAAATGTTTGTTTCCTTGACGTATATTCCTTTATTAAGTACCTTCTTTCACATCATTTACTGCCTTTGGTTTCCTCATTGGTTATAAATACATCTTCTGTTGAAATCAATCACTTTCCAAATATCCTTAAAAATATCGGGTTCCAAAATTACGTAGTCTTATATTCTAAGACTGATTCTCTTCCATCAGATCCTGAACCTCAACTTTTATTTCTTTCCCACTAAACAGCGGTCCTTTATTCCTGCAGTTATCCTTCCATATTGTTCTCGTTGCTCTCGTAACTGCAACCGCATTACTAGTAACATGTTCCACTTCCACACAAGTACAACTATCCCGAGCCATTTCCTTTTTTTTTTTCTCTCGAGGCATGCGGATCGAAATACAATGGATCTGATATCCATTATAAACAACATTGTTTTCTTTCGGAAAACAATAACACAGAGAACACAACACAAGCAAAACAGACCTAACCACAAACCCCAAAAACTCAAACCGTGCTCTGACACTTAAACCTTATGCTCTGATACCAACTAATGTAACACCCTCCCTAGGGTATCACATGTCTGACTCCCAACTCATAATCTAAAAATCAATTCATAAAAGGTTTGAGTTATGAAAATATGGGTTTTGAAATTTCTTTCTTTACTGAAACATAAACTTATTGAAATTCATAAGTATTACTAAAAATATATTTAAACTGATTAATATACAATATTGACACCAATTAATATTTCACAATTTAAAGAGAAATATAAAACTAACAGACTCTTTTTTTTTTCTTTTTTTTAACAGTAGTAACCCTATGACAGGTTCTACTTAATAGCACGATATAACACTAACGTTAAAACTTAACATACTTATTCTGTTGTGTATCCATCTTGTTGCATCAGACATCTGTTCTACATCTGTTCTTTGTCAACACTGTACACCTTTGAATCCTGAATGTCCACTCCTTATTGTTGTCACCAATCTCAGAGTATCCATCGCCCGTTATGTCTAAGACAACTCATTCTTTCTACTGTTTAATTTTAACAATACAGACACAGCAAGACAACATAACAAAGAGGTAAGGTCACCTATGCCAATACCAACATGGCAGCACAGAGATAACACAAACAACAATATTATACAGATATGTCATACCAGAATTTCAATAATGCACTCAACATTAATCAACTATCATCATCATACTATTAACATTATTATCATCACACAATAATCATAAAAATGCCATCAACATGATTATCATCATTATCATCCAAGTTTTCAAAACAATTGTCATAGCCAATATTCCTCAATTAATATATATATCATACAGATATAAATGTCAGATTATGCATGTGCACGAAGACTCAGTTTTTCAAAAACAACTCCATGGAGGTTTTCACAATTTTGAGAAGAATGCTCTGTCAATTGTCAGCCTTAGCCCAAAGACAATCTTGCAGTTGTTGAAAAGAATCGTGTTCTTGTCGGGTATCATCAATGCGTTGCAACGGACTGCATCACCAAGTGGCACAGGGTACTCGCCAGTTGTCCACTGGTCGACCGCCGTGCCTCGACGCCCCAAAGATCCATCATAGACCTCACTATCAATTCTCATTCCCTCTTCGACCACAAGGGCCATATACAATGCACGAATATATCCGTGCAAGTCCAACCCCAAAGGGCCAAATCTTTTCAATTTCATTAGTTCAATGTATCATATGCCTCAACGCATATTTTTCCAATGCATGTATACTGCACCAAATCCAATCACAAGCATCTCTTTCTAATGCATATAAATTGCACCAAATTATACTGTATTTTCAATGAAAGAAAATCATGTTATCACATTTTCATAGTTATAAAACACTTTCGTCGTGTTTTCACAAAATTGTGCAACATTTCCGTTTCGTTTTCATAGTTCCAAAACGTTTCTATTACGTTTTCACCATTCCAAAATGTTTATATTACGTTTTCAAAATATCGTAACACTTATGTTACGTTTTCAAAATTCTGAAACGTTTCTATTATATTTTCACAATACCGTGACACTTCTGTTACGTTTTTTACAACACAGTAACATTTCTGTTACGTTTTCAAAATACCACAACTCTTCTGTTGCACTTTTAAAACACGTACTAATTTTTCAACATCTTTCTCAATCGCGTAAAAATATACGTTTCTCAAATCGCATAGTATTTTTTTCACTGTTTCAAAATTGCGTAACTTAAAAATCATTCTTTTACGTCCCGTAAAACATTTTCTATCATTCTCAAATATTTAAAACAATTTCCAAATCTCATAATAATTTTTCGCTATTTTCACAATCACGTAAAAATAATTCATCACTTTTTCATCACGTAGTGATTTTTCAATAGTAATTCAGATTACGTAAAATATTTAAACGTAATTCAAATCGCATAGAAATATTTTAACGTATTTAAAATCGCGTAGAAATATTTTTCCATATTACGTAACTTAAAAATCACATTTTTAAGATACGTAAATAATTTTTCACCACAATTTCATTACAGAAAATATTTCTTGACCTTTAAAAAATTTCTTTTTAACTTTTCTCAAAATAATATAACTTTACACTTCATTTAATATATTTTCTTACTCAAGAAAATATTTTTCCATGATTCTTTACTCTAGAAATTCTTTCAAAATATAATTCACAAAATCACTTTTTCATTGATGTAAATTAACGCGTTTCAAAACTTAACATTTTCTAACGTATTTCAAAACTTGAAAATAAGTTATACGTTAGTAAATTTTAAAAACACCATTATATTCTCTATTTTTCCCAAATCAATTCTAAAATCAATTCTCTTCAAAACAAATTAAGATTCAAACCCTTGCAACTTTTCTTTTTCATTTTCATATGAAAGTTCATTTCTCAAGTGATAAAATACTTTGATTTCCCTTTCCAAAATCCTTATACTAAAACATTTTGTTCAAACATTTTGTTTCCACTTTTAAATTACTTTGTTTCATAAAAACCAAAATTATTCCAACCTCCAAAAATCGTAGAGTCTTTGGCCATTGAAGCCATCAAATATTTTCACCCTAAATTGATATGGTTTTACACAAACAAAACCATTAAAAATTCTTTATTTTCAAAACCGAAATACCGATGGTCATAAAAACCAAACCCATTTGTTCAAATTCATTTTTACTTTCCTTACAAATTCTTTTTCACTTTCTTTGCAAATCCTTAAAATTATCATTTCTATTTTCATTTAAATCTCATGTTTAGTAAAACACTTAGAAACTTTTTACACAAAATAAATCAATAAAAATCCTTTTAAAATCGTATTCATGTACTCTTTGAAAAATAAATTCTTTGTTTATTTTTCTTACTTTTCTAAACATCCATTTTCATCATTCAAGAAAATATTAATTTTGTGAACACCTATCTTGAGGTGTCTTGACCAAAATTCACCATGTTCTAGGGATCAAAAATTAATTCTCTTGTTCTTGAAAAATTTCAACATAGAACCCTAACCATGGGTGCCAAAACCGTAGTCATTCTTTGGCCATTGGAGCCAAGAATTAATTTTCTTTCCATCATCAAATCATGGCATATACATATATATTTCATCATAAATAATATAAGCATACCATCAAAGCCATAAAAGCATGTATAGCATATCAAGCATATCATCAAAGCTATAAAATCATGCAAAGCATATCAAGCATAGAAAATTAATCAAAGCTCATAAACACCCACAAATTAATTACATTTAATGGATATGAATCCTCACATGGATTCCACATCCATCAAATAAAATACCATCTCTCACCACCATGCTTGGTTGGTGAGATGAATCTCCCTCTTACCTCTTGAAGATCCTCAAAAGTTCTTTGTTTTGCTTCTTTTTCCAAGTCCTTCATCACCAAGAGCTTCTCAAATTCAAAACAAAATACATAAAAATTAGTATACTAAGCTTGATTAAGAAAACTATGGATCAAACATGGTTTAGATCCTGAAAAGGAGAGAAGGAATGAAGTTTCCTTACACTTCACCATAAATACCCCATAACTTGGATCTTGAAGAAAGTCCATGAAGATGAATGATTTAGAGAAAGTCTCCAACATGAAAATTATTTAGAATATCATGTAAATTCAAGATCTATGGTTGGATGAAATTAAAAGAGATTGGAGAGTGGTTTTAGGGGTCTTGACCGAATGGTTCCTCTTGAAGCACAAAGATGGAATTTTTGATTTTTGATAGAAACTTGAAGCTTGGATTTGAAGCCCAAGATGAATGATTTTGGAAAAACTCATAACTAGAGATGTTCTTAGAATGATGTTTAGGTTTAGAAAATCAAGTTGGATGAAATTTTTGAGTGATGGAAGGTGCTCTTGGAGTGCTTGGCGAATGGTGTGCTTAGGGAGAGAAATAGAGTTTTCTTTGGTTTCTTCTTGAAACTTGAAGGAAAAGATGAAGATGTAATAATAGAAAGCATGAAAATGAATTCTTTGGTCTTCTTAAGAGTGCATAGCTGTAGCCTCACTTGGAGAGAAAGAAAAGAATATTTTGCTAAGTTATTTTGCATACAACTTGTAATAATGGGAAAAGGTGATAGATTCTTGTTTTCATTTTTTTCTTTACTAAAAAGCCTACTTCAAAATGTATCCTCCTTCCTTTTCATCTTCAAAACCGTCCCCCCTTCCAAGCCATCTCCTAAGGATGCAAACAAAGAAATAATGAAACAAAATTGACTAAAGAAATCATAATTGACATAAAGCATCAATTAATGTATTTGAAACTTTTCCTTTGTCTTCTAATGCCAAAACCGTCCCCTTCCTCTTCATAATGTCATTCAAGTAGTTGTCATCATTATTTGCCACCATTTGAAGCATTTCTAGCCATTGATTAATTCAATGGTTAGGATTTAGGTAGATTTTTAATTTTGAAGACTAAATAAAGCCATTGGATTTTTCTCCTTTAAATTCTAGCCCTTAGATGTGTCTCCAAAATTAAGGATCAAGATTGCTTCCTTCAAACTTTTAATCCAAGGGTTATAATTAGTCTTTGCACATTTTAGAAGACCAAATCTCTACCCTTGATTAATTATTCATCCAATTCATAAATGGTCTTTGTTACTTTTTAAGATTAAATCTTCACCATTGACTTAATCTAAACCAATGGCTATAAATGGTCTTTGTCATTTTTCAAGACCAATTCTACACCTTTGATTACATCTATGGTTGATATCAAAGTCTTCCTAACCAAGCTTATTCTCACACCATTGATTAAATCAATGGTTATTATCCAAGCGCTTTATTAAGTTTGTTTCTTAACCTTTGATTAAATCAATGGTTAATATTCAAACTAAGTATTCTCATCCAATCCAAGTATAAATCAAGTCAATTTCTCTTTGTTGACTATGCTAAAGTATAATATTTATTCTTGTATCCTACAAATAATATTTTCTTGTATTTTTATCATCCAATAATTAAATACAAGATAATAAAATTTTAAAACTGTTTCCGGATTCGGGTTTAGTAAGATCCCTGCTCTGCGTCTAAAACAAGACAAATTTTTCTATACGTAGAAAAATTTTTGCTTTGCGGGACCCTCCTGGGCCCACGTAAGGTCACCTGGGCCCACATAGGACCACATGGGCCCACATACAGTAAAAAATATAATCATCCACAAAAATTACAAAAATTAGAAAGTGCACAAATATCAAATCAGATTACGTGAATTAATTACCTAACGGTAAAAATTAAATTACGTAAAGTTTTCTCCTACCGAAAATTTTTATTTTCCCGACAGTAAGAAATCACTCAAAACGATCAAATACTGTTGTGAATAATCAAATTAATTTTTATACTCGAGAAATCACTAAACAGTGAAATTCTGTTAACTGTCAAAATTACTGTTTAAGAGATTGGAAATTTTGGGGTGTTACACCACTCGTTGCATGGAGCAAGAGAAAGAAAAAGAAAAGGAGGTGCAGTGCAACAACGTCACAACATAGATAGTTTCGTGCATAATGAAAAATTTTAGTGAGATACTTTTACTATGTTCTAATTTTACTATGTCTTGATAAATTCTTTGTACTAAGGGAATGATGAAACCTTAATTATTTTGACATCACTATATTGAATTATTTTTATTTAATTTTAAGATTTAATGCTTATTTATTTATATATGTATAAATTAAAGGGAGAAGCACGTAATCCAAAAAATAAGAAACGGATTGAAGAATTGAATGTAAAGAATTGAAGGGAGAAGCACACGGCCCAAAAAGTAAGAAACAGATTGAAGAATTTTTTATTATGGTGTTTGATGAGTGTACAAAAGTACTCTCTAAATACCTTATTAATGTACTAAAATGTTAGAATGTGAATATAAATAATTTGAATTAATGTGTATTTTAAAATTGAATTTATATTTACTTTGAAATATTCTTAAATAGATTTTTATGTTTAATTTTAAAGTTTATAAAGTACAAGTCAAAACTCAATCAAATTCAAAAAGAGGATTCAAAACCTAAATAAAAAGTAGTCCATATATATATATATATATATATATATATATATATATATATATAAGAATTGAAGGGAGAAGCACGCGGCCCAAAATGCAGGAAACAAATTGAAGAATTGAAGGTAAAGAATTGATGGGAGAAGCATGCTAAAAGATTTGAAGGGAGAAACACGCGACCCAAAAAGCAAGAAACATATTGAATAATTGAAGGTACAAGCACACGGCCCAAAAAGCAAGAAACGGATTGAAGAATTTTTTATCAACGTGTTTGATGAGTGTACGAAAGTATTCTCTAAATACTTTATTATTGGATTAAAATGTTATAATGTGAACAGAAATAATTAGATTTAATGTGTATTTTTAAATTAAATTTTTATTTACTTTGAATTATTCTTACATAGATTTTTATGTTTAATTTTAAAGTTTATAAAAAACAAGTCAAAACTCAATCAAATTCAAAAAGGGGATTCAAAGCAGAAAGAAAAAAGTTGTCTATATATATATAGAAGAATTGAAGGGAGAAGCACGCGGCCCAAAAAGCAAGAAACGGATTGAAGAATTGAAGGTGGATGGCGTGAGTTGGTGGGCCATATACAAAGAAATAGAAAAGGAATTGCACCATGAAAAACAAATTATAAAAGGAGAAAGAGAGGACGTCAAGCCCTTGTGCACGGAGGGAGAAGAAAAGATAAAAGAATAGGAGCCGCTCATTGCATGGAGCAAGAGAAAGAAAAAGAAAAGGAGGTGCAGTGCAACAATGTCACAGTGTAGATAGTTTTTGTGCATAATGAAAAATTTTAGTGAGATAATTTTATTGTGTTCCAATTTCATTATGTCTTGTTAAATTCTTTGTACTAAGGGAATGATGAAACCTTAATTATTTTGACATCACTATATTGAATTATTTTTATTTAATTTTAAGATTTAATGCTTATTGATTTTATTTTCCCATCAGATTATATGAATGAATTTTAAGATGAGTTTAATCATACTTTTCTCATGCTTTGTAATTTATTTGTATTATCTAAATGTTAGTGGTAATTGTTGGATATCAATTGTGGTTTCTTATTAGGGATACATTTGATAGTTTGATAATTACTATTAGTTAGGGAAATTTTATCATACATGTAATTATAATTTTTAATATTTTATTAATTTATTTTCTGTGAGCACATGCTTCCTGCTAGATGTTCATTTGTTAAATTATGTGGGTAATATAATTTGACATAGTTAATGTTAAAATTAATCTTGGTAGATTCTGAACCTTAGTCATCTTGTATCTGGTATAAAACACAATTTGCTTTACTTAACTTTACTTAATTTTGCATTTAAATTAATATTTATTTATTTTTAATCATTCAATATTTTTCTTTATTCCTATAGTTATTGATGGTGCCAAAAACTTGTTGGCCAAACCTTTTTGTATCGTAAGTGTACAAGTCGTTCAAGTAATAAAAATGATGAAGTAGAGATCGTTCGCACGGGGATTATGGTTACTTTCTAATGCTAAATACTAAACTATAGTTCAATTAATTATATTCAAGCAAATATAAATTAGAAAAGAGTGTGTGAAAACTAATGAAAATACTAACATAAAATGTAATAAACTGGGGGTATGAGATAATAATAGAGAATGAGGGATTCTTCTTCACCAACTACTTTATTTAGCAATATGCAACCATCTTGAGAAATAACAATGACTAGGTCTTGTTAGCTTGAGAAACTATTTTAGTTAAAAGCCTATGTTTAGGTCAATTAACCCTATGTCATTTACCTAGTCCATTATGCGTTCATGAGAACTAGAGCAAATATCAAACATTAAGATCGATTCTTAACCCTAGCTATTTATGGCTAAGAAGTATATTTCTATCCTATTAACGAATTAATTTATCATGCCATTAGAATGAAATCGAACATACATCATCCATGCGTATGATCACAAACCCAAAGTTCTATGTCTAGGCTCATTAGATTTCAACAAATCACTTAAAAATTGATCAAACAAATAAGAACATTAAGCATCATATGGTTGAAAAAAGCTCAATCATGTATATAAACTCAAAATGGTACAAAGTTACCAAATATACATAGAAGGATCCAAAAGAACTCCCAAAATCAGCTTAGCTATCCATGGAGCATGAAAATCTCAAGAGAGATTCCATGTCCATGACCTAGAATATGAGAAAGTGAAAAAAGAGGGAAACTTTATAATGAAGGCCCTAGGAGGCTTGATCCTCCTTCTTGAAGATGACTTCCACTCCAAATCTCTTCAATACCCTCAAAATGATGAAAGATGGGCTCTAGCTATGTTTGCTCCCTTCTCCCCACGAGCTCTGTTCTGTTCTTTTTCGTGTTCTGTCGTCCTCTTCTGTCCTTTTGTTCAAAATAGTATTATTATTATTATTATTATCATTATTATTATTATTTGGAGGGTTATTATAGTGGGCCAAGGCCTAATAGTAAATCTTAGTTGGACTTATCTTTTCAAAGTCCTAACATTGAAAATGTATCGGTATGTGCTTCTTATTCTTCATTAAAATAAAAATCATGTGGTAGAATCCAACCACAAATATTAGCATGTTGTAGCAACTGTGGTCAAATCTGAAAAACTAGTGATTGAACCAGAGGCAGTCCAACTGGCGACGAGGCCATCGTTAATTTCTAAAGATGGCAATGTTTTTAGAGAGAAAAAGTAATTGAGTAAGGTCTATTTGGAAAGCAACAAATCCAAGGTTGAAGATGACACGTGGTCTTGTTTATAATTTTTTCTTATTTTTTTATTTTTTTAATTTAAGATGTTTTAGAAACCTTAAAATTGGATTTTAATGAATAAAATAATAAATATTTAAATTTTATTACAAATGGACTACTCTATTAATGATTTTTTATTTAACCAACTTTGTTTTTATTTTATAGTAACATTATCGTACTCGAACTCAAATATATGATTATTTCAATTTCAATGGAAATCAAGCATATGAGCATCTTAATACAATTTTGACATGTGACAAAATTTTCGTATGTCATGTGTTATATACGATAAATTATTTCAAAAATTTTAAAATAAAACTTTCACTAAAATATTATTATAAAAAATTCAAAATCTAAATCTTTATTAGTATATATATATTTTAGAATAATTTATTAATATATAATTATATAATTAAAATTTTAAATTTTAGAATTTGAATATTTGAATATTCATTAATATTTCTTTATAAAGACTTATTAATATTTTATTATATAATTCAAAGTTTTAGATTTTTCATTTTTTTTTAAATTTGTGCATCACACAGGTGATAATCTAGTTTAGGTAATGATTATAGTTTGTGGCATTCCTAGCTTTCTAAAAAAAACATGCATAAGTAGTCAATATTTCGCATACATGCATGTTGCTAGTTTTATTTAGTCGATACTGATAATTGCATATCCACATCATGTTTCCACCTCTCAGAAAAAGTAGACACTATAGCAGGAAACCAGCTTCCACGACACCCTTACAAGACTCGTTCCCTGGCTAGGATCATGGATGAAATGGAACAAACTCAAGAGCTTAAAGATGAGGTAAATCAGCTCAAAGAGCAAGTGTCCAAGATGATGGAGATGCTACAATCCATGGAAAATAAAAAGAGCATAGATAGGAATCTCTCAGTGGCGAACGAATAACAGTTGGCCACACCTATTCACCTGCCTGGTTTTTCTCCAATCCTTCTGCAATTTCAAGGCTTTAATCCTCAATGAGTAATGATGTCGCTCACCATTTACCTAAACAACACCACTCAACCCTCAATCACCAGTTCTCAGGAAACCCAGGTGCCACCATTCCTCCCATATGGCCTCCCTCCTGGCAATGTACCACCATTAGCCACCAATCCCCTTGATAATAGTACGCTGGCAGTAACACCAACTTCAAACTCGATAAATGTTATGACTTTTTCGTAAGTGCACGGATCGTACAAGTAGTAAAATAAATATCTTTCCCATAAGGATCGATTGATTACTAACTCTTACGGCGACTTTGATTATTTAAGTGATAAAAATCAATAGTGAAACTTAATCAAAATCAAAACGAAAATCAAAGAAATAAAGTAAGCAAATAAATATAGTAAAGTCAGGATTCAACCAAGATTTAAAGGCCTAGGACTAGGAATTCACTACACTACCTCCTATGATAAATTGTAATCTTATCTTTGCTAATGTTCAATTATGTTCTTGAAGACGATTTGTCCTAAATTATTTAAAGCCCAATTTCTTGGCACTAAAAACGTGCTAAAACTCCGTCAATCTCATTCTCATGGTAATTAATCTTAAAACTCCGTCAATCTCATTCTCATGACAATTAATCTAAGTTCCAACCCATTAAGTTTTATGACAATCATTTGCTCCTCGAAGGATTTAAGCCTATGTCTAGGCCTCAATTCCTAAGTTTAATTCTTGGGTTATCTAACAATTAGGTTTTATCTTTTGATCCTTCATCTAAAGCCTAAGATCATGTAAATTTGGCATGCAACATATCACAAGCATTAAGCATACCAAGAATGAATCCAGAACAATAATTTACTATTAACAAAGAATCAAATTAACAATTCTACATAGAAAAGTAAAGAGTTACATCCTAATCCTAGAAAAAGAATTTAGCCAATCATGGCCAATGTAGCATAAATAAGAACAAAAGTTAAAGAAACAACCATGATTCTATCTCAAGAAAATAGGAAGAAGAAAATAAATAGAGAAGATGAAGAAGGAGAATATGTCTTCCATGGTTGAAATTCAATAGCTCTTGCACTTGTCTTCAGAACCCTAGCCTCTAATCTTTGGTTTTATGCCGTCACAAAAGTGTGCTTCAGGATTAAGGATTTGCTTCTATTTATAATGTTTGGGGTGAAAAACTGTTATTTTTAGGCTAAGGAGACCTCACACGGCCGTGTCTAAGCTCGACACGGTCGTGTGACCAAGAATTGTGTAACTTACACCGTAAGGGAGACACGGCCATGTGATCATGAGACACGGTTATGTCTCCTAAAAATAGTCACACAAAAGCATTCTTCAAGTTAGACACGACTGTGTCTAATTTCAGAAGTTAAAAACCCTATCAAAACGTCACCATTTGGATAAGTGGTCTTCATGAAAGTTGAAGGGTTTTGTCTGAACTTTCTAATGCCACTGTTTTCAACCGATTATGACTCCTACAGCCCAAGATACATCACAATCTTTGTAAACTACTCAGGCTCTAATAACAACACATCTGTTCTGAATTCCAAGCCCAATATGACCCACTAGACATCCGATTTAGCTCTATAGCTCTCATCAAAGTTGTAGAGCTTCCTCTCAGCTTTCCTAGAAGGTAAAATTCATAATTTTTAGATGTCTATAACTCAAATTATACCCAAAATACAAAAATAGTGTAAAATTATCACAATGCTAAAAAATACAACTAAGTCCAATTTAAACCCAAACTTATAAATAATGGCCAAAATCAATTGATTTAGCACAAAAGGTCTGAAATGATAAATATAAGGGTTAACTAACATATAAAAAAATGTTTATCAATTGTGTCTAGGCTCAACACAATCGTGTCTAAGCCAAAATGGTCATCTTTTTCTCTGAAAAAGCGGTGTCTTCGCCTGCTTTCACTCCAAATGTGATAAATCTATTTCAATCTACAAAAATAAAGACAATGATAAGGATCCATCTAAATTTTACCAATAAATATAAGCAAATCACTTTGATTTATTCAGTATAAGACTATAAAATATAGGCTTATCAATAAACACAACCCAAACCTAAGTCACTCAGCCAAATGCTAGTGAAACCCCATCAATACAGCACCCACATCCTTTGTTTATCCCACCATTTGGCCTCCTTTTTGACTTTGTGCCACCACAGGCTACCAATCCCCCTAATAACAGCGTGTCTGCTTCAAACTCATTGAGCACAATCCAACCACATGCCCATTACAGTGGAACCCCATCGATGCAACATTTTGTCCTCACTTTCATGCCACAGTACCCATTAAATTCTTCTATTGAAAATCCTCAGTCCAAAGAGAAGTTGGAAACTCTAGAAGAGAGGTTGCGGGCCATTGAAGGAGCAGTCAGTTATGGTCTTAAGGATGCTACTGAGCTTTGCCTTGTCCCTGATGTTATCATTCTTCCAAAATTTAAGGTCCTAGATTTCGATAAATTTAAGGGAACTACTTGTCCAAAGAATCACTTGACAATGTATATTCACAAGATGGCTTCACAAGCTTATGTCGACAAGCTGTTAATCCATTTCTTCCAAGACAGTTTAATTGGAGCAGCTTCGAATTGGTATATGCACCTTGAGCATGCCCATATACTAAGTTTCAAGAATCTAGCTAATGCTTTCTTAAGGCAATACAAGTATAATCTCGACATGGCTATTGACAAATTGCAGTTGCAAAATATAATGAAAAAGGATGTTAAGACTTTTAAGGAGTATGCTCAGAATTAGAGGGAGACACCCGCTCAAATGGAGCCCCCGCTGTCAGAAAAGGAAATGGTGGCTATGTTCATTAACACCTTTCAGTCATCCTTCTATGACCGAATGATTGGGAGTGTGTCTTCAAATTTCTCAGACATTGTTATCTTCGAAGAAAGGGTTGAAAGCAAAATAAGAAGTGGAAAGATTGTTGATATATATAGTTCAAGTAGGGCAATTAAAGCAAAGAAATTCCCGATGGTGAAGAAAAAAGAAGCAGAAGCTCATGCCATGATGTTTTATCAGAAGAAATTTACTTAAGGGCAACCTAACCAAACACCTATGAACCATCAACCATCCTTCTAAACCCCTTTCATACCTTAGCACCCATATTTTTCCACAACTTCACCAACTCCATATCCCGAACCTTACTACTTGTATTATGCCACTGCTTCACAAGTTCCTTATCACAAACTTCACTTCCCAATAATGCCTTACCGTATGCCATCCCCTATTCAATACCAAACACCCTACCTTACAACCTCAACCAGCTCAACCATGGATCCAAAACCCAAACACAAACTAAAGAAGACCACCAAATAACTAAGAAAGAAAGCTTGTCCATTTCGACCCAATCCCTATCACCTACACCGAGTTACTTCCCCAACTCATCCGTAACTCTCTTTTGGATCCTTGCCCAATGAAGCCAGTGGAACCCCCATACCCAAAAAGATTTGACCTAAATGCTAACTGTGATTACCATGTGGGGACTGCAGGCCATTCCACAGAGAATTATAAAACACTATACTTTAAAGTGCAAAACCTAATTAATGCCAAATGGTTGAATTTCAAGCCAAATACTCATAGTGTAGGCCATAATCCTTTACCAAATCATAGAAATCCTAGAGTCAATGCTATAGAGAAGTTCTCTACCCAACAACTCGTAAGACAAACGACATATGTCAAAATCCCCATGAAAATTATTTTTAAAGAACTCTACAAATTTGGGATGATACAAGCTCAGGTCAAAGTGAAAATGAGCAATGATGATGAAATAATGTGTAATCTCCATGGGAATATAGGGCATTCTATTAAAGAATGTAACAAATTTAGAAAGATCCTCCAGAATCTAATGGACATGCAACAAGTGCAAATAGGTCATCTGTGTGATGAGGGCGACATAAACATGGTTGATGAGTATACCATTCCATAACCTCAAGAAGGTCATGAAGCTATAAATTCTCAGGTCCATTCCATTACACATCCAGTTATCAAGTTGTTGGTTATCTGTTACACTATAGTTGTGCCTTCGCCACTTCCATGTGGCCCGAAGCCCATCACCATTCAAGTTCCCAGTCATTTTCTATTCAAGGACACCAAAGTAGTACCATGGAGCTATGATATGCAAGTCTTGGAAAGTAATCCCATGAACGATCATCTAAAAGTTTCATCTTGTTCAACCTCTATTGTCACTAATATATCTGAGATCAGAGGAATGACACGAAGTGGTCGCATTTACGCTCTTGAGGAACTGAGAAAGGAGCAAGAAGAAGAAGAAAAGAATAACTGTAAAGGGAAAAACGGGATAGGAGAGGCTTCTGTTAGAAATAAGGTGAAAGAAAAAGAAGGGTTGATAAAATCAAAAGAGAACAAAAATGAGGTATCTGATGAAGAAGCTTGTGAGTTCTTGAAGTTTATCAAGCAAAGTGAGTATAGGGTGGTTGATCAGTTGAATCGCACCCCTACAAGGATATCATTCTTGTCCTTATTGATGAATTCTGAGCCGCACAGAAAAATGTTGATGAAGGTACTGAATCAAGCCTATGTTTCTCATGACATCACAGTTGACAAGTTAGGCAGTATGATTAGTAATATTACTACTGATAATTACGTCACTTTCATTGATGATGAAATACTTGCTAAAGGAATGGGGCACAACAAGACATTGAACATTTTTGTCAAATGTCAAAAGCATATAATGGCTAGCGTGCCCATTAACAATGGTTCCTCTTTGAATGTAATGCCAAAATCAACTTTCTACGAGTTTTCTTTTGATGGGACTTACACGAAACCAAGTAAAATGATCGTGAGGGCTTTTCATGGGACCTGAAAAGAAGTGATAGGATAAATTGAGATCCAATTCAGATCGGACCTACTGCTTTTCATATATTTCTCAAGGATGGTAATGTTAATTACATTTTTCTCATCCATATCTCTGATCTGTTGCAACGTGGTTTTTGTGATTGTGTATTGTGTATTGTTTGTATGTGTGTGCATGCGTGCCTCAAAGTTATTTCATATATAATAATTAACATAACATTAGAATTTAGAAAGTTTAAAGAATGACATTTATTTGTGGTGCTTTTTCAACTGAAATTGAGAAGAACAAATCCGAATGGAATAGGCTAAGGGAACTCCATATGATGCAAGAAGGTCAATTGCAAGCACATATATTATTTAATTGGGATACTAATTTGCAACCAATGTCCATTGATCCAATCTCAAATTATTATCCTAACTTAGATGGTAAGATCATATTCCTATACATGTGACAAAAATAAAAAAAAAATTAGGAAAGCTAAGACAATTCCCTACAACTTTCGTGAAGACCTCAAAGGCCTAATCACGCATTTGGATAACTCAAATTAGAGTTGAAGCAAGAACTAGAGTGCTGATCTTGACAGCTTGACCTCTGTGTACTCATCAGGCCATATCTCTAGCTGTAAGAATGATGATGGGCTGAAATTTTGTGAGTTGATAGTCAAGACCCAAATAAACAACTTTCATGCATAACATTTTTCGAAAATTTGATGTCTAGTGGGTCATATTGGGCTTGAAAGTTAGAATAATGGTTGGGCCATATCTTAGGCTGTATAAGGCATTTTGAGCTAATTCCAGTAGTGTCGCGACCGAGATCGCGGCGAAAAAGCAACTCGCGTGATTTTTAAAAAATGATATAAAATATGGAGTCGCCACCAATTTTATTTAAATTTAGGAAAAATTGGAAAACCTTTTTAGAAAATAGTCTTTGGAACCAAATCGGATTGGGAGTCGGTTATGGATAGGGAAGGGTGGAAACTTAATTCGGCCCCGAGACGGTACCTTAAATTAGTTGTGCAAAAACTTGATAATCTCAAATTTATTTATTTTACCCGTATTAAAAAGAATTTTGCAGTTTATTTTATTTTTATTTTTTACTTTTTTTACTTTTTTTTTTTAAAAAAAAAAAGAAAGGAAGAACCAAATTGTAAAAAATTAATTTTTGAACTTGACAATGAAAATTCTGCTCCTACGTACTTCCTGAAAGTGCAATGAGGAACTCAAAGTTACGTAGTTCTGTAGAAAATAAGTGTGAGTTGATTTATTTTAATTAAGAAAATGATTAGAAACCTTCTTGCACAGGATTTAAGGTAGCACAAAGCTACTCAATAAACCCTTATGATCCAAACGACATTGAAGATAGCATCCGCTATTCAATCATCATCATTGGTCATTGCATCGATTAAATTATTTTTTATTTATATTTTTGTTTTTATATTATTATTCTATTTTATGTTTTTTTTTTTATTCCATTTTTTGGCATTTTTTAGTTTTCAGATTTTTTTGTATTTTTATGATTATCTAATTCTATGCTTTTCGTCTTTATATTATTTTTTTTTACTTATTTTTTTTTTTAAGTCTGTAAACTATTAAACACAAAAAACAAAAGTAACTCAGCCCACTAACTCCTTTTTATACACGTCTTTAGTTTTTCTGGATTTTTCTCTTTTCTATGTTTCGCCCAAGTAAAACCCATTTCAAATTTCAACATGAATATTAGACCCCCTCCCTCATTTTCATTTTTCGTTTGCACTTCATTAATGTTATATTTTTTTTATAAAACAACAAGAATGCAAAAGACTAAGGACTCACCTTCCCACTTTTTTTTTTAAAAAAGAAGCAAGGCACAAAGAACGTGGTTTTTTCATTTGAGAAGAAAGGTACACATGATGGAAGCCGGGAGGTGGTGCAATTTCGGTGCAATGGTGAGCTAGGACGACCTGCGGCGGCGTCACGGCTGACTGGTCTGGGTAGCGGCGGAGCTCCTGGTTCGGGACGTGGCTGGTCCGACGGAGAGATTGGATCTGGCTTCCGACGAGTGGAAACACGGCGTCGCGCGGTTCCTGGATCGCGGTTCCGGCTGGGCTACCGTTCAAACGTCGGATGGATCTGCAGCGGCAAGGGGACTGATGCGGAATCGGAGCTCGCAGCCTCTGCTTCGTGACGTCGACGACGAGGCTCAAGCGTGGGTCGCGAATGGTGCTAGGCGGAGTGCGCGGATGGTTGCTGCGTTGCTGTCTTCACGGCTTGATAGTTACGGAGGACAGTGAAGGTGGTTTGGGGAAGACGTAAGGATGGCAGACGATGGTGATGGCTTCGACGGAGTGGTCTGGCTACAACGGAGCAGATGAGCGGCGGCACAGGGACAGTGCGACGGCGGGACGCGGTTGGGACGGCTGGGAGCAGAGACGGTGCTGCTGGTGCGTCTGGGCTTGCTCTGGTTCGGTAGGTGCACTGCGGGGTTGACGGGTGGAGCTCAGGCGTCGCGGAGGGCAGCGCGGACGGTGGCTGGAGATGGCAGCTTGTGCGGACGACGGTGGTGCCGTGGTGGTCTGCGGTTCCGACGAGTGAGTCAAGTGCAAAAAGTGGGGGTTGGTCTTTGGTTTATGGTGAAGATGGGTGGTGGGAAGAACCTTTGATGGTGAAGATGGTTATGGAAGGAAGAAGATGGCGGTCATGGTTGGAGCCGATGAAGAGGGTGATGAGATGGTGAGGGAATGGAAGGTGATGGAAGATGAGGGAAGATGGAGATGGGAGCTTGAAGAAGGTATTGGAGATGGTGAAGGATTGTTATGGTGAAATGAGAATGAAGAGGAAAAGAAAGCAGTCCCCCGCCCGTATATGCCTTTTTCTTGCGTGAGTGTGTCCGTGAAACGTGAATGAGTGAAAAGTGAGTGTAGAAAGGTGCAATAGTGCAGTGATAGTAGGTGAGTTTTCAAAGTGAGTGAGAAGTCGAAAATGCGTGTGTGCGAGTGAATGAAAGTCGGTGAGTGGTTGATTGAGTGTGAAAATGCTAGAATATGCGTGTGTGCGAGTGAATGAAAGTGCAGTAAAGGTGATAAGTGCGGTGATACGTGAGAAGTATGGGTGCAACATTTTTTCCTTTTTCTTTTTTATTCTTTTTTTTTATTTTATTTTATTTATTTTTTTTTTTAGTTTTTTTTTTAATTAATTAATTTTTTTTTCTTTTCTTTCTTTTTTTTCATTTTTTTTTTCGTAATGGGCTTATGGGTTTGGGCTAAGAAAAATGGACCACAACCTTTTTTTTTTGTTTTTTTTTATTCTTTTTACTCTTTTTTTTATTTTATTATTATTGTATATTTTTTATTTATTATTTTATTTTTTTTGGTTTTTTAGTCCGGTCAAAATTGAGTGTTCACAAGTAGCATTTGAAAGATAAGACAAAGTCCTACAACTTTTATGAAGGCCACTTTTCAAGATTCTGTCGGCAAGCTCGAGTTTGGCACCAAATCATTTAGGAGACAAGAATCCTAATAATTTTCCACTCATTCACAATTATCAAACTACTCCCTTAGTTTTTTCCACTCCATTATCATTTCCTATCAAGATTCTACAGATACTTGACTTCGCAAACTATTTACCTTTCTTGCTTTAAGTTTTTTGTTAAGCTTCGGCGGATACCCAACTTTGCAAGTTTTTTTTTTTACTTTACGTTTTCTGCCAAGCTTTGGCGGATACTCGACTTTGCAAGCTTTTTAGCTTTTCTGCTTTAAGTATTATGTCAAGCTTCAGTGGATACCAAACTCTGCAAGCTTTTTGCTTTTCTGTTTTAAGTTTTTTGTCAAGTTTCAATGGATACTTGACTCCACAAACTTTTTACCTTTCTATTAAGCTTCAACAGGTCTCCGTACCCATTGCCTCTAGTTTTTGGGTCCCCATACTCATTTCCTTTAAGTCACTGAGTCCATATACCCATGACCTTTACCTTTTAGGGTCCTTTTACCCCATATCTTTACCTTGTTTTAATGCCTGTTATGTTTCGCATCGATTTGTACACTCTATACAATAAAAAAAAAGGAAATAAGAATTTTCATGAACAAAATTAAATCAATTCCATTGCTTTCCATCTAGTTTAAATGTAAAGCAAAGGGAGATAGTTGTTGATACCTAATTTTGTCCATAAAATTTTAATTTTTATTGCTTAATCAAGGATTGATAATTGTGTTAAATGATGTTTAATTACAATGCTTTGAACATATAATTTTTTTCCAAGTTTTATTTACTTACATCTTATTTGGTCATTACTTTTTCTTATTATTGAAAAAAAATAAAAATGAAAAATACTTTTTTTCTTATAATTTAAATTGATTAAAAAAAGAAAAAAACAGATGCTATAAGATTTTCTACTATGAGGAAAAATAGTGTGTGTGTCAAAGCTTTTAATGCATTGCAATGATTAACTGTAAATCTTGAAAAAATAGAGCAAAAATCTGAAAACATGTAGGAGCTACACCTGCAACAAGACATCCTATGCTGCACAATTCCTCCTCTATGTTCGCACTTGCTGTTTGAGCTTGATCTTTCCTCATGGTCTATAAAAAGTGAGAGAACAAAGAATGAAAGAGATAGTGTTATGCAATAGACACAAAAAATTTTTAGAGAAAAAGAGTGAGTCAAAAGTAGAGTGTCTCGGAAGTGAGAAGAATAGGAAATCTTTGCTTCAAGTTTTTCTACATTTAAGCTCCTACAAGGTAAGCTTCTTTATTCTTTAATTTCCTTAGCTTGCTAAAATGTAGTCCTCCATCCTCCATTTGATTAACCTAGTTGTGAATGTGATTGGATTGTTGTTTTAGCTTTTGCACTCACACACAAGAACTTCATTCCACTTTCCATTCACTACATCGCATTATAATGAACCTCTTAGCACCAAACACCATCCTTACGCTTTCAAGGTCCAATCACAAGTCACTGCTTCCAGTATGAAACCATCAAGGACCACTACCATGGCAAGCCCTTGCCAACCACTTGCAACATCAAGACCACCTCAGAGGCCTCTGCCAACTGGTGCCAACAACCACCCACTAAGCGTGAGCCACCACAGCCACCCTATAACAAACCTACTCTCCAAAACCACACTGAGATAGTATAACCCCAAATCAACACCCATAACGGCAACCAACTCTTTGAATAGAAACCCAAAAAAGTGAAACCATTAGGAATCAGTAGAGCTGCAAGCCATGCCAAATCCATGAACCTATGTTCCCATAATCAGACCACCAACCAAACTGCCACTCAAACCCAGCCATGGCCACTGAATACCATGCTCACCCACCAAACCCAGCACCACCACGCGCAACCATGCTAGTTGGATGTCACCATGGTATGCAACTATCCAGACCACGATCATACCAGATCCACTGCCTAGATTCGCAACCAATAGCAATCTAGCACCATTGTGCGCCACCACGCCACTGATGGTGATTATAAGTTACAAACCCAAGTGCAGGTTGTCTCAAGTAATAAATTCTCAGGAGTTCGAGGTCGATCCACAGGGAATTGATGAAGAGAAATTATTTGAGGTAAGAAAAGAATTTGTCACAACACCAAAGGTAATAAAAGTTGTACACAGATGAAAAATAATGTACTTAGGTTAGGAGATCCACTCTTGATAATAAATTAAAGATAAGATTATTTCTTTTTATAACTCAATTGAAATCTACACATAATGGAAGCTCCAATCGAAAAATATAACATTCAAAGTTCAATTATATATACAATCATATGGTCCCTTTAATTATCTACCAACACTTGTAAATGAACTCAAGCATTCACTGTGTCAATCCTCTTGTCTACAATAAATCAAGATCTCCATTATACAAGGAAGGTTTCTAAATTGATTGGAAACAAAATATAACACGTATAATGTCCACTTGATAATATATCATTTAAACACAAGAAATAGAATAATCTAACCTTATTTCATTACCAAGAGCTTCACTCTTTCACCCAAGTAAAATAAAAATTAGTTACTCATAGACAAGAAGAAAGAAAGATAGAAGAAGAGAAAGATGAATATAACTTCAATTTAGAGCAAAAGAAAATTACAACCAAGGAAAACAATAAACAAACATGATCATAACTTCTAAAAACTAAGCCTAACACCAAGAGTGTTGAATGATCAACCAATGGTGCCTTTTATAGAGGATTAGGGATACAAAATGACAAGGGAGTTGATTAAGAGTGAGTAGATGAATGGGTGGATGAGTGAAAAATGCCAAATAGTGAGTTGATGAGTGAAAAATTAGTGAGATTCTTTGTCTCTGAAATCATTTAGCTCTGATCACATGTATGACATCATTTAATGGCAAAATGATATTCATAAAAGTTGTAGCATTTTGTCTTATCTTTCCAATGGCACTAATTTCAGCTCAAAAGGCTACCTACAGCCCAAGATATGGTCCAATTACTAAATAGTATTCAGGCCCAAATACAACACTTCTGTTCTGAATTCAAAGCCTAATATCACCTTCAAGGAGTCCGATATGAGTTTTGTGTTCTCATGAAAGTTGTAGATATGGGTCTTAACTTTCAAATATTTAAATTTTAGCTCAAGAAAGTTCCTATAGCCCGAGTTATGCTCTGATTACTGCACATTATTTAGGTTCCAGTCGCAAAACTCGTGTTCTGATTTCTAAGCTCATTTAGCTCTACTAGATGTTCGATTGAGCCCTGGAGCTCTTCATAAAAGTTGTAAAGCTCTCTCTTATCTTTCCTACAAGGTAAGATACATAATTATCACACATCTAGAACTCAAGATATGACCGAAATACAGAAATAGTGTAAGACCTAAATAATGCTGAAAAAATCAATTGAGTCCAATTTGAGTCCAAACTTATAAAACATAACCAAGCTCAATCAATTAAGTACATAGAGAATGTAAATGATTAAAAATGAGGGTTTATTAATGTATAAAATATGTGATTATTAAATTCTCCCACGCTTAGTTTTTTGCACTCCTGGACAAAACACATAAGACTAAAATGAGAGGAAAAAAATGACACAGACTCAAAAGTTAAACACTCTAAAAGACTCAATTTCCAATGATATTCAAGAATACAAAAGTTTATAAACAAGAAAAGCAACCAAAGATTCAAGAGATCAAAACATTTATAAAGTAGAATTTCTTCACATCTCAAACCAACAAGCAAGGAGACTTCAATTGAAAAGAATGAATCAAGAATGATAGATCTTTACAGGATTCACTTTCAATCCCTCAAGTGTTTAAAAGGTAAGTATTTTGCTCAATCCAACCTATGAAAAATTACACTACCATAAGCTTACTTATCTTCTACTTCTCAACTACTCAAAACACACGCACACACAAATCATGAGGACTTTATTCAAGGTAGTAATGGGGTCAAGGTAAAGAAGGGGGGAGTATAGATATGACAAGTTAAATAGCTAAAAGAATAAAGGAGCGTGAGAGCTGAGTTCAATTAACAAGCATGAAAGTTCATCACAGCTCCCTCTAATACAATTTTTTTTTTGTAAATATACATTTTTTTATTAACCACTTTTTTTCATTTTTTTTTTACCAATCATTCTGTACACGCACCCTCACACTTGTTCAAGAACTCATCCAGTGACAAAGCTAATGTTCTTTTATTCCATAAGGTCAGGTAAGAACATGATTTTTTTTTATTTAAGGCATATGATGAGCTAGAAATAAGGAATGGTCAGATAAGCTCAAAGGTGTTAAGCAAAGGAAAAATAAGCTATTTCAAGAAAAAAAAATGCCTCAATCATGTTTATGTATGCATGTGAAAATGTAGCCTAAAAAAGAATCAAAGCAAGTTGTAGAATAACAATTCCATGAGTGAAAATCATACAAGAAGGAAGAGAATGGTACAAATGTTTAATTCATTCATCAATAGGCTCAAAATCTTATAAGGTATATTTCTATCATTCTCAATCAACCAATTCAACATCCATAACCAAGCATGTGAAATTTAAGAAAGAAGACAATTTATTCAATCATGCTATGATCCCTGAATTTCAATTGCTTCAAAGGATATGAGAGTACATTCACTTGAATCTTTCAAAGGAAATCAAACAGCAAAACTTTGTTACTTCCACAAATCAACACTAAATACTTACTACCCCAACTAAGATGCATCTCAAGAGTAATAAATTGTTTCCAAAATTTACTTTTTACTCTGCCATCACTAATTGGTTCTACTATGAGTAGGTTTCTGACAATCATATCAATAAACAAACTTCCCAAGTTAGATGCATCTCAAGAGCAAAATTTACTTCTTACTCTGTTATCCATAAATGGTTTAGTAAGTTACTTACAATCATATCATACTTCCTATTTTTTTTTCTTTTTTTTCTTTTTTTTTATCAACTATCCTTCCCCCCTAACCAGATCATAACATTGTTCGCAATGTTAAAATATAGATAAGTAAAGGACAGAAAACATTACCTGATGTAGCAATTCCTGAAAAGAGAGTTGACACAAATTTAAACAAACATAAAGTACGAAAAATAAAACTAAAGCTTGAAATTATTTAAATAGTTGGAGTGTCTGATTGGGCTTACGTTGCATACTGCTTCCCCCACCGCTTCCTTTTGACCAATTTATCTGAGCTATTACTGGATCAGGTTCATAAACAAAAGCTTCCAATTTATCAATCAACTCATCAACAGTGGAAGCATGGATAAGGAGTCGTCTTGCTGAAGGAGTGCTAAACTTCTGTTCCACAGCATAGTCAAGAAAAAAAAACAAAAGATCAAAGAAATTATTAACATTCAATAAACTTATGGGTTTATGGTGGATGTTTAGTTGGCCCAAGAGACAATTTGCAAAATTTCTTCCAAAGTACCAAAACTACTTGGTAAGGCAATGAATGCATCAGAGCTTTCAAGCATTTTCCTTATTCGTCCATGCATAGTCGATACTTGAAATTCCTCCCTAATTGTCTTTCCAGTGATGTTCTTTTGAGTCAAAAGTTCAGGAATGATACCTAAAACCTGACTGCCTCTTATATGTGCAGAGAGTAATATAACCCCCATTAACCCAATACAACCTCCCCCATATACTACATGAATTTTTCTTGTTGCAAGTGTTTGACCAACATTGCTTGTTGTGCTTACATACTCCAAACTCTACTCATAACTTGACCCGCAAAATACATAGATATTTACAAGTTTACGAATAGAAGCTCCCTCCATTTCTACACTCACTCTCCCTTTAAATGATTATGAGTTGGATAGAAATGAAGAAAGTGAAGTGTTTAAATAGGAAAAAATGGAAAAACTAATAATAATACCTATATAGGTAGGTTGGCTGTTGTCAGAAAAGTTTGAAATTAAGAAACATTTTTATTTTGTTTTTATTTTTTGTTTTTTGTTTTTTGTTTTATTTTTTTATTTTTTTTAACTTCAAGAAAACCATCTGGGTAAAGAAGTCTAGAAACCCCTGAAGGACCTTGCTCAAAGGATCGTCTATCCAAAACCAAAATATAACAAAATCATACAAAGATAAAAGACATATAATAACAAATGTATGTCATGATGACATACATTTATGTACAACTTTCATGACATATCTTTATATTGAGCATCATTAGCGCAGCAGTGACATATATTTATCCTGCGTGTCACTAGTGCAGTAATACCAAGACGGCTCAGCCAATCTTTGGAATTCTTCTCCTTCCCGCTTGTGGGATATTTTGGATTGAGTTACGATGCAACTAATTAAAGTGCGTAAATCTAACAGCTACCACCAACGACCACAGCCAGTGAGAGGTATGCTCAGGAACCCAATAAATCAATATCAGGAATTGAGCTCAGAGGCGTTGTCACGGGAGAATTCAAACATGGGACGCTTCTATCTGTCCATCAGTAAGCAGAGCCTACGGTTAAAACCTGGGAATGCTTGTGCGGCTCTCTACAGAGCATGGTGCACTATCCTTATGTAAAGACCGACGCGCGAAGGTCTCCTCTTGAGTCAATGATAGGGCGGTCATCTGCCTGGGCTTCTAATCTAATTAAAGACCAAGTACAACCAATGTTTTTCTTTTCTTTTTTTTTAAGATGAAGAACAAGATAATATATATATGTTGTTGTGATTATGGCTCACATCTTTCTCTGGTTTTACTTCTAGTAACAGCTTAAATGCCTTCTATGAGTCGAGGTATGCACCTGTAGCTAGACTAGAAGCTATTAGAATGTTACTTGCTTATGCTTGCATTATGGATTTCAAACTATATCAAATGGATGTTAAAAGTGCTTTTCTAAACGACTTTATTCAAGAGGAGGTATTCATTGAACAACCTCTAGGTTTTGAAAATCATGAACTACCCAATTATGTTTTTAAACTTAAAAAGGCTTTAAATGGCTTAAAGCAAGCTCCTAGAGCTTGGTATGAAAGGTTGAGTAAGTTTTTTTTAGAAAATGATTTTTCAAGAGGAAAAGTCGATACTACCCTTTTCATTAAAAACAAAAAACATGATATTCTTCTTGTGCAAGTATATGTGGATGATATAATTTTTGGTGCTACTAATGAATCCCTTTGCAAAGAATTTGCTAAGACAATGCAGAATGAATTTGAAATGTCGATGATGGGAGAGTTAAATTTCTTCCTCAGACTTCAAATCAAACAATCAAACGAAGGGACATTCATAAGTCAAACTAAATATTGCAAGGAATTGCTCAAGAGGTTCGAAATGGAAAACGTTAAACACATGGCCACTCCAATGGGCATTTTGTGCTATTTAGACAAAGATGAAGGAGGTAAATCAGTAGAAATAACGAAATACAGAGGTATGATTGGATCTCTCCTTTATCTTACTGCCAGTAGGCCAGATATTATGTTTAGTGTATGCATGTGTGCTAGATATCAAGCAAACCCTAAGGAATCTCATTTAAGTGCTGTTAAACGAATAATGAAATACCTAGTAGGCACTTCACAAATGGGCTTGTGGTATCCTAAGGGTGCCTTATGCAACCTAATAGGCTATTCCAACTCTGATTTTACTGGGTGCAAATTGGATAGAAAAAGTACTAGTAGGACATGCCACTTGCTTGGTAGTTCTTTAGTTTCTTGGCATAACAAGAAACAAAATAGTGTGGCTCTGTCTACCGCTGAGGCTGAATATGTTGCAGCCGGGAGTTGTTGTGCTCAAATTCTTTGGATGAAGCAACAACTCTTAAACTACGGTCTTCAGCTTGATCACATCCCAATAAGATGTGATAACACTAGTACAATAAATATATCTAAAAATCTCATTCTGCATTCCAGAATAAAGCATATAGAGATAAGACATCACTTTATCAGAGATCATGTACAAAAAAATGGATTGCATTCTAGAGTTTGTTGAAGCATCTAAGCAACTTGTAGATATCTTCACTAAACCCTTAACAAAAGAAGCATTCTTTTATATTAGAGGAGAATTAGGCATAATTGATCAATCTAATATATGATTGCATGATTATTACTACTTAATATTGTCTCTATCTCTCCTAATTCTTTAAATCACATGGATAATAACTTTATCTTGCTTTTTTTTAACCTATGTTTTACTATGTTCTTTTATTAGTTTATTTGAATAAACAGATGTTTATTCGAATAATGTCCTTTAAAGCTTATCAAATGACGTGTTGGATATCAGTTCCATTCGAATAACACTTAGTTTATTTGAATAAACTGGCTTCTATATCTTTCTGTGGTTGGTGTGCTCTCTGTCTATTCGAATAAATCTTTCTTTATTCGAATAACCAGAATTCTTAATTTATCAGTCTTAATCTCTACCCTCTGTCTATTCGAATAAAACTAAGGTTATTCGAATAACCAGAGCCTTGTTTTACCAGCCTTGCTGCTTGCTTTCTGTCTATTCGAATAATTTCTACATTATTCGAATAAAACCTGTTCAAATGTCAAAACGCTTGGCCTTCCCAGTTGCTCTATTCGAATAGAAATTTTCTCTATTCGAATAAACCCTAGCAGAGACCTTGGTTAAAAGCCCCTATCCTTTCAGCTTCTACACAAGGTTTATTCGAATAAACCCTAGGTTATTCGAATAAACACGGGCTCCCTTTAAATTGACCCGCGCGCCCAACCGTTTTCATTTCCATATTCTCTATTCATCTTCTACGTCTGTTTCTCTCTCAACTCTCTTTTGCCATCTCCTTGCCATCTTTTTATCTTCCATACCTTCAAACTCCATGGCCTCCTCTTCCAACAAGCGCGCTCACACCAAGGTTGCTCCCTGCAACAACCCTCTTGATATGCGAAGGCTCTCCTCCAACGAAGAGCACCATGGCCACTTCATTACGCACTTCTGGGAGCGTAACCTCATTCAGCCCATATATCTTAACCTTCCTTTCTTTTAGCAGCACAGAGGGTTCAATTTTTTGTCTCTTTTGGAAAACTAGGGGGTCCTACAACTCTGTTCCCACCGAGCTACGCTCTACCCTGCTCTGGTGAAGATGTTCTTTTACAATCTAGCCATTGATGGCCAAAACCTCCTCACTGAAGTCTGTGATCAAGATATTGTTATCACTCCACAGGACTGGCAGACCTTGTTTGGTTTACAGTTCGCTGGTACAATGGTTGAAGATGACGACAACCCTTTCCCCGAGTTCAACAGGATTCAGGCCATTGAGGACATGCTGAAGCCTGGTTTGGCTTTACCTATCAGGGGTCTCAAGGGTGGGATGCTAAAGAGCCAAGATAGGCTTCTGCATTATGCCTTTACTCACATTTTGGCTCCCCGCGGCAGGAACTACGTGTACCTCAGTGAAGATGACATCTTCATGCTTTGGATCTTGAAGAAATGACACAAGATAAACTGGCCTGTGTTTATCATGAAACACATGATGCGTGCCAAGGGTAAGGAAAAATCAGACTTGCCTTATGGGATCCTCATCACTTCCTTGCTCTGCAAGTATCCTCAAGTCTTGGAGACTGAGCAAACCATTGCCTTATCCTATCATAATATCTTTGGTTCCTTCACTCTGCGCAAGATGAAGATGATCTAAACCGATGAAGGCTGGGTATACCCGGATGAGGTTGCTGAGGATAAGTTTGACCTTGCTGATGCATCTGCTGCCCCTGCTGTCCCCGCTGCCCATATTGCACCTGATGATGCTCCTGCTCCCGTTACCTTAGAGTAGATCATGGCCACCTTACATGATAACCGAGCCTACATAGAACATACATTCTCTATTCTTTTTTATAGAATAGAAGGTGTTGAAAGTGAGGTCACTGCCTTACGAGCTGCTTTACCTGCTCCTGCTCCTGCTCCTGCACCAGCTTCACCATCACCGCCTCTATATTTTTTCTTTTAGGAGTTGTTTAGCTCTTAGGATCCTTGATTTTTTTTTTGCTTTAGTTATTTATGGTTTGGGATCCTGTATTTACATCACTTTTTGATTAATATATGAGCTTTCAATCTACTATAGTGCATTTATCTGACAATGTTTTGCAATTATTTCTCTTTTCTATGTCTATAACTGTTTATGGATCTTACCCTCCTTTTTGCTCATGACAAAAGGAGGAGAAATATTTGAATTGAGAAAATACAGGTAAACTTTGAATTGAGAAAAGACAGGTAAACTTAAATGAGATTGGATTCAAAATGAAAGGGGGAGTTGCGCATATCACTGATACACGTTTCTTCTCATATTTAAAGAAGAGAGTAAGCTTTTATACCCCCTTATGAATTCCAATTTTATGTACTAATCCCTTTTCTTTTTGATAGTTTGTCATCATCAAAAAGGAGGAGAATATAATTGGACATATGCCTTTGAGGATTTTGTTTTGATGATAACAAACGTGAAGACTAAAATGAAGATGATAAAAAGATTGAGTCCAAAATCGTATAAGAATAGCTTTAGGACTTAGGATCTTTTTGTACGGAGCTCACTCTAATATCTCTCAGTTTTGAAAGAAAAATAAAGTTTGGTATAATCAAGTGTTTTTGAAATAAATCAGTTGTTATTGTTTTATTCAAATAAAGATTATTCTATAAACATTTTCACGAGCTTCTGTTTTAACAGCCTTTGATTTTCAGCCTTCCTTCTGTTTTCTAAAATGCTATTCGAATAATAGTTTTTCAAAGCTTCTGTTTTCTTAAAGCTTTATTCGAATAAACCACCTTCTATTCGAATAACAGGACCTCCAAAAAGGCTTCTCTCAAAAGAGTTATTTGAAAAACTCAGTAGTTATTCGAATAAACTCAGTTTTCCAGAACTGCTTGTTAAAAGAGTTATTCGAATAGACTTAAAGTTATTCAAATAACCCATATCAGCTGGCTCTTTACAATGTCTTCACAAACAGTGTTATTCGAATAAACTTTCATTTATTCAAATAATCACGGTTATTACGAACTCTGATATGAAATCAAGTTTTTGAAATATTAAGCATTTATTATCCCCAACGGTTGTTTCTTTAAAATTTCTCTATAAATAGAAGCCTTGGGTCCTCTCTAAAATCACCCCAACACTTTGATTAATTTTCTGCTTGCTCTATCTTGTGAAATTGTTTTCTACGTTCTATTTTCGATTAAAAACTTTGACATATTTTTGTGAGAGCTCTATTAGCACTTCAAATTATTAATTTACTCTGAGTAAGAGTTTCTCTTCTTTATCTATTTCTCTGATATTCTGTATTGAGGGTGAGGTATCCCTCTAAGGTTTGTATAAGGGTGAGGTATCCCTGCAAGCTGAGGCTTTAGCATAAGGGTAAAGTTTTCCTGTGTGTGACAATTGCTCTATTGTGTAACGGTTGCAAGCACCTATTGAAGCTTGTATACATAGTGAAAAATCTTGGACATTGTTTCGAGGACTGGACGTAGATCACAAGTGGGTTCGTGATCGAACCAGGATAAATATTGTGTCTGTTTCTCTTCTTAATCTCTTTACTTTGCACAATTTTATTTTATTGCACATTTATTTTTCTGCTGTTCTTATACTTCCTTTCTTCATATCATTCCTTCTACGCATTTATTTGATAAGTTTCAATAATTGTATTTTAATTAATAGAGGTTTTGCGAAAACTTTTGTACTCAATTCACCCCCTTCTTGAGTACTGGAAGCCACTTGGTAACACTTGTCTCTTTTCACTTTTTCTTTCTTTCACTTTTTACAAAGCAATGATTTTCTAACTGCAAATGGTTCAAACAAGTTCTTTTTGAATTTGACTTACATAGTACCCCTGATTAATGGACTCAATTCAAGAAATCATATATGTATACACTCAACAACAACGATGGTAAGATAACTAATGTCATGTTTTCACATGCATTTAGAAATAGTTACACGGTATTGAATATGTAGGTGATGAAAAACATAAGGCCAAACATACATAAGGCTTCAAAGGGGACCTAAGGATATGATCATGTCAAGGTAAGCTTTTTAAGGCTTAATCGGTCCAAAGAATGCCCTAATTATTTCCTCAATCATGCAGAAATTAGGATTTTACCTTAAGAGAGTTCAAAAATAATTTCACAAATAACCGACACTTACACATGCACAATCCATAAACTTTCTCTAAGCAAGACTTCTTATCAATCCCAAAGTTCAACAAACATGCAAGTGGGAAATGAATCAATCCTAAAATGAAACTAGATTGCTTCAACATGCTTCAAAGATTGCATATGGATTCACAGAAATGCTAAATTCAATTTGCATCCATATTTATCATTGAACAATCATTTCACATTAGTTTTTAACCATTATGATTCAAATCGTGAAAGGGAACAACAATTGTATCTTGAATGAGATTTTTAAGAAATGATTATCAAGATACAAGTTCCTTTGGATATTGACAAACATACATAATTACACACATACATAATTATACTAAAATACCAAAATATTATATCCACAAGAGGCAATACTAACATAAGCATCCATATTATAACATGCATAAACATCAAAATACTAAGTCTAAGACACCCCCTCAAACCTGAGGGAAACAGTGTCCACACTGTACAGAGGAAACATACAATATATGAAAGCAAAAAGAATGACGATGAAAAGAAAATGGCCTGAAAGCCTCAAGGGCTAGACAGAAGCCTCCTCAGAATCGATGGCCTCAGCATCTACATCCTCGTCCTCATCATCGTCAGCATGGCCTGCCTGGTGAGAGGGCCCTGGCTCCTGGGGTGGTGGTGGTGGGGCAGCAACTGCCATGGGCGGGAAGTCAGGGACTGGGTAATCCTCCATTGGTAGGTGCAACTGCTCCATAGTCTAGCACTGAGTCTGGATAAGATATACTAGCATGGCGGTCGTTTGTGTAGCTTGGGCCTCTAAATCGGTCAGTCGGGCCTCTGTCTGTACCCTCTATGCAACAGCATCTGCTGCAGCAGCCCTAGAATGTGATGGCCCCGCTCGAGGCTCTGATGGCGCCTGCCTCTGTGGTCCCCTAGCTGGTGCTGCTGCAGGAGCTGCTCGTACTCTCTCAAGAAAGTAATCGCTGAGGGGTTGTTTGGCCTCTGTGCGCTCCTCATGGTCCTGGAATTGCACCATTAGCATTCGGAACAACTGATGAATGAGAGAAGGAAAGAACAGACTCTTACACTCCCGAGCAGCTCGTCGAATCTGCTGGTAAATAATATTAGTGACATCTATAGCTCAATGCTCAAGAATAGCATAAATCAAGATTGCCCGATCTTGAGTCACCTCTGACAGGTTGTTCGATGGCAAGATACGAGTGCTGATGAAATGATACCACACCCGGGCCTCTGATGTCAAGCAGGCTCGTCAAAAGTATCTGGGTCGGGTATCTTGGGCACTCAAGACCCACTGCACTGGTTGTGACTCAGGCATGCAGATCATATCGGTAACCATAGTAAGGTCAATGTCATCGGGGCTGACTGTGAGGAAATGAGAATACTCACAAACTGGAGAGGGAGAAGGCAAACCCAGCGCCGCCCTGATAACCGCAACTGAATAAGAGATACGGCAACCCCGCTGATGATGGAGGATGGCTCTGTCTATGTTCTCTGATATGGCGTCCTTGAAGGAGAACCCTCTCTCTGTCATCACTGGTTTTGAAACCAGTACAGTATACATCTGGGTAGCAGCAACAAAAACAAACTGCCCCTCATCAAATGGTGGAGGAGATGACTCTCGGTGTCTTTGGCTCGAGGATCCTCTTAGTCTTTTAGGAGCCATTGTACCTGAAAGAGAATTACAAATAGTCAATATCAAATAATGGCATTGTAAGCATATGATAAATTTGCAATTTCTAAACAATTCTGGAAAAATTGATATCTCACGCCGCAGCATTGATTCCAACGCCACGACATTCAAACTGTTCTAGGTAACGTCGCGGCATTCAAACACACGCCACGGCGCGTATGAACCCCTAACCCAGAAATCTCCCTCAAATCAGCTAAATCATCCCCCTAGGCAGTAAATCATGGAGAACAACATTAAAACTAAAACATTCTACTATTTAAACATAATCTCACTAAACTACAACAAATATACATCTAACATAGGATTTAAAAAAAATGAAGTCAAAACATAAGAAAATATGAAATAAAGAGAAGGGGAGAGCTTCTTACCTGGTTTGGAAGCGAGAAAATGAAGGTAGAAGTGAGAAAAAAATGCAAAACGAGAGGGAAAGATTTGAGAGAAAACACAGAGAAGTGGTTTTACGTAATGAGGGAGACTGAGGGAGCTATGCACGGGTACGGTGCTTAACACCAACAGACGCACAACGTCGCGGTGTGATATGTGTGGCGCCGCAGCGCGCATTAATTTTCTCGTAAAATTATATTTTAAAATAAATACAAACATTATTATTATTATTAATTAATTAATTTTTCTTTTTTTTTTAACAATACACGGTGGTGTGAAAAACAACCCACGCCGCGGCGTGAGAGGTCAGTCTGCTAAATTCTGCAGAATTTTGCATTATGTTGCTGTTTTTGCACATTTCCAGCCTCCAACACTGCAAAACTTGCTCAAAAGGTTAAAACACAGTTTGTACAACAAAAACTTAATCAAACTACAAAATCAACATATTAACATATTAAGGACATAATAACACAAACTATAAACATATTTAAAACATAAGATAATTAGCTTAGGTTCCCTCCCAAGAAGGGCCTGATTTATATTCCCGACAGGACTTTATGTGTTGTTCAACTTGCATTTGCTCCAAGGGGGAGGATCTTCCTCCTTTGCATCTGAATAAGCTTGAAACACTTGAAATGGCATGGGTTTAAGCTTCTCATTTAGAACTTTCTTAATAGGTGGATTGCATGACTTAATCACACTCTTTGAATTCAGCCGCTCCAGTTCATCATCTCCACTTTCTTGTATTGAGATCAATTGACCTTCACTAAGAGCTCTTACTATGCTTCCACCAAGTGCCTCACATGTCAACTTATCAACTTCACTTACCAAACAACATTGTTCTTGATTTTTAGGACTCTGTATAGCTATAAAAATGTTGAAGGTAACCTTCTGATCTTGGACCCTCATAGCAAGCTCTCCTTTCTCCACCATCTATGAGGGTTCTTCTTGTAGCAAGGAATGGGTGGCCTAAAATCAAAGGGACCCTATGATCCTCTTCCATATCCAGTATCACAAAGTCCACAGGGAATATGAACTTGTCCACTTTCACCAGGACATCTTCCACAATTCCCATTGGATACTTATAAGAGTGATCGGCTAGTTGGAGAGTTACAAATGTGAGCTTACATTCCCCCAACCCTAACCTCTGGATTATGGATAGAGGCATAAGATTAATGTTTGCTCCTATATCATATAAGGTTTGCCCCTAAGAAATCCTTCCCTATGGCACAAGGGATTTTAAAGCTTCTCGGATCCTTTAACTTTATGGGAAGCTTTTGTTGTAAGATAGCGCTGCATTCTTCAGACAATGCCACTGTTTCATACTCACCCAGCCTACGTTTCTTGGACAAAATATCCTTCATGAACTTAACGTAGCTGGGCATCTGCTCCAAGGCTTCAGCAAATGGGATATTTATATGAAGTTTCTTGAAAACTTCAAAAAACTTCTTGAACTGATCATTCATTTTGTTCTTAATCTACCTGCTTAGAAAAGGTAAAGGATGTATATAAGGATTATTCACGAACTTCTTATCCTTGACCTTTTCCTTAGAAACTTCATGTTTCTGTTCGATATCCTTGCTCACAGCCTCCTTCTCATGGTTTACTTCCTTGTCTTCCTCCAGCATCCTGGTCCTTGGATTTCCCACAATGTCCTTGCCACTCATCAGTGAGATGGCATTGCAGTGCTCATTGGAGGCACCCCTTGGATTAGTGACAGTATCACTAGGTAAGGTGCCTGGGGGCCTGTTGTTGATAGCATTGGCCAGCTGGCCTACTTGCATTTCTAACGCTCTCATCGAAGCAATCTGGCTTTGAAACATTGCATCATGCCTTGTCAAATGAGCATCTATTCTTTGCATGTAAGAGTCTGTCTTGGAAATGAAAGCATCATTCTTGGCCATCATCTGCATGAACATATCTTCCAAAGTAGGTTTCCTTTCTGGCATTGGTTGTCTTTGTTGGGTTAGAAACCCATGAGGGTTATACTGACGTTCAGGTCCAGGAACATTGGAGGAAGAAGAGGGTCCTTGGTTGTCCCTCCATGAGAAATTTGGATGATTCCTCCATCCAGGATTATATTGGTTGGAGTATGGGTTATTCGGTTGGGAGCGATAGTTGCCCACATAGTGTGCACTTTCAGACATACTAGGACATCTATCACTCGCGTGATTATCTCCACAATCGTCACAAAGGACAAATGGGCTTTGTTGAGATCTTTGTTGGCCCATACTATCCATCTTGCTTGCCAAAGCCACAACCTGTGCAGTTAATAAGGTTATGGGATCCACTTCATGCACACCGGCCACTCTCCGTGGAGTATTCATTGCTGAAGGCCATTGATAGGTTAGTAGGGATGGATACCCGTGTAGTACACCCGCGGGTAATATCATGACGGGTAATACACCGCGGGTATAAATACCGTTTAAGTTATCCCCAAAAGCAATTTGAGGTAGTTTCTCCGTGGAGCAAAAAAAAAAATAAATTTTTTATATAAAATTATTAAAAATCTTATTATATAAATTAAATATTATTATATTATACTTTTTTTTTAAATTTATTTTATTTTATTTATTAATTTATTAATTTTATTTATAATTAATTTAATACTTGAAGGCCATTGAATAATAAACGGTACCATCAACGGATATGGGGCGGGACGGGGCGGATATTATCCATGGGCGGGGACGATACCCCGCCCCGCCCCGTTGCCATCCCTAGCTGTTAGCAGCTAATTCCTCCAATAGCTGGAAGGCATCATCGAAAGATTTGCTTAACAAGGAGCCTTCGGCTACAACATCTACTATTGGGCAATGGTGGTGGAGCAAGCCCTTATGAAATGAATAAATCTGGTGCCAAGGTGGTATCTTATGATATGGACACCTTCTTAACAGATCCTTATACCTTTCCCAGGGTTCATGCAAGGATTCTGAGTTAGATTGGGTGAATGATGTTATATCATTCACCATCTCAGCAGTCTTGGACGGAGGGAAATATTTATTCAAAAACTTAATACATACCTCCGCCCAAGTTGTAATTGATTCCGCTGGCAGAGAATGCGACCAGCTTTTAACTCTATCCCTTAAAGAGAAAGGGAGGAGCCTTAAACGAATAGCATCATCAGATACTCCATTATGCTTAAACGTGTCGTAAATCTCCAAGAAGTTTGAGAGATGTGTGTTGGGATCTTTATTGGATAAGCCACCATACTGTACTGAAGCTTGGATCATTTAGATGATGGCCGGCTTAATCTCAAAGTTATTTGCTCGGATGGCATGACGTCTAATACTAGATTGTAAATTGTCCATTTGAGGAATAGCAAACTCCCTTAATCGCCTTGTACGGCTATCGTCCTCCACTTCGTGCGTAGCAACTTCTTCTGCCATCTTACTACTACCTGAAATAATTAATTAACAATGAATTAAATTAATATGGAACAAAGAAACGTGAACTAGATATACTTAAACTCCTTGTTTATATTAGCTAAACTAAATTTAAATTGTTGCCCCTGGCAACAGTGCCAAAAACTTGTTGGCTCTTTTGCTTACCGTAAGTGCACGGGTCACACCTGTAGTGTAGCTAGGAGTCCGATATCGTTCCCACGAGGACAATCGTTAAATTTAGTGCTAATTATAAACCAATAACTTATGTATTTCTATTCAAAGACATATAAATCGCAAAGGTTTCTATTAAACTACTAAGAAGAACTTAAAAACTATCAGATTGAGTGAGATAATGATTTAGAGAATAGGGCATCCTTTTTCACCTCCTATTTCAATTGTTAACAAGTAATCTTTACAAGTAATATACATACAATGGTTAGGTTAGCTTGGGAATCTGTTTTAGCCGAAAGCCTATGTCTAGGTCAATCAACCCTAGTATTACTTACCTAATCCACTATATTTCCATGAGGACTAGTGTAAGTTCTACTAATGAACGATTTATTCCCAATTAATTACTATGCATGGCCAATAGGTATATTCCTATCCTATTAATGAATCATTGTATCCAAGCCAATTGAATAAAATAGAACATGCATCAATCATACATACGATCTTAAATCCAAATTCTTATGTCTAGGTTCATTAGATTTGAACAAATTAGTTGAAAGTTAATTGAGTGCAAGATTTAAGGATGCAAACCTAAGTACAAGTTGTCTCAAGTAATAAATTTCTCGGGAGTCCGAGGTCGATCCACAGGGAATTGATGAAGAAAAATTAATTAAGGTAAGAAGAGGATTTGTCACAACACTAAAAGTAATAAAAGATGTTCACAAATGAATTTAAGAACTTGCTTGGGTTAGGAGATCCACTCTTGGTAATAAATTAAATGCAATATTATTTCTTTTTATAACTCAATTGAAATCCACACACAACGGAGGTTCCAATCAGAAAATATAACATTCAAAGTTCAATTATATATGTAATCATATTATGATTCCTTTAATTATCTACCAACATTTGTAAATGAGTTCAAGTATTCACTGTGTCAATCTTATTGTCTACAATAAATCAAGATCTCCATTATACAAAGAAGGTTTCTAAATTGATTGGAAATAAAATACAACATATATAATGTCCATTTGATAATATATCATTTAAGCACAAGAAATAGAATAATCTAACCTTATTTCATTACCAAGAGCTTCACTCTTTCACCAAAGCAAGATGAAGATTTAGTTACTCATAGATAAGAAGAAAGAAAGAAAGAAGAAGAGAAAGATGAACATAGCTTTAATTTAGAGCAAGAGAAAATTACAACAAAGGAAAACAATAAACAAGCATAACCATAACTTCTAAAAACTAAGCCTAACACCAAGAGCACCAAATGATCAGTCAATGGTGCCTTTTATAGAGGATTAGGGATATAAAATGACAAGGGGGCTGAGTAAGAGTATGTGGATGAGTGGGTGAATGAGTGGAAAACGCCAAATGGTGAGTTGGTGAGTGGAAAATTATTGAGATTCTTTGTCTCTGAAATTATTCAGTGCTGATCTCATGGATGCCATCAGAATAAAATAATGTGTCTTCATGAAAGTTGTAGAATTTTGTCTCAACTTTTCAATGCCACCAAGATCATCCAAAAATTCATCCTACAGCCCAAGATATGACCCAATTACTGCAGACTGTTCAGGCTCAGTTTTAACACCTCTGTTTTGACTTCCAGACCCAATATCACCTCCAAGCTGTCTGAATTGAGTTTTGTGTTCTTCATGAAAGTTGTAGATATGGGTCTTAACTTTCAACTATCCAAATTTCAGTCCAAGATAATTCCTATAGCCCGAGTTATGCTCTGATTACTATGCATTGTTTAGGTTCCAGACACAAAACTCATGTTCTGACTTCCAAGCCCATTTAGCTCCTCTAGATGTCCATATTTTACCTGGAGCTCTTCATGAAATTGTTGAGCTCTCTCTTATCTTTCTTATAAGATAAGATATATAATTTTTATACATCTAGAACTCAAGATATGACAGAAATACAGAAACAATGTAAGACCTAAATAGTGCTGGAAAAATCAATTAAGTCTAATTTGAGTCCAAACTTATAAAATATAACCAAGCTTAATCACTTAAGTACATGGAGAGTGTAAATGACTAAAAATAAGGGTTCATTAATGTATAAAATATGTGATTATCAAATCCCCCACACTTAACTTTTTGTACTACTGGGCAAAACACATAAGACCAAAGTTAGGAAACAAAGAAAAATGACATAGACTCAAAAGCTAAAAACTCTAAAAGACTCGATGAAGCAAAAAGAGCAACTAGAAATTCAAGGGATCAAAGCATTAATGAGGTAACATTTCTTCGTATCTGAAACCAACAAGCAAGAAAACTTTAGTTGAAAAGAATGAATCAAGAATGATAGATCTACACGTAATTCAATCTCAATCTCTCAAGTGTTTAAAAGGTAAGTATTTCACTCTATTCAACCCATGAACAATTGCACTACCATAAGCTTGCTTATCTTCTATTTCTCCGCTACTCAAAACACATGCACACAAAAATCAAGAAAACTTTATTCAAGGTTGTAATGGGTCATGGTAAAGGAGAGGGGATAATATAAATATGAGAAGATAAATACTAAAGAGAATAAAAGAGCATTATAGTACAGTTAGAGTGGAGAAAATGTTTGAGAACATTCATCATAAAGGACAATCACTAATATTTGACTAATGTTTTATTGAAGATCAATCCCATATTGGTGAATTGCATTCATTGTTAGACCTGAACATTCTCTTTTTCTTTCTGTTGTTTCCAAGCATCTACCTTTATTCTAGACTCTGATAATCCTTTGATTGCAACGGTGGTCAATTTTTTTTTTTTGATCATTTTGCACACATACCCCCACACTTGTTCAAGAACAAGGTCAATGCTCTCTTATTCCCTAAGGTTGGGTAAAAATATGTTTTTTTTCTCTTTTTTTTTAGAGGCACGAATTGAGCTAAAAACAAGGAATGATCAAATAAGTTCAAAGGGGTTACACAAAGAAAAATATACAAGGATGGCTATTTAGTCAAAGTAGTTATTTCAAAATGTCTCAATCATATTTATGTATGCATGTGAAAATGTAGCCTCAAAAAGAATCAAAGCAAGTTCTAGAGTAACAATTCTATGAGTGAAAATCACACAAGAAAGAAGAGAATGGTACAAATATTCAATCCATTCATAAATAGGCTCAAAATCTCACAAGGCATATTTCTATCATTCTCAATCCACCAATTCAACATCCATAACCAAGCATGTGAAATTTAAGAAAGAAGATAATTTATTCAATCATGCTATGATTCTTGAATTTCAATTGCTTCAAAGGATGTGAGAGTGCATTTGCTTGAATCTTTCAAAGGAAATCAAACAGCAAAACTTTGTTACTTTTACAAATAAACACTAAATAGTTACTACCCCAACTAAGATGCGTCTCAAGAGTAGTAAATTGTTTCCAAAATTTACTCGTTACTCTGTCATCACTAATTGGTTTTACTACGAATAGGTTTCTGATAGTCATATCACTAAACATACTTCCCAATTTAGATGAGTCTTAGAAGTAAAATTACTCATTCTTCTGCCATCATTCATTAGTTTAGTAAGTCCATGACAATCATATCATACTTCCTAAAAAAAAGATTTTTTTTTTGGTCAACTATCCTTCAAACTATCATTCCCCCCCCCAACTAGATCACAACATTGTCCTCAATATTAAAATATAGATGAGTAAAGGATAGAAGATATTACCTGTTAGAGAAATCTGATACAAATTTAAACAAAAACAAATTACGATAAATAAAACCAAAGCTTAATATTATTTAAATAGCTGGAGTGTCTGATCAGGTTTGCAATGCATACTGCTTCCCTCACTACTTCCTGCTGACCAATCTATCTGAGTTATTACTGGGTCAGGTTTATGAACAAAAACTTTTAATTTATCAATCAACTCATCAATAGTGGAAGCAGAGATAAGAAGTTGTCTTGCCGCAGGTGTGATAAATTTCTGTTCCACGGCATGGTCAAGAAAAAGTAACAAAATATCAAAGAAATTATTTACATTCAACAAACCTATGGGTTTATAGTGGATGTTTAGTTAAGCACAAGAGACAATTTGAAAAACTTCTTCTAAGGTACTAAAATCACCTGGTAAGGCAATGAATGCATCAGAGTTTTCAAGCATTATTTTCATTCGTTCATGCATTGATGATACCTTAAGTTCATTCCCAATTGCCTTTCCAGTGATGTTTTATTGAGCTAAAGGTCCAAGAATGACACTTAAAACCTGACTGCCTCTTATATATGCAGCAAGTGATATAGCTCCCATTAACCCGCGGCAACCTCTCCCATATACAAGATGAATATTTCTTGCAGCAAGTGATCAACCAAGAGTGGTAGCTGCGTTTACAAACTCTAAACTCTTCCCATACTTAGAACCACAAAATACACAGATATTTTTAAGTTGACAAACAGAAACACCTTCCATTTCTATACTCACATTCCCTTGAATAATTCTAAGTTGGAAGAAAATAGAGAAAATAGAGTGTTTAAATAGGAAAAAATGGAAAGAATAATAATAGCACCTATAAGGGTAGGTTGGTTGTTGGCAGAAAAGTTTGAAATTAAGAAACACAAAATCTTTTTTTTTTTTGAAAACATGAAGAAGAAGATAATATGTACAGATTGTTGTGGATATGACTCACATCTGCCTCTGGTTTCACGTCTAGTAGCGACTTAAATGCCTTCTATGAGTCAAAGATAAGTTTCTCATCCAATTTTCTTATAAATTGGTAAACAGGGTCTTTTAGAGTCAGATTCCTAAGACTGTAGTGTTTTTCTTCATCTTTGAAGAGATTCCACAAATTAAGAAGTTCACGATGCACCAATCCACAAGAATGCATCTTAAGAGTCAATAAGATATCATCTAATGACTCCTTACTCAGTCCATCCTTAATGAAGAAAATTTTATCTTCTCTGTTTGCGGAAACCATCCCTAAAGAATGACAACGCTTGTTATAATTCTATCATCCACATTTGTGACAGACTTGTAACCTTTTTGCTCTTTTCCTTTTAGAATACGAACTTATTCCAAGACCTGGCATGTATGAGTTAAATGAAGTTAAAGACTCACCTGCTAGTCGGACCTTTGCTTCAATTATCCAACGTACATCTTCTGGTATACCCTTGTGCATTAACAGTCTCAATCTTTCACATCTAACTTTGTAAATTTTCTTCAGAGTATTTTGAGGGAGAGAAGAAAAATGTTTTCTCAGGTTTGAAAGAATGACATCCATTTTAAAGGAGAATGATTCAGTTATTTTGGGAAACTGAAAAAACAAACCGACTTAAGAGTCACGGAGTATCGTTATCTGCCATTTAACCGAAAAATCAAACAAAGAGCATATTTCATAAATATCATCATCTGCTTGCGTACCTGAATCAAATGAATTAATTAAACAAACTTCTAATGGGTCAGAAGAACTCCTTGTTTGAAGATGATCATCTATAATGGCTTCAATTCCTTCAACTTCCTCATTTTCATCAAGGACTTCCTGTGGTTGCTTGCACATGTTAAAAACATTGAGCTCCAGTGTCATGTTTCTAAATGTTAGCTTCACCACTCTATTTTGGAAATTTATCAAAACATTAGATGTTGCTAAAAATGGACAGCCTAAAATAACAGGAATTAATTTGCAACTATCAACCATAGGTTCAGTATCCAAAACAATAAAATCCATAAGATATATGAATTTATCAACTTGAACTAACACATCTTTCACTATTCCTCTTGGAATTTTAATTGATCTATTGGCAAGTAAAAGAGTTACAGAAGTTGGTTTTAACTCACCCAAGTTGAGTTGCTGATAAACTGAATATGGAAGTAAATTGACATTAGCACCAAGATCAAGTAAAGCTTTTTTAATTTTATATTCTCCAATAATGCATGAAACTGTAGGACAACCAGGGTCTTTATATTTCAATGCATTATTATTCTGAAGAATGGAGCTTACCTGTTCAGCTAAAAATACTTTCTTTTTCACATTTAGTTTCCTTTTAACAGTGCATAAGTCCTTCAAATATTTGGCATAAGAAGGAATCTGTTTGATAACATTTAACAAAGAAATATTGTTCTTCACTTGTTTCAAAATTTCAAAAATTTCAGTGTGGTGGTCCAATTTCTTTGGATTATTCAATGCTTGAGGAAATGGAGATGAAGGCGAGAGTGATGGGATATAATTATATAGTTTCAAACCCAAGTGTAGGTTGTCTTAAGTAATAAATTCTCGGGAGTCCGAAGTCGATCCACAGGGAATTGATGAAGGAAAACTAATTAATTGAGGTAAAGAAAAGATGTGTCACAAAATTAAAGATGATATGAGTTCACAAAGGAAAAGGATTTGCTTGGGTTAGGAGATCCACTCTTGGTAATAAATTAAAGATAAGATTATTTAGTTTTATAACTCAATTGAAATCATGCATAATGAAGATTCCAATCGGAAGATTTAACATTCAAAGTTCAATTATGTAATCATATAATGGTTCCAATAACTATCTACCAATACTTGTAAATCGTCAAAAGCATCCATTTGTGCCAATCCTATTGTCTACAATGGATCAAGATATTCATTATACAAGAAAAGTTTCTAAATTAATTGGAAACAACATACAACTCATATAAAGATCACATAAAAATATATCATTTAAAGCACAAGAAAGAAATTAATCTAACCTTAACTTATTACCAAGAGCTTCACCTTTTCACCCAAGCAAGATGAAAATTTAGTTACTCATAGACAAGAAGAAAGAAAGAGAGAAGAAGAGAAAGATGAACATAACTTCACTTAAGAACAAGAGAAAATTACAACAAAGGAAGCAATCAACATACAAATATTAAAGTAAAATCTAGACTAACACTAAGCTAACACCTTCAAATGATCAGCCATTGCCTCTTTTTATAGAATTAGAAGAGTACAAATAGCCAAAAGAGATGATGGATGATGATAACAAAATGATAAAAGAGATAAATGGTGGGTGGATTCTTGTCTCTGAAATGTTTCCCTTCTGAACTCATGGCATGCGTCATTTTTGAGTCAAGTGGTCTTCATGAAAGTTCTAGCACATTGTCTCAGCTTTCCAGAGACACCAAGTTTAGCCAAATCCAATAACCACAGCCCAAGATATGGCCCAATTACTGCTCATGGGTCAGCCCAACGTCAGCACCTCTGTTCTGACTTCTAAGCCCAATATCACCTTCAAGGAATCCGAACTAGCTTTTGTGTTCTTCATGAAAGTTGTAGATATGGGTCTTAACCTTCCACTGTCAAAATTTCAGAATTATTGAACTCCAATAGCCCGAGATATAGCCTAATGAGTGCATAAAGGTCAAGCTGTCAGGTTCAAAATACTAGATTTTGCTTCAACTCCAATTTGAGTTATCCAAACATGTGTTTCTGGTCTTGAGGCCTTCATGAAAGTTGTAGAAATTTATCTTAGCTTAAAAACAAGACCAAAATCACATCCATCGGATATTTGTAACTCAAATTATAGCCAGTTCTTGAAAAAGCCAAGTAAGAAGGTTATCTGATGAATGAAATATATTCTTATTAATGTATTAATGTTTCTTTATCAGTGAATAGTTATTAGAGAATTATCTTAACTTTCCAACAAGACCAGAATCACATTAATCAGATAATTACAACTCAAGTTGTGGCCACTTTACTTAAGAATGCAATCACTCAAATTAATGATAATTCAAGCAATAATTTCTTGATGATCCAATTAAGCTTAATTTCATAAAATGTGACAAAATCAACTTAATTAAGCCAAATTGAACCTTAAGAAGCCTAGTTAGAGGATTATAAAATGCATAAAATACATTGTTATCAAATTCTCCCACATTAAACTTTTGCACTCCCTAGCAAAACACATAAGAACAAAAAACTAAGGAACAAAAAAAAAATGACACAGACTCAAAAGCTAAAAATTCTAAAAGATTTAATGAAGCAAGAAGAGCAACCAGTCATTCAAGGAACAAAGCAATTTTTTTTTTTTGAGGTAATATTTCTTCACATCTCAAACCAACAGCAAGGAAACTTCAGTTAAAAAGAACGAATCAAGAATGATAGATCCTCTCAAGATTCACTCTTAATCTTTCAAGCATTAAAAAGGTAAGTATTTCACTCAATTCAACCCATGAAAAATTACTACCATAAGCTTGCTTATCTTCTACTTCTCCACTACTCAGAACATATGCACACAAAAATCAAGAGGACTTTATTCAAGGTTGTAACGGGGTCAAGGTAAAGAAGGAGGGATAATATGGACATAAGAAGATAAATACCAAAGAGAATAAAAGAGCATTATGGTATAGTTAGAGTGGAAAAGATATTTGAGAACATTCATCAATAAGGACAATGACCAATATTTGACTAATGTTTTGTTGAAGATTAATCCCAAATTGATGAGTTGAATTCATTGTTAGGCATAAACCTTCTCCTTCTCTTCCTGTTGTTTCCAAGCATCCATCTTTATTCTAGATATGGATATGTTACATAGTGTATCGGATAATCCAAAACTCTTTCTTTCTTTTCTTTTCTTTTTTTTTCTATTTTTTTTTTTTTTACTTTTTTGCTTTTTTTTTTTTACACACACACACCCCACACTTGTTTAAGAACAAAGTCAAGTCTTTCTCTTATTCCCTAAGGTCAGGTAAAAACATGTTCTTTTTTTTTTTTTTTTTCTTTTTTTTTTTTTTTTAAAGGTACGTAATAAGCTAAAAACAAGAACTAGTCAAATAAGCTCAAATGGGTTACACAAGGAAAAATATACAAGGATGGCTATTTGGTCAAAGTAGCTATTTTAAAATGCCTCAATCATATTTATGTATGCATGTGAAAATGTAACCTCAAAAAGAATCAAAGCAAGTTCTAGAGTAACATTTTCACGGTGAAAATCACAAGAAAGAAGAGAATGGTACAAATGTTCAATCCATTCATCAATAGGCTCAAAATCTCACAAGGCATATTTCTATCATTCTCAATCCATCAATTCAACATTCATATCCAAGCATGTGATTTATAAGAAAGAAGAAAATTTATACTATGACCCAAGATATGCTTTTTGCTACTTCTAAAATGGTTTTTTTTTCTTCTCAACTATGATGCGTCTCAAAAGTAAAATTACCTTAAGGGCAAAATTTACTCCTTACTCGCCATCCTTATTGGTTTTGTTGTAGGTTTCGACGATCATCTCACTAAACATACTTTCTTCAACTAAAATGCGTCTCGGGAGTAAAATTACTCCTTACTACGCCAATATTCATTGGTTTAGCAAGTTCATGAAAATCATATCATACTTCCCTACTTTTTTTTTAAACTATCCTTATCTTTCCCCCAACTTGATTACAACATTGTCGCAATGTTAAAATATAGATGAGTAAAGGATAGAAGATATTACCTATTTGGAGAAATCGACACAAATTTAAACCGAGAAACAAATGACGATAAATAAAATCAAACCCATTAAAGATGAAGTGTCGAGATCTCGGCTTTTTTTTTCTTTGCTTCCCTCCTCTGGTTGCTTTACGATGACCAATTTATCGAGCTAGGACCTTATCAGGTTCATACTCGAAAGCTTCTAATTTATCAATGAGCTCATCAATAGTGGAGGCAGAGATAAGAAGTTTTCTTCTCTTGAAGGAGTGATAAATTTACGTTCCATGACTTTATCAAGAAAAAATAACAAAAGATCAAAGAAATTATTAACATTTAACAAACCAATGGGTTTATGGTGGATGTTCGATTGGGCCCAAGAGACAATTTGAAAAATTTCTTCCAAAGTACCAAAACCACCTGGTAAGGCAATGAATGCATCGAGTTGTCAAGCATTGTTTTCATTACGCCATGCATAGATGATACCGAATTTCTTCTCCAACTGTCTTGCCGGTGATGTTATTTTGAGCTAAAGGTGTAGGAATGACACCTAAAACCTCGATTTGCCTCCTAGAAATGCGAGAGAGTGATACGCCCCCATTAACCCACGACAACCACCCCCATATACAACATGAATATTCCTTGCGTGCAAGTGTTCGACCAAGAACGGTGGCTGCGTTTGCAAACTCTAAACCCTTCCCATAACTTGACCCACAAAAAACACAGACATTTTTAATGTTACGAACAGGAGAGGTCCCATAATTTCACCTTCCTCCGAATGATTATGAGTTGGAGGAAAGTGAAGAGAATGAAGTGTTTAAATAGGGAAAAGAAGGGAAAAAAATAATCATAGCACCTATATGGGTAGCTTGGCTGTTGTCAGAAAAGTTTGAAAATAAAAAATAGAATCTTTTTTTTTTCTTTTTCCTTTTTTTTTCACTATTTGATTTTTTTTTTATTTTTTTTTAACTTCAAGAAAACCATCAAGGTAAAGAAGTCTAGAAACCCCCGAAGGACCACCTTTCAAAGGATCGTCTGTCCAAAAATCAAAATACAACAAAATCATACAAAGATAAAGAAATATAATAATAAACGAAGACATACTGTATGTACGGTTTTCATGGCGTATCTTTATCTTTGCGTGTCATGAATGCAGTAGTGGCATGTATTTGAGTTGCGTGTCACCGGTGCAACATATGAATTCCACAAGGATTGCCGAGGCCGACAACAAGAACCTTTGAATCCTTTCCGTCACGCTTACGGAAGAACGACCCTCTATCTTCCGCAAACCTAATTAAAGGCTGTATTCTAAGAAGATGGTACGCGCGCAGCCAGTCGAGAACTCACCATAGAGACCTACTAATTAAAGTAAGTATACAGCTCAGATAACAGTTTCCGTTCACTGTAAAGACGGGACGCTTCTTTCTGTCCATCAGCGCTACAGAGCCTTGGCTCCAAGAACTAGGAATGTAGCACACGGCTCTCTCTGAGCATGGCACACGAACTTTATTTACATGCGGCGTGTGAAGGTCTCCTCACGAGTCTATGACGGAGACGGGCATCCGCTTGGGGCTCTAATCTAATTAAAGACCAAGTACAACCGTAGTTTCGCCCTCTATTTTTTTTTTTTTTTTTAAGTTGTGAGAAACCTGATGAAAGATGGGTGTATACTCACTTGAGATTGGGATGGAGGTAGTCTGCTCTTTCGGCTTTGGGCCAAAGCATTGTTGACCATATTAGACCCATTCAAGACCAGCGCAACATAGGGCTCCCAAAAGGGACAAGTGGTGCCATAATACGACCATTTTGCCTCACATGTGGGATACAATCTACCTTCTTTGTTTTTCAATTAAGAAGAAATTTGGATCGGGATGCATGCATTTCCCATTCACGTTGTGTGTTACCAAAGCCAAACCCAAGATGTATACATACTTTTTTTTTTTTTTTTTTTTTTTTTTTTTTTTTTTCTTTTTATTTTTTTTTTTTTTTTTCTTTTTTTTGATTTTTTTTCTCTTTTTTTTTTTAAACATGAAGAAGAAGAAGAAGAAGAAGAAGAAGAAGAAGAAGAAGAAAATATGTACATGTTGTTGTGGATGTGGCTCACATACGCTCTGCAGTTTCACGTCGTCAGAAACGGCTTAAACGCCTTCTATGAGTCGAGGATAAGCTTTCCCATCCAATTTTCTTATAAATTGGCAAACGAGTCTTTTAGAGTCGATTCCCAAGACTATATTGCTTTTGTTCATCCTTGAAGAGATTCCACAAATTAAGAAGTTCACGATGCACCAAACCACAAGAATGCGTATCAAGAGTCAATAAGATATCATCTAATGACTCTTTACTCAGTCCATTCTTAATGAAGAAAATTTTATCTTCTCTGTTTTTGGAAACCATCCCCAAAGAACGACATCGTTTGTTACAATTCCATCGTCCACATATGTGACAGACTTGTAATCTTTTTGCTCTTCTCCTTTTAGAATATGAACTTCTACCAAGACACTGGCATGTATGAGTCAAATGAGATTGAAGACTCACCAATTGCTAATCGGACCTTTGCTTGATTATCCAACGTACATCTTACGGTATACCTTTGTGCATTAACAATCTCAATCTTTCACATCTAGCCTTGTAAATTTTTGTTAGAACATTTTGAGGAAGAGAAGGAAAATGTTTTCTCGGGTTTGAGAGAATGATATCCATTTTGAAGAAGAAGAAGAAGAAGAAGAAGAAGAAGAAGAAGAAGAAGAAGAAGAAGAAGAAGAAGAAGAAAGAAGAAATCAGTTATTTTGGGAAGCGAAAGAGAGCAAACCGACTTGAGAGTCACGGAGTACCGTCATCCGCCATTTTACCGGGAGCTAAAGAGCTACACAACAAAATAAAGCTACAAAATTAGAGTAAATTTTTCACATAACAAGGATCGAGAAAAGGAAATGAATTCTACCTCAAAGACTTGATTTTCTAGAAATGGTTTAAGTCTTTGTCCATTGACCTTAGACACATTACCATTCCTAGGATTCTCAATGTCTATGGCCCCATAAGGATATACATGTTTGACAATAAAAGGACCAGTCCACCTAGATCTCAATTTTCCAGGGAATAAGTGAAGGCGAGAATTATAAAGCGAACTTTTTGACCAATTTCAAAAGATTTCCTCAAAATAGATTTGTCATGAAAAGCTTTTGTTCTTTCTTTATAAATTTTTGAGTTTTCATATGCATCATTTCTCAATTCCTCAAGTTCATTTATTTGCAATTTACGTAACTTGCAAGCATCATCAAGATTTAAATTGAAAGTTTTAATGGCCCAGAATGCTTTATGCTCCAGTTCTACGAGGCAAGTGACAAGGTTTTCCATAGACTAACCGATAGGGTGACATACCTAAAGATGTTTTAAAAGATACGGTAAGCCCAAAGTGCATCGTTTAGTCTTAAAGACCAATCTTTACGATTTGGGTTAACTGCTTTTTTCTAAAATTTGTTTAATTTCCCTATTTGCTAATTCTACTTGTCCACATCTCGAGGGTGATAAGGGGTAGCAACTTTATGGGTAATACCATATTTCTTCATTAAAGATTCAAATGGTTTATTACAAAAATGTGTTCCCCATTGCGATGATAGCTCGAGGATTCCAAATCGACTTAAGACATTTTCTTTTAAAAATTTGAGAACAGTTTTATGATCATTTTGTCGACATGGAATTGCCTCAATCTATTTTGAGACATAATCAAGCGCAACTTGAGAATATACAAATATCCAAATGAGGATGGAAATTGACCCATGAAATCAATTCCCCAACAATCAAAAATTTCAATGACAAGGATAGGGTTCGAGAGGCATCATATTTCTTTTAGAAATGGACCCTAATTTTTGACAATTTTCGCAACTTTTGCAAAAGGTATTTGTCTTTAAATAAAGTGGGCCAATAAAATCCACACTTGCAAGATTTTCGCAGTTGTTTTCTTTGAAGAAAAATGACCTCCACATGCTTCGAGTGACTAAATTTAATGACACTACCTACCTCATTGTCGGGTACACATCTCGAAAGATTTGATCAGGAGAATATTTGAACAAATATGGGTCATCCCAATAAAAATTTTTCACCTCAATCAAAAACTTTTTTTCTGTCTTGATATGACCATTGAGGCGGCATCTTTCTTGTTACGAGAAAATTGACTATATCGCAAACCAAGGCATAGAATTGACATAAAATAAAAACTCATCGGGAAAAGAATCATTGATAGGTGTGCTATCAAAAGATGAAACTGTTGTAAGTCTGGACAAATGATCTGCGACAACATTTTCAAGCTCCTTTCTTATCTTTTATTGTGATGTTGAATTCTTGAAGCAACAAGATCCACCGTATCAACCTAGGTTTGGCATCTGCTTAGACATTAAATATCTAACAATGAAGATGATCAGTGAAAACAACGTTAGAAGAACCAATTAAATGAGCTCGAAATTTGTCCAATGCAAAAATTACAAGCAAGTAGTTCTTTTCGGTAGTGGTGTAATTCATTTGTGCACTATTTAAAGTTCTACTTGCGTAACAAATCACATGAGGCTTACCTTCCTTTCTTTGGCCTAAAACAATGCGCTAACAAAGACAAAATCACTTGCATCACACATTAATTCAAAAGGCAAAGACCCAATGAGGATTGCATGATAGGAGCCGATGTTAGAAGACTAATTAATTTTTCAAAAGATTTTTGGCATTCTTGAGTCCAATCAAATAGTGCATCTTTTGTCGAAGATTGCATAATGGTCTAGATATGACACTAGTCCTTAATGAATCTTCGATAAAATCCTGCATGTCCTAAAAGGAACGAACTTCTCTGACTGTTTTTGGGGAAGGCAAATGAGCAATTAATTCAACTTTGGCCTTATCAACTTCAATTCCTTCAGAAGATATCACATGACCTAACACGATTCCTGAAGTAACCATATAATGACATTTTTCCCAGTTTAAAACAAATCCTTTTTCTTCACATCTTTTAAGAACTTTATCCAAATTATCAAGACAATTTTCAAAAGAATTTCCAAAAACTGTCAGATCATCCATGAAAACCTCTAAATAATGCTCAATCATATCACTAAAAATACTTAGCATGCATCTTTGAAAAGTTGCCTGAGCATTACAAAGACCGAAAGGCATTCGTCTATATGCAAAAGTGCCAAAGGGCACGTAAAAGTAGTCTTTTCTTGATCCTCTAATGCAATTGGTATTTGATTATACCCGAATAACCATCAAGAAAACAATAGTATGGATGTCCCTGCTACTCTTTCTAGAATTTGATCAAGAAATGGTAAGGGAAATGATCTTTCCTAGTGGCTGCATTCAATTTTCTAAAATCAATACACATACGCCAACTAGATGAAACTCGCGTAGGTATTAACTCACCTTTTTCATTTTCAACCACTTTGTTATTCCAGCATTTCTTAGGCACAACTTGTGTAGGGCTTACCCACTCGGCTATCGGAAATAGGGTAAATAATTCCAACATCAAGTAATTTAAGAACTTCACCCTAACTACCTCTTTCATATGTGGATTTAATCTTCTTTGAGGTTGTTGTGATGTTTTAGCATTATCCTCTAAATGTATTCTATGTGTACAAATTAATGGATTAATGCCTTTTATATCTGTTAATGTCCATCCAATTGCACTTTTATGCCTTTTAAGTACTTCTATCAACATACCTTCTTGTTCTTGAAGAAGGATTGATGAAATTACTCTTTGGAGAGCTTTGGTCTTCTCCCAAAAATGTGTACTTCAACCCGGAAGTAATGGCTTTAGTTCCAAGTGTGGGTACTTCTTCATGAATATTATCATTCATGGGTTGTAACTCTTCAAATCTTGGCTTCCATCCTTTGTATTCCATTGCTTGTGTACAATCAAGCAAAGAGCATATTTCAGAAATATCACCATCTACTTGCATATCTGAATCAAATGAATTAATTAAACAAACTTCTAATGGGTAGAAGAACTCCCTTTTAGAAGATGATCATCTACAATGGTCTCAATCCCGTCAGCTTCCTCATTTTCATCATTAACTTCATGTGGTTGCTTGCATAAGTTGAAAACATTAAGCTCAAGTGTCATGTTTCCAAATGTTAACTTCATCAATCCATTTCTACAATTTATCAAAGCATTGGATGTTGCTAAAAATGGACGACCTAAAATAATAGGAATTAACTTGGAACAATTAATCATAGGTTCAGTTTCCAAGACAATAAAATCCACAGGATAAATAAATTTATCAACTTGTACCAACACATCTTCCACTATTCCTTTTGGAATTTTAATTGATCTATCAGCAAGTAGAAGAGTTACAGAAGTTGGTTTTAACTCTCCTAGATTGAGTTGTTGATAAACTGAATATGGAAGCAAATTAACACTAGCACCAAGATCAAGTAAAGCTTGTTCAATTATATGTTCTCCAATAATGCATGAAACTTAGTAGGACAACCAGGGTCTTTATGTTTCAAAACATTATTGCTTTGAATAATGGAACTTACCTTTCGGTCAAAAAGGCTTTCTTTTTCACATTTAATTTTCTTTTAACAAAGTGCATAAGTCTTTCAAAAATTTGGCATAAGAAGGAAAGTGTTTGATAGTATCTAACAACGGAATATTGACCTTCACTTGTTTAAGAATTTCAAAAATTTCAGTTTGGTGGTCCAATTTCTTTGGTTTGCTTAATGCTTGAGGAAATGGAAGTGGAGGAGATGAGAGTTTGGTTTCATTTTGGTCATGAGATGACATATCAACCTCTTCCTTATCTTGGGAATTGATTCACCATCTTTCTCACAAGGTTCGAGAAATTTCTTTTTCAACAACTTTCCCACTCCTAAGAGTTATCACGAATTGACTTGATTTATTTGTTGGTTTTTCGAACTACCCTCATTTAGACTATGTTGACCTTTGGGATTCGGTTGAGGTTGAGAAGGAAATTTTCCTTTCTCGTGAATGGTGAGTGCGAAGTAAGTTTGGAAAGAGTGTCTTTTATGTCAATCATGGTTTGAGTGTTTTGTTTATTGATGGCCTCTTGCTTTTCTATGAATGCACTCAATGTTCCTTCAAGGTTTTTCCTATATGGTGGGACATAAGGTGCATATCCTTGAGAATTTTGAGAATCTTGTTGCTCCTGAGGAGGTGGTGGTTGCATAAATTGTGCTTGATTATTATTCCTCCAACTGAAGTTCGGGTGATTTCTCCATCCTGGATTGTAAGAATTTGAAAAAGAAGAGGTGAATGGCTTTTTAAAATTATTCATTGCATTTACTTGCTCATGCACAACTTCTTTAAAAACAGGAATATTAGGACATTCATTTGTCAAGTGTCCTAATTCATCACAAATGCTACAAATTTCTTCATTTTGAACAGATTTGACTTCTTTTACTTTGCCTAATTCCATGGATTCAATCTTTCTAGCCAAACTAGCATACTTTGCATTTAGATCTTCTTCTTGACTAAGATGGTATTTTCCTTTTCCTGCATTTGCAAGGTTATATCTAATTGAATTTTCAGAAAGATTAGTACCATGCCAAGATTGAGAATTTTCAGCCAAATGATTTAAATAATCTAAAGCTTCTTCGGGTTCTTTATCAAGAAACTCGCCATTACACATCGTTTCCACAAATTGTTTAGTTTCAGGTGTTAAACCTTCATAAAAGAAGCTTATAGTCCGCCATTTTTCAAAATCATGATGTGGGCAAGAATTTAACAAATCTTTAAAACGTTCCCAACTTTGAAAATATGCTTCATTTGAATTTTGGGAAAAAATTTGGATTTGTCTTTTCAAAGCATTGGTTTTATGTGTTGGAAAAAATTTCTTTAAAAACTCACTTTGCATTTCTTGCCATGTGCCAATTGATCTTGGTTTCAAAGCGTTAAGCCAAGTTTTTGCTTTATCTTTCAAAGAAAAAGGAAACAATTTAAGCTTGACAATCTCTTCATTTGCAATTTTGATCATTGAAAGCAATACGAGACTTCCTCAAATTCTTTTAGATGTAAATATGGGCTTTCATTTTCTAAACCATGAAAATTATGAAGTAAAGAAATCATACCAAAGCTTAAATCTAAAATTATTAGCGAGTAAGTGGAAAGATAAAACATGATGGACTAGAATTTCGAGGTGGTTGCAAATATGCACGCATAGTTCGCAATGGTTGATTTCCTTGTTCATCATGTATACTTTCATTTTCAATTTCGTTGTGTTTGATTATCATGTTCAATATGTGCACCTTCAAATTCAGCCATTGTGTTAATTGTGTGTGTTTGTGATCAAATAAATCAATATATAAGTTACTTGGATTAATTTTAACCAAACAATTTAATTTGAATCACGATCTGGAGTTAAGCATAAATAAGTGACATAAAATAAAAATAATATACAAGTAGGCAGTATATAACCTACCGTTAAATATTAAGTAGGATGTGGTATAAACCAGCCACCCAAAAATAAAATAAAAATAAAAATGCAGAAAATAAAGTGCAAAAAATAAAATAAAAAAAATAAAAATACAGAAATAAAAATGCAGAAAATAAAGTACAAAAAATAAAGTGCAAAAAGTAAATTTAAATATGAAAACCTAGGAGAGTAATGGCAAAGCCCCACAGAGCCTACGAAAGAGAAGAGAAGAAGAAATATTATTTCATTAAGTTAGAGAGAGACAGAAAATAAATAGCCTTAATTTAAAAGTTAGAGGACGAGAAAATAAATGATGAATTTAAAAGTTAGATTATGAGAAAATAAATGACGAATTTAAAAGTTAGATTACAGAAAATAAATGAGAATTTAAAAGTTAGATTACAGAAAATAAAATGAGAATTTAAAAGTTAGATTGTTAGTAAGCGAGAAAGCGTAAATAATAATAATAATAATAATAATAATAATAATAATAATAATAAGCGAGAAAATGTAAATAATAAAAATAAAAAAAAAAAACGAAAATAAAATAAAAAAATAAAAAAAACGTAAATAAATGACAAAAATATAAAAGTTAGTTAATAAGTTAGTAAGTAGTAAGTTAATTAGTAAGTTAGTTAGTAAATTAGAAATTGAAAAGTGTAGAGGAAGAATATACACTGTTGGTGAAGTTTTCTTACTGAGAGAAGGAATCTTAATATATTAGAACTTCAAATCAAGTTCAAGAATGACGCCAAAAACTTGATGGGATATAATTATATAGTTTCAAACCCAAATGTAGGTTGTCTTAAGTAATAAATTTCGGGAGTCAGAGTCGATCCTGAGGAATTGATGAAGGAAAACTAATTAATTGAGGTAAAGAAAAGATGTGTCACAAAATTAAAGATGATATGAGTTCACAAAGGAAAAGGATTTGCTTGGGTTAGGAGATCCACTCTTGGTAATAAATTAAAGATAAGATTATTTCGTTTTATAACTCAATTGAAATCATGCATAATGAAGATTCCAATCGGAAGATTTAACATTCAAAGTTCAATTATGTAATCATATAATGGTTCCAATAACTATCTACCAATACTTGTAAATCGTCAAAAGCATTTTGTGCCAATCCTATTGTCTACAATGGATCAAGATATTCATTATACAAGAAAAGTTTCTAAATTAATTGGAAACAACATACAACTCATATAAAGATCACATAAAAATATATCATTTAAAGCACAAGAAAGAAATTAATCTAACCTTAACTTATTACCAAGAGCTTCACCTTTTCACCCAAGCAAGATGAAAATTTAGTTACATAGACAAGAAGAAAGAAAGAGAGAAGAAGAGAAAGATGAACATAACTTCACTTAAGAACAAGAGAAAATTACAACAAAGGAAGCAATCAACATACAAATATTAAAGTAAAATCTAGACTAACACTAAGCTAACACCTTCAAATGATCAGCCATTGCCTCTTTTTATAGAATTAGAAGAGTACAAATAGCCAAAAGAGATGATGGATGATGATAACAAAATGATAAAAGAGATAAATGGTGGGTGGATTCTTGTCTCCGAAATGTTTCCCTTCTGAACTCATGGCATGCGTCATTTTTGAGTCAAGTGGTCTTCATGAAAGTTCTAGCACATTGTCTCAGCTTTCCAGAGACACCAAGTTTAGCCAAATCCAATAACCACAGCCCAAGATATGGCCCAATTACTGCTCATGGGTCAGGCCCAACGTCAGCACCTCTGTTCTGACTTCTAAGCCCAATATCACCTTCAAGGAATCCGAACTAGCTTTTGTGTTCTTCATGAAAGTTGTAGATATGGGTCTTAACCTTCCACTGTCAAAATTTCAGAATTATTGAACTCCAATAGCCCGAGATATAGCCTAATGAGTGCATAAAGGTCAAGCTGTCAGGTTCAAAATACTAGATTTTGCTTCAACTCCAATTTGAGTTATCCAAACATGTGTTTACGGTCTTGAGGCCTTCATGAAAGTTGTAGAAATTTATCTTAGCTTAAAAACAAGACCAAAATCACATCCATCGGATATTTGTAACTCAAATTATAGCCAGTTAATTGAAAAAGCCAAGTAAAAGGTTATACAATGAATGAAATATATTATTTATTAATGATGATTATTGCTATCAAGTGAATAGTTATTAGAGAATTATCTTAACTTTCCAACAAGACCAGAATCACATTAATCAGATAATTACAACTCAAGTTGTGGCCACTTTACTTAAGAATGCAATCACCCAAATTAATGATAATTCAAGCAATAATTTCTTCAATGATCCAATTAAGCTTAATTTCATAAAATGTGACAAAATCAACTTAATTAAGCCAAATTGAACCTTAAGAAGCCTAGTTAGAGGATTATAAAATGCATAAAATACATTGTTATCAGAGAGTTTAGTCTTCCTTTGGTCAGCTTCTTCATTTTCTTGGGCAATTGGTTCATCTTCTTTCTCACAAGGTTTGGGAATTTGTTTTTCAACAACCTTTCCACTCCTAAGAGTTATCACTGACTTGACTTAGTCCATTTGTTAGTTTTCTGAACTCCTCTCATTTAGACTATACTGACCCTTGGGATTTGGTTGAGGTTGAGAAGGAAATTTTCCCTTCTTATGAATGATGAGTGCAGAAGAAAGTTCAGCAAGAGTGTCTTTTATGTCATTCATTGCTTGATTGTTTTGTTTATTAATGGCCTCTTGCTTTTCTATGAACGTATGCAGTGTTTCTTCAAGGTTTTTCCTATATGGTGGAACATAAGGTGCATATCCTTGAGAATTTTGAGAGTCCTGTTGTGCTTAAGGAGGTGGTAGTTACACAAATTGTGACTGATTATTATTCCTCCAGCTGAAGTTTGGGTGATTTCTCCATCCCAGATTATATGTATTTGAAAAAGAAGAAGTAAATGACTTTTTAAAATTATTCATTGCATTTACTTGCTCATGTACAACTTCTTTAAAAACAGGAATATTAGCACATTCATGTGTTGAGTGTCCTAAGTCATCATAAATGGCACAAATTTCTTCATTTTGCACAGATTTGATTTCTTTTGCTTTTCTTAATTCCATGGCTTTAACCTTTCTAGCTAAACTGGAAAACCTAGCATTTAGATCTTCCTATTGACTAAGGTGATATTTTCCTTTATTAGCACTTGTAAGGTTAGATCTAATTGAATTTTCAGAAAGGTTAGTACTATATCAAGATTGAGAATTTTTCAGCCAACTGGTTTAAATAGTCTAAAGCTTCATCAGGTTCTTTATCAAAAAACTCACCATTGCATATTGTTTCCACAAATTGTTTAGTTTCAGGTGTTAAACCTTCATAAAAGAAGCTTATAGTGTGCCATTTTTCAAAACCATGATGTGGGCAAGAATTTAACAAATCTTTAAACCATTCCCAACATTGAAAATATGCTTCATTTGAATTTTGGGAAAAAATTTGGATTTGTCTTTTCATAGCATTGGTTTTATGTGTTAGAGAAAATTTCTTCAAGAACTCACCTTGCATTTCTTGCTGTGCCAATTGATCTTAGTTTCAAAGTGTTAAGCCAAGATTTTGCTTTATTTTTTTAAAAAAAAGGAAATAATTTAAGTTTAAAAATATCTTCAGTGCAATTTTGGTCATTAAAAGCAATACATACTTCCTCAAATTCTTTCAGATGTAAATATGGACTTTCAGATTCTAAACCATGAAAATTAGGAAGTAAAGAAATCATATCTGGATTAAATCTAAAATTGTTGGCACTGAGTGGAAAGATAAAACATGATGGACTAGAATTTCGAGGTGGTTGCAAATATTCACGCATGGTTCGCAACGGTTGATTTTCATGTTCTTTATGTACACTTTCATTTTCAGCCATTGTGTCAATTGTGTGTGATTGTGAGTCAAACAAATCAATATATAAAGTACCAGGATTAATTTTAACTAAACGACCAGAATTTAAATCACGATACTAATTAAGCATAAATAAATGACTTAAAATAGAAAAAATAATGTACAAGTCGGTAGTTTACACCAGCCATTAAATATTAACAAGGATGTTGTATAAACCAACCACCCAATAAATATTAACAAGTAAAAAGTTAGAAATAAAATACAAAAAATAAAGTGCGAAAAGTAAATTGCAAAAAGTAAATTACAAAAAATAAAGTGCAGAAAGTAAAATACAGAAAATAAATTTAAAATATGAAAACCAGAGAGAGGCAGAGCCCCACCAGAGCCGATGAAAGAGAAGAGAAGAAGAAAAATTATTTCATTATGTTAGAAAGAAATAATAAATAACATAAATTAAAAAGTTAGAGTGCGAGAAATTAAATGACATAAATTAAAAGTTAGAGAGCAAAAAATAAAAGTTAGTAAACAAAAATAAATAACATAAAATAAAAATTAGTAAATAAAAATAAATGACATAAATATAAAAGTTAGTAGGTTAGTAAGTTAGATAGTCAGAAAATTAGAGAGTTAGTAAAGAAACCGAATCGGTAAGCCGATCTTTTGCTCCGGTGAGGGAGAAGAGAGAATAGATTTTATTAAAGAAAAAGAACCTCAATAAATTAAAATTTCTAATTAAGTCCCCGGCAACGGCGCCAAAAACTTGACTACAGGATTTAAGGATGCAAACCCAAGTGCATGTTGTCTCAAGTAATAAATTTCTCGGGAATCCGAAGTCGATCCACAGGAGATTAATGAACAAAAATTAATTGAGGTAAGAAGAGGATTTGTCACAACACTAAAAGTAATAAAAGATGTTCACAAATGAATTTAATAATTTGCTTGGGTTAGGAGATCCACTCTTGGTAATAAATTAAAGGCAAGATTATTTCTTTTTATAACTCAATTGAAATCCACACACAACAGAGGTTCCAATCGAAAAATATAGCATTCAAAGTTTAATTATATATGTAATCATATTATGATTCATTTAATTATCTACCAACATTTGTAAATGAGTTCAAGTATTCACTGTGCCAATCCTATTGACTACAATAAATCAAGATCTCCATTATACAAAGAAAGTTTCTAAATTGATTGGAAACAAAATACAATACATATAATGTCCATTTGATGATATATCATTTAAGAACAAGAAATAGAATAATTTAACCTTATTTCATTACCAAGAGCTTCACTCTTTCACCCAAGCAAGATGAAGAATTAGTTACTCATAGATAAGAAGAAAGAAATAAAGAAGAAGAGAAAGATAAACATAGCTTTAATTTAGAGCAAGAGAAAATTACAACAAAGGAAAACAATAAACAAGCATAACCATAACTTCTAAAAACTAAGCCTAATACCAAGAGCACCAAATGATCAGCCAATGGTGCCTTTTACAGAGGATTAGGGATACAAAATGACAAGGGGGTTGATTAAGAGTAGGTGAATGAGTGGGTGAATGAGTGAAAAATGCCAAATGGTGAGTTGGTGAGTGAATAATTATTGAGATTCTTTGTCTCTAAAATCATTCAGTGCTGATCTTATGGATGCCATCAGAATGAAACAATGTGTTTTCATGAAAATTGTAACATTTTGTCTCAGCTTTTCAATGTCACCAAGATCATCCAAAAATTCGTTCTACACCCCAAGATATGACCCAATTACTGCAGACTGTTCAGGCCTATTTTTAGCACCTCTGTTTTGACATCCAGACCTAATATCACCTCCAAGTTGTCCGAATTGAGTTTTGTGTTCTTCATATAAGTTGTAGATATGGGTCCTAACTTTCAACTATCCAAATTTTAGCCCAAGATAATTCCTACAGCCCGAGTTATACTCTGATTACTGTACATTGTTCAGGTTCCAGACACAAAACTCATGTTCTGACTTCCAAGCTCATTTAGCTCCTCTAGATGTCCATATTTTGCCTAGAGCTCTATATCTCTTATCTTTCCTACAAGGTAAGATACATAATTACATATCTAGAACTCAAGATATGACGGAAATACGAAAATACATAAATAGTGTAAGACCCAAATAGTGCTAGAAAAATCAATTAAGTTCAATTTGAGTCCAAACTTACAAAACATAATCAGGCTTAATCACTTAAGTATATGGAAAGTGTAAATAACTAAAAATAAGGGTTCATTAATGTATAAAATATGCGATTATCACTGATCAAACATTCAAAGCATTAAACATTATATGATTGAAAAAATACCAAATTATGTATATAACTAAAAGGATTACAAGATTAATCAATATCCATAGGAGGATCCAAAGTAAAACCCTATAAACAGCCTAGCCTGTCATAAACAACAAAAATAGATCACAAAAACTCATAGTCATGGAGATGAAGAGAAAAGAGAAGAACAAAGCTAAGGGGAGTGATCCTCCAAGCTCCAATCCTCCACCAAGGTGAAGAGAGACTCCAAACTTAGTCACTTTTGCTTTCTTCTGGTATGAAATGCTAAAACATGGCCGTAACTTTCTAAAATATAACCTAACTCTCATTAAAAATCAATGCAACAGTATTTATAGGGCTTAGAAAACAAGGTCGCCGCGGTGTGACAAGCTGATACTTGCACTAAGCTTTCTCTTGCAATGTTGGTCCAAATATGAAATGATTCACTTGGTTGGAACCTTACCTGCCATAGAGAAATTTTCAATTCAATAATCAGTGCAAATGTACTCAATATATCCAAGAATCAGACACATTTTCTTAGAATCATGATGGAAGACCTTGATATCAAATCATATGAATATACAGCTAAACTCTTTCATTCATGTATCAAAACAAGGACTAAGTAGACAATAAAGCACAAATATGGGGCCCAAATAACTACAAAATGTGGAGTTATCAGGAATGGATGAAGAAAAAAATTCTTTGAGGTAAGGAAAGGATTTGTTACAACAATAAAGATGATAAAACTTATTCACAATTAAAATAAATTTGCTTAGGTTAGGAGATCCACTTTTGGTAATAAATTAAGGACAAGATTAATTCTTTTTATAACTCAATTGAAATTCACGCACAACAGAGGTTCCAGTCGGAAAATAAAATATTCAAAGTTCATTTAAAATTATATATGTAATTATATTATGGTTTCTTGAATTATTTACCAACACCAACACTTGTAAATGAGTTTAAGCATTCATTGTGTCAGCCACTTGTCTACAATGAATTAAGAACTCCACTATACCAGGAGGGTTTCTAAATTGATTGGAAACAAAATACAATATATATAATAATCACTTAATAATATATCATTCAAGCACAAGAAAGAAATTAATCTAACCTTATTTTATTACCAAAAGCTTCACTCTTTCACCCAAGAAAGATGAAAATTAGTTACCCATGAGCAAGAAGAAAGAAAAAGAGAAGAAAAAGATGATGAATATAACTTTTATTTAGAACACAAGAAAATTACAACAAGAAAAGTAAATAACAATAGCATGATCTTGATCTAAAATCAAGACTCCTAAATGAGCAGCCAATGCTCCCTTTTATAGAGCTTGAGGGGCACATCATAATAATGGAGTTGCTTGACAATGAGTAGAAAATGCCAAGGGAGTTGTTTGATAATTGTGAATAAGTGAAAAATTATTAAGATACTTGTCTCCGAAATGATTCGGTGTTGAACTCATGGCTTCCATCAGAATAAAAAAAAAGTGGCCTTCATGAAAGTTGTAGGCCTTTGTTTTATCTTTCAAATATCATTGGAATCAGCCAAAACGCACTTCTGTAGCCTGAGATATGGCCCAGTCAGTGTAACTACTCAGGCCTAATTTCAACACCTCTGTTTCGACTTCAAAGCCCAATATGACCCACTAGACATCAGAAAATGGAAAATTGTTCAACATGAAAGTGGATATTTGGGTCTTAACTATCAACTATCAAAATTTCGGCTCGTCATTATTCCTACAACCCGAAATATGGTCTAATGAGTGGATAGGGGTCAAGCTGGCAGAATCAGCACTCTAGTTCTTGATTCAACTCCAATTTGAGTTATCCAAATGTGTGTTTTGATTCTTGAGGTCTCATGAAAGTTGTAGAGAATTGTCTTAGCTTTCCTACAAGACCAAAATCACATCAATCTAATATTTGTAACTCAAATTATAGTCAATTTACTGAACACTGCCAAAGAGATAAATTAAGGCCAATTCAAGTAATAATTTCTTCAATGATCCAATTAAGCTCAATATCATAAAATATGACAAAACCAACTTAATTAAGCATAATTAAACCTTAAGAAGCCCAGTGAGAGGATTATAAAATGTATAAAATATATTGTTATCACCATGTTTACTCACAAAACTGATAGAGGTACTACTTTGTTACTTCTCTATGTTGATGATATAATTATTTCTGGTAATGATACCACAAGTATTATTGAGCTTAAATAGTTTTTGAGTCAACATTTTGAGATAAAAGATCTTGGAACTCTCAGTTACTTTCTGGGGCTTGAAATCATTTCTTCTGTTGATGACATTTTTCTGTCTTAAGCTAAATATGCCTCAGATCTTATCTCTCGAGCCGGTCTATCCGACAGTCGCACCGAGTCCACTCCTCTAGAACCTAATGTCATATTTACATCTCTGGATGGTACTATACTTAATAATCCTACTCTCTATCGACAGTTGTTTGGTAGCTTGATTTATCTTACTATTACTCGTCCAGACATTTCATATGTTGTTCATCTAGTCAGTCAGTTTATGTCAGCTTTATGCACTACTCATTATGTTGTTGTTCTATGTATTATTCAGTATATAAAAGGAACTTTATTTCATAGACTTTATTTTTCAGTCAACTCCTCATTGATTCTCTAGACTTATTCTGATGCTTATTAAGGTGGAGATCTCACTGACTGACGATCCACCACTAGTTATTGTATTTTTCTTGGTGATGCACTTATTTCATGGCGAAGCAAGAAACAAACTTTAACTGCACGTTCCAATACTGAAGCAGAATATAGGGCACTAGCTGACATGACATCTGAGATACTTTGGTTACGTTGGCTTCTTGACGACTTGGGATTTGCTTAGTCCTCTTCTAGTGTTCTTTACTGTGATAATATGAGTGCTCTTCAGATTGCTCACGACGATGTTTTTAATAAGTGCACCAAACATATTGAGATTGACTGCCACTTCATTCGTCAACACATTCTTCGTGATGCTCTTCGTCTCTTTTTCATTAGCACTCTTGATCAGCCAGTCAATCTGTTCACCAAAACTCATTATCATAGGAGATTTTACACTCTGGTTTCCAAACTCAAGTTAATTTTTTCTACACCAACTTGAGTTAATTTGAGGGGAGTGTTAGCGTGATTAATTATGATTGATCATGATTGATTTTAAGGATGATTGTAATTTATGTAATACAAAATTAATTTAATTTAGTACATAATTATATTTTATTATTTTCTCATTTTGTACAGTTGACTTCTTGTATAAATAAAAACTAGCCCAACTGTATTTATTCATTTAGAGATATATATAAATTTATCAATATTTATCTCACTATTTTTGTTTCTAACTACACAAAGATGTCAGTTAATTCAATTGATATTTTTTTCATAAATGAATGTAAAGATATGTGATTAAATATATTGATGTGTGTTTTTAAGTGAGTGTGTTATGTTAATATATGTGAGTTAATTATTAATTGAAATTTATAAAAATTTTGAGAAATTTATTATCTCTGGAAAAAAAAATGGAAGTATCAGACCATAGATAATGAATATTTATTAATAAAGGATAGCTAATACAAAAAAAAATTGAATTTAAAACCAACCGAACTAACCTTCATTTCTTGCTTCTTTTTCCTTTGCGACTAGCAATTAGTGTAGCTGGATCAGGATGTCATTGTTGCGTGTCTCTTCTCCTAAGATGGTGTGCTAAAGTACACGTCTCTGCAAATGCAAGATGACAATGTGTAAATAAAAAAGGGCACTTGGTTTTTCATAAGATACATAAATACTAGAGAATATTATTACAGCTTCTCCTTAGGGTGGGTGAAATTATAACAACTTACTTGTGTTCACTCTGAATGTTATAATATACCAGTTTAATTAAATTCACTGCAAGACAAATGAAAAACTTTACTTACGCTAAAATTATATTTTAAAAAATTAACATTGAAACTCAAATGGGGACTATGGCCTAAATACTAACACATATATAGTTCCACCCCTCATTGTTGTTAGTAAGTCACTTGAAAGAAATAAGGAGAATCCACTTACATTGTTTCTGTATTTCGATCATATCTTGAGTTTTAAATGTAAAATAATTATGTATTTTACTTTGTAAGAAATATAAGAGAGAGCTCTACAACTTTCATGAAGAACACAAAATTCATATCAGATTCCTTGAAAGTCATATTGGGCTTGGAAGTCAGAACACGAGTTTTGTAATTGGAACCCGAATAATGTGCAGTAATCAAGGCATAACTTGGACTGTAGGTTGTCAACAGGGTTGAAACTTTGATATTTGAAACTTAAGACCTAAATATGCAACTTTCATGAAGAACACAAAATGCAGATCGAATTCCTTGAAGGTGATATTGGGCTTTGAAGTCAGAACAGATGTGCTATATTTGGGCCTGAATACTATTTAGTAATTGGGTCATATCTCTGGCTGTAGGTGGTCAAATGAGTAAAATTTGGACATCTGAAAGTTAAGACCTAGATCTACAACTTTCATGAAGACCACTGTTCCATTTGATGACGGCATCCATAAGTTAAGCAATGAATGATTTTGGAGACAAAGAATCTCAATGATTTTTCACTCATCAACTCACTATTTGACATTTTCCACTTATCCACTCACTCTTAATCAGCCCCCTTGTCATTTTGTATCCCTAATCCTCTATAAAAGGCACCATTGGCTGATCATAGAGCACTCTTGGTGTTAGGCTTAGTTTTGAGAAATCATGTTCATGCCTATTTATTGTTTTCCTTTGTTGTAATTTTATTTTGTTCTAAATTGAAGTCATGTTCATCTTTCTCTTCTTCTCTCTTTCTTTCTTCTTGTCTATGAGTAACTAATTTTCATTTTGCTTGGGGTGAAAGAGTGAAGCTCTTGGTAATGAAATAAGGTTAGATTATTCTATTTCTTGTGCTTAAATGATATATTATCAAGTAGACATTTTATGTGTTGTATTTTGTTTCCAATCAATTTAGAAACCTTCCTTGTATAATGGAGATCTTGATTTATTGTAGACAAGAGGATTGGTACAGTGAATGCTTGAGCTCATTTACAAGTATTGGTAGATAATTAAAGGAACCATAATATGATTGCATATATAATTGAACTTTGAATGTTATATTTTTCGATTGGAACTTCCATTATGTGTAGATTTCAATTGGGTTATAAAAAGAAATAATCTTGTCTTTAATTTATTATCGAGAATGAATCTCCTAACCCAAGCAAATCTTTTTTCATCTATGTACAACTTTTATTACCTTTGGTGTTGTGAAAAATTATTTTCTTACCTCAAATAATTTCTCTTTATCAATTCCCTGTGGATCGACCTCAGACTCCCGAGAATTTATTACTTGAGATAACTTGCACTTGGGTTAGCAACTTATAATCACCATCAATGCACACAGGTAAACACACATACACGCACGCACGCGTGCACACAGGAGCACACACACACACACACAAAAGAACACACACGCACACACTAGCACTCATGCACGCATGCACGCACACACTAGCACTCATGCACGCATGCACGCACACACACAAAAGATCACGCACGCACTGACACATAAATGCACGCACGCTCGCACAGACACACGTAAGGACTCATGCACGCACTCACGTATGGATGTATGCACACACACATGCACTCACGGACTAAGCGATGAAAACTGACCGCTTAATCAGTCAAACACAGGGGCAAAACGTGTTGCGCCACTAATCAGTGAAAAACTAAGTGCTTAAGCGCTTAGTACGTTCAGTGACTATTTCTGAAGCTTATAAATAGACAAAATTAGGTTTTCGAAGAGGGGGGCATCATATAGGAAGAAATACAGAAGGAGGGACATAACTTGGGGAGCTATATGGTGTGGATTTGAAGAGAAAAAGAGTGGAAACTCATATTCTCTTCAATCTTCCATGAAGTTTTGCATCTTCTTCCCTATTGTTTTAGTTTCTACATCTATTTCTATGTCTAGCTAAACTCTCCCTTGTTGGATTAGGTGGATTTTGATGGATCTTGATTATTTTTTACATTGGATTCAATTAATATAAGTTGTTATTTCTATTCTGAGTTTATGTTCTCTTCTCTTAATGCCTTCTAAGGATTGATTCTCTTTAGAATGATTTTAGGATTATATGTTGAATAAAAATTTGATAGATAATTTGTCTTAAGAGCTTATGACCCTTGCTTATCTCTAGGTTAGGAGTAGTCATTGATTTACTTGTTACCTTGTTGAATTCTAAATCTTAATGTTTATTATCTCTTAGAATCACCTAAGGAATATGGAGTTTTAATTGGAAATAAAAGATCAATTGCCTAAGGAATTATGATTTGAGTGATATAGAGAATTTGGTAATAGAATAGGAATATTAGCTCGTGTTAGTTCCAATTGACTTGCAATAAGTGAAATCAAATGAAACTTGATCTCAACTCTTTCATTTATTGATTACTTTTAATCCCGCACACCAAGTGTTCGTTTAATTGCTAAGCAGAAAAACCCAAAAATATTATCATTGCTTTAATTCTTTTTGTTTCTTTCGATATTGTTATTGTTACCAGAACTCTCTTTGATTTAAATCTTAATTTAAATAGTAGTTAACTTCACATTTTGGTATTTGGTCATCGATTTCTGAAAACGATATTCGGTATCTCACCGTTTTTATTACTTGGCAATCTGGTACACTTGCCGTGTAACCATCACGCACGCACAGACACATGAACACATGAATGCACGTATGCATCCAGGCATGCACTCATGAATGCATTGACGATGCACACACGTACGCACACACACACACACACATGCACAAGAAGTCGTAGTTATTATGTCAAAATGTCAAAATAAATAAATAAATAAAATATCCAAAGAAGTCATAGTTATTATGTCAAAATGCCAAATAAATAAATAAATAAAATATCCAAAGAAGTCATGCCTTTGAAGCATGACTTCACTTCAAAAAAATAACATAAGTTGTGTATGAAAACACACACACAAAAGAAGACATAGTTATTATGTCAAAATGCCAAAAAAATAAATAAATAAAATATCTAAAGAAGTCGTGCCTTTGAAACACGACTTCACTTAAAAATAATAACATAAGTCATGTATGGAAACCACGTCTTCGCCTAAATATAATAAAAAAATGATGAAGAGATAAGTCATGATTGAGAGTCGTAACTTCTTTTATAATAATAATAATAATAATTAATAATAATAATAATAATAATAATAATAATAATAATAATAATTTACATGTAAATCATGGTTTGAGAATATGACTTACTATATAATGTTGTTCATTTTACACCATTTTAAAAATTAATTTCTAATTTACACATATTAGATAAATTCAACTTCAAACTACACCTATGAAATAAAAAAGTAAAAGTAAAGGATACTGAAACCTCCTTTTTTAACATATAAAAAAGAATTATAATAAAAGTAAATCGTAGTGTGAATATTCCCAGCTACTATATAGAAAGTTTCATTTTTTTCTACTGAAAAAAATAATTAACTTAAAATTTATAGTATATTTTCTTGGTCTTTGGCCAAAGTTTCCACATCTTGGAGCATAGCTTACTTACCATAGCATTCAAGTTGGTGAAATCTTTTGTATTATATCTCATTCAAAGTATTCCTTACCCAGCTTGATTATTTAGGTTTGAATTTTTGGCTATCACTTAAGAAAACTATTTTTCTTAAATACACCAAGTTATATAAAGAGTGCCTTTAAGATTGTTCAGATAGGAATCTAGCATCAGTTGACGCAAAAACTGACTTTAAAAAAATGTGAAAAGGTGAAAATTAAATTTATCTAAAACAAAATGAGAGCATAACACGGATTGATAATGGAACGAAAAACAAAAAACAAAAAAGATTGACAGATTTATATATTTCAAAATTTTTAATCATTATATTCTGGATAATACATTTAAATACCATTATATATTTTATAGCGTAAAATTTAAAACTATAACAGTCAGATATTTTCCATTTCTATTATTTTTCTCTGGCATTTACTTGTTCTCATCACCACATAATGAAAATAACATTTTTATCCAAGAAGGCAACTAGTATTTTTTTTTTCCGAGATAATAGATTTAAAAAATCTTAAAAATTTCAATTTGTAATTAACTCGCATGGACTATATTGGGGAGGGAGAAGGACCACTTGAGTTTTTCTTTTTTTTTCTACATATGAACTAGTTGACACCTTCTAATTAGGTAAGTTACATAAGTTAATTTAGAAAATTGTTATGATATCTTTGTTTGTATGATTATTGTCAATCATTTATTAATTGCTTATTTTATAATAAATATTTAAAATTTTATTAAATATAATAAATAGCCATTCAAATACATGAAAACTTATCTTAGATATCATATATAGAAAAAAAAAAGTATAGATAATAGATACGACAATAATGCCCATTTAAAACTAATCCTTTTATAATTTACGCGTTGTAGTGTACAGGTTAATATTTTTTAGTTAGTATTTAATTTATAGATTTTAATGTGTTAATCTAAAAAATAAAATAAAATGATATAATAATATGTTAAAGCATTTAATTTTTAAACAAACTATTTTTTGAGAGTTTTTACATATTAGTTTCTTTATCATAAATGTGTAATGTAAAGAATTAATAATTTAAAACCTATGAAAACAGATGAACACGAACACGAGACATGAGATACGACACAAACACGAATATGGATATGGAGACATATCAAATTTAAAAAATTATAGGATATAGACACGATATATATATATATATATATATATATATATATATATATATATATATATATATATATATATATATATATATATATATATATATAAGTAAATTAAAGAACTTGGTTTATGTATATATATAATTACAAAATTTAAGAACAAATATTCATAATTCATTAATATCATTTCTATAAGATTGAAAATTTACAATATCTTAATATATGTTATATGTATCAATATTTACTACCTAGTAAGCCCCTCCCAAAAAATATGGAGCATAATTTCTATTGACATTTTTTAAAAAATATTATAAACTAACTTTTCCTAATACATCCTGTGGAACAAGATTTTATGCTTAGCCGATCTAAATGATGATATTTCATAATACATCCTGTGCTAGTTTGAAAACACCATGAATAGAGTGATAATTGAAAATTCTCAGTAGAAAATGAACAGTTATAAAAATATTTAAAAACACATGATGAATTTCAGCTGTGTAAAATATACAGAAAATCACATGGCAACCAAAGTATGACAAGAACCACACAATTCTAGCATAGCAGAAAGAATGTGTTTATGCGGAATTTTGGTTCAAAGACTTAGAATTAATTCCAACAAACAAATATATTTTATCAAACGAATGTGGGTTCACGAGTTATGTGAATCTCGAGGTTTGAAAATGATTTTAAGAAAAAGTTCGTTTATAGCAGAATTGATGAAAGGAAAGAAATGGAAGCTTTAAAACTTTGCAGGGAAGTAAAAATGCAGGAAACGTAAAGTGCAGGAATTTAAAAGTTGCGAGAAAATAAAGGTGCGAGAAATGTAAAAATGAATTTAAAAGTTGCAGAAAATAAAGGTGCGAGAAATGTAAAATGCGAGAAACGTAAAGAAATTTAAAGAGACATTTGCATTAATGTAAATGACTTGAAATTAAAATGGAAGGTATACTTGGAGTCAAAAGCGGGTGAGATGTTTAGGATTGTATATCCAAGATATCAACCATTTGTACATCGTAAATACTATTATTTATAGACATCATGAAAAATAATCGACATCCTAAAAATCCAACACGTATTAGCGTTTTCCTTCACAAGTATCCACTTTTCGACGAAACCGACTTGGCCATTTGAGGTGACCACCATTTGGATCTCCATCGCTCGTCAAAAACCCCTACCGTCGAAAATTTCAATGTCGTTATATTGTCTAATCATCTTATCGAATAGAACTTATAATTTTTACTCCCAACAATGCCCCCAAAATTTTTTTTCATTGCTCGAAGAAAGATAAATTTTAAAATCTTGTAATATCTTGACAACCTCATATTTTGTCAATCTTTACTTCGCACATTGTCGGCCTATATGACTTTAAATACTTGCCATTAATGGACTTAACTCTCAAACCGAACTAATTTCGACAAGTGCATAAGCATTCCCAGAAAACACTTGGGTAATTTTAAATGGTCCTTCCCATTTTGGAGACCATTTTCCATATTCTCGACACTTCTTATCCATGGGCAGAATAATTTGCCATACCAAGTCATCAATCTTAAAAGATTTATACTTAACTCGACTGTCGTAAAACTTTGCAATTCTTTCTTTCTGTCGAATCAAGTTTTCTAAAGCTACTAATCTTTCATCACTTAATTCGTTTAATTCATCAAACATCAAGTTCCAATAATGTTCAATTGGCAACTCGTCTTGTTTTTGAATTCGAATGGATTGAAGATTGATCTCAACTGGTAACACTGCATCATGACCATAAACTAGCTTATATGGTGAAGTGCCTGTCGATTCTCTTGGCGAATTTCTATATGCCCATAGAATTTGATTAAGGGTATTATGCCAGTTTCGAGGTTGTCGGCCAATATGCTTTTTAATCAAATTTATGATTATTTTGTTCATGGCCTCTACTTGGCCATTCGCCCGAGCATAATATGGCGAACGTGAGCATTTTGATTTTCCTTGAACTGGCATATTCGACAACTTTCTTCCCAATGAATACTGATCCTTGGTCAGTTGTCAAAGTTTGTGGTATTCCAAACTAACAAACTATATGATCTTCAATAAAGTCAATCACATCCTGCTGAGTTACATCTTTCAAGATTACAGCCTCAACCCATTTAGTGAAGTAATCGACTCCTACTAGAATGTATTTATGTCCTTTCGACGAAACAGGATGAATTTGGCCAATTAAATCCAAAGCCCACCCTCTGAAAGGCCAAGGTTTAACTATAGCATGCAACTCACTAGCAGAAACATTTTGTATATGGCCATGTCTTTGACATTCTTCACAAGACTTGGCAAACATTACACAATCCCTAACTAGTGTCGCCAATAATACCTTTGACGTCGAAGGATCCATTTCATCTTTTCACCGCCTGATGAGCTCCACAAATTCCTTCGTGGACTTCCGCCAAGCAATATAAGCCCTCACTTCACTCATGCAAACTTCTAAATTTCCATCGACAGACTTTCTATATAAGGCTCCCCCTAATACCACAAATTTCGATGCTCTATATTTGAGCTTTCTATGCACATCCTGACTGGGATTTTCCAAATAACTTAATATTGGTTGTCTCCAGTCATTAATCGTCGAAATATCGTTTTGTAGTATATCTCTTTCCTCTAATGGATATAGAATGCTAAATAAATCATGCAATACAACTTTATATATTAACATCAACAAATTTTCCAAATATCAACTAACAAATACCAATTATCAGCAAGTATCTGCAACTATCAGCAAGCAAGTTTCTCATCACAAGGAACACACCCTTTACTTTTCTTTTTCATTCCATGTCTGTTTGTCTCACATTTCACTCGAAAGTCTTCACTTCCATAGGGAATCTACCCTATCTCTGATGTTACTTTAACATCGTGACAACAAAGTCAGACATACTCATACTAACCAAGCAGGTAACATAAAAGGAAATTCATTCATCTGTCTCTCAATGATTAGGTGCAAACTTTTCATGAATCACTTACTTGTCATCACACACAAATATAAATCATGCAAATCATCAATGTATCACAAATAAATTCATCATATAAATAAATCATGACAATTAAATAAAATTCACAAAACTTAGAATCATTAAATTTAAATGTTAATTTTTCAAGGGACCAATTATAATTTAAAATTAATTTAATAATTCTCTTAATAGTTCTCATTATAGTCCATAACTATTTAGTTCTCATCATAATTCATAATTTGTCAGGTCTTCGTCATGGTCCATAGTTTGTCAAGTTCTTATCATAGTCCATAGTTTGTCCTGATCCTGATAGTGCATTCATTACATAAAAATTCTTTTATTGCAAAGGTTAAAATAAAAGTCAGAAAATTGCTCACAAGCCAAAGTAAATATAAGTTAGAATAAAGGTCATTAAATTGTTCCGAAGTAAAGGTAAATATCAGAAGTTCCATATAAATCAAGTATATACATTTATTACCTAATATAATTAAAATATTTATTTAACTTAAATCTTAAGTGATATTTTAATTTATTATATTGATCTTAAGAAAAAGTTAATATTCAAATTATAATAATTCTAAATTTTATCAAATATCATAAATATTTCAAAACTTAATAAATATCAAACTTTTATAATATTACATATACATAATAAATTTAACAAAAATAATAATATATATAAAATATTAAAATAATAACTAAACTAAAAAATATAAAGATACTGAAAATTATAATTTTATTTAAAAAAAATATTTAGATCATACCTTTTACACTATCTTCTTTCTTTTTCTCGTAGGTTTCTCTTTTTCTGCCGTCTTTCTCTTTCTCTTTCTTCTTCTTTTCTTCTTTTTCTCTCTTTTTCTTCTCCTTCTTTCTTTCTCTCTTTCTCTTCACCGTACCAGACTCCCCCCTTTCTTTTCTTCCTTTCTCTCTCTCTCTCTCAATTTCAAACGTTCAAACTTTTCTTTCTCTCTCTATTTTGTGCACTTCTGCTTCTACCTCCATCCCCTTTTTATAGCCAAATTGATGGCTAATGATGTCACGTATGTGACGTTAATGGATGTCTTGCACCCATTCTCCAGGTGCAACGTAGCACTTTTTTTAATTAATAATTATTTTTTAAATTTTTATCTTTAATAATAATGATATAAAAAATTTTATATTAAAATAATAATTAATTTATAAATATATTTTTATAAATATATTTATTAAAATTTTCATAATTACTTCTTATTAATAATAACTATTGTAAAATTAAATAGAATATTCAAGTTGAAGACATTAAAAATAAATTCTTCACAAAATATTTCATAAAAAAAAATATGATATTATAATGTGCATCCTAAAAAATTAACTAAAATGAATAATGATGTGAGACAAGGTTAAGTAATGATAAAGTGGATGACTTGATATGAGTAGAGGTAGAATGAACAAATAAAAATAATAGTGTGTAAAAATATAAAATTTAAAAACTTAATAGTAACATGTGAAAAGATAAAATTTAAAATATCAGTATGTAAAAATAGTGACTTAGAACGTCAGTCATGTGATTAGGCTTAGGTAGGCTACAAGCTTATTAATTGAATGTTATTCATTGAAACTAATTTTTTTTAAAAAAAATATTAATGGATCGTGTCCAAACCGTATCTTAAACATGTCTGAAACATGTCCAAACTGAAAAATTAATCTTTTTAATATGACACATTCGGATACACATAACACGTGTGTCATACGTGCGTCCTTACGTGTCATTCGGATATGTTGGAGCACTCTCACTGTTTTCTCACTTGTACACTCACAATGAAAACACACATAGAACACAGAATACAAAGAAGAGAAATTTAAGAGATTTTTAATCACTGAATAATTCTTTTTCTGATTTTCATTCACTTATTTATAGGATAGGTACACAAGCTAACTAACTCAAAATCAACTTTTTGCTATTGACTAATTCCTAACTAACTTTCTGTTTTAGCTAATAACTACCACTAATCTGAATTATTCTCAATACACCCCTTTAATTCAGATTTATACAAGATACAACACCCAATTTCTTCCTAAGGAATTTAAACCTATCATTCTTCAATGGTTTGGTTAACAGATCAACTACTTGTTCTTCTGTCTTACAATAGACCAGCTCTAACTTTCCTTTGTTCACTTGCTCTCTTAAGTAATGAAATCTGGTCTCTATATGCTTGCTCCTTCCATGTGCTACTGGATTTTTGGCCAAGTTTATTGCTAAAATATTATCAACACCAAGTAACACTGGTCCTTCCACTCCCAAATGCATCTGCTCGAGTAAGGTTTGGAGCCACATAGTTTGGCATGCACCAGTAGAGGCAGCAATGTATTCTGTCTCACAAGAAGATAAAGCTACAACTGATTGCTTCTTTGAACACCATGAGAAAGCAGTGTTGCATAGCTGAAAAACATAGCCACTAGTACTTTTTCGATCCTCCTTGTCACCACACCAATCCGAGTCTGTGAAACCAACAATGTTTCCCTTGCTTTGATTTCTGTTATTAATGAATAACAGTCCAAAGTCAAGAGTCCCTTTCACATACCTCAGAATTCTCTTGGCTGCACACATGTGAGAGACCTTTGAATTTTCCATAAATCTACTCACCAAGCCCACTGCATAGGAGATATTTGGCCTGCTATTACATAGGTACCTCAAGCATCCTACAATTTGTTTAAACAAGGTAGGATTTACTACATCTTCATTGCTGTCTTTCACTAAATGAACTCCACATTCTACTGGAGTTCTAGCAGGATTACAATTTTGCATATTGAACCTCTTCAACACATCACTTGCATACTTTTTTTGATAAAGGAACAGTCCTTTGCCAGTGTGAATAAATTCCAAACCTAGAAAATAGGAAAGTGCTCCCAAATCTATCATTTCAAACTCTTCTTTCATCTGTTGTTTGAATTCAACAAGTTCATGTTCCTTTTCTCCCGTAATCAACAAATCATCCATATATAAGCATACCACCAAGGTTGTTTCACCCCTTCTTTTCTTCACATAGATGCCATACTCATTGGTACACTTCTCAAAGCCTTTTTCGTGTAAGAATGAATCAATCTTCCTATTCCATGCTCGAGGTGCCTGCTTCAATCCATAGAGTGCCTTTCTCAGTTTGTACACCTTCTCCTCATGATTCTGCACTTCAAAGCCTGGTGGTTGCAGCACATAAACCTCTTCTTCGAGTGGTCCATTCAAGAATGCAGATTTCATATCAAGCTGGTACATAGGCCAGCCTTTGTAGCTTGCAATGACTGCTACTAATATGATAGTTTCAACCCTTGCAACTGGTGAAAATACTTCCTGATAATCCAGCCCAGCTCTCTGCATAAACCCTTTCACCACAAGTCTGGCCTTATACCTTGAAATTGATCCATCTGGATTCACCTTTATCTTATAGATCCATTTCAAAGGTATAGCCTTCTTTTGTGGAGGTAGTGACACCAAGTCCCATGTTTTGTTTCTCTCAATAGAATTCAGCTCTTCCTTCATTGCAGAAATTCACTTCTGGTTCTTCATAGCTTGCTCAAAGTTAATTGGTTCTGCATCCACAAAAAGAGCCATGTGAACCAGATCTCCTTCATTTGTTACTATACTATCTGGAAACACTTCATAGTCTATCAATCTCCTTGGTGGCACTCTGTTTCTCTGCATTCTCTGATTCATATGTGGGTTGTCTACTGTATGCTTCTCATGTTCAGTCATAGCAGAACTTGAATCCTCCTCAAGGTTGATAGAAACACCAACCTTTTGAGCATTGCCTTCCGTTATATTCCACTTCCACCCTTTGGATTCATCAATTATCACATCTCTGTTGTATACAATCCTTTTTGTTGTTGGATTGTACAGCTTATAGGCACCTGTTGGATGATAACCAAGTAGAATAACCTGCTCACTTTTGTCATCCAGTTTCCTTCTTTTCTCCTTTGGTATATGCTGAAAACACAATGAACCAAACACTCTTAAGTGGCCCACATTTGGTCTTCTTCCAGACCACACTTCCTCAGGAGTTATTAACTTCAGTTTCTTTATTGGACTCCTATTCAACACATATACAGTTGTGTTTACAGCTTCTCCCCAAAAACAATTAGGAAGAGATTTACCTTTCAGCATGCTCCTCACCATATTCATCATTGTTATGTTTCTCCTCTCAGCTACACCATTGTGCTGAGGTGTATATGGGGCTATCACCTCATGAAGAATGCCATTGTTTTCATAGAATTGCTGAAATTCTTTGGAGTTATATTCTCCACCACCATCTGACCTGAGCACCTTTATCTCTTTGCCACACTATTTCTCCACCATTACTTTGAATTTTCTGAACACATTCAGCACCTCATCTTTCCTTTTGATCAAATAAACCCACATTTTTCTGCTATGATCATCCATAAATGAGACAAAATAATTATTGCCTCCAAGTGTTGCAATCTGCACAGGGCCGCACACATCCGAATATACCAATTCCAATAAATCAGTAGTTTTTTATGGAACTTTTGATTTAAAAGAATTCCTAGGCTGTTTTACTTGAACACAGCCTTGGCAAACCTCATGTGGTTGTTGAATTTGAGGTAGGCCATACACAATTTTCTTCCTGCTCATTTCTTGAAGACTTATCCAATTCAAATGTCCATATCTCATGTGTTACAACCAACTCTCATCTATCACAGCAGCTGCCAAACACTTATATTGACAGATTTGGATGTTAATCTTGAATGTTCTATTCTTGGACAAAGGCACTTTCAAGATTAACTTCCTTTTTTTGTCAAACAACATCAAATTTCCCTGCTCTAACTTCATTAAATAACCTTTTTCAAGCAATTGGCCTAGACTTAAAAGATTGGTCTTCATGCTTGGAACATAAAGAACATCATTTATAAAAGTTTGCTTACCATTTTTCTACTGAATCAAAATCTTGCCAATGCCTCCTGCTATAACCACACTGCTGTTTTCAAACTTCACTTTGCTTTGAACCCTTTCATCCAAGTCAGCAAACCAATTTCTTCTCCCAGTCATATGATTTGAACAGCCTGAGTCAAGATACCAGAGATTGGTACTTGACTCATCACATGGTGTTGTGACCATAAGGAGAACTTCATCTGCATTGTCCTCATCTTGAGCAAATCTAGCTTCTTCATCAGCATCAGTGGGGTCCTTTTTGTGCCAGCACTCATCTACAAAGTGGCCATAGCGGCTACACACATAGCACTTCACTTTGCTTTTATCAAACTTCCTTCCTCTACCTCTTCCATTGTATGCTCCTCTCCTTGAGTTGCTCCTTCCATGATTTTGATAAGAGTTTTGTGGTTCTTGATCAGAATCTTGGAGTCTTTTGTCTCCTCTACCGCTTCCTCTTCCTCTGGATTTGCCTCTGCCACAACCCCTTTGATTCCTCCAACCACTACTTTCCCCCTTCTTGAATTCTTGAGCTTGAAGTGCTTGCTCTACAACAGCTTTCCCAGCACTTCTTTCAATCAATTTCAGCTCATGAGCCTCCAAAGAACCTTGAAGCTCCTCAATCTTCATCTTTTCTATATCTTTAGATTCCTCGATTGCAACAACAATATGATCAAACTTAGGGTTGAGGGTTCTCAACACTTTCTCCACCATCTGTTGATTTGTAACGGACTCTCCACAAGTCCTCATTGAATTCACTATCAATTGCAGCCTGTTGAAGTAATCTGCAGTGGATTCTTACTCATTCATGGATAGTAGTTCGTACTGTCTTCTGAGAGATTGCAACCACACCTTCTTGGTCTTCTCAGCACCCCCATATGTTTTCTGCAAGGTGTCCCAAGCCTCCTTAGCCGTTTTTGCTTTGGAGATCTTCTCAAAGTTGGCAAGATCCACACATTGGTGAAACATACATTGAGCCTTGTAATCTTTCTTCTTGGCTGCACTATCATCTTTCTCTGAAATTCCATCTTTTACAATCTCCAAAATTTCTTGAAAGCCAAGAATGGCTTCCATCCTTATGACCCAATAGTCATAATTCTTGCCATCAAGGATTGGCAAGTTAGAAATAATACTTCCATTTCCATTTGATGATGAAGCCATGATCGCATCACACGTACAGCAGCACACACACAGAGGTCCTGATCTTTTGCTCCTGATTCCAATTTCTGTTGGAGCACTCTCACTGTTTTCTCACTTGTTCACTCACAATGAAAACACACATAGAACAAAGAATACAAAGAAGAGGAATTTAAGAGATTTTTAATCACTGAATAATTCTTTTTCTGATTTTCATTCACTTATTTATAGGATAGGTACACAAGCTAACTAACTCAAAACTAACTTTCTGTTATTGACTAATTCCTAACTAACTTTCTGTTTTAGCTAATAACTACCACTAATCTGAATTATTCTCAATAGGATACACATTCGGATACATATGTCACACGTGTGTCACACTTCAAAAATGACATATCTGTATTTCATAGTTTAAAATTAGTCCTTTTATAACTTACGAGTTGTAGTAGGTTTATATTTTTATGATTTAAGTTAGTATTTAATTTATAGATTTTAATTTGATAATCCTAAATAATAAAATAAAATGATATAATAATATCTACAAGCATTAAATTAAAAAAAACTATTTTTTAAAGTTTTTACATATTAGTTTCTTTATAATAATTGTGTAATGTAAAGAATTAATAATGTCCTTTTATATGTACAGGATTATATTTTTATGCTTTTAATTAGTATTTAATTTATAGATTTTAATGCGATAATCCTAAAGAATAAAATAAAATGATATAATAGTATGTTAGAGCATTTAATTTTAAAAAACTATTTTTTCAAAATTTTAAAATATTAGTTTCTTTATCATAATTGTGTAATGTAAAGAATTAATAATTTAAAACTAGTACTTTTATAACTTAGGAGTTGTAGTATACAGGTTTATATTTTTATGTTTTTAGTTAGTATTAAATTTATAAGTTTTAATTTGATAATCCTAAATAATAAAATAAAATGATATAATAATATCTTAAAGCATTTAATTTAAAAAACTATTTTTTTTAAAGTTTTTACATATTAGTTTCTTTATCATAATTGTGTAATGTAAAGAATTAATAATGTCCTTTTATAACTTACGCGTTGTAGTGTACAGGATTATATTTTTATGTTTTTAGTTAACATTTAATTTATAGATTTTATTGAGATAATCCTATTAATAAAATAAAATGATATAATAATATGTTAAAGCATTTCATTTTTTAAAAAAAAAAACTCTTTTTTAAAAGTTTTTACATATTAGTTTCTTTATCATAATTGTGTAATGCAAAGAATTAATAATTTAAAACTAGTCCTTTTATAACTTACGAGTTGTAGTGTACAGGTTTATGTTTTTAGTTAGTATTTAATTTATAGATTTTAATGTGATAATCCTAAATAATAAAATAAAATGATATAATAATATGTTAAAGCACTTAATTTTAAAACAAACTATTTTTTAAAGTTTTTACATATTAGTTTCATTATAATAATTGTGTAATGTAAAGAATTAATAATATGACTTTTTTGTTATGATTTTATAACATAAGAAATTATCTCTAAGTTCATGCACATAAATTTGTGCAAATATATGTATTTATTAGAAAGGTGAAGGCCCAAATTGTATTATGATTAAATTTATACATAAAATTTATACATTTTAAGATTGCTGAAGCATGTAAAAAAAAATTCGAGAGTACTACAAAGGCTAGGATCATTGTGTAAACCCCAGTAATAAAACTCACCACTGTAAATATCTTAGATGCATCTGCTCTCTGTAGGTACTCTAAAAATAAAATCCCTTTAAATGGATTACAACAAGTCATTTGACCAAGAAAGAAAGAAAAAAAAAATATGACAATTAATTGATTTAAATTTATGTGGCCCTTTTCGTCACATTTTTACAGCAGAAATCTTTTTGTCTGCATTAGCCATTCATGCCATACATCTCATTTTATCTGCCATTGTCATTTTCCTCCCTCAAAATACTCGTTTTGCAGTAGAAACTTTGACAAATACATGTACTGCAGTTACAAATCCGAATGACTATTGATTACCATATGAGCTCTTTTTTTTCTGTATCTTTGTCTCTCTCAACTTTTTTCTTCATCTTAAGTTCAGATCACAGATAGATCAATGGCAGCTCATAAGTGGTTGATGATCGTACTTGACGGCAACGCAGCCATGGGGCCTTATTGGCCAACGATTGTCTCAGAGTACCTTCAGAAGATCGTCAGGTAATTAGATTATTGTTGCAGCTTATTTTATTATATCATGCTCTATCTTTTCCTACATATATATACACGACCATCATATTCTCGTTTCATGGCTTTTTATGGCTTATAATCATGCAATTTTAGCAGCATGTGTTGATCCGGATGAAAGAGATTCAAATTCTTTAAATATGTATGAGTTTGATCTTGAAATTTAAATGTATGAAAATAATATTATTTTAAAGAGTCCTTATTTAAAATATTGGCTTAAGTATTTGATCGTACTCAAATATTAATCTCTCATTTATTAGATAAGTAATATTGCGGAGAACAAAAAAATAATCATGCAATTTTTTTGGGCCACCAATGATTAATCATTAGCGCTTGGGTTCCTTGTTTTTCCCCCTCTCTTCTGTCAATCTAATGTATGATCGGGTTGAAATAAACAGAAAAGTTTGATCTCAGGTGAGTAATTTTTTATTGGGCGTAAAAAAATTTTGATATTGATATTTGGAATGATGAATATATGGGACTGACAGATCTTTTGTTTTGAGAAGGGATAGTTTATATATATATACAATTTTGTATTTTTAAAATTTTTTACAGAAAAGGGGGTTCCATTTTTATTTATTTAATTATTTATTTTAGGTCAATTGAGATTAAATCCCTCATCGATAATTTTAAACGTGCGCCATGATACATCTATAGGTTTAGTTTAAGTGGCTGAAACGGATGAGAATTTTTCTGAAAATTTTTATTTTTATTATAATTATGAAAACAGAAATAGATATTTTACATATATTTGCTATTTTCTTTTGTTGTGCAATAAAAGATATTTTCATGTCAATTTTGCATCAATTGAGATTAAATTTTATCTTTTTGACAAATCTAAGGGCATACTCTTACATTAGCTTAGTGTATTTAGGAAAATTAATTTTTCTGAATACTTGAGCTAGCACCAGGGAGAATCAAATGCATGAAGTTGATGCGAGGAGTATGCTTTAAGATTTCTGAAAAAGAAAACTTAGTCTCGGTTACATAAAAGCTAGTAAAAACAAAAAATGGAGAATGATAAGGAACACTTGAGCTTTTCAAAGCTGGAGTGAATAAGACTTAATCTGTATTACATATAAAAGCTAGTGAAAAAGAAAACAAAATGCTAAGGAACACTTGATACTTGAGAGTTTCAACGCTCGAATGATTTGTGAGTATATAAAAGGTAAGTCTCGGTTACATAAAAGCTAGTGAAACAAAAAAGGACAGTGTTATGGAACACTCGAGCGTTGAAACGTTTGAGAGGAGAGGCAGCGAAACCCAACAAAAATTAACATTGAAAATTCTCTTTGGGGATTATTTTCGATTCTAATATTTTTTTCTTAAGTATTGGTATTTAGGATGGGTTTTAAAACATTATTGGTGACTAATTATATTTTCTAAACTCTCAAATATTTATTATGAAATTAATAATGAATAATTTTTTTATAATTTATCTTAGATATCAATACTCATAAAAAAAAAAGTGGTGAAGCTGGAGTGAGCGTAAAATCACTCCGCTTTTTCATTGGTCATCACTCTAAATACAACAGGAATCTTGATTTTAAACATAGATGGGATACACAAATATTTGGTTGATAGATGATAGTAAAGTTATGGTTGACTGTAAAAATGCTCAATTTTTTTAAAGCAAAATCCATAAAAAAAGGGTATTATAGCAAACCCCATTTTCTAAACAAACGATTTTTACTTCATGGAATATTAATTGTTTCAAGTTATATAATCATTATCCTAATTTGATTAATTAAGAGATAACATTGAATATTAAATGTAACAAAATAAGATAATGTTTTTATTTTTCTCTTTTTGCATTAGGTATTGTTAAAATTACACAGCATAAGCAAAAGATATTGATTTTGGCATTTGTTGTATGACATATATAAGATTTGGATTCTCTCTTATTGTTAAAATAATAGGAGAATGTCCTATTAAAGTGAAAATAGATATATAATAACTTTTAATGTAACTAGTAAATTTTAAAATTAATTATGATAGGTCTTTTTATAATAAAATTTATATTTATCTTTTTCCACTAGGATAGTTCGTTACAGCAGAGATTCCTATTCTTGCAACATATATATGTCATCCAATTTAAAATTAGTGAAGGTTCTTTGCTTGTTTACTTGAATCTAAATTTGTAAATTTATCTAATTCTTATTAATCTGAGGATTTATGCACAAGTGTTACCAATGTTTAATGCTTGTGAATGAAGAGATCACGTGTTTGAAAGTTGAGCATAGAGTTTGCAAACTTATAAAAGCATGTCTTTAGAAACAAAGCATGAAAGGTATATACAGCCATTAGGTTAACCTTGCCATAAGATTTTATTATTATTATTATTATTTTAAGGTATAGACCTTGCCTTAAGATTTAAAATTGGATATCGCTTAACTTGCTGAATCTAAGACTGAAATATGTATAGAATCTCAAGTTTGATGAATGTTTTTCTCATGCACTTACAACTTCCCTTATTAATCATGCAGGCATTTCTGTGGCAACTCCCGATCAGGACAGGTAAATTTCAAACTTGAACCAATAATTTTTCTTTAAGAGATATTCTTAGTCCTACTTTAATTGTGTTTTGGGATGAAGGTATGCAAACATTTACAGTCAGCGTCAATTAGGTTTTCAAATCCACAAGTTAAGGTGGCTTAGCTTATTAAGGACTAGAAGGTTAATTCTTTGCTATCTAATACAATACCATGCACTACTTGTTGTCTACAGGGAGTTAATACAGTTTGTAAGGTTGGATTAGTTATGTATAATGCTAATTCTGATTTAGGTATGCCTTTTATCTCTTTTTGTTTTTCTTTAATTTCATGATATTCGTAGTTGTCAATTATTTGAACCATTTCTTTTGGAGACATACATTATATGTTTTATGTCTTCATAGGAATATTACCCTAAAACTGGTTCTTTGTATTCTTTATATGTAGGCTGCGACGTGCAGTTTATCCACTGGACAAGAGAAGTGGATGAGTTCTTAAACAGGCTACCATATTTAGCCTTCAATGGTGATGGCCTTAATCCATATGCCATGGCAGAAGGTCTAGTGGAGGCACTTTTGGTACATGAAAACGTTTTCCCTTTGTTTCTTATTCCATTATTAATGAGACTATCTTATATATGGAATGTGAGTGAAACCATAAAAAAGGAAATAACTATCTAAACCTTTACCTAATTACCTAGATGTATCCAAAGCCGTCCACTGGAATACCAACAAGAGAGTACTACAATGGAGAAAGGCATTGCATTCTCGTGGCTACGAGTGACCCCTTTGCCGGGAAAATGACAATGGCTCTGCCGAAGATTCGTGAAGGTGGACTTGTTGGCACAGAGGTAGAGATTTGTAGGGCAGATTATAGAAGTGTGGCTCAGATGTTTATTCCGGTAATATGTTCTTGCCTAATCATAGTCAATTTACTATAGCTCTGTATTATACTCATTATGATCTTATTACTACATGCAGCTTGATGTATCCCTTTCAGTGATGTCACCCAAGCAACTTCCAGTTTGGAGGGAGATATTCAATTTGGTAAAATTTATATCTCAGATCTAACATGCTTCCACTGATACTCTATATATTATAATAGTTGCTGGTGATGTAGATTTTTAGCATGCTTACAATATGATGACATTGCTCATACATAGCTAAGTAGTTAGCTCATGTGGGTGTGCATAAACTAAGTTGGCCAAGTTTCTAGCCCAGACATACAACCCAACTGATATGTAAATTGTAAACCATCCAAATCAATTCATAGGAACTACAGAGAATACGTCCTTTGATCTAGCTTCCTTGTAGCACTTATTTGTTGGATGTTCCAATAGAGGTCAAGATTTGACACCCCCTCCGGATTCTAAACCGCAAAAGCAAAAGCTAAATTACTATTCAAATCATAAAATAAACTACACAGCTAATATGATTAAGATTACAAATCTCTGGCACATGCATGGAGTATAATTTAATTAGGAACACAGAGCAATGAGATTAATTAGGATTTTTATTTAAGTTTTATTTTCTCTTTCTTTTTCACATTTAGCATTTAAATCATAATGAGTAATACTACTTACATGGATTGAAATCATCTGTTCCCTCTTCTTGTTCTACTAATTAAATTTTGCCAACTATGATAAAAATTACACCTCATTTATATTTACATCTATTAAAACTTAACTCCGTCAACACTCTTCACATTGCACTCTCCAGTTTCAATAATTTCCATATTGATTTCTTTCATCATCATGTTTTTCTATCTCTATACTCTCAAAAGAATCCCAGAAGCCTTTGGTTTAATCGTTCACTGTGCTGTTGAAGGAAGAACGTTCTAACCCCAAATCCCAATTCGAGGTTATTGTGAATACCGTATCATTAGTGGCACTATTATTGATCTATGACCCCAACTTGACATTGGCTGCCTCTGGGGGTCGCATAGGTGGTAGCTCCTTCTCTTCGCATTCATCCTTCTCTTTCTCCTTTTGACTTTGGCAACAATAGGATTTTCGCTCAGCCAATGCTGGGGTCGGTGTGGGTGCAGGCTCCACTTTCTTTCTCATCTTTGTAGGTTTGCCCTTCTGGGATTCTTTCCTATCGATCTGAGATGCAATGTACTCACTGTCGCTGAGAAAACCATCGTGCTCAAGGTTCAGGTGTGGTAAACTTTGTCACTTATTAAAGCTATATGAAACAAGTATTAGCTTTACGTTTGGATTTCGAATTTTTCAAGAACTATTATTTTAGTTATCCCATTAGCGGTTCATAAGGGTTGGGCGACGATCGGATAACTAAAATCACAGATCTTCAAAGATTCCAAATCAAGACCTGAAGCCAATACTTGTTTTATATTGCTTTAATAAGTAACAAAGTTTACCACACCTAAACCTTGAGCACAATGGTTTTCTCAGCGATAGTGAGTACACTCTACTCAGACCGATCCGAAAGAATTCCAAAAACTGAAATAAGGGTGGCAAAACCCACTAAGATTAGAAAGAAACTAGAGCCTACACCCACTCCGACCCCAAGCGTTAGCCTAGCGAAAATCCCACCCTCCTAAAGTTGAAAGGAAAAGGAGAATAGAAGAAGGACACAGAGAAGGAAGTCCGGTGTTGATTTTGTGAGCTTTGAATAATAACTCCTCGAAGACGAAGATGAATGCGAAGAGAAGGAGTTGATACTCATGCCACCCCCATAGGCGGCTAATGCTGAGTTTGGTTCGTACATCAATAGCAGCGCCACCAACACTGTTGCTATGGCACAATGCCTTGAGCACATTCGATATGGTATTCATGATAACCTCGAACTGGGATTTGGGGTTGGAGGTTTCTTCTTGCTACGACACATAAAAAGATTGAACCAAAGGCTTCTGGGTTTCTTTTGAGGGTATAAAGAAAGAAAAACATGATGATGAAAGAAAGCATCGGAGAAAGATTAAAACTGGAGATTGCAGCGTGAAGAGTGTTGACAACGTTAAGTTTAAACAAATGAAAATATAAATAAGGTGTATTTTTTTATCATAGTTAGCAAAATTTAATAAGTGAGGCAGAAAATGAGGCAAGAGGAGGGGACATATGATATCAATCATACTTACATAATCAACCACTTTAAATAACAATAATTGATAAAGTTATCAAATCACTAAGCAGGGCACAATGTTGTAGGTTTGTCTAAGACGTTATAAAGGGTTAATCTCATTAACTGTAGTTTGCTGATGAACCACTAACCTTTCTAAAAGTTGAGAGCAGATGAGCAATAATATAACCATTTCTATGTGCTTTGGTTTTTACGTAACTTTGTTTTCGTTCTTTTGCAGGGGAATAATATTCTTGAAATAGCTAGTACTGATCCTGTCACCGACAGTAGTGGTCGGTTTATTGTTTTGTTATCAGAGAAGTTGAAGGACGCACGTGTAGAACCAAAAGAAACAATTACTAACGTAACACTTCCCTCGTATTCGATCACTAGCAGTAATTCAGGTTATTTCCTTGAATATACGGGCCCATTATTTATTATTATTATTATTTTCAAAATAGGTTTATGACCTGATGTGGGAAAGCAATGATAGGCTAGAGTGGCCTGACTGAAATTAAATTTCGGGATCAAGTATTCCCAAAAGAACTTGGTACTGCTTGAGTTAAGGCTTTTAGCCTTTGGAATCACTTTTTATCTATATTTTTCCTTTCTTTCTTTTCTTTAAAGAAAAAAATCATCTTACACCCTTAAAAATGATATAGATATTGTTGACATCCTTTTTAAAAGTGTCAGATTTAGTAAAAAAAATAATAAAAAAAATATATATAATAAATAATATTAGATAAAATATAAAAATGAATATATACGTTTGTCTAATGTAAGATTATCGAAATTGTTTCAATATAGTTTGGTAGCTCCTTTTTTTCATTAAGTTTCAACTGCTCAACTAGATTGTATCTATTTCTAGTTTCCATAGATAATGGAGAATAATTGATTAATCAATATAATTATATATATCTTGTGTAGTGAAAGCACATTGATCTTGTGTGACAAAAGCTATCAAAAGCGACATCTTATTTTCTTTTTTCTCCTTATTATTAGTTGTTAGTTATAAATATCACATACTTTGGCTATGAAGTTGTAATTTAGTGTATAAGCTATAAGGAAATTTTAGCTCTTTTTTGTTGGACAAAACTGAGCATGTTTAATTTATTTTTAGCTTTAATTGTTGATTAAAAATTCTTTCTTTTTTCAGAAGATTTATTTTTCTTGGAAGGACAGATAGGCAAGGAGACCACTGTTGCTCAACAAATCAATGGAGCTGCCATAACTGTAAGGCTTTTATGTGCTTTTTTTTTTTTAATTTCTTGGGTAGAATAAGTAGAGTATTTTTTTTTTTCCCTTTTAATAGCTTCATTGATATAGATGTTTTTTATAGTGTTTTCCTTTTTGAGTTTATAGTTTGTTTACTCTTTTTCATTTGCTTTCTATCAACATGAAAAACATTCTGTTTCAGGAGCTTAAATCTGTAACCTCCATGGAATCGCTGAGGGTTGTCTCACAAAATCAAAATGCTATAGATCATTCACAAGTTGCTTCCTCCAGTACCCTTCCCTTAACGACTGTGGATGATATCGATAACATAATGGCTGTACTCAATGCTGAACTCAATGCCGACAATGATATTGTTTTGCCAAGGAACCAACCAAGGACTTGCATAACATTACAAAAGGACAATCTGAATGACCTCTTTCAGCTAAATCAACTGATGAGTCCCTTTGATGATATTGGAAATTCTACTGAAAAACGGTTCTCCACGAAGGCCCTTTTGGAAATTGAAGCTGAATTTGAACAAGCATTACTGGGTACTACTCCACAAAATATATCAAAAGGCCAAACTTCCATTACTGCCTCGACTGCTAATGCATTTGAACAAGCATTACTGGGAAATTCGTCTATGTGTGTACTAAATCCTATTAATATATCAGAAGATATATCAGAAGGCCACACTTCCATAACTGCATCAACTGATAATTCATCTAATGAAGTAGACAGTTTACAACTGGCAGAACCCCAAGCACCCAGTACCAAAATATGGTCACCAATGCTTCATAAAAAAAGAGGCAATTCGTCTATGAGTGTGCTAAACCCTATTAATAACTCATGGACAAGTGCAGCTTCTGGTTTGTTACCTTCTTCAAGTTCACAGCCTATTGGCCTTCAAGCAAAGCATGTAGAAGCGCAAAGCACAAGTGGTAGCACGAAATCAAGTGCTATATTAAAAGGGAAAGGGTTTAATGCATGGCATAGTGGAATAATCCCAACTAGGGGTGTATTTTCCTTAGTTAACGTTCCTCATGCACTGAGCACGAGTGATATCATGAAAACAGATGCTATGGTACAACAAGGGACTAGTACTGCACGGGATACTCAAATCCCTTCTGCGGTTGTATTTGGTTTTTCCACAGTTCCTCATGCAATGAGCACGAGTGATATCATGAGAACAACTACTATATCACAAGGATTTAATGCACGGGATACTCAATTCTCATCTGGAGTTGCATTCGGTTCTACTTCTACAGTTCCTCATGCAACAAGCAGGAGTGATATCATGAGAACAGCTACTATACCACAAGGGTTTAATGCATGGGATACTCAAATCCCTTCTGGGGTTGCATTTGGTTCTACTTCTACAGTTCCTCATGCAGTGAGCACGACTGATATCATGAGAACAGCTACTATATCACAAGACTTTAATGCATGGAATACTCAAATCCCTTCTGAGATTGCATTTGGTTCTACTTCTACAGTTCCTCATATAACAAGCACGACTGATATCACGAGAACAGCTGCTATATCACAAGGGTTTAATGCACGGGATACTCAAATATCAGCTGGGGCTGCATTTGGTTCCATGGCTCCTCATGCAATGACGGACTCATATATTCAACCATCCTCATTATCACACCACCAAATATCTCCTAATATTACTAGTCAGTCAACTAGCATTTCAGGACCACTTATGGAACAAAATTTGTCAGGGTATAAAAGGGACCTAATGAGTGCCTTTGGTTCACCTACACCTGCAGTTAGAGCAAGCACTTTTATTCCTTTGTCAGGAATGCCTCGGAGAACTCATACGCGATTATTCCCTCCCTTAGTACCTATGGAGTATCAACGAGACTATGTGAAAACATGGGAGGTTAGTTGACCGACTTCCATTGTCGAACAATGCTATGATAATTGCATGCCTCATCTTACTCTGTGACTTGTTTTTCTGGTGTAATATTACTTTGTGCCTAATCTAGTACAAACATTAGAAATGATATATAAATAATTTTAAAAAATTAAGTGCAAATATCATTATCTAAAGAAAATAGATTATGAGACATGACATTTTTTTTTTTGGTAAAGTGATACATAACAGTTGTTACACCGTATTTTCCAAGCATATTTAAATAAATAAACAAATACATATATATAAAAAATATCTAAGAAATACTTTATTTGGTATGTTTGTGTATGTTTTCATAATTATTCATATCATCAGTACTTACATCAGTACTTACACATAGAAAGCATGTAAATTCTAGAGCTGATTCAAGTAATACCGTGATGCTCCTTAACTACCGGATCTTTTTCTAGTTCTCACGCTTAAATACCTGTTTAGGTGAAAGATCAAGTATGTCATATGTGGTCAAAATATTTCACATTAAATTTAATTTTAATTTTTTTACGGGCAATTTATTTTTAATTTGGTAAGTATCAATTTATAGAAATATGGCCATAGATAATTGGTTTACAATAATGAAATGAATATTTTTTTCCTATGCATCCAGGGAGCTATATCTGGAATACTTCAGAACTCTACCATTTCCTATAACGAAGCAAGGGTAAGTTAATTAGAATCAATCTATAAGAAACTTTCTTATACCTAGAATGGTTACTTTGTTGAATTAAAGTGATATGTACTAGGTAAAGAATTTTATATTAATATTTACTAATATTATGAGATTTTTGTTTTTATTTTAATTAATAAGATAAATAAATAATAATAAAATAATGATTTATTAAAATATTAGTAAATGTTAATATAAAGTTCCTTTATACTGATGTTGTATATCAATTAAACTCAATTTTGTTACATGAGATAAAAAGTGGGCCTCTGACCATTGTTCCCATTTTGAGCAATCTGATATTGTAAAAACAATAATTTTATTTGCACATCATTTTTATTACATTATTCTTAGACTATTTTTTTTAGTAATAAAATACAAAAAAATATTATAATACACTCTCTTTCTACATTTATATTTTCAACAAGAATCTGATTGGTATATCTTATTAGGTTTGATAAAACAAGTTAATATAATACATTATGATTTTATTAGTTATTTAATATAATTATGTAAATACTATATTGTATAAAGTTATCTATCAAATTTTTTTATATATTAAAATAATAGATAACTTAATCAAGTCATGAGAATAAGATTAGGTTTGATTGAGTTTTAAAATATAAACATATTGATATATTCAACCTTTACATATTAAATCCTATACTATTAAATCTAATTTTATCAAATTTTATTATATCTTTCGTATCAAACGAACTCTAAAAAAGGATGTAGGAATGATTACAATTTATGTACAAATACCGACACTTGTAAAAATTATGGGAATTGTTGCAAAATGACTGAATTCTTTCCTCTTTTTCCCCTCATGAAACAGGCCTACAGGAAAGTAACAGCACGCCAGACGTAAGTGGATCCTTGCCAAGAAAATCAGTGCAACTTGGGGTTACATTTCTCAAATGAACATACAAAATTGTTATTTATTCTCATTATAATCAAATAATCACCCAATCTAAAAGTTTAAGATCTTGATAGTTTTAGTCAACTAAATGTTAGCAGCAAGTATTTCTACAAGCAAGATGATAGATACATTTTCCAAGCAAAGGTTGACCTTAAGATTTCCAGTTTTTGCATTTGGCCAAAGACTTGAAAATAACCAGGCGCCTTATCAGTTTCTCAAATCATTCTAGTCAATGATACTTGCTACCTTGCTACTTACTATTCAAAACAAGTATAATATCATAAGTCTAAACTCACGACTATCTCCTCTTTGCAGGCTTACTGTTGAGTGGCCGCGATGGCTACAGATAAACCGCATATTACGACAGAGTGTCGTCAACAATTCGATGAGGTAATTTTAATAGCACTAACTTTAATTTACATTCATATATTTCAGCATTGGTTAGTTTCTTCATATGATAGAAAAGTGCTACTTATACTACACTATAGTCCCGAACTAACAAATATGGACTCTATTTAAGTGACTGATAGACTCTATTTAAATGACTCTAGTTAACTCTTTTTTTTTTGTAAAACTCAAATGAAATTCATGTGTATCAATTTTGTGCAGTCACGCTAACAAAGTTGTGTACGCAGCATTACTCTTTATGAGGATTGCTTATATTCTAATAACATTTAAATGCAGCATAACTCGTGGCATGGTGGATTACGTGGTGATTGAAGTATTAACAAGTAACAACTATGATTTACACAATTGCCTGCGAAACAGAGATTTTGTAAGTAATATATGTGTACTTTTAGATTTATTTGATAAAAATATGCATTTCAGTATGCACTCAAGTTCACAAGCTAGCACATGAATATCAATATGCACTTCCTATTGATTATATACTCAAAAAGATCCACTAACGAATGCACAGACACAAACCCAAGCACAATCACATGAATGTTACTAGGTTCGCTTTCCTTTTTTATTTGGCTTGTACCAGGTCTAAGAGATTTGTATTCTATTTTGTGAATGACTCAAATACTATTTAGCTGCATATTGATAGTTCTTAAATGTATATACGAGTCTTTCTGATGTTGGATCTCTGTTCAGTGTGCAAAATTTGTTCTACCTTCTCAGACTTTAATAATAACTCCAACCAATGATCCACACCGCTTCATTGGAACAATCTTTCGAGGGGTGAGTAAGATATTAATATTGTTTCACTTTTTTTTTCCCTCATTTTTTGTGATTATTTAAAAATTGAGCTACACAACGATAATATCAAATGCCCTTCTAATAAACTCATTTTGGCTAACTAATATATTACAGAGGCAAGATTTCACGGCACTGCAATTTACTCATTCATCCAGGTCTCGGGCAGCCAAAGCAGCTCGACTTAGGTAATAAAAAGCCGAAGCAGCAACAGGAGCCAAAAGGGATTTGGCGAGAATTTGTGTTTCATTCAAATCTATGTCTAATTTAATTAAACTTTAAAGGAATTTATAATGAGATAGAGTCTCTGATTCCATTCATGATCATTTTTCTGCATGAATTCTGATAGTTAAAACTATTTTACAATGAATTCCAACATGGTTTTTCAAGGTCTATTTTTCCTCCAAACTGGAAAAAAAAAAGGACAAGATTTGAAGAAAAAGATTATACATGTACAGAGCAGCTCCTATAATCAAACAGGTATATATACTCCATCCAACCATGTTGGACAGTGACTTACGAGACACGGCAAATATACTTAAGAAGAGTGCATAGATTTTCTCATACTCTACCCACTAGCTGAAAGCTGTCCTTTCTTCCTCGACCTTACAGCCCTTTGATTTACTTGATGCTTTGGATTGGGCTCCACAAGCAGCAAACGTGACATCACATATGACAAAAGTTCTTCATGGTGGGAGAAGGTAAAGTCCAAATGAGCATATTCAAATTCATTAAATGACACATCCACACCAGCATCCTTCATCAATTTATAGTGTCTCCTTACCATTGAAGTTCGTATCACTGTGTCTTTGTGCCCACCAACCAGATCAACAGGGATGTCAATGAGCCCGTAGTGTTCACCCAAGTCCAAAGGCTCAGGTGAACCATACACCTCCATATTAGCAGATGCACTCCCATAATCAAACATTCTAAATCTTCTAGTACGCTTTAGCTGTGCAAGATGCAAAGCAACACAAAAAGATACTCCTGGCATGTCATTCATGTTGTAGTGTGGTAATCCTAAAACTCCAACCCAATTTGAGCTGTCCCCGCCAACAACATAACCCATTAAAGTTTGAACCAATCCTCCAACTGCAGGTAGGTTTTGCAGGTCCCGAGCTAGCTTGTTGACAAGCATACGAAAAAATCTGGTCGGTATATAGAAGGCTGGGAAAATACGAGACAAAATAGGAGCCAACAAAAATAATACGTGCTCCACCACAGAAAATAATAGGTTAGAGTCATGATGAAAACCGGCAGGTGATAGCAAAACCAATCTTGAAAGTCTATGTGGCTTCTCTTCTATCCTACGCGTAATAACATACATCAACATAGCAGCTCCTCCCAAACTATGGCAAATTGCACATAGCTTGTAAAGCTGACCATCACTAATTTCCTCCTCAATATCAGGTTTACTAAGCCTCAATTCAGCAGTTTTTACTTGATGGATTTTTTCTATCATAGCAGGAAGATCCTCAATCCCATGCTCATTGATGGAGTACTGCCAGTATCTGCATTACATAAATTCCATTACAATATTATCATTTCTGTCACAGCATAAAATAGTATGACATAAATTATAAAGCCAGATTGTATCAGACATCAAAACACAAATCAGTAAGGGTTTGCTTTGAGAACTTACTGACGTGAGGAGATGTTCTTGTTGATATGTTCCCTAGAAACCAAACCACGAAAGTTTCCCAGAAATACATCATACCCTGAAAATAAAACAAACTTCTAAATGTAATAATTCCAAAAACTGATATGTTGTTGAACTGCACATATTATCTTGACAAATATAACAAACCTTGATCATAGGCTGCAAAAGCTGGAGAACCAACGACACCATTAGATACCCAACTGAACCAAAAATGTTTAACTTATTAGACTAGCACTATTACCTTGACTACTTTTTGGGGTTAAAGAATAAATACATCAAAAGAAATTGAAACTATGGTCCTAACATCATGGCCAGAAAAGGAAAAATTGGCATCCAAGCAACAGAACAGTGAACATTATTTCAATAATAATAACAAAAAAGTTTTATGATTGAGAGAGACAAATCAAGGACAAAACACAACAGAGCAAGCAGGAGAAAATCAAAACAGTAAAGCTCATCAGTCCCTACAAGTATTGACGAGATCACAACTCGGTTACACATGATGCCTCGCATTCAGTAAAGTCGAGATGATTTTAAGGCTTATAAGGACTCCCACTCCCCTATATGATGCACCTCTCAAGGACAAAACCATGAGGGAAAATTCATTAGACCCAACAAGTTGCTGAATTTAGCCCAAGATATTCTAAACATACTACCCTTTGGTAAATAAAACCAATCCCACTTATCAACACGTTCCTATCCTACTAATAAATGGATTCATGCCGCTGTTGACTTAAACGAAGCTCATGATGCAACAAAGAATTTATCTAACCTACTTCACAGACATGTTTACCAGGATTAGAAACAACACTCAAGCAAAAACATTGGTCCTCCAAAAAATGCAAGCTTTTCAAGCAAAAACATACATCATAACTCTTTATACTTCACGTATAAGTAAACTTAATCACGGAATTAAAATCAGAAGTAAGAAAGACAGAGACAACAATACTACTCACCCCATTGATGAATCGAAAACCCCATGCTGAAGATAAACAGCTTTTCGTGCATCTCGCCTGTGAATTCAGATTACTGGCATTAGACACTACACAATGCAATAAGTTATAAGTTATAACAGTAACATAACATCCTTATTGTCCATTTTTCCCACATTGTTATCCATTTGTGATAGTTAAATATATTCAGAATTATAGCATTGTGTTACAGCCTCTTCATAGCCCTCCACCTCAACGTATGATATTTACAAGTTCTGATTCTGTAAGTGCTATATTTATGTCAGGAATGAGCCACAACTTAAGTTTTAAAAGAACTATGACAACCAGAAAAAGACACATTCCCAAACATAATAATTTCGTTTCAAATATCAGATGTAATTCATTCCTCACAAAAGTAAAATAGTTTAGAGATCAAAAGATGTCAATTAGTATCATGTCTCCATTCTGTAGTGATTCGCCATGGATAACCAGATGTTATGCATTTAATTTTAACTTTTGGAAGATCACAGAAAGTTCAAAAATCAAAGAATGTAGGTCATTAAATTTATGGAGGTCCATATAATTTCCCTAAAAAATGTCTAATTTACCTAGGTATTCTTTCTAAAAGAAGAACATATCCATCAGCAGTGATCACATGAATAGCTTCGTATGGATACCTGTCAAAGGTAGAAGGATAAATCACAAAGTGTTCAAAACAAAAAGAACAAATGTAGAGGAAGCAACACAATAGCCTTTAGCCCTTTACCCAAGCTCTGTTATGACATCCTGACATGTCCGGGCATCCGTGTTCAAAGGCTGACCAAAACTGGTATGCCTCTCTGTAGGTGTTGGGTCACTCTCTCCAAGTGTAGCTGTAGAAATGTAGGCATTCTCAACACCATCATGATCATCTTTAACGCCAGTTTCATGAGATGAAAACAACCTGGATAAAGCCTGAAAAGCTTTTGATGGGGAAAGAAGAAGATGTACTGCCTTGTGAACAACATCAAACACAGCTTCTATAAATATCTCTATGGCTAGATGAAGATCCTGATTGACAAAAAAAATTTACTGAGAAAAACAAAAATTACATGCACATGAAATTTGTCTACAAAAATATAAATAAATGATCAATAAAACACTACACAAAGTAATATGGATAGAAATTGTTGCACAACCTCTACGACTCCACGTCTCCTATCAGTAGTACGGTGGATAATTTGGTCCTTGAGGCTTTGCACCCTCTGATGTGAATGTAATTGCGAAGGATGCTGATTTTCAGAGATAGACAGTGCTTTTGACACCCCAGAATAAGCTAACTGGAAAAGACAAAGTGGAATCCCCAGCAAAAACTTTACTTCAACCAAAATCCAAAGTAAGATATACGGGATCCAATCCATCTGATGCCTACCATAATTGGTAAAACTAGCATTAGAGGCTCTAGAACTTTGAGATAAGGGAGATTCAGGAGATTCATATCCATCACTATCTTCTTCTCCAGATGAGTACTCCAGGCTTGAATTATCAGAATCCACGGAAAGTTCATGAATGAACTGGTTGAAAGAGGACACACCACTAGAAAAAGGAAAACAAAAAACAAGGCAAGGAAAACAATGTCAAGAACAGCGTACAAGATTAAAGATGGCACATTATTAAGTTCTAACTTCTAAAGATAGGCATCCATCCCAAACGTTATAGAATGCAAAGTATAAAATAAATTTAAAAAAGAATTTTTTTTAAAAAAAGTAAACATGATAACAAATAGAAATAAATTATCTATCAACTAAATAACACTCAACAAAATTTCACATAGACATTTACCAATATGAATATGATAATGAAAACATACTTTTCCATCCAACGTGGAAATCGAGGTCCACGGAAAGTTGGCCTGAGCTCCCAACCCTGAATACCTTCAAGTATAGTAGCTTTCCCAGGTAGTAATGTCAACAACAGAGCTGATACTCCATTGATTAACCTCACAAAATTGTTCAAGGACTCATAAGTAAACGTCTTCACCGACCTGCACCAAAATTCAAACACAAATGCTCATCCTCTGCCCATCCATGTATACAAACAAATACAATTGATAAAGCGACAAAGGCACTGAAATAGGATATCCCATTGCTCTAAAACATCAATATATAAATCCATCTTGTCAAACTCAAAACTCAGCATTATTAAGATTCTAAAATTCTTTTGTGACTAAATTGATCAGCAACTTATGCTGCAAAACCAACGTTCCCAACAATATGGTCATAAGCTTAAACAGAATTTATTTTAATTAGCAATTGTCACATGCAGAAACTAATCCATTCACAAAGAAAACAAATACGTTCCTACTTCCTACCAATGAATCATTTCTTACATAATTTAATTGAACTGAACTAAAAAAAAAAACGAAAGAAATTCGGATACAGGTAAGGTAACAAATTTCAAGTAACAAAGATGATAAAGATTAACAAGGCAGATAGAAAACAAAATGCGCTTACTCTTTAGTGACAGCGAGGACGTTATCAACAAAACGTTGCATCCTCAAAATTGTGGTTATTATTCCAATTCAACCTCTCGAACTCGAAGCACTTGTTGGGGGATGGATGGAACAACAACGAATCCAAAAACCGTTGGGGTTATGCGAAATCAAGAAAGAACAGAACCGACTCGAAATGGAAATTGCAATTCGAGCGAGAAAAACGAAGTTGGTAGATTTTTTTTTTTTTTAAATCAGGGAATGCGAGGAAACTGGAATGGAAGAAATAAAGCGGTGATGACGAGAGACGAATTCGATTCTTGCCTTACGAGGGAAAAAAAATTTCTTACTTTACGAGGAAGGTTAAGTCGGTGCTTAGTGTCTCGGATTCCACGTGGAGTCATGTAATTGGGGGAGTGTACTAGGTGTCGCTATCTTCTTGCGGTTATTTTACTGTGGGTAATCGTTACACGGAGCGTGTGGGACCCAGGATTTTTATGGAGAATATGACTATTATATTGGGATGCATTTCTAAGCGCATCTGGACCGTTGGAGAAGGTGGATTTGGGGTGATGAACGGTCAAGATTAGACAGTGAATAACGGGTTGTTGAAAATTGAAATTGCTGACGCATGACTTACATGTGGCTTATGCGAGGGCCTCGTACTTAAAACAAGCGGGAAGTCAGAAGTGGCACTTTTGTTTTAAAAATAATCATCTTATTATTTTTTACAATAATTAATGAAATATAAATTTATAATTCATTAGTTAATAAAAGGTATGTATATTAATTAATTAATATGATATTCATTAATTAACTTATATTTTAATATATATAATTAATAATAAATTTATATTTTATTAATTAGTATAAAAAATAATATGAAAAAAATTAAAATTACTTTTATTTTAAAGGATATACATAGACGTGACACTTTATTTGGAAAATTTATTATTTATAATTACATGATCCTTTAATTGTAGACGCACGCAACGTAAACCGGGGACGAAATCTTCAACTTCACTAAAAGTAATGAAGGCTTTTTCAGGTCTACCTAATAAAAGTATATAGATTCAATTTTGATGTGATGAGTACCAATTGGGCTGAGGAATATGCTTTAAGTACTGATTCATGGAAAACGTTGCATCGATCAACATCCTTTTAAGTCTTTTTTTTTTTCAAGTAATTAATTATAAGAGAGAAAAAAATATAAAGATTATAAAAATAATTTTACAAGTATAATTAGATTTTATTAATAATTTTTTTTATTTTTTTCTCTCTTACAATTGATTACTTGAAAGAAGAAAAATTTGAGAGAATTCTGGTCCTGCATGATACCAATGTTGGGAATTTTCTTTTTGGTGATGATTGTTTCGCATTGTGCTTTAAAAGAACTCATTATTGGTGGGCATTTAACCGTAGAGACAAGTCCTCAATAATCCTGGCATTGAATATGGAGGATGAGGCTTTCCAAAGGGTACCAATGCCACACCACATTGATATAAGTGAACCGGATGGTAGATCTCTAGCTGTGTGGAATGACTCCATCTCACTAATTTGCTGTACTTATCGTGGTCGGACCACATCCATTGACATATGGGTCATGAATGGATTAGGTGCAGAGGGTTCTTGGGCCCGAATGCAAAGTGTAAAGCATCTAAGAGAAGTGCCTAAACCATTAGTTTTCTGGAAGGGTAATGAGCTTCTTATGGAGATGTCTTATGGAAAGATAAAGTCCTATATTGTTGATACCCAAGAAATTAAAGATGTCATGATTAAGGGGCATCCAGTTCGACACTTATCTCAAGCTGTAAATTATGTGGCAATTACAGTTTCATTAAAGGGAGGAGGAAATTACCTTCTTTGATGCACCCGTTTCTCAGTTCTTTCCAATGCAAGGTTCCTACCCCAACTTTCATTTCTTTAGGAACCTTAATGACCGAGAGGCTTCTGATTTCGTTTCTATGTTGAGCATTCTTGAACTCATTTCACTTTTCTAATGTTCCTGATGTTGTTATTCTGATTTTTGTTTTGTGTTACAAAAGCTATGGAATCTAGCAGTCACCTTTTTAGCATTGAGGGTTACTTGGCGTCGGGGAGTAAGCTGTTTGGGATTTTTGGGGACTACCTACCCTAGAATTTTTCTTCCATTTTAGAGGATTTTGTGTTAAAAAGTAGCATAGGGTTCTGTGAATATTAACCTTTACCTAAATTACAACCCAATTCAACTAATTTGAGCTAAGCTAAGTAAATCATCGAAAACAGTATAAGTAAACATGGAAAGCAAAATTTGTTTCCAAACACAAATGCTGAGCTGTTTTCTTCTCTTATGACTCCAGACTGCCATGCTCTTCAATATCTAGTCTAGGCGATGCTGCTGCTGCAAATATTTCTGTAGATTTGTTGTTGGTAACCGAGAAGGAAAATTCAGAGACCAAGGCCAAGTGGTCGCTTCCCACTTTCTATTGATCAAGAAAAAGACTGGTTAGATTGGGAAAATTTATGTTTAGACATTTGTATCCATGGTAAGAAAAAGTGTACTGCAAACAATGTAGTTGGACAAAATGAGGATTCCAACCACGATCACTCAATCCTTGTGAAGTGCTAAGATCTATTGCACTCAAGATTTTAAATCTCGGACCTCATTACATGATGTGACCGAGACAAAACGGTTGCGGTGGCCACAGCGACAGGCCGCGATTGCTGCCTCATTTGGCCGCATTAGTTGCGACCGCAACGCTACTGCGACCGAGATTTAAAACCTTAATTGCACCTATTTCAATTCAAAAGTAGCTCTACAAAGCCTGTTGGGGGGAGTACAAAATATCGGGAGTACAAAAGCACCTATTATTAAGGAACCATATATACCAGTAAGTCTGACATCATGTCTCAATCTAAAACTTTAAGGCATCAAGTTCATGGATCTTTTTATTTTATATGGTCCTCACCTTGTCCATTTATATCTAATGTGAGATTTCTTCACTCAACCACATTGCACTCAAACTTAAAATCCCAACATATCCTCATCAAGTGTGAGACGTTAACACTCCCCCTCGAGGGGAAGCCTCTTTCATCTCTACATGTGTTACCACTCATTACCAAGTCGGTTTGTTAGATCATTGGTGGGAGTCCAAAATATCAGACATATCTATTTCAATGAACTTTACTAAGGAACTACACTAATAGGTCTAACATCACATTTTAACTCAAAATCTTAAGACATTAGGTTTATGGGTCCTTCTACTTTATATGATTCTCACATTATCCATTTATATTCAATATGAGACTTTTTCACTCGCACACACTTATATTGCACTCACACTTAAAATCCCAATAAAGCCAACTATCATTATGCTCATAAATGAAACTTTTATTCAGAAAAATGAGACTATCCCAATGCATAAAGAATGACTAACGTAAAAGCAGCAACAAAATGTTGAAAAAGCCCAAAGCCCAGCCATTTCAAACCCTAAAGGCAAGATATTGTCAAAAAATTCTTATGTGTTCTGGGATAAAAAAAAAAGTTCTTCTTATGTACCATTAAATGTTCGCCACCTTAATTATGTAAGTCATCACTGTCTATCACTTTAATTATGTTTTTAATGTTATAACTAAGGTGATACAAATTAAATGGTATAGAGCAAAAAAGTTTTCATGCTTCAGGAGCACCTAGGAATTTGTCAAACATTGTCATTATATTTGTCCAATTCCCACAAGCAACAGATTAAAGATTCAACCTTGTACCCAAACAAAAAAAAAAGATTCGACCTTCATTCCTAGACTTCTGTTTTTGAAGGACTGGAGGAGAAGGGAGGGGCGGTGGGAGGCAAAAGTCCACAAAGATAAATTTGTCTGGCAGTCTCTAAATTATAGGTGAACATCCAGGTTCTCCAAAATTCTAAAACCATGCAGCTCCTAGCAATTTTGTTAGTTTTCCATTACATTCTGTAAACCTCCATAATCTCCCCATAGTGCCGAATCACATTGGCAATTTAACGCTTCAAGAATTTTAACTTGAAATTGGCATTGAGTAGCATAAGCCAAGCAGTAATACCTTGCATGGGAGGCCACCGGTCCTGACGAGATCGCCAATTGGAACGGTATCAAGAACTCTTGTAGGTACAATACCGTCTGAATACCTACATCAAGTGGAATCAATCTTATTGTTAGCTCATTGCCATCATTAAGGCCACAACCTCCATATTTTTCACAACCAAAATATTTGGCACAGCTTAGGAAAGACGTTGATTACCATAAGTAATCTACAGTACCAAGAAACTTTGAGTGATAGGAAGTTGCCAAGGGTTCACCGTTGAATCCCCGTGTACTAGTTGAACCCTGAAAAGGTTTATCATTTTCTTATTCTATTGGCATGGATTTTTTTTAAAAAAAAGCAGGGGCCAGGGGGAGGATTCTGGAAAATCATATATAGTAATAATAGGTTACAAAAGAATGACCAAGTACATTAACTGTTGCATAAGAGCTATTAAGCTTCAATGGATGCACAGCCAAATTGAGCTCCGAATCACCGGTTGCAATTTTTACCTCTTCATCTGTCCAGCACTTTAACAATCTGGAAATAATAGCTTGTGAGCATCATACTGAGATAACACTGAATAGCACGAACACTTTTAGGAAACATGCCTTCTTCAATTAAAAAACATGAGTAAGTTGCAATCAGCAGAAGAGGAGAAAGTGATAGCACAATTAAAGGTCATAAAATCCCACCAATTTAAAAGGGTCATAAAATGTTATAAGAAATATCACACGGAATCTGCCAAGAAAATGCAGGTATAGTGTACAATGTTTAGTCCATATTCAGGAATATATTTTTCTAAACACTAATATAGAAAAAAGGAAACACAAATGTAAGAGTGAAGTTTGTTGTTCTAAATGGTGAAAATGCAAAACTACCTGATCTCAAAAGTAATCAAACCAAGGTCATTACATTAATACACCATCAGCTTAAGTTTGTGATCACTGATAGCCAAACAGTAATTCTCTACTATATAAACTACACCTGCACAGTAGCTTATAAAATATAATTAATCACCAAAAAAAATAGAAAAGTACCCATCCAGTAAGATAAATGGAACAACTGTTTCTTTTTTCTCGCCTAAAACTTGAGCAGGCCGGCAGCTTTTCTGTCCACATAATTCCTTTCTGTCATATAACATGATATTAAGCTGCAATTGAAAACCACATCCAATTTCAAGTAAGCATCTTGATTCGTGAACATAAAACTACTTGCTTAGATTCATAGCATGATCGATCTTATTATCATGGCAGTATACATTGAACTTGCAAACCAAGATCATGCAAATGTTGTAAACAATTTCCAAGTTATTCACCTCAGAAGATGACAAGAACTTGTATATTCCACTCTGTTGATGAACAATTATAAAGAGAAATCAGTATGTCGAAAATGCAGGACACAAAGTAAGTCACAAAATCCTCTCTATTTTCTAGAATATGGCACCTGAGGAGTACTATTATAATCACCAGCAAGCACAACAGGGGCATTACCCCATTTCTTTGAGAGAGCCTGTGCTCTTGACAAGAGAAAACGAATCTGAAACATTAAATATTTCAATCTTCGAGAGTATAGCAAGTTCCAGGGAAGCAATTAAAAGTTTGATAATGAATGTTTAAAAATTAAGTGAAATGCATACTCCACTGGTATTTCCTAGATAACGCAAGCGCTTTCTTTATGGATTAGGCATTAGTAGTTGTTCAAAACTATGTAAATAGTATCTAGATTCATTGTATAAGTTAACTAAATCATAACTAAATTATGTAATTACAGTAATTAGGATCTTTTGTAATCTTTGTATTTATTACAATAACTCTATATAATTTAGTCTCCGTTGTGTAATTCAGATACATGGTTTTCTTCATATGTCTCTCTCTTTTCTATCTATCAACATGGTATCTAGAGTTTAAAGAGAGGCAATCCTAGAACCGTGCACGTCCAGTGAATCCACTGCTCTCCGGTGAAAAAAAGTTCTGACTAACTGTGTTTACACTCCGGTTATTCGGCCTTTCTCCTTCTGCTGTGTCCTTTTTCCAACAGACCCATATACCTTGTTGTTGTTCGTTGCTGCCCGCTGTTGTCCGCTCCTGTTAGACGTCGTCTGCCGCTGTTGTTGTCTAACTTTTCCTGCAACATTTTTTATCAGCAACCCCACCACCGGAATCGCCTCTCCCTGTTTGGACAGAACCCAATCACCCACACGCACCGTCCAACGTCCCTGCGCGCAACTCCATCGACTGCCCTTTCACTTGCATATGGTGGCACGTGGTTCACCCCCTCTAGTCGTTGTTTATTGCACCGTGATCGCCCTTCTCTCCTCTTTCTAGATCTGCCTTCACCTTTTATGTTCGTAACCGTTTGTCGAGACCCCTTTTGAATCGGTGCATTCATGTACTATTTGGTTGTGTTTTTTGGCCTGTTGTTTATTGATCCATGGCTAGTTCTCCTTCCTCAACTGGCTCTAAAGACCTCTCAAAAGTTGAGCATCATGTTTTCACCAGTTACGTTAATGTCTTTTTCTCCACTAACAAATTAGATGGTAGTAACTATGATATTTGGGCTTTGGACATCAAACTGTAGCTTAACGGGCAAGGCTATAAAGAGCACCTCATCACGAAGCTTGAGTCTGTGCCCGAGGCTGACAAAGCAAAGTGGAAGAAAATTGATACCCAGTTATGTAATGTCATCAAATCTATTATTGATCCATCCCTCAAGCAGATCTTTCGCCCTCATATTACTTGTGAATCTGTTTGGGAGCAGGCCAAGGTTCTTTACACCAATGACACTAAATGGCTATATGGGATGCGTCATAATCTCATGAGTGTTGTTCCTCCTCAAAAGTTTGAATGTCTTACGTTGGCCTATTTAGGAAAGGTTCATGGTGCTCTCTATGATTTCAATGAGCTTCGGCCCCCTGCTGATACCCAGCGAAGGAAGTCGAGCAACGCAGTACCTTCTTCATGCTTATGCCCTTGTATGGTTTGCCTCTAGAATATTTTGCCAATCGTGATAAGATTTTGGGTTCTCCAACTATCCCTACTTTGAGCACGGCTTGGTCCACTTTGCTCCGGGTCCCGACTAAGTAGCCCTCTGATTCTATCGTTGCTCCAGCTTCGGTTGATACCTCTATCATGGTATTCCAGAGCAACAATCGCGGTCATTCTCGTTCTAGCAACTCAGGTAGACCTCGTCCAAAATATGATCATTGTAACAAGCTGAGTCGATCATACCATTGATAAGTGTTGAATTTTACATAGTCGTCCTCCCCAGATTGCCAATGTTGCCCAGACTGCTGCCCCGAGTCCACATGAGTCCTTTGCCCAACCAATCGCATCTCCCGTTGCCTATGCATATTTTCTGAAGTGGATTGAGCAACATCAAGCCTCTAGTTCCTCTACATTTGTTGAATACATTGGTAATGCATTTGCTTGTCTCTCTTAGTCATCATCCTTGGGTCCTTGATTCTGGTCCTTTTTTCCAAATTTTCTAATTATGGTTATTTACTTATAATCACTTTAGCAAATAGTTCCCAAACACGGTTGCAAGGGATTGGCACTGTTCATCCCCTCATTTCCCTATCTGTTGATTTTGTGCTTTATGTTCCTGGGAGTCCTTTTAATTTATTGTCCATTAATTGTTTGACCCATTCTTTAGATTGTAACATTACATTCACTAAAGACTTTGTTATTTTGCAGGACTGGAGTTCGAGACATATGATTGGCACCAGATGTGAGTTCAATGGCCTCTACTAGCTCTCTGTCACCATTCGTATTTGCTCTATCACGGATTCACCTCTCACCATCTATGCTCAGTTAGGTCATCCGAGCCTTGCCAAATTACAGAAAATGGTGTCAAGCTTATCTAAGTTATCCAGTTTACCTTATGAGTCGTGTCAACTTGGGAAATATACCCGTAGTTTGTTTCTCGACAGAGTCTGTCATCGAGCCTCGTCTCCCTTCACTTTAGTTCATTCTGATGTTTAAGGTCCTAGTCGTATCGAGTCTACTTTGGGTTCTACATATTTTGTTACTTTTAATGATGACTACTTTTGATGTACTTGGTTATTTTTAATGCAAAACAATTATGAGTTGTTTTCTATTTTTCAGAAATTTTATAATGAAATCAAAACTCAATTTAGTGTTCCAATTCGTACTTTGCATAGTGACAATGTCCGTGAATTTTTATCTTAGCTTTTTCAATATTTTATAGCACCTAATAGCATTCTTCACTAAACATCTTGTACCTATACCCATCAACAAAATGGGGTTGCTAAGTACAAAAATAGACATCTGATTAAAACAACTCGAACAATCTTGCATCATGGTCATGTCCCTTTCCGTTTTTGGGGCGATGCAGTTCTTACTACCTGTTACTTGATTAACCGCATGCCCTCTTTTGTGTTTGATAACCAAGTAACTCACTCTGTGTTGTTTCCTCATTAACCCCTCCACCTTCTTTTGCCTCGTGTTTTCAGGTCAACATGTTTTGTCTATAATCTCACTTCCAGTCTTGACAAACTTTCTGTCTACTCCATCAAATGTGTTTTTCTTGGTTACAATTGGTCTCAAAAGGGTTATCACTTTTTTTTCACTTACTCTCCATCGTTACCTAGTTTCTGCCGATGTTACACTCTTCGAGTCGATTCCCTTCTTTGACTCTTCTATTTTGACTTTTGAACTCATTACTAAGGTCTTCCATGTTCCTCCTTTTCTTGTCTCAGTTGAATATGATACCTATCAACCACCTCCTGTTGAAGGACCCCCACCGATCACATGCCCCTTTCAAGTCTATCATTATCGGCCCCAGCTAGCTCCACGACCACTACCTCTACCAGAAGTTGCAGAGGTCATTGCAGGCTCTTCTCCGACACCAACTCTTTTACCAGCTCCGGCATTGCCTCCTATGTAACACCCTAGATAATCAGGATAGACTTGTAAATAGTTACGAAGGTAGCATAATACTAGTTTGTCATGCTTGTAAAATTTGGTGACCATCTGAGCACGTTTAGTCATTTTGTTGTAGCACTATATGTAGAATATAGTTGTTCTTAGTCCTGGATTTGACTTAAACTGCTTAGTTAATGGGAATAAGTGTGGAGAATTTATTTCTAGGTCACAAATGTATTGAAGATGTTATGGTTAAAGTTTGAGGTTAATTGGAGTTAGTTTGATATTTTTAAGCATACTGGTTGTGTGTTTTAATGCCGAATTGACCCCCAGCAGATATGAAAATTTGTGAATATGGTGAAATCAGATTTTTAATGAATCTTAAGATTTATTTTGAGTTTGTTGGAAGTTAGAGAATTGGATTTGGTAAAATCTGAGTGTTCTTAACAGATTGAGATTTTAGTGTTTATCTAAGATAAGCCAAATTTGACTTCCCTTTATAAGCATCCCACAGTAGAGAAGAGAAAACAAAAACAGAAGAAAGAAAAGAGAAAAAAAAAAGAAGAGAAAGAGAAAGGAAAGAAGACCAAAGAGGAAGAGCAACCACCAAGGAAGAATCAAGGCAAGCCTAGAGGAAAGCTTGAATCTCCATAGCATATCATCATCTTCAAGATCTTTAGGTAGGGGAAACTGTGTTTGGATAGCTTATTTTCTTTTTCTTCATTTGGTTCTTGAGGGGCTTAATGAGGAAATGGAGGTTTGAAGAGTGATTTTGTAATTCATGAGTTGAATCTTGATAAGGATAGTTTGGTTTAGTAAGAAATTGATTTATGGATGTGTTAGGATGAATTATTCATCACTTGAACACCTTGGTTCCCATTGAAGTTGAATTTGGGGGTTTAGGTTTTACGGTGGATGATGGGTTCATCAATCCATGTCTTTGATCCATGTGAGTAATTTATGAATTGTATAAGTGTTACAACATGTTTATAGACCTTGTATGATGTTGGAAAACATTTAGAATTGATGGTTGGATGAAGAAATGGGAGTATGTTCCTAATGGAACAGTACCCCATATCTGTAGAATTCTACAGAATCAAGTTCTAGTGTGCAGACATGGCCTGTGTCTGATGACAGCCCCCTGTGTCTTGAGACACAGGCCATGTCGCAGCACTTTCTGAAAAACAGAACAGGACATTCTGAATAGCCTATAATTTTAGTTGTATAACTTGAGCTACAGAAATCGTATTGACATGAGACTAATGACATTTTAAAGCTAACATATAAGGCTTTTAGACTGTAAAATTTTAGAATGATTGAAGTTTGGATGTACCTCTAGTGCATTCATGGAAATCAACCTTTTTAGGCAACAATAGAGGTATTTTGGTGAGGGTTTCAACCCTGGGAACACTAGATGCATATAAATCAATTGTTATGCTAATTATTGCAGGTAATTAGTGATTGTGTTGCATGATTTTATTATGAAACATATTAGGGTGAGTAATATCCTCTCTATGTTGTTGAGTAAGGAGGTGAGTAATATCATTTTTATATTGATTGAACAATGAGGTAAGCAATTCCTCTTTATATTGAGGTAAGTAATTCCTCTTTATGTTGAGGTAAGTAATTCCTCATTATGATTGTTGATTAGTGGAGATGAGTAATATCCTCCCTATAATTTGTAGAACAGTGAGGTGAGTAATATCATCTGTATGTGTTGATGAGTAGTATAGGTGAGTCATATCCTTACTATACTTGATAATTCATGACATACCATGACATAACCTAGAGTAGTTGAGGTGGGTAATATCCTCAATACATCTGAGGGCTCATGACATCCTTAAATTGTATTTACTCTTAGGACTTGCATAGACATAAATATTAGACATAATTAGGCATAACATGACAATTGTATGGGCGGTTGTCACCATGACATGAACTCATGACATTGCAATTGTATGGACAATTGTGTACCTCTGTGATTAAAGTGTTAACTTAATGGTTGTATAATCTATATGATTGCATAAAATACTGGTATTGGAATACTTCTACTGAGAATTGTGATTTTTCACCCCGTTTATGTTGTCATGTAAATCTAGGTACAAGTTCTTTAAAAGAGAAAAAGAAGATGTATGAGGACTAGCATAACTTAAATATTGTTTTGGACTGAGCTTGTATATAGTTTATATTTGTTTAGTTTGTTTTGAGTTATATATAACAATATGCCCTTTTGTGGTTGTGATGTATATGTATAACTGTTGGTATCATGACTCTCCATAATTATTTATTTATGTGAATATTATAGGCTTGGTTGTTAGAGGTAACATTTTCAATATTGAATATTCTTGTGTAGATCAAGTCTAACGGGATATCAAAATTGGGATGTTACATCCTAAGCCTGAACTTCTCATTGTTCTCTGAAAAGGTACATGGTCTACTTGTAACCCTTCTCATCACTATGTTACTTTGAGTTATCATCGCCTATCTTCTTCGCATTTTGCATGTCTTTCTTTCTTGTCTTCTGTGTCTGTTCCTAAATCTCTAGGTAAAGCCTTATCCCATGTTGGGTGGAGACAAGTTATGATTGAAAAAATATGTGCCCTTCAGAATAATGGTACTTGTGACTTGTTACTCTTCCTCTAGGGAAGTCTGTTGTAGGCTGTCGATGGATCTATACGGTTAAGGTTAGCCCAGATGACAAGTTTGATCGCCTCAAGGCGCGTTTGGTGGTAAAAGGGTATACATAGATTTTTGGCTTGGATTGTGGAGATATTTTCTCGTCGATGGCGAAGATGGCTTATGTTCGGCTCTTTCTATTTATGGCCACAATTCACCATTGACCCCATGGTGATCTAGAAGAAAAGGTTTATATGGAGCAACCACCAGGGTTTGTTGCTCAATGGGAGTCTTTTGGCCTCGTTTGTCATCTTCACAAGTCCTTGTATGATCTTAAACAATCTCCTCGAGCTTGGTTTGGTCGATTCAGTACTGTAGTTCAGCAATTTAGTATGATTCGAAGTGAGGCTGACCACTCTGTCTTCTATCGCCATACAGGCCGAGGTTGCATTTATTTGATTGTGTATGTGGATGACAGTGTTATCACTAGCAGCGATCACCAGGGCATAACTCAGATAAAATAACACATCTGTCATCACTTTCAGATTAAAGATCTTGGCAAACTTCGTTATTTCTTAAGAATTGAAGTGGCACAATCCAAGGATGATATAGTTATCTCACAAAGGAAGTACATTATGGACATCCTTGAGGAAACAAGTTTGTTGAATGCAAAACCTATTGACACTTTTATGGATCCTAATGTCAGGCTTCTACCAGATCAGGGGGAGCTATTTTTAGACTCAGGAAGATATAGAAGATTGGTCGAATTACCCATCTAGATATTTCTTTTGCAGTGAGTATGGTAAGTCAGTTTCTAAACTCACATTGTGAAGGACATTGAGATGTAGTCAATCATATCCTGAAGTATATTAAAAGAGCTCCAGGAAAATGCCTCATCTATGAAGATAAAGGTCATACTTAGATTATTGGATATTCATATGCTAATTGGACAGGCTCTCCTACATATAGAATATCCACTTTATGGGTAATGTGTATTCATTGGGGGTAATTTGATATTGTGAAGAGTAAGAAAAAAATATGATCTCAAGATCAAGTGTCGAAGCATAATATCGAACCATGGTTTTAGTCACTTGTGAACTCGTTTTGTTAAAACAACTGCTTAAGGAGCTTCAATTTGGGGATATTATGCAAATGATGCTCATTTGTGATAACAAAGTTGCATTGCATATCTCCTTCAATCTAGTGTTTCATGAGAGAATCAAACACATAGAAATAGATTGTCATTTTATTAGATAGAAGATCCTATCTGGAGACATCACCATTAATTTTGTCAATTTAAATGATCAATTGGCAAATATTTTCACTAAGTCCTTGAGAGATTATATTTGTAACAAGTTTAGTGCATACGACCTATGTGCTCCAGCTTGATGAGAAGTTTTGAAAACTATGTAAATAGTATTTAGATTCGTTGTATAGACTAACTAAATCACAACCAAATCATGTAATCACAATAATTAAGATCTTTTGTAATCTTTTTTCTCTCTCTTTTTTCTCTTTTTCAAGAGTAGTTATCCCGAATGATTACTACTAGACGAAAAAGTGGTTAACGGAAAAGATAATTGGCTAGAACTCCAAAGAAAAAAAGAGGAAGGGTTAATGGAAAGATAAGAAAAAGCACCACATGCAAACAGCATGTGAGCAATTAATGCTTCACATAACACTTAATTTTACTTACTTTCTTTTGTTTTTGATACTTATACTTCTACTCTACCTTTTTTACATTTAAACTATCCTATTCAATTATTTCAAGAAACATTTTCTCATAATAGAAAGGTCAAAAGTACCTTTGTTAAGCTAGCTATTTTAGAGTAATGATGGTTTAACTAAAAAGGAAAACAAAAAACACTTACTTGACCTAATTTAACTTCTCCCCTGTTTGGGTTATAAAGTACGTGGATGTTACCAACTAGCAGTCTTCTTGAGTCAGATTCAAACATCTGCTTGTACAGGATGAAGTTAGAAACGCAAAGGATGACTAATTGGAAGTACAGTAGAACAATATTTACAATAATAACACTAACACGATAAAGGATAGCCATACTGAATCCAGACACAGATTATTACGACATTTCACAATTAAGCAACTGCTTAGGTTAAAGCTAATGTAAGAGATCACATTATATAAAGCAAGAGATGGCCAAAGAGCTAAGAATTCAGGCAGCATTCCAGTGCCACAGCACTCACTTTTATAAAGACTATCATGTTTAATAAATATTCCTGCAACATGTACCATAAAACATATATATTCCTACAATAACGTTGATAATCAATATCTCGACTATCCAAGATATTCTGCTGTACTTGCAACTTTGTTATTTTTTAAAGCCATGCCATGCAGCAGTAAATCATCAATGGTCCAGACTCCAGAGGCATTCAATCATCCCAGGTAAACAACTATTTGGATGGAAGCCTTGTATCTCATGCCATGGACCCTGGCTTGCTGTCAGGAGAGTGTAAGCATCAAGTTAAAATTTTCGGCCTTCCAATATGGAGAAATTATAATACTTTTAAGAATAAATCCTTGCATTTGCTTGTTTTATGGTTCGATGGAACAAACAATCTCCGATATTTGCTTCTAATTGTTTGGTGTGGGAAAAGAATTTTCTGACGTTGATTTGTTTAATTGTGTCTGATGTCGTTTCTGATGAAGCTACACGTACAAGATAAGAGGCCCACATAATTTCTTTTTAATAAAAAAATATAATACAAGAACGTATATGCTAAGTTTTAAAACACCAAAAAGGACCAACCAATGTAATATCATTAAAAGAAATTAGCTGACATGAAAGAACTGATACCTCAAAAACTAAAAGTTGAGCAACATTATCACGAAGGCCAATGTCCTTAAATTGAATGCTTTCTCGTTCTAATAACCGGAACCTGACAGACAACAAGAAAAGACTAATTAAAGTGAATAGATTTGATCTATCAATTTTTATCTAACAAGCAAAGTAAGCAATTAATAGATTACTTATCAGCTTTCCAAAACATTGCACACCCGTCAACTGAATCTCCAGTGCGTCTCTACAGCTCCATTTGCACAATTCATTAGGTTCTTAATAGTCAGGCACCTATATACTGTGGCGTACAGGCTAATAACTAATTTCACAGTAGTAGAAATAAATCAGCATGTTTAATGATCATAATGGATCAAATCAAGTAAAATTATTATTTTTTTAAAAGAATCAAAAGTTGATCCAAAAGATATGAGGCAATTAATAGACAAAACCAATAGTAGAAATTCTTAAAACCAAGCTGAAGTCTTATATATATATATTTCACACATTAACACTAAAACAAGACTCACTAAGCAGTAAATATAAGGTGAATATATATATATATAAAACATCCTGTGTAAGTCCTTTTTTTGACTTACATTAATTTTCAATCATTAGATCCATTTTCATCTCAAAACAAATTGAAGAGTATTTCGTTCCAAAGAAAACCCTCTTAGAACCAGTTGATTAGATTTGAAAGCAATCTAGTTAAAAATATATATGTGGTATATATATATATATATATATATATATAATATATGGTGAACCATATTAACAACCTGCCTCAGTCTCACCCAGCGTAAAGTCTTAAATTCAGAAAAAGCTTCGAGGAAATGAAAATATACCGTATAAGATCCTGTGTATCCTGCTTTAACCAAAATGTCTGAGAGTTCAAGATACTTGTCCACCTCCTGACAATACCATTACAATTAAGTTACTATTTGAGCTCCAAGTATATCTAGTCGATCTAGTGAATCAGAATAATATATTAAACCTGTCTGTCTCAAAACAAAAGAATAAAGTAGAAGTGTTACTTGTAAACACATAATATCAGGGTCCCATCCAAAGAGTTCATTACAGATAACCCTCTTACGACGATCCCAGTTGATGTAACGAGAAGGAACATTTACGTATAAATCGCTGTGTTGAGAAGCGTTTCTATCGCCGAGTATGTTATATGAGGCCACAGTGAATCTTTCTGGAACATCAAGACCCAAACATATGTAATAAATAAAGCAATTCTATTCTTCTAGTAGCCAAACGTGAAGAGAGACAGAGAGAGCACAACAGGAGAATATACCTGGAGATGCGAGGGGTTGATGGGGGGCTTCAACCCAATGCCGTTCAATTGGCGGAGGCTGATCGAAGGAGTTGGTGTTTGTGTCAGAGGAGGAGGAGGCTATGAGCCAAGAGGAACAAGTAGAAGAGCTGTTGTTGCAGGCCATCAACCACTCTCCTCCTACCACTTACCTTTTGCTTCGAATGAACAAGGAAAGAAACAACCAAGTATAGCGCCACAACAATTCGTTATCTAATCCCAATGCCAATGCCTTCCTCTCCTTTTAAATTTAATCCTAACCCTTTGTTTTTCCTTTTTTTTCTCCAACTGATGAAACTCATCATAAACCCAAGGGTCATAATAGTTGTCTGTACCAGTAAAATCATTGACCCTAGAGCTAACGAGATAGATGCGCATAACCTTCTTCAAAGAATGAAGAACAAAGGTCTTTTGAGTAGAAGGAAGACTATATAAGTGTAACTGCTTAGCCGTTATGGGACGTTTAAAAGCCAAATTCATCTATCCAATTAATAAAGAGTATATTAAAAGAATAATTTAAAAAAAAAAGAATAGTATTATACCCAATTAAAATGCCACAAGTCAAAGTTAATTCTTTTTATTCATTTTCTGAAATTGATTAGTTTTGTACAACAAACCATACATCAAATCATCAATCTAACATATCTGAAAAAACAATTAGAATTTAGATGTACATGCGATATCTAACAGTAAAGGATATTTAAATAGTAAATTAGTGACTAGGCTAGGAAAGGGACACTGGATACTGTTGCCAATAAGCAGCCATAGTCGGATTTAGTGTGTTATACTTTCATCTCTATGTCCACCCTCGACCGAAGCAATCCTCTTTTATCAATAGAAACCAGGAACCAGTATACAGCCCAAAAAATTGGTTGCCTTATTGGAGTGATGTGTGGCTAAGATCTTGGATTAAGATGACTTCTTGATACCCAACCAGAGCTCAAAGTTGGTTTCAAGCACCTATGGATTAAGGTTATGTTTGAGAATCTCGAAGATGATGGAGGGAAGTTGTTCATAATGAAGTAGTTTAGAATGACGCAGAGTAAAAAAGTAAAAATATTTCACTTTATTGTTTGGAAGTTATGGAAGAGAACTCCTCTTCATTATTTGGAACTTACATTGGTAATTGATGGAGAATAATGAACTACAAAATAAAATAGAAAAGAGAAAAGTATTCCATTTAAACCCCTAAACTGGACGTATGAAAATTAGAGGTTCTAGATGATATGGAGTGATTTGAGTTGTTATCCTTAACCATCTCATTCCATTATTTAAACAACTCCTAAACAATGGATTGAATTTTTTTCACCACTCTACTTCATTACTAATTACACCACTCCATCCATCCATCCAAACATAATATAAGAGATGAATAATTTATTTATTTATTTATTTGAATTGATATGTTTCGAGGATTTTTTTCATAATTACATATATATCAACTGAAAATAAAAAACAAACAAATCAAACACTAATTTCAGGTGAAAAAGCACATATACATCATCAAGCCGTCACTTATTTGGAAGACTTAAAAAATGTTTCCATCCGTTGTCAGCGTTACACTCCTCATTTTCAGTTAAAAATACACTTTACTGTTGACATCAATGTATGCTTCTCACATTGACATTTAGCCTTCGTTTGGTTCGACAGAAAATACAAAGAAAGAAAACAGGGTGGACAAAAAAAGGGAAGATTTTGAGATTTTCTACGATTTGGATCAACAAAGAAAAGAGGAAAGAAAGAAAACAGAAGTATGAGGCCCACAAAAAAAAAATCTGCAATATTGAGAAGAAAACTCAATGAACGAGGTAAATATGATTAGTTTACAATTATGCCCTTCTTCTCCACTCAGACTAAGTATCCTTGAATCCATACTCTAAAACAAAGTTTAACACAACAACAAATAAAATATGCTGCAATTGAGAATTTGGAATGGTCAACGTCATGGAAAGAGATAATAATGGATGAGAAAGGAAAAGGGGGTGGGGTTAGAGTAAGGGGAGAACAATGAGGAATGAGGTTGAGAAAAGGGTGGGTAAGTCAACGGGATGGAGGAAGGGTTGGTTGGGGGTTGGGAGGATGTTGTTGGGGTTGGGGTTGGGGTTGGGGGGTGAGAGAAGGATGATAAGATGGGGCAAGGGGATGGGATGCGGTATGGTGAAAAGGGGTAAGACGTAGGTGCGGTGGATGATATTTATTTAAAATTATTATATTTTTTATTATGTTCTTAAAATATTATAAAATAATCAATTACAAATTTTTTTATTTAAACATAATTGTAAATTATATTTTATAATTTATGTAAATATTTACTAATTTAATTTTTAAAATTAATGTCTATTGTATATATATATATATATATATATAAAATTATATAATATATATAAAATAAGGAGAAAGATATATATGTTATTTTACATAATTATATGTTATATTTTTTATTTTATTACTCAATTCTTATTTTATTTTTTTTTTTTTTTCTTTATAAAATAAACAATAAGAGAGAAAATATACTTTTCTTTTTATTTTCTCTTTTCTTTATTTTTTTTTTCTATTTTTCTCTCTCATTTTCTCTCTCCACATCCAAACAAAGGATTATTGCATTTGCCTCAACCAAACTAGGGTAAATATAGGATCACGATTCCTTCTTTTTAAAAAAGAAAAAGAAAGATTCTCTTTATTGATTTAATGATTTTTTTTTATCAAGTTATATTTATAATTTTTATTTTATTATAAAATATCACACTTTTAAAAAAAAAATTTCTTTTCTTTTTTTTTTTAAAAAAAGAGAGGATCCTGATCTAACATTGCTAATGCCTTGTACGTTTTAATTAGCATTTATTTGATTTTGAATAAGATAAAATTTAAATGAATCATATATGGTTAACAATGTTATCAAACTAATAATAGGAAATATTTTGCAAAAATATGAAAGTTTTTTTAAAAAAAATTAGCTACTCATTCCTAAAAATTGCTCATAATCAATGCAAAAGTATGAAATATTGTTTATTTTATTTTACAAATGCTAATAACATATCTGATCTTGAATATGAAACACTAAAAAGGCTTATATAAAGGATTGGCTCCCCTTAATTTTACATAAAATTATATATTATCTTACAAATGTCACAAGTATTAGATGATGATGATAAATAAATATTATATTAATTTAACAAACATGTCCATCGCTTATTTAAAAGATCATTGAATCACACGTGTTATTATATTCACATTGGTGGGTTCCTCTTTTAGTAATTCTTTTTCCTACAAATATTGTTGATGTCTTGATAAAAAAGTCAGAACATAATATTTCATTCTCTTATTAGATATAACATCCACTTCTTGGATTTGTTAATGATAAGTCTAGGTAATGTTTTTCTCTACATTTCTATAAAAAATTACTGGTCAATTTTTTCTAAATTAATGTCATGTTATATTTAAATTAAAATCATGTACTTTTAATTCAAGTATGATACATATATTTTTATTAGGTTATTATTACTTTATGTATATATTTATTTATTTATTTTCATTTGAAATTGAATTTATAAAATAGTTTTGTGTATAATAAACTTATCTTTTATTTTTAATTTAATCTATCATTATTTAAAAGCATTTTAATGAAATTAAATTTTATTTTATTATGTTTTATTATTTTATAATTTTAATATTATCTTTAATATTATCTTGTGCATTGTACGTGTACAAACTCTAATCTTTTAGAATTTGGATCATTTCATATTATTTTTTTTTTCTCATGTGGTCAAGTAGAGGAGATAGATAAATACAAAGAATATAAAAAAAATTTATAAACTAAGACTGAGTTCTACTAATAAATATATTTATATATATTTCTCTTCTCCACTTGATCATATAAGAAAAAAAAGAAGAAATACACTTACACTTTATGTAAGTAAAAAAACTTACACATTCAATCTTATATTTTTTATTTTATTGTGATATTATACTATTATTTATCTTCTATCATAATCACAGGATCACAATAAAATAAAAAATATAAAATTAAGCTTCAATTTTTTTACTTACATTAAATATAAATAGGTCTCTTCTTAAAAAAAAAAAGACAAAAAATATTCAAATATAATCTTTTAAAACCTACAATAAATAAAGTCAAACATGAAATCAGTAACCCATTACTACGTACTTCACACTTCACGCTTTATACCTAGTTTGGAAAATAATTCTTTCACATTATCTTTTCATACTTTTTGGTTATACCTACTTCAATAGAAGAAAAAAGAAAGAGAAAGAATATATTTGGGAAACGTGATTATGTTGTTTTATTATTTGAGTTTTTTTTTAACAAGTGTCTTAATAAGAAACTTTGCATTAAAAATAAAGATTTTTTAAATTTTAAATATATTAAATTAGGGATGACAAAATTACCTGCACTCGCATGAAATTTAATTAATTATTCGGGATGGGGTGAGAAAATAATACTGCGTTTAATAAATGGCGAAAGGCGAGATTATAATACTCGTCTGCGATGATATTCGTAAACTCAGTTAAGTATATTTTTATTTATTTAAATATATTTATATATTATGATTATTTTGATTCTTTTTTTTTTTTAACTTTGAGATGAGATGAAAAATATATATACTTTTATTATTTTAAAATAATGTTTTTATTGAATGAATCTATAATGATAAAGTTTATTAAAAAAATATATACTATTTATGTAATAGTTATTTATGTAAATTGATTATTATAAAATATAATGAATTTAGTTTGTTATTTATAATATTTTTTAATTTTATAATAATATTATATTGTTGAACAAAATTTATAGTATGTTGTGTTAAAATTTATTTTATTTATATTTTTTTATAATTTTTAAGATTTTATTTTAAATTATTAATTATCCGCGAATATATCTACCCGGAGATTATAAATGAAGTATCGTGACGGAGGTGGCACGCGGGAAAAGCGGTAGTAGGGGCCCAAGGGCGGGCCCCATCCCATTGCCATCCCTATATTAAATACTTTTGACAAAAAATTTCTTATTTTGGATCATTAACACACTTGTTAAAAAAATCCTTATTATTTAAATTAAATTAAAATTTTAGTCCCTATAATTTTTATTTATTTTTAATTCAATTCTTATATTTTTTTGTTCATATTAATTTTTATATTTACAAATATTTTTAAAATAGTTTTTATTATTATTTTTATTATAACACTATCAATTTATTTTCTACTAAACATTTTATAAAAAAAAAAAAGTATATAAAAGAGTACTTAGTAAACAAATAAGTACATATAAGAACACTTAATTATTAAGTATATTTTACGGAAAAAAAATCTAAAGAAGTACCTATTGTACAAAATAACACTTATTAAGGTAAATAATTAATAGTATTATAATTGTGTTATAAAGAAACTGACAACAAGGACTATTTTAAAAACAATTGTAAAAATATATGAACCAATTGTAACTCTAGAAACTAAATTAAAAATGAACGAAAATTATATGAACCAAAATTTTAATTTAATCTATTATTTAAAAAGAAATAATATAAGAATAATGTGTAGAAAATAGTGTAAAAATAACATTTCCTAATCCTTATCTTTTCCAAGTTCTCAAATTTCAGGACACTGCGGCATTGGCAAGCCAAAAAAAAGAGTGGCTATATTCAGAACCTACCATTTCTTTTTCTCACCCTAACGCTTTCCTTCTCTCTTTCTCTTCTTCCTCGTGCTAATGCTAATTTCTCCAGCTCTGTTCTTGACGTCACAGCCTCTCACTCTACCAAGCCAACAAAGTCTTCTCAATTAACTTGAGATATTTAAACATTAATTTGGAGTAAATATGCCAATATTAACAACATAACACTTTAAAAATATTGAATACTCGAATAATATGAATACATAATCCAATATTACTTGACAGTATTGATACATAAACTTGTGAGTGTGTTTAGAATGTAAAAAAATAAAAAATAATTTGATTTGTAAATTAAATTTAATTAAATTTTGTGTTTAAAATGTTTAAAAATAAAAAATAATTTGATTTCTAAAATCTCATGAATTTTATTCTCTTTGTTTTAGAAATTCTATCAATTTTGATAAAATTTGTTAGAATTTGATTTGATTTGAAATAAATAGATTATTTTATCCTTAGTAACTATTTCTAACAATCTTTCATAAAAGTTAAAATATAAAATAATAAAATTAAATCAAATCAATTCTTATTTTAATGAATTTCAAACATAAAATTTAATTTTTAAATCAATTCAAATTCTATTTTTTAAATTTCAAATATAAAATTTAATTTTTAAATTAAATCAATTCAAATCAAATTAAATTATGTCTCATTTTTATTTATTCTAAACATAACCTGTAAGAAATTTTTGACTGGAACTTATCGAATAGTAAAGTCCCGTATTCTAATTTTTTCTTAATATTTATGTTTGTGCCTTGCACGGGATTCTTTAGTGTTTTAACTTATTATCATATGAAATAAACTATCACTAAGAAAATATTGTATCTCTATCTTCACAGCAATAATTTGTTAATTTTTAAAATGTTCTTTTAAGCTTTGGCTCCAAATTGCAATAAGCTAGTAGGTTAGATGGCTGAAATTTTCACACCAATTTTTGCTATTGCTTTCTATCATATGATGGTTACATTATTTTTTAAAAGCAAACTAAGCAATCAGTTTTCATCTTTAGCATATTTCTCGCTCCAGCGTGCTTTCCATGTAACATACATAGGCACTGGACTGCGTAGTGAGACTGAACTTATTGGGCTTGAGCCTAATGCTGCAGGGTACATTTTCATTTTCAGTATACAAAGGTCAAAGGGTTGGTCCTTCTCCAATCTCTTGTTCTGTACAGTACAGTACAGTCAAACATTGAAACTCAGAGACACTCTGGGGTCTTGGTCCATCTCCATCTCCCTTCATTGAAAGAAAACTGAGCAGAAGAAACACACAAGTGCAGAGGAAGTGATGGAGAATGATCCAAACCTACCTCAAGAATTGCTGGAGGATAACATCCTTACCAGGCTGCCATATAAGTCCTTGGTGCGCTTCAAGTGTGTCTGCAAGTACTGGTATGCTCTTTTTCATGACCCTATTTTCTTGTCTCGCCACCTCTCAAACTTCATAAAAAACCACAACTCTGCCAATAACGTGCTTCTCAGGCTTTCCTTCCCCACTATACTCGGTGATGGCTTGGAAAGCTATAAACTATTTTCCTTGTCTGCCTCGGATGCTGACTATTCAACTGTAGAAACCTTAAGGCCCAAATTCAACATGCTTTCAACAAAGTTTCAAATTTGTGGTCACTGTAATGGCATACTGTGCTTGTCAATTGACTATTGGCCATACAGTAAGGAGGTTCTTTTGTATAACCCTGCAACCAGAGAATTTAGATGTCTTCCTGATTCTGTTATGCGGTCGAAAGCCAAATCATTAGCTTTAGCTGTTGGAATGGGGTATGATCCATTCACTGATGATTATAAGGTTATAAGGATTTGGAAAGTGGATACATATGGTAATGGTCGAGTGTTGAGTACCAATTGGGTTGAGGAATATGCTTTAAGTACTGATTCATGGACAATGCTGCATGATACCAATGCTGGGAATTTTCTTTTTGGTGATGATTGTTTCGCATTGTGCTTTAAAAGAACTTATTATTGGTGGGCATTTAACCGTAGAGACAAGTCCTCAATAATCCTGGCATTGAATATGGAGGATGAGGCTTTCCAAAGGGTACCAATGCCACACCACATTGATATAAGTGAACCGGATGGTAGATCTCTAGCTGTGTGGAATGACTCTATCTCACTAATTTGCTGTACTTATCGTGGTTGGACCACATCCATTGACATATGGGTGATGAATGGATTAGGTGCAGAGGGTTCTTGGACCCGAATGCAAAGTGTAAAGCATCTAAGAGAAGTGCCTAAACCATTAGTTTTCTGGAAGGGTAATGAGCTTCTTATGGAGATGTCTTGTGGAAAGATAAAGTCCTATAATGTTGATACTCAAGAGATTAAAGATGTCATGATTAAGGGGCATCCAGTTCGACACTCATCTCAAGCTGTAAATTATGTGGCAAGTACAGTTTCATTAAAGGGAGGAGGAAATTACCTTCTTTGATGCACCCGTTTCTCAGTTCTTTCTAATGCAAGGTTCCTACTCCAGCTTTCATTTCTTTAGGAACCTTAATGACCGAGAGGCTTCTGATTTGGTTTCTATGTTGAGCATTCTTGAACTCATTCCACTTTTCTAATGTTCCTGATGTTGTTATTCTGATTTTTGTTTTGTGTTACAAAAGCTCTGGGATCTAGCAGTCACCTTTTTAGCATTGAAGGTTACTTGGCGTTGGGGAGTAGGCTGTTTGGGATTTTTGGGGACTACCTACCTAGAATTTTTCTTCCATTTTAGAGGATTTTGTGTTAAAAAGTAGCATAGGGTTCTGTGAAATTATGCTCTTTTAGCTGCAGTGATTTGTATTTGGATTGAACGGAATGCTAGAATGCTCAGCCAGAGGGTTTTACCTGCACATATTATTTGGGGTAAGCTTGTTTTTCTTTCCTCTTTGTGGGGTTCAGCTAATATTTCTATAAGGGGATCTTGTTGCAAGATATACATAAGAACTAGAAAGTCCTTCTGAGCTGATGTTTTTCATTTCTTTGCTTTATCCTCTTTGTAATTTTTCTTTCCGTTTGAGAATTATTATTTATTCCTGATCCTCTTGCTTTGTATTTAACATATACTTCTTTTATCAGAAAAGAGAGGAAATTAGCAAGTGATGACCAGGTTACAGATTTTTGTAGGAATTTAGTCTCGGATTTACATGAAACTGCATCTATATATTCCAGACTTTCAAGACTCACTATTGTCCTGTTTAAAAGAATTTTTCAATACAATTTCTGCTTTAGAGTAATTCAGGTTACTTTGCTTGGTTTTCCTTCATCCATTGTTTCATTAAATTCATCCATGCACGTGGATTAATTGTGTAACTAAATTATAGAGAGAGAAGGATCAAGAGAGAAGACATCACTCTCATTAAATCCATCCATCCACTTGGACTAGTTGAATTGGGAAACCACAAATGGCATTCAAAATTTGAAATGGAGGTAAAATAGAAAATAAAATTACAAAAGATAACTCAGAAAAAATACTGGATAATTCAGATTAGTTGTTTTTAAAATAGAGGCCGAAGGAATTCATGGTGACCAATAATTCAATTCCTCTTGGGATTTTTCCTTGCCCTTCTAATTTATAATATCTTGTGGTACATTGAGAAATTCTTATCACGTCTTCAACATTAACCTTTACCTAAATTACAATCCAATTCAACTAATTTGAGCTAAGCTAAGTAAATCATCAAAACCAGTATAAGTAAACATGGAAAGCAAAATTTGTTTCTAAACACAAATGCTGAGCTGTTTTCTTCTCTTATGACTCCAGATTGCCATGCTCCTCAATATCTAGTCTTGGCGATGCTGCTGCAGCAAGTATTTCTGTAGATTTGTTGTTGGTAATTGAGAAGGAAAATTCAGAGACCAAGGCCAAGTGGTCGCTTCCCACTTTCTATTGATCAAGAAAAAGACTGGTTAGATTGGGAAAATTTATGTTTAGACATTTGAAATCATGGTAAGAAAAAGTGTACTGCAAACAATGTAGTTGGACAAAATGAGGATTCCAAGCATGATCACTCAATCCTTGTGAAGTGCTAAGATCTATTGCACCTATTTCAATTCAAAAGAAGCCTGTTGGGGGGAGTTTAAAATATCGGGAGATTTATTTCAATGGACACCGAGGGACTATATCAGTAGGTCTGATACTATGTTTCAACCAAAAACCTTAATGCATCATGTTCATGGGTCCTTTCACTTTATATGGTCCTTACCGTGGCCATTCATATCCAACTTGGAACTTCTTCACTCACTCATATTGCACTCATACTTAAAATCCCAACATATCCCCCTCAAGTGTGAGACCTTAACACTTAGAAATCCCAACATCTCACGTGTTTCCACTCATTCAAGTCGGGTCAGACTCATCATTCATCAAATGTGGGACATTTCTTGTCCAATCAATACAAACCATCAACTTTGATATCACTTGTTAGATCATTAGTGGAAGTCCAAAAAACAGATCTATTTAAAGACATCAGAGGAACTTTAGTGAATCTTCATCACTTCCACTTTATATGGTCCTCATCTTGTCTATTTATATCCAATGTGGGACTTATTCACTCACACACACCTATACTGCACTCACACTTAAAATCCCAACAAAGCCAACTATCATTATGCTTATAAATGAAACTTTTAATCAGAAAAACGAGACTATCCCAATGCATAAAGAATGACTAACGTGAAAGCATCAACAAAAATACAAAATGTTGAAAAAGCCCAAACCCAGCCATTTCAAACCTTAAAGGCAAGATATTGTCGACAAATTCTTGGGTGTTCTTGGAACAAAAAACAAGTTCTATGTACCATTAAATGTTCACTACCTTAGCTATGTAAATCATCAATGTCTCTCACTTTAATTATATTTTTAATGCTATAGCTAAGGTGATAAAAATTGAATGGTATAGAGCAAAAAAAAAATTTCATGCTTCGGGAGCACCTTAGGAATTTCTCAGACGTTGTCATTATATTTGTCCAATTCCCACAAGCAACAGATTAAAGATTCAACCTTGTACCCCAAAAAAAAAGAAAAAAATTCGACCTTCAATCCTGGACTTCTGTTTTTGTAGGACTGGAGGAGAGGGGAGGTGGGGCGGGAGGCAAAAGTCCACAAAGATAAATTTGTCTGGGACTCTCTAAATTATTGGTGAACATCCAGGCTCTCCAAAAATCTAAAACCATACAGCTCCTAGCAATTTTGTTAGTTTTTCCATTACATTCGGCAAACCTCCACAATCTCCTCGTAGTGCTGAATCACTTTGGCAATTTAACGCTTCAAGAATTTTAACTTAAAATTGGCATTGAGTAGCATAAGCCAAGCAGTAATACCTTGCATGGGAGGCCACCTGTCCTCACGAGATCGCCAATTGGAACGGTATCAAGAACTCTTGTAGGTACAATACCGTCTGAATACCTACATCAAGTGGAATCAATCTTATTGTTAGCTCATTGCCATCATTAAGGCCACGACCACCATAGTTTTCACAACCAAAATATTTGGCAGAGCTTAGGAAAGAAGTTGATTACCATAAGTAATCTACAGTACCAAGAAACTTTGAGTGATAGGAAGTTGCCAAGGGTTCACCGTTGGATCCCCGTGTACTAGTTGAACCCTGAAAAGGTTTATCATTTTCTTATTCTATTGGCATGGATTATTTTATTGTTTTTCAAAGCAGGGGCCAGGGGGAGGATTCTGGAAAATCATATATAGTAATAATAGGTTAAAAAAGAATGACTAATTACATTAACTGTGGCATAAGAGCTATTCAGCTTCAATGGATGCACAGCCAAATGAAGCTCAGAATCACCGGTTGCAATCTTTACCTCTTCATCTGTCCAGCACTTTAAAAATCTGGAAATAATAGCTTGAGAGCATCATACTGAGATAACACTGAATAGCACGAACACTTTTAGGAAACATGCCATCTTCAATTAAAAAACATGATTGAGTTGCAATCAGCAGAAGAGGAGAAAGTGATAGCACAATTAAAGGTCATAAAATCCGACCAATAAAAAAGGGTCATAAAATGTTATAAGAAATATCACACGGAATCTGCCATGAAAATGCAGGTATAGTGTACAATGTTTAGTCCATATTCAGGAAAGGACATTCCTATATAAATTAAGGCACATTCATTTTTAAAAAAAAGGGTCAGGGTACTTTCTCCTTTAGAAAACTTCTGGAGAAATAAAATATTCTTGAGAAAATAATGTAAGTGAATAGAAATGGAAAAAGATGAACATACTTTTCTAAACACTAATATAGAAAAAAAGAAACACAAATGTCAGAGTGGAGTTTGTTGTTCTAAATGGTGAAAATGCAAAACTCCTGATCTCAAAAGTAATCAAACCAAGGTCATTACACTAATACACCTTCAGCTTAAGTTTGTGATCACTGATAGCTAAACAGTAACTCTCTACTATATAAACTACACCTGCACAGTAGCTTATAAAATATAATTAATCACCAAAAAGAAATAGAAAAGTACCCATCCAGTAAGATAAATGGACCAACTGTTTCTTTTTTCTCGCCTATAACTTGAGCGGGACGGCAGCTTTTCTGTCCAGATAATTCCTTTCTGTCATGTAACATGATATTAAGCTGCAATTGAAAACCACATCCAATTTCAAGTAAGCATCTTGATTCTTGAACATAAAACTACTTGCTTAGATTCATAGCATGATCGATCTTATTATCATGGCAGTATACAATGAACTTGCAAACCAAGATCATGCAAATGTTATAAACAATTTCCAAGTTATTCACCTCAGAAGATGACAAGAACTTGTATATTCCACTCTGTTGATGAACAATTATAAAGAGAAATCAGTACGTCGAAAATGCAGGACACAAAGTAAGTGACAAAATCCTATCTATTTTCTAGAATATGGCACCTGAGGAGTACTGTTATAATCACCAGCAAGCACAATAGGGGCATTATCCCATTTCTTTGAGAGAGCATGTGCTCTTGACAAGAGAAAACGAATCTGAAACATTAAATATTTCAATCTTCGAGAGTATAGCAAGTTCTAGGGAAGCAATTAAAAATTTGATAATGAATGCTGAAAAATGAAGTGAAATGCATACTCCACTGGTATTTCCTAGATAACGCAAGCGCTTTCTTTATGGATTAGGCATTAGTAGTTATCCCAACAGTTCTGCTAGTAGTTTACTACTAGATGAAAAAGTGGTCAACTGAGAAGATAATTGGCTAGAACTCCAAAGAAAAAAAGAGGAAGGGTAATGGAAAGATAAGAAAAAGCACCACATGCAAACAGCATGTGAGCAATTAATGCTTCACATAACACTTGATTTTACTTACTTTCTTTTGTTTTGATACTTTTACTTTTACTCTACCTTTTTTACATTTAAACTATCCTATTCAATAATTTCAAGAAACATTTTCTCATAATAAATATGACTTCCTGAATATGCTATAGAATTTAATGAAGAACCCTGCCTAAATGTTAATTTCCGAAGATATAGTACATAAGGAAAGGTCAAAAGTACCTTTGTTAAGCTAGCTATTATAGAGTAAAGATGGTTTAACTAAAAAGGAAAACAAAAAACACTTACTTGACCTAATTTAACTTCTCCCCTGTTTGGGTTATAAAGTACGTGGATGTTACCAACTAGCAGTCTTCTTGAGTCAGATTCACACATCTGCCTGTACAGGATGAAGTTAGAAATGCAAAGGAAGATTAATTGGAAGTACAGTAGAACAATATTTACAGTAATAACACTAACACGATAAAGGATAGCTATACTGAATCCAGACACAGATTATTACGACATTTCACAATTAAGCAACTGCTTAGGTTAAAGCTAATGTAAGAGATCACATTATATAAAGCAAGAGATGGCCAAAGAGCTAAGAATTCAGGCAGCATCCTAGTGCCACAGCACTCACTTTTATAAAGACTTTTATGTTTAATAAATATTCCTGCAACATGTACCATAAAACAAATATATTCCTACAATAACGCTGATAATCAATATCTCGACTATCCAAGATATTCTGCCGTACTTGCAACTTTGTTATTTTTTAAAGTCATGCCATGCAGCAGTAAATCATCAATGATCCAGACTCCAGAGGCATTCAATCATCCCAGGTAAACAACTATTGGGATGGAAGCCTAGTATCTCATGCCATGGACCCTGGCTTGCTGTCAGGAGAGTGTAAGCATCTAGTTAAAATTTTCGGCCTTCCAATATGGAGAAATTATGATACTTTTAAGAACAAATCCTTGCATTTGCTTGTTTTATGGTTCGATGGAACAAACAATCTCCGATATTTGCTTCTAATTGTTTGGTGTGGGAAAAGAATTTCTGACGTTGATTTTGTTTAATTGTGTCCGATGTGGTTTCTGATGAAGCTACACAAGATAAGAGGCCCACATAAATTTTTTTTAATAAAAAAATATAATACAAGAACATATGCTAAGTTTTAAAACACCAAAAAGGACCAACCATTGTAATATCATTAAAAGAAATTAGCTGACATGAAAGAACTAATACCTCAAAAACTAAAAGTTGAGCAACATTATCACGAAGGCCAATGTCCTTAAATTGAATGCTTTCTCCTTCTAATAACCGGAACCTAACAGACAAAAAGAAAAGACTAATTAAAGTGAATAGATTTGATCTATCAATTTTTATCTAACAAGCAAAGTAAGCAATTAATAGATTACTTATCAGCTTTCCAAAACATTGCACACCCGTCAACTGAATCTCCAGTGCGTCTCTACAGCTCCATTTGCACAATTCATTAGGTTCTCAATAGTCAGACACCTATATATTGTGGTGTACAGGCTAATGACTAATTTCACAGTAGTAGAGATAAATCAGCATGTTTAATGATCATAGTGGATCAAATCAAGCAAAAATTATTATTTTCTTGAAAGAACCAAAAGTTGATCCAAAAGATATGAGGCAGCTAATAGACAAAACCAATAGTAGAAACTCATAAAACAAAGCTGAAGTCTTATATATATATTTCACAAATTAGCACTAAAACAGGACTCACTAAGCAGTAAGCAAAGCAATATATATCATATATATATATAATATATGGTGAACCGTATTAACAACCTGCCTCAACCTCAGCCAGCGTAAAGTCTTAATTAAATTCAGAAAAAGCTTCGAGGAAATGAAAATATACCGTATAAGATCCTGTGTATCCTGCTTTAACCAAAATGTCTGAGAGTTCAAGATACTTGTCCACCTCCTGACAATACCATGACAATTAAGTTACTATTTGAGCTCCAAGTGTATCTAGTCGATCTAGTGAATCAGAATAATATATTAAACCTGTCTGTCTCAAAACAAAGGAATGAAGTAGAAGTGTTACTTGTAAACACATAATATCAGGGTCCCATCCAAAGAGTTCATTACAGATAACCCTCTTACGACGATCCCAGTTGATGTAACGAGAAGGAACATTTACGTATAAATCGCTGTGTTGAGAAGCGTTTCTATCGCCGAGTATGTTATATGAGGCCACAGTGAATCTTTCTGGAACATCAAGACCCAAACATATGTAATAAATAAAGCAATTCTATTCTTCTAGTAGCCAAACGTGAAGAGAGACAGAGAGAGCACAACAGGAGAACATACCTGGAGATGCGAGGGGTTGGCGGGGGGCTTCAACCCAATGGCGTTCAATTGGCAGAGGCTGATCGAAGTTTCTACGGCGCAAGGGATTGAACCATCGACGGGTATAATAGCGAGCAGATAGTGATCATGATGATGATGAATCAGAAGCAGTGGCAGTGGGACCATTGAATTTGAATTTGAAGAAGGAGGGATGGCGCTTGGAGTTGGTGTTAGTGTTGGAGGAGGAGGAGGCTATGAGCCAAGAGGAACAAGTAGAAGAGCAATTGTTGCAGGCCATCAACCACTCTCCTCCTACTCCTTACCTTTTGCTTCGAATGAACAAGGAAGGAAACAACCAAGTTTAGCGCCACAACAAATCGTTATCTAATCGCAATGCCAATGCCTTCCTCTTCTTTTAAATTTAATCCTATCCCCTTTGTTTTTCCTTTTTCTCTTTAAATAAAGAGTATATTAAAAAATATTTTTTTAAAAAAAAGAATAGAATTATACCCAATTAAAATGCCACAAGTCAAAATTAATTCTTTTTATTCATTTTCTGAAATTGATTAGTTTTGTGCAACAAACCATACATCAAATCATCAATCTAACATATCTGAAAAAAAAAAGTGAATTTGGATGTACATGTAATATCTAACAGTAAAGGATATTTAAATAGTAAATTAGTGACTAGGCTAGGAAATGGACACTGGATACTGCTGCCAATAGGTAGCCATAGTTGGATTTAGTGTGTTATACTTTCACCTGTGTCCACCCCCAGCCGAAGCAATCCTCTTTTATCAGTAGAAACCAAGAACCAGTATACAACCTACAAGATTGGTTGCCTTATTGGAATGATAAGTGTCTAAGATCTTCGATTAAGATGATTTCTTGATGCACAAACAGAGCTCAACGTTGGTTTGAAGAGCTCATGAATTAAGGCTACACTTGAGAGCCTCGAAGATGATGGAGAGAAAGTTGTTCATAATAGAGTAACTTAAACTGATCCAGAGTAAAAAAGTAAAAACAAATCACTATTGTTTAAAAATTTTTAAAGAACTCTTCATTATTTGGATGTTACATTGGTAGTTTATGGAGAATAATGGACTACAAAATAAAATAAAATAAAAATGTTCCATTCAAAACCCCAAATTGAGGGTATGAAAATTAGAAGTTCCGGGTGATATGGAGTGATTTGAGTTCTCATCCTTAATAATTTTTATATTCTTACATCAAATAATGCATACATTTTTTTTTACACTTCATCTAATATCATTCATTATACATATTTTTTTTTATTATTTTCTCTCACTCAATCACATCCCTTAAAAAAAATGTAAATAATATTTACACCCATTTTAAGAGTGTAAAATAATCTTTATTCCATCCTTAACCATCCCATTCCATTATTTAAACAACTCCCAAACAATGAAATGGATTTCTTTCACCACCCTACTCCATTACTAACCACACCACTCCATCCATCCAAACATAATATAAGAGATGATTAGTTTATTTTGTTTTCGGTTGATATACTTCTAGGGTTTTTACCATAATTACATATATATCAACTGAAAATAAAAAACAAACAAACAAATCAAACAATAATTTCAAGTGAAAAAGCACATATACATCATCAAGCTTCACTTCTATGGAAGACCTAAAAAATGCTTCCGTCCGTTATCAGCGTTACACTCCCCATTTTCAGTTCAAAATACCCTTTACTGCAGACATCAATGTAAGCTTTTTCACGTTGACATTTACTGCATTTGCCTCAACCAAACTAAGGTACAACACTATATAGCTTTGCATTAAATAATACGCCTGCTAATGCCTTATACGTTTTAACTGCATTGGCATCAACAAGCAAACTAGGGTACAACGCCATATAGCTGCTGTCCACAGAAATTTAGTTGGACCCTAATGCCATTCGTTAAACCATATGGAAGAGGAAAGCAGCGTGATGCAGAATAAGAAAAGGGCTGTGCCAGTTACAGTACAGTTATATCAGCCTAGACAATAGATAACAGGTTGTGAAAAATTGAAAGGCCAACAAATTTAGTGGGTAGGAACTCTAAAGAGAATGCATAAATATGAAACAAGAATTCATTAATAGCACCAGCACTGATTTAGTGCTCAACATTGGACTTCCTGAAATTGCCGGGATCACCAATAGCAAGAAAAGAAGCCTGTATTCACATCCATAGAAACTCAAGGGCACTTTCTTTGGATATAGGAAGCACCTTGCTCTTCATACCTATCAGTGAAATAGTTGTATTAAAAAATTATTCACTTAAATTCAAGAGCCAATTTGGGAAGCCTATCTTGAAAGTTATTTAAAAATAAGAAAATAAAAAAGATGCACCAAGGTCAAGAGAATGAACTTTTATAACTGAGCTTCTGCAATCAATTAACACTTACTCAGACTTCGAGAACCACATCTGCTGGAAGGAGCCAAGAGAAGCCAATATACTGCCCCCTATCCAAACACTGCATATAGAGTCACCATCATGACTTAAGGGTACTGTATTCATGATGCATAAAACAAGCACTCTCACATATAAATCCATAGTTCTGAAAACCGGACCGAACTGGCCGGTCCGACCAGTTGAACTGAGAACCTGGCTATAGTCCGATCCGGTCATGTCAGTCAAACTAGTAATTTAAGAACCTGTCTAAGAACCATTAAACAAGTTGTGAACCGGTGAACTATTCAAACCAACTCCAGTTTAGCTGGTCAACCAGTTTAGCCTTTTTATAAAAAATGCTTCAAAGTTTCAACAAGGAGAATCGAATCTAGGCACCAGTGGATAAATTAGCACAATCACAACCACTAGGCCATAGGTATTGTTGGACACAGTTTTCACATTATCATATATGAGCTTATATTTCAAATATTTAATATTAAAATAATATTTATATATTATTAACCATATATATATAATATAAAATTATATAATATTTATATATATAAAATTATGTTCCGGTTCAACCACAGTTGAACCATGAATCAATTCCTTTACCGGTTCAATGACCGATCCAGTTTTCAGAACCTTGTGTAAATCATAATACATCATCTTGGTTGCATTGTTTGAATAAAAATCACTTATGGACAAGGGAGGGAGAACTGGAGCAAAAGTTGCAATATATGAACCACCTCAATCATAATATGATCACAGAAATGTGAACATGAGAGAGAGAGAGAGAGATCCCACCTGAACCTTCTTTCACTCGCATTTCCACTGCCAATTACTTTTACTCTAGCAGCTTGAGGGGACTCCTACAAACAGAAATCACAGCACAGTCAATTTTTTACAAGAAGGATTACCATTTCTAGGAACACAATTTGCCATTACATGCAACCTAAAAACTTCATTCAAACATATCCAGGTGTTAATAACATATCTCATACCTGATCGCTGAGAGTATTTGATAAATGTGTTCCACTTTTCAAACAATAAAACAAAGGTTGTGTTTGAAAACTATGTAAATAGTGTTAGATTCATTGTATAGGCTAACCAAATCATGTAATTATGGTAATTAAGATCTTTGTATTTATTGTAATAAGTCTATTTAATTCAACTTCCATTGTGTAGTTTAGACACACGGTTTCATAATCTCTATACTTCTCTTTTCTCTTTCTCAACATGGTATCTAAAGCCTAAAGAGAGGCAACTCTAAAACCGTACATGCCTAGTGGACCCATGGCCCACTGGTGAAAATTGTTTCCGGCCAACCGTGTTTCATCTCTAGTTTGCCGGTTTCCCTCTATTGTGTCCTCTTTCCGACAACAGTCTTCTTGTCCTCCCCTGTTCGCAACCGTCAGCCCTTGACCGCGACTTTCCGGCCGACGACCCCATAGCCGGAATCAGCTCTGCCTACTCGGTCAACACCCAAAGACCCAGCCCTAACCCACCATCGAATCGCTCTCACACGCCCCCTCTCATATTCACGCACAGTTTCACGCTCACCACTTCTGGCGGTGCATGCTGATGCGTGGGGCATTGTCTCCGGTCGCGACTTGTACTGCCATGTTTGTCGTCTTATTTACGGCCAGATCCTAGCCACCACCACCTCAACCGATCACCGGAGCATCTCTGTCTCTCCAAGAACTATTCTGGAACTTTTCCGACCAAATTTTGGCCACCACGACATCAACCGCTCACCTGCACATCTCTATCTCAATCCCGGATCTGTTCAGGTACCTTGTGTTTTTGTTTTGTTTTGGCACTTTGTGTTCTGATCTATGGCCCCCACTGCTCCGACAAACATCGTAGATTCATCCACCCAGCCAAAGACCATATGCAGATTTTTTACAGTGGTTTGCACAACGTTTGTCCTCTAGTTCCTCTGCTCCAACAGCTACCTATGTCGAATTTCTAAAGTGGTTTGAGCAACGTCAGTCCTCTAGTTCCTCTGCCTCTATTACACACATTGGTACTTCATTTGCTTGTCTCTCTAGTTCCCCATCCATTGGTACTTGAGTTCTTGATTTTGGTGCAACTGACCACATTTCTAGTAATAAAACTATTTTCTCTAAACTTTCTCACAATGGTTATTTGTCTACTGTCACTTTAGCAAATGGTTCCAAGTCTCAATCCCAAGGGATCGGCACTACCCATCCCCTCCCTTCCCTTTCAGTAGACTTTGTCCTTTATGTTCATGGGTCTCCTTTTAATTTGTTTTCCATTAGTTGTTTGACTAGGTCTCTTGATTGTATGATTACCTTTACTAAAGACCCTGTCATTTTGCAAGACCGGAGTTCGGGTCAGACTCCTTTTGCTTTAGTACATTCTAATGTTTGGGGTCCCAATCGTACTATTTCTACTCTAAGGTCCAGATATTTTGTCACTTTCATTGATGATTACTCGCGCTACACTTGGTTATTTTTTATGCAAAATCGGTTTATGTTTTTTTCAATATTTCAGAACTTTTATCATAAAATTAAAACTCAATTTGGTGTTCCTATTTGTAATTTGCATAGTGATAATGCCCATAAGTATTTGTCTCAACCATTTCAATCCTTTATGGCTTCTCATGACATTCTTCACCAAACCTGCCATGACCCTCAACAAAATGGGGTCGCTGAACGCAAAAACAGACATCTTGTAAAAACAACTCAGACCCTTTTACATCATGGTAATGTTCCTTTCTACCTATGGGGCAATGCAATTCTTATTACCTATTATCTAATTAACCGCATGCCCTCCTCTGTACTTAATCATCAGGTCCCTTACTCTATTTTATAAGCCCATCAACCTCTGCATTCCTTATTACCTATTATCTGACTAACCGCATGCCCTCCTCTGTACTTAATCATCAGGTCCCTTACTCTATTTTATAAGCCCATCAACCTCTGCATTCCTTACCACCTCGTATGTTTGGGTCTATCTGTATTGTTCATAATCTCACTTCTGGTCTTGATAAACTTTCTGCCCAATCTATTAAGTGTATTTTTCTTGGTTACACTTGATCCCAAAAGGGTTATCGTTGTTTTTCCCCTGATCTTTGACATTACCTTGTCTCGGTTGATGTTACCTTCTTTGAGTTTGTTCCTTTCTTCCAGTCTCCTTCCTTGACTCTTGAGCCTATCTCTAAGGTCATACTTGTCCCTCTCCCTCACTGTTGAGTCAGATACACCTCTGAGCCCCCATGTTGAGAAACCCACCACTACTATTTGCCCCTTCCAGGTCTATCATCATCGGCCACAGGCACCTCCACCGCCCCTACCTCCACCAGAAGTTGCAGAGGTCAATGTGGACTCTCCGACACCCATTCCTTTACCAGCTTCAATACTGACTCTTGAGCCTGACCTTCCCATTGCTCTCCAAAAAGTTATACGATCTACTCGCAACCCTTCTCCTCACTATGTTACTTTGAGTTATCATCACCTATTTTCTTCGCATTATGATTGTCTTTCTTCCTTGTCTTCTGTGTCTATTCCTAACTCTCCAGGTGACGCTTTATCTCATCCTGGGTGGCAACAAGCTATGATCTATGAGATGTGTGCCTTTCAGAGCAGTAGTACTTGGGAATTTGTTCTTCTTCCTCCCAGGAAGTCTGTTGTAGGTTGTTGGTGGATTTATACGGTCAAGATTGGCCCTGATGCAAGATTGATTGCCTCAAGGCTCATATGGTGGCAAAAGGATATATCCAGATTTTTGGCTTGGATTATAGGGACACTTTCTCGCCTGTGGCGAAAATGGCTTCGGTTCGACTTTTTCTGTCTATGGATGCTATTCGCCACTGGCCCCTTCATTAGCTGGACATCAAGAATGCTTTTTTCCACGGTGATCTAGAAGAAGAGGTTTACATGGAGCAACCACTAGCGTTTGTTGCTCCGAGGGAGTCTTCTAGACTAGTTTGTCGTCTTCACAAATCTTTGTGTGCCCTTAAACACTCTCCTAGGGCTTGGTTTGGCCGATTTAGTATTGTAGTTCAATAGTTCGATATGACACGGAGTAAGGTTGACCACTCTTTCTTCTATCGCCATTCAGCTCAACGGTGTATTTATTTGATTGTGTATGTCGACAACATTGTTATCACTGGCAGTGATCACCATGGCATAATTCAGGTAAAACAATATCTTGATCATCACTTTCAGACCAAAGACCTTGGCAAACTTCGATACTTCTTGGGAATAAAGGTGGCACAATCCAATGATGGCATAGTATTTCACAAAGGAAGTATGCCATGGATATTCTTGAGGAAGCAAGTCTGTTGAATGCAAAGCATTTGACACTTCTATGGATCTGAATGCTAAACTTCTACCAAATCAGGGGGAGACACTCTCGGATCCAGGAAGATACAAAAGATTAGTTGAAAAACTAAAGTACCTCACTGTTACCCATCCTGACATTTCCTTTGCAGTTAGTGTGGTAAATCAGTTTCTAAATTTACCTTGTGATGCACATTGGGATGCAGTGATTTGCATCCTAAAGTATATTAAAGGAGCTCCTGGAAGAGGCCTTGTCTATGAAGATAAGGGTCACACTCAGATTGTTGGATACTCAGATGCTGATTGGGTAGGTTCTCCTCTTGATAGAAGATCCACTTCCGAGTATTGTGTATTCATCGGGAGTAATATGATATCCTGGAAAAGTAAGAAACAAAATGTGGTCGCAAGATCAAGTGTCGAAGCAGAATATCGAGCCATAGCCTCAGTTACTTATGAACTCATTTGGTTAAAAGTTAAAACAACTACTTAAAGAGCTTCGATTTGGGGAGATTATGCAAATGATGTTCATTTGTGATAATCAAGTTGCATTGCATATTGCTTCTAATCCAGTCTTTCATGAAAGGACCAAACATATTGAGATAGATTGTCATTTTATTAGAGAAAATATCCTATCTAGAGACATCACCACTAGTTTCGTTAATTCAAATAATCAACTGGCGGATGTTTTCACTAAGTCTTTGAGAGATCCTCGAATAAGATATATTTATAACAAGCTTGGTGCATATGACTGATATGTTCCAGCTTGAGGGGGAGTGTTGAAAACTAAATAAATAGTGTTAGATTCATTGTATAGGCTTACCAAATCATGTAATTATGGTAATTAGGATCTTTGTATTTATTGTAATAGGTCTATATAATTCAGCCTCCATTGTGTAGTTTAGACATACGGTTTCACAATCTCTATGCTTCTCTTTTCTCTATCTCAACAGGTTGTTGTTCCTCTTAGTTTTATGCTCTCAATATCTTAGAATGAAGAAAAGAAAGAGGCTACAAGCAACCTAAAAACTTCAGCCTCCTTGTAACAACTTTAGCCTTTACAATTACTGGTTCCCTACTAAGGTTTTCAAGTTTTTCACAACCTTCTATATGTGGTTTGTGTGTATGTCTGTGAGTGTGAGTGATAGTGTGTGGTAAAAGGAAGATTTATTAGATTAGAAAGGGGAAGTGCAAAACAAGGTGAAGTTAAGGATTTTCTCCTGGATGAAACAACAAAAAATGCATTAGCCCACAAAATATCTCCAATCTCTCTCCAAGTCCATCAAAGAAGCCTCTTAAAGGAACCACGAGTAAAAACCCACAAGGAACCTTTTGCTAAGCTTTGTAGAATTATGCTGCAGCCAAATGCACCAAGACCCAAAAAACAAAGCACACTTCCATAAAATTGAACAACATGAACAGATATTAGATATTTAAATGGAAAACAACCCATAAAATTTAAGCTTGGCACTATCCCGAAAATTGGCATTCAGTATATAAATTAAAATGTGCTTCTCTGTAAATTTCACCTCTAGCAAGTCTTTCTCAATGCGTTCCTTCAATTGTTGCATTGAAGCTGTACCACCGGCAAGCTGTTAGATAAACAAAATCAATTTCAGTTGTGTCCAAGTACCTTTAAACCCAGAGAGAGAGGGGACACCAAATCATAGTTACCAGTATGCTACTAAATAGTTCTCTTCGAATGTCCACATCACACTTATTAATGCTCTCTATAACCTGCACATATTCAAAATAAATAGTAAAATCATGGGCAATGAGAAGACAATTTAAAGTCAGGAGTACATACCCAAAAAAAAAATTTAAATAAATTAAAATACCATTTTTGGAAGACCACGGATTGAAGGAGCAATTTCTGCAAAACTCTCCATGCCAGGGATCGTCTGTAATTTACATTGAAGCAGTAAAACTAGTGCACACAGGAACAGGACACAAACAGGAACATCGACTGAACTGAAATATATAATCACAGAACACCATTGAAAAATCTACACATCGTAAATATTTTTTAACAGCCATAAGTACCAGGAACTCTGCATTTTACACCCACAACAAAAAAACCAACTGGAAACCTTTATTCAGTAACATCTCAAGCTTTTTAACAATTCACTTTTCACAAGCTTCAAATGTTTCAACTCCTCAAAACTTGGTTTTCATCTATCAATTAATGTGAGACTCAACACCCAGGATTTTCCCAAACAAAGGATAGTAAAATAAGCAACCTAAATTAGGAACCTAAAGTAGTTAAAGAAAGCTCATAGCATACTCAAAATAAATATCAAGATAAAGAACAATATCACCAGACACCAGTCACATCCAACAACCTTGAACAATAATGTGACTTTGTGTAAATATGATATTACCTTTAATAAGCATTAAGAATTTTGGGAACAAATAAATTTGGTATACGATAGAGCTAGGAACAACAGCAAGTTTGATTACTAGTAAAGAAGGTATTTTTTACACAGAAATATTCAGATATAGAGACTGAAACAGAAGTCAACACGAAAAGGAAAAAAAACAACCAGGAGATACTCCCGTGCAAGACTAGGTCCTGGCCCCAGCAAAATGCTGAAACTTAAGCATGAACTTTCCTACCCCTTTCTCTCCTTACCATACCCCTTATAACCCCCCCTGTACACGTGATCCCTCTCCCACTACCAATCTAACAGATTCATCATGCTTTATCTGCCTCAGTAAAATATCCCACTAACGGTTTTCAGTCGGGTTCCCTGCTGCTCCTTTTCCCTTCTTTCTTGTTGTATAAACAAGCCACCGATGTGGCCTTTCTTCAATTAGCGCCTGGCCCAATTCCTCATGTCCAACAGTATATGTGCAACAACGAAAAAGAACTGGATCTTATTCATATAACATCTGATCTGCATATCTATGGGCATTCAGTATTATTTCTCTCCAGCATCTATAAGATAATACTGCAGTAGTGTTGCTATAAATAGTTTGGAAGGAGATAAAGAAAAATAGCTTGGAGGTGGACACTTCCTGTCTGATTTGATAGAACTCAGAACAACCATTCATTAAAAAATTGTAACTTTTTTGGAAATAGCGAAGAGGAGCATTTTGAATTGTATGTCATTTTATGTCTTTTAATTTCTTTTTTTGTAAGGGCTGCTACAGCATTTTGAGATGTTTACAATCATACACATCTATTTGCCGTTTTCCTTTTAGAATTGATACTTCAGGTGGTATTTCTATTTATGCCTCCTGTATATTAAGCTTACACTTTTGACATTTGCATAACTATAATAAAAATGCTATCACAATTTAACCCCCAACCCCACCACACACAAATTTTGTAAAGAAAAACTGCCCAACTGACAGCTTCTCAATTTTTCTGAGCCAAATTCAATCTGACAACAGCACATGATTCTTCCACCCAATCCTTAATTTTTTTTACTCCCCAAAGCCTAGCATAGAATCAAGCATTGGCAAATTTCTAACAGTGTGCCATTTAGTAAGGTCGTAATAACAGATTAACAAAAAAATCCATGCATGAAAGCCACACACCTGAACCAAGGATGGATTAAAAAGAACATCAGGAATCTTGAATCTGTCAGATCCAATTTCAATTATCCTGTGTCATCCATGATATCAAGGTTAAATGATTATTACAGGAAATAAAACAGCACATAAACCAGAAGAAATAATTAGGCTTCAAACCAGCAAAGTTATTTGTAGATACACAAAAGATAACAGAGACAACACAAAAGATATTTGTAGCAGCACCCAATTTAAAGATGAAAACCATAACTTAATGGATCCTCACTATTTCAATAAGAGTAAAGTTGGACTCACTGGCCATCAGGAAGCTCATATGGGGTCATTGGAATGTTAGCATATGCACTCTCTGCCATGGAAAAGGAAGAATAATGGATGTCAAGTCATATATGGAAACTAATAACAATCAATTCCATTGTAACCAGGAAGGTAAGAGCATCACAGAGAGTTATTAAATATTAAGAGAAAAGGCATTTCATGTTTTTCATTTGATCAAAGCATTGAAAAATCATGTGCAAATGAACTAATCTATGTGAAAATATAGAGAGCAAGTGAAACAAATCAAAGGAAGCATGACAAGTCAATTCAATATATGTATAGTTTGCGAGAGAACAACTGTGAAAGCTGTTTAAACCTTGGAGTTGCAAGCATACAGATCAACTGTACTACTAAAATAAGAATTATCATAATACATTAATAAAAGGTAAATTATTAGAAGCTAATTAACCCATACACTGATCCCATAAATTAACATACAAGACAAACTTTTACTCACACATTATGAAATAATAAGATAACGGAACTACAGTTTATATCAATTATTGAAGAATGGAATAGCATATTATTTTGAAGAGATGCTACCACCAAAGATGCTTATGCATAACATATTAAAAAAAATGCCACCATAAGTAAGCCATTTATCTGTGTGTCCTATAAAGAACACAATGAACTAGACCAATGGGATTCAAAACATTATATGAATTTATAACAACTGGAACACAAACCATCATATGGAGAATCTGGAGCTCGGCAAACGCATTCCTTGATATCACTAGCAATCACCCTCTGTCAAAATAAACAGTCAGTAAGAAAAGAAGAAACATATGAAAATTGAAAAGAAAATTTTGGGCCAACTACAGACCTGGGAGTATAGTTTGTAGCTTTCTGTTGTATGTGGAAAATCAAGGTTTACAGTCTGTGGGATTCAGAAAAAAAAAAAAAAAAAGAGAGGTAATAAGAATTACTCTTCATTCATGTATTCAACTGCAGTGATCACTTAAATCATGCTAAAAGTAACAGCATAAAACTGAATAACATTTGTGATTCCATAAACATAGATATGAACTAGAAAACAAGAGGTAAATTTATGATCTCAAGTCGAATAGCAGCAATGTACCACAATTGATAGTGTCATTATTATTAAACTTGAACAACTAATTGATCAATAAAGTTCAAGAGGAACCATCAGGCTAAAAGAGATGAGAAAAATGAAGTTCTCATTCCATGTCATGATAGTTCTACCACAAAGCTGTAGCCCTGGAGGCAACAGTGGAATATAACATTCAGAGGTTGGCACCTCCATATTGCCAAACTTCAAAAACTCACGGAAAAAGGGAAGAAAAAGTCATAAAACTTTAAGGATTAAGCAAAATAGGAAGAAATAAGTCATGCTACTTACAAGTTATTACAAATTACAATGATATTACAATATACCTGAAGATTTCCAGGCCGTATTTCCTTTTTCTTGAATGAATACCGGGGTTTTATCTACAATAACAAATAAAGAAAAAAAAATCAAAAAGCAGATACAAATATAGCTACTTACTTTACTTCAGATGACCATTGAAAAAATTAAATTAGCTAATGTTTGTCACTCACTGTGATACCTTTGCCTTCCAAACTTTTCATCAAGCAATCTGTCAGAAATTCTCCTCCAATAGGAGAAGATGTCACCGCCTGTTGTCGTAAACATATACAAAGACATGAGCAGACAGTTGCAACACGAACAAACCTTAAATACAAATATAAAGGGTAGAATAAAATAAAAATACTTTGATTGTTCTAAATTATATTTCAAGGAAAGATAATGCAAGACATTAAGCACATACAGATAGATGAAGAAACATTAATATTGAAAATTTGAAATAGATAGGGAGCCATCAATGAAATTAAATGGAACTTGCATACCAACGTTTTGAAACCAATGTGGCACTTGCATTAGTGCCTTCCCCAAATTAATAGCTACTCTATGTTTTACAATTTAATTATATGTTATATTTTTGTAACATTGAATTAAATGGTCAAGTATCAATGATCAGATAATTTTGACAATGTCCCATTTATATTTTCTCTTTGTAACCAGTTAAATACCCTAAACTAACCATTTTTCTTATGTACTAAAAAAAAAATTGTAATTGTGATTATACAATTAGAAAACCTCCCAGTTATTGTCTTAAATTGTAAAACATTAATTTTTCAATATTCATTCTTAGTCGGCCAAAAAAAAATCAGATATTTTATCATATGATACAAATATCTTCAATATATATATATATATATGACTTACTTAAACCCCTAATCCACCAGTGATAATTTTCAATGACGAAGCCAGATTTTGGAACATTGGGGCATACAAAAGAAGGCGGAAGTAACAACATTAGAGCCTCAAACAAAGATGATAAATAACAAACTAAATATTAAAAAAACGATTAAAAAATATGTCAAGTCAATTATCTGACAAATGATTTCTATTTGATGAGCTAGCAAGCAATACCTTTTGAAGAACATAACCATCAAGTACTGGTGCAACTGTAGTTGATCCACCACCACTGAGTATTGAAAATTTGAAAAATGAACAAAACTACTCAGCAGCAATCCAGTATTATATTGTGGCATATCAAATACAATTAATAAATCAAATATCAACAATCAAGTGACAATGGAAATTTATTATTTACTTGCATGCTGGAAAGAAAAAGGAAGACAACTGTATTGCACTATCTTCCAAACCATACTCATATGAAGACAATTGTATCGCACATTAATATCACCAGACCAGAGAACCAAATTGTTAGTCAAGAACTTCAAAGTCTCTTACCAATCAATAACTAATGATGTAGCACGTCCTGATGCAAAAGATGTGAGAACCTGGTGTTAAGAAATACTCCTTCATTAATTAGTTCACAGATTCATAGTTTCATGCCAACAATATAAAATAAATTCTTTTTTTTTATATTGAAAGTTGGATGCACAAGGCAGTAAAGGACATGTCACTTACAGCATTCTTGGCCAAAAACAATGCAGGTACTTTGTACTTTTCAAACATAAGCTCTGCTGTCCTGCCACATTGACAACAAAATAAAAATTACGAAATTTAAGAATTGTTGAATTGAACCGAACTTTATTACTAAACATGAACTTTATTACTAAACATGAAATAATATAATAGTGTATACTGCTAAAGCCAAAAACCAAATGACATAGGAAAAAAAAAACATTTTCAGAATACCTTTCTCTCTGTTCTTGAGTGTTAGAACATGGCTCAGCGAGTAGCATTGGACGCTCTTTAGGATCAACTAATAGGCATTCCCTGAAAATCAGTTAATAGTAACATAAGACAAAAAAGAGATAAATAAATTAGCAGAAATTTACAAGACAACAATCTTTAAAACAAGAATGGAAACAAACCATCATACATTCAACATGGATTGGTAAGCATACGGTGAGATTTGTATAAAATTATGTCCCAGCATAAACAACAGCATATCATTAATCATTCTCGACCACATGAGTTTTTAATTCTCTTTTACTCTTTATACAAAAGTTTACTACTTTTTGGGACCATTGCATTTGAAAAGAACCATCAGGAGCTTCCTTAGAACCTTAACAAAATGGCAACCATGTATGCTATATCACAAAACAAACGTAACAAAGAGAATGATGATCCTGTCCCCCCTCCCCCCCCCCCCCCAAAAAAAAAATAGAAAGAATGAAAATAATGATCCTAGAATGCAGATTATAGACAGATTAGGTAATCAGCAACAACCTCAAAGCATGATCCCATATGTTGTCTACAATATTCCAGTCAACAACAACTCCATTCTTTAATGGTGACAGCACCTGATAGGCATAACAGGAACAGATGACTAAAACTATTTAATTTTAAAATAACTGAAACGATTAATTAAAGCATACCCTAGCAGATATTTCAAAGTGTTACCTCCATATAGTCTCTACGGTATCCTAAGGACTGAGATCCTACATAAAGTTTGCATTTTCCCTTGGTTTTGTCAGAATCAAGATTTTTGGCATTGTTTTGTAAATCCGCAGCAGCTCCCAAGTTCTCTGGAGCATCACCAGGTACATCAATGTCCATTTGATCAATTGCACCAACAACCTAAACAAACACATGCCAAGATAACATAGAATTTAGAAACAAACACCGTATGCATGTTCCATAAATTTTCTAGATGTTCAATAATAAAACATATATTACACATGCTCCCCAATTACATTAAGATAAAGCGGCAATAGTTTATCACCAATGAAAATGTCACCGCCCAGTACATTACAGAGGCAGCATCTAGAGCAATAACTGACAGAAAAAAAAATAGTGGACGCTAAACTAATAATAAAAAGATATATCTAACTGAATTGAGTTAGAGTTACACTAATGACAATCCTGAAAATGCCACCAGCAGATGTTAAACTAATAATAAAAAAAAATTAGGTTAAACTACTCTATAGGTTCATATAGTTTCATTGAATTTTCAAATAAGGTCCTTATAGTTTAAAAGTTTTTAACAAGGTCCCTATTCTTCTAAAAATATTTTAAATAGGTCCCTACTGACCAAGGGCCGTTTAGACTTTATTAATTGATGTTTACAGCCATCTGCAGGTCATTCTATGTTGTTGCAGTTATAGATCAAGACTAAATTATAAAATTTTATAATTAGTAGGGGCCTAATTGAAAACTTAGCTAAAATATAGAGACATATTTAAAGAAATTTAGAATTATAGGGATCCCATTAAAAACTTCAAAATTATAGGGACTTATATAAAAATTTAGTGAAACTATAGAATTAAAGTAATTTAACCAATTTTTTACAAGGTTTTGCTCTTGAGAAGGGAATCAACTCCATCCTCACAAGCCTTAAAGTCTCTCAAGTTCTCAACTTTATAGAATGCGGGACTTAAAAAGCCTCTGTATGGTGTGTAAAACTTGAGAGTCCTTCAAATCAATGGCACCAACAAACAATGCCAAAAAGTGATAAATAAAACACACAACAAGGGCTAAATTTTTTAAAAAATTTGAGGTACTCGAGTTGCTGCAAACACCTAAGAACAACACACATTTTGATTTCAGAGTCACACTTACAGAGGGAAAGACGGCCTTGGGAGCATCTTCGCCAGCATAACCGGCTTTGCATGTGTGCGAACCCAGGTCAATCACTATTGCCGATACTTCGTCTGCGAGTTAAGAAACGAAAAGAGAAATTGCAAAGGAAACGAGAATCAGAGGATAACTTGAACTTGGGTAGGAACAATAAGAAGAAAAGAGAGAGGTTATTGAACACTCACCACCGCCATACATGTCTAGGGTTTGGGTGAGACAATGTGAATGTGGGTTCAGAAAGGGTTTCGATTCGAGTTTTGAGAGTGCAAACGAGCAGTGAGAGGGAGCTGAGGGTCAGATTCAGGTGGAATAGAAGAAGGGCTTTTGTTTAGAGTTTTGATTGATATGGCGGTTTTTTCTGGGATGTCTCCAATTCGTATCACATTTTGGGTTGGGCCCTCTAGATCTGTGCCCGTGGGTAGCATAGCCCATATAGTGTGACATGTTTGACTGTATATGTTAGTTTTTTTTATTTTCATTCAAGTTTGTAATTAAAATTTTAAGAATATTTTTTTTGACTAAAAAGTTTTCTTTTGAGTACAAAATAACAAAAAAGAGAAATTATGCACTTAATCGGTTTTTATTTGGTTTATTTAATATACTTTTTTAATTTTAAAATCTATTTATGTATATAGTAAGTGTTAATAAGAAGAAAATTCATTCAGTAATAGCATATAACAAAATTAAATTTATTTTTTAACATTTTTTCATCTGTATTTTATTATTTTTTATTGAAAAAATATTCCACAAACTTGATATATTTAAAATAATAAATTAACATAAAAATATCTTTTAAATAAATATAAAAAAGAGTAAAATATCTTTAAAATAATGTCCGCTGCGTATTGGGAGTAGTCTAAAGACAGAGTTCTTCCTGTGAGTTTGTCTATGAAAAATCAGCCTGCATATTTTTCTCCTCCTTCGCTCTTCTTGAATTACTATATGCTTACCTTATGATTTGTTCGACACACACTGACAATCATGAAATGGCAACCTTTCATTTCTATGACCTCAAACATGAAGAGGGAAGTTGGAAATGTGTGAGTAGACAAGAGCAGGGAGACAGAAAGACAGTTGTATTTTTTTTATGTTTTTTTGTTGGTAGCTAGAGAGTTGTATTTTTGTGCAAACATACAGTCATGTAAGTTAAGCAGGCTAGAGTTGATAAAACGATTTTAATTTATTGGGTTGATCCGTCAACCCGATATTTTTAAGTGGGTTAGATTTAATGTTTAAATTCGTTTTTTATTTTTTAATCCGTACAACTCGTCTTGCTTAACACGTTTTTTGAAACATTTTCATTTTTTTTTTGAAACTATTTTCTCTTTATTTTTTTAGTCTTTTATTTTCATTTCATATTTACATTTACTTTTTTCCATAAGTGAGGACCATGACTCATTGTTTTTGTGTCTCCTTTTATAATATTTTTTTGTTTTTTTATACAATTTTTTTATTTTTTAAGCGGGTTAAGCAGGTTGACTCACTAACTTGCCTAAATTTTCTCATTTTATCATTTATGCAGGTCAACTCGCCAACCTACCTTAAAATGGTGTGAGTTAACTTTTTTAACTCATTTCTCAAAACGGACCAACACAACCTACCTCACATTTTGGTGGGTTGAGACGGGTCAAGGTGGGTTGGTCCGTTTTGCCAACTCTAAAGTAGGGTGTGCAAATTTTCAATTTTACCCACTTTATTAGTTGGCTTTTAAATGATTGTAATTATAGAATATGAGTTCGATAGTTAGAGAATAGAGAAATAGAAAACGGAGAAAGAAAAGAGTTGTACGATAAATGATTAAAAATGAATAATTTTTTAATCTGCAGAATTAATGTACAATAAGACTTTATATACTATCAACTATTGACTACAAAGCTGGAAACTAAATGAATAACTTAAAGTAACTAATTAACAATTGAAAAAAATTAATTAACTGAATCAACTTAGTTGTGCCAACAGACAGAGCTATGTCAGTTGGTTAAACAGCTTCTGTTATTCCTCCCATAAAGACTTCAACTTAGTATAGTATTAACCTATAAAATACGGATACGCTGATTTTAAGGCATGTCTCCGTGTCAAACATGTGTCCATATTAAACATATAAAGATACCGGTACGACACACATATCCTGTGTGTCTGAATATGTCCGATTAAAAATATTATTTTTTTAGTATGAACACGTCTCTGACACGTTTCGGACATGACCAATTAATTTTTAAAAAAAAATAGTTTTTATGACTCACCCAAGTCCAATCACATGATTGACGTCACAAGCCATTATTTTCACATACCAGTATTTTAAGTTTTATCTTTTCACACGCCACTATTTGACTTTTAAGTTTTATCTTTTCACACGCCACTATTTGACTTTTAAGTTTTATCTTTTCACACACCACTATTTTTATCTACTCATTCTACCTCTGCTCATACCAAGTCGATAATTTCATCGTCACTGAAACTTGTCTCATACTAATATTCCCTCAAGTTAATTTTTTTATGTATATGTACTTGTACATGATTAGTTCTATTAGGAGAAATTAGTTTTGGAAATTTTTTAGAACATGTCAATAGAAATTATGCTCAATATTTTTTATGAGAGACTTATTATGTAACAAATATTAGCACATATGATATATATTAAAATATTATAATTATTTAAGTTTATAGAAATGATATTAATTAATTATGATTTTTTTCCTTAAATTTTGTATATATATATATATATATATATATATAATATATATATATATGTCGTGTCCGTGTTTTACAATATTTTGAATTTGGTGTGTCCCCGTATCCGTGTCTGTGTTGTGTCTCGTGTCTATGTCCGTGTTTGTGCTTCATAAGTATTGACTAATAATGAATTCCCCTTATTTGATTGCATAAAGTTCTTATTGTAAACTTGCAATCCTAAGTTTATCCCCTTGCGAAAATCTATCTTTGAGATCTAACAAAATTTTTGATGCAGTGTTCATCCACATGATACTATTTGCAATATCTTTAAAAAGAGAACGGATAACTCAAGAAATTACCATTGGGTTATAACGTTCCCAAGGCAAGAACAATGGATCTTTTGCTTCAGGTATTGAAATTGATTAATTTGCAAAACCAACTTTGTTCTTTGCTTGTAGTGTCATTCGCATCTGCCTTGACCAAGAATGATAATTGATGCCATTGAGAGGTGTAGAAACCAACAAGATTGCATGACTCTCATTAGGATGCAAAAAATAAGAACTTGTAGGATGTAGCATCAAATTCACAAGATTTGCCATGAAAATTGAATTGAAAAAGAAAAGAACAAAGCTTCCAATGAAACCAAATCGAATTGAAGAATCGAAAAAAATCAAGAATCAAAGGAATCGAAATAAAAAAAATGAAAAATCGAAGAATCAAAGACTGAAGAATCAAAAAAGAAGAGTAAGCGGAAACTAAACTTCTGATACCATAACAAAATATGAGTTCGAGAGTTAGGGAACAGAGAAAAAGAAAACAGAGAAAGAAAAGAGTTGCACGATGAATGATTGAAAATGAGTAAATTTCTAATTTGTATAATCAATGTACAATAAGGCTTTATATACTATCAGCTATTGGCTACAAAGCTAGAAACTAATTGAATAACTGAAAGTAACTCATTAACAACTGAAAATAACTAACTAACTAAATTAACTTAGTTGTGTCAGTTGGTTGAGCTATGATAGCTGGTTAAGCAGTTTCTGTTAGCTTGATATGTAAATGTAATGACAATTTTAGAATGAGGTATTGTGATGAAAGTGACCAATCCCTTTTTTTAGATAATTTTCTTTACATTGTGTTTACAGTTTAATTTTTGATAAATAAAAAGTTCAAAGAAGATGTTAAATTATATATTTATTTTATTTTATTACCTAAACAATAATAATATTAGAATAATGTTATAAAAAAATATGTGTAAATATCAAATATTATATGAGGCTACAATGGGTGGATGGGATTCTGACGCACATTTAAAAGGGAAATACTAGATAGAGCGTTTTGCCATCTTCTGCCATGATATTAAAGGCTTGGTCATATGACTTACCACCATTATATAATATATAAAGAGAAAGTATATATATTTAAATTATAATATATATCATTTTAATATGATAATATATGTATAAAATATTATTATATAATAAATATGTACTTTTAATAATTATTATGTGACATATCGTGTTATAATTTAAAAAAAAAGTTTACATGTATCGTTATATTAAAAAAATTATGTCATGCAAAAAAAAAAAAATTAAAGACTAGAAAATAAATAAAATTTGAAATTTATAAATTTATTTTATTATGTTTGTATTATTTCATTAATTTTTATTTTTAATATTATTCTGTGGGAGCTAAATATTATCTACAAATAAAAATATAATTTTTTTACTTAATATTAATTTTATTTCTTATTTGATTTTCAACATTATCTTAAGTATTACACAGGACAAGTACATGCATCGTATGAGAATTGCACGTGCATCGCACTGGTGCTAATCTAGTGTTAATAATAATAATACGAATTAGGATCAAACAAACTTTAGAAATAATTAAGTTATTAAGTTGTTTCATTATGCAATATACGTGACATGTTTGTTTTTTTTTATGTATTTTTTTAGGTACATTGAAGGGTCAAAGCCTAATCTAACACGTTTGTTTTGTTTCTTCTTTCTAGCGTCACCCAAGTGTAACTGCTGTTATATAAAGCCCATCTTATACCAACAAAAAAAGTCCATCTTTTTTTTAGAGAAAGAATTAGAGAAAGAAATAAAGAGATAAACTTGGTAGGTAAATACTTAAAGATCGACCAATCAAAACATTTGGATTAGCAACTTGGTTCAAATTCTAGATGGTCTGTGGTTGGATATCGTACTCCTCACCTATTTGTTTCAAGGTGCACCCATATTCTAATGTCAATCCAAAGTGATTCACCCCCACCCCCTTCATCTTGTCGTAGTTGCAAGAAGTAGTATTCGCAACCCTAGTCCTACCTGCAAACTATCTAATAAGTTCACATTAGCATATTGGATATCATTTGAATCCACCAAACTTGAGAACACCTGTTCCTATATAAGAAATATTTTCACCCGTCTTCACCTTATTCACAGCTGGGTTAGTGGGCGAACTGTACAACAACGACCTAGTGCAATTGCACTCAAAGGGGACTTGGATGACCCAATTCACCTTCATCTTGTAATTATTGGGTCTAGTCGACTCCGGAAGGCTGTTAGCGACAACAATGTCAGCCGCGCGAGTCACGTTGAAAAGGCTTTGGATGGCGTCTAAGGTGGTGGGGACTCGCAACTTGTAACCACCCTAGGTTTGACACATGACGTTTTCCCAACAGTTGAAGTATGTAGTTGTTGATGAGTAGATTAATCATATAATATATAAAGAGAAGGTAAAATCATGAAATGTGTCACTCTGACATGGCAGTGCATGTATAAAATGTTGTTTTATGCCAAATATGTACTCTCAATAACTGTCATGTAACATATCAAGCTACAATTTAAAAAGAAAGTATATATGCGTCATTACATTGGAAAAATCATGTTACGCTAAAAAAAATACTAGAAAATAAATAAAAATTTGGAATTTATAAGTTTAATTTTATTATGTTTGTATTATTTCATAATTTTTTACTTTTAATATTATCCCGTGGGAGCTAAATATTCTCTATAAATAAAGATATAAGATTTTTTTACTTAATAGTAATTTTATTTGTTATATGATCTTCAATATTAACTCAAGTATCACATGGAACAAGTACATGCATCGTACGAAACTTACACATGCATCGCACGAGTGCTAATCTAGTGTTAGTAATAATAACACGCGGCAAATTAGGATCAAACAGACACCAAAAATAATTAAGTTGACTATTAAGTTATTTCATCATGCAATATATGTGGCATGTTTGTTTTTTTTATTTGTTTTGTCTTTTTTTTTGTTTTTTTAGGTACATTAAGATGTCAAAACCTAATCTGACATGTTTGTTTTGTTTATACTTTCTAGCGTCACCCAAGTGTCACTAATGTTATATAAAGCCCATCTTATACCAACAAAAAAAGCTCATCTTTTTTTTCTACGAAAGAATCAGAGAATGAAAGAAAGAGATAAACCTAGTAGGGGAACATCCAAAGCATAACCAACCAGAACATCTGGATTAGCAACTTGGTTCAAATTCCAGATGGTTTATGGTTGAATATCATATTCTTCACCGATTTATTCCAAGGTGAATCCATATTCTAGCGTCAATCCAAAGTGATCCACACCCACCCCCTTCACCTTGTCGCAGTTGCAAAGGAGTGGTATTCGTAACCCTAGTCCCACCTGTAAACTGTTTAATAAGTTCACGTTAGCATATTGTATATCATCTGAATCCACCAAACCTGAGAACACCTCTGTTCCTATATAAGAAATGTTTTCATCCATCTTCACCTTGTTCACGGGCAGGTTAGTGAGCTGACCGTGTGACGACGACTGAGTGCAATTACACTCAAAGGGGACCAAGATGACCTGATTCACCTTCATCTTATAATTGTTGGGTCCGGTCGACTCCGCAAGGCCGTTAGCTGAGACAATGTCGATCACGCGAGTCACGTTGAAGAGGCTTTGGATGGCGACCAAGGTGGTGGGGACTCGCGACCTATAACCAACCACGATTCGACATGTAGCGCTCTCCCAGCAGTTGAAGCCTGTAGCCATTGATGAGTTGATTAATCGTATAATATATAGAGAGAAAGTACTTTTGGATATCATGGTATGTATCACTCTGACATAGTAATGCATGTATAAAACGTTATCATGTGACAAATACGTACTCTCAATAACTGTCATGTGTCATATCAAGCTACAATTTTAAAAAAATTGTACATGTGTCGTTACATTAGAAAAATCATGTCACGTTGGAAAAAAAATGTAAAGACTAGAAAATAAATAAAAATTTAGAATTTATAAGTTTTTATTTTATTATGTTTGTATTATTTCATTATTTATTACTTTTAATATTATTATGTGGGAGCTAAGCATTTTCTATAAATAAATATATAATATTTTTTTACTTAATATTAATTTTATTTCTTATATGATTTTCAATATTATCTTAAGTATTACATGAAACAAGTATATACATCGTACGAGACTTGCACGTGCGTCGCACAGGTGCTAATCTAACGTAAATAATAATAATACGTGGTAAATTAGGATCAAACGGGCTCCAGAAATAATTAAGTTGACTATTAAGTTATTTCATTATGCAATATACGTGACATGTTTATTTTTTGGTTTTTTGTGTATTTTTTTAGGTACATTGAGGGGCCAAAGCCTAATCTTACACGTTTGTTTGTTTTTACTTTTTAGCGTCACCCAAGTGTCACTGCTGTTATATAAAGCCCATCTTATACCAACAAAAAAAGTTCATCTTTTGTTTTAGAGAAAGAATTAGAGAAAGTAAGAAAGAGATAAACCTGGTAGGCGAATACCTAAAGCTCGACCAACCAGAACATCTAAATTAGCAACTTGGTTCAAATTCCAAATGGTATGTGGTTGGATATCATACTCCTCACTTATTTGTTCCAAGGTGCACCCATATTCTAGCATCAATCCAAAGTGATCCACACCCACCCCTTTCACCTTGTCGCAACTGTAAGGGAGTGATATTCGCAACCCTAGTCCCACACCCACCCTCTTCACCTTGTGAGTACACTCCTAAAAAGGGTGTATGATGATATTTATTCTTTTGGTAATACAAAAATGAATAAAAAAAAATAAAACAAAGTATTGTACAATAAATGTTTAAAAAAATACAAAACAAGTATCTTCGTATTAAATGTTTAATATATATTCAATGATTTATATTTCCTAAACTTATTTCTGTATATTTAAATAGTTATTATTATTATTATTATTATTATTATTATTATTATTATTATTATTATTATATATACATTTCAAGATTAGTTTAGTCAAACATGTCAGAACATATAATAAATAATAAATAATAACAATTCTCAAAATATGACATTAGCTACATAATTACCTACACATAACTCCTTCACTTAATTTATTTGTTTAAATATAATTTTGTTAGCTTATTTTAATCATAGATTTAAATTTAATCTTTTGATAAATTTTAATTTTAATTCAATTGACTTTTATTACTATCAATATAGAAGCATAATTTAATTATATATAACAATTTTTTTCACGTGGCCAAATAGTATGTAGTTTAGTCTTTCGTAAGATATTTTGGATAAGATTTCTCTAAAATAAATTTGTCTTTAAAATTAGTAAGTACAAGTATATCAATTGTTAAATTACATTGAGTTAAAATCACAATACATTTTATATTAAATTAATAGTGGATATATTCTTACTTATTCACTTTAACCATAAGTTTATTTTAACGGTAAGCTAACTTTATATGATCTATTTCCAAATATTTTACTAAAAAGACGAAATATATATTTCCTACATCTTTAAAAATAATATAGTCAATTAAATTAAAGAAATTTAAAAACAAAAAAAAATAAAGCATACCTTGAAGGATATATACTAATTTTTAAAAATAATCTTGAAGATAATCAATTATCAATAATATTGTAAAGGACATAATCAATTATCAATTGAAGATAATTTCAAGGATATATACTAAAATAAATTTACCCATTATTAATCAAAATGAACTTGATCATAAAATTTAAATGAATAATACACGCCACTCAAATATTTTTATAGATAACTCCTATAATAATAAAATTAAATAGCATCAAATTATTATTGATATGTTCAATTATAATTTATTTAAAAAACTAAAATAAAAATCTTAAAAAGAATATGCTAACTGAAAAGCTAAAAAAGATTTAAAAAAAGCTTAGTACATTAACGAGCAATAACGGTTATTATTGTTAATTGTTAGATAAATATTTTTTTGACGTCAAAATTTTTATCCTGAAGCTCATTAATGATGAGTTAGACAAATCGTTATAAGTTGAATTATCGAGTGTAATTATTGTAATAAACTAATACAATAAATTTAAAATTTAAATATTTATTATCATATTTTTATAGAAATAAATTTAATTTTACATACTTTAATATTCATGAGTTCAAATAAGATTTTTTATTGCTCGTTTCCATAATTAATGTGTTAGGTGTTAATTAACATTTATTATAAGCCATTTAAATATTACAATTGTTATTTAAAATAATTGTTGGTTTAATTTAAAAAAAATTTCAAAAGTTATTAATTAGAATTAATTTGATTTTGAATGAGATAAAATTTAAATGAATCATATATGGTTAACAATGTTATCAAACTAAAAATAGAGAATATTCAGCAAAATATGAAATATTTTTTTAATCTTAGATTGCTCAATCCTAAAAATTGCTCATAATCAATGCAAAAGTATGAAATATTTTTTATTTTAATTTGTAAATGCTAATAACATATTTGATCTCGAATATGAAACATTAAAAAGATTTATATAAAAGACCGACTCTCCCTAATTTTACATGAAATTATGTATTATTCTATAAATGTCACAAATATTAGATGATGCTAATGAATAAATATTATATTAATTTAAGAAACATGTGTACCATTTATTTAAGAGATCATTAAATCACATGTGTTATTATATTCACATCGGTGGATTCTTCTGTCAATAATTTACTTTTTCTACAAATATTGTTGATATCTTAGTGAAAAAAATCATAGCATAATACCCCATCTTCTTATTTGATGTAACATTCATCACTTGTTGGATTTGTTAATGATAAGTTCAGTTAATGTTTTTCTCTATATTTTTTTATAGAAAATTGCTTATTGATTTTCTCTAAATTAATGTCACGTCATATTTAAATTAAAATCATGTATTTCTAATTTAAGTATAGTACATATATTTTTATTAGGTTATTATTATTTCATGTACATATTTATTTATTTATTTTCATTTGAAATTGAATTTATAAAATATTTTTGTGCATAATAAACTTATCTTTTATTTTTAATTTAATTTATTGGTAGTAAAAAACATTTTAATGAAATTAAATTTTATTTTATTATATTTATATTATTTCATAATTTTTTACTTTTAATATTATACCGTGCATATTATACGAATTGAAACTCTAATCTTTTAAAACCTACAATAAATAAAGCCAAACATGAAAAACCCAATGACCCTTTACTACGTACTTCACACTTCACGCTCCTTACCTAGTTTGGAAAATATTTCTTTTGCGTTATCTTTTCACATTTTTTGGTTATACCTACTTCATTTAAAAAAAAAAACAAAAGAGAAAGAATGTATTTGGGAAGAGTGATTGTGTTGTTTTTATTATTTGTGTTTTTTTAACAAGCACCCTAATAGGAGACTTTGCATTCAAAGTAGAGTTTTTTTAATTTAAGATGCATTAAATACTCTACTTTTGATGAAAAGTTTTTTTATTTTGGATCCTTATAACGCATTTGTTAGAAAAATCCTTATTATTTAGGTTAAATAAAAATTTTAGTCCCTATAACTTTTATTTATTTTTAATTCAGTTCTTATAATTTTTTTATTCAAATCAATCTTTATACTTACAAACATTTTAAAATAGTCTCTACTATCAATTTCTATTATAACATTGTCAATTTACTCCCAAGTAGACATCTTATAAAAAAAGAAAAGAGCATATAAAGGAGCACCTAATGAACAAATAAGCACATATAGGAGCACTTACTAAAATGTAGAGCACCCATTGGACGTTATATATATATATATATATATATATATATATATATATATATATATATATATATCTAAAGAACATCTAAAGAAATATTTACTAGAAATAATTTATCTTTTACGAAGAATGATGGAAAGGTATCAAAGGAAGCAAAAAGACCTGCACATGATTTTATTGATCTGGAAAAAAACTTACGATATGGTATCGAGAGAGGTCTTGTGAAAGACTCTGGAGAAAAAATGAGTTCGTATCGCTTATATTCGAACAATCTAATATATGTATGATGAGACTAAAACTAGTGTAAGAATACAAGGTGGAGTCACAGAAGATTTTCCTATAACTATAGGACTGTACCAAGGGTCAACTTTGAGCATATATCTTTTTATCTTGGTCTTAGATGTGCTTACTGCACATATCCAAGAGCCGGTGCCATAATGCATGCTTTTTATAGATGACATAATCTTAGTTGGAGAGTTGAGAGAGGATACAAATGAGAAACTAGAGCTATGAAGATGAGCTTTGGAAGAACAAGACTTCTTTCTAAGCAGAAGTTAGACAGAGTATATATATGAAATGTAAGTTCAGTAAAAAGTGTGCTAATACTAGCTTAGCAGTGAAAATTAGAGACTATATCATACCATAAGTCACACAGTTCAGGTATATTAGATCTATTATACAAAATAACAGAGAGATAGAGCGAGATGTAAACCATAGGATTCAAGCTAGATGAATGAAATAGAGGAGTGATTCAGGAGTTATTTGTGATAGAAAATTGACTCTTAAACTTAAAGGTAAAATTTATCGCACAACTATAAGACCTACGATGTTGTATGATATTGAATGTTGGGCGATAAAAAACTAACAAGAGCATAAGATCAGTGTCGCTGAGATGAGAATGTTGCGCTGGATGTGTGGCCATATAAAACTAAATAGAATCAGGAATGAATGTATTAGAGCGAAAGTAGGGATAGTACCTATTGTGGAAAAGATGAGAGAATCTCGCCTTAGGTGGTTTGAACATGTAACGAAAAAATCTTTAGAAGCCCTTGTAAGAATAGTATATCAGGTGGAGGATAGCCCAATAACTAGAGATAGATAGAGACCAAGAAAGACTATACATGAAATGATTAAAAAAGATTTAGATTTGAATGATATTACTGAAGACTTGATTTATGATAGGACATAATGACATCGTTTGATTCATGTAGTCAACCCTATCTAATGAGAAAAGACTTGGTTGTTATTGTTATAAAGAAGTACTTACTGGACAAAAAAATACTTATTAGGATAATTAACTCACAATATTATAATTGTGTTATAACAGAAATTGATAACATGAATTATTTTAAAAATAATTGTAAATATAAAGATAAATTTGAAAAGAAAAAAAATATAAAATTAAATTAAAAATGAACGAAAATTATATGAATCAAAATTTTAATTTAACCTATTATTTTAAAAAAATAATATAAAAATAGTGTGTAAAAAATAGTAAATTTTAATTTAACCTATTATTTTAAAAAATAATGTAAGAATAGTGTGTAAAAAATAGTGTGCAGATAACATGATTCCAATTCTTTATCTTTTGCAAGTTCTCAAATTTCAGGACCATGCGGCATTGGCAAGCCTAAAAAAGAGTGGCTGTATTCAGAACCTACCATTTCTTTTCCTCACCCTAGCACTTTCCTTCTCTCTCTCTTCTTCCTCATGCTGATGCTAATTTCTCCAGCTCTGTTCTTGACGTCACAGCCTGTCACTCTACCAAGCCAACAAAGTCCCCTCAATTAACTTGAGATATTTAAACATTAATTTGGAGTAAATATGCCAATATTAACAACATAACACTTTAAAAATATTGAATACTCGAATAATATGAATATATAATCCAATATTACTTGACAGTATTGATATATAAACCTTGTAAGAAATTTTGGACCGGAACTGATCGAATATTAAAGTCTCGAATTCTATTTTTTTTTTTAATATTTATGTTTGTGCCTTGCACGGGATTCTTTAGTGTTTTAACTTATTATCATATGAAATAAACTATCACTAAGAAAATATTGTATGTCTATCTTCACAGCAATAATTTGTTAATTTTTAGTGTTCTTTTAAGCTTTGGCTTCAAATTGCAATCAGCTAGTAGGTTAGATGGCTGAAATTTTCACACCAATTTTGCTATTGCTTTCTATCATATGATAGTTACATGATTTTTTAAAAGCAAACTAAGCAATCAGTTTTCATATTTAGCATATTTCTCATTACAGCATGCCTTCCATGTAGCATACATTTTATCATATGTGGTATACCGTGTAGAGCGAAATTAAAAGAATTAAAGCCATCAATAGCATAGTGAAAAAAAAATCAATAGAATGGAAAAAAACAAAAAAGCCATGAATAACAATGTAATTCTTCAAATGGAACAAGTGAGTCTTTTTGTAAAAAAAATGCTAAGATTTGCTAAAAAAATTGCTAAGATTTGCCTTACTTTCTACACGGAAACCCAGAAAGACATAATACGATTGGGTGACACTGATAACACATAAAAATGACTTAGTAAGCATAATACAAACGTTTCTTAATTACGTGACAAACAATTAAGGTGAGCCATGGAAAGTATAGGAAACGTGGTAGAGAGTGAAAGAAGGATAGAAATTAATGGTTACGATGAGAAGTTTCGGAAGTATCATTTTCTGATGGAAGAAAATATTAATATGGTCTCTTACAAATAACATTGAACATTAGTTCGATTCTTAAAAAATAATATTAATATAAATTTAATCTTTTAAATTTGATCATAAAAAATTAATATTAAAATCGTGATTCTATATATAAATTGCAATATTAAAAGACTAAATTAATATTATTTTTTTATTATTAATTGACTAAAATGATATTAATTTATTATAATTAAGAGATTAAATTAATATTATTTTTTATTATTGAAAGATTAATTTAATGTCAAATTTTTTTTAAAAAAATTAAATTAATATAATTTTATATTATTAAAAACTAAATTGATATTAATCATTCATCTACAAGGGACCAAACTGATGCGAATCGTGTTCCATGTAACAAAGTGAAAGTTTATTTTATATATATATATATATATATATATATATATATACTAGTTTTCTGATATATGATAATAAAACAAACATAGTACGATGTTTTTTACTTTTCTCCATATTCCCTACTATTCTTATGATTTTCCTTCAAATAAAGTCATAAAAGAAAAGTTTAACGAATAAGTATTCACATTCTAATATAAAATTAATTAATGATTATTTAATATTTATATAATAGATAAGTTTTTAAAGACATCAACTAAGTTAAAATCATTAATCATTACAATTTATATAGTAATTACTATTTATTTTTTTAATGTCAACTAATTATTTGATCATTACGTGAATTAATTTTATTTATGATATGTTAATATATGAGTAATGAAAAATAATAATTTAAGTTTATTATGTGGTGACTTAAGTTCAAATTATTTATCACTATTACTTATATAAAAATTATCATTTATTTTTTCTTAGTCACCACTTATTAAATTTCATATATATTAATTCATAATATAATAACTTATGATTGGTACGAATTAATGATTTAAGTTTATTATGTGGTTATTTAAGTTTAAGTTATTAATCATCATTACTTATACAAGAATTATTATTTATTTTTTCTTTAGTCACTAGTTAATAACTTTTATCTGTATTAATTTATGATCCATAATTTGATTACCTAAATTAGTACCAAATAGTAATTTAAGTTTATTATATCATAATTTAAATTCAAATTATTAATCACCACTATATATATATATATATATATATATATATATAAATCACTTTTTTTTTTCTTAATCATATTCATCACTTATTTTTCTTTCCACCATAATAAAAAAATTAAAAAAAATCAACAAAAATTGATCGGCAATTCAAAGTTAGTCTAGGGAGATAGATAACAATTTGTTTTTCATAATTCAGATAGATAATTTTTTTTAAATAAAAATTTAATTTGAATATATTGTTAATATTTTATATTATCATTTAATTATATATTATTATATCATTAAAAATATTTAAATTTTATAATAATTATTTTAAAAATTATATATAGTAATATATAATTAATTAATAATATAAAAAAATTTTTTATATAAACATTACATCAAAATTAAATTTAAAAAAATAACGGGTGCTGATGCGATAAGATTTCTTACTTTCTGACACATAGGTACGGAAATTGCGATTTACATTCCCAAATGTTACAAAGATCTAACTGACGCAAAGTAAGCTTGCGTCCCTCTCACTCTAATCTCTTGAAACTGATAATAAATAAAGCCATCCCAAACATGAAAAACCCTGTACTACTTCACACTCCACGCTCCATACTTGATCTTTTATATTTTCTAACTTCTCACATTTCATGACTCTGCTGCAGCAAACCAGCAAAATGGCTCTGGTTCTAAACCCACCATTTCTTTTCGTCACCCTAGCACTTTCCTTCACCCTTTCTGTTCTTCCTCATGCTACTGCTGAATTCTCCACCACTGTTCTTGACGTCACAGCCTCACTCCACCAAGCCCACCAAGTCCTCTCCTTCAACCCCAAAACCCTCCAACAAGAAACCCAACCCACCCCCACTTCTTCTTCTTCATTCTCACTCCCATTACACCCAATAGAGTCTCTTCTCAATGCTCATCACAATGACTACCAAAGCTTGCTCCTTTCTCGACTCGACCGTGACTCAGCCCGAGTCAACTCCATCATCACCAAGCTCCAATTCAACAACTCGGATCTTCACGCGATCAAAACGAAGCTCCGACCCGAAGAATTATCCGCTCCGGTTACATCGGGCGCTGTCAAAGGTAGCGGCGAATACTTCACGAGAATTGGAGTGGGACAACCCGCGCAACCCTTCTACATAGTTCTCGACACAGGAAGCGACTTGAACTGGATCCAGTGCAAGCCCTGTTCCCACTGTTACGAACAATCCGACCCGATTTTCGACCCGTCCAAATCATCCTCCTACAACCCGCTTACCTGCGAATCGCAACAGTGCCATGAACTAGAAACGGAGTCTTGCAGTGGCGACAAATGTCAGTACAAGGTTTTGTACGGCGATGGTTCTTTAACCGCGGGGGATTTCGTTACTGAAACGGTGTCGTTCGGTACAACCGGGTCAGTTAACCGGGTCGCCATGGGTTGCGGGCACGATAACCAGGGTTTGTTTGTCGGCTCAGCCGGGATTCTTGGGCTCGGTGGTGGGCCCCTCTCACTTACTTCTCAGATCAAAGCGACGTCGTTTTCTTACTGCTTGGTAGACCGTAACTCGTTAAAATCGTCAACCCTCGAGCTCAACTCGCCGCGACCTGGTGACTCGGTCACGGCTCAGTTGCTGAAGAACCCTAAGCTGCACAGTTTCTACTACGTAGGATTCACGGGAGTGAGCGTAGGAGGCCAAAATGTCCCCGTTCCGCCGTCAACGTTCGAGTTTGACCGAACGGGACTCGGAGGAATGGTGGTTGACTCGGGAACCGCCGTGACTCGGTTGCAGATTCAGGCTTATAACTCGGTGCGTGACGTGTTCGTGTCGTTCACTCGGAACTATAAACGCGCAACGGGGCCCGCACTGTTCGATACGTGTTACGATTTTTCGGGACTGACGACGGTGATTGTGCCGACGGTGTCGTTTCAGGTGAGTGATGGGAAGTCGTGGATGTTGCCGGCGAAGAACTATCTGATTCCGGTGGACAGGAACGGAACTTTCTGCTTCGCTCTTGCGCCGTCGAAAGTGCCGTTATCAATCTTAGGGAATGTGCAGCAACAGGGGACACGTGTCAGCTTTGATCTTGCAAACTCTATTGTGGGTTTCTCACCCAATAAGTGCTAGTCATGTATTTACATAATAATAATAATAATAATAATAATAATAATAATAATAATAATAATAATAATAATAATAATAATAATCACCTCTTATAAATATATAAATAAAAAGTAATACTATATCTTTTTCTTTAATCATCTTAATAATTATTTTAATATTAAATAAAAAATATTAAATAAAAAAATATATATTTAATGTTTTAAAAATAAAAAATATTTAATATTTTTTATTTAATAATTAAAAAAATTAAATAAAAAAATAAATCATTTCACATAAATAAATTTTATAATTGACAATTGAAGTTTGGAATTTATGTCATGAAGTGATGATGCCATGAGCCATGAGCCATGAGCATTGAATTGTTGGGCCGGTGGGCGGTGGTGAAACAGGTCCACCGAAATAAATATGAAAGAAGCTTTCGGCTCTGGTTGGGGTGGTCATACAATTACTATTTGGCTATTTACTCAAAAGGGGAGATTTATTTTACCCGTAACAATTAGTAAGGACATCTCTCCCTAAGTGACGGTGATATGGTAAAATTTTAAAGTCACATATTTATTAATACTGGGATTCATTCATGAACTGAAAAAATTTCAAAGCCACACGCTTATTAATATTGGCGTGCCTTACATTACTCGTGCAAGTTAGGTGCCACTTTGGTTCTAAACCAAAAGACTAAACGAGTTTATAGTTCAATTACCAAAAGATTTGAGTGTGATTGGGTGTCATGTTAATGTTAGGAGGTTGATAGATCGTTGCACATTTAATGTAACGAAAAAAAAAAGTCTGCATTTCAATTTGAACTTATACTCTTAAGTATTTAATAATAACAAGATCTTGATATGACAAACAAAAGAAATAAATTTTATTATGTCAAAGTTAATCACTTTTATTTTGTTTTAGAAAAGTCTGATTAGGCCTAAAGGGGAATAAGAAAAAAAATAGGAATGCCGGAGATTGAACCACTATCACATAACCACAGTCCACAGTCATCTAATAAATATCAATGAAGATAAATGTGACTAGTTCTACTGGTGAAATTAATGAATATTTATGTAAGAGTTTTTCGCTAAACAAGATTTCTCGTTATTATTCAATAATAAAAACAAAGTTCTCATCCGTTACAGTTCTAGTTTCATACTTTTTTATTTTAGTTCAATCATAAAAGTTGGTAGCTTTTATGATGGATCCATTATGTTTGGATCCATTGGATTCTCAAAATAACATGTTATAATCGTTTTTTTTTTACCCTAAAAATCAAATTTGATGGAAAATCCACCAACCCCTAACCAAAGTTTGCCACCACCATCGACCACCACACACGACCAGGAACCACCTTCGTCCATAACCCACACCCCTCACCGAACCTAGACCGGACACCCAAAAACAACAGTCTCGTTTTTTTTTCCTCTAACCTAATCAGGTGTATCACCACCAGCTACCCACTATTGTGCCGTTGTCGAACCAACTACTCACCACCATGCACACCTATGACCCAAAAAAACAGCAACCCCATCTCCTACTCCTTTGACCCAACCAAGCACACCACTCCCAAGCCACTGTGACCCACCGCGGTGTTGCCATGCCACCCTTCGATAGACCAAAGTCGTCAGACACTACGCCCCCTGTCATCCATTGTTACCTAAAACCACCAGATCGCGCAAGAGGGTGATGAGATGAGCTAGACGCAGGCTAGATCGGAGCTGTGTGAACTGGATCTCTGCCAGAGCTGCAAGCCACCTCATCACGTCCAGATCCACAAGCCACTGTCGCACTGTACAGGAACCGAACCAGAACCAAACTAGAACCATCGGACGTCGTATCGACCATCGTCCTTCGTTGCCCAAAACTGCCTGTTCTAGACTAAGTTGTAAACTAATTTTTATTTTTATTTTCGATTACTTACTACATGGATCAAGATCCTCTACAATCATTGTAGAAGTTTAATTTTTTTTTAACATGTAATTTTATAACATATTGCATGCAATATGTGTTATCACATGCGGTATTTATTATTTTTATGTGCAAAAAAAAAAAATAAACCTCTCCGATCATTGGAGAGGATCCGGATCCCCTCCTACATAGATAACCCATCTTCAATCCCAACCGTATAACATTTTTTTTTTTTTTTCATATTCTAAGACTTAAAGGAATGGTCCATCGATGGACACCAAATCGTATAAATGCCAATAAAAGGTTGCATGAATGCTACGAGAAACTTTACACACAAAGATGACAACGATGAGATTATTTCAAACCTAGATTCGATGAGAAGGAAATATTTTTCCAAATAATAATCTTGCATTAATAATTTTAAAAAGAAATAAACGTGGAGACTTGTTGAATTATATTTAAATTATATACAAAAATATCTTAGTAAAATACTATATAAATTTAATAATACATAAATAAATATAAATTCGTAAAGTCATGATTGTGGGTGTTTGTCAGTACTCGTGTATCTATTATCTATTATATATATTTAATTGAAGGAATCACGAGAAACAAATCGGCAAGAATATGATGTTTGGTACTCAAAAAAGCCTATGTTCCGTTTGAATGACGTTGAGCTACGCATGATTGCATCAAAAGATATTCGGTGTTAACTGTGAACGACAAATACTTCACATGCAGAAGCGTGCAGAAATATAAAAAGGGACCCCAAATCTCGAAGCAGACTACAAAAGGGAAACAGGTACTTTAACTTCCTACAATCATGAATCATGTTATTGACGAAATACTTCAAGTGGAAAAAGTGTGTTAAAGTCCCAAATTCTTGTTTGTCACTTTCACGTTTTATGCTATAATGCTACTAAAAAGGGCCCAAATCTTGGAGATTTACCTTTACCGTTTTCCTATTGGGTTACTGCTTTTGTTGTCGTTGCTGTCTATGCTCCAAATACAATTATCTATAATGCAATTATTGGATTTACAGAGAGAAAAGATGTGTATTGGGTCCTTCTTTATCGATATTTTCTGGATCTGTAATAGTTTTGATGAAAAAATCATTTGAACAAGAATTTAAAAAGTCGTGGCCGAGAAATTGTCACATTAATAGCAGACGAAGAGTAGAAAATGAGACTGAATACTTAAGTACAACTATCAGATTTTTTTTTATTATTAAATTCACATTAAGCCTATCTAAACCTACTACAATAACTTCTTTTTACAGCTAATTATACTTAAAATTTGTGTCAAATACTTAAACTTGTAGGCACATGTAACCTCACCAGCATTGCACCGACTGGGTAACAAAATTGTAGTAGTAGTCTTAGTTTATATAATCCATAAAAGCTGGACTGGACAATGGAACTAAAACACATGAGAAAAAATTTTGCTTAAATTATTCAGAAAAAAATTTACATAAGCTCAACTAAAATTTTACGTAAGCACAATTAAACTCACGACATTGAAGTACACTATGATAAAGACCGTGGTCAAGTGACATGTGAGCTATCAACTCACACTGGCAGGCAAAGACGGATCTCCATAAACAAAGAAATTGATCTTATGTAACTAAACGTACCTATAAGTGCCTAATAATTCCATCACACCAAATATTATAATTCACTGTGCTGGAACTGCTCAAAATTGATCAAACATGACAGCAGGTGTACTTTCAATACAAGTACCTGAAGATTCCAAGCATCAGATTCTAATTCATTGCGCTGGAACTGCTTTCTGAAAGAATGGATGAATACTTGATCAAACACAGATCTATCTAGCAACACAGCTTAGAATGAGTGTAGCCCTTTAAGTTAACTAGGATCTTCTTGCAATAGGATCCTCTTTCTTTGTACTTGCCAAAAGGATCTTTGAACACTCAACCTATTTGCTCTATCTTTTTGGCACTATTAACAAATGTTGCACTTTTATCAAATCCCTCCAGCAAAAGAATCCGCACTGCTTCTAATCCATGTTGTAATGTAAAATTCAACTGAAAGATATTTTCATTAACATTTAGAACCAAAATCCATGTGCCAAAGGCCCTTTTGTCAGTTCAAACAGCAAAAACAGAAAAACAAAACATACCTCTTCCCTTTCCTGTTTAGTGAAAGGGCGAAGAACAAATGCTACAGGATCCATTTTCCCAGGAGGCCGTCCAATGCCTAATAAAATCAACAATCAAATGACAAACAAATATTACAAATGAATGTAATAGAAAACGAATCTTTTAATCCTAGGAATGTCATGAACCTACCAATTCTTAAACGGGGAAAAACAACGTTCCCTTTAAAGTGATTAATAACACTCTTCATTCTGCCAAAAAAGCAAGGAGAACAAAAACAGTAATGCTTCATTTCTCTTCCGCTTAGCAAGAAACAATGTCAATGAGTATTATATCACCCAGATAAATTATCACAATAAAAATTATGTAAGTACCACTGTAAGCCTTCGTTGAGGCTTGTGGCATGCACTGACCTTGGAATGTAGCAACCTTCCCTCCCCTAAACTTTTATGTACCCAAAAAAAATTTATCACTATAAGAACCATAAGAAAAATAAAGAGAGATGAAGACAGTGACTTTCCTAAACTTTCATGGCATATGTCTGAAACACATAAATCAAATTAGAATACAAAGACTAGTCTAACATAAGAAGCCAATTTCAAGGGTCCCTGCACAAATCAGTGCTTTGAAGGATGAGACAAGAGAGCTGACTTATCCCACCACATATAATTTCAGTAGAGAAAGGGAGGTGTTTACTTTTTTCCTACAGCAGTTCTTGTTCTCTGTATGCTAGCTATGTATATTGTCTTACTTGTACAACACGACCACTCAAACACCCCTTGCCCCAAGAGAAAGGGAGGAGATTATCATGATCATTAAACAACCAGCAGAAAATTTAGCCACATCCCGTGAAAATAAATAGTTCCTATCCAAGATAAGGCATGCAAGCTAAGCATCTCATAACCATCAATAATCTTTTGCTTTGATCCAGTTGATAGCATAAAAAATAATTGTGTAGTAAAGTATTCTTCAAGTTGAGCATAGTTATTTCCCTGACCCAAATTGCGGGTGTGACTGAAAAAGGAAGACAAATATGCTATTGATACTTCTAGAAATATGAAGAAACTTGGCCGTGATATTCAAAACAACAATGGACATTTTAATTTATAAACTCAATAAGATGTCAAACAGGACCTACACAAATGCTGTAATGTAGCAAAAAGAAAGTGCAAGTACAGAAGATTATAATTACCCATTGTGACCTCCATGTCCACCCTTTGGTACCAGTCGCAATTTAGCAAAAGGCAAATCCAAGTCATCAAATATCTGCATAAGAAAATTATTAATTGAACACTCAAGCAGATCATCCTTGTGCTTTTCTTTCATCACTTGCAAATAAAAAGGACAAAGTAGTCATAGCATAGATATTATACCACAAGTACTTGCTTCAATGGAATCTTGTAATATGAAACTATGGCCCCAACCTTCAAAATAGATTTGAACACCAGCCAATCAGCATCAAAATAGAAGTATTTATTACAGTAAATCAACTGACTATTGATAACTACAAAGCACTAGTGCTTCATCAAGGCTACTCTAATGGGTGTCAAGTGTGAACTGTCAAATACTCACATACCAAAGCAAAAATTTAATCACAACTGTTCAAACACTTGTGGATTCAGCCATTCCCTGACATGTTGGGACGCTTTGTTGGACAGTCATTCACATCACATAAATTAGAAATATATGGGTGTCTATGTGATCTCTAACCTAACTATTTAAATACAGTTATGATAGCTGAATGGCTTAGAATAACCTTCTCAGCCTCCTCAATTTATAGAATGATAAGTTACAACAATAGAATACAAAATCCCTTGATTTTAGGGATTGACTATTAACAACTATATCAAACAATATCAAGCTATATCAAACTATATCAGACTATATCAAATCTAAATCAAACAATATCAACACTCCCCCTCAAGCTGGTGGATAGATGTCATAAGCACCAAGCTTGTTACATATGTAAGTTATTCGTGAGCCCCGTAGAGACTTGGTGAAAACATCTGCTAGTTGATCATTAGAATTGACAAATGAAGTCCTAATCTCCTTTGAAAGAATCTTGTCTCGAATGAAATGACAATCGATCTCTATATACTTAGTTCGTTCATGAAAGACAGGATTAGAAGCAATGTGTAAGGCTGCTTGATTATCACAAATTAGCTGCATAGAACCCATTTTGCAAAACTTTAACTCTTGAAGTAGATGTTTTAACCATATAAGTTCACATGTTGTAAGAGCCATAGCCCTATATTTTGCTTCTGCACTCGATCTTGCAACTACACTCTGCTTCTTACTCTTCCAAGAGATGAAATTACCTCCAATGAAAATACAATACCCAGAAGTTGACCTCCTATCACTTGGAGATCCTGCCCAGTCTGCATCTATATAGGCAACAATGTCTGTGTTACCTCTGTTTTCATATATTAGCCCATTTCCAGGAGATCCTTTAATATACCTTAAAATGCGAGTCACTGCATCCCAATGACTGTCACAAGGAGAGTTAAGAAATTGACTCAACACTAACAGCAAAGGCTATATCTGGTCTGGTCATAGTTAGATAATTCAACTTTCCTACCAACCTTCGATATCTGTCTGGATCTGAGTACGGCTCCCCCTGATTTGGCATGAGCTTAACATTCGGATCCATAGGAGTATCCACCGGCTTACAATTTAGCATCCCAATCTCTTCCAAAATATCAAGTGCATACTTCCTTTGACAAATGGAAATGCCTGTTTTTGATTGAACAACCTCAATACCAAGGAAGTATTGCAACCTGCCCAAATCTTTGGTTTGGAAATGTTGAAACAGATGTTGCTTTAGTCTAGTGATCCCTTCATGATTATCACCTGTAATTACAATATCATCCACATAGACCACAAGATAAATGACCTTTTTACATGGTGAATGTTTATAGAAAACAAAGTGATCAACCTCACTATGAATCATGTCAAACTACTGTATGACCGTACTAAACCTCCCAAACCAAGCTCGAGGTGACTGTTTCAACCCATACAATGAATTCTAAAGTTGGCAAACAAGACCTGACTCCCCCTGAGCAATAAACCCAGGTGGTTGCTCCATATAAATCTCCTCCTCTAACTCACCATGTAAAAAGGCATTTTTAATGTCCAGTTGATATAAAGGCCAGCAAGAGATAGCAACCATGGATAAAAAGAGACGAACAGATGCCATTTTAGCAACAGGAGAGAATGTATCACCATAGTCAAGACCATAAATCAGAGTATATCCTTTGGCCACAAGACAAGCCTTCAAGCGATCCACAGTCCCATCGGGACCAACTTTGACAGTAAAAACCCAACGGCAGCCAATAGTAGACTTCCCTGGAGGAGAGGGAACAAGAGCCCAAGTGTGGTTAGATTCCAATGCTGTCATCTCATCAATCATAGCCTGTCGCCATCCTGGATGAGATAGTGCTTCCTGAATAGTTTTAGGAATAGAAATGGACGACAAAGCAGAAACAAAGGCATAATGGTTGGAAGATAAACGATGATAACTTAGAAAATTATAAATAGGATGAGGATTGCGAGAAGAACGATTACCTTTGCGAAGTGCAATGGGAAGGTCAGTGGTAGGCTCAGGTTGGACTAGAATCGACGGAGACGGAGGAGCAGGAGGTGAGTCACTGGTGTCCACAACAGGTGCAGCCTCTGGAGTAGTAGGATGAGGACGACAGTGATAAGTGAGACGAAATGGCTCTATGGGGTACTTAGGAGCACCAGGGGCAACCTCTTGTATATGTGAGACAGGTGGACTTAAAACGGGAGAATCGAAGACTGGAATAGGCAAGACTTGAGAAACAGACTCCGACAAGACTTGTGAGGCAAAGAAAGGTGTATCCTCGAAAAAGGTAACATCTGCGGAGATGTAAGAACGATTTGTGGATGGAGAATAACATCTGTACCCCTTTTGAACCCGAGAATAACCAAGAAAGATACACTTAATGGCGCGAGCAGCAAGTTTGTCGAGACCTGGAGCAACATTGTGGACAAAACATGTGGAACCAAAAACAGGAGGGGGGACAGTATAAAGGGGTGCCTGAGGATATAGAATAGAGTGAGGAACCTGGTTATTGAGAACAGAAGATGGCATTTGATTTATTAAATAACTTGCAATGAGAACAGCATCACTCCAAAATTTCACAGGAACATTAGAATGTAACATGAGAGCACGAGCTGTTTCAATGATATGGCGATGTTTGCGCTCAGCCACACCATTTTGTTGAGGTGTGTGAGGACAACTCGATTGATGAACTATACCGTGCGATGCCATGAAAGAATTAAAAGGGGCACAAAAATATTCTTTGGCATTATCACTGCGTAAGATACAAATAGTTTGTCCAAATTGATTATGTAGTTCAACACAAAATTTTTGAAAAATAGTGAATAACTCAAAACGTTCTTTCATTAAAAATAACTAGGTACAACGAGAGAAATCATCGATGAAAGTAACAAAATATCTATATCCTAAGAAAGAAGAAATACGACTAGGACCCCAAACATCAGAATGAACAAGACTAAAAGGAGACTCTGCACGACCTGTAACCTTGCTTGGAAAGGATGCCCGAACATGTTTTCCAAGCTGACATGCCTCACACTCCAATGCAGGTAAATTAGAGAGATGAGGGACCATTTTCTTTAATTTAGTCAAACTCGGATAACCAAAACGACGATGAAGAAGACTGGGCGACTCTATGGCAGCACATATGGTGGAGGATGGAGGTTGTAAGTAGTAGAGACCGCATGACTTAGATCCTGCTCCAATCGTTTTCCCCGTACTCCGGTCTTGAATAGAAAAGGAAGTAGAAGTGAAGGTTATGGAACAATTGAGAGATCGAGTAAGTTGACTAATAGAAATTAAATTAAAAGGACATCCAGGTACAAATAACATTGAATTTAAAGACAGAGAGGGAAGAGGTGAAGCATGACCAATACCAGTGGCTTGAGTTTTAGAGCCATTAGTAAGGGTGATGTGATGTGGTGTTTTAGTAGAGGATAAAGTAGAAAAGAGAGAAGAGTTACCAGCAATATGATCAGAAGCACCAGAATTCAAAATCCAGGAACCTACAGGAGATGAATGAGAGAAACAAACCATAGAATTACCAGAATGAGCTATAGTTGCTGAAGATGAGGCTTGTTGGGTTGCCTTAAGCTGAAGGTACTCCTTATATTCATCAATTGAAAATTTGTTCTGATTGTGACCTGTCTGATTATCATACACAACCTCAACTTTCTGATCGGCAGACTGCGTCACATTAGCTGACTTTTCTGGGAAACCATGAAGAGAATAACACTTGTCTTGGGTATGACCCACGCGCTTGCAATAAGAGCACTGAGGACGATCACCTCTACTACGACCACCTCTTCCACCCCGCCCACGGCCTCGTCCTCCACGGTTTGCCGAATTAGAGACAAAGGCCGAGGACTCTGAAGCTATCTGGGAGTCAATCTCAGATGTCTCCACTGGTGACGGAACTCGTAAAAGACGATCAATGAGCTCCTCCACCGTGGGGATGTTAGGATTAGTTAGAGCTTGATTCCGGACAGATTCAAAGTCCTTATGTAAACCGTGAAGAACAAAAACCATATACATATTATCAAGTTTTGCTAGTACCTTCGTAAGATCATCACCTGTTATAATGCGTTTAATGTCATCAATGACGGACTGTGCTTTGTTCAGATAAGAGGGAAGATCACGATCTGTCATTTGAAGAGTGGCCAAATTGTGGACAGAAGCATAGAGACATTGTAGATCATTGGAATAGACATTTTGACCTTTCTTCCATATTTCATAACAAGTTTTGTACGGGCGAAAGTGTACCATCAACTTCGGATCAATAGACTGCCATAAAATAGAGACCAACTGATAATCTGTCCTTTTCCATTCATCACGAATTTTCTCATCAATCTCTGCTTCCTTCTTGGTGAGATGTTCATAAAGCCCTTGACCTAAAAACCAAACTTCAACCGCATTGTACCAATCCACAAAGTTCTTACCATTGAATTTTTCCGATGTGATAATGGGACTTCCAGAGAAGGCAAAAGAGATGAAACCCTTCCCTGTGGACCCAGAACTAGCACTAGAATTGACGTCAGAACCTTTGGAAGAGCCGATGGTTAAATCGGACATGGTGAGAAGGAGAAGAATGAAAGTTCTTGAAACTGGACTTTGATAGTCAAAAGGAGGCCAGAGGATGCCGGCGAACCAGACAGAGATGACGCGCGGACGAAACGGCACGTGGAGCTCATGCGCTCGGAGATCTGCGAACGGTGGCGGCGCGTGACAGCGGATAATGAGGTGGGTCTTCTCGGAAACGGATCGCCGGCGCTTTCTGAGTTGTCCGGTCACCTTACTTTGGTGATCGGAGACGGTGGCCGGTGACGGTGGCCGGAGACGGTGGCCGGAGACAGTGGTTGGAGACGATCGCCGGAGAGCGGTTCTTGACTAGATCGAACCCTAGCTCTAGATACCAAGTTATGATAGCTGAATGGCTTAGAATAACCTTCTCAGCCTCCTCAATTTATAGAATGATAAGTTACAACAATAGAATACAAAATCCTTTGATTTTAGGAATTGACTATTAACAACTATATCAAACAATATCAAGCTATATCAAACTATATCAGACTATATCAAATCTAAATCAAACAATATCAACAAATACAATAAAATCATATGGATTCTTGTGATTTTATATTTTCAGCATGGTTTTCTGGTCCAAATGTACCTTAATCTGACCACAATTAATTTTACTTGGTTCAAAAGAATTATAATGTGGTTGATTTACATTTTTTCTTCAGTAATTAGTCATTCTGTAAGTCTTGGAAATTTGAGTAATAATCATTTTTTTTTTCCATATATAGAATCAAATCATATATGAAAATGTTTTTCCAACAGTGTGCTGTCAGCAATGCTGTCCCACCCTATCATTACATGTGAAGATTCTCCAGATAGCAGACCTACCGATTCACCACTTGAATTCATAAAAGTCTGTGGTTTTGCAAGTATAACTGGTACATCACCTATAAAACCTGCAATAGGAAAACAACTTTTGTCACAAATGGGTACATTACATACTTACAAATACTTAAATTTCATCTTTTCGCTTTTCTCACCAACATTTTGAAATCTGAATTAAAATCATACGGAATCAATGGCCGTGTGCAATATTTATGAAAGCCATAATATGTGTCCAATGCATTAATTAGAATATAGATGGATTCAGGTTTGGCATGAAACTTATTTCTAATTTTACTTGAGAAAAGTATGACCTTAATGATTTTTGTCATTCTTTCCAGTGGGATAAAACCCAAAGATTTAATATCCAGAAATTAAAGTAGGAGCAAGAAGTAAAGTTATATTTTGAATAAAGAGCTTTTCAACTGTACCCAAATAGAAAAAAAAATTATGTAACATGGTAGCTATGTGGTATCACTCAAAGTAAAAGAATTGAACAAGATGTCATTATCAAAATAATATTTGGTAAAAGCTGATCCTGTTCAATAGGATCACATTATATTGGCATCAATTATCATGATGCACACAAGACTGAATCCAAAATGTTGCTAACGGGTGGTGATGGTGATTGCTTCATACTTCAGAGCTTACATGTTAAATGCATGGTATGACATCATAGAAGAATGAGGATTCAGGATACAAATGCAATCCTGGACTGAATCTAAAGCTATTCAATTTGATTCAGGTAACTATGTGTACTACCATGTAAAGAATGCATGATTTTTTAACTTGGTGATATCAAGGTTGAGGATATCAAGCTAAGTATCATCAAAAGTTCCTATGCATATTTGACAAGGCATGCAGAGCGAAATTCCATCAACTGCCTATTACGTAAAATACTTTCAGTCAATAAGCCTTTGTAATCTATTATACAAAAAAATGCCTAAGACACTGCCAAAATGTTGTAACCTAGCAAGATAAAGATAGTATCTAAGGAGGGAGAGAGAGAGAGCAGTCATAGTTTTACCAAACAAACCTACATTTTTATGTTGACTGCTACGTCTCTATCAAAACCAAATCAATTAGAGAGAGAAATAAAAGTTTTTCTACCTTTTCCAAATAGGGCTTTGAAGGAAACGCTGCTCATAGATATCCCTTCAGCTTCAGCTATAGCATCAACCATCTCAAAACCCACCTGAAATAAAGCTCCAAAATGGAGTCAGATAAAGAAAACTGAAATTGGTTCCAATCCAAACTACCATGCAGCTATGTAGCATGCACTGCTACTAGTACTAAATAATAAACTAGAGTCCCAACCAAAGAAAATATCGACTAGAGACTTGACTCTTTCTGTCTGTCTGAATTTTAAATATTGTCTCAAAACTATAATTACATTAATATGTAACTTAAGTACTTCATACTCTTCAATAGGGTATAAAAATATTTTGTGTTAACGAGGAAGTTGCTTGAAATTAGAATGAGTGTAAGAGGTGAATATATTTCCTCTATTCTCAGCAATGGAAAATGCTAAAAACATTAGGTTTTGGGCAAAAGTAAAACATTGGCACCAGCAGGAAGAGCAATTCCAACTCTCCCAAATTAATATGACGATCAATGGCCAATGGGGTATGGATACTTCACTGTTATGCTAGTGATCCTATTCCTATAAAAAAAAAACATTTTTTTTGGACAAAATCACCACTTTTTTGTTCCTTGTTGTGCATATTTTTATGAAAAGTTTTTTTTTTTTTAATTCTCCACAAAAAAAAAAGAAGATCCAAACATGTAGAGGGAAGATAGGAGGGTACTGACACTGTGGCGGGTGCCAGCGTACTTCTTGCCCGGATTGCCAAGACCAACAATTAGCCAAGGTTGCTTCTGCTTGGGCTTCGTGGCCTCTGTGGTTATGGAAGCAGCTTCCATGCCCATGGCTGAAGAATTCTGACTGGAGAAGAAAGACATAATGCAAGACGAAGAGGAAGAAGAGAGTGAGATTAAGGGCTTCGACAAGCGTAAGCAACGGCGGCAGCTGGAGAAGTTGAAGTTTATTGATGACAGCGAAGATGCACAAACGTTCATCTTTTCTGCTTCAAACTCAAAGATTAAAAAGTTACTTTCAGATTTTGGGGCAAGGCAGAGAAACACAAACCCTAAAATCTAAAAAGAAGAAGCATGGAAGTTGAGGGAAAGAGGGAAAATCTTGGGGAAAAAACAAAAACAGAGAAGCCCTCGCCGTTGCCGGGGATCGAACCCGGGTCACCCGCGTGACAGGCGGGAATACTCAACACTATACTACAACGACATGTTGATAATATGATCCTACAAATAATTTTTATTTCTGAAAGAGTGAAATGGATTGAACTCACTGGTCACCTATTACATCACAAAGTTAGTGTCTCGAATTATTACACTCTCGAGCAAAATTTGATAACATTATAAAAAATTTCATATTTGTGCATGCACATACTATACTTTGTTCTTGTGTTGTGCACTATCGATATGATTTGATTATATGATTATCATCTGCAATCACCGAGAGCAAATCAAAACCGTACTCTATACAGAAGCTTTTCTAGTTTTCTTATACTACAAACAAATTTTAACAGTATTATGTGCCATGCAAGTCTTTTTACAATCATCTTCTTACAATCAAATCAACATTTCTTCTTCATGACTGTAAATTAAATGCATATAAAAGAAAATAACATACTTCATTTAATTAATTACTTTTCTTTTTATATTAGATATAGGGATATGGCCTGTTACTTTTACATATTTACTTTCTCTTATGAAAAACTTCAGTATAAGAAAAACTAATATTAAGCCATTAATACAGTTTTTTTTTTAAAAAAAAACACTCTAGGGGAGTGTTTAATATGCTCCTTGTACGGAAGGGAGCATAGATACTCCTGTGCTATTAGCCATTGGATAAGAAAAAAAATATAATGAATGGCTGTCATTTCATTTATGCAACCTAGTGAGCAGGTAACATGGTGAATTAATTATTACAAAATAGTCCCAAAAAATAAAGCTTATTGTATGAAATGTTTTTTGCAAATAAATCACAAACTAAACTACTATTAGAAGGCATGAACCCATGAGGCCATTGTAATCCTTCAATTCAAACAGTAGAGGCTGAACTAGCCTTGACCAGACTGATTGTAAGCATAAAATTAATGAGTAAATTGGTCATATCATAAATTTCGATTTTTTCATGGTTGAATAGTCTTAGTTATTTAAAAAAAGTGAATGTTACATGCAGTTTATTTCTTGATTACACGATATGAAATATAAGTTAAATCATTTAAAGTTTTTTAAAAAAAGTCTGAGAGATGCTAATTTATTCAATGAAGAAAGTGAATAATTTGATTGATATATTAACTCAGTAGCATTATGATGTACTAATAAAAAAGAGACAAGTGACGGTAATTGTGATTTATGATTGTGAGGGAATACCTGTGTAAGGAAATTTTTGTTGGTCCAATTGTGCAAATAATATTAGATGTGTGCCTAAAATATAGTTACACAAGAATATAAAAACTTGTTACAGCAGGTGTGGTGAAAGGAACGTGTATGCTCCTTTGACCTTAAGGTGCAGGTTAAAACGACCCAATAGTCTAGTGACAAATGCTCCCGAATTTAGACAACCTGGTTTATTATCTGCAACTGGTACTGTGGTACTGGTTGTGCATGATTTTATACTGATTTTTAACAATTTTGTAGATTGTGAAAGCAGTATTGTAGGCAGGAAAGTAAATGGTGCAGCAGACCGTATTGCATAGTATGGCAAATTGCTAAATAGCAATACTAGCCATTATTATTGATAGGAATGAAAATCTAGTACAAACTTTCTATGCATATATTTTTTTATATGATAACGAAAGACAAAAGTATGCTGGTCCGTGTGTAGGCCACATGTTTGGGACTTTGGGCTCTTAAATGGATTATACGCGTACAAATAATGGTATACTTAATATAAAAAGAAACGTTTCTGAAAGAGGTTCTCTCTTTGGATCGTGGTTGTTCTCTAGTCATTTCAGTGTTTTGTAGCCTTAAAAAAGGGCACACACAATTCCAACAGGCAGACTCAGCAGTGAAAGCTTAACACTAGAAATCGCCACTATATTTCATTGCATCAATATATAGAATAAAACACTACTCTGTGTTATGTACAACGTATTTGATATTATTAGAATATTGACCAATTTGTTATCACTACATTTGACAAATGACCACTGAAAATGAGTTGTATACGGTCTACCCACTACTGTCCACGTGGAAGATCAATGTTTCTCTCTCCAATCAGGGATTCCTCTGTGCCATGACTGAATGGAAAGAAAAGGATAAGAGTGAGTGAAATCCATCTATTGAAGTTATGACAACGAAATTTATCATTAGGTATTTACCTAAGATAACTCAGAGCTGACATTCGATAGAGACAGGTAAAGACCAAGATATGTAATCCGATGGTATAAAAGAACGCAAAAGTTCGGGCATACCTGCAAGAACATTCTTTATCAAATAACTATGCACATAATATTTTATCCACGTAAACAATAAAGAAAGAAAGAAAGAAAGGATGAATGACACTCTCGATGTATATTCTAAACACAATCCAAGAGAAACAGTTAAAAGTTGAAACAATATCCGGAGGAGGTAGTATCTATGATAACAGAAAATATGACACAATATAAAGACCATATTTACACCGTAGGCGAGATTCAGGAGATCTGTGGATGGTATACAACAGAAACATTCTGTTTGATTTCCCTTGAAGACCTATAAATGATTAAAAAATCACCATTGGGAAGGATGCATCATGCATCAATGTAGTACAAGAACTTACAAAGTTTTCTGCCTCCATTAATTACAATGCCAAACAGATTAACAGATCATTTAAGCACGAGAAAACAGAAACACTGGAGTGTATCTGTAATATGGCAGAAGCATACTTGTTACCAAGAAGAAAACGTCCACTGCTGAGTGTGATTCTGTCCCTAAATCCCAACTCCTTATATCTTTGATCCCTTTCCTAATTACATGCAGAATAGATAGATCAGCTCATAACTAGAATTAAATAGTATTTGATTAAAAATAAAGAACACATAGTGCGAGATAAACTGTGTGTTTCAAACCAATTGCCGCCTTATTCTGCTTCCTCCCCATTCCCTGCTCCCCTCTCCCTCTGTTCGGTAAGGTAGGGGGCTGGGAAAGGGAGATTTGAAGTTTTGAACAGAAGAATTACTCATCAAGACAGTCCAGAGTATCAGTGTTCAATCGCTTCGACAACAACTATTAAAATGCATATTAACAAGGGAAGTTCAGACGTTCTGTGTAGAAATAGTTTCCTTATTTGTATATATTAACAATTAACTATTGTACTACTGTGACATTCAGTAATATAAATAGGATAGTAGAGGACAGTGATATCCACTGACTCATTCACATTATGTTAGGGTTTCCTTATGATCCTTTCTCTCTCCACACTTTCCATCAAGGACATGATACTCATTGTTCCCTGGAGCTGATGACTAATACACCTGAAAACCTCATATTTTAGATAGAAATTATTTCACAAACACACAGTTGTGAAGACAAGTTGTCTTTGACATCAACCTTAAAATAGAAAGAAGATTCTTTTAAAGGTCTTATTATATGATTTTTATCTTGGACAGATAAAAACTTTCTGTTTCAACATATATAAACTTCATATGTGGCATTAAATACAAATTCAAAATATGTGTACTGACAAAAAAATAATGCTTCGCTTGAGGGATGCCAAAAAATATGGCCCACCTTTTTTGAGAATGCAGCAAAAGGATTTATATCATCTTCATATATCTTCTTGTATTTAGATTCAACATCTGATGTGAAACCATTTTCGAGATCTTCCGCATACTGAACATAAAATCACAAATAAATCTGAAGTTCAGGTTAAAAACTCAGTTATAGAGAAAAAAAAAGAAAGAAAAGAAGAGAAAGTAAAAGCATGATGTTAAAATAAAGAGAACAATTTACAAAACCTTTTTAGATCCCCTAGAAACCACTTTCTCCATATTGTAATCTTGGACATAACGAATCTTCCCATATAGTTTGACATTATCCGCTTTGGTCTTTTCCAATTCCCCTGTTAATACCCCAATCTTCTCCTTCAACTGCCTTATTTCCTATTAAATGTGAAGAATTCACGCAAGTCCACCATCGCATTATAATCTGATTTTTTTTTTATAAAAATGTCAAATACAAAGGAATAAAATGAATTTTGACTGTAAATGTACCTCTTCTGTCTCTCGCAAGCGTGTCCTAAATCGATCTCTCTGACTACAGATCACTTTAAGCATTGAGCTCTGATCTTGATCTAAGGATGCATGCCTTTGATCCATATTCTGATGCTGCAGAAGCAATATAAGAAATCTAAAAACTCAAATGAACAGAAATGCAACATAATGCAGAAGAAAATTTTCAAAGTGAAATTAATCACTCACTAGAAAATTATCAGAAGAAAATTTTCAAAACTGCCCAGGATCATTAATGAGAACTAATTAGGTTTCCCTATAAGAAAACAACAGTAATAAACCACAATTGGGATAGCACATCTTTTTTGGTTGTTGAAATCATGATATTTGGTTTCAGTTGAAGTATATGCTTCAGAAAGAAGTAAAATGCAGTAAGAACAGCAGATTGGAAAGAGGAATTCACCTCAGACACCTCACCCCGACCAGCCTCTGATAGATCCCAGTCATCAAAGAAAGTTCCTTTATGATCTTTGGAAATTGAACTATAGCCCTGTACCAAATGGGCAGCTAGGTGATTTGATAAATAAAAAACATAAAAAAGAAATGAGTAAAAGAAAGGGGCTCATCTTCTATCACAGTGGTAGATATAGTAATAGAGGTTTTAGAGGCAAATGTTTCAAACCTTCAATATATCATCTTCCAACTTCTGTATCAGTTTTTGTTGTTCATTAATCTTAGCTGTAAGTTCCGCTATCTTCTGTTCTGCTGTTTCTAGTGAAGATGTCTTCTCAGAAAGTTTGACCTGAAAATGGTAGAACTACATTTAAATAACAACAGAGATACTTATACATGCACAGGAATAACACCTGCAGATCATCCCAGAGAACAGTCTTAGAAAGCAAATGAAATGGTTATTGATCCCACAACATGGACAAGGTTCAAATGCAGGAAGTATAGGGGACACTAATGGTGCTTGCTTTCTTGGAAAACTATACCAAAAATAGCCAGTATTATGTGAGTTTTGCATCCCCAATATTTACTTATTTATTATTAATTTTTTAAAAAGATGGGGATGGGATCAGATGTCCTATTGCTAAAAAAACCATGTTCATACCTTCAACTGTGTCAGCTCATGTTCCATTTTACGGTTCTTATCAAGAAGAAGAGATTCCATCTTGCTCATCTCCTCCCCACTTGTAGCCACTTCCCAGTCTTCAGCCTCAATTGAATTATAACCCACTGCCTGAATGTATAGCCATGAGTCAGATGGATACTGCAGAGCTAGGAACCCAACATGAGAAGTTACATAAAAGGCCATTAGAAAATAACAATAAAATCACCTGTAAAATCTTCACTTTCTTACGCAAATCATCAATCATTTTTTCTGTTGGCCTTGCCTGAAGCTCTTTCTTCATTGCCTCAAGAGAAGCCTCCTATATTAAGAGAAGGATAACGAAAAGAAGTTAGAGCACAAAACATATAAAATACAGCACAGGCACAAATATAATTCAATATAATACATAGAAAAAATAATTATACAGAGACTTGAAGTTATAAGCAGAAACGCATTATAACTGTTTATACTATGAGAGAATTATTTTTGATAGACAAAAAAAACTTTACTAACTCATTAAGTGAGGACATCATACACCAGAACCCACAAAGGTAGAGCACTATCATGCAGTTTTGCATCTCAAGTAAGGGCAACAAATTCTCAACATCCTAGAAGCAAAAGTTCATGAAGATCCTCCATGCTAAAACCCCAATACGAATTGAGATAATGTGAATGAGATAGCTAAAAATAATTTGTTAAGAATAAAAAAGTTCAATAATTTCATGAACAGGTAAAGGACTAAATTATGTGCACAAGTAAATGGATTTATATGATTTCCTTGTAATTGTGAATACAGCTACTAGCAATGCATCTGATTTGGGAATCTGGCTCGATCCAAAACCCAACAAATATGGGATTGAAATCTTTGGGTATTCACAATCTTTAGTTCAACCATTCTAACAAGAAATTAGAACTACAGTCCCTTTCAAAGAAAGTTCAACTTAAAATTAAAATAAATCAGGCAAAATAAAGAGGTAACAGAACTTAAGGACCTGATATCACAGTTATGATGAAACTAATGAGCTCTCACTTGTAATATATTGAAATGTCAGATGAATGTAGTCTTCATAATACTTTGGCATACAGAAGCATCACCTTTTCATTGAGCATTGCAGTAAATTTCTTGACGTCATTCATGTGTTCTTCTCGTTCATTTGATAAGGTTGTTTCAATATTGTGCAGCTCCGTGTTCAATTCAGAGATTAGCTTCTCTTTGGCATTTAAAGAATTCTCAAGCACACTATTTGAGTCTAAATTATCACTGCAAAAAAAAAAATCAACAGTAATCTAAAGTCCATGGTCCAATGGAAAAGAAACAAAAAACAAAGAAAAATAGAAGGATTTGGGCCGTATTAATAAGTGTGCATATATAGATAGGCAGACAGATAGATAGAAACAAGTTGAGTAGCTTTGCACCAATGTTTTCTTGCATAGAATTTGGAAGTTAAAATGTATCATATAAAAATGTGAATGTATACAGCTATAGCTGCAAGTTGTTTGTGTTGTTTACTTTGGTTGACAGAATATCATTTATCCAAAAAGGAAAACAAAAAAACAAAAAACAAAAGACAAGGACCACCATACCTTTTCTTAATTTCAGTATCTTCATTTGCTGTTTGTAACTGAGATCGTAGAACCCCCTGTGTAGACACAGAAGGATCACTAGAACAAACAGCAAGTCTAGCTGATACATGAAAACAAAAAGTCACCTTTCAAATTGTGAATCGCACCTTCTCTCTCTCCAAACTTAGAAGCATTGTTTGTGCTCGTTCAACTTCATCCATCAGGAGATTGACCTCTGATTGCTTAGCTGCCCTCTCTTCCTCTGAAAATTTCAAGAACACGAGATCATTTTCTTGGATATACAATAATATTTGATGAATCATAATTTCAAAATGCAGAAAGAGAAGGCAGAGTGCTGAAATCAGACTATACTGTAATATAATAGCTGATGTTACAGATTCAAGTAATAAGTGTCTGGCCAGAATTGAAATGAAAACTATTTGATTACCAGATTGAGCACGGAGTTCAAACAACTGGTTTTGTGCAAGTTCATGTAATTTCTGCATGTTAGAAACACTTTCTTTAGCATTCTGCAGTTGATTTTGCAGTAATTGTTCCCTGCATACAATAAAGGAATCATTAGTCTAGGTAATGACAAGGTGAAAGGATGGTTCCAATACAACAGGAGTAGTCAAAGTACAAAGCCGGAAGGACAAACAAACTTATATCCAAATGCAATGTTCTCATGTATTAAACTAAATAAACAAACAACTTGTGATAGCAACCAAGAAGATACCTTTCTTTTAAAACTTCTAATGTTTTCTGGTTCTCTTCTGCCAGACCGCGTTGCTTAATCTCCACAATTTCTTTTACTTTCTCTTCCATCTGACACACAAGTTTAAATGTCAAATAGAAATCTGCTGCTTAATCTCCAGAAAAGAAACAGAGACTATGACAGTATGTAATTGTATACACAATATCATAAGCATTAATAACCTGTTGCTCTAATTGCCGACTTCGCTCTTCAAGTCTTCTTATTGTAGCCTGCTGATTCTTCAAGTGAGTTGCCTCTGTTCTGAATTCCTCGAGCTCAACTTTCATTTTTCGGTTCTCAGATTCTAGCTCAGACAATTTGAGATCTTGCTCCTGTACAAAGAAATATATCAGAACATGAATATGCACATAGCTTGCGATACACGTGCAAGTAGATGCATGCGGAGATGCACACAAGTTTCATATGTATAACTGTGCATGCAGGATAAGTGAAAAAATTTTAGAAGCATATAGATGGAACCTAAATTGCTGTCTATAATCATATAAACCCACTGGCATGTAGCCATTAACTAAAACCCAATAGTATATAGACAATCATAGACAAAGAGAAGACAGTCAAAATATGGGAGAAGGGCATCCTGAGATTAGAGAAACATAAATTTGCCTGTAACAGTGTTAGGATGATCAAGTTTCACAAGGTATAACTGGTAGTTTGAATGGAGCTGTATAGAAGTAGCTGGCAAGGTGTGGACAGAAGAATATAAATGGCTTGAACATTAGGGTGGCAGGAAAGCAGCAGTGAGACATATGGTACTGTATAAGCCAATAAAGCAGTGATTCTCATGATGGTTATATGGTAACGTGATGGTCAGCCTTGTCATAAACACTGGTAGAAGCAAAAAGAATCTAGCATACTATTGCTGTCAGTAGGGTGGAGTTGATATGGAGCTTTGGTTCAAATTATCAAGTGAAGGCATTATCAGGAATTTTCATTTACAGCTTGTAGACAAGGACCTGCAATAACTTTCTTAACTCTTCATTAATTATCACACTTTACCACTTATAGAATGTCAGTATTCTTTCTCCTCCCCTTTTTCTTTATCTACTTGAATCAATATTTAAATAGTATATTTATAGGTGACGTAAGCAAGTATGAAATTCTTTTCCATATGAATAGCCCAAGATTGAATTGTGCTAGATCAAAACTGAGTATCTTCTTGACTTCATTTTTATAAATAAACTACTCTCTCCATGCTGCAGTTTTATACCATAGACAACTCTATCTGAAGTGCAAAAAATATGCAAATGACTGATGCATAAAATATAGCAAGAAATGAAAACAACACCTGGAAGATTAAAATGACAGGCTAAGACTATGTACGTAATAATTACAAAAATTACTGTTTATGGGATAAAAAAACACGAATGAGCAAAATAAGTTAAACAACTTTGTACCAAAAAAGGAAAAAGTTAAACAACTTTAATATGAACATCAATAAAGCTCCGAGCTCCCTCAATTTTATATATATATAGTTTAGATATGAGAAGTATACATACATTCCCATCTCACGCACGTATAATTGTATATGTATCACTAATACAAACATTAATATCACAAAAGTTCTATCATGGACATATGAAAAATAGAAAATAAAAGATGAATTAAAATTGGTAGTTATATTTTCAATGTAAGCTGTTCTCATGAGGCACTTAAGTAATACTGGAACTCACAGCAACTGATGCTAGAGCCGGATGAGGATCTGGAGCTTCATAGAGCTTTTGATAGATGTTAAGGAAAGCATTTTCTCCAAACTTTGCTCTCTTTGTAAGATTATCAACCTCTTCCTGGTACCCCTTAAGCAAGGTATTAAACAAACTTAACTTTTCCTCAGGAGAAGCTTTCTTGAAATCTGTATGCAGCATAATTTGTGATCTGTCAGACATATCCTTTCAGTAGCCCAAACAATAAATTAGTAAAAAACTAAAACGAATATCATTGAAGAGTATGGACAAGAGCAATGCAGCTATGGTCACCACATGGATCCAAATTTCTATACTTAGATGTTTGTAAGTGGGAGATTAACAATGCAGCCCTTATGTCTATCTTTCCACCATAATTTGGAAACAGTAGTGAAAGCATGCATACCTCTAGTGCTCTCTGCAAGCTTCCGCCTATTTTTCTGACTGTTTTCCTGGTTTTCTGCAATACGAAGCCCTTGTTCATCCAATATGGATTTCTCCTTCTCTAAGTCAAAATCTGAAAAGGAAAAAAGATGAAATTATTGCACCTGTAAGTTTTTCCATTCTGCTTTTGGTGCAAATAGAGTTTTGTTGAGCAACACTAATTCAAACATTGTACCATGATATCATAGAGATCTGAGATCATCAAATCATGTTCAAAAATCACATAAAAATGACAATATTTGGTATCATGTTTACTGTGGTTTACTATTCTAAAAAGAAAACAGCACTAGTATTCTAGTTTAAGATGGTAAAGAGACATCAAAGAAACAAAGATATTTGGAACCTCATCCATTTCAGCAATCTTTGGTAGCCTAATAAATGAGTACCTACTGTGTATCCTTCTAATACTATCTCTGAATAAACAAATGAACTAGAAGGGAAAATTACAGAAACGTTCTAGAAAGGAAGTTATTCTTGTATGAAATTTGTTTGGAACAATACTAGTTTAAGAATTCAATTCATTCAAAAATCAAATCGTGGATAATATATTTCATGACAAGTAAATCCTACCATTTTGGAAATTTTTTACAGGAATTTTAAATCCTTTCATTTCAATGGAATTCTTTTTTAATTCTAAAATTAAAGTGTTCCAAACACTGTATATAAGTGATTCAGCCATTTTCCCTTCATTTCTTCGTGAAATTACCAAGATCCGCATAATGCAGATTTTTCCCACAAACTAATAAACATAAAGAACAAATTACACTGCGTTTGGCAGTAATAGTTACAAATGAGTGCATTTAAATTCGATAAAGATGCTTGGAGATTCCCATTTTTAAGCGAGACATTAATTTGAGACGAAAAAAGAGAGAGAGAGAGAATTAAGAAACTTATTGGAAGTTAAAAAAAAATGAACTCATGACTCGAATTAGCTTGCAATTGGGTTTCGAAAACTTAGACTATTCTCTGTCCACATCCAAGCAACTAACACTTGAAAATAAATTAAACCAAAAAAAAAAAATAATAACAAGAACAATAATGCTATTGAAATGGATGAATTGATAGCGGTTGAGCTGAATTCAACGATTGAAAGTGTAATTGAAGTTGCTAGGTTGTTCTGCAGAAAGATAAAGCGGATGAATTGAATCAGATTATATATATTTATTTTGGATACCTTTCCAGAAGGCGGAGACAACGGAGATCGGAGAGTTTGGTTTGTCTCTCTCCGATCCACCTAGCGGAGCCTCCATTTCTGCTTGCCACCAATGATGTTGAAGAAATTGAAATTATCTTCTTCTTATTCTCTCTTACTCGTAGGACCTTTCAACAAACAAAGATAACTCTTCTGGCGGTAATAAGGGATCTCAATGTTAAGTTTTCGGATTTTATTTTTTTGGTTACAGTTAAGTTTTCGGATTTATTAGCCTGGGTTGTGTTCTTATAATATGAAGTGAATTGTGAAGGAAAATCGAATGAATGCATTGTTGTGTTCGGTTCATATCATGAAGGGGACTGGTTCGTGATCGTTGTTGGGCTTCGGTGACTACACAATGATTGGGCCCCATAGGCCAACCTAAACTTGAGATGCATGGGTCCTTCAGAAGACGCAAAGACGAAAATAAAATGCTGATCCAAGACCATTTTCTTTTGATAATAGAATAATTCTAAATCTTTTTATCTAATTTTTTTATTAATTTTTTTAATTATTAAATAAATAATATATTGAATAATTTTTATTTTTTAAAAATATTAGAAACATTTATTTTTTTATTTAATATTCTTTTCATTTAATATTATAAAAATTATTAAAAAAAACTTATATGAGAATATAACAAAATTCTTAATAATATTTGAGCTAAAATAACATTCATCAGCAAATTTTGTATTTTAACTAACATGATGATTTTCAACCAAATAATAATAATAATAATAATAATAATAATAATAATAATAATAATAATAATAATAATAATAATAATAATAACTAACATGATGACCTGGCTACTTTTAGACACCACATTGTGGAGACCCATGTTTTTAATTGAAAAATATTTCTTCTACACCTAAAATCATACACCTAATTTAAACTTGATAACAATGAATTAATTATTAATTAGCATGTATCTTTCGGTTAATGGACTAACAACATGTTACTAGTCTATTAATCAAACGATATATGTTGTTACCTAATAATTAAGTGTGTGTTTGGTTTGTAGTTAGGATTTTCAAAAGTGTTACTAACATACTTTTCCTTCCAAAAGTAAGTTGTTTGGGTTAATTTTTCGTGCTACTAAAAACAATCTTTTTTAACTCATCTTTCAACTCGGCTTTTGAAATAAACATAAATTTAAACTCACTTTCAACCAAACTTAAGTTTGCAAACACACTTTGTTACTAAGTTAACTCATTGTTACTAAGTTTAGGTTAGGTATAGAGTTTCAAGTGTAAAAATAACAAGTGTTTTTTAATTTGTACACAATCTCAGAAGATCTTGTTATTACGAGTTCAAATACTGCAAGATAGAAATTTTTCTTACGGATAGATTTCTTTTCCTCTTCTTTTTTTGGGTTTGAACTTATTGGAGACGTTTCTATGCAACTCTAAACCCTTTCCAGCCGACGATTGAAGGGGAAAAAATGGAAATACAATCAAAAAATTAAAAGACCTTTCCAAACCATTGATTGGGTGGAGTATCATACTTCATGGAGTATGAGAAACGCTTTCCAACTTACATACAGATGGCTATTAGTACCATCAATGTGCTAGTCATGTTTAGGATCTTATGTGAGATGTGGGGTAGCTAAAATTAGTTTCTTAGTTTTGACTTTTGACAAGTATATTAGTATCGTACTTCAAAATCATCATTTTTTTTATTTTCTTCTGGTTGAATTTCAAAACCATCATTTATTTGTTCATATCCAAAGTATGTACCAAAAAAGAAAAATATGCAATATCAAAGTACAACGATTTCACATAACAAATTTAAATAAATTCTCAACACCGTTCACCCAAAGAGAGAAACAATACAAAACAACAAACAACACAATCATAATCGAATATATAAAACTAGTTGCCCTCTAAAACATAGGAAAGTAAATCACAAATGCGTCTCATGTTAAATAAATAAGGAAATTTAATATAATATTTAAGTTATAAAACTCTTCCACTATTTAAAAGACTAAATTATTAGATGAAATAGTCTCATAAATTAAATACCACATTAAACTTATTTATTTATTCAATATAAGACTCAATAGATAATTTACAAACAAATCAAACACTCGTAAAATCTAGGACAACAGTATGCATGATGTATTACTAAGACCATGAGTAAATTCTAACGAGTCATGTCCGGTACAACATTTGGAGGCATTTGGTTGGCTCTGTTCAGTTTTTCCTCGTTGCCTGTCCAACCTATATATGTATCACACATAAATAAGATTAGACCTTACGAATATGATATAACTATACATATAATATTATACGATTTTATATAATAAGAATGATAGGGTTTTTAGTTTTATTATTTATAAATGGTGATTAAGTATATTTTATACCTATTGATGGGTCCATTCCACGGTTTTTAAGTTCCCTGTACTCTTGGCAAATAGCACAATAACCGCACCAGCAATGAACGCAGAAGTCCATGCATGGTTCTTCTGGTAAGGAGTAGAGGCCTCTTAGTTTGCTTCTGTATGTGTAAGAATATAAACATCCAAACCCGCAATGGGCAAGGGCATAGAAGATCAACCCCGCAAATCCACAAGCTGCAAATATGTATAACCCATTTTTTGCGAGGAAAGGAGCAAATATTTGATGAGTGAGATAATCAATAATATGAGCTTATTGAAGATGACGTAATTAACTTCGAGCCAAAACAATAATAATTAAATAAAAAGGTACTCACATGTTCTTCCTTTGTCTACAACTTCAGCACTCTGACCAAAGGTGATACATGGGCAGCAGCAAGTCATACAGCCTTCATAGGGTTCATAACAAAGGAGAAAAGAAAAAAATAAATAATTAAGTAAAACCTCAAAAAATTGAGAGGAAAGTAATTTTTATAACGTAAGTATTGTATTGTTACCAAGTTTGATTAACCTCTATACTTGTATATAAATATGTAACTTTAGTTATAGATTCTGAAAGTACAAAATATGTTACAAGTGACTTATTTAAGTACTTTCATCTTTGTTCCGTGAGAATATCACGAGTATATATATAACTAATAGCAAAAAATATATTCTTCAACTTTATGTGCTTGTATATTATAATCAATTTTGTTATTTGCACATCACAATTTGCTACACCATCTTAACACATTTGATGTTTGGAAAAACAAAAAAGATAGAAAGAAAATGTGTTAGAATGTGTGTTTTTTTAATTTTATTAATTATTTAAAAAAGAGATGGTGTAAGAAGTATAATGAAAATAAATTGCAAATATCATTATTATATCATAATATGTATGTATGTCATAGCTATATGATAGCTTTTCCTCATAAGCTCTCTAAGTAGTTAATTTTTTTTAAAAAAAACTTAATCAAATATATAATGTAAGTGTCTGCAAATGATAAATGCAACGACTCATAACTTTGTGCCACAGAACATAGTGAGTTCATGAAAGGAGCTTACAACTTCCGGGGTCTTCAAAGCAACCACATAAACCTGTTGTCCATGTTCCAGTTGGTGGACCGTTGTATGGTAATTGTGCTGCCTTAGCTTCACCGTTATACATTTTGAAGCTGATCAAAGATAAAGAAAAGTCGAGATATGGAGACTAACAAGTCTATACTGATATGTTTGTACGTAGTTCGCCTGGTTCTTCTTGCATATATAGCAATTGGCAAGGGTTGACATTGACTTCATAGGCACCATTTTTTTTCCTAGTCAAATAAACAAGCCATTGAGTTGCTGGACAAGTTGATTTAAACTCACGAATGTTGGTCACTATTTCAAAATGCAAGGCTGTACCCCTAAAAAATAAGCAAGGTACCACATGGTTTGGATTATAAAACTAGTTCATATTTCTCTTACCCTCTCCTCTTAAACCATGGGTGGCGTATGTCATCTTATATCTTATATTATATGTTAAGTTTATTAAGCGGACTAATTTAAGATGCAATACTTACTGAATATTTCTTCGCTAATATACTTCTCATGATCTGCAAAATTTGCCAACTAAAATTGATTCCATTTAAGCAAATGCACGCTCTTTGTGCAATTCATTTCTTAGATTGACCTTAAATTTCATCACAATACGACTATTGAATATTTGAAATGAAGTTTCATTATCTGTCATAATAGATTGATATAAGAAACGTGGATAATCATGGCCAGCAGAGAGGGAAGTAAAAAACAAACTACTTGTAGTCTGAATTCTAATATGTAATAGAAAAGAAGCTGGTCGTTCCATCAAAGAAGCATAATTCTATTTCCACTATTCTTAGATGCAGAAATTTGTAAAATAGTACAAAAGGCTGCATTATTTGATTTAGAAAGATAAAAATTCGGATAGGATCCCTTAACTTAAGGCCATTTGACAAATTTGTGCCTATGAGGATCCTACTAGGCATCACTCATCAATGAATTTATTCATAAACAAAGTTATGCTAAATATAATCCAAATTCTGGTAGCTACCGGCAATTTCAAGTCCTTTACGACTTACACAACTTAAATACACTACTGACAAACAAATTCAATACATTATCAACTTGAATGAATGACATACTCCAAGCAAAACAAACAGAGGAGGGGACGTTGTTTCATTCCAAGTTTAGGGTATATTCTACAAGCAGCTTTCAATAGTAGTTATAGATGATTGTCAGCAATATTCGATCTTAAAACCTTTTTGTTGCCGGTATTCGATCTTAACACTTGACTCAACTCTCATTGGCAATGATTAACGTGACATGATAAGTGGTATTTACTAGTATTGTTTGTTTATTTGCTGAAAGATAACAAGAAATCTTTTGCCATTCGACTTGACTTTGACTTCTTTGGCATATTAGAGACAATTTGACAATTTCCAAAATTGGTTTAGAATTATTTTGGATAATTCTTTGTTTGGTTAAATATTGAATATTGTCTTAAACCAGTTTTAAAATCATAATTTTTTTTTTGTGTAACCAAGTTTAAAATTTAAATATTGAGATAGAAACAAATTATGAGAGATAAAGATAAAATAAATAAGAGGAGAGGGAGTACACAAAAATTTGGATTAAGAAAAAGTCAACTTTGAGTTGGTTTTCTTAAAAATCAATTTTATCTCAAATTCAGATCAGATATGAACTAATTTTTTAAAAATTTTGTAATAACCAAATAACATTTATCTAAAAATCAACCCTATTGTATCTTTATATCTAATTTTTAAGAATAAAGATCATTTATATTTTTTTTTAGGAGTGTAGGTACTATTTATACTTTTTTTAAATGATGTGATTGAGTGAGAGAAAGTGATAAAAAAAATATGTATAATAAATAATATTAGATAAATGTGAAAAGAGATATATGTACTATTTAATATAAAATTATAAGAATTGAATTTTTAAATGTTTCCATACACTGTCTTAACCTCTCGGAATAATGATTGGTATTAGTTAGCGACAAAGATACATAGAAATATTGTCCATGTTCAAGATAACGCTGGGTTGGCATTTTCTTTTTAAAAAATGACGTATTGGCAGAAGTCATTTGCCTTGTAATATTAGAGATATTCAAGGAACGTGTGGGGAAGGGTTTAGATCGATCTGAATACAAGTCGATATGTTGATCGGACTATTTCTTTAAACTCGAATTTAACATGATCATAGTCTAATTAATAATTAAATTGGGACTAAATTAACTTGATATTTTATATAAAATGTATAATATTAAATGTTATGCATAATTAAATTATAAAATTTTAAGAGTATGAAATTAAAATTAAAAGATATTTTACAATAAATATTATAAAATAAATTATATGAATACAAAAATATTATTATATTATGTAAAATGTATTAATTTATATTTAAAAGTCATTTAATTTATCACTAATTTTTAAAAGAATATATAAGTTTTAAAACATATTATACTAGCTTAAGCCAACTCGGAGCATGACTTAAACTTAACTCAAAAATACATCCGATTAAATTTTAGGAACATATATCTAATTTAATTAACTTCAAGTTGAAATAGGTCATCGATTCACAACAGATCATTAACACTCATACCAAGATATATTGAAATTCAACACTGATAATTGGAGAGGATAGGTAATGATTTGAAACCAAGCCCATAGTGTATAGCAGCGATTGCCAAATAAAACAGGGAGTTGGATTACTGCATGATTTGGTTGCTTTGTTTAGAACTTAGTATGGTCAGTGGGTGCCCCTCTTCTTTTGAAAATTTTTATACACTATGATAATATTACTTTTAATAATTTTGTAATCGTTCAAATTTAATTTAATAATATTTTATTTTCAATTCAATGATTATATGATTATTCAATCCCCACATATCATTTTTTTTAATGAAGATTACACAATAATTTCTCCTCTTCTTTGTCTCAAATACAACAAAATTTGGGAACTAAACTATGGGATGCGATTAGAAAAGTCACAGCCACTGATTTAGTACTCAATATTTTCATAACTTTGTTATGTGAATTCAGCGTTGTGGCTCACTACTTTACAGGATTAACAAGATAAGGCACCACACTCAAACATTTAAACATAATTGATAAATTTCAATTGCATCTATAACGTATTTAGGGATAACACTCGTGTGATGCCTTTTTACTTCCCGTCCTTACTTCCTTAATTTCTCTTCAAACTCGTGCCTGATTCCCGCTTCGAAAGAAAAATATTCCATGTTCTTGTTCCTTGCGGGGAGGTAAAACTCGCGAGAACCCCAAAATTATTAAGAAAAAATTAAAAAAAAATTAAAAAAATATAAAAAATTATAAACAGTTTCAATTTAAGTTTATAATATTAACAAATTAAAATAACAAATTATTAACTAATTGTATTATTTAACTTTTTAAAATTTTAAATTAATAAAAAAATAATATAAATAAAAATTATTAAAAAGAATAAAGTATTAATATATATATATATATATAATTATTAAGAATAATTTAATAAATTCTCAAGAATAAAATTCTTGCAAGACAGGAAATACAATCAGTGTCCCCATCCTCGCATCTGCTTATGGAGGATTTTTATCGTCATCCTCGTGAAAAAAAAATTCTCCAATTCAGATCCTAAGTGAAACGATCCTCACAATGATCCTCAAATACAGAATTTTTTCGATCCCTAAACGTACCTTTCTTTGCATTGAGATAGTTCGATAGTAACGGTTGACTAGTTGAGTCAACCTTTATATGCGGTGATTGTTTTATCTACTCAACATGACTGATAAAAATAACCTTGCTCTGGTCTAAGCTACGCAATGTGAAGCTAGCTTTTTACCTTCCAAAATTAAGGTGGCGTTTGGTTTGACTCAATTTTTTTTTTCACATAAGTTAAAAAAAAAAAGAAATAAAATGAAAATAAAATGACATTTTTATAATTAATAGTGAAAACATATTAACTCAAAATAAAAACAAAAAACAAACTATACACCATGTGATATTGAGAGTCTTGCTGGTAAATAGCAGGCCAAAAAGGCACATCTTAATCATTTCGTTTACATTAGAATAATAAAACTACGATAATTATCTTGAAACAAATTTTAGTCAATGACATACAACCCATGAACCTATCTTGCAACTGGTTTTCTTTCTGTGTTGAGAGTGATAATTAAATAAAATATTTGCCAGATATAATCCATGGGACATGAAATCAAATTTTCTTCTAAACTCTTATCAATGAAGAGCACAAAAGAAAGAATATGCAGCAGTGCCCCTCAAGATTACCATAAAAAAGTATAAGCAGTAGAACTACACCTGTATAAAGGGATGAGGAAACACTTGTATGACAAATATGGGTTAAGGGAGAAGCATTGTATGACAAGATTATATCGATAACTGATCATAGCAAAGCAGAACTGACATAACTACTAAGGAAACTGGGAAAACGGCAAACCTAACATTTACATCAAATATTGCTAGGTAACATATATATATTCATCACAAAATAAGTACCGAGAATCTATATATATGGTGACACCACACCTTGAATACTTTCCACAAACTTCCAACTTTCAAGGATTTTCTGCTGAAAATTTTTTGTAGTGCATCTTAGTATAGATAAAATCATTACTAGAATAAATATGGATCATGCTTTAACAAATTTCTTTCTCATCTACATTTGAGAAATTTTAAAAAATGTATTCCACTATTTCATCATCATGGCCATGCTCCCCAACCAGCATCCGCCGCCCAGTGAAAAGTCAAGCACTGGCAAACAATCTTAAGGAAACCCGGATAGCTGTCAATTTAAAGCTTGAATGTGTTTCATCAGTAGTTTGTTTAATAAATTCCCAATTTTATCAAGCATACCTATGTGGAAGTAAACATAAAGTTCATTGCAAAATCAATTGAGACTTTTTTTTTTTGGGTACAAAAATCAATTGAGACTTTAACTCCACAAAATTTAACTAAATTTATCCACACTAAATTTTTTTTTCTGTGTCGCAGTATGTACATTCAGGATACAGCAGCCTCTAACCACAATATAATAAAACTGTTTTCAGAAGAGATTATCACAGCCAAACTTGGGTTCCTAGCATGGACTCATCTGATATCTTGCACATTATATACTTGTGGGAAATAAACAAAAATATTGGAGAGAACCCCCTTCATCAAGTACCTTGTTTTCACCTGTAAAATTATTATAAACCTGAACATTGGCTATATCACACAAGCTCAAATATTGATGGTCGCATCCCACAGCCTTAGAAACCCATTACGACCACCGCTGCATATCCTTTTCCTCTCCAGGTCTGAAGCAATACATCTTACCTGGATGTCATAATATGGCCAAAGTCAACCCAGGAAAACAACTAATAAATGGAGGTAAAGAGTGTTAAACAGGTATACAATAAAAGTCTCCAGCCATATATGCATTGTTATAACGCAAAAACGTATGTTCTCAGTAACTGATGCCAATTAAAATAATCAGCAATAACTTTTAATGAGCCATGATTTTAAAGTGAAAAATTGTCACTACAAGGCAAAATTTCATAAAGAAAAGAACAACAAATTTTAAATTTAAGCCAAAAGAAATTGAAAGATATCTAATTTTTTAACTTCAGTGCTATAGTTATTATCTAAAAAAGTAATGCACTTACTTTGGTAAGTTCTCCAAAACAAATTATTTGTCTCAAAGATTAATAACACCCCGAAAATAATAGGAATGGTAGTAGTGACATAGTTACATGTACATCTCACATATGTAGAAAATTTGTGCATGAACCAGGAAATGAAGTTCATCTTGGAGGCAAAGAATACCCATTTTGGGGCATGAAACATAAAAGAAAAGCCAAAAAATCGCATACCATAGCGACTGTTTTTTGTGGTGTTCTGTAAAGCTGCCAACCAGCCATCTTGGACCCAGTGCCAGAAAAACCACCAAGTCTCTCTTGGGGCCGATGAAAGAGAGACAAAGAATTATCAGCTGCCCCAATACCTAACCAGTGCTCCCCAGCATTGATAGACAATATGGCAGCATTGTGAATTGTTACATTTTTTGCACACCTTATACCTCCTACACAACCAATGAGTATAATATTACCAGGTGATCACAATTGCCTTCTGATTTTGCACAAAAGAAATGCATGGCCATAACACTAAACTCTGGAACATTCTTGCATATATACACTTCCTATGCATTTCTTTTAAAAATTACTTTATTTAATTTGCGGTAAGATTAAGACACCATATAGGTGGAGTAGAAATGCCATGATAATATTTTACAATGAGTCATTTAGATTAATGAATAACTGCAGGGTAAGCTACAATAGGGGATACTCTTAACATATTGATGTGATGCTTCTTGGGTAATTACGGCCTTAAATGGTCTGTATATTTACCCAAATCAAACTGAAGCTAAACATCAAGAATGAAAATAAGTTGCAACAATAATGTCATCAACTATCTCTCCCAAAAGTTTAAGTTATTAGGTAAAGGCACATGAATGACTTTATTATATCTCTATCACACCCCCTCACGCAAGAGCCCTTTGGGCTTTAAGCGTGGATAATGCACAGGCCCACCATACGATGTGATGAAATTTATTTAGAAGAATGGGGGCGGTAAGGATCAAACCCCTGACCACTTGGTCATAGAAGCTGTGATACCCATGTCATGAACCATCTCCTCCAAAAGCTAAAGCTATTAGGTGAAGGCACATGAATGACTTTATCATATCTCTAACAAATAAAAAGACTGCCATACCCTCTTCATTTTCCCAAAATCGTAGCAGGCCATCAGTTGACCCTGGAATGGAAATTTAACATTTTAGTAAGCACTGGAGATAAAAGCACAGAATAAAAAATTATCTTAGAGCAACTCTATTCAAGAACTGACAAAATAAAGAGATCAAATGATAGCATAGCCAAAAATTGGAGATGACGCACCTGTTATTATTCCTCTGTCTAAAGAAGAATATTCAACACATAATATTGGCCCTGCATGGCATGCTAGGACAGCATCGCATGTTCCTCGGGAAACAGACCATATTCTTGCCGTCCAATCGTCACTCCCAGTAATTAAAGTGTCACCAACCATTCTTATGGACCTGCATTTTTTATATAGGATCATATATTCCTTTACATTTGTAAATCCATATACAGTACTAAAGGAGTAGAATATATGTTTTTCTTGTTTACCGTATCCATTGAGTATGTCCTGAAAGTTTATGCATCTGCCTACTAGCACGGATGTCCCATATGTTAGCAACCCTGTGATGCAAGCACTGGGTCAGACTTTAGACAATTAATGTATGACAAATATCTGAATCACACGAAGAAAAATCAGCATCCAAAATTGTAATTTTTTTTAACATACACGTCTCTTCCAGCAGCAGCCAAGAGTCCCACGTTGTCATCATATTCCATGCATAAAACAGCACTAGAGCAACGACCAACAGTTGCAACACATCTATCAGTTCTAACATCCCACATCTTCACAGTGCCATCATGGGATGCAGTTAGGACACGTTCACCTGAGAGCATACGCACACAGCTGACCTACAAGGTTGGCTGTCTGAATTAAGTTTCAATCATCCAGTCTAAATATTTTTAATGGATTCACAAAATATCCACACAGTTTATTATATATAGAACAACCAGAAATAATTTAAAAATAAATAATACCGGTCCATCATGGCCTTTAAGCTCTTCTAGAAGTTGAGTTGTTTGCTTATCCCACACCAAAACAGACTGATCATCAGATCCTGACACCACCTTCCCCCTATCTGAATTTATAGCACGGACAGTTCTACATTTAAAGTCAGAAGCAAGGTTGCACATAATTATTTATTCAAAGATGTTGACAACCATACAAGAAATTTAATGTGTGTGTGTGAGAGAGAGATAGAACCTAGTATGCCCTTTTAAAGTTGCCCTGAGCTCAGAACCACGAAGACTAGGATCCCAGATCTTAACCTGCATATTTGCACAAGTTATCATGCACAACACATATCACCTCATTCTGGGTATCACAAGGCAATGAAACAACTTTGAGCCGACTAATTCCATATCACAAGAAAATAGTAAGACATAAACACTTACTGAGCAGTCTGTGCTTCCACTAATAAAGAAACCAGCATCTTCACGGTCACCCACCAAATCCCACACCTCTCTCTTTGTAACACAATGGAGAGCAGTAATGGCACCATTATGACCCCTAAGTATGCGAACATTGGTTTGAAGCTTCTTCTGCCCACCAGTAGATAGATCTTGTTTGCGAGGAGTTCCATTCTCATTTGTAGCTAATAAAACAAAGTGATACTAGCATTTTATTCAAGAATCAAGGAGACATAATTGTACTAGTAGATAATGTTATAACAAGTACCTGAATTGCCTCCATCAGATGTCCATTTACGAACACGACTAAATGAGCTGGATCTAGATGTTGTATTTCGGCTGAACATACTTTGCACCCAGCTTCTACCAACACCAGTTGCCTCAGTAGGTTGCTGGTCCTCATCTTTGGCATCTTTTGAATGTGGGGATGGTAATCCAAGTGATAACACAGACTGTGCCTTCATTGAGGTGACTCCCCAGTATCCATTACGTAGTTGCTGGATATGAGACAAGAACCCTCTAATTTTTATCTGAATCAATCACATGAGGAACAATTCATTAATAATTCATGATGTGAGGCCAAATTTTTAGTTGTATAAAATCAAGACAAATAGATAAATGAATACATTAATAAAGGAACATTCAAAAAAAAGAGAACTCATCCAATTGTTTTAGTGACCATTAACACATGTATACAATGAAAAATGTAGCACTCTGGACAACGATTTGTTGCAAGGAAAATAGGATAAGATAAAAGACCAAGGCTGCAAAATAAGCTCTCTCAGTAAGATTGTGATTATAAACTGTTTTGAATACAAAATAAAGTAATAAACTAATCCAAATACACCCAATGAGATGGGGGAAAATTATTTCTTTGCGCAAGTCTATGACATAAAATAAACAACAAGCAAGGTTATTAATTTCATAAAACACTGACCTCCTCTATGAATGTCAACAAAACTCATAACCTGTGAAAAATCAATCACAAGGGAGGTCTTTGTAAAGGGGTGCTTCCATCTATTCTGTACACCTCAACATAGGTCAATGTAATTTACTCTAATTTTTAATTCATAAAGTTGTTCTTTGTTCTCAATACCTTGTAGGCTGGCAAAGGAATGTCTCATTTTCATAGATAAAATATTTAAAATATCATGAAGCCCATTATCTGTCTCTATACTCCCTAAAGCTCTTCACCAGATCCAAAATTAGTGTCTTGTAAGTTTCATGACTTGGATTGTTCCAGAGGCCCCCATTTCTATGTCTAGGAAGTGGGTAAAAAGGACCAAAATGCTTTCGAACTTCAAAAAGATATATGCTTAGCAAAATAGAATTTAACTTACAAATTGCTTGGATCCGATGCTGTTCCTCTCTGCGATTGTTTCGATCATGTACCAAGCATCATTATCAGGAAGTCCCAACCCAGCCTTCAGAAAGGCAAAAGAGGCTTAGTGTTCAAAAGCACAAAAAGATACAACTAAACCTCATTGGAATTACAAAAGGTAACAGGGTAATTCAAGCACATGAATAGCCAAAACAATACCATGTGTGATGCCAACACGACAAGCTGTGCTGTCACCAAAGATGCATAGTTGGCTGACCTGGCGAAAAAATGAAAATCCATAAACAATAGTCAATTGAACAATATAGATGCATCTAATTTCATTTAAGTTACAACACTTCGATGATTGGATAAGTGGTCAGAAAGAATATACATACATCTAGACTAAATTATCATGTTGATATTATCATACAGAGCATAATTAAGAGGATGGAAAACCCTTTTGCGGGGTTGGCACGACAAGTATGGGGAAAGCAGGTTGAAAAAGTGTCGGGGATTGGGGAATATATACAGTCAGCAGACGTTTTCTTTATCCAATTAGCATCTAGCTACTCATCACCAAAGATATATTCCAAGACTGTATATATTTCTAAATCAAGATATATAATGCACAAGAGGGACCATATAGAATGATTCACTTGTTTTTTTGTAACATTATATATATAACATAAAACTCAAACTTTTTTTCGGGTAAAAGAAAATAATATTAATGAGAATATAAACTATAACATAAGGTAGAGAATGAGGAATCCTTATATAAAGAGAAACAGAAGACAATCAAAGAAAAATTAAATGCATGAAAAATTTTAAATCCTTACTTGTTTGAAGATTGCTCCATTAAATAGTCAAAATATCCTTCCCAAAACCTACAAGGAAAGTGCATGAACTATGTTAAACACTCAGTTCATGACCAAAACACTACAAATTCCTGATGATGAAATCAAGAAGAAATAAATACATGTAATATATACCGTAACTCCTCCCAAATAGATAGAGAAATAAGATGGCGTTGGACGTAGTCTGGCACATTATTATTATCTTTCTTATACATATCAGAAGAAACTTCAAGAGCATCTCTAATGGTCAATAAGTCATTCCGTGATGTTGCACGATTGATAGCTGTTTTGAGCTGAAAATAAACAAATTTGAAAAGAAACAATAAGATTAAGGAAAAGCTTTTGAAATAATATTAAGTCAATTAGAAGTTAAGGGAAAAACTTATCATACTATATATTCTGTTTTGTTGTATTTCTTGCCATTTTGTAACAAGTAATTTAGGCTTAAATAAAATTTTAGTCCCTCTAGTTTTATAAAAAATTCAATTTGGTCCCCTTAATCCCAATTGCAGCAAATTTTCCCTTCAAAATCTTAATTTAGAGAAGTTAAATCCAAGTTAAATCTAGTCGTTAATGGGCATCTGACTGAAAATAGAGAATTAGGAGCTGGCAGTGTTTTTCTGACTTTGTCCCAATGAAGAGTGACATGTGGCCAATAAGGACTCACTCTTTTCCAAGTATCACCCCATTTTGGCACCACATCAAAGAAATGGTGCTGGTCATCAATTCCAGAAGCATTTGAAAATTAATGATTGGACTTGATTACATCAATTTGAAAACTTGAAAGGCAACATTGCTGTAACCAAAAACATGGGAATTATATTGAAACTTCAATAGAAAGAGGACAAGCCTAAATTTTTTACTTTGAAAGCTGGACCCATTTGTAATTGAAAAAAGATCATTTATTGATCTCAATGATGAATCACAGTGAGACATTTTTGGGATACTGTTGCCATACCAGTTTTCAAAGGCCAAATATATAAAACTACAATCCCATGATTTGTGGAGGCAACAGACAGATAGCTTAATATTCAAACTGGATAATAATCCAACAGTAGTGTGTTGGGGAATTTTATTATGATGGGGGGAGTGAGGCAACAGGCTGGATATGTTAATCAAGGGAGATGTGTCACCCAAGTTGATAAGTTCACCTCAAATTTACTTGGATGCATATCAAGATTGCTACATCAATAAATGCCACTCACAGATTAAATAATTCATAATTATTTCTTCTTTATAACACACATATGAAGAATTAAAAAGTTAAATATGAAAAAGGCATAGTAATTGTTTACCAATTCTTTCACTGCAATAAACTGTTCCTCGGTGAGTTGACAGTGCCAACCCTGATAAAAAGTTCCAGTATAAGCTTCATTGTCCCAGAAAAAGAAATTATAAACAAAGAAATAAATAATTCTCAGTGTTAGCTAAATAAAGCTACTAACTGAATGTATATGCTCCCTTATACATTCAACAAATCCACTACCGCCAATCCCCTCCGCATCAGATTCAATCAAAGCTGCAAAACCAACCACACAATCACTTATTGGCAAACTCTCCAGACTGCTAACATAGAATATTTTTTCTGGTAACAAACAAGAAATTTTCACTCCACAAGTATTAGCAAAAAAGTTGAGATCTGCTAAATCGTGATACCAAGTATTGTTCCATATTCAAAGGATGAGAGAGGATCATCTGTTGCTCCCAGTTTAAGAAGCCGCAGCCATAAACCCTGTGTGATGAGAAAAACATAATATAAAAAGAGAAAAGCAGGTGAAACGAAAAGAAGATACTCTACCAACTTCAACATAATTTCGTAGTCTTCACAATGAAACTATGAAAATAAAACTGGTTACATGAATCATAATACATCAAGCATGTAAACATCAGAAAAAAGATCTAAATTTCTGTTCAATAGATTTTTTTTTTTCCGGTTAGACTGGATGTTGTCAGAGGAGCTCTAAGATCTGAGGCCTTTGTACTAAGTGGGATTAACTAGAAAAGTGTAAGTTCATCGTGTGCTTTGTAGAAGAGAAAATGGGCAGGGGTGAAATGGCAATGTATTTGAACATAATATAAGTCTAGATACATTATTTTCCAGCTCTCCATTTTTTTAGGTAACCAAAGATAAGTCAAGAATAAGAAACACACAACAAATGAAGAGAAACTCCCCTCATATCTTTCATAATAAAATTCTTGCAGCCATTGTGGGGACTGGCAAGTTCATGTTAACCTATCAGAAGATGAAGCCAACCAATCAGCTACAGTTGCCCTCTCTAACATATACACATAACAGACCCTCCAATCTCTTTGCATAAGCTCACAAGTCTGCATTATCTTTGAAAAATATGGACCTTCTACTTCCATTTCTACCATACTATTTTCACTCCTACCAAGAAGACTCTTTGACATTGAGGGGAAAAAGCTTCAATCCCCGAGATCAATGCTCGTATATCAACTTGAGAGTTCGTACTAAGTAACATACTCTCAAGGTCTACATAACAATGTAAGGAATATATGGTAAATACAACTCATGAATTGAAATTCATTCCCGCTGCATAAATCCAGAAGGTACTTATCTTCACACACACACACAAAGGTACAGCAAACATAAGATACATAGCCAGAACATTTTCTAAGGAAAGAGCAGCTACAATACAAACTATGGTAAATAACTTAACCCATCACTTCCAGTGGTGGCAGAACATGGACATCCAATTAGGAGGTCCTAAGTTCAAATCTCACAAGGATGGAGGGAAGGGAATTTATGAAGAGGAATGTGCTAACTTTGTTTAGACAACCAAAATCTCTGTGGATCTCCAATGAAACAGAAGAAAATATTAAAAACTAAAAGCAGCAACAAGTTAACTTCTACATGTCTAATATACAAATTACAACAAACAATGAAACAAGCATTTTAAATTTCCAGATTTATATTGAAAATGATACTTATATGACTACAAGGAAAAAAATAAGTTCATGCAAGAACACGGATACAAGCATGCAGTTCTGCATGTGCGTGCACACACACACAGAGGAATGTATATAAAAGACCAAAGAAGCTACCTGCAGCTTAACCTTAATATCCAGCACCATGCGCTCCCTTTCAGCCTGAAATCACAAAATAATGTTAGGGACCATCTGCATCTATACTATATTGACACACAAGCAGCACTAATATAATAATCCTGGTAATGTTAACTTACAGCTCTCTCAAGAGGACTAAGACTATCTGCTAAAGGATCCTTACTGCTCAATACAGAAGATAAACTGTAAGATAGAGAAAAGCAAGCAGAGGAAGAAGAAGAAGAAAATTAAACCGTACAAGCAAGCATGACAATCAGTTTATTCAAAGGGCATTGCTTGCATTACCTTGGAGTATGTCTTCCCGAGTACTCAAAGGCATTACTAACTGCTGCAAGAATCTGCTTCCTCTTTTCTTCTTGCTCTTCTGTTCTGATATTTGAGGGAAATCTATCATAAGTGTATTTGGCACCAGATCCTAAAGAAATGAGAAGTAATAACTATATCCAATTTAGTTTATATTTCCAACAAATTGATTTAGCTAGAAATATTTGCTTGAAGTCATTCATTTCACCCGATATTCCAACATCAGAATCTGATATGGTTAAAATCTCAGGCTCTACCAAAGACGAAGGAAGAATTGACATCGGGTTTTGACCCCTTCCAATTGCATCTTGTAGCTTATCAAGCAGGTTATTGTTGTTTTCATCAGAACCTACCCCTCTCTCCAAATAATCCAAGAAACCATGAGAGTCAAGGAACTGGGCTATCTGTTAAAATCAAATTTAACATTAGTATAATGGCAGACAAATTCTACAATGATATGAAGAATACAATTAGAGTTACACTCATAAATCAAGAAAAGAGAATCCGACCACTACATGGAATCTTCATTATTACTTCTATGAATCTAACCATCATAATCACCAATAGGAGTTTAATCATGATTAGGATCATTTAAGCCATTGGTATTTGCCGTCACTGCTAATTGGAGTCAGGAGAACAAAATCCTTGTTATAACCTAAAATTACCATGGGCTCTAGTGGTTGGTTTGTAGATCGAGAACGCTTCTTCAAAAAAGCTTGAGTGTTGAATACATGAGTAGCACCATTTTCCTGATAAAAATTATAAAAGAAAAATCAAAGGTCATAACAAAGTTATGCTATGGAAGAGTGAAAACCAAATATTTGAAACGCGAAATAGAAAATTCATACAAGGAAATTGCGATAGCCACTTAAAAGTGTTGCAAAGAACTTTAGGAATATCATCCTGCACGAGACACAATGACAATAAGACATCAGACTAGACTATTTATTGGACTACCAACATGTCTCGTTTGCTACATATGAATGCAATGCACATGGAAAAATTTATTGAACCGCATCACAATTGTTGAAACAGGCTACTTTTGAGGATGAATTCAATCAGAGGATTAGCCACAGAAAGTCTAATAGAAAGCACAAATCAATCATCAAATAAACAATCCATGACTTGGTGTTGATAAAAAGTTTTATCACTTTCTTAACTGCCAGGAAAGTCACATTAATATAGGGATAAGGATAACTTTCATCTTTGAATGCCTAATTTCCTTGTTTTACTTTTAGTCCCATATTAAAATAAAATAATCCATGCACCAACTTCTTCTTAATTTGCTTTTGATAAATAAACAACAAACTTGAAAAAGCAAAACAATGGTACAAACCGAGTCCACCTCATATATAGATGAACAACCCTCTCACATTGAACTCTAGTTGTTTACCATCCCTTGTCTCAAGAAGATGACTGAGGTTAATCCCATAAGATATAAATACAACAATTCTATAATACAGACTTCAAATGCCGAGAGATACAAAACTACTTCAGCCATAGCTCTAACGTGTGCATTAGAGCTCAGCTACTTTGAAGAAGAAAATTAAATTAAAAGAATAAACAAAAATTAGAATGAAGACCTGGAACCCAGTGATAACATAAGTCGGATCTACAATGAGCAAAGTTCTAATTATTCTGGGTAGAACAGGGCTTCAAGCTCAGCTGTTTTAGACAATTTCAATATTATATTTAGGAATATATTACAAAATGATCAATATTTAGTATTTCAATTCAAACATCTAGCTTAATTAAGATTATATTTGATTTATGACACAATTAAGGACTCTTCATCTTAGTAAATATGGAATTGGCCAGGGAGTATTCTTAAAGTTAAGTTCAGGATTACCTAGTCAGCCTTCTAAGGGTGCCATCAAGCCAGAGCTCAAAAAGCAGGGATTTCAACAAGCAATTTGGTCCTCAATATTAGAGCCTATATAACCAAGTGATCAGGACTTCAATCCTTGCCAGCTGCCACCCCCATTCCTCATAATTAAATTAAATTTCAGCACATGGTAAAGTGGGCCTGTGCATTATCAAAGCTTCAAACCCAAAAGGCCCTTGCTTGAAAGGTAGTGTTACAGATTCAAAACCATTCCCAGGCCTCCACCTAATAGCTTAAGATTTTAGGAGAATTGGTCTTTGACATATACAATTTTCAGACTTTTGTCTATGGATTAATAAGATGATTCTTTTTCATCTACAAACATACAAGCATTACCAACTCCAATAAATTTAAACAATAATAACAGAAATTCCAACCAGATATACATCAGAATTCTCTACTGCAATAGAATTACTAAGAATCTTCCACAATGAAAAGAATATAAGATATCATATTTTTTTCTGGAGAACTACATTAAGAAAAAGCTTCATGAAGAGTTTATCTATCTTGCATCTTGCTGAGTTCCATACGATATATCCAAATTCCAAAGAGACAGTAAATTTTAAAAGGTTCCTAAATCAATAATTCATGGAAAGCAGTGAATAATCTAGCATCCAAGCATCACCTTAGCTGAAGGTCGTGATCTTCTCCCCATTGCTTAGCCCCAGATTTAGGATAATGCTCAGATACAATGCATATTCCAACCTTCATCTCATCAATTCCAATTACATTGGGATATATTAACTTCATTATCTCGCCACGCAAAAAGCTGAATTCTGGCTCAGGAATAGGTGGAATTTCCTCTGATGTAGTGATACGATTATACTCAAGGTCCACAACAACTACCTGCAAGAGGTTAAAAGACATCATTTTTTATCAAAGCAAAATACATCATTTGAAACAAATAGAATTTCTTCACATGCATTGCAACCTCTAACACCGAATATTGATAACCATTAACCAGTTAGAGACAAAGAAGACACGCTCACCATATGTATGAAGATAATGGAACCTAAATGATAGATGCCACAGGTAAAGAAGCAAGGAACAGGATTACAAGCAAGACCAAGCATATGATACTTCTACAGTGTTTTTGGTCGGGGAAAATGGAAAGGTAGAAAACAGAAGAGTGAAAATTTTAAAGATAGTTGAAAACAATGTAATTTTACATACATCTCTCATTTCACTCCTCCATTTTCCACCTTCTCAGTTTGACTCCAACCAACCACACGCTTAGGGATAGATGGCCTTGAACTGAGAAGTTGTCCACCTACGGGAAGGATCGTGCATAAACTGGTTCAATCCTGGATTTACAATGAGCATAATCATAATCATTCTATACGCATTCTGCACCACCACATTCTTCTTCTCCTTTTAGTATTATTACTTGCTTTGTTTTGCTTTTGGTCTTGGAAGCTCCAATTCTCATGTACATGATTATTTTTTTATCTAACTACGATGAGATTGAGAAAAGGCACTCTCAAAGCACCAGATCAAGTACAGAGAACTTAACACAAATGAAGTATTTTAATTTTAATATTAATAATAATGACAGTCCTCTATCTTGTCATTTCTAAATTTGTAAATAAGACAAAAATAAATTTGACATTTAAGTCACTTAATTATTAGATGTAATCACCAATCATTCAGTTTTGTTTATTAAGTTTTCGCCATATATGAAGTAAAACAAATTGTCACTGTCACTGCTGTGTAAAATCACCAATAGATAAATTTTTTATCTAAAAGCAGGACTCATCATAGACATGCAGGCTACAGGATATAGAAAGGCACTAGGTTCCTGACTCTATCCTGTTCCAAAAAAAGAAACAGTATGATAAAATGAAACTTTAGAGAATATAGTACGAAGTGTCATAAAGTAGCAACAAACTGAACTACTGAAGACCAGGAATTAGCAACCTAAAACCATAAAGTCATTTTCTGAAAATAAGAATCTGCATAATTTTTCAGCCGTTCCTAATAATCATCATTTTCCATTACAAATAGCAAATCATTAGCTATAACAGTATAACTTTGATCAAATGAAGAATGAAAAAATTACACCCAACTAGTAGCCAACAACTAAATGAAATGCATAATTACAAGGTGAATTACTCAGAATAAGTGGTGGTGGTGAGGAACAAGAGAAGTCATGACTTACACCATCCATTGCCAGAGCAGAGGTATCAACACCTGAATGGAGGCCCATCATATATGGTGTAGGAGCATCAATATAATCTACTCCACTGAAAAACAGCAACGGAATGTATACATGCTTGAGGAAAACAAAACAAAGAAAACCCAAGAAAGAGGGATTAGAAGCGAGTCAACAAAAGGTATCAGAATTTTAGGAATTAGCATGGCAAGTTATTATCAAATATGATATGCTAGGAGATTTTTAGAAAGAAAGACACAGTAAATTGGCCATACATTTAAAGTGATACTGCCATACAAACAAAACCAAAAAACACAGGAGTCCAGAAATAAAGGAAACACTCATGTCAAGTCTGACTAAGATTTTCAAACCTCACCTGCCACCGGAATGGGTAGATTAAGTGACAAATGGCCTCTGATGCAAGAGTTAGAAGTGAATACCTGCCAAAAGAAGGTATAGACTAAACATAGCTTTTACAAATTGAGTTGAATACACAGTCTAAATGACATCTTACCAAACAAATAAGATAAAACTGCCGGAGAATTATGATCAACCTGTAATACTTACTACACAACATGACTAATCACTTTAGTAGTTGGTCCTTAACACTAATTCTACCTAAAATTAATCATGCAAGAAGTATTGATAGAGTAAGCACTCCAAAATCTCAATGTATCAGATGAAGCCCTGGTTCAATTTCACATAATGTAACTACTAGATAAGTGGTTAAATAATAAAATGAATCGTATAATGTATAAAAATCAAATGAGAAGATAAGACAAATCCTTTCTCGATAACTTTTTCCTTTATAGCAGGCTGACATTCTTAAGTTCGAATAAGTTACATAGAAGCCAAATATACATAAAAAAAAATGAGGGACTAAACTACATAAATATCCATGGGGGCACAAATAATCCCATACAGTATTCCCACATTTTGACACTATCATTGACATAAATCAGAAGAAGCAGCACGTACGTCAATCCAGAAAGACATGAACCCTCTAAGATGATTCTTGATGGACTCCATGCCATCTAGAAGTCCAACCATTACCATATACTACTAATTATGATAGAACTTCATTGTAGGTGAGAAATAGAAAGATGATGGGCTATGTTGGTCATACCACAACAGTTTCAACTCCCTGTAGGGAAAAATAATGTATAGAATAAAAAATGGATAAGGTCACTTTGGAAGGGTCAGGTGGACCAAGGTGTGAACACTACCATGGATCAATATAGCCTTTCTGACACTGTTCCACCAAATGCAACTATCAGATCTCCTCACTTAGTCAAAATATCATATGATCGATATCCAGGGGAACCCAAATGAACTCCAAATGCAACCAGTATTTTTTTTTATAGAAAAAAGAAATTCATTAAGAAAGAAGAGGATTACAAACATAGGTGGATAAGATATCCTCCACCAGAAAACTACTACAGAAGAAAGTTACAAAGAAACCAGCAGAAGAAAACTCAAGAGTAACAATGCACAATGGCAGCCCAATCTCTATGTAGATCTGAAGACTGAAACAGCAACCCCCTTAAGAAGACCATGAGCCGAACACCAAATAGAAGCCAAAAACCTTATTCTATACCACAACATTTCTATTAACAAACGAAACACCTTGAAAAATCTGGTTATTCCTCTCCAACCAAATGCAACCAGTATTATCAGTATGAAGCATAGAGCAAACACAAGTCAAACTTACAAAATATATAAGGTAAAATTTACTATTAGCTTTAAAAAGTCAGCTGTGATCAACATGAAAATTGAAATTTTATGGTTGTGTGGATGGTAGCCAAGAAACCATATTATTTCCACTGGAGAGGTCAATGTTGACCCAAAATGTAACTGGGAACTATTTCAATAGTCTTAGGTAAGAAAGATACTTGTTAGCTCGAAGTAAAATCCTCCTCTCAAGCAGCACTGCCGTAAAAAGTCTCATTAAATTGTCAACATCCAAGCACTGCACCAGAGGTTGAAATGATATCTGCTCAACAAAATTTAGGACAGTTGTTAACTAATGAAGCAGAAGCAAACAGCTAATAAAGACCAAAAATACAAGGTTTTAGGGATCCGTACATCAGCGTGGGGAAGCCCATCATTTGGTGGAGCCTCTACAGAAAGCAGACAACTCTCAATAGCAAAAAGAACTCGCTCCTTTCCAGGAGTTGGCAAAGGCACACTGGACACCATATGTGCTATAACATCCCATAATGGCTTGCTGAAATTGTTGCAGAGCTGGGAACATTAAAAGCAATAGAAACACAATACTAGGGATTTTCATGTTTAATCTAAGGAAGAACTTCTAGTCACATTCGTGAAGCATATCTGAAGCAAAACTCACAGTTATGTGTTGATTTCAAAAGGGAGAAAATAATTAAAGTCGGAGTTATATGTCAATTTTAAAAATGATGAAAATGATTATTACTTTATTATCTACTGTATAGAACACACACAAAGGTTGACACGATCTCAACAGCTGGATCATTAAGAAAGTAGGTGAAGTTTTTGCCACCATAGTACACTTACCTACTTCCATTTGGGGAAAAACACAGTGCAAATAGTTCCTCCAGAGCACTCCTAAGTACATGGAAACTTGGCAAGCGTGAAACTAGACAGATGCATTTGTCAGCATATGAATTTGCCTGTATATGGTAGGCCTCCGCAATATCCTCACAAACCGGATCCCGGAAAGAAATGCAGCTAACATAGATTTTTGAACCATCACCCTCTGTATCATACTTTTAAGTCAATATGGTATCACAGAATAACACCCACACAGCCACACCACAAGGTAACAATGACACAAGCAACCAAAACATATAAACTTATTGCAACATCAACTCATAAAATGTGTTGAAAACATGGTGACACCGTGAGAGCATCATCAGAAAAGGAAAAGGTCAGTGTAAAAGTGAAATGTTAAAAATATTTTGCAGATTTGAAGGCCTCACATAGCTCTTTCTCAATGTATTTGTGTTATGTATATAGCAAGGGTTCAGAACCAGTGGCCCATTTATTACTACATTATAAGGTGGCTACTTTCCTTTGGAATAAGTTGTTTGGTGTGCTGGAAGAATCTATGGTGCATGTACCCCTTTACTTTGGAATAGTTTCTCTCAGTTCGTTTAAAAGGTTTTGGAAGAAACAAGGAGGCCAAAATTTTCTGGTGGTATGTGGTTTTTGCTGTTCTTTGGTGTACTTGGTTAAAGCATAATGCCTACATTTTTAAGAACCTCTCTTTGCCCCAGGATTTGCTTTGCTCATGGCTGTGTTGACAGCTTCTCTCTGCTGCTCTGCTCATGGCCTTTGAAGGGAGTTTCCATTCCCAATATGCATAGATTGGGGGATCCTTGTTGCATTCTTGACTCTTTAATTTTCCTTGTCTTTCTTTTCTTTTACTATTTTGGAGGATATATCTTCTTTTAATAACAAAAGAAAATCATTAAGGAAGAGAAAGAAGACGTAAAGAAGCAGAAGATAAGATATCAATTGAGCAAAGCACACCAATCTCTCTCAATATCCAATAAAGAAACCCCTCTAAAACAGTCACTACTCACTAGCACGCACCAAAAAGAAGATCAAAAGACCACCTTATCCCAAAGAAGCAGTAACAGCAAGAAACTATCACCGAAAATTACTTTTCCTCTCCCTAGTTGTACTTTACTACTTTTATTTCATGGCTGTTGACTGTTGTATGCATACATTGTGACATCTCCCTAATTAAATTAACCACTTGATTATTACTTCTTCCAGACAGCCTCTCAACTAATACCACAGCCCTGAGCATTACAATAGTGCAACATGTATGTGCAATCTCTAATCACATAGTAACGGTACACCATTACCACATTCCTCGAGTTCACCAGGTAATTTAGTTAACCTTCTAAGCGAGAACCTTCAACAACCAATGTCAAACTTCCTAAGCTACTTCCACCAAAATCAAAAGAACAAGAAGTAACAATTAAGGTAAATTGAAGAGACAATGCTTGCACACAAGCATACCATACCAGTCAAAACAATCGGATAGCTCCGCGGAAACGTGGAAGGGTAATTGGAATCAAATCCTGACGAATAGAACTCAACACCAGCCGGTAGAACACACTGAAACCAATGATCACTCACATCAGATTCAGCAATGTAATAGCACACACGAACACTTCATAAATCACAAATCGAGTTTAGAAAATGCGAAATCATAGGAAGAGATCTTCGTTGTCGCAGAAGTTAGTTACTACTTACTGTGGGAAGCTGAGGAGGTGGAGGAGGGTAGAGAGAGTGGTTCGGAGGAGGATACTGGTCGAGAAGAGAAGGAAGGTACATGCAACCGGTGCCATGGTAGCCTTTGTTTCCGTCCATGGTTCGAATCTCCGGTCCGATCCCGCACACCACGAAGTACTCGAAGATTCGAGACATTTTGAGTTTTTCAAAGATTCGTCAATGGCGGAATTGAAGAAACGCGATCTCTTCGATCTTCTCCCCCTTTCCCCTCTCTGAAACCGGGAGAGAAGGGGGTGCTATGAGATCTGGCGCTCCCGCTCTCTGCGATCGGTGAATGTGAATTTGAACTTGAATTTGTTCGCTTTTTAACTTGGATTTGTGAAATAAGGAAGTTGTGTTAGTTACGCATTTTATAGATAAATGCAATTCAGGTGCTTAAGCGCTGAAAATGCATCAGAGTGAGTTTCTTCATTCTGTTGAGGGATTGAATGGGAAAGGGAGAGAAGGAAAAGCGTCATTAAAAAAGAAAAAACAATGTGCAAATTTTGCAGACAAAAAGCGCGACCAAAGAAAAGTCCAATTCTGTATTCGGCTTCGCTGGTTACAGTTGGGCATCAGAGAAATTTTCACTGCTAGATAATATCAACAAAAATATTGTAATTTTTTTTTTGTTGGTGCACAAAAATATTGCAATTTAATTTAAACCCAATTAAGCATGGGTGAAAATTGAAATTGTTTAGATTTATTACCTTTTTTTTTCTTCTTTTGATGGGTCACTTTCCTAGTGTAAATTGTAAAACAAAAAATAATGGAACGTAACAAGAATTTGAAAACAAAAGGGGCAATTGCTAAAAAAATGTAAGAGTTTGCGAGTTGAGTAAAAATGTGATTTGCTAATTAACAATTGTTAAATTCAATTGCTGTTTAAAAAGTAACACAAATGGTTTCAATTAACGTTATTATAGGCATTTAGAAATCAGACTTTATATAGTGATATTTAAATAATATTTTAAATTTTTAAAATTAAATAGATAACAATGTTGCGGAGTCATATAAAATTTTAAAAGCAATTTTTTTCTTAAAAATGCTAATTACACATTCTTCACTCACATCTTTTACATTTGAGAGTATATGACATAATCAAAGTATAAGTACATAAAAAAAGAAATAAGACGTAATTAAATATTGAAAAATATATAAATATGAGGTAATATAAGTATAAATATATGTAATAACATTATTATTATATTTTTAAAACCAAAAACCAGACTTTCAAAATGAAAATCAGTAAATAAGGTGAAAATAAGTTTAGTTATGTTAAGCTTTGTCTAAATAATTATTTTGTAAAACTTTAGCCCAAGTCTAACCTCTTACCCGTCATAATCTTTTTTTTTTTTTTTGTAACTTGAAGTAATTTGTTTATAAAAAAATAAAGAATTGACTTAACCTGTTTTTATATAAGTCATTAAACTTAAATTTTTAAATATGTATAATCTTTTAACAAAATTATTATACATTGTATAAAATAAATATATTATATTAATATATATAATTAATAAATTATGTAAGTATTATAAATTACTAATTAATATATAAATAATAAATAAATAACAAAGTTTAGTAAGATAAATAGGTTTTTTCTAGAGTTCAAGCTTATAGTTAAAATTGGCCTTACTAAAAGCCTAAACCTGATATTTTTGTTACATAAACAAGCCTAAGTGAGTCAAAAATAAGTTTAAGTCATAAGTTAACTGTTTGGTTTATTTTTACGCCTATTAATAAATCAGTTGATTATAGTTTGACTAGTTACACTATTCTTTCTTAAAACAAAATTTAAATCTTTTAATACTAAAGTGCGTTGTTTGGTTCTTAATTTATACCTAAACCTCAACTTATCTCCTATGGAATTATCTATTATCTAATGTGGAACAAATAGAAATATGTATTACAAGAATGATTTGATTTCTATTTATAATAAGGAATACAAGTAGGAATAGGCCAAGTAGCAAGGAACATACGGTCTAACATAATTTTGACTAAGCATATTTAACAAAAAAAGGTTGTCTTAAACTTTTCAAAACACCTATTTAAGTAAGTTAAAATCTAAATGTTTTAAAAGATTTATTTGACCTACATGACTAATTAGTTTATTATTTAGATATATAATTAGTAATTTATAATACTTATAAAATTTATTAATTATATATTAATATAATATATTTATTTTATACATAATATAATACTTTCATTAAAGGCTATATGAATCATAAAATTAAAAAAGTTAAGTATTTAGTTTATTTTCTGTTTTCATTTTTAGTTGATATGTTTTCATAAATAATTATAAAAATATTACCTTATTTTTACTTTATTTTTTATTTTTAAGATTTTATAAAAAAAATAATAATAAAAAAAGTTGTAAAAAAAAGTGTATTAAAGAAATCTTATAAAGAAATCTTAAAAAGAATTAACTGCGCTTTACTATTTTTCTGTTGCCTGGTCCTAGTGGACATATAACAACGTATCACTAGTACTAGTCAATTGCTGTAATTGTATGTCTTATCATTAGTAGCGAGATGAAGAATTTCAACCTTAATTTTCTCATATCATTTTTTATAATACTTTTTATATTAATTAATAAAATATAAATTTATAATTATATATATATATATATATAAATTAATTAATGAGTATATTATTAATCAATTAATACATATAATTAATCATAAATTTATATTTTATTAATCAATATCAAAAGTAATGTAAAAAAAATAGTGAAATGATTATATTTGAAAGAATTTTGAGAGGGCAAAGGTGTTATTAAGTTATTCAAATTATTTGATCTACTATAAAGAATCAAGGTGTTAATTAAATTATTTAAATTTGACTTACTACAAAATAAAAATAATCTTCAAATTTATATGATTATGGTATCGAATTGTATGCCTAAATAAAATCATAGAAAGGTATTTTGTTTATCCAAATTAAGTTCAAGGAAGAGTATTCAAAAGTTGTAAGTGATGCATGTGCATAATCTAAACAATTCAAAAAAAATTATACTCATTTGGTTATCATTAAAGCGTTATTTAAGTGTGACTCTTTTATGAATATCCCACATATAGTGATTTCCCTGTTGTGAACTTGTGATGGTTAGTATTCTAAAACAAGATTTTAACTTTGGAGACTAGTCTATAGACCTTTAAGGCATGTTTGGATAAAGAGTTTTGAAGGAAAAGAAAAGAAAAGAGAGTTATAAATATAACTTTGTAAGTCGTGTACTAATAGAGTTATCTTAGTGGTTATCCAAATAGTTGAAAGTCTAAGTTGTGTTTAATATATTTAAGCTATTTCATTCCTAAAAAGGCTTCAATTAAGAAACATGATGACTCAGTTGTCTCTTGTATTTTCTTTTGATATTTACTTATTCTTGTTGTGGATTTGTGGGACTTCATTTCTTATTTGGTTCAATAGGTTTCAGGCTTGGAGGTGGAACGAACCTTGACTAAGTAGTTGGGCTTGCTACTTTCATAATTTTTGCACCAACTTCTTTAGGGTGTGGTGGCCTGACTGCTTTAGCTCTAGAAGGTGGAGTACTTTGAGGTAGATGTCCAATTGTTTGAGCTTAAACTGCAAGTCTCATTGCACATGGTGGGATTAGACCTCTTGGCTTAACTGGTGGTGTCTTGACACCTGCAGGCTTCATTGCACAAGAAGGATTAGACCTCTTGGCCTAAATGGTGGTGCCATATAACTCATAGGCCTAATAAGTGGTCCGATTGAAGGAGGAGTCACACCATTAGGAGGCCTCAAAAGGGAAGGGTTGATAACAACCTTTTTCCTACAAAAACATACAAGAACAATGTCATAAACAGGGAAATATTAAAAAAATTAGAAATTTAAGGGGTAAAGTAGTAATTATATAGGCTGAAAAATGATAGAGTAAACATAAGCATGAAAAATGATAAAGTAATGAAACAGTTCCAAGCGCATCAAATACTCCAAATCGGAAAGGTGGAATCAACAGGTGAAATTGGAGCAAAAATAAGTGATCATATAGTAATGAAGTGTTTGAATATGAAAGGCCAACAAAGTAGAAGAATATGGCAAGGAGGACAAGATCATACCCTCAATATTATCTTGAGCAGAAGAACAAAAAATGCAGACTATAAATGTGGATTGATATTTATACCAAGTCAGAGACCAAAGTGAAAGATGATAAAGTAATGAAACAGTTCCAAGTTGAAGACCAAAGTGAAAGTTTCACTTCAGAGAAGTGAAAGCAACAGTGGGTTAAATTCGAAGCAAAAATATCAAGTCAAAAGCATAGTATGATTCGGAGTAGTTGCACCAATTTCAGAAAAGTGAAAGCAACAACAAGGTATGATTCAGAGCAGCGGAAGCAACAGGTGGAAGCACATTGGATACTCCAGATCAGAGAAGTGGAAGCAATAGGTGAAATTGGAGCAAAACTAAGAAATGTGGATGGATATTTATACCAAGTTAGAGACCAAAATGAAAGTTTCACTTCGAAGAAGTGAAAGCAACAACAGGTTAAATTCAGTAGGGTATGATTCGGAGCAGTTGGACCAATTTTGGAGAAGTGAAAGAAACAGTAGATTAAGACTGGTATGATTCAAAGCAATTGACCATTTTGGAGAAGTGAAAGCAACAACAATGTATGATTCAAAAGTTTTAATTCGCAAGGTATGATTTAGAAGTTTCAATTCACAGAAGTGAAAGTAACAGCTAGTTAAGACCAGAGCAAATATACCAAGTAGGAGACCAAAGTTAAAGCAACAACAGGGTATGATGCGAAGCAGTTGACCATTTCGGAGAAGTGAAAGCAACAGCAGGTTAAATTCATAAAAAGCGATAGGTGAAATTGGAAATTTAATTTTCAAAGGAAGAATAAAATGAGAACTCTATAGTGTGGTAGAAAGCAAACGATACTTTGCAAGAAGTAAAGGAAGGATAAAGTAGTAATTATATAGGAAAATAGAAGACAACAAGTGGCAATCACCAAAATTGGACAATACTTTCCCCCTTAAAAAAACTTTGGACTAAAATACTTCAACCTCCTTTTTTATTTGCTTAATTTTTCACATATCTTCACCTATTTTCAAAAGCTACACAACTCTCTCTTAACACTGACACATACATCCTTGTATTTTGAAAAATTGCTATATATAAATTCAATTAAGCACAATAAGCCTAAAATTAACTAATAAAGTCATCAAGCAACCATTGATGACCTTATAATGACATTTCTATCTATAATTTCATTAATATTACTTGTAATATGGATAATACGGATGAAATTAAGAGTAGAAATGTCATAAGGATATACTTAATTTAGGGTAAAAATGTAATTTCAACCATAAATCATTTAGTATTATAAGCAACACTGATGAAATTAAAGTAGAAATGACATTTCAAGGTTATTAATGATTGTCTAACGACTTTGTTAGTCAATTTTAGGCTTATTGTCCTTAATTAAATTTATGTGTAGCATTTTTTTAAAATACAAGAGGTGTCTGTGCAAGTATTAAAGAGGTTTTGTGTAACTTTTGAAAATAGAGAAGACATGTGAAAAACTAAACAAATAAAAGGGAGATTGAGTATTTTACCCAAAACCTTATTTTATGTGCTGGTGGGTTATATTCATAATACACATTTCTCACACACTTATATGTGAGTTTTATACTTGTGTATGTAAAATATAGAATTAATAAGTGGTTTTATAACAACATCTATTTTGGATATACTCATTTGGTTATCATTAAAACATTATTCAAGTGTGACTATTTTATGAATATCCTACATATAGTGATTTCCATGTTGTGATGGTTAGTATTCTAAAATGAGATTTTAACTTTGGAGACCATAGTTTATAGACCTTTAAGGCATATTTGGATGGAGGGTTTTAGAGGAAAAGAAAAGGATAGAGAGTCATAGATATGACTTTGTAAGTCGTGTACTAATAGAGTTATCTTAGTGGTTATATAGTTGAAAGTCTAAGTTGTGTTTAATAAATTTAAGCTATTTCATTCCTAAGAAGGCTTCAATTAAGAAACTTTATGACTCGGTTGTATTTGGTATTTTCTTTTGATTTTTACTTTTTTTTTTGTGGATCTGTGGGACTTCATTTCTTATTTGGTTCAATAGGCTTATGGCCTAAAGGTGGAATGAACCTTGACTGTGTAGTTGGGCTTGTTACTTTCATAATTTTTGCACCAACTTCTTTCGAGTGTGGTGGTTTGACTACGTTAGCTCTAGTAGGTGGAATACTTTGAGGTAAATGTCCAATTGTTTGAACTTAAGCTGTAGGTCTTATTACACGTGGTGGGATTAGACCTCTTGGTCTAACTGGTGGTGTCTTGACACCTGCAAGCCTCATTGCATAAGGTAGGATCAGACCTCTTGGCCTAAATGGTGGTGCCCTACAACTTATAGGCCTAATAAGTGGTCTGATTAAAGAAGAAATGACACCATTAGGAGGCCTCACAAGGGAAAGGTTGATAACAACCTTTTTCCTATAAAAACATACAAGAACAATGCCATAAATAGGGAAATATTCAAAAAATTAGAAATTTAAAGGGTAAAGTAGTAATTATATAGGCTGAAAATTGATAGAGTAAACATAAGCATGAAAAATGATAAATTAATGAAACAATTCCAAGCATGTTGAATACTTCAAATTAGAGAGGTGGAAGCAACAGGTGAAATTAGAGCAAAAATAAGTGATCATATAGTAATGAAGTGTTCAAATATGAAAAGCCAACAGAGCTAAAGAATATGGCAAGGAGGACAAGATCATACCCTCGAAATTATCTTGAGCAGAAGAATAAAAAATGTGGATTATAAATGCGAATTGATATTTATACCAAGTCAGAGGCCAAAGTGAAAGATGATAAAGTAATGAAACAGCTGCAAGTCAGAGACCAAAATGAAAGTTTCATTTTGGAAAAGTGTAAATAACAGTAGGTTAAATTCAGAGTAAAGATACCAAATCGAAAGTAGGGTATGATTCGAAGAAGTTGGACCAATTTTGGAGAAGTGAAAGCAACAACAGGGTATGATTCAAAGCAGTGGAAGGAATAGGTGGAAGCGCGTTAGATACTCCGAATCGGAGAAGTGGAAGCAACAGGTGAAATTCGCACAAAAATTAGAAATGTGGATGGATATTTATACCAAGTCGGAGACCAAAGTGAAAGTTTCATTTCGGAGAAGTGAAAGCAATAACAGGTTAAATTCAACAAGGAATGATTCGAAGCAGTTGGACTAATTTCAGAGAAGTAAAAGCAACAACAGGTTAAGACCAGTATGATTCAGAGCAATTGACCATTTCAGAGAAGTGAAAGCAACAGCGAGGTAAGATTCAGAAGTTTCAATTCATAAGGTATGATTCGGAAGTTTCAATTTGCAGAGTATGATTCGGAGTAGTTAACCATTTTGGAGAAGTGAAAGCAATAACAAGTTAAGATTAAAGCAAAAATACCAAGTCAGGGACCAAAGTGAAAGCAACAACAAGGTATGATTCAGAGCAATTGACCATTTCGGAGAAGTGAAAGCAACAACATGTTAAATTCATAAAAAAATGATAGCTTAAATTGGAAAATTAATTTTCTAAGGAGGAATAAATAAAACTCTATAATGTAGTAGAAAGCGAACGATACTTTGCATGAAGTAAGGGAAGGATAAAGTAGTAATTATATAGGAAAATAGGAAGCGACAAGTAGCAATCACCAAAATTGGACAATATTTTCCCCCTTCAAAAAATTTTGGGCTAAAATACTTCAACCTCCCTTTTATTTGCTTAAGTTTTCACATATTTTTATCTATTTTCAAAAGCTATACAAAACTCTCTTAACACTTACACAGACATTCATTGTATTTTGAAAAATCACTACATATAAATTCAATTAAGCATAATAAGCCTAAAATTAACAAATAAAGTCATTAAATAACCATTAATAACCTTAAAATGACATTTCTATCTTTAACTCCACTAGTATTACTTGTAATACAGATGAAATTAAGTGTAGAAATGTCATTAAGGGTTTACTTTATTTAGAATAAAAATGCAATTTCAACCAGAAATCATTTAGTATTGCAAGCAACACTAATGAAATTAAGGTAGAAATGTCATTTTTAGTTATTGTGCTTAATTGGATTTATGTATAGCGTTTTTTACAAAATACAAGAGGTGTTTATATAAGTGTTAAAGATGTTTTGTTTAACTTTTGAAAATAGAGAAGATATGTGAAAAATTAGAAAAATAAAGGAGAGGTTGAGTATTTTACTCAAAACCTTATTCTATGTGCTGGTGGGTTATATTCACAATACACATTTCCCATACACTTATGAGTGAGTTTTATACTTTTGTATGTAAAATAGGTTTTGTAACAACATTCACTTTGGATATACTCATTTGGTTATCATAAAAGCATTATTCAAGTGTGATTATTTTATGAATATCACACATATAGTGATTTCCCTATTGTGATGGTTAGTATTCTAAAACAGGATTTTAGCTTTGGAGACTACAGCCTATAGACCTTTAAGATATGTTTAGATGGAAGGTTTTGGATGAAAAGAAAAAGAAAGAGTCATGAGTGTAAAATACACTAATTTTTTGAGTTTATATATTAGGATTTTTAATAAATTTTTATTTAGTTTTTATTTATTTTTAATTTTTAATTTATTTTAAATAATTATCTTTACCTAAGATTATTTGAATTTTTAGGATAAATCATTAGATTTTGTGCAAAAATAAGAAATTCTTAAAGATAATTATTTGAAGGATTTGAATATTTTGAGATAAGAATTATACTGAGTGAATTATGAGCCTACTGAATTAAATGTATTTTTATTGTGTTTTGTAGGGATTTAAGGAATGACCAAGTTAGATTCTTAATTGGAGTGCAAACAATCTCTACTTGATGACTAAGTATCTCTGTGTTTAATGCAAGGATCCCAAGGAGTTTCTTAATTTGAGTGAGATATTTGTTTCCTAATTTATATGGATTCAACAATAAGAAATAGGAAATAAGAGATTTGGTCAAAAATTAATTAAGGAAAGTATCGCTATCAAACATGTCTCAGTAAATTTAGAATAACTTTCTCTATAAATATGTGATTTACCTGATTCTACTTGGGTTTGAAAGCTAAGAAAGAGATATACAAATCTCATGTTGATAACTTTTTGTAATTAAGTTACCATTAATATTGAAGATTGGATAAAGATTCACAAAAAGATTTGATTCAGATTCCTGCACTATCCTGACCATTCTTCATTAATTGAGTCATATCTTGGGTTACAGAGATCAAATCGAGGCGTTGTTTGTGACATTGAAAAGATAACAAAAAATCCAATAAATTATCTGTTGAGATCAAGGGGAAATTCGGTCAGCTGAAGGGTGAGAAAAATTGTGCAAGTCAGATATGAAAAGTTGTCAATTTTTAAAATGGGGAAAATGAGTTTAGCAATAGGGCTCTCGTTGGTTCAGATCATCCAGCAGAAATTTAGAGAGAGAGACGACATACTTTGAGAGATAATTCAGAAGAGAAAGTTGCTACGAATCTTTGGAGGACGGCTACGAAGAGAGGATTCAATTCTTGAAGGCTTAAAGATCATAATCACCGTAAAAGGGGTTTTGATTTCTGTTTCCCTCTAATTTTTTCCTTTCTTTGGGTTTTCTTTCCATGGATTTGTATTATGATTTGAGATTGTTTGTATTGAACATGAGTAGTTAATCTCATTGCTTGGGCTATGAGAGATCTTATTTTCCTATTTAATTGGGTTTGATTTCAAATTTGATTAAGGTAATTTCTTTTGAGTCTATTATATTGTTTGTTTTCTTGTTATAACTTGATCACTTTTGACATGTTTTAATTCATTATTTGACCAGTGACCATCCGCATCCAATGACTGGACCTATATAATAAACCTAGAATTAGATTGGTGAATGACCAAACATTAATTTATTCTATCAATCGAATTAATGATTATGCTAGTTCATCTCTTAAATTGGGCTTAATGCATTCCTAATTAATTTAACAAAATGACCAAATAGGTGAATAATTTAGGAATAAAATATTATTTATCTATGACCAATGGGATTCAATAGCAATTAAGATAATATTAACAAGAGAATTACCTTACATCATAAATGAATGAAAATCTAATTAATTGGATTCGAGTGAACCTTGTGCCCTAGTCTCTCTCTAATTGATTATCTCTATATTATTTGATTGTCTATTATTCTTCTTTATTTGTTATTTAATTTTATTTTGAGTTTCTTCTTACAATTATGATTGTCTAAATAACTAAGGGTTTAACGAATTTAATAATTACTTCTTATTCCTCGTGAGATCGATAACTAAGACTCAAGTCCTATATTACTTTGCGATAGAATGCACTTGCTCTTAGTGTATTTTACGTGTATCAAAGAGAGTCATAGATATGACTTTGTAAGTCATGTACTAATAGAGTTATCTTAGTGGTTATCCAAATAGTTGAAAATCTAAGCAGTGTTTAATAGATTTAAGTTATTTCACTCCTAAGAAGGCTTCAATTAAGAAACTTGATAACTTGGCTATCTCTTGTATTTTTGTTTGATCTTTACTTATTCTTTTTGTGGATTTGTGGGACTTCATTTCTTATTTGGTTCAACAGGTTTAAGGCCTGGAGGTGGGACAAACCTTGACTGAGTAATTGGGCTTGCTACTTTCATAATTTTTGTACCAACTTCTTTAGGGTGTGGTGGCCTGATTGCTTTAGCTCTAGTAGGTGGAGTAGTTTGAGGTAAATGTCCAATTGTTTGAGCTTAAGCTGCAAGTCTCATTGCATGTGGCAAGATTAGACTTCTTGGCCTAAACCCTAAACCCTAATAAATGGTCTAATTGAAGGAGGAGTGATACCATCAGGAGGCCTCACAAGGGAAGGGTTGATAGCAACCTTTTTCCTACAAAAACATACAAGAACAATGTCATAAATAGGGAAATATTAAAAAAAATAAGAAATTTAAAGGGTAAAGTAGTAATTATATAGGCTGAAAAATGATAGAGTTAACATAAGTTTGGAAAATGATAAAGTAATGAAACAATTCTAAGCGCGTTGGATACTCTAAATCGGAGAAGTGGAAGCAACAGGTGAAATTGGAGCAAAAATAAGTGATCATATAGTAATGAAGTGTTTGAATATGAAAGGCTAACAAAGCAGAAGAAGATGGCAAGGAGGACAAGATCATAACCTCATAATTATCTTGAGCAGGAGAATAAAAAATGTGGATTATAAATGTGGATTGATATTTATACCAAATTAGAGACCAAAGTGAAAGATGATAAAGTAATGAAGTAGTTCCAAGTCGGAGACTGTTAGACCATTTGTGTACCGCAAGTGCACGGGTCGTTCAAGTAATACAGATACGAAGTAAAAGTTCGTTCCCACGAGGACAAGGTTTCCATTACTAAGTAGCAACCAATAGCTCAGCTAGATTCTAGTCAAGGACATATAAAATAAAGGAAAGCAATTAATCTAAATCTAAACTACCAAAGCAATAAAATAGGGGTTTGGAAATCTAGGGAATCCTTCTTCACTTCCTACTTCATACTAATGATATGCAATCCTTACAAGTAACATCAATGCTTAGTTAGTTTAGCTTGAGAATCGATTTAGTCAAAAGCCTATGTCTAGGTCGATCAACCCCGGTGTCATTTACCTAATCCACTATGGTTCTTATGGTTTGAGGACTAGTGTAAACTCCACTAATGAACGATCTATTCTCAAACACACGCTAATACATGGCTAAAAGGTATATTTCTATCCAGTTAGCGAATCAACTCATCCAAGCCAATTGAACTTGTCAAACATGCATCAACCATACCATGTCCATCTCCACAAATCCCTATGTCTAGTTCATTTGCATCAATTAAGATCATGCAATTGTTGATCAAACAGAAGCAAGCATTAAGCATAGGCATGGAAGAACAAAGCTAAACATCAATAGAAACTCAAATTCATACATAAACATCAATAATCATATAAAGATCCAAAGTATTTCCTAAATACAGCTTTTAATCCATTGAACACGAATTTACAGAGCAAAACAGTGCTCAAAAGATAAGGGAGAAGAAGAAAACTCAGGGAGAAGAGGAAGGATGCCATTGATGAGATCCTTGAAGCTTGAATCCTCTTCCTTAAGGAAGAGAACCTCCAACCTAGCCTCCCTAGGCCTCCAATCAGCCCAGAAATGAAGAACAAAGCCATAGCTCCTCTAAAACCTAAAGCTATCTACGGAGCTCTCCAAACTCCCTTTACAAAATCTAATAAAATCTATTTATAGACTCAGCAAAACAGAGTCACGCCGCGGCATTGATTTGCCCACGCCGCGGCGCGTATCAAGTTAGGTCAGTGACGCCGCGGCATTGATTTGCCACGCCGCGGCGTTCAATATTTCGTAGCCTCTGACTTTGGATGCAGGGGACCTCCACGCCGCGGCATTAACATGCCACGCCGCGGCATTGTCTGCTGATATGCTGATTTTGCTTTCTCTTCCAATTTCAGCTCAATTGCTCCACATATCATCTTGTTTGGAGCCCTTCCTATGATAGAGAAAACACCAAATCAGTAACACATATAAATTCACTTAATCACATATCAAATATGCTCAGTTTGCTCATATAACATACTGGAAAGGTATCATAATTGGATATAACAAATATAAACATAAAACCTTCCAAATATGCTTGAATACAAGGACTTTAGCAATCAATAAAACACAGATATGGGACACAAATAATTACACTTTGTGTAGTTATCAGAGACCAAAGTTAAAGTTTCATTTCAGAGAAGTGAAAACAACAACAGGTTAAATTTGAAGTAAAAATACCAACTCAGAAGCAGGGTATGATTAAGAGCAATTGGACCAATTTTGGAGAAGTGAAAGCAACAACATGATATGATTCGAAGCAGTGGAAGCAATAAGTGGAAGCACGTTGGATACTCCAAATCAGAGAAATAGAAGCAACAGGTGAAATTGGAGCAAAAATCAGAAATGTGGATGGATATTTATACCAAGTCAGAGACCAAATTGAAAGTTTCATTTCAGAGAAGTGAAAGCAATACCAGGTTCAATTCAATAGGGTATGAGGCGGAGCAGTTGAACCAATTTCAGAGAAGTGAAAACAACAACTGGTTAAGACTGATATAATTCGGAGCAATTGACCATTTCGGAGAAGTTAAAGTAACAACAGGGTATGATTTAGAAGTTTCAAATCACAAGGTATGATTCAGAAGTTTTAATTTGGAGAAGTGAAAGTAACAACAGGTTAATGTTGGATGGATCCAACTAAGTGGGCCCATGCTATATAGTATTAAAAAAAAAGGAAAAGATAGGGCTTTTTAAGTAGGAGGTAGCATATCACGTTTTCTGCTTCTTCGTAAACAGTGTCGCGCCAAGAGGGGGAGAGAAAAAGTTTCAGTGTTGATATTGGGTGTTCAGATTGGGTGATCATTTGTAGTCTGATCTGAATGATTTTTTAGTATGTTTTTCCTTACATTGTGAGCTTCTACTTGTACTATCATATTCTTATTTCTTCATCTCTATTTGTTGGATTGTTTGTACCCCTTTGTGGGTTTTGAGCTTTGTTACTTTGTTGATTTCTACTTTGTTGGTAGTGAGTAGGGGTCGTTGTGATATCCTTATTTATTGGGAGACACTTTGTTGTACTCATTGATTTTTATAGTGAAGATTTTTCTAAACTAGGTCCCGTAGTTTTTACTTCTCACATTGGGGGGATTTTCTATGTTAAAATTGTGTGTGTTCTCTTTGCCTATTTATTTTTATGCATTCTTGGATATATCTTTTGGTGGATATCTTTAGTTGGCTATATATTTTGCTCTTCACAGGTTTTTTCAAGCAAGAAAAGTTTTATTACCTATTTGTGTGTTGTTACTTCTGCTGTGTACACACTCATTTCTTTTCCAACAGCTGGTATCAGATAAATTTATTTGTTTGTTTGCTTGATTGAATGATGGAGCCTAATTATAGTAGAATGATTAGTTTGAATGACACAAATTATCACAAGTGTAAAGGAAAGATGAAAAATTTATTATTTGTGAAAAAATTACATTTACCGATATTTGCTAGTGAAAAGTCTGAGGCTAAATCTAATGAAGACTGGGTTTTTGAGCATGAGATGATTTGTGGCTTTATTCGACAATGGGTAGATGATAATGTTTTGAACCATATTGCTAATGATTCACATGCCAGAACTTTGTAGGATAAGCTTAAGACCTTATATGCCTCTAAATCTGGGAACAATAAATTGTTTTTATTGAAGCAGGCTATGAACTTGAGTTACAAGGATGGTAGTTCTATTTCTGATCACTTGAGTGATTTTCAGGGATGCTTTGACCAGTTGTGTGGCATGTGTGTGAAATTTGAAGATAAAATTTTGGGACTTTGGTTGCTTAATACTCTACCTGATTCTTAGGAAAATCTCAGAGTTACTTTGACTTGTTCTGCTCCTGGAGGTGTTGTGACCATGAATTATGTAAAGATTGTTGTTTTGAATGAAGAAGTCAGACGACAAACTCAACAGGCGTCCTCTTCACAGTCAGAGGTTTTGGTTACTGAAAACAGGGGGAGAAGCATTGAGAGGGATTAGGGACAAGGCAATAGAGGCAAAAGCAAGAGTAGAAACAAATCAATGTCTAAATACAAAAACCTTGAGTGTAACTATAGTGGTAAAAAAAGGGGTATATCCAAAGGTTCTGCTATCAATGGAAAAAGGAGAACAAGGGTAACAAGGGTAAGCAACAAAAGAAGGATAACGACAATGATGATCGTATTGCCACCACTACTAGAGGAGATCTTGTGATTATCTGTGATGAAAATTTGATTAATGTTGCTTGTGATGAGACCGACTGGGTTGTTGACAGTGGTGCCAATTTTCATGTGACATCTAGGAAATATTTCTTCACATCTTATATTCCTGGTGATTATGAGGTTTTGAAGATGGGTAATAATGGTATGTCAAAGGTGATTGACATTGGCAATGTTTGTTTAGAAAACAGTAATGAGACAAAATTAATTTTGAAGAATGTCAGACATATACCAAATATCCATTTGCATCTGATTTCTGCTAGTGTTCTTGATGATGATGGCTATTTTAGTATCTTTAGTGGTGGACAGTGGAAACTCTCTAAGGGTTCTTTGGTTGTGGCACATGGAAAGAAATGTTTAGGTTTGTATTGAACCAAGGCTTCAGTTTCTGTTGATGCTGCTAATATAGTTGAGTGTGATAACCAGTTAGAGTTATGGCACAAGAGACTTAGCCATATTAGTGAGAAGGGACTTGATACTTTGGCCAAAAGGAATCTACTTTCAGGTTTGAAGGGTACAAGTTTGGAAAAGTGTGCTCATTGTTTAGCTGGGAAACAAAATAGAGTCTTTTTCAAGAGTCATCCTCCTTCTAGGAAATCAGAGGTGCTTGAGTTGGTACATTCATATTTTTGTGGTCCAATGAGGACTAGAATATTTGGTGGTGTACTTTACTTTGAGACTTTTATTGATGATCATTCAAGGAAACTTTGGGTTTATGCCATGAAGACTAAGGACCAGGTGTTTGGTGTCTTTAAGCAATTTCAGGCTTCTGTTGAGAGAGAAACAGGAAAGAAATTGAAATGTGTTCGCACTAATAATGATGGTGAATATTGTGGACCATTTGATGAATACTGTAGACAGCAGAGTATTAGACATTAGAAGATACCCCCTAAGACTCTTTAACTTAATGGCCTGACAGAAAGGATGAACAGGACATTAATAGAGAGAGTTATATGTTTGCTTTCTGAAGCAAAGTTACCTAGATCTTTTTGGGGTGAGACTTTATATACTGTTGCACATGTTATTAATTTATCTCCTACTGTTGCTTTACAGACTGTGTCTTTGGGTGTAGAACATTTGTACATGTGTCCAAAGATGAAAAGCCCAAGTTGGATGTCAAGACTAGGCAATGCATATTTATTGGCTATGGTCATGATGAGTTTGGCTATAGGTTGTATGATCCAGTTGAGAAGAAGCTTGATAGAAGTCATGATGTTATTTTCATGGAGGATCAGTCCATTGAAGATATTGATAAGGCAAAGAAGTCAGAGTCTCCGAGTATTGATGGTTTGGTTGATATTGATCCAGTTCCTGAGTCTCATATGTTTGATGTAGCTGACTTTGACAATCATGATGATGTGCATAATCATATTCAAGGTGATCAAGTTGAGGATGTTATTGATAATGTTGTTGATGAGGTAGATGATCCTGCTCGTGAGGTTGTTAATGAACCTATTGTTTCACTTAGGAAGTCTTCCAAACATCTTATTCTCTCTACCCGTTACTCATCTGATGAATATGTGCTCCTCACTGATGGGGGAGAACCTGAGTGCTACGAAGAGGCTATGGAGAGTGAGCAAAAGGTAGAATGAGTTGCAGCAATGAATGATGAGATGAGATCTTTGCTTGATAACCATACTTTTAAGCTGGTCAAGTTGCCTAAGGACAAGAAAGCTTTGCAAAATCGGTGGATTTACAGGTTGAAGAATGATGAGAATACTTCCACTCTGAGATACAAAGCTAGATTAGTTGTCAAAGGCTATTGTCAAAAAAAGGGGATTGATTTTGAGGAAATTTTCTCATCGGTTGTTAAAATGTCTTCTATCCGAGTTGTTCTTGGTTTGACAGCCACTCTTAATTTAGAGGTTGAGCAGATGGATGTGAAAATTGTTTTCCTTCATGGTGATTTGGAGGAGGAGATTTACATAGAGCAACCTGAGGGTTTTGTGATGAAGAGTAAAGAAAATTATGTCTGCAGGTTGAAGAAAAGTTTGTATAGCTTGAAACAAGTTCTAATGCAATGGTACAAGAAGTTTGAGTCTATTATGATTCAACAGGATTTCAAGAAGACTACTTCTGATCATTGTGTGTTTGTGTAGAAATTTTCTAATAATGAATTCATCGTTTTATTGCTCTATGTTGATGATATGTTAATTGTTGGTCATAATTCTTCTAGAATTGACAGGTTGAAAAAAGAACTTAGTAAGTCTTTTGCAATGAAAAACTTAGGACCAGCAAGACAGATTCTTGACATGCAGATTACTCGTGATAGAGTGGCCAAGAAGTTGTAGTTTTCTCTGGAGAAGTACATTGAGAAAGTGCTTCAATGGTTTCACTTGGATAAAGCTAAAGTTGTAAGCACATATCTTACTTTACATTTTAGGCTTAGCACTAGACAAGCTCCTTCTAGTGATGAAGAGAAACAAGACACGCAACGTGTTCCTTATGCATCTCCAGTAAGAAGTTTGATATATGCAATGGTTTGCACAAGGCTTGATATATCTCATGCAGTTGGTATAGTTAGTCATTTTCTTTGTAATCCTGGTAGAGAGCATTGGAAAGCTGTGAAGTGGATATTGAGATATCTCTGGAGAACTTCTAGTTTGAAGCTCTGTTTTGGAATTGGAAAATTAGTTCTTTGTGGTTATACAGATTCAGACTTAGTAGGGGATGTTGACTCTAGAAAGTCTATTTCTGGTTATTTGATTACCTTTGTAAGGGGAGTTGTGGCTTGATAATCTAGATTGCAAAAGTGTGTTGCATTGTCTACTACCGAGGCTGAGTTCATTGCTATTACCGAGACTTGTAAGGAGTTGCTTTGGATGAAGAATTTTGTATATGAACTTGATTTTACTCAAGAGACATATGTTTTGTTTTGTGATAGGCAGAGTGTTGTTCATCTTGGTAAGAATCCTATGTTCCATGATAGATCTAAGCATATTGATGTAAGGTATCATTGGATACTTGATGTTTTAGACTCTAAGTTATTGGAACTTGAGAAGATTCATACTGATGATAATGATTTAGACATGTTAACAAAGACTCTACCGAGGGGGAAGTTTGAATATTGTCGTTTGGTTGTCGGTTTGACATTTGACTCCACTTGAGTTGGAGGGAGAGTTTGTTGGATGGGTCCAACTAAGTGGGCCCATGCCATATAGTATAAAAAGGGGAAAATATAAGGCTCTTTAAATAGGAGGCAACACATCTCGTTTTCTGCTTCTTCGTAAACAGTGTCGCATCGTGAGGGGGAGAGAAAAAGTTTCAGTACTAATCTTGTATGTTTAACTTGGGTGATCATTTATGGTCCGATCTGGATGATTTTTTAGTATGTTATTCCTTGCATTGTGAGCTTCTACTTGTATAGTCAAATTCTTATTTCTCCATCTCTATTTGTTGGGCTGTTTGTATCCCTTTATGGGTTTTGAACTTTGTTATTTTGTTGATTTACACTTTGTTGGTAGTGAGTAGGGGTCATTGTGATATCATTATTTATTGAGAGACACTTTACTGTACTTATTGATTTTTATAGTGGAGATTTTTCTGAACTAGGTTCTGTGATTTTTACTTCTCATATTGAGAGGATTTTCTACGTTAAAATTATGTGTGTTCTCTTTACTTATTTAATTTTGTGCATTCTTAGATATATCTTTTAGTGAATATTTTTTGTTGACTGTATATTTTGCTCCTCACAAATTCTTTCAAGTGTAAAAAGTTTTATTGTTTATTTGTGTATTATTACTTCCACTGTATATACACTTCTTTCTTTTTCAATAGTTAAGCCCGAAGCAAAAATACCAAGTCGAAGACCAAAGTGAAAGCATAAGCAGGGTATGAAGTAACATCAAGGCTATGGTGCTAGATATGATTGTGGGGGCAATTGAAACATCTGCTACCGTGATTGAATGGGCTTTATCAGACCTTTTCAGGTATCCAAGGGTGATGAAAATCCTTCGAGATGAAATTAAAAATGAAGTAGGAATTAGGAGAATGGTGGAAGAGACGGTCTTGATGAAGTTTATTCACTTGGATATGGTGGTGAATGAGACCTTAAGACTGTATCCTGTTGGACCATTACTGAACCCTCGAGAAGCAAGGGAAAATATCACCATTGATGGCTATTATATAGAGAAAAAGTCACGAGTCCTAATAAATGCTTGGACAATAGGGCGGGATCCTAATGTGTGGTCCGATAATGTTGAAACATTTTATCCAGAGAGATTAATGAACAAGAGAATTTACTTTCAAGTACAAGACTTTCAATTTATACCATTTGGTTCAGGTTGTAGAGGTTGCCCTGGGATTCAACTGGGTTTGGTCACCATTAGACTTGTTATAGCTCAATTGGTGCATTGCTTTAATTGGGAACTTCCATTTAATGTTAGCCCTGCCAACTTGAATATGCAGGAGAAATTTGGGCTCTCAATGCCAAGATCTCAGCAGTTGCAGGCAATACCAACTTATCGTTTAGCTAGTGATGCTGAGCATGAATAGATCCAAGGAAGGCAATATGATGTTTGCATACAATAAGTTAATGTATATTGCTGATAATATCATAATATGTATGGAAGAAGGTTTAATTTTCTTTATATATGTTAATAGCCAATTCTATATATTTCTAAGATGCATTAAATTTCATTTTACCTTTAAATGATCAAATTAATGTCAAGTAAATTTTTGAAAGACCGAATTGGTAGTTTTGTGTGTGTGTGTTTTTAATAAATGTTTTGAGATGACGAGAAAGTTAACAAGAGCTAGGCAGATGTTCGGATTGAGAAATTTCAATGTGAACTCTATCAATCGTTGCTTTTTATATAGATGGATAGCAAACTTTCATTTCAACATGTGTAAAGAAAGATAAAGAGATAGAAGCACATGGGGATGGAAATGACACGAATATGAAGCAGGAGAATTGGAGACAGTCCTGAATCAACAAACTTATCAAATTCTGCCATCAAATTGAGAAAGCCTGAATCCAAAGCCAAACCTAAAGGTCGGTCCTACCTCAGGCTCAGCTGAGCAAGGTTCTGACTCAGTCAATCTTCACAAGCTCAACATTGCAGTTTGTTTTGGGCGAAAATGAAAGCATTTGTCCATTTCGCTCCATGCATGTTGCTAAATTGGGTCAAGTTTTGAAAATTATTTTGAGAGCAATATCCTGTATTAATTAGGTATTTTTTACCAGTGAATTTTTTAAATAAGTAGAATACTCAACTAGAATAAAAAATCTTTATCCTAATAATTTACAAGTTATACAAGAAAACTTGCTGAAAATCGTCCATTTACTGAACACAATAATCCTATTAATGAGATAACTTGATAGCTTTCTGAGTCATAGGTGTTCATTTTTATTGAAGAAAAACAGCATAATATATAGGTTCAAAAAAAACTAGTAAAGCACTTGACGAACTGTTGAAAATAATTAAGGAGCACGTACAGGCTTCAAACATACCAAATGGCCAGGACCATAGGAACTTCACAAACATATCAAAAAATATGAAATAAAAAAAAGTGTCACTTTCTAAATAATATCTTGAGATCGACTTGCTTCCTTATCCAACCAGGCAACCCACCTTGATCCATTTATTTAGGGACTTTCTTCAACCCTTCCACCTGTAAAGCATATATTAATTAATAAGATTAAACTGCCGTAATACCTCAGTGCATGTGTAATGGTCTCTTCGAAAAGTTCTTCTTTTTTTTATCTACCTCTTCCAAAAATTCTTAAATGTTTTGAAAGTAAGAAGAGGAATGTCACTGACACACTATTTCACACAGCATCTCTAAGAATTAATTATGTTTGGATTGGTGAGATTAAGTAGAATGAAAAGAAATAAAATAAAAAAATAAATTTTATTATTTAATTATATTAAAAAAAAAAAGAAAATGAGATAGAAGCGAGTAAGATATATTTTATCTTATTTTATTAAAAATTATTAATTTTTTTTTTTTAATTTGAGAGATATGAGATAGAATGAAATTGTAACTTTATTCTTCATAAAAAATAAAAGTATCACTCTTATCATTTTATTCACTTTTTAAATAATGAATAATAACTTTATTCTATTTTATCTTAAAATATTTAAATAATAAAATAATACTTTTATTTCATTTTATTCAATTTTATTCAATCTCATTTCATTTTATTTTATCAATTATTAAATATTCAAATATAGTCTAGTAATGCCATATAATCTTTTGTTATTAGAAAAGTGACGGCCTCGTATAACTGGAGAGTAAAAAAACAAATTAAAACGGGAGAGAAATCCTCGTTAAAAAAAATACTAGCGAAATCTGCATTTTTTATTTTTTATTTAGGTTATTATTTAATATATTTATTACTGAGATATATGATTTTAGTTTTTGATTGCTTTTATAACAATTTTTAGTTCGATATATTATTAATTGGACTTTAATTAGATAAAAAAATAAAACAATGTTTAGTCTGAATTTGTTTTAAACTAATTGGTTTGTTTCATCTATCAAACTATATATACAAATCACTAACGTGTGTTGGTTCGAGTGAAATGAACTCGGGTCTCTTAAGTATGTAGTCTTGAGTTCGATTTTAATATTTATGTGTATAAAAATAATATTATTGAGAGAAATTTTAACTTAAGCGTTTGACTATATTTAGAGGATTAGTTACTGTGAAAAGAGTTATATTTCAATTTAATAATGTCTCACATTAATTAAAAGCAAGACTTTAGAAGAGTTTGTATATCAACTTGTAACTTAGACTTGGTAAGAAACAAATTAAGAATGGTCATGTGTGCACAAAAATTGATCAAAGACTCGTAACTAATGTAAATCCTTGATTCGTTCCCTTCGTGCGTGATAACATGAGATTCGAATCTTTTATAAAAAATTTAATTAATTGTAAAAAATTGTTTTTAAATTATTATTTTTAATCATATGATTTTAATTTATTATTGTTTTTGCAAAAAAAAAATTGTTCAATTTATTGTTTTTTATTTTGACTGGTAATTCAATGTTAATCGAACCATAGCAAAAAGAGAAAAAGGTAAAGTTTCATATGATTTTTTTTCCCTTAAAGTAATTGGTTTCGTTCAGTTATCAAATCAAATTATATACAAATCAATCGTTCATAAAATAAAGTGATTGATTAATTTGGTTCAAATGATTTTTCATCTCAAAATCAATCTAATCCAAATTGTGAACACAACAACACTATTTTGTTCTAAAAAAAAATTTCTGTTTAAATATAAATAAGGCATAAACAACAACAACTTAACATCGATGTACAAATATATAGATATCAATTTACAACTATTTGTACCACACACCAAGTAACAAAGCAAGTATGAAACCTTGTTGGAGACTATTTAATCTGAAAGACTGAAACTGAATCCTACTGCAAGTTGCCTTGACTTAACCCATATATATTTTCTTATTTTCACACAAAGTTTTAGACCTCATTTATAAAAATAAAAATAAAAATAAAAATGTGCTTGATATGAAAGGTATTTATACATACTGATTATTTCACGCGTTGATACCTCTGCAATAGTGTTAAATTAGAAAATAAGAATTAGTATAAAATAATAGAAAGGACCAAATTAATTTCCAAACGAAAAAAAATACCAAAAAAATACATGCGCTACAGTAAAACTAAAAAGTTGTGAGATTGATATTCGAGGCTCAAGGATTGAGCACCTGATTTATAACTTGCTTTCTGATATCAAATTCTTTATTTTTTTGGGTCGATAAACTCTGAAGATTGATATAGACTTTCTTCCAAACTTGATGGGACACACACAAATATAAATTCTAAGATATTTATGAACCATTAATTTTATAATACTTTTAATAACTAATGTTTTGAAAATAATCACAAAAGTTTATATCATTATAGCAATCACATATCATTATTGTTACTCATTTACTTCCTATAATAACCTCGCTGTAATTCACAGAGTTAGGTGCTCTCTTTCCTTGTTGAATTTGGTTTTGCACGCAGCAATGTTCTTGCAACCATGTCAAGTTGATCGTGCAATTGCTGAATACTTTCACAGGATTTAGCAGCCTCAAATTTCAGTAAATTAATTTTCTTTTCTGAAGCCTCAAGATTTTATTTGTTGATTCTCTGTTGCTTTCCAAGTGAATAACCTCATTTTGTCCTTTTGATTTTTTTTAAATGAAATTACCTTTAAAGTGAATAAGTAAAAGTGTATTCATTTTTAATCTGATAAAGTGTATTGTGATCTTATTTCATTAAATGATTTAAAAGTAAATAAATACTTACCTACTCACTTCATATAGAAACTCACTTTAGAAGAATTTTTTCATGTGACTCCAAAAATCTCCATGCCATCAACACTTCCTTGAAGCTATAACATATCGAGGTCCAAGGCTTCCCCCTCACAAACCCTATGCATGTTCCTCCTCTTTGCATGCAGAGTTTTTCTTTTATTTGATGGAAGTCAATTTCCAATTCCATTATTCTTATTGTTCTGGACTGTGATTCGGGATCCTATCCGGAAGGATCGACCTGACACACAAACCACTGGACTCTGTCATTAGCACCCCGGCCTAGGCCTTATGATCTCGGACCACGACATTTGACTATAACGATCACCGGACCCACGGAAATTCTCACAACTGCCGACCACAACCCTATATGTGGGGACCATAACTGTCTATAATAAGGATTGTCCACTAAGGAGATAGTCCTGACTGGTCAGAGACAGACCTCAGCGATCGTGTGACAGCCCTGACAGGTTAGAGACGGACCTCAACGATCGTGGGCTGAGACCTCTGCCAAGGCACGATCCTAATGTAATTTTGTCCTATACGGATAGCATGAGGATTCCAGTCACGCTCTACATATACTAGGCCAAGTTAACCTAATAAGATATCTGTTATTCCATTGTATAAACCCGACTTATGCACTGCCTGACTTGAGCGTTGGAGTCCCTTTGCAGGTATCCACCCCCTGGTTCAATATGCTTGGCAGCAGTTGCGCAAGGAGGAAACCACCATACACGTGCCTATCTCAGGTACCTTCTGAATCCACTTCAGAACATTGGCACCGTCTGTGGGAATCTGATAAACTTCCATTCCTGCGTTGACCATGGTGAGCACGAGACACAACCATAGGAAGGGAAGCACTGCACATGTTGCCCCTGGCCAAATATAAGGCCCAGCGGCACAACACGACCCTCCTTCCATCACACCACCAGAAACCTCCGCTGCTAGAAACAGGCCTGTTGTGGTGGAAACTCTCAACGATGGACACGAGACTTCAGCTTCAGCTGAAAGTCCCTCTCTATCTCAAAGGGTTTCAATCCGTAACAGGCTTGTTTTTCCTCATGGTGGGGCCAACAATACAAACCATGGAGCTAGGATCCCTGTGTATGCTCGCTTGGGAACCTCCCATAACGATATAAACCATGCGTCTCACTATGAAGACAATGTCCAATCCGAAACGACGAAGAATAACCTTCAAGAGTTGTTGCGCCAACAAACAGCGCTCATCGAGGGTCAGTGACATCAGCTGAAAGAACAACGTCATCGGTTAGAGAATCTTAAAAGATCGGTGAGGACAGACAACGACAATGAAGAACGGGATGTAGTTCGTAATGAGCAAGCAATCCAGCGTGTTGGCGCCAGGGTTTTTGGAAACCATAACCCGGTCCCCGGCCATCAACAATAATTCTCAAATGCTCTAATGGCATATAGGGTCCCGAGGAACTTCAAGCTTCTGAGCAATTTGGAGGCTTATGATAGGATGACAAATCCCCAGGAGCACTTGGATGCTTACACTCAGTTCATGTAGCTCTACGGGTACAGCTTTTCCCCTATTTCTGAAGAAGGACACCTTCAGTTAGTTTGTCACCTTACGAACAAAGATCATAGGATGGGAGGACCTTATGCAACGTTTATTGCAATACTACACCATAGCAAAGGAGCGACCGAAGTCGATTGACTCTCTTTCCGGAATCCGCCAGGGAAGTTCTGAATCCTTGCGCGAATATGTCAAAAGGTTCAATCAGGCCTGTGTGGGCATTAAAAACCTAGATGACAGGATAGCCTTCCATTACGCCAGAAACAAACTCCGAACTGACTCGGGCTTCTTCATGTCGTTGGAAAAAAAGAAGCTGGCGAGTCTAGATGAGTTTCACCTACGGGCGGATAAGTATGTCGAGCCAGAGGAAGTTACTAGAGCCAAAGAGAATATGGAGAAATGTGAACCGGTCCACCAGAAAAAGAACCAAAACTCCAACCAACCCTGTGACTCCTCCAAGAACGAACGGTATTGACCTAAGTATTCTGAGTATACTCCTTTGAACATCCCTCGGGAGACAATCTTGAAGGAGGTCCTTCAAAACGAGTTTCAGGGTATCAAGAGGCCACTACTTGTAAAGAAGCAATTCCAGAGGGACTATTTGAAACATTGCAGGTGGCACGAGAGTTATGGCCACGAGACAGAAGATTGTTACTAACTACGGGATGTTATCGAGTTCTTGATCAAAGAGAGATGATTACAAAAGTACATTAGTGGTTTCTGAAGAAGCGAGGACCGCGAAAGACGCAGGGATCAGAGACGAAGCCGTAGCCCCCGACGAAGTCCAAACCAACGTCCAAGAAGAAGCCGGAGTCCCGCCAGAAGATCCCGAACCCCACCACGTCGCAATGTTGAAAACAGGCAAGATCAGGATCAGGACACTCAAGGTAGGAGTAACAGGAAAGACAGACTCATCAGTACTATTTCTAGAGGGTTTGCAGGGGGCAGTCCGTCTAACAATTCTCTGAAAAAGGCACTCCGGATAGTAGTCTTAAGCGTATCTAGTTTCTCGCGTAGACCCCATGTTGAAAACAGGGATACACCGTCCATTTCCTTCTCTGACAAGGACTACGACGACATTATCCGAGATCATGACGACCCTCTGGTCATATCCGAAATAATATCTAACGCTGAAGTCCGTCATATCTTTGTGGATTTGGGGAGTTCAGCAGACATCATGTTCATGAATGCCTTCGAAAGACTAGAGTTTCCTCTGTCTGCACTCAGACCGTATGAAGGTGAACTGACCGGTTTCTCTAGAAAAAAAGTTACCCCGGTCGGTTACTTTGAAACTTTCTTGACCCTGGGTAACGACAACACGTACAAAACGATTAAGGTGAGATTTTTGGTCGTGGATTGACCCTCGGTTTACAACATCATCCTGGGTCGTCCTATGCTAAATGGCATTGCTGCTATAGTCTTTACCGCCCATCAGGTCATGAAGTTCCACTACAGGGACAATGAAGTGGTCACGGGTAAGGGGGACCAGATTGCAACCTGCAAGTGCTATAACGAAAGTTTGAAGATCAGTAGAGCTTCCAGGAAAACAAAGGCACGAACATCCAGCCCCGCCTGCGATTAACATTCTGATGACCGAGTTAGATGCCCGTGAGGAAATTCGAGGCATAAGACCCCATCCTGAAGGAGAATTGATCCCGCTCCAGCTAGGTGATAAACCCAACCAAGTCACCAAGATAGGAGCAAACTTCAAAGAGCAGGAAAAGATCCAGTTGATAGAGCTCTTACAGAAAAATAAGGATCTTTTCGCCTAGACATCCACTGACATGCCTAGGATTGACCTCGCTTTCATCTATCATCATTTATCTATTAAACGGGATGCAAAGCCGATCTCCCAGAAGAAAAGAAAAGCTAGCCCCGAGAGGCAACAGGCCATTGAAGAGCAAGTCAAGGAATTACTAAACGCTGGCTTCATCAGGGAGATCTCGTACACCACTTGACTCTCAAATGTTGTCTTAGTAAAAAAGTCAAACAGGAAATGGAGGATGTGTGTGGACTACACCGACCTGAACAAGGCGTGTCCTAAAGATCCATACCCCCTCCTAAACATTATCAAGCTAGTTGATAGCTCCTCCAGCTTCCGGTTACTGTCCTTTATGGACGCTTACTCTGGGTACAATCAGATTCTGATGTACCCCGGAGACCAAGATAAAATAACCTTCATCACCGAAAGGGCAAGTTACTGCTACAAGGTAATGTCTTTCGGGTTGAAAAATGCCGGGGCCACCTACCAGAGAATGGTGAACAAGGTCTTTGAAGAACATATGGGGAGAATGCTAGGCGTCTACATCGACGATATGATAGTCAAGACCCCATCATCAGGATCACACACCTCGAACCTCGAGGAAGTATTTGTACAGTTAAGAAAGCACAACATGAGACTCAATCCAGAAAAATGTGCATTTGGAGTCCAGGCTAAAAAAATCTTAGGGTTCATGCTGACTCACCGCGGCATTGAGGCAAACCCCGACAAATGTAAGGCGGTGCTTGATATGCATAGTCCCCAGAGTGTGAAAGAAGTACAACAGTTAACTGGATGGATTGTGACTCTCACCAGATTCATAGCCAAAGCCGCTCACAAATCCCTCCCTCTCTTCAAGCTATTGAAAAAAAGGGACAAGATTCGAGTGGACACAGGAATGTGAAGATGCTTTCGCATCTCTGAAGAACATTTTGGCGTCCTCTCCCATTTTTACAAGGCCAGAGTCGGGTGAAACACTTTACGTGTACCTCTCCGTCCATGAGAAGGCTGTGAGTTCAGTACTCATCAGAGAAACACCAGAAGGCCAGAAACCGATTTATTTTGTGAGCAAAGTATTGCGAGGCCTCGAACTCTGATATCAAAAGATAGAGAATGTCAGTTTTGCACTCATCATCACGGCTAGGAGACTAAGGCAATACTTCAAGTGCCATCCCGTGGTAGTAAGGACAGATCGACTGATCCGACAGATACTGCATAAACCGGACTTAGCAGGAAGGATGATTACCTGGTCCATTGAGCTTTCCGAGTTCGGGATAGCCTACGAACCCAGAGTAGCAATTAAGGCACAGGCGCTCTCGAATTTCCTAGTTGAACTCACTTCAGACTCTGGTTATATCGAGGAGATATCCTGGACCATGTTCGTTGATGGGTCCTCAAACCCGAAAGGAAGCGATGCCGGGGTAATCTTAGAAAACTCTGAAGGGATGACTGTTGAGAATTCACTAAGGTTCGAATTTCCCACCTCGAACAACCAGGTAGAATATGAAGCATGCATCGCCGGACTAGTAATGGTCAGAGACTTGGGGGAGCAAAGATTCGAATTTGTAGTGACTCTCAGCTTATGACCTCCTAGATCTGAGATAAATATCAGGCCAAAGAGCCCCTCCTACAGAAATACCTGGCGAGAGTGCAAGAACTCCTCACAAACTTCCAACTAGTTAAAGTGGAGCATATACCCTAGGAATAAAACTCTAGGGCCGATCTCTTATCCAAGTTGGCTAGCACCAAGAGTCCGGGCAACAACTGTTCGATGATCTAGGAAACCCTCTCGCACCCTGCAGTCTCCGACATAGCTGTTTTCCAGGTCGATAGACAAGAACGTACCTAGATCACGCCACTATTGAAATACTTACAGTCCGGTAGCCTCCTCGAGGATTCAAAGGAAGCTGCTAAGTTAAAGAAAGTCGCGGTCAGATACACCATCTTCGATAGACAGTTATACCGGCATGGATTTTCTCACCCTTCCTCAAATGTCTCACGCCAAAAGAAGCCGAATACGTCCTGGCCGAAGTCCACGAAGGAAGTTGTAGGCACCATCTAGGAGGTAAGACTCTAGCATTAAAGGCACTTAGGGCAGGCCACTACTAGCCCATGATAGAGGTAGACTCCCTTATGTATGTCCAAACATGTGACAAATGCCAACGGCATTCTGACCACTACCACGCCCCGTCAGAAGAATTGTCTACGATATCCATACCCTAGTCATTCTATCAATGGGGCATGGATATCTTCGTACCTTTCCCTCAAGCTCCCAAGCAGCTGAAATTTTTTGTTGTAGCCGTAAACTACTTTACCAAGTGGATAGAAGCAGAGCCCTTGGTCACCATCATCTCGGCCCGAATTCAAAGGTTCACTTGGCGCCATATCATTACCAGATTTGGGGTCCCGGAATCAATTGTGACAGATAATGGAACGTAATTCAAAGACAAGGGGTTCGAAGAACTACTCGACGAGTTGAAGATAAAATATCACTGCAGTACCGTAGAAAACTCTCGTACAAACGGGCAAGCCGAGGCAGTAAACCATGTTATCGTTAGGGGGTTAAAGAGAAGACTGAACGAAGCTAAAGGAAATTGGGCCAAGCAGTTAGACCACGTCCTTTGGGCCTACTGAACCACTCCTCACTCCACAACAGATGAAACACCATTCAAGTTAACCTATAGATGTGAAGCAATGATCCCGATGGAGATAGAGAAACTGAGCTGGTGTCTTTAGAACTTTTCACCTAATAATAACCCCGGACTGATCAGGGAAGACTTGGATCTATTGGAAGAAAGAAGGTAGATCGCACACATACGCGATGCCACGATCAAGCAAAGAACGGCAGCCTAGTACAACCTAAAGGTCATTCCTAGAAGGTTCCAACCAGGCAATCTAGTACTCCGCAAGGCTGACATCGGCGGGAAGAATGCCTCCCAAAGGAAATTAGCCCCTAACTGGGAAGACCCCTACCGTATCGTGATCAGTACCGATAAAGGAGCTTATACTCTAGAGACATTGACGGGTAAACCAGTGAAAAATTTTTGAAATGCAGACAAACTTAGAAAGTATTACAGCTAAGTGCCTTTTAAGGCCTAGTCTCCTAGTCTACTTTATGTTTGATCTGCCCCAATTGTTATATGGACCTTAGTTCTTCAAGATATTTAATGAAACAAGCATCACAGAGTTAATGCATTTTGTTAAATGAAATTTTCAAAGAGCCATTATGATGTCCCAAGATGCCATGGTACCAACCGTGAAGTTGTCTTGTGTTAGATAGGTTGTGCAGTTGAAAAATCCCGACTTGAAAAAACTCTTGCACCAAACCATAAGCACGAAAGACCCCAGCAAGGACTAGTCTCTCAAACCAAAGTCACGTGGCATTCTGAATATCAAAGTAGATGGTAATGGACCCCAGACAATGTTTCTTACCTTAGGCACGGATCCCAAATGCCAATCCACTTTGGATATCAGATCCTAAGCCAAGGTTTCTAAATTTCTTATCACGCGAAGTCCTAAAGGGAACCATAAGCGCTCAACGGTAATGGGCATTGGACCCGGATCACGGTCTTTTCTCATCAAATTCACAAAGTCAAAACAACACGAAGGGCGGTGGACTCCAAAATAGACAAAGGGATGTAACAAAACTAACTTGATTAAAACCCCGAAAATCGGAGTAGCACTATTGTCCATACAAAAACAAAACCCCACACTCGGGGGCAACAAGAGGTAAATCTCAAAACAAGAAATGGTGATGTAGGCAAGGACCTACTACGGTCTCCAACCACATCCCAACCTCCGAGGTACCCCGTACTCGACAATGAACCTCGGCCTCAATACGAGACACCACGAAACCTGGCCTTAAAGCTGGGGCATAGTCCGTTGCGAGCCTAATGATTCTATACCTTGACACTTAGGTCTTATCCAAGTGCCAAGCTGGAGGCAACTGTTCTAGACCGTGGTCCGGGATCCCATCTGGAAGGATCGACCCGACACACGAACCACCGGACTCCGCCATCAGCACCCCCGCCTAGGCTTTATGACCTCGGACCATGGTATCGGACTATAACGATGGTCGGACCCACGCAAATTCTCACAACTGCCGATAAGAACCCTATATGTGGGGACCATAACTACTTACAATAAGGATTGACCACTAAGGAGACAGCCCTGACAGGTCAGAGACGGACCTTAACGATCGTGGGTTGAGACCTCTGCTAAGGCACGATCCTAATGTACTTTTGTCCTATACGGATTACATGAGGATTCTAGTCACGCTTTACATATACCAGGCCAAGTTAACCTAATAAGGTATCTACTATTCCATTGCATAATCCCGACTTGTACACTATTTGACTTGAGCGTTAGAGTCCCTTTGCAGGTACTCACCCTCCTAGTTCAATATGCTCGGCAGCAGTTGCGCAAGGAGGAAACCATCATACACGTGCCTATTTCAGGTACCTTCTGAATTCACTTCAGAACACTTATGTTCACCTTAGAACCTTAGGTCCACTACCATTTAAAAAGAAACCTGAATAAATAAAAAAAGAAATCAAATCCAACAGCCAAATTTATATAACGACTCACCTTCGTTACAAAGGGGCAAGGTGCCTAAATAACTAAAACTTGGGAATGAAGATCGATATTATATACTTCTGCAGTTCTCATGGGAAATTATCATACGTTTTGTCAGAGTTATAATTTTCGTAATGGTTAAGCAACTTTTACATTCCTTTATATTTTGACTGAGTCATTTCTTAATCTCTTGATCTCAATGGAATATATATTAACCTCATTTTTCTACATAATTAAATCATAATAAATAACTGCAAACATAAAAGAGAAAAGAGGATATCAAATTTCCAATACTTAAAATACTTTTATAATGTAACTCAAACAAATAATGAAGTTTCATTTCATTCTTTTATTAATGTTTCAAATAAGAAAAAATTAACTTTGTTTCATTCATTATATTTTTTTCTCGACTCATCCCACTTATTCCATTCAATTTTATTAATGAAAAATTATTCAAATATAGTATTAGCAAGTCTAGTTAACAATAGCAGCAGGATTAATTAGGTGGGAGAGGAAACTGTTTAGATTGTGGGTAGTTAAAGTTACGTGTTTACACTTTTCTACTTAAATAAAAGTGTGCTTCCTCTCGCAATCCAGCCGCCATTGTATTCCTTCTCAAAAGCATTGGTGATGCTTCAAAGAGTGTAAAAGAAGAAAAGGTAGAAGCAGCACTTGCAAGCAATTGTATAGTTGAGGGTCGGGAAGAATGATATGTGGGAAGACAAATGGTGGCCTTGTGGGTACTTTAATAGTAGTAACTTTTTTCTTTTACCCTTCTTTTTATTTTGTTTTAAAAATCATAATAATGAAAAATTAGGAAAGAAAAGTAAGAGACAAAAAGATGAGAAACCCCTTTATTAAGTAGTATAGATATAGATTAAGTAGTAGCAATTAAGTAGTATAGATATTTAGATTAAGAAAGACTTGAAAAAGTGACAAACTGACAACGGATTAACATAGAAGTTAATAGTTAAACAAATGCTTGCCAATTAGCTTTTTAAAAAATTTACTTCACACTTTTTTCGCACACCATTTACATACTTTGTAATTCATGTGTATATAATTAGTGATTATCATGTATTATATGATAAGTGAGACATTAATTAATCTATAAATAATTAATAATTGAGTTACCACATAATACATTATAATTACTAGTTTTTTGAACGTCAATTAATAATTTTAGTCAATATATAATACACATTAATCATTAATTATTTATACATAAATCATTAAGTGTACAAATGATGTGCAAAAAAAGTATACAAATAGCACAAATTTTTTTATCCTAATATACTAGTATGACAAAAAAGAGACGTTATTTTTACATACCATTCTTATTACACATTTCTTGTACTATTTTCTTTTTTAATAATAAAATAAAAATAAAAACACAAATCTCAATGCATTTTATTTCTCTTTGTTTCAAAACAAGTAAAATGTAAGGCGGTATAAAAAAAATAATAGTATTTGATCAGCATTTTCATAAAAAAAAATGGGGCAGCCCCTAAACCCCTACCAAGTTTTAAAATGTCCGCCTTCATGTTAACCTCAGCCAACCTTCTTGACCAGGTTTTTAGTCAATACCGTGCTTAGAAAAATCACACGCAGAAGCTACCTCATTTTCACTCTCAATTATATTATCAAGCAATGTTTACTTCAATCCCCCTAGTGCTCCCTTTTACGTTCAGGTATATTATTTATTTTATATTATTTACACGTAAATTATCAGCTATATAAATGATGCGCAAAAAGGTGTGCAAATAATACAATTTTTTTATCCTAATGTACTAGTATGACAAAAAAAAAAATCATTATTTTTACACATTACTTTCATTATACATTTCTTATACTATTTTCTTTTTTAATAATAAAAAAACATAAATCTCAATACATTTTATTACTCTTTGTTTCAAAACAAGTAAAATATAAGGCGAAATAAAAAAAATAATAGTATTTGATCAGCATTTTCCTAAAAAAATTTGGGGCAATCCCTAACCCCCTACCAAGTCTTAAAAAGTCCGCCTTCATGTTAACCTCAGCCAAGCTTCTTGACCAGCCTTTTGGTCAGTGCCGTGCTTAGGAAAATCACATGCAGAAGCTACTACATTTTCACTCTCTATCATATTATCAAGCAATGTTTCCTACAATCCCCCTAGTGCTTCTTTTCACATTCACATTCATTCTATCAGCTACCTTATTGTTGCGTCCAAAACAAAGCAAAGATGATCGGAGAAATCCACCAGGTCCCCCGGCGCTTCCGGTCATCGGTAACTTCCACATGTTGGGGAAACTCCCACACCGCACCCTTGAAGCCATGGCCAAAAGATATGGCCCCGTCATGTCTCTGCGGCTAGGACAGGTTCCAATCATTGTGGTCTTCTCCTCTGAAGCTGCCGAGATATTCCTCAAGTCCCACGACGTCGTTTTTTCTAGCCGTCCCAGACTCGAAGCTTCCAAGTACTTCAGTTATGGCTCCACGGGTTTGGTGCTCTCGGAGTACGGTAAGTACTGGCGCAACATGAGAAAAGTGAGCACCTTACAGCTTCTGAGCACGTCCAAAGTGGAGTCCTTTGCGCCTTTGAGGAAGAGGGAGCTGGAACTAGCGTTGAAATCGCTCGAGAAAGCCGCTATGGTGGGTGAGGTCGTGGACCTTAGCGAGGTGGTGCAGAACCTTTCAGAGGATATTGTGTATAAAATCACTGGCGATACAAAAAATATTAAGTAAAATAGTTAAAAATTACGAATCATATTATTAAATATAAATAAAATTAAAATTAATAAATAAAGATGTATTTATATTTAAATTATTTAGTGAATTAATATTAAAATATATTATTTTAAATTAAAAATAAATATATTTTTATTTATTTATAAAAAGTATTTTTTTATTATATAAAAAGATTTATGAATAAAAAAATATATTAGATATTAAATAAATCACATAGTAGTTGTATTTTATATCATGATTCATAGACAAAATAAAATTTTTATGTATATAGATTTTAAAAAATAAAGAGAGTGAAACTAAAAGTGAGAGGAACTAGTAAGTTTATTATATAAAGATTAAAAATTAATAAAAAAATAAGTTAAAATTGTAATATCAAAGTATATAAAATAATCATGAATCACATGTCAAATATATATCAAGTATAAATTCTTTTAATTTCACCACTTTTATCTTTAGTATAATTATATTGATCTTTCATGAGATTAATGTTTATAATATTGATATCTTTTTTTTAAAAAAAATTACTCATACATCTCTTGCTTTATATTTTCAATAGATTTTATGTAATGTTTGTACATAAAATAAGAGAGATATATGTAATTTTGTAAACAAAGAAAAGTATTAGAGTGCAATAACAATATATAAAATCAGATATATAAGTATAATTTTTAAATAAAAATGTTAATATTATAAATACTAATTTTATAAAATATTAATGTAATTATTCATTTATCTTTTAGTAAATTAATTTAAATTATTAGTACTTAAAAAAATTAATGAGAAAAGGAGGTCATGACCATGCTCGCTCCCCTATAAAATGGTGCTGGGGTGTAGTAAGGATAATGAGTTTGACATGAAGGATATGTTTGAAAATAAGGTTTTTGAAAGAAAAGAATTGGATTTTTTTTTTATTTTTAAATTAAGATAATTATAAAATATTTATAATTATGAATAAAAGATGATTTAAAATATTATATAATTTTTTTATTTATTTATTTTAAAGAATCTTAAATATAAGGAGTATTTATTTAAGATAAAGAATAATTCTTTCCTTTTTTTTCTATTTAAAATTCTCTAAAACTCCAACTTACAAACATACACGGGGTTAATTTAAGAAAGAATGAGGTTTACTGGAGCGTTTAATCTAGCAGATTATATATGTACCTTGGCTTATAGCTTTGGATAATCAGGTATGAACTCAACTACATATATACTTATTTGCAGTTTTGGTTGATGTTTCCATAATTACAACCTTTTCTTTCCTTTTCCTTATGCAGTTTAAAGGAAAATGATATTTGTATAAAAAATCTTACATCATTTTTATATTTTATTTATTTTAAAAATAAAATTGCAAAGAATGTGTTAAAATATATGTTTTTTTATTTATTATAAAAAAAGTTATATAAAAATAATATAAGTTTTTTGACGTGTAAATATGATTTTTTGGTATAAAAATATGTAATAACTAGTTTCCACCCTACAAATTTTGACATTTCTCCTATAGCACGAAATTAATTGAAAACTTGAAAATGAATTTTCACCCTCTATTCAACAACAATGAATGAATATTGAAATCTTTCCATTTCTAACTTCCCATTTTTTACCCACTCAAACAGCTATAGCTTAAAACTTTTTAGCAAAATGATAAAGTTCAATCTCATGTTTGTTTAGTTGTTGTTCAACATTAGTTGCTAAGTTTTTAATTATTATGTATGAGCTGATTAATTACCCCTCCCTAGTTCTCATCGCACTCTTGATAGGAATTAATTAGATGCAGGACTTAGAGTCATTGCTTTTTGCGAGGGAAACCGTCCTGATTTTTTGCATGACATTTTAGTGTCATTTTCAATCATTCTCATTACGTAATTAAGCTATTTAACTTTTACTATCAGGAATTAACACGAGGCTTCAAGAAAACTAGTAAAGCACTTGACCAAGTGTTGGAGAAGATAATTAAGGAGCATGAGCAGGGTTCAAATGTACAAAATGACCGGCACCATTGGGACTTCATAGACACATTACACTCATTGATGCGCCAACCCATCGATCCCTATGATGAACAAAACCATGTCATTGATCGAACTAACATTAAGGCTATAGTCTTAGATATCATAGCTGAGGCATTTGAAACTTCTGCAACCACTGTTGAGTGGACTTTATCCGAACTCTTAAGGCATCCAAGAGTGATGAAAAATCTTCAGGATGAGCTAGCTAATGTGGTTGGAATGAACAAATTGGTGGAGGAGACTGATTTAGCGAAGTTGAGTTACTTAGAAATTGCGATCAAGGAGACCTTAAGAGTATATCCTGCTGGACCATTAGTCCCCCGCGAGTCAACAGAGGATGCTATAATTCATGGTTATCACATAAAGAAAAAGTCAAGAATCATAATGAATTTATGGGCAATAGGAAGAGATTCTACGATATGGTCAATAATGCTGAAGTATTGCATCCAAAGAGATTCATCAATAACAATTTCGACTTTCAAGGATACTACTTCCAATTTAAACCATTTGGTTCTGGTCGCAGAGGATGCCCCGGAATACACTTGAGCCTAACTACGGTTAAACTTTTTGTTGTAGCTCAATTAGCACATTGCTTTAGTTGGGAGCTTCCATGGAGCATGACTCCGGATGACTTGGACATGAGCGAGAAATTTGGTCTCTCAATGCCAAGAGCCAAGCACTCACTTGCTGTGCCAACGTATCGTCTTCTCAGTGAAGCTCATAATGAATCAAATTGATATTAGTTTGAGCCTTTGAGGTAAAGCACCATATGGTTCCAAACTATAATTTATTTACTATAAGACACTTGCAATCATATATTATTGTTGTATATATGGTTGAGCTTTGATTTTTTTTTCCACGCCAGTGTAATATTCTGTACTAAATCCTTGTGAGATTTTTTTTAATACATCATATTTTTGTTCTATGAAAATGTCTTATTTCATTGATCGATAAAACCACAATGAAAAACTATCTATTCCTACTACTAGAAAAATCTTATTTAGAGACAGATAAATTTTGTCTCTAAAACGTTAAAATTCTATTTCTAAATATTTAGAAATAGAATTAGAGATAAAAATTGATCCATCGGTAAAAGTGACGTTTCTAATTATTAGAGATGAAAAATTTAATTCCATCTCTAATTTAGAGATATGTTTTTTCCATATCTAAATTTTAAAATTTTGTTACTATTCAATTACCAAAATTCGTCTTAGTTCTTTAATTAGAAACAAAAAAATTTCATCTCTACTTTTCGTCTTTAAATTAGAAATAGATTTTTCTGTTTCTAAATCTGTCTATAATATTTTAAAAAATATTAAAAAAAATAAGCATCTAGTTGGGATTTGCCACAACTAGATGCTTTCATTTTATAAAAAAAAAATCTATTTTCTTATGCACATAATTATCTAAAATCAAAATTTATCAAAAATCATAATAAATCATCAATCATTATAATTATCCAAGTAATTATAAAAGATATCAAAATAGTTGAAAGCATATGAAAGTAGTTACAATATCTTATGCATACCATTAATTGCTATTACATTTTGCAAATAAATTTCTCTCTAACTTATATAATTACAAATAATGCAACTCAAAGCAAAATGTGAGCTAAATTGTTGAAATTTTAGCATGTCCTAAGCTAAAGATGGGTAGAACTTATCCACTTATAGTTGATGTCATGACCATATATCGCCTTTGAACATGATCTTCCATATAGTGAGAGGCCATAACCCACCTATGATAGAATATAAAGGAGGCAAGAGGTTAGAAAAACATCAATTAGCAATAATGATGAACATGACAATTTGGCAAAAGCAAGAATTTCAAATCTATTCTTCTTAAACATTAATTGCACATTTGTATTCATACTCTTAAGATAATCTACCATTGACATGAATTTTTTGAGGTGTCGAAGGTATTCCGAATAAAGTTTCAGATTACAGTGGTTTTCTCCTTTGAGTCATAAAGGTTCATATTTCTCTTGACAAAGGTTCATATTACGTCTTTAAATTTCGTTTCTAAACATATTTGACTTTTTAAAATGCTAAATTGATTGAATAAAGATGGAATTAGAGATGAAAAAATCTGAGATGGGTATATGTTGTCTCTAAATTTCATCTTTACATATATTTAACTTTAAATTAACTAAATAGATACGAACTTAAAGATGGAAAAGTCTTAGACGAATAAATTATGTCTCTAAATTGTAAACTTTATTTTCTCTCTCTAAATCATTAAATATGTCTCTTTTTCTGTCTCTATTAAAGAAAAAATTGTATATATCTCTAAATTCTATCTCTAAATAAGATTTTTTTAGTAGTGTCCATTTTTAGTTATAGTTTAATTTTATAAACTCATGCAAAGTACATAAACTTCTCACTATTAGCTCAATCTTAATGGCTTGTCGTATAACTCTAATTTTATGAAGAAAAAAAAACGTGACTCTAAAATTTTGTTATGTATAAATATTAACAATTAAATTTTATAAGATAAATTAGTTGGATATCAACTAATTGAGTTACTATAAGTTATATAAGTTATATTAAAACAAATAAGCAAGCGTGAATTAAAAAATAAAAAAAACCAATTGTCGTGTTAAAGATAATTAATTTTGGAAACATATGGTTATTCGGAAAGATAGTTTAGGAAGAAAAAAGTAGAAGCTCAAGAGGCAGCAAATAAGAGTATCATACACATTGACACCACAGAAGAATGTGGTTGGCATGAATAAAATGGTGGAAGAGACTAAATTCCTAAATCTAACTTACTTGCATATGGTGGTCAAGGAGACTTTAAGATTGGATTGATAAATTCAATTCAAATCGAAAATTAAACTAAAAATTAAAATTTAATCAAAATTGAATAAGTTTGAATTTTTTTTTTAAAAAAACTAATTAGATTAGATTGATTTTCAGTTTTAATTTTTAAAATCAATTCAATCAAATCTAAATCAATTAATATTATATAATATATTTATTTGATATTAAATTTATATTTTTACTTTGATGATTCTAATTTGTCACATATTTCTGTTATTTTATTTAAAAAATTATTATTTTAAACATATAAAATAGGCTATTTCTATTACTTATTTCTTATTTTTCTTTTTAATAGGCCAAATTGTTTTTAATTCATAAAATTTTAAATTTAAAAAATTCTTCACAAAAAACTAATTAAACTGATTTAATCTAAACTTTCTGTTTGATTTTCATAATGTAAACAATTAAATCTAATCTAAACAATTTAATTTATTTGAAACATATATTTTTTTAAAAAAATTAAAATATATTATGTGTAATAAATTTTTTATTTCATAATTTGATATTTATTTTAATAAAAAAATAAATATATATTAGATCTACAAATTTAATTAAACTTAACTCGCTCTTCAACAGATCAGATGCAAAAACATTACAAAATTCAACTAACCCATCCAACTAATACCCCTAGATAAATTGACACTCTCTATGGGCAAGTAGGTGAATGGAGTTGCCTTATTCGCAGCAAAAAGTCTCATATTTCTGAAGAGTGAAGTGAATTGAACCGTGTCTTATCTTTGGAAAAAAAAGTTGACTAAAAATTTCCTAATTTAAGCATGTAAATTAATTTTTAATCTGTGTAAAATTATGATATAGAGATATGTGTATTTTTTTAACATTGCTCACGCGTAGATATTTTCATCTTAGATATTTTCATCTTCTGTTCAGCATAGTCAATTGAAGTGGCTAACCACCATCATCAAGTGGCTTGTGACAGCTGCGTCTAGCGACTAGACCGTACATGTACACTTTCATATCATAATTATTTAACGTCATCTCATCTCATTCATTTATCACATTCTTTAAACCTTATGATTCTCCTCAGCCATATTATTTGGTCCAAGCAGTTCCATTGCTATCTGTTATCAAGCAAACAACCAAAAATGTCTTTTGCAGCAATAGCAATACTTGTCTTCCTTCTTTTCAGTTTCATATACCTTCTATGCACAGTCTTCTTGCAACCGAAACAAAGGAAAGTTGATCGAAAAAAACCACCAGGTCCACCAGCGCTGCCAGTTATTGGCAACCTCCACATGTTGGGTACCCTTCCACACCGCACCCTTCAATGCCTAGCCAAAAAATATGGCCCCATCATGTCCTTGCAACTAGGACAAGTCCCAACCATTGTGGTTTCTTCCTCTGAAGCTGCTGAGTTATTTCTCAAGACCCACGACACCGTTTTTGCTAACCGGCCAAAGATTCAAGCGTCTGAGCTCATATCCTACGGTTCCAAGGGCTTGGGGTTTTCTGAGTATGGCCCATACTGGCGCAGCGTGAAGAAACTGTGCACTTCGCAGCTTTTTTGCACAGCAAAAGTTGAGCTCTTTGCTCCTATGAGGAGGGAGGAGCTGGGTCTAGTGGTGAAGTCATTGGAGAAAGCCGCAGCAGTGGGTCAGGTTGTGAACCTTAGCGAGGTTGTAGAGAACCTTATAGAGGATATAGTGTATAAGATGATACTGGGTCGCAATAAGGATGGCCAATTTGACTTGAAGAGGCTAGTTCAAGATGCAACAAGAATGGTTGGAGCTTTTAATGTAGCAGATTATGTTCCTTGGCTAGGCGCATTTGATCTTCAGGTAAATCTCAGCAAAAGTACAGTTTTTTTTTTTTTTTTTCTTATCCTGTGTTTTTCAATTTTCATAAACTATCATTTCCATTATTTTCTTTGAAAAGTCACAATTACTAAGTAATTTTGCTATTTACACACTATAATCTGCACGTTACTTTTACATCAATCATTACATAATACAAAGTGATAATCACATAATATACCACATAAAAAAAATATTTTCTGTATCATTAAATTTGACATTTCTTTGACATTTCGTATAAATATTATATATCTATGTAAATGTGAGTAGATATCAAAATATATTATATTTTAAAATAAAATAAATGTATCGTATGTCAGGATGAAAAATGTATAAATTAAATGTCAAATTTTATATGTATAAATAATAGGATTGTACCACATAATATATGTTAATCACAACATAATATATGGTCACATATTGGTAATCAATTATCGTCCTCAATTACCATATAATACACGCTGATTATGGTGTGCAAATTTTGGTATATAAGTATATTTTTCCATTAATAACTGAAGTTATTTAACTCTTTTTGCTAGGGATTAACACGGGGCTGCAAGAAAACTACTGAAGCACTTGATGAGGTGCTGGAGAAGATAATTAAAGAACATGAAGAAGCAGCTAATGTAGACAAAGGGCATCATAAAGACTTCATAGACATACTACTGTTAATGATGCGCCAACCCATGGATCTCCAAAGTGAACAAAACAATGTCATTGATCGAAGTAACATCAAGGCTATTGTGCTAGATATGATTGTGGGGGCAATTGAAACATCTGCTACCGTGATTGAATGGGCTTTATCAGAGCTTTTCAGGCATCCAAGGGTGATGAAAATCCTTCAAGATGAGATAGAAAATGAAGTAGGAATTAGAAGCATGGTGGAAGAGACGGATTTGATGAATTTGAGTTACTTGGATATGTTGGTGAAAGAGACCTTGAGATTGTATCCTGTTGCACCATTACTACTACCTCGTGAATCGAGGGAAAACATAACAGTTGATGGCTATTATATAGAGAAAAAGTCACGAGTCCTAATAAATGCTTGGACAATAGGGCGGGATCCTAATGTGTGGTCCGATAATGCTGAAACATTTTATCCAGAGAGATTTATGAGCAAGAAAATTGACTTTCGAGGACAAGACTTTCAATTTATACCATTTGGTTCTGGTCGTAGAGGTTGCCCTGGGATTCAACTGGGTTTGGTTACCGTTAAACTTGTTATGGCTCAATTGGTGCATTGCTTTAATTGGGAACTTCCATGTAATGTTAGTCCTGCCAACTTGAATATGCAGGAGAAATTTGGGCTCTCAATACCAAGAGCTCAGCAGTTGAAGGCAATACCAACTCATCGTTTAGCTAGAGATGATAACGCATGAATAAGTTCAAGGAAGTCAAAATTAATATGTTTGTATACAATAAGTTGAATAAAGCTGGTAATATGTATGGACGAATGTTTAATTTTCTTTATTTATATTAATAGCCAATTCTATATATTTCTAAGCTGCATTAAATTACTTTACCTTTGTGTGTGTGTGTGTGTTTTTTTTTTTCTAACTAAACTATCAATGTGGTCCTTTTAAGATCACTTACTTAACATCAATTTAATCTTATAAAGATTTTGACATTAAATTAAATTCTTAAAGATTTAAAATGATATCAAAATCTACTTTTTGGTGTTATACGTAACTTGACGGGAAGATTATACTTTGATGTTATTTTCAATTTCTGTAAGATTAATTTGATGTTCTTATAAAAAAAGATTAATTTGATGTTAACAACCAAACGGATGTCAAGTAAATTTTTTAAGAATTCAATTGGTAATTTAGCTTTTTTTTTCAATGTTTTGGGATGGTGAGAAAGATAAAAAGAAGTAGGCAGATGTTCGGATTGAGAATTTCAATGTGCACTCAGTTGGGGCTGGGATGGAAGGCAAATGACACGAATATGGAGGAGGAGAGTTGGAGACAGTAAAGAATCAGCAAAGTAATCAAACTCTGCCACCAAATTGAGAAAGCCACGACCCAAAGGCCGTACACGACTTCAAGCTCAGGTTCTAACTCTGTCAGTCTTCACATGCTCACCTTCACAGTTTGTTTTGGGCGAAAATGAAAGCATTTATCCATTCCGTACTATGCATGTTGCCATATTGGGTAGGAAATTATTATTTTTATAATATTTTATAGCCATCGTTTAAATAAAATTTTTTACTATAATATTATTTTTATATATATAAATTTTAAAATTAAATTTAAAATTATATATTTAAAAAATTTAAGATTTTTTTACTTGAATTAACATATATTAATTTTTTATCAATAATTTTTTAAATAAATAAAATACTCAACTAGAATAAAAAATATTTATCCTAATAATTTACAAGTTATACAAGAAAAATTGCTGAAAATCGTTCATTTACCGAACAAAATAATTCTGTTGATGGAATAACTTGATAGCTTTCTGAGTCCTAAGTGTTCCTTTTTAATGAAGAAAAACAGCATAATATATAGCTTCTAAAAAAGCACTTAACGATGGGACTGCACAAGGGTCGGGTTAGGTCAGATGAAAAAAATATCCAAATTAATTAGGTATAATTGAGTTGAGTTAGATCGAGTTTAAAAAAAATTTGTCTAGTAACTCGAACCGAACTAATCGAGTTGGTTCAGATCATGTAGTCGAGTTATCCAATTACAAAATAATTCAATTTACAATACGAAGTTTTATTTTTTTTTCTATTCTTCGTTGCAAAATTTGAAACACCTTTCACAAAATGACCAAAATAATTAACACCCAAAAACATATCAAATAAAAACACGATTTCATATCTTAATTCATACAATCAATTACACAAAAAAATCACAAAAATCATATTTTTATCATGATATGTTTATGATAATCTTAATAAGAAAATCTTAACCATAATCTCAAGCCCAAATCAAGCAAAATAAGCACTCCAAGATATTCCTACAATTCAACCCAATAAACCAACCTAAATAAAAAAAGAAAAAGAAAAAAAATGAAAGCAAGCATGTTTGTATGAGTAACACAAAGTTGACGTCAGGGGAGGGGTTATGGTGTGCGCTGCTGTCTGGTTGAAGGGCTAAGACAGCGACGGTGGTTGACATGCGCAGAGGCTATGCGGTGGTGTGCAGATCTGGGCGACGACGCAGATGGATGTTCTCACGGCAACTTCGATGGTGGTGAAGGATGGTGTGGTGGAGGCTCATCGCTGGCTGCGCACAGTTGATGCCTCATAGTGGTGGCTGCACGGTGATCTTGGCTGGAATGACTCCTTTGGTGGCGCCAGGGTGGAGAGACGATGAGAGGTTCAGATGGTGGTTTGTTTCGATGGCTATGGGTGATTCTTCTTGTTTTGGGTTTTGATTTGGTTCTCTGTTTTGGGTTATAGAGGAATGGTGGGGTTGATGGGTATGCGGGTTGCCGGAAAATACAGAGGCACAGTGGTTACAGGGCGGTGCTAGTCGGTTTGGTGGTAGAAGACGATGATGTTGCGGTGGTGGTTCGTCACAGGTGACGTTGATGGTTGGGTTAGGTTGCAGATCCGGTCACGGTGCTCCGGTACGGCAGTGCAGCAACCAAATCTGGGTTAGTTGGCTTATAGATCTGGTGGGTGGGTCGCAAATCTGGGTGAGAGAAGTGACAGATCTAGGCAGTAGCGCAGCTTGAGTTGAAGCTCGCGGTGGCTGGGTCGCGGCCATGGGTGGTGGTTCGTGTGCAGAGACGTCAGTGTGGATATGACTTGTGGCAGAAAGGGGTTGGTCCAACGTTGGTGGAGATCTGATGGGTTGGTGGGTTATGATGGTGGCAAAGGAAGGTGGTGACGTGGTGGCCGGAGCTGCTAGTGGTGTGGTGGTGCAAATGAAGGTGGCAAGACAAGGAGGGGAGCTAGGGTTTTCAGCTGTTCAGGAACGTGGAAGACAGGAAGAGGAAGGGAAATCAGAAATAAAAGTGTGAAGGAAGAGGAATAGGGTAGGGAAAAATAAAAGTATGAGTATATGTAAAATGTTAGGGACAAAACGACACAATTTAATTTTCGGGTCATCGAGTTATTGGGTCAGGTTAATGGGTTGTGTTGAAATAGAGAAAGGAAGAGAGACATATGATGAAACCGCGTGTCTCAACTACACAACGGAGGCTGAATATATACCCAATAAGTAATAATTAATTACATAATTTACATGATGTGAGACTAACAGTTGTACTACTAATTACACTTAATTACATATGTTTCCAACAGTTTCTAACACTTCCCCTCAAGCTGGAGCATATAAGTCATATGTATCAAGCTTGTTACAAATATAATTTATTTGAGGTCCTCTCAAAGACTTAGTGAAAACATCTGCCAGTTGATCATTTGAATTGACGAAGCTAGTAGTGATGTCTCCAGACAAGATCTTTTCTCTGATAAAGTGACAGTCTATCTCAATGTGTTTGGTCCTCTCATGAAATACTGGATTGGAAGCGATATGCAAAGCAGCTTGATTATCACAAATAAGAGTCATTTGCATAACGTTTCCAAACTGAAGCTCTTTAAAAAGTTGTTTTAACCAAATGAGCTCGCAAGTAGCTAAGGCCATGGCTCAATATTCTGCTTCGGCACTTGATCTTGCAACCACATTTTGTTTCTTACTTTTTTAGGAAATCAAATTACCCCCAATGGATACACAATAACCAAAAGTAGATCTCCTATCAATAGGAGAACTTGCCCAATCAGCATCTGAGTATCCTACAATCTGAGTGTGTCCTTTGTCTTCATAGACAAGGCCTTTTTCCTGGAGCTCCCTTAATATATCTAAGAATACGAATCACTGCATCCCAATGCCCTTCACAAGATGAGTTTAGAAATTGGCTCACTACACTCACTGCAGAGGAGATATCTGGACGGGTAACAATAAGATAGTTAAGTTTTCCAACCAATCGTCTATATCTTCCTTGATCTGAAAGTGGCTCCCCCTGATCCGGTAAAAGTCTAACATTAGGATCCATAGGGGTGTCAACCAGCTTTGCATTCAATAGTCCTGTTTCCTCAAGAATGTCCATATCATACTTCCTTTGTGAGATTACTATGCCATCCTTGGATTGTGCCACTTCAATTCCCAAGAAATAACGAAATTTGCCAAGATCTTTGGTCTGAAAGTGATGACAGAGATGCTGTTTTATCTGAGTTATGTCTTGGTGATCACTGCCGGTGATAACAATGTCGTCTACATATACAATCAAATAGATACAACCTTGGACTGTATGACGATAGAAGATAAAGTGGTCAGCCTCACTACGAGTCATACCAAACTGCTGCACAACGGTACTGAATCGACCAAACCAAGCTCGGGGAGATTGTTTGAGACCATACAATGACTTGTGTAGACGACACACAAGGCCAGAAGACTCCCCCGGAGCAACCACCCTCCATGTAGATTTCTTCTTCCATATCATCATGAAGAAAAGCATTCTTGATATCCAGCTGATGAAGGGACCAATGGAGAATAGCGGCCATAGACAGAAAAAGGCGAACAGAAGCCATCTTCGCCACTGAGGAGAAAGTGTCGCCATAATCCAAACCAAATATCTAGGTATACCCTTTTGCCACCAAACGAGCTTTTAGGCAATCAAGAGTGTTATCAGGGCCAACATTGACCGTATAAATCCACCGACAACCAACAACAGCCTTCCTAAGAGGAAGAGTAACAAGTTCCCAAGTACCACTGCTCTGAAGTGTACACATTTCATCAATCATTACTTGTCGCCACCCAAGATGAGATAAAGCTTCACCTAAAGATTTAGGAATAAACACAGAAGATAAGGTGAAAAGACAAGTATAATGCAATAAAAAAAGGCGAATTGAGAAGCATGAACAACCTAATGCACAATTGAGGAGCATGAACAACCTTCAAATATACCAAATGGCCAGGACCATGGGAATTTCATAAACATACCAAAAAAAAAAAAGTGTCACTAACAAAATAATATCTTGAGATCCCCTTGCTTCCTTATCCAACCAGCCAACGACCTTGGATCCATTTTTGGACTTTCTTCTTTTCTTCCTTCCACTTGTAAAGCATATGTTAATTAATAGTGTAAAATGCACTTTACTTCTCTAATTTATTAGTGTCATAGCAATTTTTACTCTCATACATAATTAAGCACATTACACCATAATTTAATATTATCATTTGCAATTCTCACCATTTTATTTTATTAAAATTAAGGGTCAGACGCAATCTGCCTCACCAAGTTTTTTTTTTTTAACTTTTCACCCTCATCAATATAATTAGACACATTACACTCTAATAAATGATTATCTATTCATATTTCTTTTTCTTATTGAAATTATATTTTATTTAAGAGTAATTACTATAAAAGGTCAAAACTATCTCCACAATTATTTTCTTAAAACTGCTAGTGTGTGGCTACTCTTGGCTTGATCAGAAAATAACTTTAATTTAAATTTTAATGAGTAATGAAATTGATTATGAGTATTTGTATTGAGTAGTGACTTGAATTAATTCCTATAATATGATGCATGGGAGTACAACTATTTACATCATAAGGTACTACATTATGTAATGAGAAATATTTATGTAAACTTTTGTATAAACTAAATTAATTAAAAATTAATATATTATAATTTTAATATAAAATAATTATATAGTACAAAAATTTATATAATTATTTAAATATTAATTAATCTAACCAACACAAATATAAATTCTACTTAAATATTTCTCTTAATTAGTTACAGTACATGGCTTGGAGGAGAGAGCCGGGGTGCCAATGACAAAGGTATTGGGAAAGGTCGAGAGAAAGAAGAAAGTGATTAACAGATGGAGAGAGAGCGGGACAATGAGCTTCGAGAGGTTATCGACTATATAATGAATTTGGTGTCCAGCTCCATAATGACGGAGTTCTGAACTGGGGTGAACATCGCCATTTCACCTAAAGCTTAGGCTACTAGTTTTGCGAAATACTGAGGCACCATGGGCACACATCACCCTTTAGGATTGTACAAATAATTTCTTGTTATCATCATTTTATGCTCTCTATCTCTCAAAACGTGAGATCCATTTTTCAATTGAGCTATCGGTGGTCACACCAGCACAGTTCTAAGAAAATAATTTTAGGATACTTTTCAAATTATCTCTCTCAACCAATTAAGTATATATATATATATATATATATATATATATATATAAAAAAATTTGGAGTAACCTTATTTAAAAGGTGACTAGCTTCAGTGCATGTGAAAAGTGAGGGTCATTGGTGGTTTCATTTGAACTTCCAATCAGAATTTGACAAATAAATACTTTGAACTTGCCCACTGAGATTTCGGACAACTTGACCAATTGTGTATAAACATTTCGGGCACCTGCCAACTTTTTATGAGAAAATTAATATTAATAGTTGGCCATTTATTTTTATTTTGATTCTTATAAAAATAAGTTTTTAATTTATTATCTATACTTATAATTGTTTCTAATTTGATTCGATTTTCGTGGTCTCTTACTGTTATAATAGTATAATACTGTCCGTTGTAGTAATACAAGTGAAGTGTACGGATGAAATTAAAAACAAGTCTTATGTATAAAAACAAAAAATATATATTAAAATATATTTTTAATCTTTATATATGATAATTATTTTTTAATTTAATTCATATACTTTACAATAATTTAATTCTTCAATGAATCAACTATAACAGTGACAAACAATAGAGATCAAATTAAAATTTATTATATGTATGAAAATTATATTAAAAATCTATTTTGTATAAGAAACGAATTAAAAATAAACGTCGATTAAAAATATATTTTAAACTTAATAGTTTGTTGATTTTCTACTTCATTGATTCTTTGCTATGCTTAAAGTTGTTTATAATACTCGTAAAATTATATGCTATTATATTATTTAATTAGTTTTTGATACGAGTGTCATTATAGTTAGTTAAATTATTTGTGGGTTCTATTTAGTTAGACAGTATATAAATAGGATTCAAGATTTCAAATAACTCATTAATGAATGATGTGATATTATATTATTAAATAATAGTATAAAAATATACTTATAGTAGATATTTTTGTGATAATTCTTTGAGTAGATATTTTTGTTTACTGAATATTTAATAAGCTTTCATTATCATTTTTTTTCTTTGTGTATATCTTATACTTAGATGTATCTTAATAAAGTATTTGAAAAATCAAACTGTTCGTAGACTTATCAAATGTGGATGAAGTCATAGTCCACTAATAAATGTTAAATTTAGATAGATAAAAAAGAAGGGACAAACTCATACCTAAAACAGGAGAAAGTTGGACTTTTGCTCAGTTTCATTCCATGAGAGGATTGCCATAGTTTAGTAATACCCTCAAAATTGGGAGAAAAATGTGTAAATGAGATTTATACATAAAATTATAGAGTAAATTTTCATTTTAGTTATTAAATGAGTTTTGGAACATTAATTGAATCTTATAAAAATTATTTTGTAATTGTCAAAAATACCTATTCTCTAACTTCTTCGTCCTCACTTTTCCTTTGCTCCCAATCCTCATTGTAAATATCCCAACTACCTTGTTATTTACCAGACATTATATCGAGGAACATTAGTTTTTAACATTATTCTATCTTGTTATTTAAGACTAACAACAAAATGACAGCACCATAAATAATCCAAAAAAAAAAAAACTCACTATGCCTCCAAAGCTCTACTTTCCCCTCCCTTTGCTAATTCATTGAACAAATTAAACCAATCATTAATTATCATCCAATTTTTTATCCCTAAACCCAACATTTATTTCGTCTCTGTCTCCATTCCATTAAACTCATACCATTTGCCCCCATATGACCCTGCCGAACCTCCTTGTAAGACAAATCAAAATTGCATTTTGATAACATGATTAATATAGCTAACGGGTTAATGATCAATTCAACTAGTATTTAATCAATTAGGTTTATATTAATTGTTAGTGAAGTAGCTATGATACACATTAGAGCCAAACACCTAGCAGACTCAATAATGAAAATATAAAGGTGACGTTTGGTTTATTTTTATTTTTTTTAATTGATATGTTTTTAACTCGTAATTATAAAAATGTTATATTATTTTTATTTTTTAAATTTTATGAAAACAAACTTGCTAAAAACGTCCATTTGCTGAACAAACTAGATATTTTTGTTTACTGAATATTTAATAAGCTTTCATTATCATTTTTTTCTTTGTGTATATCTTATACTTAGATGTATCTTAATAAAGTATTTGAAAAATCAAACTGTTCGTAGACTTATCAAATGTGGATGAAGTCATAGTCCACTAATAAATGTTAAATTTAGATAGATAAAAAAGAAGGGACAAACTCATACCTAAAACAGGAGAAAGTTGGACTTTTGCTCAGTTTCATTCCATGAGAGGATTGCCATAGTTTAGTAATACCCTCAAAATTGGGAGAAAAATGTATAAATGAGATTTATACATAAAATTATAGAGTAAATTTTCATTTTAGTTATTAAATGAGTTTTGGAACATTAATTGAATCTTATAAAAATTATTACATCAATTTAGTTTTTGAATGATAATTTTTTTAACATAAAGATAGTCGAAAGTTATTGTTTATTAAGATGAAATTGATGTCATGAGATGAAAAAAAAAAAAGTCATTGGACCAATATATCATTAATTGTTTAAAGATTAAATTAATATTTCAAACAAAATTTAATAACTAAATTGGAGTTGCCTCTGGAATTATTTTCCACACTCTTCCCTTAATTTTTTACCCTTATTATAAGAGTATATCAAACTAATCTGAACATGTAAAATCTTAAAGCCATTAAGATTAGACTAGTGATAAAAGCTTTTGATAGTTTATATATATAAGGTCATATGTTTAATCCTTATTATTACTATTAAACAATTTTTATAAAAAAGCACACGCACACACACGTTAAATTTTATAAGTTTGATAATCCAATAAATTTTCCTATCCTTTCACACTGATGTCCTTGCACCTCTTTTGTAGAAAAAAAATGGCTTATTATAAACTTTGTCTCGTGGCTTTAATTTCTTGGATAGCTACCATTTCTCATAAAAATCTGACAGTAATATTCATACACAGTTAGTTAAGTTGTCCGAAATCTCAATAGACAGGTCTAAAGTGCTTATTTGTCAAACTCTGATTGAAAGCTCAAGTAAAATCACTGGTGGCCTTCACTTTTAAAAATAATATTTTATTAGTATAGCAAGTTGTGGATAAGAATAGATAGAGGACAAACTTAGTTTGACTTTTTCCAATTTTGCACAAAAATAACACTACAAACCATGACGTGAATAGCGTAGATAGAAATAGAGAATAAGAAAAAAGAAAAAAAATTATAGAAGATTTTTGTATATTTTTTATTTTTTATTTTAATTTTTATCTGAATTAATTCTCTAAAATAATATAAAATTAAACTTAATTTAATTTTAAAATATATTTTTGATATTTTAATATTCTCACTCAAGTTAAAGTTACTACAATTAAACACAAAAGAAATAAATTAAAACTATTCTAAAACCTTAACATCGAGATCATAGAGAAATCAAGAGATCTAAAGTGTATTTGATATGGAACCATCTGTATCTAAAAAAATTTACAATAAAAAAAGAATCAAACTACATCTGAAATGAAATAGAGAGAAAAAGTTAAAAATGATGGTATGAGGAGGGGCGAACCAAAAACAGCAACTGTGAGAGTTTTTGACATGACGGTGATGGAGGAGCGACGTCCATGATGGGGCAAGGACGGTGGCAATCTAGAACATGATGAAAATTAGAATCTGAAATCTAGAACGGTAATCAAAGTCTGAAATTTAAGACGATGTTTGAATGGAGGTCTAAAATTGTGTCTGAACAAAGTAGATAGTAGTGATCTAGAATGATGTTTGAATAGAGTGGATAACAGCGGTCTGAACTAAGAGCCTAAGCTCTGTGATACCGGACATGGAAGATGATATCAACTTTAATATCATATTAGAAATAAAAAAATAAAGATACAAAAAAATTTAAATTTTTTTTATATATTCTCTAAATTATTTCTTAATTATTTTTAAATTTTTGTTTAAATTAAATTTTAAAAATAATATAAAATTAAGTTTAATTTAATCTTAAGATATGTTAAAAATATTTTAAGAAACGTGATACTTAAGTGCAAATGCATAAACTGTGTGAACAACAACAAATAAACAATAGACAAACTTAGTTTGACTTTTCTCAGTTTTTTTTTTCCTCACAAAAGGAATACGACAAACCAAGACGTGAATAGCGTGATACATATATGTAAGGACTTTTTTATCATCATTTAAGAAAAAATTAATTATCAAATTATCATTTTTTAATTATTTATTAAAATATTATTATTTTAAAATTATTTTTTAAATTATCACTAATTTATTTAATGTGGTATTTTTTATTAATTTCTGAAAGTATGATACATCAAATAGGATAACGCATCCACGTAGATTATGTCAAGGCGTTTGGCGCAATCCACATAGATGTGCTACCTTATTTGACATATCTTACATGGAAACGCCACTTAGAATAGCATATTTACATGTCAAAATGTGTGACGTAACAAGGGCAAAAACATCATTTTACTTGGCACAATTCCTTAAAACACTGAACACTCAGTAAAACTGAAATATTGGAAGATATCAATATCAATTAATTTATTTATAGGTCAAATATTTGTTTCTAATCCGTAAAGTAATCGATGTAGAATTTTAGTGTTGGCAAGACAAAGTAACTAAGTAAGACAACAAGATACATTTGTTCGATGTGAGACTTTGTTGTTGGCAAGCAAAGCAACTAAGTGAGGCAATACCAAAGTCTCACATAGAATAAAAGTACCTTATTATCTTACTTAGTTGCTTCATTTTATCAACATCAAAGTTTTACATCAACTACTTTATGAATCAAAAATAAATATTTAATTTATAAATAAATAAATTGATATAATTTATAATACATTACAGTAGGATATGTCAGGAACTACCATGACATATATAACTTTTGTTATATATAATATACACAGTATTTTTGTTTGGCCATGTTATATTTAAATTTCATAATAATATCATTGTGCATTAGGAAATATCTTTTTTTTTTTTACATGAAATACATTAAAATTAGATGACACAACATTTTTTTTATTTTCTTAATAAAAAGCACGTTTAGAATATAATGGTACATTCATTTCTACGTGTAGGATTTTTCTTAAAACATGGAATCATATATCTATAGTTTTATTTTTATTTTTTTCGTTTTAAGCGTAAATTTTAAAGAGAAAGAATATAATAACTAATAATACACAAAGTTACAAATTATATATGAATGAAATAATGCTACTCATCTCCTGCTACTAATACATATATCACCTACTAAATATATAGATAAATCGAGATAAATTTTATTTTATGAATGTTGTTTAGTTTTTAAGACAAATTTTAATTAAATTAAAAATAAATTAGAACTAATTATAAAATAAACAACATCCATAAAAAGACTGTGTAGGTGATAAAATAGAGTTGTTCTTACTAAGCCATTGCATCCCAATGCCTCTCTACTTCAATGATTTATCTCATTTCCCAACTGGGACCCATGTTCCCTCAGGGATTAACTCCAAAATGATCAGGATCCACAAGGCGGGATTTCTTTTTTAATAATGCACAAATCGTTGCAGCAAATGTTTGCTTGAGTTCTGCGATCAAATGCCATGGAATTGATGCAATAATAGAATAATACATCACATGATGTAGAAATATATTAGCAATAGCATTCTTCAGGTGCAACCCTGGCGAGGAATACCTCTCCTCTAGTGCTCCCAAGTCAGAAAGGATTTCCAATGTCCTAATACCTATTTCAAACCATCATTGCTTATTATTCTGCGCAAACCCATTTATGCTTTAACATGGGAAACTTCTAGCTCATCAATGGTCGCTTTTTGTTCATATATTTTTGGGTTTAAATTTCTTTTCACTTTCTTGTTTAACAACATTCATAAAAAAATTGTTTTTAAGACAAATTTTATAATTAGTTCTAATTTATTTTTAATTTCATTAAAATTTGTCTTAAAAACTAATCAACATTCATAAAAGACAAACCATCTCGATTTATCTATATATTTAGTAGGTGATATATGTATTAGTATCAGGGGATGAGTAGCATTATTCTATTCATACATAATTTATAACTTTGTGTATTATTAGTTATTATATTCTTTCTCTTTAAAATTTACACATAAAACGAAATAAAAATAAAAATAAAACTATAGATATATGATTTCATGTTTTAAGAAAAATCCTACACATAGAAATGAATGTACCATTATATTCTAAACGTGCTTTTTATTAAGAAAATAAAGAAAATGTTGTGTCATCTAATTTTAACGTATTTCATGTAAAAAAGATATTCACCAATGCATAATGGTATTATTTTGAAATTTAAATATAACATGGCCAAACAAAAAGACTGTGTATATTATATATAATAAAAGATTATATATGTCATGATAGTTCCTGATATATCTTACTATAATGTGTCATAAATTATATCAATTCATTTATTTATAGGTTAAGTATTTATTTTTTATTTATAAAGTAATCGATGTGAAACTTTAATATTGACAAGATAAAACAATTAAATAAGACAACAAGGTATCTTTGTTCGATATAAGACTTTGGTATTGTCTCACTTAGTTACTTTGCTTGCCAACAACAAAGTCCAACATCGAATAAATATACCTTATTGTCTTACTTAATTACTTTATCTTACCAACACCAAAGTCTCGTATCGATTATTTTACGAATTAGAAGCAATTAATTGACCTATAAATAAGCTAATTGATATTGATGTCTTTTAACATTTTAGTTTAACTGAGTGTTCAGTGTTTTAAGGGATTGTGTCAGGCAAAATGACGTTTTTGTCTTTGTTACGCTATATGTTTTAGCGTATTCTTTGTAAATACGTTATTCTATGTGACGTTTTTATGTAAGATACGCTAAATAGGATGACACACTCACGTGAATTATGGCAACAAATTGACGTAATATTTTGACATAATCTACGTAGATGTGTCATCCTATTTAACGCATTTTATGTGACCTAAACATTAATAAAAAATATCACATTAAATAAAAAGATGATAATTTAAAAAATAATTTTAAAATAATAATATTTTAATAAATAATTAAAAAAAAATGACAATTTAATAATTAATTTTTTCATAAATGACATTTTAATAAAAAAAAAGCTTAGATATAAGAGTGTAAATAGTGAGTACAACGACAGACAAACGTGATACTCACAAAATATCTCGAGATATGATGTAGATATTTTATTAAGTATGATACTTAGATGCAAGAGCGTAAACGGTGTGAACAACAACAAATACACGACAGACAAACTTAGTTTGACTTTTCTCTTTTTTTTTTTTCACACAAAAAGAATACGACAAACCAAGACGTGAACAGCGTGATACTTAGATGCAAGAGTATAAATGGTGAAAACAACGACAAACAAACGATGATGAACAGCAAATAGATGACTACGTACGGCAACAAACAAATGGTTGACATGTGACGACAAGCAGAACCTTCAGCGGCAGCTGGCACGGTTTCAGCAGTAAGGAGTGGTGTATTGGGCTTCGAAAGAGGGCTTGGGTAGGTGATGAAATGAATTTTTTTTTTTACAAAAATAAAACTATGATGATAGCCGGTTTCACTAGACCCATGGTTTATCCGGTCAGATCTGGATTTTAACCGGTCTTGATCGGTTTAACACAATTCAACCATAGATCCGACTATAAAAGTGAACCATAACTGATTGAGTTTCGATTCACAATTTAGGTAATTTAATTATTCGATTCGATTCGATCGGATCCAAACAACATTATTTTTTACTATTCATATTAATTATTCTTACATAAAATTTAATTTTAATAAGAAAAGGAAAATGCAATGAATAATAATAATAATTTAAGGTGAAAAATGCAAGAAGAATAATAAATTAGAAGGATCAAATGCATTTTTCCCTAAAATTAAATATTATTTAATTCTAATTATTTTGTAATTGTCAAAAATACCTATTCTCTAACTTCTTCGTCCTCACTTTTCCTTTGCTTCCAATCCTCATTGTAAATATCCCAACTACCTTGTTATTTACCAGACATTATATCGAGGAACATTAGTTTTTAACATTATTCTATCTTGTTATTTAAGACTAACAACAAAATGACAGCACCATAAATAATCCAAAAAAAAAAACTCACTATGCCTCCAAAGCTCTACTTTCCCCTCCCTTTCTTTGCCTAATTCATTGAACAAATTAAACCAATCATTAATTATCATCCAATTTTTTATCCCTAAACCCAACATTTATTTCGTCTCTGTCTCCATTCCATTAAACTCATACCATTTGCCCCCATATGACCCTGCCGAACCTCCTTGTAAGACAAATCAAAATTGCATTTTGATAACATGATTAATATAGCTAACGGGTTAATGATCAATTCAACTAGTATTTAATCAATTAGGTTTATATTAATTGTTAGTGAAGTAGCTATGATACACATTAGAGCCAAACACCTAGCAGACTCAATAATGAAAATATAAAGGTGACGTTTGGTTTATTTTTATTTTTTTTAATTGATATGTTTTTAACTCGTAATTATAAAAATGTTATATTATTTTTATTTTTTAAATTTTATGAAAACAAACTTGCTAAAAACGTCCATTTGCTGAACAAAATAATATGAAAAATGTGACAATTGATTATCGGAGTTAATACAATGTGTGACAAATATTTTTATCCTAATATAAATTAGTATCACAAAGAATTTTGGGAGCCGGCTCTTAAAAGGTCCGCCTTGATGTGTTAACCTCTGCCACCCTTCTTGACTAGCTTTTTAGTCAATATAAATCACACGCTATCTCATTTTCCCTCAAGCATATCATTAAGCAATGTTTCCTTCAATCCCCCTAGTGCTCCTTTTCACATTCACATTCATTCTATCAGCTACCTTATTGTTGCGTCCAAAACAAAGCAAAGATGATCGGAGAAATCCACCAGGTCCACCGGCTCTTCCGGTCATCGGTCACCTCCACATGTTGGGGAAGCTCCCACACCGCACCCTTGAAGCCATGGCCAAAAGATATGGCCCCGTCATGTCTCTGCGGCTAGGACAGGTCTCAACAATTGTGGTCTCCTCCTCTGAAGCTGCAGAGCTATTCCTCAAGTCCCACGACGTCGTTTTTTCTAGCCGTCCCAAACTTGAAGCATCCAAGTACTTCAGTTACGGTTCCAAGGGGTTGGTGTTCTCGGAGTACGGTGCGTACTGGCGCAACATGAGGAAAGTGTGCACCTTGCAGCTTCTGAGCACGTCCAAAGTGGAGTCCTTTGCGCCTTTGAGGAAGAGGGAGTTGGAACTAGCGGTGAAATCGCTTGAGAAAGCTGCAATGGTAGGTGAGGTTGTAGACCTTAGCAAGGTGGTGCAGAACCTTTTAGAAGATATTGTGTATAAAATGGTGTTGGGTTTTAGTAAGGATGATGAGTTTGATTTGAAGGGGTTAATTCAAGAGCGGATGAGGCTTAGTGGAGCGTTTAATCTAGCAGATTACTTACCTTGGCTTGGAGCTTTGGATCTTCAGGTATGAACTCAACCTTTGATTGATGTTTCCATAATTGCAACATTTTCTTTCCCTTATGCAGTTTAAAGGGAAATGATATTTACACAAAGAAAATCATACACTAATTTTATACTTTATTTATTTTAGAAAAAAATGTAGAAAAAATGCGTTTTTTAGTTTTACTCCTATAATATAAAAAGAAATAATATAAGAATAAGCATCTTGATGTGTAAATATAATTTCTGGTATAAAAATTGATGTGGTCCACCCTACAAATTTGGACATTTCTCCTATAGCATGAAATTAATTGAAAAACTTGAAAATGAATTTTCACCATCTATTAAACAACAGCGAATGAATATTGAAATCTTTCCATTTCTAACTTCCCATTTTCTACCCACTAAAATAGTTATAGCTTAAAACATTTTAATCTCTTGGACTGGCAAAATGATAAAGTTCAATCTCATGTTTGTTTTGTTGTTCAACATTAATTTCAAAGTTTCTATAATACATGAGGTAATTACCCCTCCCTATTTCTCGTCGCCCTCTTGATAGGACTTAAATTAGATGCAGGACTTGAGTCACTTTGCTCTTTGCAAGGGAACCCTTCCTGATTTTTTTACATGACATTTTAGTGTCATTTTCAATCATACACAGTATGTAATTAAGCTATTTCACTTTTATTATCAGGGATTAACACGTAGTTTCAAGAAAACTAGTAAAGCATTTGACCAAGTGTTGGAGAAGATCATTAAGGAGCATGAGCAGGGTTCAGATGTTCAAAATGGCCGGCACCATAAGGACTTCATAGACATATTACTCTCATTGATGAACAAACCCATCGATCCCTATGATGAACATGACCATGTCATTGATCGAACTAACATTAAGGCTATAGTCTTAGATATGATTTCTGGGGCATTTGAAACTTCTGCAAGTGTTGTTGAGTGGGCTTTGTCCGAGCTCTTAAGGCATCCAAGAGTGATGAAAAAACTTCAAGATGAGCTAGCTAATGTGGTTGGAATGAACAAATTGGTCGAGGAGACTGATTTAGCGAAGTTGAGTTACTTAGATATTGTGATCAAGGAGACCTTAAGATTATATCCTGCTGGACCATTAGTTCCCCGCGAGTCAACAGAGGATGCTATGATTCATGGTTATTACATAAAGAAAAAGTTAAGAATAATATTGAATTTATGGGCAATAGGAAGAGATCCTAAGATATGGTCTAATAATGCTGAAGTATTTTATCCAGAGAGATTCATCAATAACAATTTAGACTTTCGAGGATACGACTTCCAATTTATACCATTTGGTTCTGGTCGCAGAGGATGCCCCGGAATACACTTGGGCCTAACTACGGTTAAACTTGTTGTAGCTCAATTAGCACATTGCTTTAGTTGGGAGCTTCCATGGAGCATGACTCCGGATGACTTGGACATGAGCGAGAAATTTAGCCTCTCAATGCCAAGAGCCAAGCACTTACTTGCTGTGCCAACCTATCGTCTTCTCAGTGAAGCTCATAATGAATCAAAATGATATTAGTTTGAGCCTTTGAGGTAAAGTACGATATGGCTCCAAACTATAATTTATTTACTATAAGACGCTTGCAATCATATATTATTGTAGTGTATAGTATAAATCGTTGAGCTTTGATTTTTTTTTTTCTTTCCACGCCAGTGTAATATTCTTTACTAATTCCTTGTGAGATTTTTTTTAATACATCATATTTTGTTGTATGAAAATGTCTTATTTCATTGATCGATGTGACCACAATGAAAAACTATCTATTCCAGTTTTAGTTATAATTTAATTTTATAAATTCATGCAAATTACTTAAACTCTTCACTATGAGCTCAATCTTATTTGTTTGTCATATAACTCTAATTTTATAAAAAAACGTGACTAATATTTCGGTGTGTCTAAATGTTATAACAATTAAATTTATAAGTTAAATTAGTTGAATTTTGATGAATCATTATTTATTAATTACTAATTGCACTACTTCTGTTTATCATATGGCAAATTTTCTTTTGAATTCTCTTGAAATTTTATTAATTGGATTACGTATTTCTGGGCAAACTCTTTTTTTAATTTAAGTAAAAAATCATTATAATTAATTATCACTAATTAAATTACCTCCTCTATCACGTGGCAAACTCTTTTGAATTTATATTAAAAAAAATTATTAATTGAATAATTTCTCTTTATCACGTGAGAAACTCTTTTTTTAATTCTGGTGACATTTTGTTTTTCACTAATTAGATTACGTCTCTTTGACATATGGCAAACTCTCCTTTTAATTCACATAAAATTGTTCTCCCTCTCCCTTAATTACTTTTACTATTTTGCACAATTGCTTTTCACGTTCCTTCACTTGCTGTCGTTACTTTCTCTATCTAGTCTCGTTGTCTTTCTTCTTATGCGTTTGGCATTTAGCTAATTGTCAATCTCTCTCCGGCAATGTGCCACATCAAATTAGAGATAATATTTACCGTAGTGAACTAAACAGCAGACTTATTTATCTTTTAAAAAATAAAATAAAATAGTCATAAAAAATAAAAATAAAATCATAAAAATTAAAAAATTGTAAAAATTATAATTTATTATTAAAAAAATAAAATTTAATTCCATTATATTTATATCTCAAAATATATTAAACAGAAATAATAAAATAATTTATATATATATTTTATAAAAATATATATATATATATTATTAGATATATTTTTAAGTTTGTACAAAATCACATCAATATCTTTAAAAATTAAAAATGCAAATTAAAATCTTAAATTAAACTTGCAAAAAAATTACGGATTAATCAAGTCAAGGTTTTTTGCATTTTCTATTCATTTTCCTCATATCGTTATTTTGTATAAGAATAAAACTTAATTTTGTCTTTTTTAATTATTTTTTTAATTTCTTTAATTATTTTTTATATATCTATTAATTTAATTAAGTAAAGTTATAAATAACAAATTAAATATGATTTAAAAAATTGAAAGAAAAGAGATAAAGCCAAGATTTGTTCGTTCCACAATTACTTTTCACGTTTCTTCACTCGCTGTCGTTACTTTCTCTATATCTGGTTGTCTTTCTTCTTATGCGTTTGGCATTTAGCTAAAATTGTCAATCTCTCTCTGCAATGTGCCACATCAAATTAGAGATAACATTTACCGTAGTTAACTAAACAGCAGACTTATTTATCTTGTTCAAAATGATATTAGAAATAGTCCCTTAATTAGAATTATTCATATATTTATTATAACAACTTGTGGTTACTTATATATGCTTAAGATTTTTTATTCCATTATATTTATATCTAAATCAACTTATATTAGAAGAGATAATAAAAAAAATATTTTATATTATTAAATATATTTTTAAATTTATGTAAAATCACATCAATATTTTTTAAGTTAGAATGCAAACTTTGATTTTTAAATTTTTTTTTAATCAAGGAAGATTTTGGTGCATTTTTTATTATTTTTAATCATTTTATAAATTTAATATATTTTATCATTCTGTGTCTCTTATGTATTTCATTTTGTTTAGTTGTTGAAATCATTATGTTAAAATGTCTCTCTATTAATCTTCATTGATTACCTAATAATTAAATCAATAAAAAAGTATCTATTATATTATATTTATTTATTATATTATATTATAATAAATGAATTATCTCTTATATCAAGTGATAATCTACAGTATTCATTTATTAATTTTTTTAAAGAAACAATAAAGAAAAAGACATAGCAAATGTAATTTAAATAAAATAAAAAATAAAAAATTCCGTGAATCTCACTAATGAGTATACTAATTTTTTCACTAATAAAACTGCATTTTTCTGCCACATGACACATTCTCCTTTTAATTCACTCCAATTTTTTCCTGTGCCAATTCACTTCCGGACTTTTTGGCTTTCGGCCTTTCACTTCCGCGTTCCGCCCCTCTTTCAGCTACTACTTCCGTCTCTCTTCTATTCTTATGCAATTTTGACTTCTCTCAATCACTCAATCTCTCTCTTGGCAGTGTATCTGTATCACGTCAAATTGGAATGATAATATTTATAGTTGAGGAGGTACACATGGTGCAAGCTGCAGGCTTGTATAGTCTTCAAAATAATATTAGAAAGGGGAAATCTCTGGTATTATAACTGGTTTAGGTGTTACTGTTTTAGTGGATATATCTTGGTTGTAAAGTTGATCCAATTGTGAGGATTAATTATCAGTTACTTATATAATAGGTTAAAATTTTATAACTACAATCAACTCCCTAAGTAAGAAATCTTTAGAATTTTAATCATAAAATCCTACATCACCATTATCAAACCTTCATCTTCTCCAAAATCAATGGATGAGTACTGATTTTTTTATCACAAATTTTATTTGAGACTTTTTAGTAGCTATTTTGAATTAATCTGCAAGATAAATCTTACACTGGTTAAGATGATCAGGGTTCATAATTCAAATCTCTATTTTTTGGTGCTTCAAGCTTAATAGAAGTAATTATGTTTTGGAAAAGATAAACATATTTGCCAGTGTTCGCTGATGACACAATGGCAAGATCTGGTAAGTGTTCCCTATTTTCAACCAATGTTTTTTCTTCACAGACAGTTACAACGACAATTCTAGCCTCCAGCCACAGTTTAAGAATGTCTATGTCCAACATCCTAACAATTTTTCATGGTCAACAGCATCGGAGGCTTCGGAATCGGACGGAGCGCTAGAGTGCTAGAGGGGTTATACTGCGAGTGGTCTCCAAAGACAGCGGTGAAGAGCAACTCGATGCAGTTCTTGAAGTTGTTAAAGTTCAGAGACCTGAACCCTTACAGTAACAACAAGGGTAAGAACGCTTCCGTGTTCTTTAACTCGCCATCGACGAAGCAAGAGAAGGCGAGCTCCGGTAATGAGAGACGCGTTGTCGCAAAGAAGACCAAGGGGAAATGGCACAGTGAAATCAGAAAAATAGTTACTATTAACTACAAATTTTAAATTTAAAAAGTGTTAAGATTAATTTCAAAATTTAAAATTTTAATTTTAATTTTTTATCTAATGTTTATTGTATTTTGAAGAATTCTAAATTAAAATTCTAATCTGCATATCTATTATTATTAGAAAGGATTCCTTAATTTGGTGTTTAATTTTTGTTTGTTTTATAATTATTAGTATTAATCACTTATTTAAAAATTTAAAGATTGTATAAAAGAAGATAAAATTAAAAATTATATCTTATTAATCATTTAAAGATTGAAGGATAAATATTAAAAAATTTAAAGATTTATGAAGAGTAATATAACACACCATAAATTATTAATTTTATTAAGTATTAATTATTAATTTTATAAAATAATATTTTGTTTGTCAACAATAACCCATAATCATTATTTATAAACGTAATATAACACAAAATAAATATTAAGAATATTTTTAAGTATTAAGTATCAAACTAAGTAGACTATGAGAGTGATTATCTAACTAATTTCACAAGCTTGTATTGGTCTTTTAATTATATTAATAAGTAAACTATTAAGTAGTAAGTATTAATTTTATATAATAAGATTAATTGGTCTTTCTTTAACCATGTATTATACTATTTGTCATTAATCATAGACTATGTGTAACACTCCAAATTTCCTATCTCTTAAACAGCAATTTTGATAGTTAATGTAATTTTCTTGTTAAGAATTTCTAGACATCTTGTAAAATTATTTTGAATATTCCATCACAGTATTTGATTGTTTTGAGTGATTTCATCAAGGCCTGAAAATAAAAATTTTCTCGGGAAAAACTTAACGTAATTTAATTTTTTTGTTAGGTAATTATTTTACGTAATCTGATTTGATATTTGTGCGTTTTTAATATTTGTGATTTTTTGGATGACATGAATTATTTTTTTACTGTTTGTGGGCCCCAATGGTGTATGTGGGCCCAGGTGGCATACACGTGTGGCCCAGGTGGTCCCAATAAAGTGAAAATTTTTCACGCATAAAAAATTTGATTGTTTAGACTGAGACAGGGGATCTTACTAAACCCGAATCCCAGGAAACGCTTTTTAAAATTTTATCAGATTGTATTTTATATCAGTATTTAATTATCGGATGATAAAAATACGTAAAAATATTATTTGTAGGATACAAGAATAAATATTATATGCACAGAATAACAAAGAGAGCTTGACTTAATTTATACCCTTGGATGAGAATACTTAGTTTGAATATTAACCATTGATTTAATCAAAGGTTAAGAAACAAACTTAATAAAGAAAGCGCTTCTCGATAATAACCATTGATTTAATCAATGGTGTGATAATCGTTTAGTTAGGAAGCTTTGATATCAACCATAGATGTAATCAAATGTGTAGAATTGGCTCTTGAAAAACGACAAAAGCACTATTTATACACCATTGGATGAAGTTAATTAATCAAGGTGGAGATTTGGTCAGAAAAGAATGCTGACCATTTACGACCATTGGATGTAAATTTAATTAACGGTGAAGATTTAGTCTTAAAAAGTACAAAGACTAATTATGACCTTGGATTAAAAGTTAGAAGAGTTAATCTTAACCATTAATTTTGGAGACACATCTAGGGCTAATTTAAAGGAGAAAAATCCAACGACCTGCAGATTTAGTTTAAAATTAAAAGTTTACCAAAATCTTAACCATCAATTTATCAACGCTAGAATTAATTTAAATAATGGTTAGAAAAGATGACAACACGTGATTTAATGCATGCGTAGAGGGGAGGTCACAGTTTTGCATGCTTTTGGAGACAAAGAAAAAAAAATATATTTCAATGCATTGATTAATCGCTTTATGTATCATAAGTAGCCTTGGTCAATATCGCAATATTATTGATCATTATTGATCAATTTTACATGGAAGAAGAAAGCAAGGAGGGGGACGGTTTTTGGCTTATTAGAAGACAAAGAAAAACAAATTTCAATCCATTAAATGATGTTTTATGTCATTGTTGGATGTCTTGATCAATGTTTCATCATTATTGAATTTTTGAAGAAGCTTGGAGGGGGGCTACGGTTTTGGTCTGAATTTAGAAGCATTGGAAGACCATAATTGAAGACTTTAGACTATAGGAAAGTGTTTCATTACTATCATCACTCATTCTTGGTCATTTGTGATCATTTCAAAAACTTAAAACACTTAGAAAAAAAATTTTCTCCTTCTCCTTCTCTAAGCTCACGGCCATGGCACCATCATCTATCTTCCATCACTCAAAAATTTCATCCAACTTGATTTTCTAAACCTAAACACCATTCTAAGAACATCTTTAGTTATGAGTTTTTCCAAAATCATTCATCTTGATCTTCAAATTCAAGCTTCAAGTTTCTATCAAAAATCAAAAATTTCATCTTTGTTCTTCAAGAGATATCATTCGGTTATCTACCCTAAAATCACCATCCAAGCTCTTTTAATTTCATCCAACCTTAGATCTTGAATCTCCATGATATTCTAAGCAACTTTCATGTTGAAAACTTCTTCTAAATCATTCATCTTCAAGCGAGTTTCTTCAAGATCAAAGTTATTGGGTTTTTGAGGTGAAGATAAGCGAAACTTCATTTCTTCTTCTCTTTTTCATGATCTAAACCATGTTTGATCCATGGATTCCTCTTAATCAAGCTTAAGATATTAATTTTTATGTATTTTGTTTTGAATTTGAGAAAAGTTTCTTGGTGATGAAGCGACTTGGAAAAAGAAGCAAAACAAAGAAGCTTTGGAGGATCTTCAAGAGGTAAGAGGAGATCCATCTCACCAACCAAGCACGTGGTGGTGAGAGATGGTATTTTATTTGATGGATGTGGAATCCATGTGAGGATTCATATCCATGGTCATGTAATTAGTTTGTGGGTGTTTATGAGCTTTGATTAATTTTCTACGCTTGATATGCTTTGCATGATTTTATAGCTTTGATGATACTTGATATGCTTATACATGCTTTTATGGCTTTGATGGTACGCTTATATTATTTATGATAAAATATATATGTATATGCCATGACTGATGGTGGAAAGGAAATTGATTTTTGGCTCAATAGCCAAGGAAGAAATACGATTTTGATGCCTTGATTAGGGTTCATGTTGAAATTTTTAAGAACAAAAGAATTGATTTTCGAAAGACTTAGAATATGGTGGATTTAACAAGACACCTCAAAATAAGTGTTCACAAATTAATATTTTCATGAAAGATGAAAATGGATGATTTGAAGAGTATGGAAAATAAACAAAGGATTTGTTTTCCAAGAGAACAAGAATATAATTTTTGGAGGAATTTTTATTGATTTATTTTCAAAAAAGACTTTGTTTTTTCTAAATATGAGTTTTTGAATGAAACGGACAAATGTTGATTTTAAGGATTTGCAAAGAAAGTGAAAAAGGATTTGCGAAAAGAAAGTGAAAAAGGATTTGTAAAGAAAGTAAAAACTAATTTAAACAAATGAGTTTGGTTTTTATGACCATAAGACTTACGATTTTGAAAACAAAATTTTAATGGTTTTGTTTTTGTGTAAAATCCTATCAACTTAGAAAGAAAGAATGTTTTCATGATTTCAATAATACGCCCATTTTGAAGGTTTGTAATGTCTTGATTTTATAACAAGTTTCCAAAATGAAACAAAAGAGAATTTCAAAGTAATTTGATACAACAAATTTGGAAAGGGAATCGAAAGATTTTAACGCTTGAGGAATTTTGAGAAAAATGGAGAATATGATTTTCCTAACGTGTAAATCATACTTTGGGTTTTGAAGAGTGATTTTTAAAGTTAAAAACATTGATTTAATTCAATGGAAAAGTGATTTTGTGAATTATATTTTGGGAAAAGGATTTTTTTTTGGGAAAAGAAATGTGGAAAAAGATTTTCTTGAGTAAGAAAACATGAAAAATGAAATATAAAGTTATATTATTTTGAGAAAAGTTGAAAAGGAATTTTTGAAGGTTAAGAATATTTTTCGAATGAAATTGTGATGAAAAACGTTTTACGATCTTAAAAACGTGATTTTTAAGTTTCACTAATTTTGAACAATGTGTTAAAAATGATATTAATTTATTTAAGTCCAAAATAATGTTTGGAATATTGAGGAATATTTTATGTGATTGAAAAATGTTGAAAAATATTTTACGATCTTAAAAACAATTTGGAATACAATAAAATATTTCTACGCGATTTTAAATATGTTGAAATATTTCTACGCGATTTGAATTATGTTTAAATATTTTACGTAATTTGAACTACTATTGAAAAATTACTACGTGATTGAAAAGTGATGAATTATTTTTACGTGATTGTGAAAATGAAGGAAAATCGTTATGTGATTTGGAAAGTGTTTTAAATATTTTGAGAATGATGAAAAATGATTTACGTGACGTAAAAGAATGATTTTTAAGTTACGCAATTTTAAAACAAGTGGAAAAATACTATGCGATTTGAGAAACGATGTTTTTACGCGATTGAAAAACGTTAAAAATTAGACGTGGTTTAAAAGTCTGAATGAAGAGTTGCAACATTTTGAAAACGTAATGTAAATGTTACGAAATTTTGTAAACGTAATAAGAAGTGTTACGGTATTGTAAAACGTAATAAAAACGTTTTGGAATTTTAAAAACATAACAAAAGTGTTACGGATTGTGAAAATATAAAAAAGTGTTACAGTATTGTGAAAACATAACAGTAAAAGTTTTTGATTGTGAAAACATAATGTAAATGTTACGCAATTGTGAAAATACGGTAAAAGTGTTTTACAACTATGAAAACGTGATAACATGTTTTTCGTTATTGAAAGTACAAGATGATTATTGTTGAACCAAGTGTCCATACATCTGTTTGTGAGAAAATGACATATTTGTCTATGATTGGATTTGGTGCATTATACATGCATTGGAATAGTCACGATGAGGATTTGGATATACTGATTGCTCAGAGAAATACACCTCTTGAGTGGGTGCGATATGCGTAATGTAGGTCACTTGTTGACCTTGAGGGCATCGGGGTGCGGGTTGCTTACACGGGTGGTTGGTCGCGCTTCTTCCCGTAGGTTAGACCGATGCAACACACCGATGATCCTCGACCGGAGACACTATTCTTAATCAAGATCCGATAAAGACCGTCAGCAGTATGTGCTAGATGTGCAAAAATTGAAATGAGAATTAAAGCACGTGGTCCGAGGCACGAGGTGCCAGCAGATCTTTTCGATCATTTCTCCGACCGAGTTTAGCTCCATGGAGTAGGAAATCGAGTCTTGTGTACATGCATAATCGAACATTTTATATCTGCGTGATATATTAATTGAGGATATTGGTTATGACAATTGTTTTGAATACTTGGATGATGATAATGATAATTAGAACATTATTGTAATTTGTTGTTTATGATAATTAAACTAATAAATGATTAGATGATGATAGTTGATTAATGCCGATAAGCATGATTATGATATGATCGATCCGTATGATATGATGTTTGTGTTATCTCTATACCGCCGTGTTGGTATTGGCAGAAAGTGATCTCACCTCTTTGTTATGTTATTTTGTTGTCTGCATCGTTAAAATCAAATGATAGAAGGATCGAGTTTGTCTTAGACATAACGGCTGATGGATACTCGTAGATTGATGAAAACATTGAAGAGTGGTGTGCCTCAAGTTCAAGATGTTCGAGTAGACAAGGAGTAGAGTTCGATGCAAAAGTGGGATACAAGATAAGGAATGAGTATGTTAAGTTTTATCGTTAGTGTTATACCGTGTTATTTAGTAGGACCAGTTATGGGGTTTCTTCATCGTTAAAAAAAAAAGAAGAAGAGTTTGTTAGTTTTATATTTCTCTTCAAATTGTTAAATATTAATTGGTGTCAATGATTGTATATGAATTAGTTTCAATATATGTCTTTTTCAGTATTACATATAAATTTCAGTAAGTTTATATTTTAACAAGAAATAAATTTTTAAACCCACGTTTTTAACTCAAACCTTTTATGAAAACATTTTCAGATCATGAGTCGGGAATCGGAAATGTGATGCCCTAGGGAGGGTGTTACACTATGAATCTTTCTTTACGCACATATAATACAATTGGTCATTAAGCATGAACAATGAGTCTTTCCTTAAGTATGAATTATACTATTAGTCACTAATCATATAGTATGGGTCTTTGTTTAAGCATGAATAATATAATTAATCACTAAACCAAGGAGCCTTTCCTCAATCACTATTGATTAATTATGGGTATTTCTTTAAGTATGAATAATACAATTAGTCACTAATAATTGACAATGAGTCTTTTCTTAATCATGGATTATACTATTTGTAACTAATCATAGACAAAGGCTTTTTATTAACCATGAATTATAATATTAGTCATTAATCATAGATTATGTGTCCTTCCCTAAGCATGGATAATATAATTAGTCACTAATCATGGATACTAGACTTTTCCTTAAGCATAGATTATACTATTAGTTACTAATCATAGACATCCTTAAGCATGAATTATACTATTAATCACTAAATATGGACAAGGGGTCTTTCCTTAAGTATAGATTATACTATATATTATGAGTCACTAATCATGAACAATGAGTCTTTTCTTAACCATGAATTATAATATTAGACATTAATCATAGACTATGGGTCTTTTCTTAAGCATGAATAATACAATTAGTCACTAATCATGGACAAATTATACTATTAATCATTAATCATGAATTATAGGCCTTTTCTTAACCATGAATAATACAATTAGTCATTAATAATAGATAATGGGTCTTTTCTTAATCATGAATTATATTACTTGTTAGGATCAAACGCTTACCACTAAGCCAAAAGTTATAACTGTTAGTTAGGACACACATTTACTTCCTTATAATGACAGTGCATAACCCCGCATCTATAATGTGTTGCGGGCAGGCATGAGGGGTTTCGCAGTGCACACATGACGCATCAGCAAGTTGGGCTGTCAAGTTCCCTTGATGTATACCCATATGTACATACGAGTCCTAGGGTGATTGTTGGACTCCCATAAATCCAACAATCTCCCCCTCAGCGACACTCGAGAGACTTGAACCTACGACCTCACTATGATACCACTTGTTAAGATCAAACGCTTACCACTAGTCTTAAGTGTGGATTATACTATTAATCACTAAACATGGATAAGGTGTTTTTCCATAAGTATAGATTATACTATTACTCACTAATCATAGACAATAAGTCTTTCCTTAACCATGAATAATACAATTAGTCACTAATCATAGATATTTGGTCTTTTCTTAACAATGGATTATACTATTACTTACTAATCATAGACAATGAGATTTTTCTTAATCATGGAATATAATATTAGTCATTAATCATAGACTATGAGCCTTTCCTTAATTATGGATAATACAATTAGTCACTAATCATAGGCAATAGGCTTTTCTTTAAGCATGAATTATATTATTAGTCATTAATCATGGACATCCTTAAGTGTGGATTATACTATTAATCACTAAACATGGATAAGGTGTTTTTCCATAAGTATAGATTATACTATTACTCACTAATCATAGACAATAAGTCTTTCCTTAACCATGAATTATAACATTAGTCACTAATCATAGATTATAGGCCTTTTCTTAATAAAAAAATGTTTTTTCCGAATAGAGGAGATGAGTTAATATTAAAGAACCAACAACTCATTCACTCATTATTTTATTATAAATCATCATACTTCGCATCATATTTCTTTGAGAGTTATGCACTAATAATTCTTATATTTATCGTTCCTTGGTAGGTATGTTGGAGAACTGTTAAAACTAAGTGCCTAAATGACTACTAGTGAGTATCTTTGATTAATAATGAAAAGTGTCATGAGATCAAATCACAATAATGCAATTTTGAAAAGGACCCTGCAACTTAAAGCCAAGAAAGTTGACACAGAGAGTTTAGTGAGTTTGGGCTGAATGTTAAAGAAGACACAACGTCCAACCTTCATTGCAAGATATGGGAAGATCCTGAATCTATTAGAAGTGGACATGTAAATATAAGTTATCACTGCACTAGCCCAATACTATGACCAACCATTACGTTGTTTCACATTTCAAGATTTTCAATTGACCCCCACCTTAGAGGAGTTTAAGCAAATCTTGGGCTTACCTTTGGAAAATGAAAAGTCATACTAATATATGAGCCACTATATATGCATCCATGCAAAACATAGTAGATGTCTTGAAGATTCGTGTAAAAGATCTACAAAAGGCAAAACAAAGTAGGAAATGAACAGAGTGGTTTCTAAGGAAATATTTAGTAGAGCATATGCGCTACTTATCCTAGGTTGAAGACTAGAGTACCTTTATAGATGTCCTAGCCTTCACTATTTATGGCAGCATCATCTTCCCAAGTAATGAGACTTGATGGATTTTGCAGCAATTGATATATGAATAATGTAATTAGTCACTAATCATGGACTATGGACATGATTAATGACTAATTGTATTATCCTTACTTAAGCAAAGACCTATTTACCATGATTATTGACTACTACTATAAACCATGCTTAAAGAAAAATACAATACATAATTAATGACTAATTGTATTATCAATGTTTTAGGAAAGGCTCATGATTATACTATTAATCACTAAATATGGATAAGGAGCATTTCCTTAAGTAAGAATTATATTATTTGCCACTAATAATGAACAATGGGTCGTTATTTAAACATGGATTATAATATTAGTCACTAATCATAAATTATGAGTCTTTTCTTAAGCATAAATAATATAAATAGTCACTAATCATGGACAATGAGCTTTCCCTTTAACATAAATTATACTATTAATAACTAATCATGGATATTCTTAAGCATAGATTATGCTATTAATCACTATAAATGGACAAGCAACCTTTCCTTAATCACGAATTATACTATTAATCACTAATCATGGACTATGGACATGATTAGTGACTAATTGTATTATCTCTGCTTAAGTAGAGGTCCATTGTCCATGATTATTGACTACTAATATTATCTATGCTTAAAGAAAGACCTCATGCATGATTAGCGACTAATTGTACTATCCAAGTTTAAGGAAAGACTCATTATTTATGAATTGTGAGTACTAATATAATCCATGCTTTAGGAAAAGCCCAACATTAATTATTGGTGACTAATTGTATAATCTATACTTAAGGAAATATCCAATATCCATGATTAGTGAGTGTTTGTAGTATCCATGCTTAAGGAAAGACTCAATGTCTATGATTAGTAACTAATTATTATAAACTATTTTTTAATATAAAATTTTTTAAAATACAGAAAGAAAGAAACTAGAGAGAAGAGTAAATGGATAAAAAAAAAATTCACTATATACGTTTGGATGAAGAGAAAATGAGAGAAAATAATATGAAAGTTAGGAAAAAATTAAGAGAAGAAAATATGAAATTATGCAAAATAACATATATATTCTTATCTTTACATAATGAAATTCAAATATTATTTTTTTATATATCTCTAAATTAAACGTATTATTTTGTAAATTGTATAAATTACTATATTTTATAACAAATATTAATTTAAAAATAATTCATTATTATTTTAATTATGAGAATTAATTTAAAATATTTTGTTAATAAAAATATTTAGCACAATTTATTTATGATATTTTATCTAAAGCCCAAAATAAAAAAACAAGCATAAAAAGTGAGTTATAATGATATTACAATAAGACACTATCTCAAGTTATCAAAAGTTATGGACTCCATCATTTTTACATATGTCACACATTTATTAGTGTGTCAGTTGTGGACCAGAGGTGGTAAATGGATAGATTGATTTGATTTTAATTGGATCATAATGGATAGATTTAAAATAAACTATTAATCTATTTAAGATTTATTACGAATCACTTAATATTATTAATACATTCATGACCTAATTTAATATATTAATATTTAATTCATCGATTAATCCATTTTAATGGATTGGATGGATGAATATTCAACCTACTTATTAAAAAAAATATTTCTAAAAATTTTCATTATCTCTTTAAAAAAAATTTTCTTTCTCTAAAAAATGTTTCACTCTCTAAAAATTTTCATTCTCTCTTTAAAATTTTTTGCACATGTCAAACACTTATTAGTGTGTCAGTCGTGGAAAAGAGTGACAGATGAATGAATTGATTTGATTTTGGATTGGATCATAATGGATGGATCTAAAATAAATTATTAATTTATTTAAAATTTATTACAAAATACTTAATATTATTTAATCCATACATGATCCAATTTAATGGATTGATATTTAATTTATCCATTAATTCATTTTAATAGATTGGATTGATAAATATCCAACTCACTAATTAAAAAAATATTTCTAAAAATTTTCATTTTTCTCTAAAAAATATTTTTCTCTAAAAAATTCATTCTCTTTTCTCTAAATTTTGTTCTCTCTCTAAAAAATGCTTCCCTCTCTAAAAAATTCATTCTCTCTCTAAAAAAGTTTCTTTTTCTAAAATTTTTTCTTTTCTAAAATTATTTCTTTCTCTAAATTTTCATTATCTCCCTAAAAAAAATTTCTCTCTCTAAAAATTTTCTTATTCTAACAATGATTTAATTATGGTTCAACTACAAATATAATTGATTGAACTAATCAAACTATGAACTTAAAGTCTCATCAGTTCAATTTTCTATTTGATTTTTAAAACAATAGTTTTTTATAATAAAAAAAAAAAAACAGAATTAATGATGGGGTTCTAAGATGATTTTTCCTAATCTAAAACTTATATAGTTTGTATCATTTGTGGAACATATAGAGCTCGAGAGTTTATAGAAATTGTAAGAAGATTATTTATGCTTTAGAAATTGTAATAAAACATATAGTTTGTACATACTTTTGATTTTGGCCAAGGCCGAATTATTGTACACACTTTTGATTGCCAACAACAAACAACATATTTAACCTGTTGGCGTTAATTCATTATGTTCAAAGATACTTGATTATTATTATATGATAAAAAGAATCCTTGAAATACAGAATAAGGTTAATTCAAGCAGCTCAATGCTGTTCAATACACAATAACCTCAAGCTTGAAGTTGGGTCTCGGCGAACTCAGAATGCAACACATATCACTCATGTAGACTCAATTAAGATCGTTATATTATAACATATGCAAAAGTAGTCAATAGCTATTCCATGACCCTACCTATAATAGTATCTTGTTAAAATATTTTGAGGACAACAATTATTACGGTGGCTTCTTTGACTATATAAGCTTTAAATAAAAAGGTGAATAGATTGCATCACAATGACCTTAACAAATAATTATTTTATTGTAGATCTTGTCCATGGCTCACGGCATCAACCATATTCAATTTTGCAGAAAATAGACAACTATTAAGATAAAGTATTTGCAATCTTTTTTTTTCGTTGTTATTTTTTTTTTACTTTACATTTTTTTGGGTGCAGTAAATTCTATGTTTTACCAAAACCACCAAAAGGTGTTTGTTGTACGAGAGAGCTCACCTATTAGAAGTAGCCATTTAATTAGGATTACTCAATGTAACAACTTGTAATTGTTTATACAAGAATGATATTTTTATTTATTTTTTCTTACATTATTTTTTATATTTTTTTAATATTATTTATCATATATATTTTTTGTATTATTTTTTTCACTAAATCATACACTCTTAAAAAAATATCAACAATACATACACATCTAAAAAAATATGTAATTAACATTTTCTTTGTTCATACGTATGCTTAAGAATTTTTATATCTAAATCATGTTATCTTACAAGAGATTATATATTAAAATATTTTTTCATATTATTATCTATTTTTAAAAGTATTAATTTGAATACATTATCAGTGTACAAATTTATTACACTATTATTTAATCTTATATTGTCACATCATAAAAAATATTTATCTTTTACAATAATTATTTCAAAAATTACATATAAAATAATAAGGTTTTTGACCAATATGCTATTAGTAGCAAAATTATTTACCAAACTATCATATTTTTTAAATTATTTATTAGAATGTCACACTGCTAGCTACGCTGAATTATTTTATTATTTTACGTTTCACGTATATAGCGTCGAAGGAGGTAGAACTACTAATAGGAAAATGCTAACACAATTAGCGCAACACATGCGGAAACGCTAACACGCCTGACGTTTTCTACGTGATTACGCCACACGTGATGACGTTGCGTTTTCACGTGTTGCTCTAACTATGTTGACGTTTTTCTATTGGATATGCCCCTATTTAAGCAATTATCCTCTCCTTTGGCATTACCACGTATAAAACGTATGACGTGTTGATATTTTTACGTGTGCTTAGGCCAAATATGTAAGTTGAAACACATTTATTCAGTTTTTTCTTGAAGTTGTGAGTATTTACTGTAAGACGAAAGTTTGTTTTAGATTCATACAATAGTCAATATATTGAAAGTGAAAATTATTCATTAAGTTTTTTTTTTATCTAGAGTCCTGAGAAATTTGTCAATAGTAGCATAAACCTTTGAATTGAAGACATAATTTTTAACTTTTGCCATTTTGTGCTGGTCGGAGAGGATTCCCAGGAATGCAGTCGGGTCTAGTTACTGTTAAATTTGTTCCAAGTCAATTACTTCACCACTTCGATTGGGAACTTCCTTGTGGGATGAGTCTTGGACTTGGTGAATTGGACATGAACTAAAAATTCGGTCTTTCAATACCAAGAGCTAAGCACTTGCTGGCTATCCCAACTTATCATGTACTTAGTTATGCTCGTAATGTCACTTGGAGTTGGTTCAAGTGATTCAGGTAGATTGAAAATCTAAGTGGAAATGGTAGTTTCAAGTTGTTTGTTTGATTTTTTGTATTTGGGTGTAGTATGTACAGATGTACTGTGTTTTTATTTTTTCGGACAACAGTGTGATCTTTAGTATTGTTACTTCATAGTGACTTGTATAAAAAAGTTTTAGATTCTACTTACACCGAAATTCTTTTTTAAAAAACTATTAACATATTCTTATTATTTCCACTGTTATTGCCCCAATCTTATTATCTATATTATTATTTGTTAAAAAAAATTAAAATAACGGCGCACATGACTCTGGCTCCAAATAATTTCAATACTTGATTCTCCGGTTCTCCCCAGGGGAGCTTAGCTTGATTGATCAGCTAATCAAGAAGGGGATTGAATTTCTTCATTTTTTATTTTATTAAAGAAAAAAAGAAAAAATAAAGCTTGATGAAGCATATTATAGATAGTCAACCTTGGATATCAAGCAAGAAAAATAGACCACCACATGATTACAATGGGTTTCGAAAACAGTCCAATGGATCAAAAACTACAGAGCCACAGCCTATACTTACTTGATTCACCAAATTGAAAACAACCTTGTATACACGTTTGGTCCAATCTAGATTTTTATATGGATGTCATACAATAGATGAATCCAAATGAGCATGAAAAAATTATCCTTCTCCATTTTTGTTGAATGGACATAAAAGGCCAGACAAGTCAAGCATCTTTTCTTATTTTTTAATTTTTGGTGATATATGGGGGCAATGCCCTCTTTATCTACGGCATTTGGTTGGGTGTGGGTGTGGCATTTTCTCTCTCTTCTACTGAATTCAGAATTCATTGAATCCAAATCAAGTGTTCGCCTGTGTACGCTGCAGCATGTGAAAATATCTAATATGAATTTGAAGGCAAGATCCAAGATTATTTTGAAGTTTGAACCTCAAGCTGGGAGTAGTAGACCGAGGCCAATAACTAGATAGGCTTGCCTATTGCAACTTTTTCACACACAGTTTTGGAAAAGAGAAAGGTTTCCAGTTCCACCAACTGTGTCACAAACTCAGATTTAGGATTCGAGGTATGGTTTCAATTAGCACAGGTAAATCTTCTTTTTTCTGGAATGACTCTTCTTGTGTTGTAATTGGTGTGATTTTGGTTAGTTATTATGCTTCAAAATTAAGGAATTCATGAATTTGTGTTTTCTTGATTTAGTAAAAAGAGAAATTTTTGGGACAAATTGGTGTACAGTATAATCTGGTGTTTAGTATCTGAACAACAAAAAACAATTGACTGGTTGACATAAACTAGATTATTATTATTATTATTATTTTTGGGGGGTTCCGGCACCCCAAATTCCGGTGATTGTGTTATCATAAATATGTTAAGGTTTATGATATATCTTCTCATTTTACTTGTAATTGTAAGTCTTTTTTTTGTTAGCATTTTTTTTATGCTTTATTGTTGGCCACTGGCCGCCGTTGTCATTGCCACAACCATCGTTGCCATTGCCGCTATTATCGACACCAACATTGTCGTCGCTGCCAGCAGTAATCGAAGGCCGCCGTGCTAGCCGCTGCCTTTGGATCAAACTTCTATAACCTACTTAACAGATTTTTTATATTTGATCTAAATCATCAATATTTTTTTATGTTTAAATTAATGGCCTGAAATGTAAGGTGTACCCTACATTCTCTTTTAGAGGATGTATATTAGACAAAGTAAGAGTGTCTATTCTACTGTAAACATTTGTAATACTCTTTGGAAGAGGAAGTTGTTTACGTATTTGTCTTTCTAAACCCACAATGCATCACACGGGATAAATAAATAAATTTAAAATAAATAATTATTCTATATAATTTTGGTAAATTTTAATTTTAGATAGTATAATTTTTTATTTGAATATCAATTTTTATGTATTTATTTATTTAAATGTTTTATCATCTCATTATTAAAAATATATCAAGATAATTCTAAATGTTAAATTGTACCAACGAAATAAACTTAGATTAAAAGACATTACAATGATAAATAAAAAGAAAATCTGTAATAGAGTGGGTTTTAACTTGCCCCAACATGCGAATTGGGTACCTCCGGGGCGGGATGAGATTGCCAAGTCTAAGCTATAGCTTTCCTATTACATCCTTTTCATCAATAATTCTATTACAATCAATTTATTGTCTTATTTGTCTATAAAAACTATCTTAACTTTTACAAATAATTTCACTCAAAATATCAGTTAAACCTTAATGTTGTATGATATGAATTTTACTCAATTATATTTAAGTGATCTTAGTAACGAAAATTTATTATAAATCCATACTTTTCAATTGATTTTATCATATTTACTTATAAAGTTTTTATTTCATAGATATACATATTAATATATTTTCATGTAAAGTTTTTAATCCCATGAAATATAAATATAAAATGTTTAAATATTATATATTTGAACAAAAATATCTAAAAAAATATACTTAATAATTTTTTAATTTTTTCATAATAAATTATATTTAATTAATTTTATTATATTTTCATGTAAAGTTTTCACTTCTGTGCAGTGTACATATTGAATTTTTTTAAATATTATAGAACAAATATATATATATATATATATGAATAAATATAGTAATTAAAAAAATATAATTTATTTATTTTTTAATAATAAATTTTATTTAAAACAATTTTACTTTGGTTTCTTATAAAATATTCAAATTAATATAGATAATAATATATTTTTATATAAAGTTATTAATCTAGTGCTACATAAATATAAAATAATAACATCACTTTTAATAAGAAGTTATAATTTATTTATTTAATTAAAAAGACAATTATCAACATGAAACATGTACTTAATCACTTCAATAATATGAAAGGATTAAATTACTAACAATATATGTCTGGTTATATTCTTATTATTTATTCTGTGTCAAAATAATTTAAAATTTTTAACACATATCAAAAGAATCAAAATTTATTTAAAAGATAATCAAGATAAAATATTTACAAACTTATATTACTTTAAAGTAATAGTACAAAAGATATATAATAATAACAATATTGTCAATATTAAATGTTAAAAGTATTCGTGTAATAGATTTGACTTTATTAGAATCATATTTGATATTTTGACTGAATCATTTTATTAAATTCAAATTTTACCTGATCATGATCTAATAATAATCAGATTAATTTAATATATAAACATAATGTATAAATATAAAAAATAATGCATAACTAAGTTTTTAACCCGTCTTTATGTAAAAACAATATTTGCTATCTAGAATTATATTTGGACGAGACCCCCATATGGAACCAAGACAAGATTGTGCTGATGTTTTTGTGTTGGGTAATTTACATGTCATGGCCCAAGTACAACTCGGGCCTCAATGGGAAATTATAGCCCAAGCTAACTTTGCCCATCAGAAAGTCATGTGTAACTGTACTGTAGATAAACAGTAAGTTTGAAAATCAGTAGATATAGGAGTTATTGATTTGATAGAAACAAAACAAATTACGGTAAGGTCTGGGCCGTGGACTTGTCCACCAATAGCTCATTGAAGTGTGAGGGGTTCACTTGTCTTTGCCAATTAGTTTTGGGGCTATTTCTAATATGCACTCTTTTTTGGGATGTGTATCATACACTTAAGCTATTATAGGCATTGATTGTATTAAAAAAACACATCAATGACTATAATAAAACACCTACAACCTGTTGTACTGTTTACCGCAGTGGGACTGTCACTGTTCACCACCAGTCAGAAGCATTGTTCACCAACTGTCGGCATACTGTTCATTTTTGGTGATGCAACTGTTCATGCAGTGGCACTGTTCACCACTGACCACCATTTTTATCGTTTCTGGAGATATTGTTCACGTCGGCAACACTGTTTACTGCCGGGAAAACACTGTTCATCTCCCCCTGCATACTATTCACCTCCAACCAGCCATCACTTTTTTTCGTTAAACTGTTTATTTTTTTTAAGTTGTATAATTGTATAAATAATAATAAAGCTAAAATAATATTAATTAAAATTGAACTAGTCTTTATATTTTTTATAAATAATTATACAAATTGAAAATTTTATAGATTTTATTCTGTATAAATATTATTAATTAAAATTAGTAGAATTTTTAATATGTATAGTTATTTATAAAAAATATAAAGACCTATACTATTTTAACTAGCATTATTTACACAATTATACAACTTAAAAAAATAAACATTATAACCTAAAAAAAAAAGTGGTGGCCACGGATGGTAGTCGGTCCACAGTGAACAGTTGCCAGTCGACAACAGTGGTGGTGATGATGTGTAAAAGAAAACGTAAAATTAAGAATGAATTCTTGTTTTCAATTTTTAAAACTTGTTTTCAATTATTTTTTAAAACTTTTTGCTAGATGAGGTTTTGAAAATAAAATTAAGAAAATGTTGTTTTGATTCATACTTTCTAAAATATTTTTAAAATAAAAAAAAATTGTTTGAAAGAAATTGTGGATATGTTGTCAAAAAATGGTGTGCATCTCTAATGGGGGGAGTGAGTTGGATTTTTCAAATTGGAAAAAGGAAGGGAGCAAATGGAATGAGAAGTTCCATGGGCATATATATATGAGGTCATATGGTTCTCAAATTGGCGTGCATGCCTTTAATGGTGGAGCAAATTTTAATCTCAACCCCATCTTCTTTTGGAAGATCTTTTTAAACTCATTTCAAAAACCCAACAAAATCTCGAACATCAAACTAAAACATAATCGGGAAAACACTGCCATACAATGGCCCACGATTAGAAATTTGTACAAAAACTAGGAGTTGTTGAAAAACAAGGCTGTGCAGGGTGGCAGTGAGAGCATGAATTTGAACCAAGATGGTGCATGACGGAACCACAAACACCATTCCCCTTGGACGAAAACAACGTCGAATCGCAAGAGAAAGAAAATGGAGGAACGCGAGAGTCATCATCACTTGCAACAGGTAGAGAGTGTTTCAAACAACAACGCCTCGAAGCATTCACATGAGAAGAGAAAATACAAGGAAGAAAAAGAAAAAAAATGGGTCAAGAAAGAGTTTTTGGAATGCCTGCTGTAAATTAGAGGGTGTACTATACACCCTAACATAATAGGCTGTATAGTAGCAATGACCTTAGTTTTGGCTCGGGGTTCTCTTTAAGTGAAAGATCTCAATGGTTGATTTAAAAATTACTGTTGATATGATAATAAAATATATACATATGTATAATAAATTACAAATTTCTTAGAATCCAATTTTTTTTTGTTATTGCTTATAACATGTGCATGTATTTTAAAATCCAGTTCGTTACGATTTATTGATAAAAAAATTAAGGAGCTAGATTTTAATATCTATATAGCTTATTATATATGTGTATGTATTATATTATGATCTCAATTGTTGATTTTTTATTTCTTATTTCTTATTTTTTTCTAGAGTAAATTTCTCACTTTAGATAAGTGTAATTAAATTAATCTAACAAGTGTAATTAAATTAATCTAAAAAGAGTGAAAGAGAAGACATTATTCTTTTAATATATCCTCAAACAAGCAATCACTTAGATGGTAAATAATTGTGCTAACGTGTTGTGAAAATAAGCATAAATAACTTAAGAGGTAAATAAAAGAATAAAAAAAGAACAATATAATTGATCAATATTAAAGGTATATATAACAAAGGGCAAACAAAATAGTTCAAGATAAATAATTTAAAATCATATCAAATTCAACTCTGAATGTAACATCCCAAATTTCATTTTTTCTGCATAAATATGAATTTTATAATTTTTAAGATTTTTGAGAATTTTTGTGAATTTTTCTGAGATTGTGATTATTTTATTAGTATTTCGGACTATCTGTGGGCTCGGGGTGGGCCCAGAAAAAGTAAAAAATTTTATGGGCCACAACATTTTGTACTGTTAATACGAAATCGGGGGATCTTACTAAACTCGAAACTAGACACAGTATCAAAATTTTCTTACACTGTGATTTTATTATTCACTGTACAATAATTACTGGTTTGTGAGTAGTAATTTCTATTCTGTGAGTAATAAATGTTTGATGCTTTAGCCATGTGCTAGCCATGTCCCGCCATGTGCTACTAGTTATTAGAAGTTAAAATTAGTGGTTTGACATGATTCTTAGCCAATAGCATCAAGTCAACAAAAATGGCTTGATTAATTAGTCTTTAAACTAGAAGGCAAATTCAAATTGACTACTTATTCTTTCAAGCTTATCTTATCATTCTTTTTCTAGAAGCTCGTAGAAGCACTAACTCCCCATGTTCTAGAATGGTGACTCGCCCTATTCTAGAAGATAGTAATATGACTAACCAATTAAAATCATGATTGTTTAGTGAAAAGTCAACAAAAGTGACTAGTTTAATTAGTTCCTAAACTAGATGAATTAGTAATTAACTTAAGCTTAAATGGTCACAAAATGAAACAAATTTTGGTTAGAAAAAGGCAAGGAGTTCCACGGCCAATGTAGGAGATTATATGAGTTTCAAGAGCTTATGAATCATCAAGGTGACCAAAGCATGACCACTTGATGACTTTAACCATGTGCTTAATTTCTATCTTGATTGATCAAGCATTAATTCCTCCACATGCATGCACTCCACGATAACAAGCTTTAGAGTAGGCTATCTATCACATTTCTATCACACTTTAGTCACTTAAGTCATTCTCTTCATTTCTTTTCTTCTACACTTAACCAAAAACTCCATTTCTCTCTTACAAGAAGCATTCGACCACCTAGCTATTCTATCATGTTCTTGAATTTTCTAAAGGATGACTACATAATGACTTAAGCCATGTGAGACCATGTGAAGCCATGTGCAAATGTTTCTATCTTGCTAATCAAGTCTTGAACCTTCTTCCCTATGCATCACACGACCATACACTTGCATGTTAGACATTTCATTTCATTTTCTAACACTTTGTGATCACAAATCTCTATCATCTTTTCTCTCTCATCCAAGAACACCAAGAACAACCAAAAAGTTCTTTCCTTTTCTCTCCAAAACACCTCACGGCCATGACCCATTGAAACACTTTCTTAGCTTCATAATTCTAAACAACTTTAGATCTAGAACCTAGACACAATTCTAAGATATTTTATAGTTGAAATCTTTGCCTAAATCATCCATCTTCACTCTTGTCTTTCAAGTTGAAAAGCAAGAAGTTCTCACCTTGTTCATCAAAGAGAGCTCACGGTCAACCACCCTAAAGCCATCTTCCAAGTTTGTTTAATTCAATCCAACATCATTTCTTGAATCCTCTCATCAATCTAAGACACTTTCATGTTGTGAACTTCTTAAGATTCATTCATCTTCACCTTGCCATCAAGCAAAGAACACAAAGGCTTACCTTTTTCTCCTTGTGTTGCTTACAGCCTCACTCTCTAAAATTACCTTCCAATCACTTATAATTCCATCTAATCATATCACTAGATCCTAAACTTCATTCTAAGCCACTTTCATGTTGTGATCAAGACCTAATTCTATCATCTTCAAGTTTGATTCTTGGATTTAAGTTCTAGGGTTTCAAGGTAAAGATCTTGAAACTTGATTTCTTATTTAATTCTTGGAAATCCTAAGACCATGTTTGATCTATGGTCATCTTACTCAAGCTTTAGATATTAACTTTTATGTGTTTGCTTTGATTCTAAGATCTACTTGGTGGTAAAAAAGTGAAACAAGAGAGTTCTACAAGGAGCTAAGAGACATCAATCAAGGTAATAGTGAGACTAACCTCATCGGCCATATGTGGTGGTGATGGAATGGATTTGTTTGTGTTTGTGAGTGAAAAATCCATGTGAGGATCTATTCACTCGAATTGTGTGGTTATTGGTTGATGTATGTTTGATTGTGTATAATTATATGATGTTGATTGTATGCATGAACTTGCCATGGTTGCTTTTTGATTATAAGTGATTCTATTACTTTGATATTTAAGTATGATTTATGATTTATATGTGAGATGGTATGAGTGAGATGGTATGATTTTGATTAGATTGTTATTGGAGGCTTAATATGTTTAAGTATGATCTAAAGCATGAATATGTGAAAGTGGAAAATCATAGGAGATATATGGCATATATGGGATGAATCATGTGGAAAGGAAAACTATGTTGTTTTCTAAGAACCAAGGGGTACATGACTTTCATGAGGATTTTAGAGCAAATCATTTGAAATATTTTACTAAGTGTGGATTTTAGATGATTAAGTAACAAGTAATTGGATTAAAGATTTTTACAAAGAAAAATGAGATAGAAAATGAAGAAATATTTGGTGATGGAATATAAATTGATTTTCGGCCAACATGTTAAAAATTGGGATTTGAGATCAAAAATATTTTCTTAAAAGTAGTTTTGAAGGATTTATTAACGAAAACTCAATTTAGTGAATTTTGAGATTTAAAAAGAAAGTAAACTAATTTTTAGAATTAAAATTACTGTAATATTTCAAGTTATTCAAAGAAATACAGTTTTGTGAAGAAAATATTAGAAGATATTATTTAGAGAAGTTTTAGCAAGGAAATGATTTTTGAAGATGGTTTGGAACTTAAAGTATTTTATTTAAAGTGTTATTAAGAATAATGAACAAATGTTTTTGAGATATCTTAAATTAATTTAAATAAGTTATGTTTTTATGGAAAATGTTTGAAAATATTTATTAAAGGAGGTTTAGTGAGAAAATGTGGGAAGTATTATTTAATGATGATTTATTAAGGAAATATTTGAATTAACGTCCAATTTTGATGATAAATGAGAAAAGTTTTAATTTAAGTTTCTAATATGATTAAAATATTTTACGCAATAAAAAATACACAGAAAAACTCTTACGCGATTTAAAAACAAGATTTTAGTTACGCGATGAAAAGGAACAACAAGTTGTGCTATAGAACCGACGTATTGCATTGTGCTTGTGGGACTGAGGTTCTGGACCCATATGAATCTTTGGTATTATGTAGTTACATGGACGGTTGATTTAATATCATTGGGAACAGTTCAACGGTGGTTTAGTTTCATTGAACATGCATTTGAGCATTGTACAATTGATGGTTGTTGTGGCATTTTATGCCTAAAGAGTAATATCATTGGGAACAGTTCAACGGTGGTTTGGTTTCATTGAACATGCATATGAGCATTGTACAGTTGATGATTTTTGGGGCGTTTTATGCCTAAAGAGTGGACGGGAACTTACAGGATAATGGGATCTTCACAGATCCTGGGGGGAGGTCAGGGCGCGGTATTCGCCTCGTGATATGATGGTATCACGAGTGCTGATTGAGTACCATTTATATATATATACCCCTAGCTGCGATAAAAACCATTTGCAACGCACTGGCAGTCCCAACGACATTATTGCTTTTCATGGTCCATAGACTGTCTTTTTAGGGGGGACAGATCTATTGGAGCGTTCACTCTGAATTTGAGTATAATTCCATGGAATAGTAGGAACTGGTTACATTGTGGAAAATGAGGTTACACTGTAGAAAAGGATGATCATGATACACATCATGCATATGCATAACCAGCAATTACACTGTTGTGATATAATATAGTTGTGATGTAATATTGTTGTGGTGTTATCATTATGCCTGATATTGTGATATAAGTTTATCAGATTATTTACTTATTAAATATGTTATTGTTATATTGTATGTTGAACCATGTTAGAATGTTTGTCGTTCTCTTGCTACTATATTGGTATGCGATGTAGGGGATCTCACTTTTTTACTGTATTGTTCTATTTGTTTCTATTTTATGCCTATGTCGGTGAAGACTGCAATGGCGGCAAGGAGGGATCAGCTAGGTTTCTTTAGACTACAGTTTCTTGAAGGCGCTGCTGCTTGGTATGTTCATGGGAACTCTGAGTATATAGAGTATATGTGGTGATTTAAGGTTGCATAAGTAGCGAGACATTCCTAGTTAGGGAATCTGTCTTTAAGAAGGACTTTTTAGAAATTGTGAACTTGGGTCAGGTCTAGTTTTTATATGATTTATGTAGAGAATATATTAGAATCCATGTTATGTATGAGAAATGTATTGATATTAAGATTCTATGATATGTATAAGAGATATATGTTGTTCTATTTTTATATCTCGTGTTACTTTAATTTGGTAAATTTATGTTATACGCGAAAAAGAAATTTTAAAACTCGTATTCTAGATAATATTAACTATTTTATAACTTGGGTAAAGAATATAAGGGAGTTGGTTTGAAATGTGATACCCTAAGGTGGGCGTTACACTGAACATCCATATTTCCATAATATCCATAATAAAATAGAGCTTTGAAAACTATCAATCAGGTAGAAAAAAATGGTTTTGTTAATAAGTGTCCTAAAAGACTTGTTAAAGAAATTAAAATAAAAAACTTTTATATGAAAACAATACATTAAATATATTATAAATTATTTTTTTTACTATTTGTCTTATTTTCTTCTTTTTTTTTTATTTTAACTTCCCTCACAAGTATGAAGGTACTTGTTAGCAAAACAAAAAAAAAAAACAAACAAAAAAAATCATCTATTTCGGAATTGCATTTTCTAAATCTGGCGTCTAAGCACCTGTACCTCGTTGCCACATTTTCTTGAATTTTTTCAACTTCCATGGAAAATGTGCACCGAGATTGTTATTGAGGAACACATATATATACTTGTAGAAGAAGCATACTATTACCGATAACATAATAACATTGATGATGATCCACCACTTGAATGCATCGACAAAAGTCCAGAGGAGAATCTCACAAGAAAGTACCCCAGAAATGTGGAAGATAATAGTAGCTGGCCAAGTATTGTCAATTGGTTTGAGGATTATTTTTGCAACTAGTGCAATAGCATGGGTAAATATAGCCACGAGTAAAAGTAACATGAGTGTACTTAGTTCTTGGAAAGGATTCTTGCTTAAACCTCCATGCTTAATTCCATTTAGCGATACTAGTAATGTGATGTTAAACCCGTACATAGCATCGAGAAAAAAGGAGAAACTGTACATAATTCAAAAAAAAAAAAGTGTTATCATGTCAATAAATAAAATTGGAAGGTAAGGGGTTCAATTTTTTTCTTTTTTATTTTCAGTGTGTTCCATAAACAGAATAGACCACCAGTTAGTTTAATTTAATCTAGTTTATAAAAAAAAAAACTTGTATGTTTTAGTTCGCAGTTTAGAACTAGCTATATGAAGTTATGCATGGCTTTTTTACCCAATAAATTCACTTTCAAATTTTATTTCCCAATGTATCATTTTCTCAATGTTATTTTCCAAAATATGCTTGGTTTGAATAATGTTGAGAAGTCGATTCTCAAACAAACTTTTCAATGTGAAAAATTATATATATATTTTTTAATATGATGTTGAGAAGTCGGTTTGGGGGAAATTGACTTCTCAACACCATAAATCAAATGTTTTTTTACATCCCTATTAAGCAGTCGATTACTTAAAAACCAACTTCTCAATAGGGATTTTGTTATTATTATTATTTTGTTTATTAGTATTTTTTTTATCCATGGTTTAGAATAATATAATGTCATTATTTATTAAGGTATCCATTGGATGAATTTTGTAACATTTTTAGACTTAATTCACTCAAAAGTATATTGGGTTGGGTCAAGTGGGTTTGATATACATGAAAAAAAAATTCCTTCTAAAATAAATTTTAAAATAAGAAATAAAAAATTCATTATACGTAACATGTCTTACTTAAAAACAACATATATCTCAAATAAATTAAAAAATCACAAAATCAATCTTACACAAATACAATAAATTTCAAACAAGTTATAATAATTAATATGAGTTTTAAACAAAATTATAGTAATTAGAAAAAAAACCCTATTGAGAAGTCGATTTCTAAGAAATCAACATCCCAACAAGCGGTCAAAATTTTTTATATGACATGATGTTGAGATGTTGATTTTTCTTATACTGACTTCTCAACACTATCTTAAAAAAATAATTAAATTTTTATGTTGAGAAGTCGGTTTTTACTAAATTGACTTTTTAACGTTGCACAAAATAAGCAAATTTTGGGAAATAATGTTGGAACAGCAGTAGAATGAGAAATAAAGATAAAGTTAATAATATTTGTATAAAAATGTCATGTGCGTGTTTTTGTTTTTTTTTTTAATTTAAGAATAATATGAATTCATTATTTATAAAATTGTAAAATAATGAAAAGAAAGAGAACATTATATATATTTTCTATGTTATAAAAAAATATTTAACATGTCAAAATAAAATAAAATAATTCTTTTATTTTTCAATTCTATTTATATGATTAAATATTGCCACAAATAAATAAAATAAAATTGAGTCATATAATTATTAAATTTTAAATATGAGTCTTTTAATATACTTTAAATTTTATTTTTTATATGTATTACATTTTAAATTTAAAACATTAAAAATATTTCTGAATTAATTTATTTTGCACTTAAAAAAATCATTCAGTCAAAATTTTTGTTTAAATATTTTAGTTATAATATTTTCTAAAATCATGAATAAGTTAATTTAAATATGTATTAAATATTTATATAATAAATAAAAAACTCATAATTATATATTAAAACTTAAAATAATCTCTGCAACACTGCAAAAAATATCTGAAATGATTTTGAACGATTATGGTTTTAACCCATGAATAAACGATGTCCAAAATTTTTTGGATGCTTTTAAAATATCCAGCATCCATTGACCAAAATATGTGACAACTATCCTCGATACCTAGTAATATGATGTCAAAAAACAAATTTATATATTAAATATGTAAAATACATGATAAAAATTATTTAAACGTATAAAGATATTTTTTATATTTTTATGAATAAATTTTGTGTTAATTAGGTCATTATTATTCTTTACTAATAAATATATTAAAAATAAGGCATTTGTCAAAAACTATAAAAAAATAAAGCCAATCATTACAACGAAAATGATTTGTATAACGGCGTGAGAAATGCTATAGGAGGAATACTTCCAATTAAAAAAAAAAAAAAAAACTAGCCTAACACTTGTGATATAATGAATAAAAGTATATACATAATATAAATAAGTGATAATAGCTTTATAAATTTTGAATCATTATGAAATGTTTGTCTATCTTGAAAATCATGTATCTTAATTTATTTAGTTATATTTAATCCATAAATTTAGTTGATTTTATATAAAGTTGAAAAGAAATATTATTAATTTATTATGAAATTTTATATCTTAATAGTATCACCATCAGCCCTAAAACTCTGGTTATTTGTGGTTACGTTAAAGATATATATTAGTAAGAGTTGTGTACTATTTCATTTCTTTTATATTGTTATACCAATTTATTATAGTGTGTTAATTTTGAATTTTAAAAATCAAAGTAATTACTAGACGTATGTTAAAAGTTAAACAAAATAAAAGATCAATAATAATTGAAATTTGAATTTATAATTTCAGAATAAAAATAATATTCAAAGAAATATTGTATGGCTTACATAAAATCAAGTCAGTTACGACTAAAATTTTAATTGAATGTTTACTTTATTATTCGAAATTTTTCTTCATATATATATGTATATATGTTGTAAAACATACATATTTTACATATGATAAATAATTATTTTAATTTAATATTAAAAATGTCATTAATAAAAGTTAGCGGTTATAAGTTTTTTAACCTTTGTCACATTCATAACCTTTATTACCTTTGTTGGTGGTTATAATGTTTTGTAACCATTGGACATAATGGCTTTGTAACTACTATTTGGAGTCATATAAGAACATGATATCCCATAAAGAAAGATGTGAAATTAAAAAAATGATAGAATACAACTAGTTTTAGAATAAATATATTTAAATCTATATTTTCTTGTCTTAATCTTTCTATACTTTTTTCTTTATTTACAATACTATTGTAAGGGAATTCTTCACTTTGGTTTCTAATTTTTTGGTTTTTTTTTTTAAATTATCATTACCCATTTAAAAATTTAAAGATAAATATAAAAGAAGATAAAATTGTAATTACATATTATTATTATTATTATTATTTATTTATTTATTTAAAGATATAAATATGAATATAAAAAATAAGATTATAAATATATCTTATTACCTATTTAAATATGTAAAGATAAATATAAAAAGAGGATTCAAACAATTTTCATCATTATATATTTTTAATCTTAACAAAAAATAAAAGGCAAATTGATAGCCATGTATTGCTTGTCAATACGCTAGTAATTATAATGAATATTTTTATTCATTTAATTGTTCATGTAATTTCAAGCTAAGGTAATTAGGAAAAATTCTCTTAAAATAGCAACTCTAGAATTCATGACATTATAAGTAATAGTAATTATAATAAATATATATAAATACAAAAGATGATTAATTAATATCAATATGTAAATAAGGGAAATAATAAATATATAATTAATAAGTATATGACATTGACTTTGATTGCATGAATTATGTACTATATATACTAGCGTTTTGACTGGTATTGTGTGATTGTCAATTCGCATTTTTTATATTTGTTAAGATAAAAATAAACAATAATGAAGATTATTTGAATTTTATATTTGTATTTATTTTTAAGAATTTAAATAGGTAATGAGATATATTTATAATTGTATTTCCTTTGTATTTATCTTTTAAATTTTTAAATGAGTAATAATATATAATTACAATTATATCCTCTTTTATATTTATCTTTAAATTTTTAAATGAATCATTAATAATGGTAGTTTTGGTAACACGAAAAATGGACACCGAGGTGAGGAATCCCTTTATACGCTAGTCTATATCTATTTTATACTATATATAAAAGGAATTTCTCACTTTAGTGTCTAATCTTTATTTTTCTAAAATTATCATTATTAATTATTAATTTAAAAATTTAAAGATAAATATAAAAGGAGGATAAAATTGTAATTACATCTTATTAAACTACAATTATTAACTACTAATTTAAAAATTAAAAGATAAAAATGTAATATAAAAAGAAGATAAAATTATAATTACACCTTATTACTAATTTAAAGATTTAAAGATAAATACAAAGAAGATTAGATTATAAATATGCCTTTTTACTTATTTAAATTTTTAAAGATAAATACAAAAATAAAATTCAAATAATTTTTTTCATTGTTTATTTTTATTTTAACAAAAATTCAAAATGTATATTAGTAGGCATTATAAATACACAAAAGATAAGATTGTAAATACATATTATTACTTATTTAAATTATTAAATATAAATACAAAATTAAAATTCAAATAATCTTTATTATTGTTTACTTTTTATTTTAACAAAAACAAAAAATGCGATTTGACAGACGCATGGTGCCCGTCAATACGATCATATATATATATATATATATAGGGAATTCTCCACTTTTATTTTTTGGTACCGTGGAGAAGCAAAAGCAAAAACCAAAACCTTACAAAAACAGCACCCATAAGAGCCCGGAAAGCAAGACTTGCTTCAACATGAGGGATTCTCCACTTTAAATTACCATTATTAACTACTAATTTAAAAATTTAATAATAAATATAAAAAGAGAATAAAATTGTAATTACATCTTATTATTAATTTAAATATTTAAAGACAAATATAAAAAATAAAATTATAATTACATCTTATTACTCATCTAAATTCTTAAAGATAAATATAAAACTAAAATTCAACTAATCTTTGTTTTGTTTATTATTTATCTTTAAAAAATAAAAAATGCAAATTGATAAACACGTAGTACCAATCAATATGCTAGCATATATAGTTTGATTTTGATCAAATGTTGATGTAAAAGTTTTTATTTTATTATATCTAATTATTTGTTGACACATTATAAAGAATTAAATAGGGTTTACGCAAATATATTACTTTAGATTAGTGCTTCATTAGATAATATTTTTAAAAGAAAAAGGATGTACCACAAGATGTAAGAAAATGCTTTTTTTTCCCCTTAAAAAGGCTTTATATACTTTTGTTGTCATAAATTATATGGCTAAAAGTATTGATCATTTATGTTAGAAATATAATAAAATCATTTACATAATTTAATTCAATAATTTAAGTTTTAATTTATAATATAGTATCAGATTCTCTATCATCAAATGGTATAAAATTATGTACTACCTAAAGGGCTCTTTTTTGGGAGATATATTAGGGATATAATAAAATTATTAATGTATTTTTACCTAATAATTTAAAATTTTAAAAGAGTTGATTATCATAATTTATAAATCTAAAATTTTTTTCCTAATCTGAACAACTAATTTTAAATTATAATAAATGTAAAACACAACGAAGCAGCAAAAGTTTTTTTTTTCAAATAAAACTATGCATTTCTAGAGGAGATGTTATAATTAGATCTTGTCACAAATTGGATATAAAAAATGAAGACAGCAAAGGATTTCAGCAAGTAGTTCAAACCACAAGGTGTGCTATAATATTTAAGTATTTACACAATATGAGATAGAACTAGAAACAACGGATCAATAAATTTTAGGGGGAGAAAAAATCATATGATGAAAAAAAAAACACCAAAGAAACCCAAGAAAAAGTAGGAGCTAAAGTATCAAGAAGTACCTCTGTGTCAGATTCTGTGGAGTTGTGTCAGTGCTGCCTGTCATCCCTTAATAATAAGAAAAAAGGGAGTTGGTGCCACTAATGACAATAAACTTGTCCCACACCGAACAAGAATGTGGCCTCTGGGTGTTTAAATATGGTCCAGTAGGTGTCACTGTTCAAACAAGAAAACCTTAACTTGTCTCAGAAAAGAAACACTAAATACGGCTCAAATGACTCTCTTTCAAAGCCATTATACATATGGTGGGGGGGAAGCGAAAAACTGTAGCAAGTGGAAAAAAAGAATCAAAATAAAAACACCTAGCAAGGGAGAAAAAGCTTATTGAATTATAAATTATAAAAGCAAGTACACATAAGGGTGTTCGAGAATGTGGTTGGATTGCTGATAAAAGCAAGGGAGAAAGAAAAGGGATGTAGCAAGGTTAGAAAAAGGGGAGAAAGCCCGGTAGACTGTAGCAATGGAAAAAAAGAAATAAAATAGGGACAATAAGTCGTTGTAGCTAAGCTTATTGAAATTATAAAAGCAAGTACATATAAGGGTGTTTGGGAATGTGGTTGGATTGCTGATAAAAGCAAGCGATGGACAATAAGTTGTTGTAGTTAAGCTTATTAAATTTAATTTTTATATTCTTATATTAAATAATATATATATATATATTTTATACCTCATATAATATTATTTATTATACATATTTTTTTTTTTATTATTTTCTCTTATTCAATTATATTTTTAAAAAAAGATGTGAATAGTATTTATCTTTTTAAAGTGTAGGATTACCTTTATTCTATTAAATTATAAAAGCAAGTACATATAAGGGTGTTTGAGAATGTGGTTGGATTACTGAGAAATAAAGAAATAAAATAAAAGCAAGGGAGAAGAAAAGGGATGTAGCAAAGGTTAGAAAAAGGGGAGAATAAGCCCGGGAGACTGTAGCAAGGGAAAAAAGAAATAAAATAAGGACAATAAGCCTGATTGAATTATAAAGGCACACGGGGAAAAAACATAAAATAAAAGCACACCTAGTAAGGGAGAAAAAGGGAGAATGTAGCGTTGAGAATGTGGTTGGATTGTTGATAAAAGCAAGGGAGAAGAAAAGGGATGTAGCAAGGTTAGAAAAAGGGAGAATAAGCCCAGGAGACTGTAGCAAGGGAAAAAAAGAAATAAAATAGGGACAATAAAATAAAATAAAAGCACCCAAAGAAGGGAGAAAAAGGGGAGAATGTAGCGTTGAGAATTTGGCTCCTGGTGATCGATGAGTTATTGCAATTATGTTATTTATTATAACTTAATATAATTAATTTTAATATTTTTATATTATTATTATTTAATTATTAAAATAAATTATATTTTGGTCTTAGAACAATCACGTTTGGGAGCTTGTTTCTCTTTGAGTTCTTGCAATCCAACTATTGAGATTTATCAAAGGAATTACATCCTTTGTGTGTGCAATCTTTGGACTTATCTTCCATCCTTGGAGGTGTGACGTCCATCATCTTTCCCATACCATTTTTCTTTTCTTTTCCATGATCATATAATTCGGTTTCCTCAATTCGATTGAATCAAACTCTATTTCCATGAAAGCCCCAATTTTCGTGGAGAATAACTCCTGATCATATCTCATGTTATACGAAAGCTTTTTGAGTGATTCTTGAGCCAAAATTGCGATTCAGAACACGAGCTTTCACCTCGTTTTGGTCTCATTCAATTTGGAGTTCTACAGCTCGAGTTATAGTTTCGTGATATCATAACGCATTTTTGCATTTTCTGTTTTAATTTGATCATTTCCATGTGCGCAGAGTTTAAAACAAAGTCTGTTCCATCACCTTAATTCCTTGTAGATCCTATTCTGAATTCTAACAAGCAAAATAGGTTCATATCATTTTGGTAATCGAGCTCCAGGTTCTAGGAATTTGCAAGGTGCACTTCGGGTAATTTCTTTCCTTGATTTCACCATCCTTAATATTACCTTATTGTCTTTTTTTTTTTTTTTTTCTCTTAGGCTGAACCATTGCAAAAGTTAGGCCTTTTTTTTAAAAATAAAAATAAAAAAAATAAAAAAAATAGACCAAAAACAAAAGAGAAGGAAGCTTGCAAAACAGTATATATATATAAATTTGAATGGTTCATCTTTGTTAGAAATTTTTAAGCTTATTCTTTAAGGTAATATTGCGGTTGATTGAAGGAAGAATTACTGCACCTTGCTTGTTTGAATTTCTAAATTCTTGGTGTACTTTTGTTGGTTGAAATTTGTGCACAAATTCTCGCATTTGTGGCTGCACACGATTGGTAGAATTTCTTTGTGTTTTCTCTTCTTGGTTGATAAGAATTCAAGGAGGAATAGAGAGGAAAAAGGCAAGAGTGATCATTATAGTAAAAGCCTAATTGTGTGCAAACACGTGAGTGGGTAAGGTTTCTCAAACAAAGCAAATATATATATATTGGTTCTTGTTACCTTTGATTTGTTTGTTTATCAATGGCGAGAAAGAAACATCAACAATGATATTCAGTTCCAAATCACAAGCTCTTACTCAACACTTGGAGAGGTTGATGAAGCAACAGCAAGATGAGTTCCATGAGAGGTTGGATCAATTGGAGAATAGGACACCACCTGGAGGAGGAGGAAGGCCGAATAGGAATGAAGGAAGAATAGAAGGAATCAAGTGAATATACCTCCTTTCAAGGGTAGGAGTGACCCGAGGCATACTTGGAGTGGGAGCTCAAGATTGAGCATGTGTTCTCTTGCAACAATTATAATGAGGAGCAAAAGGTAAGACTTGCAGTTGCTGAATTTTCTGATTATGCACTCATTTGGTGGAATAAGTTGCAGAGGGAGAGGACAAGGAATGAAGAACCTATAGTGGACACTTGGGCAGAAATGAAGAGAATCATGAGGAAGCGCTATGTACTATCTAGCTTCCATAGGGACTTGAAACTCAAGTTGCAGAAATTGACTCAAGGAAGCAAAGGAGTGGAAGAGTATTATAAGGAGATGGAAGTGTTAATCATCCAAGCCAAAATTGAAGAAGATCCTGAGGTAACTATGGCTCGCTTTCTTAATGGTTTAAATCATGATATTAGAGATGTTGTGGAGTTGCAGGAATTTGTAGAAATGGAGGATCTTTTGCATAAGACAATTCAAGTAGAACAACAACTCAAAAGAAAGAGTACAACAAGGAAGAGTTCTACTAGCTATAATCCTTCAAATTGGAAGGATAGAGTCAAGAAAGAAGGTGCTGCCTCCTCTAACAATGTAGCATTTTCTAATCATGGGAAAGCACCTCAAAAGCAAGCTGAACATCCACCAAAGAGGACTAGAGAAGTGAAGTGTTTTAAGTGCTTGGGCATAAGTCATTATGCCTACGAGTGTCCTACAAAGAAGACAATTCTTCTTAAGGATAATGGGGAGTATACAAGCCAATCTGAAGATAGTGGTGGAGAGGAAGAGGAGAGTGAAGAAGAGATGGTGGCTGCGGAGGGAGAGTTGTACATGATTAGAAGGTTACTTGGAAGCCAAATCAAAGCAGTGAATGCATCTCAAAGGGAGAACATTTTCCATACAAGATGTTTAATCAATGGTAAGGTATGTTTGGTAATTATTGATGGGGAAGCTGCACAAATGTGGTGAGTTCGAGATTAGTGTCAAAACTGAATTTGGACACTAAACCACATCCTAGGCCATACAAGCTTCAATGGCTTAGTGAAGGAGAAGAAGTGCAAGTAAGGCAGCAAGTAGAAGTCTCTCTTTCCATTGGAAAATACCAAGACAAAGTGTTATGTGATGTAGTTCCAATGGAGGCCAGCCACATTCTTTTTGGGAGGCCGTGGCAGTATGACACCAAAGTTGTCCATGATGGTTTTACTAACAAAATTTCTTTTGTGAATCAGGACAAGAAAGTGGTTCTCAAGCCTTTGACTCCTAGAGAGGTGTGTGAGGATCAAATCAAAATGAGAGAAAAGATTACAATTGAGAGAAAGAGTGAAACACTTGAGAGGAAAAAGAGTGAAAAGAAAAAGAATGAAACACTTGAAGGCAAAAACCTTTGCTTGGCAAGAGAAAGGGAGGTAAGGAGGGTGCTTTGCGCAAGGCAGCCCTTCTACTTATTGTTTTGTCAAAGTCAAATTTTATATGCTAACCAATTTGACAAGTTTGAATTGCCTTCTTGTATTGAATCTCTTTTGCAAGACTTTTAAGATGTTTTTCCAGCAAATGTACCAGATGGCTTGCCACCTTTGAGGGGAATTGAGCATCACATTGATCTCATTCCGGGAGCTTCTTTGCCCAATCGGCCAGCATATAGGACCAACCCACAAGAGACAAAGGAGATTGAAAGGCAAGTGGCAGAACTCATGAGCAAAGGTTGGGTGAGGGATAGCATGAGTCCGGTGTTGTACCAGTCATTCTAGTGCCCAAAAAGGATGGCTCATGGAGGATGTGTTCGATTGTAGAGCCATAAACAACATCACCATCAAGTATAGACATCCAATTCCCAGGTTAGATGATCTTCTTGATGAACTGTATGGTGCATGTGTGTTTTCCAAAATTGATCTTAAAAGTGGCTATAATCGATTAGGATTAGAGAAGGTGATGAATGGAAAAGTGCCTTTAAAACAAAATATGGATTGTATGAGTGGTTGGTTATGCCATTTGGTTTGACTAATGCGCCTAGTACTTTCATGAGATTGATGAATCATGTTTTAAGAGAGTTTATTGGCAAATTTGTTGTGGTGTACTTTGATGATATTCTTATCTATAGCACTAGCCTTGATTTGCATGTTGAGCATTTGCAATCTGTTTTGAATGTGCTTAGGAAAGAACAATTGTATGCCAATCTGGAAAAATGCATCTTTTGTACTGATCATGTGGTATTCCTTGGATTTGTTGTTAGTACTAAGGGAGTACAAGTAGATGAGGAAAAGGTTAAGGCCATCCAAGAATGGCCAACACCTAAGTCCGTGAGTGAGGTGAGGGGATTTCATGGTTTAGCAAGTTTCTATAGGAGATTTGTTAAAGATTTTAGTACTTTGGCTGCACCTCTAAATGAAGTTGTTAAAAAAAATGTGGGTTTCAAATGGGGTGAGGAACAAGAAAAGGCCTTTACTGCCCTTAAGCATAGGTTAACTAATGCACCCATTCTTGCCATGCCTGATTTTGCAAAATCATTTGAAATTGAGTGTGATGCATCAAATGTGGGTATTGGGGCTGTTTTATTGCAGGAAGGTCATCCAATTGCTTATTTTAGTGAAAAGTTAGGAGGGCAGAACTATTCAACTTATGATAAGGAATTGTATGCTTTGGTTAGAACTTTAAAGACTTGGCAGCATTACCTTTTACCCAAAGAGTTTGTCATCCATAGTGATCATGAGTCCTTAAAGTACTTAAAAGAACAAGGTAAGCTTAATAAGAGGCATGCTAAGTGGGTAGAGTTTCTAGAGCAATTTCCATATGTCATCAAGCATAAAAAGGGAAAGGGAATGTAGTGGTGATGCGCTTTCTAGGAGAAATGCTTTGCTTTCTGTGCTTGAAACTAAATTGTTTGGTCTTGAATCTTTGAAAGACATGTATGTGAATGATGAGGACTTTGCTGAAATTTTTGCTGCGTGTGAAAAGTTGTCTGAACATGGTTACTATAGGCATAATGGATTCTTGTTTAAAGCAAATAGATTGTGTGTGCCTAAGTGTTCCATTAGAGAGTTGCTTGTGAGTGAATCACATGAGGGAGGTTTGATGGGTCATTTTGGGATCCAAAAGACTTTAGAAATTTTGCAAGAACATTTCTATTGGCCCCATATGAGGCGTGATGTGCACAAATTTTGTGATCATTGTATTGTTTGTAAACAGGCTAAATCAAAAGTTAAGCGGCATGGTTTGTATACTCCTTTGCCTGTTCCTGAATATCCTTAGACTGACATTTCTATGGACTTTGTTTTGGGGCTGCCTCGAACAAAGAATGGAAAGGATTCTGTGTTTGTTGTTGTTGATAGGTTTTCTAAGATGGCACACTTCATACCTTGCAAAAAGGTAGATGATGCTTGTCACGTGGCTGACTTGTTCTTCAAAGAGATAGTGAGGCTCCATGGGTGCCTAGGAGCATTGTAAGTGATAGGGATGCAAAATTCCTAAGCCACTTTTGGAGGACCTTGTGGGGTAAGATTGGTACTAAATTGTTGTTTTCTACTACTTGTCACCCACAAACTGATGGTCAAACTGAGGTAGTCAATAGGACTTTAGGCACATTGCTTAGGACCTGTTTTAAAGAAAAATCTTAAGTCTTGGGAAGCATGTTTGCCTCATGTTGAATTTGCTTATAATAGAGCTGTCCATAGCACAACTAACTAAGCATTCACCTTTTGAAATTGTGTATGGATTTAATCCTTTGACTCCTCTTGATTTGCTTTGCCTATGCCTAACATTTCTATGTTTAAGCATCAAGAAGCTTGAGCTAAAGCTGAATATATGAAGAAGATGCATGAGCAAGTGAAGGCACATGATTGAAAATAAAAATGAGAGCTATGCAAGGCAAGCTAACAAAGGAAGAAGGAAGGTAGTGTTCCAACCTGGTGATTGGGTTTGGGTACACATGAGGAAAGAAAGGTTCCCGAACAAAGAAAGTCAAAACTCCAACCAAGGGAGATGGTCCTTTTCAAGTGCTAGAAAAGATCAATGACAATGCATATAAAATTGATCTACCTGGTGAGTACAATATCAGTGCTACTTTCAATGTGTCTGATTTAACTCTCTTTGATGCAGATAATGATGTTTCTGATTTGAGGACAAATCCTCTTCAAGAGGGGAGGAGTGATGAGGACATGACCAAGAACAAGGAGCTTGAAGCCCTTGAAGGACTTGGAGGACCTATGACAAGAGCAAGGACAAGGAGAGCCAAGGAAGCTTTACAACAAATGTTGGCAGCCTTTACTAAAATAGAACCACGCCTTGAAGAATCAAAACTCAAATTGATCAATTGCCTCATGGTGAAGAGGAGGTTGCGTGGCTTTAATGGGAGGGTAGCTTGTCATAAATTCAACTCAAGTATGGAGTGCTAACTATGCTTTGAATAGGGGTAGCTAGACTTGGTGGAATTAATGGCGATTAAATGCAAATAACAAGGACATGTGGTGTTACAAATTGATAGAATAATGCAATCACTAAGTGAATGCTTTTATTTCTTTAGCGAGTTACACTTTGGCCAATTATAGTTTTTATGATGGTTATTATTAGGAGTTTATTTTTGTAAGTTATGCTTTTATTTCTTTGGCAGTTACACTTTGGCCAATTATAGTTTTTATGATGGTTATTATTAGGAGTTTATTTTTGTAAGTTACTGAATGTAAAGGGGCTACATAATAGCACCCAGCTAGGACAAGAGGGGTTAGTTTTTGGTCTTAGAACAATCACGTTTGGAAGCTTGTTTCTCTTTGAGTTCTTGCAATCCAACTATTGAGATTTATCAAAGGAATTACATCCTTTGTGTGTGCAATCTCTGGACTTATCTTCCATCCTTGGAGGTGTGACGTCCAAAGGGTGTTTGAGAATGTGGTTGGATTGCTGATAAAAGCAAGGGAGAAAGAAAAGGGATGTAGCAAGGTTAGAAAAAGGGGAGAAAGCCCGGTAGACTGTGGCAATGGAAAAAAAGAAATAAAATAGGGACAATAAGTCGTTGTAGCTAAGCTTATTGAAATTATAAAAGCAAGTACATATAAGGGTGTTTGGGAATGTGGTTGGATTGCTGATAAAAGCAAGCGATGGACAATAAGTTGTTGTAGTTAAGCTTATTAAATTTAATTTTTATATTCTTACATTAAATAATATATATATATATATATATTTTATACCTCATATAATATTATTTATTATACATATTTTTTTTTTTATTTTTTCTTATTCAATTATATTTTTTAAAAAAAGATGTGAATAGTATTTACCTTTTTAAAGTGTAGGATTACCTTTATTCTATTAAATTATAAAAGCAAGTACATATAAGGGTGTTTGAGAATGTGGTTGGATTTTTGAGAAATAAAGAAATAAAATAAAAGCAAGGGAGAAGAAAAGGGATGTAGCAAAGTTTCCGATTGAATTATAAAGGCACACGGGAAAAAACATAAAATAAAAGCACACCTAGTAAGGGAGAAAAAGGGAGAATGTAGCGTTGAGAATGTGGTTGGATTTTGATAAAAGCAAGGGAGAAGAAAAGGGATGTAGCAAGGTTAGAAAAAGGGAGTGTAGGAGATTAGCAAGGGAAAAAAAGAAATAAAATAGGGACAATAAAATAAAATAAAAGCACCCAAAAAGGGAGAAAAAGGGAGAATGTAGCATTGAGAATTTGGCTCCTGGTGATCGATGAGTTATTGCAATTATGTTAATTTTAATATTTTTATATTATTATTATTTAATTATTAAAATAAATTATATTTTGGTCTTAGAACAATCACGTTTGGGAGCTTGTTTCTCTTTGAGTTCTTGCAATCCAACTATTGAGATTTATCAAAGGAATTACATCCTTTGTGTGTGCAATCTCTGGACTTATCTTCCATCCTTGGAGGTGTGACGTCCATCATCTTTCCCATACCATTTTTCTTTTCTTTTCCATGATCATATAATTCAGTTTCCCTCAATTCGATTGAATCAAACTCTATTTCCATGAAAGCCCCAATTTTCGTGCAGAATAACTCCTGATCATATCTCATGTTATACGAAAGCTTTTTGAGTGATTCTTGAGCCAAAATTGCGATTCAGAACACGAGCTTTCACCTCGTTTTGGTCTCATTCAATTTGGAGTTCTACAGCTCGAGTTATAGTTTCGTGATATCATAACGCATTTTCTGCATTTTCTGTTTTAATTTGATCATTTCCATGTGCAGAGTTTAAAACAAAGTCTGTTCCATCACCTTAATTCCTTGTAGATCCTATTCTGAATTCTAACAAGCAAAATAGGTTCATATCATTTTGGTAATCAGAGCTCCGGTTCTAGGAATTTGCAAGGCTGCACTTCGGGTAATTTCTTTCCTTGATTTCACCATCCTTAATATTACCTTATTGTCTTTTTTTTTTTCTCTTAGGCTGAACCATTGCAAAAGTTAGGCCTTTTTTTAAAAAAAAAAAAAAAAAAAAAAAAAAAAAAAAAATAGACCAAAAACAAAAGAGAAGGAAGCTTGCAAAACGAGTATATATATATAGGCTGAATGGTTCATCTTTGTTAGAAATTTTTAAGCTTATTCTTTAAGGTAATATTGCGGTTGATTGAAGGAAGAATTACTGCACCTTGCTTGTTTGAATTTCTAAATTCTTGGCTGTACTTTTGTTGGTTGAAATTTGTGCACAAATTCTCGCATTTGTGGCTACACACGATTGGTAGAATTTCTTTGTGTTTTCTCTTCTTGGTTGATAAGAATTCAAGGAGGAATAGAGAGGAAAAAGGCAAGAGTGATCATTATAGTAAAAGCCTAATTGTGTGCAAACACGTGAGTGGGTAAGGTTTCTCAAACAAAGCAAATATATATATATTGGTTCTTGTTACCTTTGATTTGTTTGTTTATCAATGGCGAGAAAGAAACATCAACAATGATATTCAGTTCCAAATCACATGACTCTTACTCAACACTTGGAGAGGTTGATGAAGCAACAACAAGATGAGTTCCATGAGAGGTTGGATCAATTGGAGAATAGGACACCACCGGAGGAGGAGGAAGGCCGAATAGGAATGAAGGAAGAATAGAAGGAATCAAGTGAATATACCTCCTTTCAAGGGTAGGAGTGACCCGAGAGGCATACTTGGAGTGGGAGCTCAAGATTGAGCATGTGTTCTCTTGCAACAATTATAATGAGGAGCAAAAGGTAAGACTTGTAGCTGCTGAATTTTTACGATTATGCACTCATTTGGTGGAATAAGTTGCAGAGGGAGAGGACAAGGAATGAAGAACCTATAGTGGACACTTGGGCGAGAAATGAAGAGAATCATGAGGAAGCGCTATGTACCATCTAGCTTCCATAGGGACTTGAAACTCAAGTTGCAGAAATTGACTCAAGGAAGCAAAGGAGTGGAAGAGTATTATAAGGAGATGGAAGTGTTAATCATCCAAGCCAAAATTGAAGAAGATCCTGAGGTAACTATGGCTCGCTTTCTTAATGGTTTAAATCATGATATTAGAGATGTTGTGGAGTTGCAGAATTTGTAGAAATGGAGGATCTTTTGCATAAGACAATTCAAGTAGAACAACAACTCAAAAGAAAGAGTACAACAAGGAAGAGTTCTACTAGCTATAATCCTTCAAATTGGAAGGATAGAGTCAAGAAAGAAGGTGCGCCTCCTCTAACAATGTAGCATTTTCTAATCATGGGAAAGCACCTCAAAAGCAAGCTGAACATCCACCAAAGAGGACTAGAGAAGTGAAGTGTTTTAAGTGCTTGGGCATAGGTCATTATGCCTACGAGTGTCCTACAAAGAAGACAATTCTTCTCAAGGATAATGGGGAGTATACAAGCCAATCTGAAGATAGTGGTGGAGAGGAAGAGGAGAGTGAAGAAGAGATGGTGGCTGCGGAGGGAGAGTTGTACATGATTAGAAGGTTACTTGGAAGCCAAATCAAAGCAAAGTGGATGCATCTCAAAGGGAGAACATTTTCCATACAAGATGTTTAATCAATGGTAAGGTATGTTTGGTAATTATTGATGGGGAAGCTGCACAAATGTGGTGAGTTCGAGATTAGTGTCAAAACTGAATTTGGACACTAAACCACATCCTAGGCCATACAAGCTTCAATGGCTTAGTGAAGGAGAAGAAGTGCAAGTAAGGCAGCAAGTAGAAGTCTCTCTTTCCATTGGAAAATACCAAGACAAAGTGTTATGTGATGTAGTTCCAATGGAGGCCAGCCACATTCTTTTGGGGAGGCCGTGGCAGTATGACACCAAAGTCTGTCCATGATGGTTTTACTAACAAAATTTCTTTTGTGAATCAGGACAAGAAAGTGGTTCTCAAGCCTTTGACTCCTAGAGAGGTGTGTGAGGATCAAATCAAAATGAGAGAAAAGATTACAATTGAGAGAAAGAGTGAAACACTTGAGAGGAAAAAGAGTGAAAAGAAAAAGAATGAAACACTTGAAGGCAAAAACCTTTGCTTGGCAAGAGAAAGGGAGGTAAGGAGGGTGCTTTGCGCAAGGCAGCCCCTCTACTTATTGTTTTGTCAAAGTCAAATTTTATATGCTAACCAATTTGACAAGTTTGAATTGCCTTCTTGTATTGAATCTCTTTTGCAAGACTTTCAAGATGTTTTTCCAGCAAATGTACCAGATGGCTTGCCACCTTTGAGGGGAATTGAGCATCACATTGATCTCATTCCGGGAGCTTCTTTGCCCAATCGGCCAGCATATAGGACCAACCCACAAGAGACAAAGGAGATTGAAAGGCAAGTGGCGAACTCATGAGCAAAGGTTGGGTGAGGGATAGCATGAGTCCGTGTCTTTGTACCGGTCATTCTAGTGCCCAAAAAGGATGGCTCATGGAGGATGTGTTCGATTGTAGAGCCATAAACAACATCACCATCAAGTATAGACATCCAATTCCCAGGTTAGATGATCTTCTTGATGAAGTGTATGGTGCATGTGTGTTTTCCAAAATTGATCTTAAAAGTGGCTATAATCAGATTAGGATTAGAGAAGGTGATGAATGGAAAACTGCCTTTAAAACAAAATATGGATTGTATGAGTGGTTGGTTATGCCATTTGGTTTGACTAATGCGCCTAGTACTTTCATGAGATTGATGAATCATGTTTTAAGAGAGTTTATTGGCAAATTTGTTGTGGTGTACTTTGATGATATTCTTATCTATAGCACTAGCCTTGATTTGCATGTTGAGCATTTGCAATCTGTTTTGAATGTGCTTAGGAAAGAACAATTGTATGCCAATCTGGAAAAATGCATCTTTTTGTACCGATCATGTGGTATTCCTTGGATTTGTTGTTAGTACTAAGGGAGTACAAGTAGATGAGGAAAAGGTTAAGGCCATCCAAGAATGGCCAACACCTAAGTCCGTGAGTGAGGTGAGGGGATTTCATGGTTTAGCAAGTTTCTATAGGAGATTTGTTAAAGATTTTAGTACTTTGGCTGCACCTCTAAATGAAGTTGTTAAAAAAAATGTGGGTTTCAAATGGGGTGAGGAACAAGAAAAGGCCTTTACTGCCCTTAAGCATAGGTTAACTAATGCACCCATTCTTGCCATGCCTGATTTTGCAAAATCATTTGAAATTGAGTGTGATGCATCAAATGTGGGTATTGGGGCTGTTTTATTGCAGGAAGGTCATCCAATTGCTTATTTTAGTGAAAAGTTAGGAGGGCAGAACTATTCAACTTATGATAAGGAATTGTATGCTTTGGTTAGAACTTTAAAGACTTGGCAGCATTACCTTTTACCCAAAGAGTTTGTCATCCATAGTGATCATGAGTCCTTAAAGTACTTAAAAGAACAAGGTAAGCTTAATAAGAGGCATGCTAAGTGGGTAGAGTTTCTAGAGCAATTTCCATATGTCATCAAGCATAAAAAGGGGAAAGGGAATGTAGTGGCTGATGCGCTTTCTAGGAGAAATGCTTTGCTTTCTGTGCTTGAAACTAAATTGTTTGGTCTTGAATCTTTGAAAGACATGTATGTGAATGATGAGGACTTTGTTGAAATTTTTGCTGCGTGTGAAAAGTTGTCTGAACATGGTTACTATAGGCATAATGGATTCTTGTTTAAAGCAAATAGATTGTGTGTGCCTAAGTGTTCCATTAGAGAGTTGCTTGTGAGTGAATCACATGAGGGAGGTTTGATGGGTCATTTTGGGATCCAAAAGACTTTAGAAATTTTGCAAGAACATTTCTATTGGCCCCATATGAGGCGTGATGTGCACAAATTTTGTGATCATTGTATTGTTTGTAAACAAAGCTAAATCAAAAGTTAAGCGGCATGGTTTGTATACTCCTTTGCCTGTTCCTGAATATCCTTGGACTGACATTTCTATGGACTTTGTTTTGGGGCTGCCTCGAACAAAGAATGGAAAGGATTCTGTGTTTGTTGTTGTTGATAGGTTTTCTAAGATGGCACACTTCATACCTTGCAAAAAGGTAGATGATGCTTGTCACGTGGTGACTTGTTCTTCAAAGAGATAGTGAGGCTCCATGGCTGCCTAGGAGCATTGTAAGTGATAGGGATGCAAAATTCCTAAGCCACTTTTGGAGGACCTTGTGGGGTAAGATTGGTACTAAATTGTTGTTTTCTACTACTTGTCACCCACAAACTGATGGTCAAACTGAGGTAGTCAATAGGACTTTAGGCACATTGCTTAGGACTGTTTTAAAGAAAAATCTTAAGTCTTGGGAAGCATGTTTGCCTCATGTTGAATTTGCTTATAATAGAGCTGTCCATAGCACAACTAACTGTTCACCTTTTGAAATTGTGTATGGATTTAATCCTTTGACTCCTCTTGATTTGCTTGCCTATGCCTAACATTTCTATGTTTAAGCATCAAGAAGCTTGAGCTAAAGCTGAATATATGAAGAAGATGCATGAGCAAGTGAAGGCACAGATTGAAAATAAAAATGAGAGCTATGCAAGGCAAGCTAACAAAGGAAGAAGGAAGGTAGTGTTCCAACCTGGTGATTGGGTTTGGGTACACATGAGGAAAGAAAGGTTCCCTGAACAAAGAAAGTCAAAACTCCAACCAAGGGGAGATGGTCCTTTTCAAGTGCTAGAAAAGATCAATGACAATGCATATAAAATTGATCTACCTGGTGAGTACAATATCAGTGCTACTTTCAATGTGTCGATTTAACTCTCTTTGATGCGAGATAATGATGTTTCGATTTGAGGACAAATCCTCTTCAAGAGGGGAGGAGTGATGAGGACATGACCAAGAACAAGGAGCTTGAAGCCCTTGAAGGACTTGGAGGACCTATGACAAGAGCAAGGACAAGGAGAGCCAAGGAAGCTTTACAACAAATGTTGGCACCTTTACTAAAATAGAACCACGCCTTGAAGAATCAAAACTCAAATTGATCAATTGCCTCATGTGAAGAGGAGGTTGCGTGGCTTTAATGGGAGGGTAGCTTGTCATAAATTCAACTCAAGTATGGAGTGCTAACTATCTTTGAATAGGGGTAGCTAGACTTGGTGGAATTAATGGCTGATTAAATGCAAATAACAAGGACATGTGTGTTACAAATTGATAGAATAATGCAATCACTAATTTGAATGCTTTTATTTCTTTAGCGTTACACTTTGGCCAATTATAGTTTTTATGATGGTTATTATTAGGAGTTTATTTTTGTAAGTTATGCTTTTATTTCTTTTGAGTTACACTTTGGCCAATTATAGTTTTTATGATGGTTATTATTAGGAGTTTATTTTTGTAAGTTCTTGAATGTAAAGGGGCTACATAATAGCACTGACTAGACAAGAGGGGTTAGTTTTTGGTCTTAGAACAATCACGTTTGGAAGCTTGTTTCTCTTTGAGTTCTTGCAATCCAACTATTGAGATTTATCAAAGGAATTACATGCAATCTCTGGACTTATCTTCCATCCTTGGAGGTGTGACGTCCAAAGGGTGTTTGAGAATGTGGTTGGATTTTGATAAAAGCAAGGGAGAAAGAAAAGGGATGTAGCAAGGTTTTAAAATAGGGACAATAAGTCGTTGTAGCTAAGCTTATTGAAATTATAAAAGCAAGTACATATAAGGGTGTTTGGGAATGTGGTTGGATTCTTGATAAAAGCAAGCGATGGACAATAAGTTGTTGTAGTTAAGCTTATTAAATTTAATTTTTATATTCTTACACCTCATATAATATTATTTATTATACATATTTTTTTTTTTTTTCTTATTCAATTATATTTTTAAAAAAGATGTGAATAGTATTTACCTTTTTAAAGTGTAGGATTACCTTTATTCTATTAAATTTAAAAGCAAGTACATATAAGGGTGTTTGAGAATGTGGTTGGATTTTTGAGAAATAAAGAAATAAAATAAAAGCAAGGGAGAAGAAAAGGGATTAGCAAAGGTTATTAGGAGTAGCAAGGGAAAAAAGAAATAAAATAAGGACAATTTGATTGAATTATACACGGGGAAAAAACATAAAATAAAAGCACACCTAGTAAGGGAGAAAAAGGGGAGAATGTAGCGTTGAGAATGTGGTTGGATTTTTGATAAAAGCAAGGGAGAAGAAAAGGGATGTAGCAAGGTTAGAAAAAGGGAGAATAAGCCCGGGAGACTGTAGCAAGGGGAAAAAAAGAAATAAAATAGGGACAATAAAATAAAATAAAAGCACCCAAACAAGGGATGTAGCATTGAGAATTTGGCTCCTGGTGATCGATGAGTTATTGCAATTATGTTATTTATTATAACTTAATATAATTAATTTTAATATTTTTTATATTATTATTATTTAATTATTAAAATAAATTATATTTTGGTCTTAGAACAATCACGTTTGGGAGCTTGTTTCTCTTTGAGTTCTTGCAATCCAACTATTGAGATTTATCAAAGGAATTACATCCTTTGTGTGTGCAATCTCTGGACTTATCTTCCATCCTTGGAGGTGTGACGTCCATCATCTTTCCCATACCATTTTTCTTTTCTTTTCCATGATCATATAATTCAGTTTCCCTCAATTTTGATTGAATCAAACTCTATTTCCATGAAAGCCCCAATTTTCGTGCAGAATAACTCCTGATCATATCTCATGTTATACGAAAGCTTTTTGAGTGATTCTTGAGCCAAAATTGCGATTCAGAACACGAGCTTTCACCTCGTTTTGGTCTCATTCAATTTGGAGTTCTACAGCTCGAGTTATAGTTTCGTGATATCATAACGCATTTTTTGCATTTTCTGTTTTAATTTGATCATTTCCATGTGCAGAGTTTAAAACAAAGTCTGTTCCATCACCTTAATTCCTTGTAGATCCTATTCTGAATTCTAACAAGCAAAATAGGTTCATATCATTTTGGTAATCAGAGCTCCGGTTCTAGGAATTTGCAAGGCTGCACTTCGGGTAATTTCTTTCCTTGATTTCACCATCCTTAATATTACCTTATTGTCTTTTTTTTTTTCTCTTAGGCTGAACCATTGCAAAAGTTAGGCCTTTTTTTAAAAAAAAAATAAAAAAATAAAAAAAAATAGACCAAAAACAAAAGAGAAGGAAGCTTGCAAAACGAGTATATATATATATTTGAATGGTTCATGCTGTTAGAAATTTTTAAGCTTATTCTTTAAGGTAATATTGCGGTTGATTGAAGGAAGAATTACTGCACCTTGCTTGTTTGAATTTCTAAATTCTTGGCTGTACTTTTGTTGGTTGAAATTTGTGCACAAATTCTGCATTTGTGGCTGCACACAGATTGGTAGAATTTCTTTGTGTTTTCTCTTCTTGGTTGATAAGAATTCAAGGAGGAATAGAGAGGAAAAAGGCAAGAGTGATCATTATAGTAAAAGCCTAATTGTGTGCAAACACGTGAGTGGGTAAGGTTTCTCAAACAGCAAATATATATATATTGGTTCTTGTTACCTTTGATTTGTTTGTTTATCAATGGCAGAAAGAAACATCAACAATGATATTCAGTTCCAAATCACAGCTCTTACTCAACACTTGGAGAGGTTGATGAAGCAACAGCAAGATGAGTTCCATGAGAGGTTGGATCAATTGGAGAATAGGACACCACCTGGAGGAGGAGGAAGGCCGAATAGGAATGAAGGAAGAATAGAAGGAATCAAGTGAATATACCTCCTTTCAAGGGTAGGAGTGACCCAGAGGCATACTTGGAGTGGGAGCTCAAGATTGAGCATGTGTTCTCTTGCAACAATTATAATGAGGAGCAAAAGGTAAGACTTGCACCTGCTGAATTTTTACGATTATGCACTCATTTGGTGGAATAAGTTGCGAGAGGGAGAGGACAAGGAATGAAGAACCTATAGTGGACACTTGGGCAGAAATGAAGAGAATCATGAGGAAGCGCTATGTACCATCTAGCTTCCATAGGGACTTGAAACTCAAGTTGCAGAAATTGACTCAAGGAAGCAAAGGAGTGGAAGAGTATTATAAGGAGATGGAAGTGTTAATCATCCAAGCCAAAATTGAAGAAGATCCTGAGGTAACTATGGCTCGCTTTCTTAATGGTTTAAATCATGATATTAGAGATGTTGTGGAGTTGCAGGAATTTGTAGAAATGGAGGATCTTTTGCATAAGACAATTCAAGTAGAACAACAACTCAAAAGAAAGAGTACAACAAGGAAGAGTTCTACTAGCTATAATCCTTCAAATTGGAAGGATAGAGTCAAGAAAGAAGGTGCCTGCCTCCTCTAACAATGTAGCATTTTCTAATCATGGGAAAGCACCTCAAAAGCAAGCTGAACATCCACCAAAGAGGACTAGAGAAGTGAAGTGTTTTAAGTGCTTGGGCATAGGTCATTATGCCTACGAGTGTCCTACAAAGAAGACAATTCTTCTCAAGGATAATGGGGAGTATACAAGCCAATCTGAAGATAGTGGTGGAGAGGAAGAGGAGAGTGAAGAAGAGATGGTGGCTGCGGAGGGAGAGTTGTACATGATTAGAAGGTTACTTGGAAGCCAAATCAAAGCAATGGATGCATCTCAAAGGGAGAACATTTTCCATACAAGATGTTTAATCAATGGTAAGGTATGTTTGGTAATTATTGATGGGGGAAGCTGCACAAATGTGGTGAGTTCGAGATTAGTGTCAAAACTGAATTTGGACACTAAACCACATCCTAGGCCATACAAGCTTCAATGGCTTAGTGAAGGAGAAGAAGTGCAAGTAAGGCAGCAAGTAGAAGTCTCTCTTTCCATTGGAAAATACCAAGACAAAGTGTTATGTGATGTAGTTCCAATGGAGGCCAGCCACATTCTTTTGGGAGGCCGTGGCAGTATGACACCAAAGTGTCCATGATGGTTTTACTAACAAAATTTCTTTTGTGAATCAGGACAAGAAAGTGGTTCTCAAGCCTTTGACTCCTAGAGAGGTGTGTGAGGATCAAATCAAAATGAGAGAAAAGATTACAATTGAGAGAAAGAGTGAAACACTTGAGAGGAAAAAGAGTGAAAAGAAAAAGAATGAAACACTTGAAGGCAAAAACCTTTGCTTGGCAAGAGAAAGGGAGGTAAGGAGGGTGCTTTGCGCAAGGCAGCCCCTCTACTTATTGTTTTGTCAAAGTCAAATTTTATATGCTAACCAATTTGACAAGTTTGAATTGCCTTCTTGTATTGAATCTCTTTTGCAAGACTTTCAAGATGTTTTTCCAAAGCAAATGTACCAGATGGCTTGCCACCTTTGAGGGGAATTGAGCATCACATTGATCTCATTCCGGGAGCTTCTTTGCCCAATCGGCCAGCATATAGGACCAACCCACAAGAGACAAAGGAGATTGAAAGGCAAGTGGCGAACTCATGAGCAAAGGTTGGGTGAGGGATAGCATGAGTCCGTGTCTGTACCGGTCATTCTAGTGCCCAAAAAGGATGGCTCATGGAGGATGTGTTCGATTGTAGAGCCATAAACAACATCACCATCAAGTATAGACATCCAATTCCCTGTGTTAGATGATCTTCTTGATGAACCGTATGGTGCATGTGTGTTTTCCAAAATTGATCTTAAAAGTGGCTATAATCGATTAGGATTAGAGAAGGTGATGAATGGAAAACTGCCTTTAAAACAAAATATGGATTGTATGAGTGGTTGGTTATGCCATTTGGTTTGACTAATGCGCCTAGTACTTTCATGAGATTGATGAATCATGTTTTAAGAGAGTTTATTGGCAAATTTGTTGTGGTGTACTTTGATGATATTCTTATCTATAGCACTAGCCTTGATTTGCATGTTGAGCATTTGCAATCTGTTTTGAATGTGCTTAGGAAAGAACAATTGTATGCCAATCTGGAAAAATGCATCTTTTGTACTGATCATGTGGTATTCCTTGGATTTGTTGTTAGTACTAAGGGAGTACAAGTAGATGAGGAAAAGGTTAAGGCCATCCAAGAATGGCCAACACCTAAGTCCGTGAGTGAGGTGAGGGATTTCATGGTTTAGCAAGTTTCTATAGGAGATTTGTTAAAGATTTTAGTACTTTGGCTGCACCTCTAAATGAAGTTGTTAAAAAAATGTGGGTTTCAAATGGGGTGAGGAACAAGAAAAGGCCTTTACTGCCCTTAAGCATAGGTTAACTAATGCACCCATTCTTGCCATGCCTGATTTTGCAAAATCATTTGAAATTGAGTGTGATGCATCAAATGTGGGTATTGGGGCTGTTTTATTGCAGGAAGGTCATCCAATTGCTTATTTTAGTGAAAAGTTAGGGGGCTGCCCTTAACTATTCAACTTATGATAAGGAATTGTATGCTTTGGTTAGAACTTTAAAGACTTGGCAAAGCATTACCTTTTACCCAAAGAGTTTGTCATCCATAGTGATCATGAGTCCTTAAAGTACTTAAAAGAACAAGGTAAGCTTAATAAGAGGCATGCTAAGTGGGTAGAGTTTCTAGAGCAATTTCCATATGTCATCAAGCATAAAAAGGGGAAAGGGAATGTAGTGGTCGATGCGCTTTCTAGGAGAAATGCTTTGCTTTCTCGTGCTTGAAACTAAATTGTTTGGTCTTGAATCTTTGAAAGACATGTATGTGAATGATGAGGACTTTCTTTGAAATTTTTTGCTGCGTGTGAAAAGTTGTCTGAACATGGTTACTATAGGCATAATGGATTCTTGTTTAAAGCAAATAGATTGTGTGTGCCTAAGTGTTCCATTAGAGAGTTGCTTGTGAGTGAATCACATGAGGGAGGTTTGATGGGTCATTTTGGGATCCAAAAGACTTTAGAAATTTTGCAAGAACATTTCTATTGGCCCCATATGAGGCGTGATGTGCACAAATTTTGTGATCATTGTATTGTTTGTAAACAAGGCTAAATCAAAAGTTAAGCGGCATGGTTTGTATACTCCTTTGCTCGTTCTGAATATCCTTGACTGACATTTCTATGGACTTTGTTTTGGGGCTGCCTCGAACAAAGAATGGAAAGGATTCTGTGTTTGTTGTTGTTGATAGGTTTTCTAAGATGGCACACTTCATACCTTGCAAAAAGGTAGATGATGCTTGTCACGTGGTGACTTGTTCTTCAAAGAGATAGTGAGGCTCCATGGGTGCCTAGGAGCATTGTAAGTGATAGGGATGCAAAATTCCTAAGCCACTTTTGGAGGACCTTGTGGGGTAAGATTGGTACTAAATTGTTGTTTTCTACTACTTGTCACCCACCTGGTGATGGTCAAACTGAGGTAGTCAATAGGACTTTAGGCACATTGCTTAGACTGTTTTAAAGAAAAATCTTAAGTCTTGGGAAGCATGTTTGCCTCATGTTGAATTTGCTTATAATAGAGCTGTCCATAGCACAACTAACTGTTCACCTTTTGAAATTGTGTATGGATTTAATCCTTTGACTCCTCTTGATTTGCTGCCTATGCCTAACATTTCTATGTTTAAGCATCAAGAAGCGCTTGAGCTAAAGCTGAATATATGAAGAAGATGCATGAGCAAGTGAAGGCACATGATTGAAAATAAAAATGAGAGCTATGCAAGGCAAGCTAACAAAGGAAGAAGGAAGGTAGTGTTCCAACCTGGTGATTGGGTTTGGGTACACATGAGGAAAGAAAGGTTCCCTGAACAAAGAAAGTCAAAACTCCAACCAAGGGGAGATGGTCCTTTTCAAGTGCTAGAAAAGATCAATGACAATGCATATAAAATTGATCTACCTGGTGAGTACAATATCAGTGTTACTTTCAATGTGTCTGATTTAACTCTCTTTGATGCAGATAATGATGTTTCTGATTTGAGGACAAATCCTCTTCAAGAGGGGAGGAGTGATGAGGACATGACCAAGAACAAGGAGCTTGAAGCCCTTGAAGGACTTGGAGGACCTATGACAAGAGCAAGGACAAGGAGAGCCAAGGAAGCTTTACAACAAATGTTGGCAGCCTTTACTAAAATAGAACCACGCCTTGAAGAATCAAAACTCAAATTGATCAATTGCCTCATGTGAAGAGGAGGTTGCGTGGCTTTAATGGGAGGGGTAGCTTGTCATAAATTCAACTCAAGTATGGAGTGCTAACTATCTTTGAATAGGGGTAGCTAGACTTGGTGGAATTAATGGTGATTAAATGCAAATAACAAGGACATGTGATGTTACAAATTGATAGAATAATGCAATCGCTAATTTGAATGCTTTTATTTCTTTAGCGATTACACTTTGGCCAATTATAGTTTTTATGATGGTTATTATTAGGAGTTTATTTTTGTAAGTTATGCTTTTATTTCTTTGGCGAGTTACACTTTGGCCAATTATAGTTTTTATGATGGTTATTATTAGGAGTTTATTTTTGTAAGTTACTTGAATGTAAAGGGGCTACATAATAGCACCCACTAGGACAAGAGGGGTTAGTTTTTGGTCTTAGAACAATCACGTTTGGGAGCTTGTTTCTCTTTGAGTTCTTGCAATCCAACTATTGAGATTTATCAAAGGAATTACATCCTTTGTGTGTGTAATCTCTGGACTTATCTTCCATCCTTGGAGGTGACGTCCAAAGGGTGTTTTGGATTCTTGATAAAAGCAAGCGATGGACAATAAGTTGTTGTAGTTAAGCTTATTAAATTTAATTTTTATATTCTTACATTAAATAATATATATATATATATATATTATACCTCATATAATATTATTTATTATACATATTTTTTTATTATTTTTTCTTATTCAATTATATTTTTTAAAAAAGATGTGAATAGTATTTACCTTTTTAAAGTGTAGGATTACCTTTATTCTATTAAATTATAAAAGCAAGTACATATAAGGGTGTTTGAGAATGTGGTTGGATTACTTGAGAAATAAAGAAATAAAATAAAAGCAAGGGAGAAGAAAAGGGATGTAGCAAAGGTTAGAAAAAGGGAGAATAAGCAGGAGACTGTAGCAAGGGAAAAAGAAATAAAATAAGGACAATAAGCCTGATTGAATTATAAAGGCACACGGGGAAAAAACATAAAATAAAAGCACACCTAGTAAGGGAGAAAAAGGGGAGAATGTAGCGTTGAGAATGTGGTTGGATTGCTGATAAAAGCAAGGGAGAAGAAAAGGGATGTAGCAAGGTTAGAAAAAGGGGAGAATAAGCCCGGAGACTGTAGCAAGGGAAAAAAAGAAATAAAATAGGGACAATAAAATAAAATAAAAACACCCAGCAAGGGAGAAAAAGGGGAGAATGTAGCGTTGAGAATTTGGCTCCTGGTGATCGATGAGTTATTGCAATTATGTTATTTATTATAACTTAATATAATTAATTTAATATTTTTTATATTATTATTATTTAATTATTAAAATAAATTAATTTTATTTAATAATTATTATAATTACAAGATTTAAACGTAATGACAATTTTTAATGATGTGAAAGATATTTATCATTTTTTTATGTTATTATTTAATTATTAAAAGAAATTAATTTTATTTAATAATCATTATAACTACAAGATTTAAACGTACTGACAATTTTTAATGATGTGGAAGATATTTGTCAACACGAAGCCTATGGTTATTAAGTGGGATTGAAATAAAAGAAGTTAAGTGGAAGAGCTGCATCACATGTATAATAGGCTTGAGTCTTGATGGGCCCACATGCAAAGAAGAGAAAAAGCCCAAGGCTAAAGTGTGCTGAGTGAAATGTACAATTGGAAAGAAGGAGGTGCAACAACGTTAGAATAAAAGAGGAAATCTAAGAGATTGCATTATAAAAGCATGTAAGAAAGGTGATGAGGGTTGTAGGAAGGGGAGAATAAGCTCCTGTAACAAGGAAAAGGGGAGAATAAGCTGCTGTAGCAAGGGGAAAAAAGAGAAATAAAATAAAAGCATGTAGCAAGGGGGAAAAAAAGAAATAAAATAAAAGCATGTAAGAGAGCAAGGGAGCATAAGCTGCTGTAGCTAAGCTGATTGAATTATAAAAGCACGTAACAAATTGAATTATAAAAGCAATAAAAGCACGTAAGAGATTGAATTATAAGAGCACGTAAGAAAGGGGATGAGGGTTGTAGCAAGGGAGAATAAGTTGTTGTAGCAAGGAAAATGGGAGAATAAGCTGATTGAATTATAAAAGCACGTAAGAAAGGGGTTGAGGGTTGTAGCAAGGGGAGAATAAGCTATTGTAGCAAGGAAAAGGGGAGAATAAGCTGCTGTAGCGAGATAAAGGGGAAAAAGAAAAAAAATAAATGAGGGTTGTAGCAAGGGAAAAAAATAAGAGATAAAGGGAGAACAAATAAAAGCACGTAAGAGATTGAATTGTAGCAAGGGGAAAAAAAAAGAAATAAAATAAATGAAACTCGGGGGAGAGGAGATTGAATCATTGAATTGTAATAATCTCATGGGACACTTGCGTCACGTTCCAACAAGGTAGAAAGAAGTGATGTTGTTGGGCCCATGCTTGCAATTTGTTTTGGGCTATCTCTTGACTTTTATTCTAGTAAGGCAGTGGGAAGAATAAAAGAGTTTACAGAAACAAAGTAAAGCCAAGTGAATGATTTAGTAGGAAAATAGAGCTGGCCCCAGGCAGCAAGTAAAGGGGAAAAAATAAAAGAAAAAGGGGAGAAAGGGGAGGGGGATAGAGAAAGGTGATGATGATAGATAAATGATAGAGACTGAATCATAAGAGGCAGCAACACGTAAGAGAATGAATTGTCGCAAGGGAAAAAAAAGAGAAATAAAATCAATGAAACTTGGGGGAGAGGGACTGGGAGGGGATAGAGAAAGGGGATGATAGATAAATGATAGAGACTGAATCATAAGAGAATGATTTAATAAAATAAATGGAACTCGGGGAGGGGAATAGAGAAAGCAAGTAAGAGAAAAGGGAGACTGGGAGGGGATAGGGAAAGGGGATGATAAAGAGAAAGTAAGTAAGAGAAAGGGGAAACTGGGAAGGGGATAGACAAATCAAGTAAGAGAAATAAAATAAATGAAACTCGGGGGAGGGGATAGAGAGAAAGCAAGTAAGAGAAAAATGGGAGAATAAATAAATGATATCTACTCGGAGGATAACTAAATAACTGAATCATAAGAGAAAGGGGAGAATGGGAAGGGGATAGAGAAAGGGGATGATAGATAAATGATAAAGAGTGAATCATAAGAGAATGATATAATAAAATAAATGGAACATAAAAAAATACATGGAACCCAGGGAAGGGGATACAACTTGGGTGCAAGGGGATAGAGAAAGCAAGGGGAAAAGGGATGATAGAGAAAGCAAGTATGATATGTCAGTAGGGATGTTAAGTGACCGATAAATGATGTGAAATCGATTCAATATGTCACTCGGGTTATTTTATTTGGATTCAAACTCAAGTCGGGTATGGCTCAACTAATGACTAGGATAGAACTAGGTTAACATAATATTTAGACAAAACATACAAAGCTTGACTAATGATCGGGATGGAATTGGGTTGACACAACATTTAGAAAAAAATGTACAAAATTGAAATGTCATGTATAATTAAGTTATAAAATTTTAGAAGTAAGAAATTAAAATTGAAGGATATTTTACAATATATATTATGAAACACATTATATCAATACAAAAATAATATCATATTATGAAAATGGTATTAATTTATGTCTATATGTCTTATAATTTATCTTTAATTTTTAAGGAAAAAAATATACATTTTCAAACATTATGTGGCATTAGGCCGGTCTGGGACATCACGAAATGTGACCCAACTCCGACTCAAAAATACATCAGATCAAATTTTAAAAATCTAAATTTGACTCAATTAACTTCGAGTTGGGACAAGTTATTGGGCCAAAACAGACTATGAACACTCCTAATAAAAAACAATATGTGAAGTTAAAAATTTAAAGGTAAAGTAGTACTTACATAGGAAAATAAAAAGCGATAGGTGAAATTGGAAATTTAATTAGAATTTTAAGGGTAAAGTAGTAATTATAGAGAGTGGATACCATGTGGAAATTCGATCTTCGCATAAAGTAATAAATGATATGAACTCGATTTTTAATCTTCGCATGTAGTAATAAATGATATGAACTTGATTCAATATGTTAATAGGGATGTTCAAGCAACAGATAAATGATATGAACTCGATTCAATATGTTAGTCGGGTTATTTATTTGGATTCAAACTCAACCTGAACATGGCTCAACTAATGATCAGGATGGAACTGGGTTGACATAACATTTAGACAAATATACAAAATTGAAATGTCATGTATAGTTAAGTTATAAAATTTTAGAAGTAAGAGATTAAAATTAAAGGAATTTTTACAATATATATTATGAAACACATTATATCAATAGAAAAATACTACCATATTATGAAAATGGTATTAATTTATGTCTATATGTCTTATAATTTATTCGAATTTTCAAGAAAAAATATATATATGTTTTCAAACATTATGTGGCATTGAGCTAGTTTGGGACATTATGAAATGTGACCCGAATCTGACTCGAAAACACACCAGATTAAATTTTAAAAATCCAAATTTGACTCAATTAGCTTCGGGTTGGGACGAGTTATTGGGCCAAAACGGACTATGAACACTCTGATAAACACAATTCTCATATATTAGTTAACATTCATATTTAGTCTATTAAACTTCTTATATGTTTAATTGATTATTTTTTGTCACATTTTATAAGTTTGAGTTCAAATTGGGCTTAATTATATTTTTTAGTATTATTGAAAATTTTATACTATTTCTATATTTTGGGCATAACTTGAGTTTTAGAAATTTAAAAATTATGAATTTTACTTTATAGAAAAGCTGTGAGAAATCTATACAACTTTGATGAAGAGCTTGAAGGCTAAATCAGATATATAGTAGGTCAAATTGGGCATCGAAGTCAGAACAAATATGTTGTTGCTAGAATCTAGAATATGTGCAAAGATTGTGCCATAATTTAGGCTGTATGTGTCATTTGAAGTTGAAACTGGTGTCATTTAAAAGCTTAGACATAAGTCTTCAATTATTATGAGGCCACTTATCCAAACTGTGACATTTTGATAGTATTTTCATCCTTTGAAGTCGGCTGACGAATACCTGTTAAGAATGTTTTGAGCATAACTCTCACATCCTAAGCCCAAATTATGTGAATTAAGTGTCTAATTAAAGCTAAGAGGAAGATGATTAATCATAAGCTAAGTGAAAACTTAGATTTTTGTTTTAGAGATAGTTATTTAAGCAGCAGCTGCAATCACAAAACTCAACCCTAATTTTCTCCTAACCGCTCTTGCTTGCATTTCCTCTTTTCATCTTTCTTCTTCTCCTTTCTCTCTAGTTTTCATTCTTTTTTATTTTTCCCTTCCATTCATAGAGGGCTAGACCCTTTTAAATTAATCATAGGGATTGATAATCTTGATATTTAATTATGACATCTTGTTTTGATTATTTCACATTTAATTGCTAATCAAGTTTCTCTTTTACTTGTTAATCAAGTTCCTTTTTAATTTTGTTAAATATGACTTAAATTAGTTAATTTGATTTGGATATTGATGTGATAATTGTATAATTACCATGTGTTTAATGAGGATTATAGAGACTAAACAATGCATCAAAAGTTTCTTGGATGTTGTTTGTTAAGCTTAGTTAAATTTTGAGTTTTAGATTAATTTAGGATTATATGGGTACTTAATTCGTTTAAACTTGATTAATTAAATTTTGGATGCTTATCTAGTAGAAAATTCATAGATCATTTTAAAGCTTTTTGATGTGATCTAAGACCGAGAATTTGATTAGCAATTAAATGGATTCCTAATGATCAATGATGGATTAAATTGAAGATTAGTTGGTTTCCTTGGATTTGTTGTTTACTTAATTCTGATTATAATTTTTAATTACTTTCTATTAATTAATTTTGCAACCCTTTTCCCCCTATTAACCTCTTAATTTGACGGCTTGATTAGAGTGATCTAAGGGTTTGGCCCGGTTGTGCCTTATACTACAAATATTTTGGTGAATTAGTTTATAAATTGATTTAATTTGATAGTCTCGACAGCTATCAAATTTTGGCACCGTTGCCGGGGATCATTCTAAATTTAATCAATCATATTAGGAGTATAATTAACTACTAACCCTTGTTTTCCTTGTTTCAGGTAGTTTCCAACTCAATTTTAAACTCCAAGTGGAATTTTGTATGGACAAATAGTTTCAGATTTGGTTGAAAATTGGTCAGTTAAAGGAAAACAGTGTGTTCTGCAAGGCTCACTAATTTAGTGAGGTCCACCCTATTTTGGCCAAATTTCATCGTTTAGACAATTTTTTCCATTTTTTAAAGATTTTTTTATTGCATTTTTTTATATTATTTTTTAGTAGTTTTTATCTTGTGGTGGTCCCAAAATTTTTAAAAGTGTATAAGTAGGATAACTAGTGTTATTTTAGAAGAATTTTAGTGTTGTGTAGTCCAATTTACATATTTTGTGTTTATGCACTTTTGCATGTTTTATGACCAGGTCTTCTAGTAATCATTTGTTTGAAATTAACCTTGAAATTGAAAGTACCTTGCATACATTTGATAGAGCTCATAGGTATAGTGAAAGAATAAATTCTAAAATTGAAACTGAACCTGAGCATATAAGTAGTACTACAACTATGGTTGAAAATACTAAAATTAATTGAAACTGAACATGAGAATACAAATAACACTGCAAACATAGCTGATAATATGGATAATAAGACTCTTAAGGAACTAATTGCACCTGAAGTGAATTATCAATCTTTGTGCATTCAATATCCTATTTAAATGCATATTTTGAATTGAAATCTGGATTGATATATTTGCTTCCAAAGTTTCATGGATTTGTAGTGAGGATCCCCATAAGCACTTGAAGGAGTTCTATGTGGTGTGCTCTACCATGAAACCACAAGGCATTCTTGAAGAAAACATCAAATTGAGAGCTTTTCTTTTCTCATTAGATGGAGCAACTAAGGATTAGTTGTATTACTTGCAGCCAGCTGCCATAACAGGTTAGAATGATATAAAGAGACTGTTCTTAGAAAAGTTCTTCCTTGCTTCCAGAGCTGTTGCCATTAGGAATGATATATGTGGCATAAGGCAGATATAAAGAGAAACTTTATATGAGTATTGAGAGAGATTCAAGAAGTTGTGTACAAGTTGTCCTTATCACAAGATCAGTGACTAGTTGCTAATACAATATTTCTATGAGGGACTTTTACCCATGGATAGAAGCATGGTAGATGCTTCCTCTAAAGGAGCTTTAGTGGACAAAATGCCTACTGCAACAAGAGATTTAATAACGAACATGATAGCAAATGCACAATAATTTGACACACGAGTCATTACCTCAATAAGAGGAGTCAATGAAGTAAGGGTTTATGATCCTGATCAACAGATAATTGAGAACAGATTAGAGGAGCTGACCTCCTTGTAGGGATGGCAACAGGGCGGGGCGAGGACGGGTAGTAGCCCCCTGCCCCCGTGATAATATTCGCCCCCGCCCCCGCCTCCATATCCGCACAAGTACCCGTTTATTATCCCCCTGCGGGTAAATGGATACCCGCGGATATCTGCGGGTACCCAATAATTTTTTTTTAAAAAAATAAATTCAATTTTTTTTAAAAAATATAATATTTTTAGTAATATTTAAATAATAATAAGGGTTTTTAGTAATTTTATATAAGAATATTTTAATAATTTTATTTGCGGGTACTTGCGGTGCGGGGAAACCACCCGCCCGTTTATTAAACGGGAGATAATATAAATGAGTATTTATATCCGCAGGGGAAATTAAACAGGTATTACCCGTCCCCATCACGAGTATTACCCGCAGGTACCTGCACCCGCAGGTAAAATTGCCATCCCTACCTCATTGGTTAGACAACTAGCATTGGGACAAAAACAAATTTAGTCCCCAGCTAAACTTTATGGAATCTGCTCCTTGACAGATCACCCAACAGACCAGTGTCAAGTACTCCAAGAAAGAGTGAAGCAGTGGCTGGAATCTTTCCTGGCAGATAATACCAGTAGTAGCCAAAGTATGACCCTTATTCTAACACATATAATCCTAGATGGAGATACCATCCCAATCTGCGGTATGACAATAATTTTGACCAACTTCAATAATAGTAGCAGCAGACCAGATATAATACAGTAGGCCTGAGCAAGCAACAATTTCAACAATCAGTGAAGCAACCCATGCAACAAAGTAGCAATTCAGAACCTAGTTTGGCAAACTTGGTGAAACAGTTAACAACCAATAACATTCAGTTTCAACAGAGAATCGAGACCACCATTAAGAACTTAGAGACTCAAATTGGTCAACTTGTAACTTCCATCAACGAGTTGAAGACTCAAGGTTCTGGTCAATTGCCTCCCAAACAATTAATAATCCAATAGGCAATGTGAGTGTCATAACCTTGAGAAGTGGCAAAGAAGTTAGTGGTCCAACCCAACTCCAACCAGCGATTGTGCAGCAAGATTGTTTAGAAAAATCAAATCCAGCAAACCAAAATTTTGCAGAAGATTGAATACAACAAGATATAGAACATGCAGAGAATTCGAAGAAAAATAAGAAATTAATGAAAAATTCTACAGAAAAATATGCTCTCAATACTGCTCTTCCTTTTCCTAACAAAATGACTCAATCAAAAAATATAGCTAAAACTAAATTGGACAGGGAGATTATGGATTCCTGTCAAAAGATAAAAGTTAATATACCTTTCTTGGAAGCAATAAAGCAGATTCCAAAATATGCTAAGTTTCTGAAGGAATTGTGCACTCATAAAAGGAGGTTGAAAGGAAATAAGAAAGTAATCATAGGAAGAAATGATTTTGCCTTGATCCAACCAAATATGCCTCCTAAATGCAAGGATCCTGGAGCATTCATCATTCCTTGCATAATAGGCAACAAATAGTTTACACATGCAATGTTGGATTTGGGTGCCTCAATTAATGTGATGCCAAAATTAGTTTATGAATCTCTGCAGATTGGAGAATTGAAGCCAACTTGAGTTATCATTCACCTAGCAAACAAGAGCACAACTCATCTTGCAGAAGTGCTTGAGTATGTTTTGGTAAGAGTAAATAATTTAATATTTCCAACAAATTTTTATGTTCTGAACATGGAAGATGAATTTGCATCTAGTTAACCACCATTGATTTTAGGTAAATCCTTCTTAAAAACTGCAAAAACTAAGATTGATGTGCATGCTGGTACAATTTTCATGAAATTTAGGGATAACATAGTTTAATTTAATATCTTTGATGTCATGAAATATCCTTTAGAAGAGCATTATGTTTTTCAATTAGATGTCATTGATTTACTTATTGATGATATGCATGTTGATATGCTAGCTGAATTTCCTGAAATTGTGGGATTTCTGGATAGTGTTGATTTTTCTAGATGTTCTCGATGTTCTATTTCTCTTTGTGATGAGACTAGTATGTGTGCCGTATGTTTTGAGATTTCTACATATATAGGAGATGATACTATAGGTTCTGAATTTTCTGATTATATGCGATATGATTATGTTATTTTGGAAGATCGTACACATATTATAGGTGATGTTGCATTTAAATCAGCAAAATTAGTTTCTTCAACCAGATTGACACGATCAGTGCAGTAACCACCTACCCTTGATTTAAAGCCTTTACCTGAACAATTGAAAGCATAGCATATGAGAAGCTACCAGTTATAATAGCAAATAATTTGTAGCCTAAACAAGAAAAGAAATTGTTGCAAATTTGAAGCAACATAATGTGAACACCTAATTTTGTCTGGGGCATTTTGTAAAGAAAAAAAAAGTTAAAAGAAAAAAAGAGAAAAGACTCAATGGCCCATTATCCAACATATTGACCCAGTATCCAACCCATAAACTACTATTCTACCCATTTACCCATTGAACCATAACCCATTATCTAACCCAACTAACCCATCAACCCATAACGACCCATTGACCCCCAAGCCATGATCCAACCCAATTCTAGCACTTATCCTAAACCAACCCCAACACTCATCCTAAACAAACTAATCCTTATCATTCTAAACAACCCAACACTCATCCTAAACACATTTTAATCACACTTCAACTCAAACTCTTCAACCTATCTCCTCCAATAAAAACCCATAACCCACATCATTAAGGGGACTTCTTCTACTCTTACGCCCACTCTTACGCCACGGTCTAATACCTCACTCTTAGTTTTCTTTCCACGTAACTCTTACAAAGACAACCCCCTGTGTGTACATTCTCACCTCACCACCATTGTTATCCTCTTCCAAGCTTCCACTGACCTTCACTTTCAACAACAATAACCTCAACACCACTAACCTCCATTCTTCATTATCCAACCACACCAAACACAAAAACGCAACCAGATCCGGTTTGAGCTCCACGCCGCTATCAAAGCAGACCCACGCATGGCAAGGAATGTGAACAACGCAGACAGTTACCCATTCCGACCAACCGCGCCGCCCAATTGCGTCCCACCGTCCAACCCATTCGGATCCACATCGTCGCACACCAGCAAACCAGCACGCCGAACTAGTCTCGTGTCCTAGCCGTCCTCAGCCTGAGCCGCACACGTCCATTCTATCCTCTGTTCTGCGGATCTGAACCCGAACCACCACCAGACCCACGTCGGAATCGTTCTGCCACACCCAATCCGCGCCGTCGACCGCGCCTCACAAAGCCGCCAGATCCTGTCAGCTTCTGAACCGACCCGCACCCCGCTCCTCGCTGCTCCGATGCTGATGCGCACCGAGCCCGTTCAGACCCACCATCAGCCGCCAAGCTCGTGCCGTCGCTTGAACGCACCGCCGCTCCTCTGTCTTGATCCCCTGCTTCTGCAAATATCTAAACAAAATGCTCCTTCATTAGCTTTGACCATGAGCCTTGTCCTGTTGTTTGTTTTATTTTTTTTTAATTTTTTTTTGTGTTTCAGAGAATGGGCTTAATGGGCTAAAAAGGATATAAAAAAAACGAAAATGAGGATAAAAAAATTAATAAAATTTAAGAAGGTAAAAATATAAAATAATTTTTTAAAAGAAAATAAAACAAGATTAACCGAGTTGTGACAGCTTGTTAATCTTGTAACTATTTTGAATCATCTGAGTTGTGACAACCTAATGATTCAAATTATTTTTAAAAATAAATTATTACCTAATAAAGATTCGAAATTTATTATTATTATAATTATTATTATTATTATTATTATTATTATTATTTTCTTCTTTTTTTTTTTCTAGGTATTTTTAGATTAAAAAAATCTCATTTAATAGTAATAAATTCAATAATCGGTTGGTGACGTTTCTAGCGTGACGCGAGTTTCACCTATTCAAATCTTAATTTAATTAACAGAGTCGCGATGACCTGTTAATTCAAATTTTTATAAAATAAAAAAATTAAATCTTTTCTTTAAATAAAATCAACCAACTCACACTTATTGTCTATAGAACTACGTTATTTATAGAACTACGTGACTTTGAGTTCCTCATTGCACCTGAGGGTACGTAGGAGCATAATTTTATTCTGTAAAGCCAAATTTTAAATTTTCACAAATTATTTATTTTTTAGTTTTTTTTAAATGATAAAACAAATATATTATGAGATCATCAAGTTTTTGCATAACTAATTTAGGGTAACCGTTTTTAAAATAGATGTATTAGGGGTACTGTGGGGTTAAGTCTCCACCCTTCCCTATGCATAACCGACTCCCGAATCCAATCTGGTTCCAAAGACCATTTTCTAAAAAGGGTTTTTCAATTTTTTCTAATTTAAATAAAATTGGTGGCGACTCCTAACTAATTTATTTTGTTTTGCCGCTCCCGCCGCGATTACGGTCGCGACAGATGGCGACTCCACTGGGGATACTTGAGAGTCAAGCCCATATAAGTTAGTTATGCAAAATTTTGTAATCTTTGTATATTTGTTTTACCTTTTCTTTTTTGTTTCTAATTTTTTTAATTATTATTTTTAACCATTTTGTTAATTATTTTGTTATTGGAAATTTTTGTTTTGTATTTATTTTTGTTTGTACGCTTTCTACACCCACCGCACCTACATGTTTATCACACACATCCGAGTGGGGCCCTATACCTAGATCTGAGTGAATTCTAAGTTAGGTAGAAGTTGTGTAGTGATAGCCATTTTAGATGTACATCCTGTTTGGTTATTGCGAAAACCTCATCTAGATTGTGCCTTTTTCATAAATGTCCCACACCTAGTGGTTTACCCATTATTTCGTAGTCAACATTCTGAAATGGGACTTGGCTCTAGAGACCTTTAGAATAGAAGAGTCACCAAATGAGAGTTATCACGAATCAGAAAGACCCATAAATCCTTATGATAGAATTCCTCCGTGTAAGGCAATACCTTAGGACACGAAGGGAGCGTACTTCTTCTTTATATAGCCATCCGTTTTTTTTAAAAAAAAATAGCATCATGCATTTTCATGGCATATTTGAAAAAAAAAATCATGCATTTTCATGGCATTCCTAGCATTTAAAAAAAAAAATCATGCATTTTCATGACATTCCTAGCATTCTAAAAAAAATAAAAAAAATCATGCATTTTCATAGCATTCATCGCATTTTTTTTATAAAAAAAAAAAGAAAGAAAAAATGTTTCCATTTCATTTTATGTATCTCATGAATCTCATCCATTTCATTTTAGGTATTACCGTGCTCAGCACCATTGCGCAACCGAGGAAAGAAGACACCAATCAAACCTGAGTTCATAACACAAGGGCTCGAACAAAGCTTGCAATAATGACAACTGAAAATGAAGGCTGAGTATGGAAGTAGATGAGATGAAAGAGTCTCAAAAAAGAATGGAGGAAATGTTGTCGGCCATGAGGGAGACCCTCACTTTGATAGGGACAACCGGAAGTATAGGAGTAACTGGGGCACACTTGCACCGACCAAATGTTACTTCCATGAGAGCAAACCCTGGGGTCACCATTGAGATGCCTTTTGTGGGAGGAACATCAAATACTACATCACTAGTGATTCCTATCGGAGAAGGGTATCGTTCGTCAGAGGATATCATTGCTAAGAAAGGATTCCAGCAGAAAAAGAACGAGCCTGAAGTGAATTATGTCCAGCATCAACAGACCTTCTGACCTCGATATTCCCCACAATACCCAACTCATCAACCACCATATAACTCTAACCTTCATTTGCCATACCATACACCTATACCTCCTTATTACCCTCCACACCAAATTATACTAACCACAAACATCACCCTAACTCCACAATTCCAAATCAACAATGTTCTTATACCTCAACCATATCGCCTGATCTATACCCAATACCCACCTCCACCTTCACAAAACTTCCTAAATCACCTACAACCTCGGTCAAACTTTCAAAATCAAGGCCGCTCTCGCCCTCGAAACCTACCTCATTTCCCAAAACTATCCATTTCAAATGCAAATTTATTCCAAAGGCTATTTGATGCTCACCTCATCTCACGAAATCCGATATGTCCCTTAGAACCACCATTCCCAGTGGGGTATAATCCGAGTTTAACTTGCAAATACCACATGGATGCTGCAGGGCACTTAATTGAAGATTGTGAATCCTTCAAGATTGCAGTAAGGAAACTAATTGCTTATGGGAAGCTTGACATTGAAGAAATAGTTAGACCCGATATGGTTAACAACTAGTGATAATTAGTGATGTTGGACCCATGATAACTTTCTTGAAACATTAATGTAATGAATTTGCATGGGTACATTGTTTCCTTTCATCACTTTGTCTTTCTTGATAATTATTTTTTTTTCATTTCTTTAAAGCGTCTTTCTTGGTAATTCTCAGTTGGGTCCGCATGTGTAAGTGTCTTTGCAAAATAAAAAAATAAAAAAAATGAGCTTATAAGCAATCACTTGATGTGCACTATCTTTTTGTCTCAAAGTTAAAGTTTTGAAAATAAACAATCATGATTTGAAAACGAAGACTGACCATTTTTCTCTATCTTTTACAAAATTTCATCATTTTTATCCCTTGTTATCCCTTTTGAGCTTGAATTTTTTTTTTAAACCCTGGATAAGGATCACTCCTATACCAGGGGATAGCATGAAACAAAGGTTGATTGTCATGATGAATGTTCTGAAACATAATGGAAAAGGAAGAAAAGGTGAAAAGGACAAAAAGTAAAAAATAAAAAAAATGATGAAAAAAATAAAAAAAAAAAAGAGAAGGGAAAGGAGGATGAAAGAAAATGAAATGAAATGGAAAAGAAAAGGAGAATAATAAGATAAAAGTGTTTGAAAGTGGAAAAGCAGTTGATGAAGTTTAATGATCCTTAGTTTCATTCCACCCTTAAACACTTGTTTGAGCCTTATATCTTTCCTTTCATAACCCCTAGCCTTGACCACGTTACAAGCCTCAAAAAGTCCATTCTGATCAATGAAGGGTTACTGTCATTTTCGTTAACTTTAATTTTGAGACAAAGGTTACGCTTATCCAAGTATTTAGTTCATTGCTCCTAAAAAAATGAGAATGAAAAGAAAAAAAAGAGACTTACACTAGGACAAATTTGTACCCCGCTCGACTCGGTTCTAAACTGGGGCAATTTTTCCTTCCTGTCTAGGAAAAAATTTTCTTCGGTTCAATGTGGCCCTACACTAGGACAAGTTTGTAACCTGTTCGACTCGGCTCTAAACTGGGACAATTTTTCCTTAGTTCAATTTGTCTTAGGCAAATCTCTTAGTCGCTAGGATAGGTCTTGGTCCTACTCAATTCAGTCCTAAACAGGGGCAAATTTCTCTTCAGTTCAATTTGGTTTGATGTAGATGTTCAATAGAAGAAAGTCCTTGGCCATAATGTCTAGTAGGCAACTAAAGATTAATCTCATGAAGGTCAAACCTATTCGTATCGGGTCAACACCTCTTTGGATCTCATATCATTATTTGTGTTTTTTTGTGTAGTCAAACTTCCAAGACCAATCTAGAAGTTGTTTACCCAGTAAGTTCCTTTTATGTCGTACTTTTGAATTCATGTATGTTTGTTACGTAATGTTTCAATTAAGGTGAACAAAAGTACAACATTATGATTTGACCATCTGATGGCAATCCCCTGATGAACAATTCAGATCGAAAAGAACTTAGAAGTTTCAATTAAAGGTGATATCCCAAGGGATAATCCAGAAATAAGAGGTATCCGAGCAAAAAAGAAAAAAGAGTCTGAAAGGGTGGTTTAAGCAAAAGTTAGGGCAAATAAATTAGAATTGCTTAAACTAGGGCAATTTTGTTTGCATTTAATTGGCCACACTGGGGCAAATTTTTTTGAAGAATTAAGGAGGAATTGAAGGAAGTAGCAATAAAGACAGTGATGGAGTCATCAGGTCGTTGCAGGAAATCAATGATCAAGGAACAAATACTGGGGCAAATATTTTCTCGCAAAGACTTTGTTGAAGAAAATTCTCTCACTTCTCGAAAGGGGAGTTAAGAGTGAAAAAATGAAGAAAAAATAAAAAATAAGGGAAATGTGGTCAAGAGGATTTCTAAACGAGCTGAAGTATCTGATGAAGAAAAGCACATGAACAAAGGTTTGATTGGTCAAAACTTTTCAAGGTTAGCATTGGTTCGAATATTTTTACATCATCTTACATTTACAAGGCATTAAAATAAAATTAAAAAAAGAAAGAAAGAAAGAAAAAGAAAAAAGGAGAAAAATAAAAAAGAGAAAAAGAAGAAGAAGAAGAAGAAAATCTTTTCAGGACGCAGACGCCCATTGTCTTTAATTTTCGGGACGGAGATGCCCATTGTCTTTTTTAGGACGTAGATGCCCTTTGTCTTTAAATTTCGAGACGCAGCAACCCATTGTCTTTTGAATTCCAGGATGTAGTAGCCCATTGTCTTTCGGGACGTAGATGTCCATTGTCTTTTTGGGACGTAGATGCCCATTGTCTTTAATTTTCGGGACGTAGATGCCCATTGTCTTTAATTTTCGGGACGTACATGCCCATTGTCTTTTTTTCGGGACGTAGATGCCCATGGTTTTTTTCGGGATGTAGATGCCCATTGTCTTTAATTTTTGGGACGTAGATGCCTATTGTTTTTAATTTTTGAGACGTAGGTGCCCATTGTCTTTAAATTTTGAGACATAGATGTCCATTGTCTTTTAATTTTCGAGATGCAATAGCCCATTGTCTTTCTCCATTTATCTTTGAGCGCATCGCTCTTCACATTTTCATTCTCACATTCTTTTCTGTTTCTCCCGAACAAAATTTTGGTTCATTTTTTTACTTGTTCCTCACTATGATAAAATAAAAAGCTGTTGTTATTCTTTTTATCTAATAAAAAACAAGTAAAGAGGGGTAACTGTGAACACTCAATTTTGTCAGGGGCATTTTGTAAAGAAAAAAAAAGTTAAAAGAAAAAAAGAGAGAAAAGACTCAATGGCCCATTATCCAACATATCGACCCAGTGTCCAGCCCATAAACCACTATCCTACCCATTTACCCATTGAACCATAACCCATTATCTAATCCAATTGACCCATCAACCCATAACGACCCATTGACCCACAATCCATGATCTAACCCAATTCCAAAGCACTTATCCTAAACCAACCCCAACACTCATCCTAAACAAACTAATCCTTATCATCCTAAACAACCCAACACTTATCCTAAACACATTTTAATCACACTTCAACTCAAACTCCTCAACCTATCTCCTCCAATAAAAACCTATAACCCACATCATTAAAGGGACTTCTTCTACTCTTTTGCCCACTCTTACGCCCTGAGTCTAATACCTCACTCTTAGTTTTTCTTTCCACGTAACTCTTACAAAGCAACCCCTGTGTGTACATTCTCACCTCACCACCATTGTTATCCTCCTCCAAGCTTCCACAACCTTCACTTTCAACAACAATAACCTCAACACCACTAACCTCCATTCTTCATTATCCAACCACACCAAACAGAAAACACAACTAGATCCGATTTGAGCTCCACGCCGCTATCAAAGCAGACCCACGCGTGGCAAGGAATGTGAACAATGCAGACCGTTACCCGTTCTGACCAACCGTGCCGCCCAATGGCGTCCCGCCGTCCAACCCATTCGGATCCACACCATCGCACACCAGTAAACCAGCATGCCGAACCAGTCTCGTGTCCTAGCCGTCCTCAGCCTGAGCCGCACACGTCCATTCCATCCTCTGTTCTGCGGATCTGAACCTGAACCACCACCAGACCCATGCCGGAATCGTTCCGCCACACCTAATCCGCGCCGTCGACCGCGCCTCACAAAGCCGCCAGATCCTGTCAGCTTCTGAACCGACCCGCACCCCGCTCCTCGCTGCTCCGATGCTGACGCGCACCGAGCCCGTTCAGACCCACCATCAGCCGCCAAGCTCGTGCCGTCGCTTGAACGCACCGCCGCTCCTCTGTCTTGATCCCCTGCTTCTGCAAATATCCAAACAAAATACTCCTCCATTAGCTTTGACCATGAGCCTTGTCCTGTTGTTTGTTTTATTTTTTTTTTATTTTTTTTGTGTTTCAGAGAATGGGCTTAATAGGCTAAAAAGGATATAAAAAAAACGAAAATGAGGATAAAAAAATTAATAAAATTTAAGAAGGTAAAAATATAAAATAATTTTTTTTAAAAAAATAAAACAAGATTAGCTGAGTTGTGACAACTTGTTAATTCTATTATTTTTAATTATTTGAGTTGTGACAACCTAATGATTCAAATTATTTTTAAAAAATAAATTATTACCTAATAAAGATTCAAAATTTATTATTATTATTATTATTATTATTATTATTATTATTATTATTATTATTATTTTCTTCTTCTTCTTTTTCTAGGTAATTTTAGATTAAAAAAAATCTCATTTAATAGTAATAAATTCAATAATCGGTGGGTGACGTTTCTAGCATGACGCGAGCTTCACCTATTCAAATCTTAATTTGATTAATAGAGTCGCGATGACTGTTAATTCAAATTTTTATAAAATAAAAAAATTAAATCTTTTCTTTAAATAAAATCAATTAACTCACACTTATTTTTTATAAAACTACGTGACTTTGAGTTCCTCATTACACCTGAGGGTACGTAGGAGCAGAATTTTATTCTGTAAAGCCAAATTTTAAATTTTCACAAATTATTTATTTTTTAGTTTTTTTTAAAATGGTAAAACAAATATATTATGAGATCATCAAGTTTTTGCATAACTAATTTAGGGTAACCATTTTTAAAACGAATGTATCAGGGGTGCTATGGGCTTAAGTCTCCAAAGACCATTTTCTAAAAAGAATTTTCTAATTTTTCCTAATTTAAATAAAATTGGTGGCGACTCCTAACTAATTTATTTTGTTTCGCCGCTCCCGCTGCGATTACGGTCACGACAAACAAGAAAGCCATTGGATGGACGCTTGCAGATATTCCGGAGATTAGCCCCTCCACATGTATGCATCAAATTTTATTGGAGGAGGAAGCCAAACTAGTGAGGCAACCTTAAAGAAGACTTAACCCTCTAATTTTGGATGTGGTGAAGAAAGAAATGAGCAAACTATTGTCAGCTGACATCGTTTACCCTATTTTAGATAGCAAATGGGTTAGTCCGGTGCAAGTAATTCCCAAGAAGACCGGGATGACTGTGGTCGTCAACAAGAAGAATGAGCTGGTTCCCACTAGAGTACAAAATAGGTGGAGAGTCTGTATTGATTATAGGAAGCTTAACTAAGCCATTATGAATGATCAGATGCTGGAAAGGTTGGTTGGTAAGTCACACTATTGTTTCCTAGATGGATTTTTAAGCTACTTTCAAATTCACTTAGCCCTGGAGGACCAAAAGAAGACAACCTTCACCTGCCTGTTTGGTACATTTGCTTATAGAAGGATGCTTTTTGAGCTTTGTAATGCCTCAGGTACATTTCAGTGATATATGGTGAACATTTTTTCTGACTTGTTAGAACACTGCATAGAAGTTTTTATGAATGACTTCACAATTTATAGATCTTCTTTTTATGAATGTTTAGATAGCCTTGCTAGGGTGCTTGATAAGTGCATTGAGGCATATCTTATTCTTAATTTTGAGAAATGTTATTTCATGGTAGAATAAGGCATAGTCTTAGGGTATGAAGGTTCTAGCAAAGGTATCGAAGTAGATAGAATAAAGATTAATGTTATTTCCTCTTTACCCTACCCTACTTGTGTGCAGGAAGTGTGTTTCTTTCTTGGTTATGTAGGGTTCTATAGGCGTTTCATCAGGGATTTTAGCAAAATTGCTCTTCCATTGTCTATGCTTCTTAAAAAAGAAGTCAACTTCAAATTTTATGAGCATTGCAAAAAGGCTTTCGATCAACTGAAGAAGAACCTGACCTCTTCTCCCATTATTCAGTAGCTGAATTGGGAGCTTTCTTTTGAACTTATGTGTGATGCCTCTAACTTTGTAGTTAGCGTCATCCTTTCTCAATGAGTTGGTAAGCAACCTCATGTGATATCTTATGCCTCTCGTACTTTGGATTTTACCTAAGTCAATTACACCACCACTGAAAATGAGCTTTTAGTAATTAATAATAGATCATCTGAACTAAATCCCATAAGCAGCGGACACTCTTCCAATCTGAGAGACCTTCCCAGATGAGTAGCTATTTCAGCTGCGAGTTAAGGACCCTTGATATGTTGATTTAGTGAATTATTTAGTTGCATTTGAGTTATCTACTTATTTTAAAAAGCATCAGTTTGATAGGCTTAAGAGTGAGTCTAAATATTATGTATGAGATGATCCTTAACTGTAGAGACTGTGTAGTGACCAAGTGATTAGACGTTATGTTTCTGATTATGAGTTTCAGTCTATTCTGCATTTTTGTTATACCCTTGCATGTGATGGTCACTTTGGATGACAAAGCACTGTTAGGAAGATTTTAAACTCTGGATTGTATTGGCCCACCTTATTTATGATGCTTACAATTATTGTAAGAATTATGAACAATACCAACGAACACGGAACATTTCCCATAGGAATGAAATGCCTCAACAACTATTATTGTTTTGTGAGATATTTGATGCGTGAGACATTGATTTCATGGGTCTTTTTCCTAATTCCTTTGGTTTTATTTATATTTTGTTAGTTGTTGATTATGTATCTACGTGGGTGGAGGCAAAGGCCACTCAGACTGATGATTCTCATGTTGTTTTGGACTTTGTCAAGTCTCACATTTTATGCAGGTTTGGAGTTCTGAATGCCATAATCAGTGACCAAGGCTCTCATTTCTATAATAAAAACATGGAGACATTGTTGAAAAAATATGGTGTGATACATAAGGTTTCGACTCCCTACCATCCACAAACTAATGGGCAAGCTGAAGTTTCGAATAGGGAGTTGAAACAAATCTTGAAAAAAATAGTCCAACCGAATAGAAAAGATTGGAGCAAGAGGCTTGGGAATGCATTGTGGGTGTATAGGACTGCTTTCAAGACTCCTTTAGGCATATCTCCCTATAGGATAGTCTTTGGCAAGGCATGTCACCTTCCATTGGAGATTAAGTACAAGGCCCATTAGGCAGTAAAAAAGTGCAACGTTGGCCTAAACCAAGCCGGATCCCAAAGAAAACTCTAACTCTAAGAACTTGAAGAAATTCGGTTGGAAGCTTATGATAACTCTCGTATCTACAAAGAGAAGACCAAAGCCTTTCATGATAAGATGATTGCCATAAAAGAATTTGTGATTAGTCAAAAAGTTCTTATTTACAATTCTCGTCTCAAGCTTATGCTTGGTAAGCTCCATTCTAGGTGGATAGGTCCTTTTATAGTTACTAAGATTTTTTCTTATAATACAGTGGAGATCACAAGTAAGGCAACTAACAAAGCTTTCAAAGTCAATGGACATTGCTTCAAGCAATTCTATGAGGGAGCTTAAGAGGGCATAGTGGAGGAGGTCCACTTGCAAGTGGTCATATACATAACTTGATAAGGATGTTTCTTCTTTCTTTCTTTTATTTTACTTGTCTTAAATTTATTGATGATTTGATGTTTTATAAGCTTTATATTGAGGGAAATCTAAGATTGAAGTGTGGGGGAGGAATTTACATTCTATTTTCTGTTTTATGTTTTTTATTTTACTATTTCTATTTTGTTTTTCAATTCTATTTTTTTTCTATTTTGTAATATATATATATATAGAAGAAATTGTGTTTTTAATTACTTTCCAATGAAATTTTGAGATTTATAAAAGCTGTGAGCATGCATCAATTGAAGTTAAAGGTTTATAACATAAATGAATAATTTTTTTTCATCTTGAGATTAACTAGTTTAGTAATGAAAATTAAATTGGTAGATTGAGTTTGATAAAAGCACACCTTGTGAGACTTTGAGTCTTTTAATGAATGGATTGAACATTTGTGTTATTCTTTTTTTCTTGTGTGATTTTCACTAATGAAATTTGTTACTCTAGAACTTGCCTTAATTGTTTTTTAGGCTATATTTTTACATGCATATATAAACATGATTGAGACATTTTTGTTGAATTAGTACTTGATAACTGTCGAGGCTATCAAATTATATTAATTTATAACTAATTTATCAAAACTACTTGTAGTATAAGGTAACACCAGGTCGAGCCCTTAGATCACTTTAATTATGCAATCAAACCAAGAGGTTAATAAACAATGGGGAATGGTTTGCAAGATTAATAAACAGAAAGCAATTAAAACAATAAATAGAAATAAGAAAACAACCAATCCAAGGAAATTAACCAATCTTGATTTTAATCCTTCCTTGATCAATATGGATTCATTCAATCATTAATTGAATTATTGGTCTTAAATCACATCAAAAAGCCTCAAGATTATCTATGGATCCTCTACTAGATAAGTATCTAGAATTCGATCAATAAAGATTAGACAAATTAAGCACCCATCTAATCCCAAATTAGATCTAAAAATCAGAATCCAACCAAGCTAAACAATTCATCAAACACCATTGATGCATTGTTTAGTCTCTGTAATCATCTCATAACACATGGTAATTACGCAATTAATTATCATATGAACATCCCAATCAAATTAAGCAACTCAATCAGAATTAAACAAAGAGGAAGGAAAGAAACTTGATTAATAATTGAATGTAGAACAATTAAAATAGAATCTCAAAATTAAGCATCAAGATTGTCAATCCCTAGGATTGATTAAAGGCTCTAGCCCTCCATGAATGAGAAGGAAGAACTACAGAAAAAGAGAGAAAACCTAGAGAGAAGGGAGAGGAAAAGAGATCTAAAGAGAAAATGAAAAGTGCTAAATGAAAAGATGATCTGGTTTTACTGCCGCTATCCCTTAAAACTAACTCCTAATTTGGCCTTACATGATTAGAATTCTATTAGGTACAAAGCTGGGTCAATTAGGAATCATTAGGCCTAAGTCTCATGTCATTTAGAGGCCTAAAATTCAAGTTATGCTCAATTAAGTAGTCCAACTCATCAGCAACTTGTCTCTGCTTTCCATCTTTAATTGGATGCCCAAAACAACGTATTTTAATTTAATAGTCTTCATATGAGTTGTAGCTTTGTGTTTTAGATTCCATTTGAGCTTAGTTTGGCATCCAGAAGACTCTTATAACTCAAGATATGAGGCAATGAGTGCGTAGAGGTCAAGCTATTAGGATCATCATTCTAGCTCTTGCTTCAACTTCAATTTAAATTATTCAAACGTATGATTCAGCTCCTGAGGTCTTCATGAAACTTGTAGAGATTTGTCTTAGCTTTCCTACAAAACTAGAATAACATCAATCAGATATTTGAAACTCAAATTATAGCCAAATTACTGAACACTGCCAAATAGACAAATTAAGACCAATTCATGCAATAATTCATTCAATGATCCAATTAGGCCCAATATCATAAAATGTGATAAAACTAACTTAATTAAGCCAAATTAAACCTTAAGAAACCTAGTGAGATGATCATTAAATGAATAAAATATATTGTTATCACTACTTTAGCCAAATAACAAACATTGCATATTTTTCCTTAATTAACCCCTTAGTTCATTACATGCCTTAAATGATAAACCAAATTTTTACCTAACTTTAAGGAATAGGAGAACATTGACATTGTTATTGGAAGAGTTCTTGAACAAGTATGGGAATGTGTTAATTAGTGTGTAAAGTGTTTGGTAAAAAGGAAAGAGTGGTCAATTGAAGAAAAAATTGAAAAAAAAAACAAAGGAAATGGTTGTAAAAAAAAGAGAAAAAAAAACATGTAAAGAGAATTTGCATTACATGGAGTTGAGATAAACTTTCATGCTTGTTATTTGAACTCATCCTCAATGCTCTTTTATTCTCTTTGATATTTAACATGTCATCTTCATATTATTCCCCTCCCTTACCTTGACCCCATTACAATCTTGCATAAAGTCCTCTTGATTTGCATGTACATGTGTTTTGAGTAGTGGAGAAGTAGAAGATAGACAAGCTTATGTTAGTGCAAATTTTCATGGGTTGAATTAAGTGAAACACTTATATTCTAAACACTTGAGGGATTGAGAGTGTATCTTGTGAGGTTCTATCATTCTTAGTTTATGTTTTTCAATTAAAGTTACCTTGCTTGTTGATTTGAGATGTAAAGAAATGTTACTTCATAAATGTTTTAATTCCTTAAAGCTTTGGTTATTTTTCTTACTTATAGACTTTTGCATTCTTGAACATCATTGAAAATGAGTGTTTTAGAGTTTTTAACTTTTGAGTTTGTGTTTTGTTCCTTATTCCCTATGTTGAATTTCTAGCTTTGCCCAAGAGTGCAAAAGCTAAGTGTGGGAGAATTTGATAAGCATAATTCTCATATATTAGTTAATAAGCATCATATTTAATCTCTTAGACCTCTTATATGCTTAATTGATTAGTTTTGGCCACATTTTATAAGTTTGGGTTCAAATTAGGCTTAATTGTATTTTTCAACATTATTAAAAATTTTACACTGTTTCTGTATTTTAGGCATAACTTGAGTTTTAGACATCTAAAAATTATTAATTTTACCTTGTAGAAAATCTAAGAGAAATCTCTACAACTTTGATGAAAAGCTCGAAGGTTGAATCGGTTGTCTAGTAGGTCAGATTGAGCCACCAACTCATAGTAGAGATGTTGTCGCTAGAACCTGGATGATGTGCAAAGATTGAGCCATAATTTGGGCTATAGGTATCATTTGGATCTAAAACTGGTGACATTTGAAAGCTTAGACATAAATCTTCAATTCTTATGAAGACCACTTATCCAAACTAAGACATTTTGATAGTGTTTTCGTCCTTTGAAGTTGGCTGGCAGGATCAGATACTTATTAAGAATGTTTTGGTCATAACTCTCTCATCATAAGCCTAAATTATGCGAATTAGGTGTCTAATTAAAGCTAAAAGGAAGAGGATTAACCCTAAGCTGAGGACAAAAGTTGAATTTTTAATTTTAGAGATAGTTATTTAAGCAGTAGCTGCAATCGCAAAACTCAACCTTAATTTTCTCCTAGCCGCTCGTACTTGCACTTCCTCTCTTCATCTTTCTTCTTCTCCTTTCTCTCTAGTTTTCATTCTTTTCTTTTTTTCCATTCCATCCATTGAGGGCTAGACCTTTTTAATCCATTCCTAGGGATTGATAATCTTGATATTTAGTTTTGAGATCTTATTTTGATTGTTTTACATTTAATTGCTAATCAAGTTTCTCTTTTACTTGTTAATCAAGTTCCTTTTTGATTTTGTTAAATCTAAATTAAATTGCTTAATTTGATTTGGATGTTGATATGATAATTGCATAATTACCACGTGTTTAATGTGTATTATTGAGACTAAACAATACATAAAAAGTTTCTTAGATGTTGTTTGTTAAGTTTGGTTGAATTCTAGGTTTTAGATTAATTTAGGATTAGATAGGTACTTAATTCATTTAACCTTGATTAATTAAATTCTGGATGCTTATCTAGTAGAGAATTTATGGATCATCTTAAGGCTTCTTGATGTGATCTAAGACCAATAATTTGATTGGCAATTGAATGGATTCCTAGTGATTAATGATGAATTAAATTCAAGATTAGTTAATTTTCTTAGATTGGTTGTTTACTTAATTATTATAACTTTTAATTACTTTTTATTAATTAATTTTGCAACCTTTCTGTCCCTTGTTAACCTCTTAATTTGATTGCTTGATTAGAGTGATCAAAGGGCTCGACTCAGTTATGTCTTATACTATAAGTATTTTGGTAAATTTGTTTATAAATTGATTTAATTTGATAATCTTGACAGCTATCACACTTCTAATAGAAAGTGATAGGTGAAGTTGGAAATTTAAAGGTAAATTAGTAATTATATAGGAAAATAAAAAGCGATAGGTGAAATTGGAAATTTAATTTTTAGAGGAGGAATAAAATGGCAACTCAATAGAGTGGTAGAAAGCAAACTATACTTCGCATGAAGTAATGGAAGGGTAAAGTAGAAATTATATAGGAAAATAGAAATTGACAAGTGGCAATCACCAAAATTGGACAATATTTTCCCCTTTCAAAAAACTTTGGAGTAAAATACTATAACTTCCCTTTTATTTGCCTAATTCTTCACATATCCCCATCTATTTTTAAAAGCTACATAAAATTCTTTTAACACTTACATAGACATTCCATGTATTTTAGAAAACTGCTACATATAAATTCAATTAAGTACAATAAGCTTATAATTAACTGATAGAATCATTAAGCAACCATTTATAACCTTGAAATAACATTTCTACCTTTAATTTCATTAGTATTACTTGTAATACGGATAATACAAATGAAATTAAACGTATAAATTCCATAAAGGGCACACTCAATTTAGGGTAAAAATGCAACAACTTCAAGCAGAAATCATTTATTATTACAAGCAACACTGGTGAAATTAAGGTAGAAATGTCATCTCAAGGTTATTAATGATTGTCTAATGACTTTGTTAGTTAATTTTAGGTTTATTATGCTTAATTGGATTTATGTATAGCGTTTTTTCAAAATATAAAAGATGTTTGTGTAAGTGTTAAAGAAGTTTTGTGTAGCTTTTGAAAATAGAGAAAATATGTGAAAATTTAGACAAATAAAAGGGTCGGGGTTAAGTATTTTACCCAAAACCTTATTTAATGTGCTGGTCGGTTATATTCACAATACACATTTCTCATACACTTATAAGTGAGTTTTATACTTGTGTATGTGAAATATAGAATTGGTAAAAGGTTTTGTAACAACATCCATTTTGGATATACTCATTTGGTTATCATAAAAGCATTATTCAAGTTATTCAAGTGTGACTCTTTTATGAATATCCCACATATAGTGATTTCCCTGTTGTGATGGTTAGTATTCTAAAACGGTATTTTAGCTTTGGAGACTACATACTATATTTCTTTAAGGCATGTTTGGATGGAAGGTTTTGGAGGAAAAGAAAAGGAAAAAGAGTCATAGATATGACTTTGTAAACTGTGTACTAATAGAGTTATCTTAGTGGTTATCGAAATAGTTGAAAGTCTAAGTTGTGTTTAATAGATTTAAGCTATTTTATTCCTAAGAAGACTTCAATTAAGAAACTCGAGGACTCAATTGTCTCTTGTATTTTCTTTTGATCTTTACTTATTCTTTTTGTAGATTTGTGGGACTTCATTTCTTATTTGGTTCAACAAGTTTAAGGCCTGGAGTTGTAATGAACCTTGACTGAGTAGTTGGGCTTGCTACTTACATAGTTTTTGCACCAACTCTTTTAGCGTGTGGTGGCCTGATTGCTTTAGCTCCTGTAAGTAGAGTACTTTGAGGTAGATGTCTAATTGTTTGAGCTTAAGCTGCAGGTCTCATTACACATGGTGGGATTAGACCTCTTGGCCCAAATTGATGGTGTGTTGACACCTACAGGCCTCATTGCACAAGGTAGGATCATACCTCTTGGCCTAAATGGTGGTGCCCTATAACTCATAGGCCTAATAAATGATATGACTAAAGGAGGAGTGACACCATTAGGAGGCCTCACAAGGGAAGGGTTGATAGCAACCTTTTTACTGTAGAAAAATACAAGAACAATGTCATAAAATTATATATAAACCCTTATTATAAAAATTGAAATTTAGCTTATTAACACACATTTTAGGAAGATAGAGTCTGAGATGGTACATAATGAGAAGAATGAAGCTGTGATGCAATTTATATAGATAGACATGTACCTCATTTTCATCTTTTTTTACTTTGCATTTTTGGTCTTCCAACAGACCTCTTAATGGGTGGTGGAACATGTTGAGTTTGATTTGTTTGCTACCAATATTGTTGGCCTTGTGTAGGCTGAATAAAGTATTCATAAGTTGCATTATAAAAGCCCATACTTAGCCATCCATGGCAATAGTCCTCAGGCTTATGGTTCTTGTATGCAATTGCAGCAACCTACAAGTGTATGTATGGATGGCCAAGTTGACATCCACCTTGTTTGGCCAGCCTTGCACCTCAAACCTATTGCCTTCAGGATCACTTGACCACACAAGTGTCCTTTTGTTATTCTTTTTCTTCTCCTTCTCCAATCCACTTTACTGCATAGGAGCTACAGGACCCATTTACCCAGCCAATTCCAACGTATTAGTAGCTATGGTCTTCATTATGTAGTACTTTACTCGATTTTGACAATTCAAAACCGGTCCAATGGCTAAAATGGTTTCTAAGGCTTGATCGAACTGCAAACACAACCAGTTCTCAATCCAACTATTTAAACCAGTCAGTTCGATTTGATTTTTAAAACACAATTATATAAAATGCCTTTGTCAAAGATTTTTTTTTTAAAAAAAAACCTCTTATGGAACCATGACTTGTTATCATTTAAAAAGTCGTTAGCTATCCTAAAAATCATAGAACTTAAAAACTGCTACAGCATGTCCAACCCAATATATATAATCTTAAAAAATAAGTTAAATTAAAGTTTTAGTTCTTATAATTTACATTCATTTTAAGTTTAATTCTTATAATTTTTTTTTAAAATTAATCTTCAAACTTATAAAAGTTTTAAAATAATTTATGTCATTAAAGTTAACCTTGAAAAATCTAAGGACTTATTATGTTTGGATGATAGGCAATGAGGGGAAGGGAAATTGAATGAGGGGAAGAGAAATAACTTCTCTTATTTGAGAGTTTTAAAATATATGGGAAAAGAATAGAATACATGAGGAACCATTTCCCTTCTCTTCCCCTCAAATGCCTAACTTTTGTTCTTCCCAAAATTGAGGTGGAATGGAGAGAACACATGGGTACTGAAGTTCTGTTCCTTTCTGTTCCATTAATGAAACTTCTAAACAAAGATAATAGTAACTATGTTTCATTCATTCTTTTTTTTTTTTCTGGTCCATCCCCATCTATTCCGTTCTGTTCTATTAATAAAAACACATTCAAACATAGAGTTAAGCTCACCATTGAAGAGAGAAGAACTTACTGGAATTACTTCTATAAATTTTACAGGTCACCTTGAAAAATATCTTGGCTTTCCACTATCACGGGGCAGTATGAGAAAGGACAATTTAATTTTATCGTTGAAAAGCTTCATATAAGACTAGCTTATTGGAAGAGTAGGTTTTCAATAAGCCTGAATGATTGGCCCTATGTTAGTATAAAAAATAAAATACTTTTCGATTTATACTATTTCAACAGTTTAAATTTGCATAAACATAATTCTTGAATTTACAAGTTTTAAGTTGGAATTGAAGTTGATCGAGACATATATTTAGATTGACATGTGATAATCACATATTTTATTCATTAAGAAACCCTTATGTTTAGTTATTTACACTCTTCATGTACTTAATTGACTGAATTTGATTATGTTTTGTAAGTTTGAACTCGAATCGGACTTAATTAATTTTTTCAGCATTATTCGAGTCTTACACTGTTTCTGTATTTTAGCCATATCTTGAGTTCTAAATTTCTAATAATTATGAATTTTACCTTGTAGGAAAGATAAGAGAGAGCTCTACAACTTTGATGAGAGCTCAAAGTCAATTTCAGACATCTAGTGGAGCTAATTGGGCATGGAAATCAGAATACGGGATTTGTGACTGGAACCCGAACAGTGTGTAGTAACCAGAACATAATTCGAGTTTGGGCATATAAAATGGGCTGAAAATTTGTAATCTGAAAGTTAAGACCCATATGCACAACTTTCATCTCAAGCATAAAACTTGATTCGGGCTCCTTGATGGAGATATTGGGTCTGAAAGTCAAAACAGAGGTGCTGAAACTGGTCCTGAACAGTCTGTAGTGATTGAGTCATATCTTGGGCTGTGAGACGAATTTTTGGGTGTTTCATGAGCCATTGGAAAGCTTAGACAATTTCCTAGAACTTTCATGAAGACCACTTGGCTCAGAAATGACGAAATCAATGAGTTCAGCAATGAATACTTTCGGAGACAAGGAAGCTCACCTACCAAGCTCACCTACCAATCTCACCTACCAAGCTCACCTACTAATTCCACCTACTAATCTCATCTACCCATCTACTACTACTCTGAATCCTCTATAAAAGGAAGCATGTGGAGAGCTCTAAACACAACACACACTTGGTGTTAGAGATAGCTTTTCATAGTTCTTGTATATTTTTCCTTCATTGTAATGGAGAGCTAAGTCACTTCTAGTCAATTCGGGACTCTTGAAGAGATTGTGGCTTGGATTCTTGAGACCTTGGTTATGTAATGTATTTGATTTATATTTGAATTCCTCTCTCTTCTTCTTCTGTTCTCTTAATCTTGAATGCATGAATGGTGATTCTGTTTATGTTTGATCCGATTTGATCTTGGTTTAAGATTAAGTATTGTGATGAAATTTAGAACTGATTGATCTGAATTAATCACGTAATTGAAAGAGGTTAGGTTCTTGATTTGTGCCTAGGTTAATTGAATTCGGTGCTTAAATTGACATATATTTACATGAATGGTACGATTGCAGATTTGTGTTTATCACTTGTCAATTGAATTCTGGACGATTGTCTAGTATGAATTCTGGATCTGATGCAGAGATCTCGGTTAGATCCAAGTTAACCATTCAAATGTATTTCAAGTGTTGGTTGAAAGGTCTATGATTGAATCCACCCAATCTCGGATAGATTTCTGAATTGACTGTTCTTTTAATTGTTATTTTTCTTCAGATCTTGTCATTGTAATCCTTGAACAATCAAAACCCCCCTTTCTAACTTAACTTGATTTGATCAAATTGCATCTACGATCCTTGAGGAGACGATCCGGTGTTGTTCACTATACTATAAGTTTAAATAATAACTTCGGTTATAATTTTGACTAAGTTCTATTCGTCAAAATTTTTGGCGATTCTTGTGGGAACTCGTAGGTGTAATCTTTTTATTTTGAGTAACCTTACTAATTTTTGTTCTTTCTTACCTATTCTAACAGTTATTTTTCATTTACTAACATTGTTCATACCATACTAACATTTTTATCTTAGCTTTTGAATTTTTCTGATTTAGGAAAGATGGAAAACAGGTGATTACGGGTAACTATTGCAATTTTTGAACTGAAACATGCCCAGAATGAGCTGAAACTTGGTCGGTTGAAGGAAAACATCCTGATAAACAAGACTCACAGTAAACTGTGAGGTCACCCCTGGTTTTTCGAAATTCTATCATTTAGACCACTTTTTTAATTTTTTAATATTTTTTATTGCTTTTTCTAGTTTCATTTTTATGTAGATTTTGTTCTGTGTTGATTCCATAATTTTAAAAAATGTTTAGACATATTAATTAGATTTATTTTTGCATATTTTGAGTGTTGTTTAGTGTATTTTGCTTAGTTGCAGTTTTTGTGTTTTTGTGCTTTAGTTGATGCATGACTAGGTCCAATCGATATCTTGCTTGATCTTGATCCCGAGATTGATAGGACCTTGCATAGATTAATTAGAGCTCGTGTGATAAATTCGAGTTAATTCTGAACCTAATTTTGGGAGTGAACCGATAACTTAAGTAATCCCGAAATCATGGTGATAACATGCATAATAGAACCCTTAAGGAACTTTTGCTCCCGATGCATCTTACCAATCTTTGTGCATTCAATATCCTGATCTTGATGCAGATTTTGAGTTAAAATCTGGTTTTGATACACTTGTTACCAAAATTTCATGGTCTTGTGGGTGAAGATCCTCATAAGCACACTGAAAGAGTTCCATGTTGTGTGTTCAACCATGAAGCCACAAGGCATCTCGAGGAACACATCAAGTTAAGGGCATTTCCCTTCTCACTTGTCGATGCTGACCAAAGATTGGTTATTTTATCTTTCACCAGGTTCGGTCGAAGTTGGAATGACATGAAGAGGTTGTTCTGCGAGAGATTCTTCCCGCCTCGAGAGCCGCCGCAATTAGGAAGGATATATGTGGCATCGACGGATGTTTGGTGAGACTTTGCATGAATACCGGGAGAGATTCAAGAAGTTGTGTTCGAGCCGCCTCATCACCAAATTAGTGACCAATTCTTGATTCAATACTTTTATGAGGGCTTTTTGCCAAATGATAGAAGCATGATCGATGCCTTTGCCTACGGAGGAGCCTTAGTAGACAAAACTCCTACCGCCGCAAGAGATCGATAGCAAACATGGCGCCAATACCCATGATTTGGCTCGTGGATCATCACCGCAACCAGAGGAGTTAATGAAATTCAAGCATCTCATATGGACCAACAAAGAATGGAACACGAGACTAGATGAATTGACTTCTTTGGTAAGACAGATAGCAGTGGGTCAACAACCACCCATGCAGATATGACCGCATCGGTGTGTGGAATTTGCTCTAATGCATCTCATCCTACTTGATTCATGCCCTACACTTCAGAAGATGGTTCCGCTTTTCCAGATCAATGTGTTCTTTGCCAGTGGTGTTTTTCCTGGTAGACCCCAATATCAACAACAACAAGAACAATCTAGATATGATCCATTTTCTAGTACTTATAATCCTGGTTGGCGAGACCATCCCAATTTGAGATATGGGAATTCTAGCCAGCAACAACAGCCCCACCAGCAGCAACAACAGTTTAGATACCAAGCTGCAGGTCCAAGCAACAAATACCAACAAATACCCCTGCATTCAGACAACAAAGAAACTGTTCGGCAGTCATGTCAATCCACTCCGGTGAGCCATCATTGGAAGACCCGATGAAACAAATGGCACAAATAACAATCGGTTCAGTGAACGTCGGTGCCAACATTCGAGAATTTACAAACTCAAATCGGGCGGTACCGGCAACCACCGTGAGCGAGCTAAAGAGTCAAGGTTCTAGCCAATTGCCTTCACAAACAAATCAACAATCCAAGAGGCAACGTAAGTGCAATTACCTTGAGAAGTGGCAAAGAAGTTGATGTTCCAACCTTACAGCAATCAGAAATTGACCAAAAACGGCAGGAAATGGATAATTCAGTCCAGAAATCTGTGCCACTGAAGAAAATTGCAGAGAATTCGGATGTTACCATTCCATTACCTTTTCCAAATAGGATCACACAATCCAAGAGAACAATGCAAGCAGAAATGGAAAAAGAAGTCATTGAGACATTCAGGAAAGTGGAAATCAATATTCCCCTCCTAGATGCAATCAAGCAAATTCCAAAATATACTAAATTTCTCAAGGAGTTGTGCACTCATAAGAGAAGGTTGAAAGGGAATGAGAAGATCAGCATGGGAAGAAATGTTTCGCAATGATTCGCAAGCATGCCACGAAATGCAAAGATCCTGGAACTTTCACAATTTCTTGCACAATTGGCAACTCTAGATTTGAGCATGCAATGCTAGATTTGGGTGCTTCGATCAATGTCATGCCCATATCAGTGTATAAGTGTTTAAACATTGGTACTTTGCAACCCACTGGTATCGTGATTCAGTTGGCAGATAGAGCCACTGCTCATCCTGCAGGTGTGCTGGAAGATGTGTTAGGTCGAGTGAATGAGTTGATTTTTCCAGCAGATTTCTACATTCTGGACATGGAAGATGAGTCTCCAACAAACCATGCTCCATTGATTCTAGGTAGACCATTCCTCAAGACCGCCAAGACCAAGATAGACGTGCATGCTGGCACCCTTTCTATGGAGTTTGGCGACGATTTGGTACAATTTAACACATTTTTGATGCCATGAGACACCCCCCAGAGGAGCATTCTGTTTTCCATGTTGATATGATTGAGATCTTGGTTGATGATGTCTATCAGACCGATTTATATTTGAATTCCCCGATATTGTTGACTATCTTGGTTCTATTTCTTGTGATACATGTGCCACTTGTGATGTTGAACCATGTCTTTGCATGTCTTTGAGATTTATTCTGTTATGAGTAATGATACTGTGCGATGATGCAACAATTGAGAATGAGAGTCGGTACCATGCTTTGAAATTAATGTTCTTGAGTTAGTTGTTTGAGATCACTTGTGACCTTTCATTGTGCAACCTCCATCCTTGGAGTTGAAGACTTTACGGACCATCTTAAATATGCATATTTGGGAGATGGTGAGACACTTCCGGTGATCATTGCTAAAAACCTACAACCCGATCAAGAAAAAAATTCTGCAGATTTTGAGGCGAGAATAGGCAAGCCATCGGATGGACTCTTGCAGATATTCCCTGGTATTAGCCCCTCCACATGCATGCATAAAATTTTATTGGAAGAAGGGATTAAACCAGTTAGACAAACCCCAAAGGAGACTAAATCCCCCGATTCTAGATGTGGTAAAGAAGGAAGTTACAAAGTCTGCTTCAAGTGGCATTATTTATCTCATATCTGACAGTTAATGGGTGAGCCCCGTGCAAGTGGTTCCCAAGAAATCTGGGGTCACAGTGGTTGCGAATCAGAACAATGAGCTTGTGCCCACACGAGTTCAAAACAGTTGGCGAGTTTGCATTGATTATAGGCGGCTCAACCAGGCTACCAGAAAGGATCATTTCCCGCTGCCCTTCATTGATCAGATGTTGGAGCGGTTAGCTGGCAAGTCACATTATTGTTTCCTGGATGGATATTCGGGCTATTTTCAGATTCATATAGCCCAGAAGACCAAGAGAAGACTACTTTCACTTGTCCATTTGGCACATTTGCATACAGGAGGATGCCCTTTGGTCTGTGCAATGCTCCAGGCACCTTTCAGAGGTGTATGGTAAGTATCTTTTCTGATTTTTTAGAAAATTGCATGGACGTATTCATGGATGATTTTACTGTCTATGGATCTTCCTTTGATGCATGTTTAGATAGTCGCTCAGGTCTTGCATAGATGCATTAAGACTAACCTCGTTCTAAATTTTGAGAAATGTCATTTCATGGTAGAACAAGGTATAGTCTTAGGGCATGTGATATCTCGTGAGGGTATTGAGGTAGATCCTGCAAAAATAGATGTTATTTCATGCCTATCTTACCCCACATGCGTGCGGGAGATTCGTTCTTTCCTTAGTCATGCAGGTTTCTATCGGCGGTTCATAAAGGATTTCAAAGCAAAATTGCACTTCCGCTATCCAACTTACTTTGCAAAAGATGTGGAGTTTCACTTTGACAAGAAGTGCCAGGATGCCTTTAATCAATTGAAAGCAGGCATTGACCAAGTACACCTATCATCCAACCGCCGGATTGGACACCCATTGAGCTGATGTGTGATGCCTCTAATTATGCATTGGGAGTGTTCTTGCACAAAGTGGTCGGTAAAGTATCTCATGTCATTTCCTATGCTTCGAGAACTTTAGATCCTCGCACAAATCAACTACACCACAACCGAAAAGGAACTTTTAGCAATTGTTTTTGCTTTAGATAAATTTCGATCATATTTGCTTGGTTCCAGAGTGGTTGTGTTTTCAGATCATGCAGCATTGAAGTTTCTCCTAAAGAAGCCCAATGCCGAGCCCCGGTTGATTAGGTGGATGTTGCTCCTCCAGGAGTTTGATATTGAGATCCGTGACAAGAGTGGAGCGGAGAATTTGGTGGTGATCACTTGAGTCGAATTGAAAGGGAGGCGGATGTTTTTCCCATCCATGATGTTTTCCCTGATGAGCAGCTTTTCAAGCTGCAAGGCAACATCCCTTGGTTTGCTGATTTGATTAATTTCTTGGTTGCTAACGCAATACCTGCACATTTCACTAAGGCTAAGATTGATAAATTGAAATGTGAGTCAAAGTATTATGTGTGGGATGATCCTTACTTATGGAGATTTTGCAGTGACCAAGTAATTAGGAGGTGTGTGCCTGATGATGAATTCCATTCCATTCTTAGCTTTTGTCATAAACTTGCATGTGGCGGCCACTTCGGTCCTCAACGGACTGCTAGGAAAGTTTTAGACTCTGGATTATATTGGCCCACTCTATTTCATGATGCATATATGTTTTGCAAATCTTGTGATCAATGCCAAAGAACAGGGAATACTTCTCGTAGGAATGAAATGCCCCAAAAACCCATATTATTCTGTGAGATTTTTGATGTTTGGGGTATTGACTTTATGGGTCCTTTCCCTGTATCATTTGGTTTTGTTTACATTCTGCTTGTTGTGGATTATGTATCTAAATGGGTGGAGGCTAAGGCCACTCGGACTGATGATTCTAAAGTTGTTGTGGATTTTATTAGATCACATTTTATGTAGGTTTGGAGTCTAGAGAGCCATCATTAGTGATCAAGGTTCACATTTTTGCAATCGAAACATGGAGGCTTTGATGAAGAAGTATGGAGTCCAACACAAGGTTTCTACACCCTACCACCCCAAACCAATGGGCAAGCCGAGGTCTCCAACAGAGAAATTAAGCGGATACTCCGGAAAGACAGTTCAACCTAAGAAAGGACTGGAGCAAGAGGCTTGAGGATGCTTTATGGGCTTACCGGACTGCTTATAAGACACCAATCGGGATGTCTCCATATCGAATTATTTTTGGAAAAGCATGCCACCTGTCGGTGGAAATTGAGCATCGAGCATTACAAGGCGGTGAAAAGGTGCAACTTGGACCTAGATCAAGCAGGTATGGAGAGGAAGCTGCAGCTGCAGCAATTGGAGGAGATCCGCTTGGAGGCTTATGAAAGTTCCAAACTTTATAAGGAGAAGACCAAAGCCTTCCATGATAAGTTGATTACGAGGAAAACATTTGAGATTGGTCAAAAAGTTCCTCTATAACTCCCGCCTCCGACTCATGTCCGGCAAATTAAGGTCTAGATGGGATGGACCATTTATTGTTACTAATGTTTTTCCTTACGGTTCTTTGTTCAGATTAAAAGTGAGGTCACTGCCAAAGCTTTCATCGTAAATGGACACCGCCTCAAACAAGTATCATGAACTTCCAGAGAATGCGAAGTGGAGGTGATGAACCTTCTCCATCCGCATTATGAATAAAAAAAAAAAAAAAAAAAAAAAAAAAAAAAAGAAAAAAAAAAAAAAAAAGAAAAAAAAAAAAAAAAAGTGTACCCGACAATGAGGTAGGTAGTGTCGCTCGAAGCATGTGGAAGTCATTTTTTCTTCGGCGACAACAAGCTGTGAAAATCTTGCGGTATGGATTTTATTGGCCTACTTTATTAAAGGTCTGTTACACCTTTTGCAAAAGCTACGGAAATTGGTCAAAAGTTACGCTTTGAGATTATCGTCTGCACCTACTACGGGGACGTAGATAGCGTGGACATTGAGGATCCTAGGAATGGTACTGCGCTTAAGTTAATGGACAAAGACTCAACCATTCCTGGAAAACCAAGTTCTTGAGTTCTTTGTGTTCTTAGGTTAAGTGGCGGATACGGTACTCGTGACTCTTGAGTCGGTTTATTCTTCGATTTCCCAAAATAATTGAACCCTTCTTCTCCTTCAAAATGGATGTCATTCTTTCAAACACTGAGAAAACATTTTCCTTCTCTTCCTCAAAATGCTCGAGAAAAATCTACAAAGTTCAATGTGAGAGATTGAGATTTGTTAATGCACAAGGGTATGCCGAGAAGATGTACTATTTGGATAATTGAAGCAAAGGTCCGATTAATGGTGAGTCCTCAATTTCATTTGACTCATATATGCCCGGTCTTGGAAGAAGTTCATATTATAAAAGGAGAAGAGCAAAAAGGTTACAAGTCTGTCACAAATGTGGACGATGGAACTGTAACAAGCGATGTCGTACTAAGGGGATGGTTTCCGCAAATAGAGAAGATAAAATTTTCTTCATTAAGAATGGATGAGTAAGGAGTCATTAGATGATATCTTATTGACTCTTGAGACGCATTCTTGTGGATTGGTGCATCGTGAAATTCTTAAATTGTGGAATCTCTTCAAGGATGAAGAACAACGCTACAGCCTTGGGAATCTGACTCTAAAAGACCTTGTTTGCCAATTTATAAGAAAATTGGATGGGAAGCTTATCCTCGACTCATAGAAGACGTTTAAGCATTCTTGGACGTTAAACCGAGGCGAGATGTGAGCCATATCCACAAACAATCTGTACATATCATCCTCCTCTTCTTCTTCATGTCATTTTTCAAAAAAAAAAAACAAACAAACAAACAAACAAACAAAAAAAAAAAAAAAAAAAAAAAAAAAAAAAAATGTCTACTTCTTAGGGTTGGCTTTGGTAACACAAACCGTGAATGGGGAAATGCGTGCATCTGATCCAGCCTTCTTAATTGAAAAACAAAGAAGGTAGATTGTATCCCACATGTGAGGCAACGGTCGTATTATGGCCACTTGTCCTTTTTGGGAGCCCTATGTTATGCGGCCGGTCTTGAATGGGTCGAAATCTTGGTCAACAATGCTTTGGCACAAAGCCGAAAAAGCAGACTACCTCCATCCCAATCTTAAGTAAGTATACACTCATCTTTCATCAAGTTTTTCTAACAATTTCAAAAAAAAAAAAAGGGACGTGATGTCTCATCGCACTCATGACGCGCAAGTTATGTGAAGGGATTAGATATAAAGATACGCCATGGAGACTGTACATACAGGTGATTTTGGTACTTCGGAAGAAATTTTTCAAATTGTCTCTTGGGCCGAACTGAACATCCACCATAAACCCATTGGTTTGTTGAATGTTAATAATTTCTTTGATCTTTTGTTATTTTTTCTTGACAAAGCCGTGGAACGTAAATTTATCACTCCTTCTAAGAAGACAACTTCTTATCTCTCGCCTCCACTATTGATGAGCTCATTGATAAATTAGAAGCTTTTGAGTATGTACTGATCAGGTATTAGCTCAGATAGATTGGTCAACAGGAAGCAGCGAAGGAAGTAACAAGAAACAAGAGCCGATCTGAAACTTTCTCTTTAATGGGTTTGATTTAAAAAAAATTGTTGTTGTTTTGTTTAGTATGATATGATTGTCATGGACTTATTAAACTAATTAGTGATGGCGAGTAAGGAGTAATTTTACTCTTGAGACGCATCTTAATTGGTGGCGAGTAAGGAGTTTTTTAGGTAGTAATTAATTAGTATTGAATTGTGGAAGTACTAACGTTTTCTTGTTTGATTTCTTTTCAGGGTCTGATGCGGTACTAACAGTGTGTTTCTTTTCTGCTTAGCGTTGATTCACTTCTTATCAGGTTGTGTTGCTCTTTTCTATCTCTTTCTTTCACATTGAGGACAATGTTATATTAAGTGTGGGGGAGAGATTTTAGCATGTTTCTGTTTCTTTTCGTTTGTTAAAAAAAATTTCAAAAAAAAAAAAGAGGTTCATTGCATGATTGAATAATTTTTCTCCCTTCTTGATCTGATATGCTTGGTGATGAGTGATTGAACTGATGAATTGAGTTTGATGGATGCATACCTTGTGAGATTTTGAGCCTAATGGATGGATTCAACATTTATGTCATTCTCTTCTTTCTTGTGTGATTTTCACTCATGTTAATAACCACTCTACAACTTGCTTTGATTCTTTTTGAAGTTACATTTCACTTGCATGCATAAACATGATTGAGGCCCTCTTTCTTAATTAGCTAGTTTAACCAAATAGCCAACCTTCCTTTCAATATGATATCAAGCACTCTTTTGACTTCTTGAAAATTCTCTGATTCCTGTCAACCTTGTATATTTTCCTTTGCTTAACCCCTTTGAGCTTATTTGACCATTCCTTGTTTCTAGCTCATTATGTGCCTTAAATGAAAAATCGTGTTCTTACTTTACCCTAGGGAATAAAAGAACATTAGCCTGGTTAATGGATGAGTTTTTGAACAAGTGTGGGGGTGTGTGTGTACAAAATGGTTGTTGAAAAAGGAAAGAGTGCCTAAAAAAACAAAAAAAAATAAAAAACAAAAAAAAAAAAAAAAAAAAAAAAAAAAAAGAGAAAAGGATTGGGAAATGAATATGTAAAGGGATATACATTAGAGTTGAGATGAATTTTTATGCTTGTTATTTGAACTCACTTCTCGTTTGCTTTTATTCTCTTTGGTATTTATCTTCTCATATCCATTTTATCCTCTTCTCATTACCTTGACCTCACTACAACCTTGAATAAAGTCCTCATGATTTGTGTGTGCATGTGTTTTGAGTAGTGGAGAAGTAGAAGATAAGCAAGCTTATGGTAGTGCAATTTTCATGGGTTGAATTGAGTGAAATACCTACCTTTTAAACACTTGAGAGATTGAGAGGGAATCTTGTGAAGATCCATCATTCTTAATTCATTCTTTTCAACGGAAGTTTCCTTGCTTGTTGGTTTGAGATGTGAAAAAATGTTACCTCATTTATGCTTTGATCCCTTGAATTTCTTGTTGCTCTTCTTGCTTCATTGAGTCCTTTAGAGTTTTTAGCTTTTAAGTTTGTGTCGTTTGTCTTTGTCTTCTAACTTTAGTTTTATATGTTTTGCCCAGGAGTGCAAAAAGCTAAGTGTGGGGGAATTTGATAATCACATATTTTATTCATTAAGAAACCCTTATGTTTAGTTATTTACACTCTTCATGTACTTAATTGACTGAATTTGATTATGTTTTGTAAGTTTGAACTCGAATCGGACTTAATTGATTTTTTCAGCATTATTCGAGTCTTACACTGTTTCTGTATTTTAGCCATATCTTGAGTTCTAAATGTCTGATAATTATGAATTTTACCTTGTAGGAAAGATAAGAGAGAGCTCTACAACTTTGATGAAGAGCTCAAAGTCAATTTCAGACATCTAGTGGAGCTAATTGGGCATGGAAATCAGAATACGGGATTTGTGATTGGAACCCGAACAGTGTGTAGTAACCAGAACATAATTCGAGTTTGGGCATATAAAATGGGTTGAAAATTTGTAATCTGAAAGTTAAGACCCATATGCACAACTTTCATCTCAAGCACAAAACTTGATTCGGGCTCCTTGATGGAGATATTGGGTCTGAAAGTCAAAACAGAGGTGCTGAAACTAGTCCTGAACAGTCTGTAGTGATTGAGTCATATCTTGGGCTGTGGAACGAATTTTTGGGTGTTTCCAGAGCCATTGGAAAGCTTAGACAATTTCCTAGAACTTTTATGAAGATCACTTGGCTCAGAAATGACGAAATCAATGAGTTCAGCAATGAATACTTTCGGAGACAAGGAAGCTCACCTACCAAGCTCACCTACCAATCTCACCTACCAATCTCACCTACTAATTCCACCTACTAATCTCATCTACCCATCTACTACTACTCTGAATCCTCTATAAAAGGAAGTATGTGGAGAGCTCTAAACACAACACACACTTGGTGTTAGAGATAGCTTTTCATAGTTCTTGTATTTTTTTCCTTCATTGTAATGGAGAGCTAAGTCACTTCTAGTCAATTCGGGACTCTTGAAGAGATTGTGGCTTGGATTCTTGAGACCTTGGTTATGTAATGTATTTGATTTATATTTGAATTCCTCTTCTCTTCTTCTTCTGTTCTCTTAATCTTGAATGCATGAATGGTGATTCTGTTTATGTTTGATCTGATTTGATCTTGGTTTAAGATTAAGTATTGTGATGAAATTTAGAACTGATTGATCTGAATTAATCACGTAATTGAAGAGGTTAGGTTATTGATTTGTGCCTAGGTTAATTGAATTCGGTGCTTAAATTGACATATATTTACATGAATGGTGCGATTGCAGATTTGTGTTTATTAACTATTCAAATGTATTTCAGGTGTTGGTTGAAAGGTCTATGATTGAATCCACCCAATCTCGGATAGATTTCTGAATTGACTGTTCTTTTAATTGTTATTTTTCTTCAAATCTTGTCATTGTAATCCTTGAACAATCAAAACCCCCCTTTCTAACTTAACTTGATTTGATCAAATTGCATCTACGATCCTTGAGGAGACGATCCGGTGTTGTTCACTATACTATAAGTTTAGGTAATAACTTCGGTTATAATTTTGACTAAGTTTGGCGCTCGTCAACATGATCGAAACATATATTTCAATTGTTTATTTTTATCTCATTAAGAGTGATAGTTTCGATTTTAAATCGAAACAATAGACTTGGAGAGTAGTTATACTTAGTAAAATTTCTGGAAAGAAGAAACCTCGAGTAAAGGATCAACAAAGGTTCGAATATACAAGTTTGAAATTCAAAAAGGATTTTTGAATTTGAAGTAGTAGTTAGCAGCAGTTGAAGGTGAAATCAAGACAACACATGGATTGTTGACACAAATTGAGCAGTTGTTGATGGCAAGAGGATTGCTGACAAAGATTTGGTGGTTATTAGACAAAGAATTACCAATCATTTAGGTAGTTATCTTTATTGTAAACACATGTCAAAATCTTGTAAACTAGGTAGTTACTTAGAAAGTCTATAAATACCAAGAGGATAGAAACGTTTAGGGGTTGGAAATTCTATACTTAAACACTTGTTTGTAAACTCACGCTCTCACGTCCATCGACTTCTCGAGCAAACAGTACACAAGTTTAGTTCAGTATGTTTCCATCCATTTTCACTTTCATTTATGTATTCTTTACAAATTCAATGTAACTTTAAATTCAGTTCATCTTACATTTCCAATCCTTTACTTTCTTTGTAAAATCTCTTCTATTCTTGATCAAGTGATTCTCTTAAGAATCATTTGAGTTCTGTTTATTGCTTTATTTACTTTCCTGCTATTTTATTTTCATGCAATTTATATACTTGCACGTTTACTTTTTATTGCATTTGTTTCAAAGTACAGTTACTTTTCTCTCTAGTCTTTTACATTATTTGTCATATTTACTTCAAATGTACTTTCGTTTCAGTCATTTACTTGTAACTTATTTTTATATGTATTAATTTTCTTTTACTTTTCAAAAATAAACCTCTTGTTTGTTTTAAATTGATTTTTATCAAGTTAAACTTACACAGGAGACATTTGATTTCGGATTTGTATAATTTCTTAAAATCGAACCCATCAATTTCATTCCTTTAAGATATTCAGACTAAGACCCAAAGAGGAAGTGATTCCCTTCCCCGAATTGAGATCGAGAATCAAATTTTGTCCGTAGACAAAGGGTTTACCATAGTTTTTTAAAGGTAATCAAAATATTTTGGTAAACACCATGCTAAATTCAATTATCTCGTCAATTCCAATGTACACAATGAACAATCTTTGGCTAGCCGAGGGTATTTGTCAACGGGCCGGATCACCTGCAGTTTAAAAAGGAACTGCAGGTTGTGCAGTTCTGCATCTAAGGGCCATTATGCATTATACATTTCAACAATGATATTCCTACATCTAACAGTACCCACACTCATTCCCACATCGGTTACTGTTTATAGGACCCACCCGTGAACAGTACCAAATCATGTTTCTATTTTTTTTTAGTATATGTTCATTAACTAACTTCTATACGTAATTAACCACTTTTTTGTTCTTCATTAACCAACTTTTTTCACGAGCATAAAAATAAAGTTGGTTAATGAATAACAAAAACATGGTTAATGACCTACAAAAGTTGGTTAATGACACAAGATTTTACCACATGGTTTCTATGCTCGTGAAAATAGTTAGTTAACGAAGAACAAAAAAGTGGTTAACGACGTAAAGAAGTTGATTAATGGACATATACTAAAAAAAAAGAAGACAGAAACATGATTTAAGATCGTTATGTCGGGTGGAAACAGCTTTAACAACGATCTAGTGTTAAAAATGGTGTGATACTATTTACGGTAGGATGATACTTTTCCTATACATTTATACCATATTTTTTGTAATATTTTATGATAGAGAAAGTTAATTTGAAAGCTTGAGATCCTTTGGAGTTTGAAAAAAAATACTGCAGAGGATCCTGAATTCCTGATCCCTGTCAACCACTGGGAAACCACAACCATGGCAGTCAGCTCGTCAATTGGGAAACAATCTCGAAACCAAAGCGAGTTGGGGGCTTAGGCATTCGAAGGGATCGTTTAGCTAATGTTGCCTTGCTAGGCAAATCAATTTGGGACCTCATCCATAATAAAAACAAATTTTGGGTTGAGGACATCTTCAGTTATTGCTATAAAGCCAGTGATTCTTACACATGGAAAACAATTACAAAGGCTGCCAATATTCTAAAACCAGGATTTCGATTTCGAGTGGGGTCTGGCAACATTTCCTTTAGGTAATCTAAGTGGCTTGTGCTGGGCAAGTTGTGTGACGTGGTCGATTTTGTCTCTATTCATTCATGATACAGAACTTACTATTAAAGATGTATGTGTCAACAACGTTTGGAATCTTAATAATCTGGCTACATCTCTTCCTCAAGAAGCTCTTGACCAAATTAGAATGGTACATGTGGTGTCTAATATAAATGTCCAAGACCAGATGGCTTGGTATCCGAATATCACTGGGATTTATTCCAGGTACGCTTGGCTGTTAAGTCAATCTATAAATATGGATACTCATACTAGCTGGGACGTGGTTGTGGAAGCGAGATGGACCTGAAACAAAGAGATGATATACAGGTCAGCCTGCCCCACCACGGGTTGACAAAAAATGGGACGAGTCAGGTTAACCTGTTTTTTAGTATAGATTGAGAGATTAAACCCACCTCATTTTACCAACCCACATAAAAAAAAAATTAATTAAAAAAACAATGGGTTAACGGATTAATCAAACTAAAAATTGAATAAAAATAACAGGTTAGCCGGGTTAATCCGCAGGTCAATTGCCTAATCCGTCTAACTTAGCCTAAGGAGTGATCATGGAACTAAAGGAGTTGAACCAGAGGAACTAGACTATCACTTTCAACCATGTTCTTTGAGTAGCCAACTCTTGTGCAGATTTTATAGCTAAAACAGGAGCTCTTGAATCGGATGATTTGAAAATCTGGTCTTTGCCTCCCCCTTGTGTTGCTCAGTCTCTCATTGCTGATTCCATGGGCGTATAGAAGTTAGTTTATTTTTGGCTTTTTCTTTCTCAATGTACCAATATATATATGAGAGAGGATCAACTTACACCAGTGTAAGTCTTTTTTGACTTATACTCATTTTCAACCGTTAGATCTACTTTCATCTAATGGTTTTTTTTAATGAAATAATCTCAATCATTAGATGAAAGTGGATCTAACGGTTGAAAATGAGTGTAAGTAAAAAAAGACTTATCTTGGTGAAAATCGATCCCCTCTATATATATATATATATATATATATATATATATATATATATATATATATATATATATATATATATATATATATAATATCTAATGAAAGAAGCGTTTATTGTAAGATGTAAGAGGAGTGAATCTTGATTATTGGATCTTACATAAATAATTAAGATTAGAACATAAATACATATAACTTTTTTAAGTGGTTACATGACTATTAAGTAACTTTTAATATTGATCATCTATGTATGGTTGTATGATTAAGATTCACTCCTCTCATTCTCTCACAATAAAAACTCTTCTTACTAGATATGTCTCATATATATATATATATATATAGTATATCGATGAGAGGAGTATTTATTATAAAAGTGAGATGAATGAATCTTGACTATTGAATCTTATATGAATGATCAAGATTAGAGCATATAATGCATGTGATTTTTTTTAAGAGGTCACATGACTTTTAAATAAGTTTTAATCTTAACCATTTATGTATGATTGTTTAGTGAAGATTTACTCCTCTCACAATAAAAATTTCTTTCACTAAATATGTCTCATATATATATATATATATATATATATATATATACTCATAAGTCATAATAGAACTGTTACATGAATCAAAAGATAATCTGATGAACATGTAAGTAAATAGATAATTTTATTCCTAGTTTTGGTATCTCTTATATCCTTGGTGGCCTTATCTACTTAGAATATCTTTCTATCAAACTGCTAGCCATGACCAATTTTGAGTTGGATTTAATAGTTTTATTGATATTGCATTATCTCAATGATCTATCCTGTGAAGCTTCTCATATAATCAAAATGCGCAAAGTAAATCAAGCAGATTTTACAAAGTTACCATAATTTAAATTAATAAATGTAAACCAGCAGCACTTAGGAATCCAAATTTATATTTTATTGTGCCTGTCAATACGTATGTATATTATAAACTTCATATTTTATAGTCTCACATCATATATTTTTTATTTTTAAAATTCCATTAACTTGGATGATATTAAGAACCATTTTATGGAAACCCAATTATATCTAGTGTTTTTTTTTTTCGAAGTATATTGCAAGCATTAACAAAGTGACAATGACATGAGAATACTACACAGAATAATGGCCCATAGAAGAAAATTTATTTGCATAAAAAAGGAATGCCCTAAGAAGTGGGAGTTGTATCATCTATCATGCTCAAGAAAATGAGAAGTTATCGAACAAAGTTTGGAAACAGCTTCAAGTTTAAGTTTAAACCAAAGTTTGACTACAAAACCATGAAATTCTAAGCATTACCAACCAAAACTTCAGAAGATGAGTCAAAGTAAAACAGCTCTTTTAGTATTTTTCTTTCTTGTACTTCAGAGTTTTCCATTTAGTTAGTACCTTCTCTTGTTGCATCATTAGGAAGCTCAATCATATCTAGTATCTCTTCCGAAGCTTTATTAGCAGTTTGTATGTCATGTAATTCCTCTATTAGTATTTTTCTTTCTTGTACCTCAGAGTTTTCCATTTAATTCGTACCTTCTCTTGTTGCATCATTAGGAAGCTCAATCATATCTAGTACTCTTCCGAAGCTTTATTATACAGTTGTTTGGATGAAAATGAAATAGTGAATATCCCACCGATCATATTTGACATAAGCATTCATGATGTATGTTGAAAAACCTAAGAACAGTAGGAAATAAAAATACCCAGTTAAGGGAACATTTGTGGGACCTCTGACAGTGCCAGGGCCCAATGTTACCATCGATACTTTTTTTTTATTATTTAAATGTTTGCCAGGACAAAGCCCTACGAGTTGAGTCAACATCTTGAAAGCATTGGTTTACAGGATGGCCGGTCCTATCATTGATATTACATTCCTTTTCTACAATTTAAGTTGAACTACAATGCTGATGTATATCAAGAAACCAAGTTCATCTGCTCAAAAAACCAGCTCATGATAATTAAATTGAGGTCAGGTCTGAAGGCGCAAAATAAAGCAAGCAAATACGTTGTTATATATGTATAATTATAAAGGCTTACGTTATTTTTCATGGTTACATTGACCTTATTAAGCTTTCTTTCGTATTTAGTTTTCTTACATATCCTAATATATTTCTGCATAGCTTAAATTATCAGTTTTAATTCAGCTGAAATTGAAATTAGTGTTGATGCCTTCGGTTATGTTTTAAAAAGGTGAGTTGGTTTGAGTGAATGTCAAAAGTCAGAACAGCAGTATTTCGGTCTCTAAATTGAAAGTGAAAATTATTCATTAAGTTTTTTTTTTTTTTAGCTAGAGTCCAGAGAAATTTGTCAATAGCAACATAAACTTTTAAATTGAAGACATGATTTTCAACTTCTGTCATTTTATGCTGATCGGAGAGGATGTCCAAGGATGCAATTGGGTCTAGTTACTGTTAATTTTTTTCTAAGTCAATTACTTCACTTTAATTGGGAACTTCCTTGTGGGATGAATCTTGGACTTGGTGAATTGGATAAAAATTCGGTCTTTCAATACCAAGAGCTAAGCACTTGCTGGCTATCCCAACTTATCATATACTTAGTAGTCATGTACAGTAATGTCACTTTTTATTTTTTGGGACAACAGTGTGATCTTTAGTATTGGTACTTCATGAAATCTATGGAAAAAGTGGTTTAGATTCTGCTTGTTTGTTTCTTTTTTTGTATTTAACATGTAGTATTACAGACTGTTGTATATCTATTTTTATTTTTCGGATGAATGATTAAATAATCTTTAGTATGTTACTTAATAGTTATATTGTAAAAAAAAAGTTTTAGATAAAATACACTATACACCTAATTTTTTACTTTTAAAAAACTATTAATGAGATTGAGCATTATTCTTCTTATTATTTCCACTATTATTGCCCCGGTCTTATTATCTATATTATTATTTGTTAAAAAAATAAAATAACGGCGCACATGACTCTGGCTCCAAATAATTTCAATACTTGGTTCTCCAGTTCTCCCCAGGAGAGCTTAGCTTGATTGATCAGCCAATCAAGAAGGAGATTGAATTTCTTCATTTTTTTATTTTATTAAAGAAAAAAAGAAAAAATAAAGCTTGATGAAGCATATTATAGATAGTCAACCTTAGATTTCAAGCAAGAAAAATAGACCACCACATGATTACAACGGGTTTCGAAAACAGTCCAATGGATCAAAAGCTACAGAGCCACAGCCTATATACTTACTTAATTCATCAAATTGAAAACAACCTTGAATACACGTTTGGTCCAATCTAGATTTTTATATGGATGAGTCATACGATAGATGAATCCAAATGAGCCTGAAAATATTATCCTTCTCCATTTTTGTTGAATGGCCATAAAAGGCCAGACAAGTCAAGCTCCTTTTTTAATTTTTTGGGGATATATCGGGGCCAATGCCCTCTTTATCTACGGCATTTGGTTGGGTGTGGGGTGGCTTTTTCTCTCTCTTCTACTGAATCCAGAATTCATTGACCGATACATACCATCCAATCCAAGTCAAGTGTTCGTCTGAGTACGCTGCAGCATGTGAAAATATCTAATATGAATTTGAAGGCAAGATCCAAGATTATTTTGAAGTTTGAACCTCAAGCTGGGAGGAGAAGACCCAGGTCAATAACTAGATAGGCTTGCCTTCTGCAACTTTTTCACACACAGTTTGGAAAAGAGAAAGGTTTCCACCAACTTTGTCACAAACTCAGATTTAGGATTCGAGGTATGGTTTCAATTACCACAGATAAATTTTCTTCTTTTTTTCTGGAATGATTTTTTTTTTTTTGTGTTGTAATTGGTGTGATTTTGGTTAATTATTATGCTTCAAAATTAAGGAATTCATGAACATGTGTTTTCTTGATTTAGTAAAAAGCGAAAAATTTTGGACAAATTGGTGTTTAGTCTCTGGTGTTTGGTCTCTGAAAAACAAAAAACAATTGACTGGTTGAGATAAACTGGATTATTACTATTATTATTATTATTATTATTATTATTATTATTATTATTATTATTATTATTATTATTATTATTATTATTATTATTATTATTATTATTATTATTATTATTATTATTATTATTATTATTATTATTATTATTATTATTAAGGGTTTCGAGCACCCCAAATTCCGGTGACTGTGTTTAACATGTTCAGTTCTAGTTAGGTGCTATCATACACTCTGTTATGTTAGGGTGTATGATACATCTTCTCATTTTACTTGTAATTATAAAAAAAAATTTCACACTCTATTGCTGGCCATCGTCACCACTAGCCGTCGTTGTCAATGTCACTGTTACCGTCGCCGCTATCACTATCGCCGACCGTCGCCACTACCATCGCCACTGCTACTGTCACTGCCACCACTGTCACCGTCAACTATCACACTGGCCGCCGCCCTTAGATCAAACCTTCATAATCTACTTAGCAGGTTTCTTGTACTTGATCTAAACTATTAATATTTTTTATGTTTAAATTAATTACTTGAAATGTAAAGTGTACTATACAAGAAAGATGTATATTACACAAAGTAAGAGCCTCACTTCTATTGTAAACGTTTGTAATACTCTTTGGAAGAGGAAATTGTTTAGGTATTTGTCTTTCTAAACCCGTCATGCATCACACGAGATAAATAAAAAAAATTAAAAAAAATAATTATTCTATATAATTTTAGTAAATTTTAATTTTAGATTTTATAATTTTTTTTATTTGAAAGTCTTTTTATCAGCTCATTTTTTTACTTTCATGTAATAGTTACTTTTAATGAAATAATCTATTCATGAGTTGAATATGTTTCAAAATTAAAAAAACTTCTACAGAACCGATCCGTCATTTTTATTTGAATATCAATTTTTATGCATTTATTTATTTAAATATTTTATCACTTCATTATTAAGAATATATCAAGATAATTCTAAATGTTAAATTATACCAATGAAATAACTTAGACTAAAAAACATTACAATGACAAATAAAAAGAAAACCTACAACAGAGTGGGTTTTAACTTGCCCCAACATGCAGATTGGGTACCCTCGGGACATGGTGAGATTGTGAAGCCTAAGCTATAGCTTTCCTATTACCTTTTCATCAATAAGGTTGTGTTTAGAATGAATAAAAATAAGAAATGATTTGATTTGATTTGAATTGAATTGAATTGATTTGATTTAAAAATCAAATTTTGTGTTTGGAACTTAAAAAAAAAAGGATTTGAATTGATTTAGAAATTAAATTTTGTGTTTGGAAATTATTAAATTGAGAATTGATTTAATTTGATTTTATTATTTTACATTTTAACCTTTATGAAAGGTTGATAGAGGTAGTTTAGGGTAAAATAGTTTATTTATTTCAAATCAAATCAAATCCTAACAAATCCTATCAAAATTGATAGAATTTTAAAACAAAAGGAATGAAATTCATAAGATTTTAGAAATCAAATCATTTCTATTTTACACAAAATTTAATTAAATTGATTTACAAATCAAATCATTTTCTATTTTGATACATAAAAACTCTAATTCTATTCAGTCAATTTATTGTTTTACTTGTCTATAAAAACTATCTCAACTTTTATAAATGATTTCACTCAAAACATCATTAAAACTTTAATGTTGTATGATATAATTTTGCTCAATTGTATTTAAGTGATCTTAGTAAAGAAAATTTATTATAAATTCATACTTTTCAATTGATTTTATCATATTTACTTGTAAAGTTTTTATTTCATAGATATACATATTAATATATTTTCATGTAAAGTTTTTAATCCAGTGAAATATAAATATAAAATATTTAAATATTATATATTTGAGCAAAAATATTTCAAAAAATATACTTAAAAATATATTTAATTAATTTTATTATATTTTCATGTAAAGTTTTCACTTTTGTACAATGTACATATTTAAAAATTTTAAATATTATAGAACAAATATATATATGAATAAATATAGTAATTAAAAAATATAATTAATTAATTTTTTTAATAATAAATTTTAGTTGAATCAATTTTACTATTGTTTGTTATAAAATATTCAAACTAATATAGATATTAATATATTTTTATATAAAGTTATTAATCTAGTGCGACATAAATATAAAATATTTAAATATTTAAATATAAAATAATAGCATCACTTTTAATGAAAAGTTATAATTTATTTATTTAATCAAAAAGACAATTATCACCATGAAACATACACTTAATAACTTCAATAATATGAAAGGATTAAATTCCTAACAATATATGTTTGGTTATATTCTTATCCTTTATTTAGTGTCAAAATAATTAAAAAAAATTAACACGATATCAAAAGAATCAAAATTTATTTAGAAGATAATTAAGATAAAAAAATTACAAAATTATATTACTCCAAAGTAACAATACAAAATATATACAACAATAACAATATTTTCATTATTAAGTATTAGAAATATTTATGTGACAAATTTAACTTTATTATAACCATATCTTATATTTTAACTGAGTCATTTTATTGGACTCAAATTTTACCTGATCATGACTTAATAATAGTCAGATTGACTCAATATATAAATATGATGTATACATTTAAAAAATTATGCATAACTAAGTCTTTTACCCGTCTTCATGTAAAAATAATATTTGCTATCTAGAATGATATTTGGACGAGACCCCCGCAAGGAACCAGACAAGATTGTGCTGATGTTTTTGTGCTGGGTAATTTACTTGTCATGGCCCAAATGAAACTCAGGCCTCAGTGGGAAATTATAGCCCAAGCTAACTTTCCCCATCAGAAAGTCATGTGTAGCGGTACTGTAGATAGACAGTTAGTTTGAAAATAAGTAGATATAGTGTGTGTTTGGATTGTAGTTGATAAACTTAAATTTAGTTAAAAGTATGTTTACAAGTTTAAATTTAGTTGAAAGTAGTTTACAGTATCGTAATTTATGTTTAGAAAATTTTATCTCAAAAATAAGTTAGGACAATAATTTTAATACAAAAATAAAAATTTCTTACTTTCTGCTCAATAGACGTTTGAGTTAATGTTGAGTTGAAGCAAATTGAAAAAGAAAAATCTCAAATACCATTTTACACCATTCAAAAAATTGAAACGTCAATTTAATGATATCAACTTATATCCAAACACGCTAATAATAGTTACTGATTTGATAGAAACAAAACAAATTACGGTAAGGTCTGGGCGGTGGACTTGTCCACTATTAGCTCATTGAAGTGTGAGGGGTTCACTTGTCTATGCCAATTAGTTTTGGCTTGGGGTTCACTTTAAGTGAAAGATCTCAATTCTCAATGGTTGATTAAAAAAATCACAGTTGAGATGATAATAAAATATATACATATGTATAATAAATTACAAAATTCTTAGAATCCAATTTTTTTTTTTTATCAATGGTTATAACATGTGCATGTATTTTAAAATCCAATTCGTTACGATTTATTGATAAAATAAATTAAGGAGCTAGATTTTAATAACTTTATAGTTTATTATATATGTGTATGTATTATATTATGATCTCAATTGTTGAGTTTTTTATTTCTTATTTCTTATTTTTCTCTAGAGTAAACTTCTCACTTTAGATAAGTGTAATTAAATTAATCCAAAAAGAGTGAAAGAGAAGAAACTATTCTTTTAATATATCCTCAAACAAGCAATCACTTAGATGGTAAAGAATTGTGCTAACGTGTTGTGAAAATAAACATAAATAACTTAAGAGGTAAAGAAAAGAATAAAAAAAGAACACTGTAATTGATCGGTATATATAATGAAGGGCAAACAAAAAAGCATTTATAGTTCAAGATAAATTATTTAAAATCATATCAAATTCTAATCTGAGCATCCATATTTTCATAATATCCATAATAATTTTCATTTTTTCATAATATCCATAATAAAATAAAGCTTTGAAAATTATCAATCAGGTAAAAAAAAAGTTTTGTTAACAAGTGTCCTAAAGCACTTGTTAAAAAAGTTTAAATAAAAAGTTTTAAATGAAAACAAGACATTTAGTATATTAAAAATTGAAAAAAAATTTACTATTTGTCTTATTTTCTTCTAAAACTTTTGTTTTAACTTCCCTAACAAGTATAAAGGTACTTGTTAGCAAAACAAAAAAAAACTAACAAAACCATCTATTTCGGAATTACATTTTCTAAATCTGGCGTATGAGCACCTGTACCTCGTTGCCACATTTTCTTGAATTTTTTCAGCTTCCATGGAAAATGTGTACTTAGATTGTATTTGAGGAACACAAATATATACTTGTAGCATAAGCATACTATTACCGATAACATAATAACATTGATGATGATCCACCACTTGAATGCTTCAACAAAAGTCCAAAGGAGAATCTCACATGAAAGTACCCCAGAAACATGTAAGACAATAGTAGTTGGCCAAGTATTGTCAATCGGTTGGAGGATTATTTTTGCAACTAGTGCAATGGCATGGGTAAATATAGCCACGAGTAAAAGTAACATGATTGTACTTAGTTTTTGGAAAGGATTCTTGTTTAAACCTCTGTGCTTAATTCCATTTAGCGATACTAGTAATGTAATGTTAAACCCATAAACAACATCGAGTAAAAAAGATAAACTGCACACAATTCAAAACAGAAAAAAAAAAGTGTTATCTTGCCAATAAATAAAATTGGAAGGTAAGGGGTGCAATTTTTTTTTTCAGTGTGTTCCATAAACAAAATAGACCACCAGTTAGTTTAATTTAATATAGTTTATATATATATATATATATATATATATAAACAAGATCTTATTATAATTACCATTATTAACTACTAATTTAAAAATTCAATGATAAATATAAAAAGATGATAAAATTATAATTATCATTACTAATTACTAATTTAAATATTTAAAGATAAATATAAAGAATAAAATTATAATTATATCTTATTATCCATTTAGATTCTTAAAGATAAATACAAAAAAAAAAAATCAACTAATCTTCATTTTGTTTAGTATTTATCTTTAAAAATAAAAAATACAAATTGATAGGCACATAGTACCAGTCAATACGCTAGCATATATAATTTGTTTTTGATCAAATGTTGATGTAAAATTTTTTATTTTATTATATCTAATTATTTGTTGACACATTATAAAAAGAATTTAATTTAAAAAGAGTTATTGTTATAATCAATTTTTTTTATTATCACAAGAATAATAGAATATCAGATAAATTTTACAAACAATCAATCTAAATTAAATCTTTCTTTATAACTCAATGGGTAAATCAATCAAAATTAAATCTATCTTTATAATTAAATGAATAAATCAATCAAAATTAAATCCCCTTATTTATAAATCAATCAATAGATAACTATTAAGTGATTGTTTTTGGGATAATGATGTGAAAGTGTAAAATAGTATTCAAGTGGTAGAATAAAAAGAAAGTAAGGAGTATAAAGAAAAGTATACACGGTTAAACCATATATACAGTTAAGCTTGTATAATAGTATATAGATGGGAGTCATATAAAAAGAAAAGAAATTTAATGATATATTTTAGCCACTAAAAGATACGCTAATTATCAATTTAGTCATTTACAAATTTATTTTGTCAATTTGATTCTTTGATATTCAAATTCCTAATATTTTAGTCCATCGATTAAGTTTGATTTACACATTATTCACCTTCATTATTTGAATAAAGGGACTAAAGTAAAGATAATTTGAACTTTGAAGGTTCAAATTGATAAAATTAACCTGTAAAGAACCAAACTAATAATAATTAACAAGTGTATCTTTTAAAGAATTAAATAGGGTTTACGCGCATATATATTACTTTAGAATAGTGCTTCATTAGATAATATTTTTAAAAGAAAAAGGGTGTACCACAAGAGGTAAGCAAATGCTTTTTTTTTCTTAAAAAAGGCTTTATATATTTTTTGTCATAAATTATATGGTTAAAATCATTGGTTATTTACGTTAAAAATATAATAAAGTCATTTACATAATTTCATTTAATTATTTAAGTTTTTAGAAAGTTAATTTATAATATAATATCATATTCTCTATGATCAAGTGATATAAAACTATACACTATTTATACTTCAAACTTAAAACGCTATTTTTTAAGAGAGTGTATTAGAGATATAATAAAATTATTAATGTACTTTTACTTAACAACTTAAATTTTTAAAAGAGTTAGTTATCATAATTTATAAATCTAAAAAAAAATCCTAACCTGAGCAACTAATTTTAAATTATAATAAATGTAAAACACAATGAAGCAAAGGTTTTTTTTTTTAATAAAACTCTGCATTTCTTGAGGAGATGTTATAATTAGATCTTGTCACAATTGGATATAAAAAATGAAGACAGCAATGGATTTCAGCAAGTAGTTCAAACCACAAGGTATGCTATAATATTTAAGTATTTACACAATATGAGGTACAACTAGAAACAACGGATCAATAAACTTTAGGGGAAGAAAAAATCATATGATGAAAAAAAAAAAACAAGAAAAAGTAGCAGCTAAAGTATCAAGAAGTACCCGTGTCCGACTCTCTGGAGTTGTGTCAGTGCTACCTGTCATCCCTTAATAATCGATTCTTGTCCCACACCAAACAAGATTATGAGTGTCTGGGTGTTTAGATATGGTCCGGTAGGCGTCACTGTTCAAACAAGAAAACCTTAGCATGTATCTTAAAAATTGAGACCGAAATAGAAGCTGTCTCAGAAAATAAATTACCTACTGAATGTGGCGCAAATGACTCTCATATGAGGATCTTATAGAGGGAAAGGGAAAGGTGATAAATAGAGCAAGCAGCGGAAGTATGAGGATCTTATAGAGGTTGGAATATGTGAGTGGTTCATCAAAACCATTACATAGAGAGTGGAGAGGGAAAATGAGACCGAAATAGAAGTTGTCTCAGAAAATAAATTATAGGGTGAGGGAAAAAGCCACGCGCAATGAGACCGAAATACCGAAATAGAAGTTGTCTCAGAAAATAAATTTACCTACTGAATGTGGCGCAAATGAGAAAAGTGTCTCATCAAAACCATTATATAGGGAGAGGGAGAAAACCACGCGCTTGGAGAGGGGTATTGGATATATGAAAGCAGAAGTATAAGGATCTTATTATAGAGGTTAGAATATGTGAGTGTCTCATCAAAACCATTATTATATAGAGATAGGGGAAAATGGATATATGAAAGCAGAAGCCACGCGCTTGGAGAGGGTATTGAAATATGAAAGCAGAAGTATTGAAGTCTTATGTAGTACAGGACTGGTATCATATATGACAAATTGGATACAGGGTCTCATATATGAAAGCACATGACTGGTCCTCATACATAAAAGCAAAATGCCACTATAATACCACTAAAAGCAAAATGGATATATGAAAGCAGAAGCCACGCGCTTGGAGAGGGTATTGAATATATGAAAGCAGAAGTATCACTGGTCTCAAATATTCATCGTTACGCGTACTGTATCATACTATTTTTAACATTCAATATTGTTTATGAGACCTATCAGTAAATAGTATTAAATTAGTTTTTTTTGTATATGTCTATTAACTAACTTCTCTACGTCGTTAATTATTTTTTTATTCTTCGTTAATCAACTTTTTTCACGAACATAAAAATTATGTAGTAAAATCTTATGTCATTAATTAACTTCTATACGTAATTAATCACTTTTTTATTCTTCATTAACTAACTTTTTTTTTATACTCGTAAAAAAATTAATTAATAAAAATAAAAAAATAGTTAATTACGTATAAAAGTTAATTAATGACACAAAATTTTATCACGTAATTTTTATATTCGTAAAAAAATTAATTAACGAACAACAAAAAAGTAATTAACTAAATAAAAAGTTAAATTATAGACATATACTTAAAAAAAATAAAATAAAAATATAATTTGGTATTGTCCACAAGTGAATCTCATAAATAATATCGAATGTGAAAATTAATGTAAATATTGTATGCAGTAAAAATATTATTGTTGATGACAAATTGGATATAGGGTCACTGGTCTCAATCTCATATATGACAAATTGGATATAGGGTCTCATGTATGAAAGCACAGGACTGGTCTCATATATAAAAGCAAAATACCCCCATAATACCACTAAAAGCAAAATACCACGCAAAAAGCAGAAGTAGGATGCCTCATATATGAAAGCCACGCGCTCATATAGAGGTTGGAAGCACAGGTCATATGAGACGGTCTCATATATGAAAGCTCCACGAAAGCACCACGCAAATTGGATATAGGGTCTCGTATATGTCACGCAAAATGGATATGTGAAGGTCTTATAGAGGTTGGAAGCACAAGTCATACGAGAGAGTCTCATATATAAAAGCCCCACGCAAATTGGATATAGGGTCTCTTTTCAGATATAGAATTGGATGAGACTTGAAATAGGTATGTATAAGATATTTTTTTCTTTGAGCAATCACTGATGAGTATCTTCAATCAGAGGGATGGGTACTTGTAAAGACATTTCGACGCTTAGCATACCTTTTTAGGTTGAATCTGGTTGATTCTTATAGAGCATTCGTGGAGCTGTAACGCCCTTTTTCATTGTCTCAAGAAGAAGGAACGTCACACCATAAGGAGATTAAAACAAAAATGCAGAAAATAATAATTATTTTGATTAATTAAGACCCAGTTCATTTTTAACACGTGATTAAATAGTTTGCGTTCTTGGATTGTAAAGTAATTTGAGTATTGAAACATGCGTACATTTTTTTTTTGAAATGACGGTAAAGAGATAATAATAATTATAGATGCAATGGAATCGACACAGAATTGAAAGTCATACATTCACAATTCATATATCATATTATATGTATCAGTCTATTTAATTACATCATGATTTACACAAAAAGTAAAAGATGTACCCACCCAAAATGATACAAATATACACTCATCAAGTACGGCAAAACATCAGGCTTCCCAAAAAAGATAAACGGTTAGCCATCAATAGCCACCGACAGTATCCGCTCCTAAGACTGACGAGAAGGGACCGTAGCCGGGTCCTCCTCAGGATCCTCATCATCCGATGAAATTGTCATCGGAGCGACCGAATTTCGGGCAGAAGCCCGAGTAATGGAGAGGAAAGAGTCCTCTTGTGGGGTGTAGTAAAGGTCATCCCACAAATCTCTAACAGGCAGGTAAAATTCCAAGTGGACAAAAGTAGTAAAATAAAAAACAGACGAGTCGTAGCGGCCCTACGCCAAAGAGACAGTAAGCTCCCCGTGATAGATGCAACAGTCCGTGCTCAAGTTGATGTGCCAGCAATCGGGTCCTCCATGAAAGGTCATCCTAGCATACTCCAAAAATCAGCGCGGACGTGAAGACATCTCTGATCAGCACTAATCGTAGTCGGGCCAAAAGCTAGGAAACTCAAGCGTTTCCTTTTCTTCCTCGCGAACGTCTTCTTGGCTGTACATAATTTAAAATAGAAATGCAGATACATAAGAAAAAAGGTGAGACACCCAGCTTTCATTACGAATATGGTAGCAAGAAAACAAAACAGCGCTGGACGCCCACATAGCATTACAGTACATATATTCATCAAAAGAATAATTAAAAATAATAGTAATAATCAATTAAGCAATAAAAGAGAAATAACAGCAGAATCTCAAGCAGTGACAGTTTATCATCCAGATAATTATATTGACAGTAAGAACAGATATTTCAACAGTCAAAAGTACTCATGCTCAATGAAATATGAGATTGACAATGGGCAATGCACAATGCATTATGGTACCAAAAATCCTACTCCATGGAGCTAGACATAAACATTTTCGGAGTAAATGATCAAGGAGTTATGCCAGTATCTCGTTAGCCTTAAAAAATAGTGTGTTCATCTCATAAAAATTTTTGCGCAATACGACTTATACATGGCACATCAACAGTTGATCGCGATATAGGACAACATCTCAGTCTGGATCGTCGGTGTGTTTGCATCGGTCTATCCCACGGCCCCAGTGGAGTTACCATTGTCTATTGTGAGACACCCGCACCCCGACGCTCCCAGGGTCAACCACTATGACCCTACGTTTAGTCTACTCGCACCTGCACATAGGTCTTATTCAAACTCCTAGGCATACATCGTCTTTCCAACAATGTCCAACGGACAACACATATACATGATGACGTAATGTACATCATGTATGTTTATCAATGATACATTTATCATAAAGTATACCATAATGGCATATATTCATTTCTCAATATCAACATATCATAATTTCGTCAAGAACTTAGTCCCACATAGGAACTCACAATAACATCAACCAATTCTCAATATCAATATATACATATACATTGTTCCACACATACCATAATTTTCATATTATGGATCCTACATTTTTCAATATCCTAAGTCTTAATCAATTATGAGATTTTTTTTTGGGCTAACAAACCCTTCAAAATCGTGGCCTCCAAAGGCCATTATAAGTATCAATCCTTTAATGTCCAATTACATAGGTTTTATTACTCAAAATTTTAATTCTAACCCTTAACAATTAGGGCCAAAACTGTGGCCTCCCAAGGTCACCAAGGTTCCAATTTTTTTTCACATTATGCATTAGTTACTTGATACCTAATCACTTAAATTTTATTTCACCCAAAATCAATCTAATCCCTTACATTCCAAGCCAAAACCGTGGCCTCACATTAGGGTAGGAAACCCTCAAAATTTTCATTCATTAATTCTATCATTATCAAATATTCCAACACCACCAATGCATTCAAAATCATTATTCAATCATCAATATCCATCAATAACACACAAATATACAAAATCACCAAACAAAGCAATCATACAAATATGAATTTCTCCATCAAACAATCACACAAGGTCTCCTTATTACTAATAATGGTTGAAGTGAGTAATCTCTCTCTTACCTAAAGGAAGAACACGAAAATGGTCTCCTATTTGCTCCTTGGTGGATTCAGTTTTAGGGTCCAAAAACCCTAAAAATTTCAACCACAAAAAATCACTATTAAGCTTGGTAAAAGATAGATCTTTGGTCTCCAATGAAACCATAGAACACGAAAATGAAAGAAAAGGACAATTATTACAGTTGACAGAAGTCAATATTAATTGTCCAGCGGATAAAAATTACACAACGATTTATTATTCTGTCGGATAAAATTTCTTGAAAAATATGAAATCTCGTAAATCGTGTTCTATCTCGGATTTAGTAAAATCTCCCATTGACATTTCTACAGATCAAGGTTCTCGGAAAAAATATCTCATTTTTTTGGTTCCGCTCATTTATACGTAAAACGAGAAATAATATTAAAATATTTTGAATTCTCAGAAAAATTCAAAAAAATTCTCAAAAAATTACAAATATTATAAAATGAATATTTATAATGAAATAAATAAATTTTGGGGTTTTACAACTCTCCCCAACAAATAAGAATTTTGTTTTCGAAATTTTTATACCTTAGAATAATTCTGGGTATTGCTCCTTTATCTTGTCCTCCAGTTCCCATGTCGCATCTCCGGTTGTCTCGTTCCAGATCACTTTCACCAATGGAATGTTTTTCCCTCTGAGTTGCTTCATTCTCCTATCCTCAATCCTTACAGGAGTTGTTTCATAAGTCAAGTTTTTCTTTAATTGTACTGAATCAGGTGCTATGACATGATCAGGACTTGGAATGTATTTCCGAAGTTGTGACACATGAAAAACATTGTGGAGATTTGAAAGAAAAGGTGGTAAAACTATCTGATAAGCAACAGGATCTATCCGACGAAGAATTTGATAAGGTCTAAGGAATTTTGGAGTGAGCTTTCTAGATTTGAGAACCCGACCGACCTCAGTCGTAGGCGTGACTTGTAAGAACACGTGCTCTCCTTCCTCAAATTCAAGAGGTTTCCTCCTTTTGTCCGTATAGCTCTTTTGTCGACTTTAAGCCGTTCTCATCTTCTCCTGAATCATTTTAACCTTCTCAATTATCTGCTAAATAGGATCAGGTTCAACTATAAGTCGCTCTTCATCCTGATACCAACATAAAGGTGTTCTACATCTTCATCCATATAGAGCCTCATAGGGTGTCATCCCTATACTCGAATGGTAACTATTGTTGTAGGTAAATTCTACCAACGGTAAAATTTCATCCCAACTTCCAGTCTGCTCTATGGCACAAGCTCTTAGCAAATCTTTTAATGATTGAATTGTTCTCTCTGATTGGCCATCGGTCTGAGGGTGATATGCAGAACTCAAACATACCTTTTTCCCCATTGCTTCTTGAAGACTTTACCAAAATTTTGATGTAAATCTAGGATCTCTGTCAGAAATGATACTTGTAGGCACACCATGTAGTCTGACAATTTCACCAATGTACAACTAAGTCAACTTCTCCAATTGATATCTTATATTGATAGGCAAGAAATGTGCTGACTTCATAAGTCGATCCACAATTACCCATATTGAATCATATCCTCTTCTGGTTTTTGGCAATCTGACAACAAAGTCCATGGCAATATTATCTCATTTTCATTCAGGAATAGTTAGGGGTTGTAACAATCCTGACGATCTTTGATGTTCAATCTTTGTTTTCTGACAAATCAGACAGGAAGATACGCATCTAGCAATGTCTCTTTTCATTCCATGCCACCAAAATAACTTCTTCAAATCTTGGTACATTTTGGTCATTCCGGAATGCATATTCAACTGACTCTTATGAGCATGTTCGAGTATATACTTCCTAAGTTCTTCATCCTTAGGTGCACATACTCTACTTTGAAATCTTAAAATTCCATCGCTTCCTTCCTCTAATGTTGATATACAGCCTTGCTTTACCAGCTCTCTTTCCTCTTGTAAGAACTTGTCAACATTATGCTTTTCTCGGATATCTTCTATTAAATCATTCGAAATAGTGACCATGTTCATGCAGATTTTTCCTGGCATTAATTCCACAAAAGACCATATGTCTATGAATTGTTCTATCAAATCATGTTCTCTGATCATTATAGTAGAAACGCTGATTGTTTTCTTACTTAAGGCATCGGCCACAACATTGGCCTTCCCAGGGTGATACTGAAGTTGGAAATCATAATCTTTCAGAAATTCTAACCATCTCCGTTGCCTCATATTCAACTATTTTTTATCATACAAATACTTTAGGCTCTTGTGATCACTAAAGACGTTGAATGTTACTCCATAGAGAAAATGTCTTCATATCTTCAAAGCAAATACAACAGCATCTAACTCCAAGTCATGTGTTGGGTAGTTCTTCTCATGCACTCACAATTGTCTCGAAGCATAAGCCACCACTTTTCCGCCTTGTATAAGGACACAACCCAATCTTTGATATGAAGCGTCACAGTACACTTCAAATGGTTCATTTGTATCAGGTAGAACTAACACTGGTGAAGTAGTTAGTCTCCTTTTCAACTCTTGAAAACTTCCTTCGCAAGCATCCATCCATTCAAAAGCTTGATTCTTCGTTGTGAGTTGGGTGAGAGGTCCGACAATCTTAGAAAATCCTTTGATGAACCTCCTATAATATCCAGCTAATCCAACAAAGCTTCAGATTTCTATCACCGTCTTCGGTCTTTTCCACTGTAGAACAACTTCAACCTTTGATGGGTCTATAGCAATTCCTTCCTTCGAAATCACATGGCCCAAGAATTTGACTTCATTAAACCAAAACTCACACTTCGATAACTTGGCGTATAATTCTTTCTCCTTCAAAATCTGAAGAACTATATTGAGATGTTCAACATGATCCTCATAATTTTTCGAATAGATCAAGATATCATCAATGAAGACAACGACGAATCTGTTCAAATAAGGATAGAAGATTCTATTCATATAATCCATGAAAATAACAGGTGCGTTAGTCACACCAAAAGGCATCATCAGGTACTCGTAGTGTTCATAACGAGTACGAAAAGCCGTTTTAGGAATATCTTCCACTTTTACTCTGATCTGATGGTAGCCCGATCGCAAATCGATCTTAGAAAACACCGCCACTCCTTTCAGTTAATCCATTAGGTCATCTATCCTCAGTAATGGATATTTATTCTTGATTATGACTTTATTCACCTGACGGTAGTCCACACACAATCTCGAAGTACCGTCTTTCTTCTTAACTAGCAGTACCGGCGCTCCCCAAGATGATATGCTAGGTCTAACAAATTGTTTCTCCAAAAGTTCTTCCAATTGCTTCTTGAGCTCAACTAACTCTGCTGGCGACATTCTATAAGGCGATATGGAAATAGGACCAGCTCCAGGTACAAGGTCAATGGTAAACTCGATCTCTCATTCCGATGGTAAACCAGGTATATCTTTAGGAAAAACTTCAGGAAATTCTCTAACCACTGGAAGTGTGTTCACATCCACCTCATTCTCGATTTTCAAAGAAGACAACAGCATGTATCCCTGAGCTCCTTCTTTCAAGAAAGCTTTCACTTGGTTGGCCGTCAAAAATCAAGAATTCTCATCTAAAGGGAAAACTATGATTTTTTTAGAATAATCTAATAGGACATGGTTAGAAGATAACCAATTCATTCCTAAGATCACATCTAATTGAGATAGTGGCAAACAGATCAAATCAACAAAAAAGATTCGACCTTCAACAATCAAGGGACAATCTAAACAGACTTTGGTAGTGACAACGAGTTTAGCAGTAGGAGTTGAAATAGTCAAATCAAAAGGCAAAGAAGACACAGGTAAACTAAGTCTTTTCATACAGTCGTAGGAAATGAAAGAATGAGTTGCACCAGAGTCACAGTACAGTTAAAAGATTACCTTCTATGAGACCTTCCCCTTGTATAAGATCTTCGGATTGAGAGGCTTCAGCACCACTCAAGGTGTAAACCTGACCTTGCGTTTAGCAGTTCTAGCAGCATTAATGGAAGGTTCCGCCTTAGGTTGATTGCACTCACGAGAAACGTGCCTAAGTTTCCCGCATCTGAAGCAATAACTCCTTTAATAGTGCAGTCTCTCGTGTAGTGCTCCTTCCCGCACTTCATGCATCTCGACGTAGACGTCGTTGCTTGACCAGTTTTACCTGGACTTCCACCTCACGGTCTCTGTTGTTGATTTCCAGGTGGTCTGGAATAAGGCTTCTTTTGGTAACGGTTAGCATTACTGCTTCCTTCTTTTTGGGACCGAAAAGACCCAAAGTTGCGATTTCTTGCATCACGCGCCTGGTCTAAGTCTTCCACCCGACGACACGTATCAAGCAACTCAGAAAACTGGTTAATCTTCAAAGTGATAACCGCCCTTTTCACATCGTGTCTTAGGCCTTCCTCGAACTTTCAACATTTTTATGCCTCGTTCGGTTGGTGTTGAAAGTAGGTTGAGAATTTGGATAAGCTCTCAAATTTAGCAGCATATTCACTCACAGTCATATTTCCTTATCGTAAACCAAGAAACTCCATTCCCTTAGCATGCCTAGCACTTTCCAGAAAATATTTGTTCAAGAATCTCTCTTTGAACAATTCCCAATTAATTGCTTGATTTTCAGCCTCCAATAACCTATGCTCTCTGGTCCACCATTCCTCTGCGTCTCCAACAAGCATAAACATAGCATATGTCACATTCTTGTCGTTGGCACAGTTCATGCCCATGAATAACTTCTCCAGCTCTTTGATCCACAAAGTAGCCTTCTCAGGATCATATTCTCCTTTGAATTGTGGAGGGTTAGTGCGACGAAATTTCGCCAGATTCTGGGCATCAGCAGTAGCCTCTAATTGTTATGCACTCCTCTTTTATTGTTGAGCCGTTTGCTGGTTTTGTTGTAACATAGCTTCAGTTATCTTCTGAATTGCCTCAATTGCAGCAGTCATGTCTCCTCTACGAGCCATAATCCTCTTTCAAGTCAAGCTATACAAAACACAAGGAAAAGTCATATGTATCCTTTCGGAATACCAAGCACAGAGAATCATACAGTACAAACAAGACAGTCCAAAATCACAAGACCCAAAAGAAAACTTAAACCGGGGCTTTGCTACTAGGACAGTGTAACGCCCATTTTCCTTGTCTCACGAAGAAGGAACGTCACACTATAAGGAGATTAAAACAAAAATACAGAAAACAATAATTACTTTGATTAATTAAGACCCGGTTCATTTTAACATGTGATTAAATAGTTTGCGTTCTTGGATTGCAAAGTAATTCGAGTATTGAAACATCCGTACTTTTTTTTTTGAAATGACGGTAAAGAGATAATAATAATTATAGATACAATGGAATCAACACAGAATTAAAAGTCATACATTCACAATTCATATATCATATTATATGCATCAGTCTGTTTAATTACATCATGATTTACACAAAAAGCAAAAGATGTACCCACCCAAAATGATACAAATATACACCTATCAAGTACGGTAAAACGTCAGGCTTCCCCAAAAAGATAAACGGTTAACCATAAATAGTCACGAACAGTGTCAGCCCCTAAAACAGATGAGAAGGGACCGTAGCCGGGTCCTCCTCATCCGATGAAATTGTCATCGGAGCGACCGAATTTCGGGCAGAAGCCCAAGCAGTAGAGAGGAAAGAGTCCTCTTGTGGGGTGTAGTAAAGGTCATCCCACAGATCTCTAACAGGCAGGTAAAATTCCAAGTGGACAAAAGTAGTAAAATAAAAAATAGGCGAGTCGTAGCGACCCCACGCCAAAGAGACAGTCAGCTCCCCGTGATAGATGCAATGGTCCGTGCTCAAGTTGATGTGCCAGCAATCGGGTCCTCCATGAAAGGTCATCCTAGCATACCCCAAAAATCGGCGTGGATACGAAGACATCTCTGATCAGCACTAATCGTAGTCGGGCCAAAAGCCAGGAAACTCAAGCGCTTCCTTTCCTTCCTCGCGAACGTCTTCTCGGTAGTACATAATTTAAAATAGAAATGCAGATACATAGGAAAAGAGGTGAGACACCCAACTTTCATTACCAATATGGTAGCAAGAAAACAGAATGACGCTGGACACCCACATAGCATTACAGTACATATATTCATCAAAAGAATAATTAAAAATAACAGTAATAATCAATTAAGCAATAAAAGAGAAATAATAACAGAATCTCAAGCAGTGACAATTTATCATCCAGATAATTATATTGACAGTAAGAACAGATATTTCAACAGTCAAAAGTGCTCATGCTCAATGAAATATGAGATTGACAATGGGCAATGCACAATGCATTATGGTACCAAAAATCCTACTCCATAGAGCTAGACATAAATATTTTCGGAGTGAATGATCAAGGAGTTATGCCAGTATCTCGTTAGCCTTAAAAAATAGTGTGTTCATCTCATAAAAATATTTACGCAATACAGCTTATACATGACAGCTCAACAGTTGATCACGATATAGGACAACATCTCATTCTGGATCGTCGATGTGTTTGCATCGGTCTATCCCACGGCCCCAGTGGAGCTACTACTGTCTATTGTGAGACACCCGCACCATGATGCCCCCAAGGCCAACCACTATGACCCTACGCTTAGTCTACTCGCACCTGCACATAGGTGTTATTCAAACTCCTAGGCATACATCGCCTTTCCAACAATGTCCAATGGACAACACATATGCATGACGATGCAATGTACATCATGTATGTTTATCAATGATATATCTATCATAAAGTATACCACAATGGCATATATTCATTTCTCAATATCAACATATCATAATTTCGTCAAGAACTTAGTCCCACATAGGAACTCACAATAACATCAACCAATTCTCAATATCAATATATACATATACATTGTTCCACACATACCATAATTTTCATATTATGGATCCTACATTTTTCAATATCCTAAGTCTTGATCAATTATGAGATTTTTCTTTAGGCTAACAAACCCTTCAAAACCGTGGCCTCCAAAGGCCATTATAAGTATCAATCCTTTAATGTCCAATTACGTAGGTTTTATTACTCAAAATTTTAATTATAACCCTTAACAATTATGGCCAAAATCGTGGCCTCCAAAGGTCACCAAGGTTCCAATTTTTCTTCAAATTATGCATTAGTTACTTGATACCTAATCACTTAAATTTTATTTCACCCAAAATCAATCTAATCCCTTACATTCCAAGCCAAAACCGTAGCCTCACATTTGTGTAGGAAACTCTCAAAATTTTCATTCATTAATTCTATCATTATCAAATATTCCAACACCACTAATGCATTCAAAATCATTATTCAATCATCAATATCCATCAATAACACACAACCATACAAAATCATCAAACAAAGCAAGCATACAAATATGGATTTCTCCATTAAACCATCACACAAGGTCTCCTCACCACCAATAATGGTTGAAGTGAGTAATCTCCCTCTTACCTAAAGGAAGAACACGAAAATGGTCTCCTATTTGCTCCTTGGTGGATTCGATTTTGGGGTTTAAAACCCTAAAAATTTCAACCACAAAGAATCAATATTAAGCTTGGTAAAAGATGGATCTTTGGTCTCCAATGAAATCATAGAACACAAAAATGAAGGAAAAGGAAAGAAAAAATGGAAACTTTACCTTGAAGTTTGAAGCTTGGTCTCGGAAGACAATGGAAGAAATGATGGATTTTGAAGAAACTTTCTAAATAGGAAGTGTAGAGGAGGTTAAGGGGGGTATAGAAATGGTGTTAATGAAGAGAAAAATGAGAAGAAGTGGTCACAAATCGGGGCTTCAAACCGTGGTGAAGGAGAAGAGAAGAAGAGAGAAGGAGGAGAAAAATGGAAGAGAAGCTTGAAGAGAGAGAAAGTGTTAAGTGAAATGTGATATTTTTGAGTGAAAATTGGTTAAGTGTGGGAAGCAAAATTGCTTCCCCTTGGGCACCAACAAGCCGCGGCAATAAGAGGGGAGAGAGGGGTGGAGAGGCTTCTTCAACAAGCCAAGGGTAACTTAGTCTTTTAGTGGTCAAAGCTTCTCAAAGAAGCTTTGATTAAAATACACTAAATTTGAATTAAAGTGGATTTGATTAGATATAAAGTGGATTACATTATGATAATGTGATAGGATTTTTAATATATGTTATTATCCAATGGACAATTGTTACAGTTGACAAAAGTCAGTATTAATTGTCCAGCGGATAAAAATTACACAGCGATTTATTATTCTGTCGGGTAAAATTTCTCGAAAAATGTAAAACTTCGTAAATTGTATCCGGTCTCGAGTTTAATAAGATTTCCTATTGACGTTTCTACAGATCAAGATTTTCGGAAAAAAAATCTCATTTTTCTGACTCTGCTCAATTTACACGTAAAATGAGAAATAATATTAAAATATTCCACATTATCAGAAAAAATTAAAAAATTCTCAAAAATCACAAATATTATAAAATGAATATTTATAATGAAATAAATAAATTTTAGGGTGTTACAGGAGCCCCTTGGCAATCCACATGAGGTTCACGTACTGTGGGATCATACTCTGACAGGAGATGCCTTCCTCCCACTACTTGTTCAGGCGGATATTTGACAGTATCACGTTTGAGGTTGCCCCTTGTCGCGGGCAGTCATGGTCCCCATACTTTTGCAGAATCATGGTTGGCAGTTGTCAGAGCCTGCGCAGACTTAACGATTGCTGTTGAGGCCTACTGTTAGACTTCGGCGGATTGACGACCATGACGGGTTACTGACTCGTGGAGTCACAGGGGGTATACGCAGGGTTTAGCCAGCTGGGTGGGGTATTGTATCCCGGTCCAAAACAGTTACCTCCAGCTTGACGCTTAAGCGGAACGGTTAAGTGTCAAGGTATACTAAACTCACCGGGACTATAAGGCACATAACGGACTAAGCCTTAGGTTTGATCTCGAGTTTTGCATAGTCTTTTTCCAGGGCCTAGGTCCGTTGTCCTGCTTAATGGATTTCTGGGGTCTGTGTATGACCGGGAACCACCGTGGCTTCATGTCGTGACCCGCGTTGGAAAACTTCCCTTGGCAGTATTGCTTCTAACTTACATTAATTTAAGTCGTTTCAGAAACTGTTGCTTTGACTTTATTGGGAATTAGAGTCCCTAGTCTTACGCTGTTCCCCAACCACCTATTGTCCTTGTATCCAATAGGATAGGGATGGCATTAAATGCAGGTATTAATACTCTATCGGTTGCTATTTCTGGGGACCAATCGGAGCACTTCATTCCCTTTGTAAATAGGGAATATTTGCGTTTGTCATTGGCATCGCCTTTTGCTTCTTTTCTTCCGTTTTCGAAAATGATCATTTCTCTGGGGAGCGCTTTATCTCTTTTTCTGCTGTTGCATGGAGAATTTTGCCTTCTGCTATGATCATTTTCCTGCTCTTCCCAAAACATTTGAAATTTTTTGCTAGAACTCTGCAAACAAGCCTTCTAATACGGGTAGTTGTCTTTCTCAGCGTAATGGCGGTAAGTATTTGTCTTTCCCAGCGTACGCAGTGTGGTTGGTTGTTTAATGTTTAGCTGGCGAAGTCTATGGTACTTGTCATGTTAGACGGAGGTAATTGGAGAAATAGAGCCCCAAAGTCGTTTTCCTTCCTAGCAAAGCCTAAGAGCGTTTAGATATGCAGGGGGGACTGTGGTGGTGGCAGTGACTCTGCGTACCGGGGGAAATGTGGATGTGATATGGCTCCGGATCCCGATGGTGATTGCTTTTTAATGGTTGCTCTTCAACTTAGGGTGGTCGTGAAGCTTGCTGAGGTTCCAGTGGAGTGGCTTTTCCCTGAAAGGTTGTATTTTCTTTATGTATTCCATGTCTCTATATTTTTTCCCTCTCTGCTCGTTGTAAGATGATATATGGAATGAGAATAAGTTAATAAAAATCCTTATCTTTCGAATTTGTTTCATCTTATTCTTTTTTTCCTTTCTTTCCACAATCTGTGGTCCTTCTTTCGTGCCGGGGTGAGTCTAATCGCTTATTCCGTATGACAGTTGCCCCCAGCTTGGTGCTTTGCCAAGACCGACAGAGTGCCAAGCTTAAAAACTTAGATCCAGGGTCTTCTACCATTTATTTTGGTACTTAAGATCCGCTCGTGATTTTAGTTTTATTTATGGTGGTCCTTTGTCGAGGTCTTTTTATGTTTATGATGGGTGCAGGGGTTTTCCTTTTGCATGACCTTTTTAACATAAGACGACTATCGGTGGGTACCATGATGAAGGTTAGGACGTAGCTAGCACAAAAGTTGTCATACCAGTTTCATTCAAAAGAGGATATGGGTGCGTATAATGCATTCCCGCTATCGGACAGATCAAACATAAGGTAAACTAGGAGATTAGGCCTTTAAAGGGCACTTAGCTGTAGTATTTCCTGAGTTTGTCCACTATCTAATAGTTCTTCACCGGCTTGCCTGTCAGCGTTTCCAAGGTGTAAGCCCCCTTGCCGGTGCTGTTCAGGATACGGTAGGGGCCTTCCCAGTTAGGGGCTAATTTCCCTTGGGAGGTGTTCCTTTCGTCGATGTCAGCCTTGTGGAGCACGAGGTCGCCAGGATGAAATCTCCTGGGGATGACTTTCAAGTTATACCAAGCTTCCGTTTTTTGCTGGACTGCGGCATCGCGTATGTGGGCGATGCGTCTCCTTTCTTCCAGTAGGTCCAGGTCTTCGCTGATTAATCTGGGGTTGTTGTCAAGTGAAAAGTGTTCTGAAGATGCAAGCTGGGCTCTCCTATCTCCACCGGGATCATAGCCTCGCATCCATAGGTTAGCTTGAAGGGAGTTTCGCCTGTTGTGGAGTGGGGAGTAGTTTGGTAAGCCCATAGGACGTGGTCTAACTGCTCTGCCCAGTTTCTTTTTGCTTTATCCAGTCTTCTTTTTAGCCCTCGGATGATGACGCGGTTTATGGCTTCAGCTTGTCCATTAGTCCGGGGGTTTTCCACGGCACTACAATGATGCTTGATCTTCAATCCATAGAGTAGTTCCTCGAAACCCTTGTCTTTGAACTGTGTCCCATTATTTGTTACAATGGACTATGGAACTCCAAATCTGGTGATGATGTGACGCCAAGTGAACTTCTGGATCTGGGCCGAGGTGATGGTGACCAGGGGCTCTGCCTTAATCCACTTGATAAAGTAGTCTACGACCACTACCAAGAACTTCAGTTGTCCGGGAGCTTGAGGGAACAGTCCCAAGATATCCATACTCCATTGATAGAATGGTCAGGGTATGGACATTGTGGACAATTCTTTTAGGGGAGCATGGTAATGGTGGGAATGCGCCTGGCATTTGTCGCATATATGGACATGCACAAGGGAGTCTGCCTCCATCGTTGGCCAATAGTAGCTTGCCCTGAGTGCCTTCGACGCTAGAGCCTTGCCTCCTAGATGATGTTCACAACTTCCTTCATGAACCTCGGTCAGGACATATTCGGCCTCCTTTGGTGTAAGGCATTTGAGGAAGGGCAAAGAAAATCCACGTCGGTAAAGTCGTCCGTCGTAGATCGTATACCTGACTACAGTTTTCTTTAACTTGAAGGTTTCCTTTGGATCGTCGGGGAGGGTTCCCGACTGTATGTACTCCATCAATGAGGTGATCCAAGTCTGCTCTTGCCTTTCAATATAGAGGACAATCATATTGGAGACAGAAGGTTGCGAGAGGGTTTCCTGGATCACTGAACAATTGTTGCCCGGACTCTTGGTGCTGGCTAACTTTGATAGGAGGTCGGCCCTAGAGTTTTGTTCTCGTGGGATATACTCTATGCTTACCGACTGGAAATTCATGAGGATCTTTTGTACCTTTGCTAGGTATTTCTGAAGGAGGGGCTCCTTGGCCTGGTAGTCACCCCGGATCTAAGAGGTCACAAGCTGGGAATCACTACAAAGTTTGATCTTTGTGGCCCCCAAGTCTCTGGCCATTATCAGTCCAGTAATGCACACTTCGTACTCCGCTTGATTGTTTGAGGTAGGGAATTCAAACCGAATGGAGCTTTCAATGGTTACTCCCTTCGCGTTCTCTAAGATTACACCAGCTCCACTTCCCTTCAGGTTTGAAGACCCATTGACGAATATGGTCCACGAAGTTTCCTCGGGGTCACTATGGTCTGAGGTGAGTTCAGTCAGAAAATTCGAGAGTGCTTGTGCTTTGATGGCTAATCTGGGCTTGTAGGCGATTCCGAACTCGAAAAGCTCAACGGACCAGACAATCATCCTCCCAGCCAAGTTCGGCTTGTGTAATATCTGTCGAATGGGCTGGTCTGTTCTTACTACCACTGGGTGGCACTGAAAGTACTGTCTTAGTCTTCTAGCTGTGACGACGAGTGCAAACGCCACCTTCTCGATTTTCTGATATCGAAGCTTGGGGCCTTGTGGCACCTTGCTTATGAAATATACCAACTTTTGACCATCGGCCGTTTCCTGGATGAGGACCGAGCTTACAACCTCCTCGTGGACGGAGAAGTACACGTAAAGTGTTTCATAGGGATCCAGCCTTGTAAGGATGGGTGGGGATGACAAGATCTTCTTCAAAGACGTGAAAGCGTCCTCACATTCCGGGGTCCACTCAAATTCGGTCCCTTTCTTCAATAACTTGAAGATAGGGGAATTTGTGGGCGGCTTTAACTAGGAATCAAGTGAGGGCCATGATCCGCCCATTCAGTTATTATACCTCTTTCACACTCTGGGGGCTATGTATGTCAATTACCGCCCTACACTTATCGGGGTTTGCCTCGATTCCTCTCTGAGTTAGCACGAACCCCATAAACTTGTCAACCTGAATCCCGAATGCACACTTTTCAAGGTTGAGTCTCATGTCGTGCTTTCTCAACTACGCAAACACTTCTCCGAGATCCGTGGTGTACGATCCTGATGACAAGGTTTTGACAATCATGTCGTCTATGTAAACCTCTAGTATTCTCCCCATCTGCCCTTCGAAGACCTTGTTCATCATTCTCTAGTAAGTGGCTCTCGCGTTCTTCAGCCCGAAGGGCATCACCTTGTAGCAATAACTTGCCCTTTCGGTGATGAAGGCGGTCTTGTTCTCGTTTCTGGGGTACATCGGGATCTGGTTGTATCCGGAGTAAGCATCCATGAAGGATAGCAGGCAGAATCTGGAAGAGTTGTCCACCAATTTGTCGACATTTGGGAGGGGGTATGGATATTTAAGACATGCCTTATTCAGGTCCGTATAGTCCACACACATCCTCCACTTGTCGTTGGACTTCTTCACCAATACCATGTTCAAGAGCCAAGTGGTATATGATATCTCTCTAATGAAACTGACACTCAGCAGTTCTTTGATCTACTCCTCTATTATCTGCTGCTTCTCAGGGCTGACCTTCATTTTTTTTTCTGGGAGACCGACTTTGCATCCTGTTTGATAGACAAACGATGACCGATGAAAGTGGGGTCGAGCCCAGGCATATTAGATGACGTCCAAGTGAATAGGTCCTTGTTCTTTCGCAAAAGCTCTACGAGTTGGATCCTCTCGTGTTTTTCAAGGCTCGCGCCTATTTTGGTGATCTGGTCTGGTTTGTCATCGAGCTGGAGTGAGATCAAGTCCCCTTCTGGCTGAGGTCTGATTCCTCGAATTTCATCGCAGACGTCCAACTCAGTCATCAAGACGTTAACTTGATCGCATACCTGGCTAGATGTATGTGCTTTTGCTTTCTTGGGAGCCCCCTACCGATCTTTATAGACTCGTTATAGCATTCGCGAGCCGCAATCTGATCGCCCTTGACCGTGACCACTTCGTTATTCCTGTTGAGAAATTTCTTGGCCTGGTAGGCTGTAGAGATAACGGTGGCGATGCCATTCAGAGTGGGACCCCAGAATGATGTTGTAAGCCGAGGGACAATCCATAATCAAGAATCTCACCTTAACGATTCTGTACGAGGTGTCGTTACCTAGGGTAAAAAAGGTTTCAAAATACCCCGCGAGGTAACCTTCTCTCTTGAGAAACCAGTGAGTTCTCGTTCGTACGGTGTTAGCATGGACAAGGGGAGCTCCAGTCTTTCAAATGCGTCCATGAACATGATGTCCACCGAGCTTCCTTGATCCACAAATATGAGTCGGACCTCAGCGTTAGATATTATCCCCGATATGACCAGCGGGTCATCATGGTCTCGGATAATGTCGTTGTAGTCTCTGTTGGAGAAGGAAATGGACGGGACACTCTCTTCCTCAGAGCGGGGTCTTCGCGAAGAATCGGAGACGCTCAATACCACTGTCCGGAGTGCTTTCTTCTTGGAATTGTTAGACAATCCCCCGCCCGCAAAGCCCCCTGAGATGGTGCTGATGAGTCTTTGCCCCCTATTACCCCTGCCTTGGGCATCCTGGTTTTTGTCTGACCGTTTCTCAGTGTCACGGTGTGGTGGTGTTAGGGATCTCCGGGTAGGACTCTGAGTCCTTCTCCTTTGACGCTGATTTGGGCTGCGTCTAGGACTGTGGTTTCGTCTATAATCCCTTCGTTTTTTGCGGTCCTCAATGCCACGGAATCTATTGACGTATTTCTGCAAACGTCTTTCCATGATCAGGGACTCGATGACATCTCGAAGCTGATTGCAGTCCTCCGTCTCATAGTCATAGCTCTTATGCCATCTGCAGTGTTTTGAGTGATCTTTCTGGGACTGCTTCTTCAGAGGTGATGGCATCTTGATATCTTGGAACTCGATTTGAAGGACCTCCTTCAAGTTAGTCTCTCGAGGGGTGTTCAAAGAAGTATACTCAAAATACCTTGGCCGATATCGCTCGTTCCTAGAGGGGTCACGAGGCTGATTTGCGCTCTAGCTCTTCCTTTGGTGATTAGGTTCACCTTTCTCAAGATTCTTTTTCTCCCTGGTAACCTCCTCCAGTTCTATGTACTTGTCGGCACGTAGGTAGAACTCGTCCAGACTCGCAGGTTTCTTCTTTGCCAAGGACCTGAAGAAGCCGGAATCAGTTAGGACGTCGTTCTTGGCATAGTGGAGGGCTATCCTATCATCTAGGTTCTTTACGCCGGCGCAGGCATGACTGAACCTTTTGATGTATTCGCGCAGGGACTTATTGCTTCCCTGGCGGATCCTGAAGAGGGAGTCAATCGACTTTGGCAGCTCCTTCACGGTAGTGTAATGTAGCAAGAAGCATTGTGTGAGGTATTCTCATCCCGTGATCTGGGTTCGTAAGGTCACGAACCAACGAAGGACATCTTTTTTTAAGAAGAGGGGGGCTCGACAGAGCAGATCCGGGGTGTACCTGTACAGCTGCATGGACTGAGTGTAGGCGTCCAGGTGCTCCTGAGGATCTGTCGTGTCGTCGTAAGGTTCGATGTTACTTGGAGGTTTGAAGTTTTTCGGGACCCTATACGCCATCAACGTCTCCGAAAATTATTGGTGACGGCTGGGGGCCGGGTTATTATTTCCAACAACCTCGATGCCGAGTCCATGGGGCGTCTGTTTTTGGGGACATCTCCCGTTCTTCATGGTCATTTTCCTCTCGCACTGATCTTTCGAAGTCGTCCATTCGACGACGTTGTTCTTCCAGTTGGCATCGTTGGTCATTGATCAGCGTGGTTTGCTGGCGCAATAGCTCCCTAAGTTCACTCCTCGTCACCTCTGGTTGAACGTTGTCCTCGTAGTGAGATCCATGTTCTATATTGCTGGTAGGGGTCCCCAGGCGTGCATGCACGGGGATTCTTGCTTCCTGATTTATATTGTTGACTCGCCCGTTTGGAAAAACGAGTCTGTCTCTGATGGAGATCCTTCGTGATGGGGTGGGACTTTCAGCGGAGGTTGAAGTCCCGTGTTCCCCATTAAGAGTTTCCACCACTATGGGTCGACTTCTAGCGGAGGAGGTTTCTGGTGGGACAGATGGAGGGTCGTGCTGCACCGTTGGGCCCTGCGTTTGGCCAGGGGCAATGTGTGCAGTGCTTCCTTTCCTTGGGTTCTGTCTTGTGCTCACTATAGTTGGTGTGGGAATGGAAGTTTTATCAAGATCCCCACAAACGGCGCTAATGTTCTGATATAGAACCGGATGGTACCTGGAATAGGTACGTGTACGGTGTTTTCCTCCTTGAGCAGCCACTGATGAGCATCTCTGACCAGAGGGGTGGGTACCTGTAAAGGTACTCCGACGCTCAAGTTAGGTTACACTCAAGTATGATTTTATGTAATGGATGATAGCATACCTCTTTAGGATGAATCTGGTTTATTCTTATAGAGTGTTCATGGAGCCCCCTGGTAATTCGCATGGGGTTCACGCACTGTGGGATCGTGCTTTGACAGGAGGTGCCTTCCTCCCACTACTTGTTCAGACGGATATCCGACAGTATTGCGTTTGAGGCTACCCATTATCGCGGGCAGTCATGGTCCCCATACTTTTGCAGAATCATGGTTGACAGTTGTCAAAGCCTGCACAGACCTAACGATTGCTGTCGAGGCCTACTGCTGGACTTTGGCGGACTGACGACCATGACGGGGTACTGACTCGCAGAGTCACGAAGGGTATACGTAGGATTTAGCCTGCTAGGCGGGGTATTGTATCCCGGTCCAAAACAGTCTCATATATGAAAGGCAACATATTGAATTTGGGTCTCATATATGTTACGCAAATTGGATATACGAGAGGGTCTCATATATGAAAGCACCTCACAAATTGGATATAGGGTCTCATACATGAAAGCAACATATTGAATCTAGGTCTCATACATAAAAGCAAAATACCACGCAAAAAGCAGAAGTAAGAGGATCTCCTAAAATCCACGCAAAGGGAGTGAAGCCACGCAAAGCAAACATATTCAATAGGTCAATTGGATATATGAAAACAGATTGGGAGTATAATATAGAGAAAGCCACACATATTGAATATAGAGCTTTACAACTCATAATCAGACTCGTTTTTATTTATTTTTTATGTAATATTTCAGTTGTTATAATTATATCACCAATATATGATGAGGCAAGATCAACTTACACTAGTGTAAGTCTTTTTTAACTTATACTCATTTTCAGTTATTAGATTCACTTTCATCTAATGGTTACTTTTAACGAAATAATCTCAATCATTAGATGAAAGTAGATCTAACAGTTAAAAATGAGTGTAAGTCAAAAAAGACTTATACTGGTGTAAACCGATCCCTCCTCATATATGATATATTTATTTATATTTTTTCTTTTTACTAACTCTTTAGATTTAGATAATGCGAAGCGATGAGTTGGCTTTTGGTTCTGTCAGTACTTGAAACAATTTTGTCTTCTCCATATTATCTTTAGAGTCAATAATTTTATATGAAGAACTATTGAACTCAATCATTTGCCACCAGTACTCTTCAAATTTATGTTAAAGCCTATCCTGTAGAGGTACTCAAATTGGAAAACAGTAGATTGGGAGAAGAATATAGAGGTAAGCAGTAGATTGGAAGTAGAATATAGAGGTTGGAAGCAACACATATTCAATCTAGAATTGAATAGCATAGTCAGAAATTGGATATATGAAAGCAGAAGTAGGAGGGTCTTATAGAGGTTGGAAGCACAGGTCAATAGGTTAGGTCAATTGGATATATGAAAACAGCAGGAGAAATTCGCATGGAAGCAACAAAGAAGTAGATTGGGAGTAGAATATAGAGGTAAGCAGTAGATTGAGAGTAGAATATAGAGGTTGGAAGCAACACATATTCAATCTAGAATTGAACAGCATAGTCAGAAATTGGATATAAGGTCAATTGGATATATGAAAGAAGTAGGAGGCTCTTATAGAGGTTGGAAGCAAGCAGTGGCAGTATAGAGTGCAGTTCTAGCTCCTTCTTTGAACTGAACCCATTTAAGCTCATTTTCTCATCTTAAAAACAAATTCACGTCATCCACATCAAGAAGGCCAAGAAAGTGCTGGGTGTAATTGATATTGACGATAGAAAGCTTTTCAGTAAGGATGGGAAAAGCAGTATAGAGACTAGAGAACCAAGCAGGGGCAAGATGGTTGAATTGTGAGTTTAATACCTATTGAAATATTCCTGTATTATTAATTAATGAAAACATTCAAAGGTTTCGATCATGAGCTCCAGAATAAGCGAATTTCGAAACACTTAACGAGTCTAGAATTTAGACACACAAGATTTATCTCCATCCCCTCAATATTGAGCAGCTTGTTTCAGACCATTCATCCTTCCACTTCTCTTTTAAATCAAAGCAACACAATCAGTAAAGAAAATATCCTTTTCCAACTTAATCACAAATTTCTTATAAAAAACCTTTTGAGAGATAAGGAGGGGAAACACTTCCCCCTCATTCCATCTCCCTTCCCCACATTAAAAAACTTCCAAACAAGGGTTCAAGTCACTGATCTTCCCTTCTCTTCCCCCTCCTCACCAATCATTCAAACATTGCATAAAGGAAAATTGTGTCAATTTTTTAAGGCATAAGGGAGATTTGTGTAAATTTTTAAAATAAAATAATATCAAAGTGAGTTATTTACTCTAGTTTTTAAGAATGTTCTCGCAGTTTTCATCTAATTTTAAACTAGTACAAATAATGTGAGTACCGTTAACTCCAGCATATCCCCAAATACCAAAGGGGTCACTTACAACCTTTCAACAAAGAGGGGGACGAAGTTAGCAGCCTTCCATGGTAATTTAGAATCAGTAATGCAGATTCACATTTAGGAGCTCTGCATGAGTAAGTTCATATTTCAATCTCTGAATTTCAAGCAGTTAAACAATCTGGTCCAAAACCCACCAGATGTTACTGGAGCTTGTTGCTCAAGAGGGTCCCTGAAGTTTGCTTTCTCGCCTAATTCTTCAAATGAATCCACTAGATTCTGAAGCCTTGCCACAAATTCAATCAGAAGCGATGTGAATGTTGCTAGAGATAGTGCACTAGCACTTTCATAAGTTCTTGATTCTTCCGTTTTAGTCACTGCATCTGCTTTATTGTAAATATGAGCAGGCCAATATATCTGTTTCCTGAACATGTTCTCAGAGGTAACAGCTGCAGGCGCAGCAGGGTTATCATGTGAAGTTAAGTTTCCATCCCAACTTTTTGGAACTTTAACTGATCTGAGATCAAGTACAGCTTCACTAAGAGACTTGCACTCCAGAAATTTTCTTTCTTCATCCATGTTAGAGAGGCCTTGGGGATCACCCTCCTCTCTTGGCCTGTTTCCAATTTCCCAGCTCTCTGAATTTACAAGAAGGTAAGATTTTTTATCAATCTTTTGTTGCAATTCTTCTGCTGCCTCGTGTACTTCATACAGCAAGTCTTCCTGACCTAGTTTCTCCATCTTTTTAACTTTGTTTCCAAGCTCACGTAACACTTTTGCACCTTCAGAACCTACCCTCTGAAGCTCACTACGGAAAACGAGTCTCTTCTCAGCTGGGGCCTATGTATTTAAAAGGAAGTTTAGCGTATAACTGTATGTATATATATATAGCTCAGGAAAAGAAAAGAAAAACTAGACAACCAACAACTTTAAAATGAAAAAGAAAACTAGCTGTCTAGGTCACCAACAAAAATATCTGACAATTGGAAGCTTTCTCTATCTGGAGAGAAAAAAAAACTTGGTGCATTTGGAATACCATGATCAAGTACATAAGGACATAGTATAAAGATTGTTTAACAGATCGAAAAATGGATTGCCATAATAAAAACTTCATTTTAATGCAATGACCAGTGTCAATCTACTGGGATGATGAGAAGAGGTAGCACACAAGGAATTTCCAAGATTGTTAAGGAATAAGAAGGTCTAGCATGTATGTTTTGAAGCCTAAATAAGAATATAGGTTTAAGGCAGAAACAAACATCTAAATCAGTCATATACGGTAAACCTTTAAGATTAAGACTCCAACAGCATCTCTACTTTTACTTTAGCTGTTTAGCATACTGAGAAACTGACAAAAACTAGGGATACCAAATTGATCAGCGAAGCATTAAGGAAATTAAGCCAAAATTTTAAGGTGTGTTAAAGAAATTCATTGCATAATTTATGGAATTTTTTATAAGATTCAAAAACAATACATGTGTCTTTCTGGTGTTAGCTAAGTGAAAAGGAATTAAGAAAAACATCAACAAGAGAAAAAGAAATACAAAAAAAAGTTACTGTTACAAGAAAAACCGAAAGAAGATGGAAGAAGGATGATAAATATGTAGAAAACAACTCTTAGCCCCTCATGCATGAATCCCAGTGCTTTCTTCCCCCAACCCTTTTCAGAAAGGAAGAGGAGCCCTATTCATATTCTTGAGTTTGGGATTGAAGGCCTAGGTAGTAGGCAGTGGACAACATGGCAAATTTCAGTATAGTTTATCCCAAGTCTGTGGTTTACATCTTTCTATTAGCTAAACAGCTAAACTTGATAGTCAATCTCAGTTTAGATTAATCCTTAAGTTCAGACTTCTTACAATCCTAGCACCAAACACAACAATTGAACCCTGGGTCATTAATGGCAATATCATTCAATAAATTATCAATTCTTATTTCTTATCAAGCCAGTACATCCTACGGTCTTCTATTGAAAGTTACCTCTTTTCTAAATATTGAACTCTTAAAACATTCAATAAAACTACTATGATCAAAATAAAGAAAAAACCTAAAGGGATATAAATCTAGAGAAAGAAAAAAATTCTAAAATGAATCACCACTTAAGATAAGCCACTTCCTAAAACATAAAAAAAAAAGTGAATTCGGAAGACTACCCATCATAACGAAACACAAATTAAAGTGAACATTAAGAAGCCTTTTACTAACTAACAACCATTACAGAAAAGTTTCCAGACGAGAAGTACCTGTATTTCAGAAAGTATGCATCCATGCATAGCCATGACCATAAATGCACAATGCCTTAGTGCCCCACTTACTTTCACATAATTCTTCCATGGATATTTAAGCATTTTGTAATGACCATGAGGTGGTTCCCATACAGCAAATCCCATCTTCAATTAATAGTAAGTGACAATGAGTCATAAAGATGATAAAGATATCTATTCATGAAACAGACAAAAAACTGAAGAAGACAGTACCAATGAATCCTCTTTACTTGTAGATTCAACAGCTGATCGGTAACCATTGTAAACTGGGTCATCAGCAGCTTGGTAAGTAAGAATTTTGGATGGAACCCTCTTATATTCAATACAATTAAGGTAGTTATGGACAACACCTGAAAAGAAGCTCAACAGAGTTATTCAACCCAGGAAACAATATTGAGAAGCCGCAAACTAAATGGTAGTAATTGCAAATTAAATGTGATAATGAAGAAAATATTGTAGACAACCTTCCAAAGATGTTGCAACACCCATGAAATTTTGTGTCACAAGACTATGCAGATCCTCACCAGCCCAGATTGGATATATACAGATATTTACTCCCATAGATACAGTAGCACCAAGTGCAATGAGCAAAAATCTATCTATAGCTGTATCAACAAATTCTCCTGTATGATACCCAGATACTGTAATGAAGCAATACGTGATCAGGAACACACGGAACCCATATTCATAAGGCTTCAAAGTGGGGTATAGTTTTGCATAGGTGGCACAAAATCCTATCAATCACATAGCTTGTCAGAAAACCAGACATAAGCCAAAAAAAAAAAAAAAAACACACACACACACACACACATAGATAGAATGAATTTTCATCAACAAAATATGAAATGAAAGTGATTGGAAAACCAGACCTACAATGAAGATGCTAGTAATAGTTACAAGATCCCATGCTCCAGACAATGCTGATAACTCTGCCATTGCCAAAGCAAGTACTCCAGCAGACAAGGTCCCCAATCCTCTGTTAAACCCCTTGCTAAGAGTTGCCCCTGCAGGATTGCATTGTGTTTGATTATAATTTATTATGAATTAAAGTGACCGATAAACACACACATACCCGCGTTAACCCAATGGAAAGCATGAAAGCTGGATTCCCCAAGAAAAAAGATTTATGATGAAACAAAGGATATAAGATGAAAATAGCCGATTTAGAAAAGCAATTGAGGCTAGTTACTTCAAGTTGAATACAATGACATAAATAAGGAAAGACAATTAGAACTTCAACAGTGGCCAGCGGACAAATCACATCATGTAGTTTCATCGGGAAGAAGAAGAAAAGAAATTTATTTAACATTTAAGAATCAGGATTATTGTATGTGAGGTCCCCCGTCAAATGTTTAGCTAATTTTCTTTGGGATTCTATACTGTAAGTAGAGTGGAATAATAAGTAAGGATTATGTTAAAAGAAAAAAAGACACACTTTATTTAAAATAAAATTAGTGGATTTTATAATTCAATATAATGAGTCATTGCATAACAAAAGTTTTATCTCTCTCTATCAGGATCATCCTGATACGTAAGAGTATCCTGACCCATTTTGTTTCTTAATAGTTAGTATCCTCAGAGCCATGCCCCCATCAAACTACAGTACCCAATCCAAATCAATCAACTACAGTAGTAAAAATTGCTTTCCTTTAAATTCAGATTTCAGATGGACAGATACCTGGGTAACATGAAGGGGTGGCCTTTATGCACTAATCCACGCATATTCACAAATCCCACGAGATGCACGTGAGGATAAGGAATTATAAAACGAAGGCCAAATGGAGTCAATGAAATAATGAATATAAGTCAAGTAAGAATGTTTGGTAGAAATTAGAAAAGAAGCCATTAGACTTATTGCATACCTATAGTGAATTCAAAGACGAGAACAACAGTAAGAATGGCCCAGACGGAGTAGCGGCTCATTTCCTTGAAGGGTTCTCTGATGAAAATCAAAAGGGAAATGAGAATCAAAGCAAGACCCTGTTTTGCAGAGAAGATAACCTTCCTTGGGTCAGATCGACCCACCTCCCATGCCTTCACTGCTACGCCCTCCACTCTCTTCCACCAATTCCCGAACCCATCAGAGAAACCACGATACCAGCACGAACAGCACCTCCTCCCCTGCTCTTCTTCCACGTCGGATTCCGGCATCGCAATCCCTACCTGGGGATAGCCGCCATTCATGGACAGAAGCCTCTCCTTCTTCTCCGCGAAACTGTGACGGAAGGACCCCGATTTGGCCAGTTTCGGAGCCATTTTTGTTAAGCTAGCTTATTGGATTTGAATGGAAGATATTATAAACAGTTAAAAGCTTGACAGCTGAAGAGGGAAGAGTGCAGAGTAGATATATTAAAATATATAAATATATTTATATATATATTTGGTTGCTCAATGCTGACTCGTGAATTGATCGTGTCCGCGCAAAAACTTGTTATTATCTTATTGTTATTATTATTTTCTTCTCGTTTTCTTTCGGAACAAAAGCAGAGAGGGTTAGTTAAGACATGTGCCATCATACTGACACTGACACTGATAAAGATGACAACCGACAAGCAACAGATCCCTGGCCCGCCATCTTCACCTTTTGAAACTAGACACGTGATAGGATGAACTTCCGTTCCAGGCATCACGATAATTTTTCAAATAAGTACGATGTACTATGTCTTTTTTTTTTTAGACATCCCATTCATTAATTAATATATGAATTTCATAATTTTACACATTTTTATTAAATGAAATATTTATAACGTGTTACAAAATATGCACATAAATTTTATTAAACCCAACTATAATATAATAAAAAGGATTTTGTTAACACTGTTTAAGTTAACGAATAAAAATAAAAAATAAAAAATATAAATATTGAATATCTTAAGAATCTAAAAGCTTTTAATAATTATTTTTATGTAATTATTAGAGACTAATAAAATTATTTTTATTTCTTATTTTCAAGATAGGTGTTAATAAAATATTAATAAAAATTATATAAATATAAAATTATAACATTATTCTCGTAATAACATAAGAATGCAGTAAACTAAGACAATAATCTCTGTTCATATGTGTAATTTTTTATTAGATATTACTCATTAGGAGCACTTTATTCTATATAAAAATGTGTAAGATTTTAAAATAATTTTTATATGCTTATATCAAATATATATATATATATATATTTATATTTTATTTAATATTATTTATTATATTTTTATTATTATTTTTTCTCACTCAATTACATTTTTTAAAAAAATATGAATAATATTTATATCTTTTTAAAAATATAAGATGGTATGTATTCATTTAAAATTTATGTTAAGAATGCATTAATTTTCAAAAAATATTTTCATGTATATCAACAAATGAAAAAAATACCAAGAAGATAATATAGCAGGCTGCACTAATTTCTCCTCGTTTGAAGATTGGTGTAGATCACGACAAGATTCAGGTACTGACAGACCCCACTAGTAGCATTGAATTGTGATTAATTAAGGTTTGTTTTATTCAATTTATTCTGTTTTGATTTGGTAAAGATTGTTATTTATGTTCATTTCGTTATATTCATTTTATTTAGTAAATTTTCCAATGAAGCTAGTGTCTCGAAAATAATGAGGACAGGTATACACGACAATAATATGTGAATACACTAAACCTTAAAAGTTATAAGTCATGATACGATTAATATAAATATATAAAATTAATATAATATCAATATAAAAATACAAAACTTTGATTTAGAACAAAAATATTAATATTTCATATGTCAATTTTTGTTTATGTAAATACAATAAAATATTATTATTTATTTAATCATTATAATATCTTATTTATATTGATACATAAATTTAAAAATTAATTAAAAGATATAAAATAAAAATTAATTACCTTTTTAATTTGTTTCTTATTTATCTTTTCATATCTCATTACATTGGTGATGCCCATTATTTCATATAATTTCATTATTATTTATTTTTTGATATTAAAGTTCTTATTAACGTTGTCATCTTATCATTAGAATACAAATTCTCAATTTTAGAATCATTTTTTATTTTTGATTGCAGGTTCTTTATTTTAATTTTCTCCATTTCATTTTTAACTTCCTTCTCTTATGTGCATTTCATGTTTTGTCATGTCATAATATCCCAAATGTATTCTTATTTTGTTTAAAATGTTATATATTTTGAAAATTATTATTTTTTACAATGTTATTTTAACTACTTCAATCTCTGTTATTTAGTCTTGATTTTTTTTATTTTTTTATTATTTGAATTATTTGTGCTCTTTACCGAATTCTTTCAGCATGTGTTATTTGTGTTCTTTATTGAATTTCATTTATTTCTGACATTGTTATAGTAATCGTTGGTACCAACTTGATTTTTTTGGCATTTTCTTCTCCATTTTCATACAAGCAATACAATACATCTATGACAGGTTTCTTTTAAGGTCGAGATCCAAAAGCTGGTCTAGGTAAGACTTTAGGACTTCTTTTTTTTACTTTGTGCCTTCTTATTTTTTATTTTTGGGTTAATACATATGTGAACTCTTGCTTTTTCATTATCATGTTTGATAATCTGATTATGGATGATTTGCTAATTGGGTTATTGAGCACGGTGGATGATTTGCTTGGATTCTTAATATTTTATTGTTCATGTTTTGGCTCTCTTATTTGTTTTTATTATTATTATATGCAAATATAGAAATTGGGTCCATGGAGAAATGAACTCATATGAGTGGGTCTGACACTAGGGACGTAACATTTATCTGATATGCTGATTCATTACAATCATGTTGTTATTATTCAAGCCTTTCTTCTATGTCAAGTTTGTTTGTATTATACTATTAATTTACTTGATGTCCCTATACTAATTACAAGAATGACAATTTGTAAGCTATGAATTTTTATTATAATTTTAAGATGTTATTTCTAATTAGGTAGCACCTATTTTGAATCCGTTAAAAGATAGATTACCATGATAATATAAGAAAGTATATCACTTTTCAATTAAGGATGTTAGACAAATGATGTTGTTATCCTCAAAGCAAGAAGCTTCAGATATATTAATTAAAGATGTTAACATTGTTGTGACTCTTAATTTTATAATCTTTATGCTTTTTTAGTTTCTGATATAACATTACAGGATTATTTGGTTTTAGGTCTCTGAATTTCCTTTTCGAAATTTTATGATTAGAAGTTGTTGTCAAGTTCAATGATGAAATTTGTCGTCTTAACTAAGTTGAAGAAAATGGTTTGAGTTGGAATATTAAAATGTTTTACCATGAGAAAGGTTCACTTGGAGAAAGGAAGATATACTAATTGCTTTAAACTATAAAGCAATATTGGGTTTACTTGTGGAAATTACACATCGACACCATTTTTTTCTTTTCAAATACCCACTTTGAGGTAAATTGTTCATTATAAATTAATAGATTAATTTTAATGTACAATGTTATAATTAAAATTCAATAAAATAACCAATTAATGCTCACACCTATAATATTGCAATATTTTTGCAAACCAATTATTATTAGTAGCAGTATCAATACCATAGTTGAATAACATGATCACTTATTGAATAACTTTTATTCGTATTTTTTATTCATCCCATGTGTTTCTATTAATTGATTATTTGAAATCTCCTTCTTAGGAGAAAATGTCACCACCAGGATAGATTTACAATTATAGAAGGTTCCCTATAACAGTTGAGGTTGTCAATGAATATGCAAAAGGTGCTTATTGTTTTAAGTTTTTTGGGATTATAATATTTGAAGTTTCAAAATTATTAATAGTTAGAAATCCATTGTTTGAAGGTTATGGTTTGCTGCCTTTGAATTTCACAACTGAGTTTAGTTCTAATTTAGGACGTTATGCAACTATCGAAGATTCTGAAGGAGAGATCTTTCGTCTTCAATATTCAGAAACTACATAACAGGGATGCTAACTACTGGTTGGTGTAAGTTTGTTGACCTTTACCATATGCATCTACATGCTAAGGTGATTCTGCAATACGTTGGAGAATCTTACTTTAGGATGAATTATGATGAGCAAATTGAACTGAACAATGAAGTCGAAATGACAGTAAAGGCTGAAATTGATTCAATTTATGAACAAACCAATGCATTTCATGGGGGTGCAATGCAAAATTCACCTCAGGTTGCAACACCACATAATGTAAAAGAACAAATAAGGCTAACTCCTTATTCTGTTACTCAGGGAAGACAGGTGTCCTACTATATATGTATACATATTGTATAGATTATCAATATTATTATTCTTTCTATTGTAAATAGATTCTTATTGTTGTTTTACTGGTGTTGCTAGCATCTACCTTCAGGCTTTGTTGACAGATATTTTAATCTTAGGCTTAAGTATGTTACCATCATGACAAATAATGGCAGAAAGTGGACATGTGGATTGTACCACCCCAAGAAAAGACCATTTGAGGCAAGGATAAATCAAGGGTTGAAGAAATTTTGCACTAATTTGGAATTGAAGCCATCAGATAATTTAAGCTTTGAAGTTATTGATGGGAATGAGAATCTCCTTCGGGCTCATATCAATTAATCTTCAATATGGCTACTACATTCTAAGTTGTAATTAGGTGTATCTAATTTAGGCACCAAATGGTTGAACTTTGGAAATTTAATTGTTTATGCTACTATTTATACCAGATGAACCTTGAGACATAAAGTTTTTATATAATACTTTTGCCAATTTCTATATGCATAGAATATATTGGTAGATAATAGTTGTCTTCATAGTTACCAATGTTATTATAAAATATTGTTTATTTTGTTTGCTGAAACTTTGTAAAACATGTTTAAAAATTTATATACTATAACTCCAAATTCAATTTCTACATCTTAACATTATTATACAACTGCCGCCCACCCTTTTCACGCTTCCCATTGATTATTATATAGCTGGATTACTAAAAGACCAACATGTAAAGCACATGTTTTAAGTTGATTATAAATGTTGTCTCAAATATTCTCATGTTCAAATCGTTTCATTTCTGTTCTCCATTTTCTTAAACTTTGACGCAATGGAGAGGATTACTTCAAACTACTCTATGGATTCCAAGCAAGCGAGGGTGCAAAGAAAGTTATGTATGATACAAAAATGATAAAGAACCATCACGAGAACAACAGGTAACATCAACTTAATGGAGCTTTGCAATTTGTTATGTGTTTTGTCATTTCTTTATTTTTCTCCTGATACGCTCTCCCCATTAATACATCTCATTGCTTGGGTTTGAACCTTAATGCTTAAGTGAAATTCCAGAATTTGTCGTAAATAAATTAAATAACTGCCAAGTAATTAAAAACAATCAATACATCTTTTTATCACTTCTTTTTTCATATTAAAATTATTCAAACCCTTATATTCATTGAACATACAATTCCATAAATTTAGTCTAAAATAAGTTATATTATGTTAGTTATTTATTTTATTATAAAAATATGTCTATTTTTAAGTATAAATTTATAATAAAATAATAATACATCTATACGTAACTTTAGAATTGTACCGAAATATATTTTAATTTAAATAAAAATTAATTCACTTTGTCATCATATATATATTATGAATTTTTGTAAGATTAATTTAATTTTATAATATAAACATGTATTTTAAATTTTTTGGTTTCTTTTTCATTGTCACATGAATGTCCAAATCCAAATAATTTTTTTAATTTTAAATCTTTGACTTTGTTTTTATATTCTATTTAACGTAATGTATTTTATAATAAGTGAAAATTAACTAATTTTGTTAAAAATGTATCATCAAAAGAAAACTTACTTTTGAGTCAAGATGAGAACTGCTTTACACAAACTAACAAACGAGAAAGATTATCAAAATCCTTTATGCGTACACCTCCCATTCAAGGTATATCAAAATGATATATTATAGTCATACTATAATTCTTCCTCTTTATGCCAATATTAATAATTACTTCCTTAAATATGATATTGTTTGTGTATATAGAAAACATGTTTTCATGAATACTTTTAACTCTCTCAATTACAAGTTCATTGCCTTGTAGAAGATTTCCACTATCAGACATAAGAAATGCTAATTATTTGTTAACTTAAATTCTTTTATTTTTTAATCTATTTTAAGGAACTGTTATGATTAATACATCTTTTTTTTTTTACTTATTTGTTATACTTTATACTTCAGGTTCAACTATTCCTAGCAAAAACTTGGGAAGCTCAAGTATGAATTCATATTTTTTTCAATTATCTGCAATTATATTTTATTTTAATGTTTTTCCACATAATCTATCAGCATTGTTGAATGTCATTGTAGCAATGTTTATTACAAATAAAATGTATTATTTTTTAAAAAGTATTAAATTAATATTTAAAAATTACAAATATATAATAGATGCAACAAAATTAATAAACAAAATTATAAATTTTATCAATCTTATGCTATAAAATTCTATTTCTAATTTTTATATTTCATTTTCAATGTCAAATGATTATCCACGTACAAATAATGTATATGCTATTTAACATAAGGTATTTTATAATAAGTGAAAATTAACAAATTTTTATTAAAAATGTAGCATTAATGAAAATCTGCTTTTAAGTCAAGATCAGAACTTCTCTTCCAAAAGCAACAAACGAGAAAAATTCTTGACAACATTTGTGCGTACACCTCTCGTTCAAGGTATGTAACAAAAATATACCATATTTATACTATTATTATTTCTTTTTTATGCATATATTAATAACTATTCCCTAAATAAACATATTGCTTATGATTATAGATAAGAGGATATCTACAACAGATTTAACTCCTTCAAGTTCATTACCGACAAAAAGATTTCTATTATCAAATATTACAAATGGTAATTATTTATTAATTTAACTTCTTTAGATTTTTTAATCTCTTCTATGCAATACTAATAATTGTTACCTATTTGTTTCTTACTTTACCTTATATCTTATAATTCAAATTCCTTTGTTCTTGCTTGAAACTTAACTACTACAAGTATGAATGCATATCTATTTCAATTGTTTAGGATTTTAAAATATTTTTTATTTTTTACTCATAGCCTATCACTATTGTCAAATCTCATACAAGAAAGGTTTGTTTCAGATTATTCACAATTAAGTGATTTACAATCTTAGTCTACTCCTCGTAGTTGTCTTCAAACTCTAATTCATATTGATCAATCAAATTCATTGAAATCTGGCAAGCATATTATTCAAAGGAGTTCAATTATCCATTCCATTAAACGAAATAATTTAGATCAATCTATTGAGAATGGGACACATACTATTGAAAAGACAACAAATGTTGAAGGTATTTTAATTGATTAATTATTTTTCTCAATTTTTTCAAAACAATATTTATTTGGTTCATCTTGGTCTATTTTTTAAATAGATCTTAATCCACCTGAAGTTCGAGTTGAAAATGTTAATGAAGGAAGCGAATTGCATTATGTTGAATATCAAGAAATAAAACAAGAAGGTATTATATTTTTCTATTCTACATCTAATTTTTCCCCCTTTTTACTATTATGTTTTTTCATATTTTTTTTAAAATTTATTTAAATGATTAACATTTGATTGTTTTTTAATAGATCTTAATCAACATGAAGTTCTAGTTCAAAATGATAATGAAGGATGTGATTTAAATAATGATTTGTTTGAACAAAGTGAGCAACAAGGTATTTATTGTTGTTGCTCATTTAAATTTCTATTCTTATTTTTACTTTCATATTAACTTATTTTTATTTATAAAAGTTGCATTTCTTTGTACCATAGTGTTTGTATTTTGGGGATTTCACTTTTCGTTGTCGTTTTTGTGGAGCCTCAGTGTGGTATCAAGAAAGATTTGAGAAAACAAAGAATTCAAACAACCCAAATTTTTCTATTTGTTGCATGAAAGGAAAGATTCAACTACCTCTTTTGAAACAACCTCCACAACTTCTATGGAATTTGATGAATGGAACTGATAGAATGAGCTCTCACTTCCTCCAAAATATTAGACAATACAATAGCATGTTTGCTTTGACTTTTATTGGTGGAAAGGTTGACACATCTTTAAACAATGGCATTGCAACTCCACAATTTATTCTTAATGGCCTGAATTTTCACAGAATAGGATCTTTGCTTCCAATCCAAGGTCAACAACCAAAGTTTGCTCAACTTTATATACATGACACTCAATGAAATTTCAAACATGATGAATCCCTTCAAGTTTGTTATTTTTACAACTTTCTTTTTAAAATTGATTTTGTTTTTTTAATGTTATTATTAATCATAAATTGTTTATTTTTAAATTTGATAACTAACTTTATTTTATTTAATAAACATTTTCAGAAAAAAGTGAAAGTACTTCCAATTTGGATGTTTCATTAGTGCAAGAGTTAAAGGACATGATAGATGAACACAATGTGTTGGCTAAGACTTTTAGAAGAGTCAAAGATTACATATATCAAGAGAATACTACAAATGTTACTCTTAGATTGTTTAGAAATTGCTCCCGAGATGCAAGGACTTATAGTCTTACATCTATTGATGAAGTTGCTGCTCTCATAGTTGGTGATTTTGATAGTTCATAAACTGGAAGAGACATCATTGTTCAAAAGTATAATGGAGAGTTACAAAGAATTCATGAGACACACACAACTTTTATTCCTCTACAGTATCCTTTGTTGTTTCCTTATGGAGAAGATGGTTACCAAGAAGACATCTCAATAAGAGAATCTATAAGGAATAGTAACAGGCTAAAGAGGGTTAGAGTTACATTACGGGAGTTCATTGCTTCTAGAATTCAAGAAAGAGATTCTGAATATAGAAATATCTTATGCAGTAGAAGATTATTTCAGCAGTTTTTGGTTGATGCTTACACAATGATTAAAGCCCAAAGAATCTAATTTATTAAATTAAAATAAAATACAATCAGATCAGGTATTCTTCAAAGATTAGAAGAGGTTGTTAGCAGGGGAGAAACAAATCAAGATACTTCTGGAAAGTGAATAATTTTACCTTCATCTTTTACCGGGGGCATGAGATATATGTTCAATAATTGCCAAGATGCAATGGTTGTTTGTAAAAGGTTTGGTTATCCTGATTTATTTATTACAGTTACTTGCAATCCTCAGTTGCCAGAGATCAAAGAATTTGTCACAGAAAGAGAACTCAAAGCAGATGATCGTCTAGATATTGCATGTAGAGTATTCCAAATGAAACTAGCTGAAATGATGATTGACTTCAAGAAAAGATTCTTCTCTGGCAAGGTTATAGCATGTAAAAGTACAATTTTCATGATCTTTAATATTTACAACTTTTGCATTTTGATTTAATATTTAAGTAATAAACTCAATTTTTAGCTAATTTAATTTTTTATCATATTATTTAACTAATTTATACTTTTATATTTTTTTTAGGAATGTATACAATAGAGTTCTAAAAAAGAGGACTGTCTCATGCACATATTCTATTATGGTTGCATCCAAATGATAAGCTACAAAATGTTCATTTGATTGATAAGATTATATCTGCTGAGTTACCAGATAAATCCAAATATCCTCGATTGTTTGAAGTTGTTACTACATTCATATGCATGGACCTTATGATGTATCAAATCTTGATTCTCTATGTATGAAAGACAAAAGTTGTTCAAAGTTTTATCCTAAAAGGTTTGTTGACAAGACTTCATTTGATGAAGATGGGTATCCTATATACAAAAGCAGAAATACAGGAATGACTATTACGACGAAAAATATTGAATTGGATAATAAGTTTGTTATTCCATACAATGTTAAATTGTTGATGAAGAATCAAGTTCATATCAGTTTGAAATATTGCAATAAATCTAATTCCATCAAATACCTCTTCAAGTATGTCAACAAATGACCTGATAGAGTTATTGTTGCTCTGTCAAGAGAAGCAAGTAATACTGCTAACCCAAATGTAGTTGATGAGATAAAAAATTATTATGATTGTCGTTACTTATTTGCATGTGAAGCTATTTGGAGGATTTTCGCATTTGATATCCATCATGAGTGACCTCCTGTTCAAAGATTAAATTTTCATCTCCCAAATCATCAGTTTGTTATATTCAACAATCATGAATGGATTAATGATGTTGTGCGAAGAAACAAAGCAAAGAAGACAATGTTTGAAGCTTGGATGGATGCTAACAAGTTATATGATCAAGGAAAGGACTTAACTTATGCTCAATATCCTTCCAGTTTTGTTTACAATAGAGAAAAACATGAATGGTTTCCTAAAAAGCAAGGGCAATCAAGAGGAAGGCATCAATATGTTCCTCCAGGAACTAGTGAGTTATACTACATGATTCAAAAAGGATGTACAAGTTATGAGAGTTTAAGGACTATTGACAATTTTACATATAACACTTTTGAAGAAGCGTGTTATGCAGGTTTATTATCAGATGATAGAGAATTCATTGATGGTATAAAGGAGGTTGCAGAATTGGCTTCTTGACATTATCTAAAGAAGCTTTTTGTTACTTTACTTGTGACAAACACAATGAGTAAGTTAGAATATATTTGGGATCAGACATGAGAGTTTTTAGCAGATGAAATTATGTATGATCAAAGAAAATTGTTAAACAATCTTGGTATGTAATCGTTCTTTATTTAAAGTTGTCTATATTGAAATTTCTATTTCTTAATGATTTATTTATTTTTGTTTTAAATTGTTTGCAACTCATTTCATTAATCGTGTAATTTTAAAAATTTCTTTTATGTTTAGATCTTTCCATTCCACAATCTGATTTGAAGAACCTATGCCTAATTGAAATAGAGAAGTTACTTCATTCAAATGGAAAAAGTCTGAAAGAATATCATTCTATGTCTTTCCCCTTCCACTGTCCAATTAGTGAATATGAAAATCGCTTCTTGGTTGATGAGTTGAACTACAACAAAGAAGAAATGGTTCATGATCTTAAAAGGTACTCATCTTCTATCAATGAAGACCAAAAATTGATTTTCAATAAAATAATGGATGTTGTACGAAATAAGAAAGGTGAATTTTATTTTGTGTATGGTTATGGTGGAACTGGCAAAACCTTTGTCTGGAAAACATTGTCAGCAACAATTCGAGTTGAAGGAAAAATTATTCTCAATGTAGCATCAAGTGGCCTTTGATAATTACATATTTTATTTATTAAGAAACCCTTATGTTTAGTCATTTACACTCTCCATATTCTTAATTGATTGAGTTTGGTATGATTTTGTGAGTTTAAGCTCAAATTGGTCCTAATTGAATATTTTCAGCATTATTGAGATTTGACATTGTTTACGTATTTTGGTCATAACGATATATCGATACTCATGAATTTTACCTTGTTAGGAGGAAGCTCTAAAACTTTGATGAAAAATCTAAGGGACTTAAGTTTACATGGAAGTCAGAATACGGGTTCTGTCACTAGAATCCGAACGGTGTGCACTCATAAAATCATAGTTTCTCTCATAGTTTCTTCTTGTTTCTTCATAGTTTCTCATAGTTTTTGTATATTTTGATGCTCCCCTTCATGGTAATGGAGGGCTAAGCTACTTTGGGTCAATTTAGAACTCTTGAAGAGATTGTGGTTTGGATTCTTGAGACCTTGGTTATGTATTGTATTTGATTTGTAATTGAATTCCTTCTTTCTTCTTCTTTTTCTTCTTCTTGATCTTGAACATGAATATACTGATGATTGATCTTGGTTTAAGATTGGAGGACATTGATCTTAATTCTAGATTTTCTAAATTCCATTGAAAAGGTTACTAAGTTAATTGAGTCATCATACATATAACATTAAATAACGATCGCTAGTATGAATTTTGGATTTTCAAAGTGGAGCAATTTTTCAACAATCAAGTCTCATTAATATGGGATGAAACATGCTTGATGATAAATAAATTTTGCTTTTGAGGCTTTTGATCTTGCTTCCTACTTACACTTGGAGAGACAACTATGAGATTTTCTAATACAATTTACATTAAATAAGTGAGTTTCAAAGTAGAGCTTCTTCAACAAAAATGCCTTTTGGTGGAAAAAATGTTGTTCTGGGAAGAGATTTCTATCAAATATTGCCAGTTATTCCACGAGCAAGTAGACAAGACATTGTTTTTGCAACCATAAACTCATCAAAATTGTGGTCTCACTGTAAAGTTCTTACTTTGACTAAGAATATGAGATTGCAAACAATCGCTTCTTCTTCATTAGACTTAATGCTAAAAGAGTTTGCAGATTGGATAATTAGAATTGGAGATAGGAATTTGGGTTTCAATAATGATGGAGTAGCAAATGTTGAAATCTCAGAAGACTTTCTGATTTTACACTCCAACGAACCTCTACCTAGTATTATTGATTTTACTTATCCTAATCTTTTGGAGAATAAGAAGAACTTTCAATTTTTTGAAGACAGAACTATACTAGCCCCGACTCTTGATATTGTTGAAATGGTAAATGAATTTATTCTTTCTCAAATACATGGGGAAGAGAGAGAGTATTTGAGTTCTGACTCATATTGCGTAACAGATGAAGATGTTGGAATTGAAGCTGAATGGTTAACTGCTGAATTCTTAAACAAAATTAAGTGTTTTGGAATTCCAAATCACAAAATTGACTTTAAAAAAAAGAGTTCTAATCATACTTCTTAAAAACATTGATCAATCTTTAGGATTGTGCAATGGAACAATGCTAATCGTTCAAGAATTGTGAAATAATGTCATAGGTGCAATTGTTGTTACAGGGAATCATATTGGGGAAAAGGTATACATCCCTTGGATGAATTTAATCCTGTCAGATGCAGGCATGTCTCTCAAATTTCAAAGAAGACAATTTCATATCACTCTTTGCTTTGCTATGACAATTAATAAGAGTCAAGGCCAATCTCTTTCTTATGTTGGGCTATTTTTACAAAAGCTTATTTTTACTCATAGATAATTTTATGTTGCGGTTTCTAGAGTCAAATCAAGAAATGGTGTGAAGATTTTGATTTTCGATGAAAATGGTAATCCGTGTAAAACAACAAAATATGTTGTGTTCCAAGAGGTGTTTCAGAAAATATAAAACTCAAGTACTACATTCTTCGATTTTAAACTTTTTAGTGTTATTATGTTATACATTTTAAATTCAAATATGTTTTATTATTGTTATTTATAGTTCATATTTATAACTTTTTATACGTCTCATTATTCTAACTCTTAATACAAAACTAACAAATATGTATAAATTAATGATAAACTTAGACAAATAACGTCTAATATGTATTTTAAAATTATATAAAATAACGGTTATTATAATTATCTTTAAAACTCTTAATTATATATCAAATTATCAAATTATTTATAAATAAAATATTAGAATAAAATTGAAATTAATAATCATTAAAATTGTATGGAAATTAAACCCGATGCATTGCACGGGTTAAAAATACTAGTATGTAAATACACTAAACCTTAAAAGCTATAAGTCATGATACGATTAATATATAAATATATAAAATTAATAGAATATCAATATAAAAATACAAAACTTTGATTTAGAACAAAAATATTGATATTTCATATGTCAATTTTTGTTTATATAAATATAATAAATATTATTATTTATTTAATCATTATAATATCTTATTTATATTGATACATAAATTAAAAAATTAATTAAAAGATATAAAATAAAAATATTCAAAAATAACATAAAAGTGCCCGATATGTATACATATATATTTAATGTTGCTGTTGCGGTGTATTGGGCCTGAATACTATGCTCCAGACAATATTCTTTTAGAAAAAAAAATGATTGAATGGTATGTAGTTGATGTTAATGTTAACGTTAATGTTGATTCATTTACTCCAACTTGATATGAATTGATCTTTTACTGTCACAAGTTCCGTGGAAAATTCTAATATGGACTTTTAAAAAAGAGGTTTATGGTAGATTATGACTTTTAAATTATTGATTTATTATTAAAATAAATTAATAGTTTAAATTAAAAAGTTAATTTTTTATAGATTTTAACTTGTAATATTTAAATTGCGTACAAAAAATTAATCAAATTATTTTTTTATGAATAATTGTACATATAAAAAATTTATAAATTTTAATTAATATTTTTTACTTACACTTAAATTTATATATAAATATTGTTAAATAAAATAAAATAAAGAATTCATTCATGGACCCAAAGTTATTGGATCCATGATAGCATCTTCCCAACCACCTAGGAAGCTGAGATTAGTTTGGCAAACTTGTAAAGTCTTATATTGTTATAAGCATGTCTTTTTATATTATGTTTGTCTCTTGTGTTATGTGTTGTAAGGTGTTACAAGAAGCTTGTTGAGCAATTCTTACTTCAATTTTTGTTTCTTCTTTTCCTTGTGTCTGCTCACTTTATACTAAAAAAGAGGTAAAACAAAATATTTTAAAAATAGAATTAGAGATTAAATTGATAAGACATCTAAATCATGATTCAATTGATTTAACCAGTTAAATTTATGATTAAATCGTGATTGAATCATAATTAAACTAAATATTGTTCGAATCGAAAACATGATCGATTCATGATCCAATCGATTCAACCAATTGATTTGGTCTGATATTTAAAACATTGGATACAACATCTCACTATGGCAGGAGAGGGGGGAAGGGGCTTTACTTGGAAAGGTTAGCCCACCCACTTAGGTTCCAATAATGAAACACAGTCTACTTTCGTATGCATGAACTATGTTACAGACCAACTTCGTACTCTTGGGTCTTAGCTCATCTTTTACTTCTTATGTTAGCATTTTATCTATTTTGTTACTTGTTGAAGTAGATGACAAATTTTGTTATGCTTAGTTGTCATTTAGTTTATTTCCTATTTTAATATTTTTCATTATTGGGTGGACTTGTGGGTATGAAAAGCGTGATGTAACAGAAAGGAAATCAATCAATGAAAATACTATCTTTTTCTTCATAACTTTCTCTGTGTGTTTTATGTGCTCTGCATGCTTTTGGCTTGTGATCACCGAAGAACTTTCTTAGCTAGTTTTTCCTGATTATCAGCTTAACAATCTCTCAATTTCATAGCATTCCCTAAGAATTTCTTCTTTCACACATCAATTCTGTTGCAATTGGTATCAAAGCTATTGATACCCATGAAATAGATTGATAACTGATTCTACCCAAAACCAAACTTCCATCCAAGAAGTGGAAAAATCTCTCACTTATAAGATAAATGAGACTAACACATCAATGCAAGCCAAGTTCCATCATGTGAATGCGTGTCTCGCAGAGCTCAAGCAGATGTTCGTTAGGTAAAGAGGATCTTAAGGTGAGTTGTTCAATAATGCCGAACAAAATGACCTGCAAAGGGGGCTCTGGAATCATTTAGAAACCCCACCCTAAACCAATTCCTACCTACTATAATCTCGAAAATTGAATTTTCAAGGTTCAATGGGTATGGGGTCAAGGAGTGGTTATACAAATATGAATAATTTTTTGCTTTAGATAATTCCTCACATGAATCCAAGGTCAGGTTAGCATCTATGCATTTGGATGATTAGGCACTATAATGGCATATGAATTACATAAAGTCCAGATTCCACATGTACCCCGACTGGCCACAGTACATCACTAACATATCCATACGATTTGGGGCAGTGTATAAGGATCCTCTATCAAAACTTATACAGATCAAGTAAATAGGAAATGTGCAAGAGTATATTGATGCTTTTGAGATGGCTCTCACTCAGGTAACTCTACCTTCATAGCACACTCTCAATATATTTTTTGCTGGACTTGAACACCAAACCCAAATGCATGTTAGAATGTTCCATCTCACAACAGTTACTGAGGCAACTAATTTAGCTCGTTTATATAAAGCAGTTAAACCTAATTCACAATCATCCAAACCCTTTAACAAATAACCTACTTCTTTGAACTACACTTCCCGAAACAAAGTTGCCACTTACCCAAACAATTTTGATGGTCTTGTAAGAAATACAACTTATCCCACAAGTAAACCTCTCATTGGTAAAACCCCTAGAACATATACTATGGCTGAAATGGCTGATATGAGGGCAAAAGAGTTATGCATGTTTTATGATAAGCCTTTCACCCTTGGCCATCAATTGAAGCATAAGAGGGCTTAGTTATATGTGTTGGAATTAGATGATGATGAAATTCTGGAGGAAGTAGGAGAAAACCCCATTCCTAATACTGTAGACCCTATTGCAGTAGCATTAGTTGCTCAGACATCCATTCCTTAACTGTCTATGAATGCTTTCTCAGGTGCAGCAAATTATCAAACCACGAGGGTCATTGGTAGGGGTGTTCTTGGATCGATTTGGATCAGTTTTGAGGCAAAAAATCATCTGATCCAAACAACGTAAGTATCATCAGTTCAGTTTGGGTTGGATGAATTTCAATAACCAAACCAATCTAATCCAAACCGATTAAAATTTTAATCGGTTTGGATTTGATTGGATGATTCGATTTTCAAAAAATAAAAGCTAACCCAATTATTAACCCAAGAAACAAACAAACCCACCCAAAATATAAATATAAAACAAACTAATGGACTTATAGTCCATATGAGCATCTCTTTAAACTAAATTAAAAAAATCAGCCCAAACAAGAAATAAAACAGATAAAAGCACAAATAAAATAATAAAATAACAAATAAATAAAACAGACATATATTAGGAGACCCGATCTCGTACGACATAACAAGAGGTGTGGGCTACAGCTCAGGCACGGTGGCTGGACGTGAAGGCCGGTGGTTGGTGGCAGATCTAGGCAGATCTACTCATAGAGGTGCGACGTCAGATCTTGCAGGGATGGAGGCGCAACGCCGTGATAACAGAGGAAAACAGAGGTTGATGGAGGCTACGCGTAGCTGCTGGGCGAAGGACGATGCGAGGATAGTGGTAAATGCAGATCTGGTGTGTTGATAACTTGGGATGTGGTGGTTTTTTTATTGTGCGTGGTGAGGCGTGGTTGGTAATAGATGGTAATGGCAGATTTGAATTTCAAGGGAAGTGGGGGGAAGGGCCAAGGGTCGATGATGGTGGATGATGATGGAACGATGGTGGTTTTTGGATGGTGCGTGATGAGGCATGATTGGTAATGGCAGTTTGCGGGTAATGGCAATGGGTGTCATTGGCGATTTGAATATCGGGGGAAGTGGGGGGGGAAGGGCCAAGGGGGGAAGGGGAGTAATTGATAACTATAAGCATTTAGGTAATTTTAGGTAAATATTTAGTAAAGTAATCGGTTCGATTTGGTTTGAATCGGTTCTATAAAATTGAACTGAAAATTGAACCGAACCGATCGGTTCTTCAGAAATCCAATCTAAAACAATCTAATAAATTTTGGTTTTGGTCGGTTTTTGGTTTTTTTGGATCAGTTTGCAATTTTTTTTATTGGATTGGATGTGAACACCCCTAGTCACTGGAATGTATAATAAAATGCCCTTACACATACTAATTAACAGTGGTAGCACTCATGATTTTTTGGATTTAAAGTTGGCAAAAAAACTAGGGTGTAAACTGGAAAAAATCCTACCACCATCAGTAGAAGTAGTTGATGGCACACACTTGAATGCACAATATGTGTGCAAGGGGTTTCATTGGCAGCTACAACAATCACTCTTTACTTCAGATGTCATGGCCATACCCTTGGGTTGTTGTGACTTGGTCTTAGAGCTTTAATGCTTGTCCATTTTGGGACCTATCATATGGGATTTCCATAAGCTACAAATGGAGTTTTCAGTGGCAGGGAAAAGATTTGTCTTAAGGGGAACACCTACCCCTGAAATTAAACTCATGAATGGAAAATCATTTAGTCAAGCAATCCAGCAGGGTGCACAACTATGTTTCATACATCCTTGTTCTCTTAAAACACCCTTCCAGTTGTATTCATGTCAATTAGAACCTACTCATTCAACAGAGCTTCAGGTCCTAGTTAATGTGGCTGCACTACTGGTGGAATTTGGTGATTTGTTTGAAGAACCCAAGGTTGTACCCCCTCATAGACCTGGTTTTGATCACAAACTCCCTCTAAAAGAGGGGTCAGAACCAGTTAATCAGAGACCTTACAGATATCCTGCATCACAAAAGACCATAATTAACACTTTGGTAGATAAAATGTTGGCCAAGGGTATTATTTAGCATAGTAATAGCCCGTATGCATCCCCTGTGGTGTTAGTGGGAAAACGATATGGATCTTAGAGGTTATGTGTGGATTATAGAAAACTGAATAGCCAAACTATCAAAGACAGATTTCCAATCCCCTTACTAGAAGACCTTATGGATGAATTGGGAAGTTCTACAGTTTATACCAAACTAGATCTTCGATCTGGGTATCACCAATTAAGGTTGCATTCTGGAGATGAATATAGAATAGCTTTCAGGACACACTCTGGCCATCTTAAATATCTAGCGATGCCTTTTAGGCTTAGAAATGCTCATACTTCTTTTCAAGCCTGGATGAATATGATTTTCCATGAGTACTTAAGGAATTTTGTCATCATATTTTTTTATGATATCCTTGGATTTACATGTCCAGCATCTCAAAATTGTTTTCCAGGCTCTTAAACAACATGGTTTATTCCTAAAACAGAGCAAATGTTGCTTCATAGTTGCAAGAGTAGAATACTTGGGACATTTTATATCCAAGCATGGTGTTTCCACTAATCATGATAAGATACAAGTTGTGTCAAATTAGCCTTAGCCCATAGATTTGAAGCAGCTCAAGGGGTTTCTCAGGCTAGCAGGTTACTACAAGTGTTTTGTGAAGGATTATGGCAAGATAGCCAAACCACTAACCGATATGCTAAAGAAAAATAGTTTCCAATGGCCTTCTAATTCCCTATCAACATTTCATACTCTTAAGCAATCATTCATTAGTGCACCTGTGTTGAAGCTACCTGATTTTTCTAAGTCATTTGTTGTTGAAATTGATGCATTAAAGACTGGTATAGGTGTTGTTCTCATGCAAGACCAACACCCTATTGTTTACATCAGTAAGTCTTTGGGCTCTAAGCACCAAGCTCTATCAATTTATGAACGGGAGTTATTGGTTGTTATATATGCAGTTCAAAAGTGGGGTTTTTATCTCTCTAGCAAGCATTTCACCATCAAGACTGACCAGAAAAGTTTGAAATACCTACTAGAATAAAGACTAAATACTTATTTTCAGTAGGTTTGGATGGCCAAACTCATGGGTTTTGACTTTGATATTCAGTATAAGAAGGGTAAACTTAATGTCGCAGCTGACGCTCTATAATGGAAACCTCATTTTGAACTATTGTCCCTTTTATTTACCAATGCTTTAGGTGAACTGTATGAGGCCATAAAATCTTCATGGAGCCAAGATCCTTCACTCTAGCAATTAATTGATGACATTCAATCTAAACCAAACAGTCACCCTAAGTTTACGTGGGTGAGAGGAGAATTAAGAAGGTTGGGAAAGCTGGTTGTGGGCTCTAATCCTACCCTTAAACAATAAATTCTGTAGTGGTTGCATAACTCTTCTCTAGTGATCACATTGAAGGTGCTACATGGGAATTTTACTATGATTTGTTGCAGAAGTATCCTGAGTTCAACCCTTGAGGACAATGGTTTTCTAGAGTGGAAGGATTTGTTACAGACCAACTTGGTACTCTTTTACTTCTTATGTTAGCATTTTATCCATTTTGTTACTAGCTGAAGTAGATGAAAAATTATGTTATGCTTAGCTGTCATTTAGTTTATTTCCTATTTTAATATTTTCCATTATTAGTTGAACGTGTGGGTATGAAAAGCGTGATGTAACAAAAAGGGAATCAATCAATGAAAATAGTATCTTCTTCTTCACTACTTTCTTTGTGTATTTTGTGTGTTCTACATGCTTTTGGCTTGTGATCACCGAAGAACTTTCTTAGCTAGTTTTCCGTGATTATCAGTTTAACATTCTCTTGGTTTCATAGCATTCCTTGTAAATTTCTTCTTTCACACACAAATTCTGTTGCAAACTATTATGGTTAGTTTACTCACATGGCGTTTAATGTGCACCCCTTGAAATTGGGTGTATTGATGGTCTTTATGATTATAGTTGTAGATGATGATGTAATAATAGATCAACAGTAAGAAAACCATTACCTGGAACACAATTGCCTTGTAGATCTACTTCCTCACCTCATCATCATCACGGGTATAGTTTTGCTTGTCGAGCTCAACTGTCGATTCATCGACCAGCAACAACGATGCAAGCAATACAAGGAGATTGAGGAAGGGCCACTGGGGTTCAGGGGCTAAAAAAAAAAAGCAAACAAAATCAGTGTCTTTTATCAATTCTCTCTTAGAGGGTGTTTAAAATGAATAAAAATAGGAAATGATTTGATTTGATTTAATTTGAATTGATTTGATTTGATTTAGAAATCAAATTTTGTGTTTGGAACTTTAAAAAAAAGGATTTGAATTGATTTATAAATTAAATTTTATGTTTGGAATTCATTAAAATAAGAATTGATTTTATTTTATTTTATTATTTTATATTTTAACCCTTATGAGAGGTGGTTAGAGGTAGTTATTAAGGGTAAAATAGTCTATTCATTTCAAATCAAATCAAATCCTAACAAATTCTATCAAAATTGATGAAATTTCTAAAACAAAAAGAATGAAATCCATGTGATTTTAGAAATCAAATCATTTCTTATTTTTTAACATTCCAAACATAAAATTTAATTAAATTTGATTTACAAATCAAATCATTTCTTATTTTATTACATTCCAAACACACTCTTAGTGTGAGAAGTGGTTAGGGTTTTTGAGTGTGGCGACCAAAACATCCCTTCTCTGCAATATTGGTTGTTAACTCCCTTCACCATGTGAATAAGTAACCTTCAGATCCATTATTACTCCATATTTTATTTTATTCTTTTCTTCTATTCATTTTTTGAATAGTTCATAGGTCTTGTTTGGATCTTCAATTGATTTTTTATTTTTTCGAAATTATGTATTGCAGATTAAGAAGACTTTTCTAAAGCAACCAAAAGTGTTTCTAAGGTACACTAATACTCGAAAAATGCTTCTTTTTTCTCTTTTCATTCTCACGTTGATGCATAATGGTTAGTTTTTTTGCTTAATTTCACAACTCAAAGAAATATGGGAAGAGAAAAAAGAGCTGGTAAAGGTGGGAATCGCTTTTGGAAATCCATTGGGCTTGGATTTAAAATGTTATTACTGTGAGTATGGATTTCATCAAATTCTAATTGGGCTCCGTTTAACATGGACCCCTTACCCCCCAAAAAAAGGTCCATGAGATGTACTCCTTTTTATAGCCTTCGCATTGCATTAGTTATCATTCAGATTAGATGGATGGTGTAAATCATTTACTTGCTCAATAAATAACAGGTTAATTATAAAGTGTTTGATTTTAAATTAATCCCTAATAATAAGGTTATTTGTGAAAAGAATCCCACAATTGCCAGGCACATCAGCACCTTCGCCGGCGTTTACCTCACCGGCGACCTTGTGCACATCACTACTTAGGAAATTGACCGTCCAAGCCCCAAAAACACTGGCGCTTCGCAACCAGAACAATAGGATAAAAATACTACTTTGAATTTAGTTTTGGTAGTGGCGGTGACGGTTGTGGTAGGGATAATGATGGTCTTGGTTTGGTGGTGGCGTTGTTTGTGAGTCCTTTGTTTAAGGTAATGGGGGAGCAGAACAACGACAGAGAGGTGGAAGACAATGGTGGAGACGGTGACGCAGATGATGGGTGGTTGCCGGAGGAGTTCCAGAGAGGCTAAAAAAGGACTAGACTAAACAAATAATAATAATAGGACTGATTGGTAAGTACACTATTGTGCCATTTTTATAAATTACTAAAACTTGAAATCACAAGTTTTTTACCGGGACCCATGGTAAAAGCCACCTTCTAATAGATGTTAAATTTTGCTTATGTCGAGTGTTTGTGAATTTAGTTCTGGAGTCGTCTTCCTATATGGGGTCCTATCTCTTAGTTGTTGCTACACATCCATTGTTTTTAATTTGCAACGCTATTTTAAAGCTTTGTTCTGGGTGACTATGGTGAATGAGGTGAGTGTGGGTTTCTCATATTGGGTTGCAAAGGTGGTTCTCTAGTCACGGGTGGTTCTGTGACTCGGGGTTTGATTGGTGAATTTGTTGGGTTTAGTCAGTGGAGATCTACTTGGTTTGCTAATGAATTAGTTGTGATTTTGAGCGACACAGTTGTCTACTTTGCTTTTTTGGTAAAACAAGAGTCGTCTACTTTGCTTTTTTGGTAAAACAAGAGTCGTCTACTTTGCTTTTTTGGTGAATAGTAATGAAAGAAATATGATTTGACTGAAACTTACATAAACATTTCAATCCTGAGAATCTGCTATAAAAGGAAATTTGGTTCGGGGAGAAAATTTTGGGATAATTTTGAAAATTGGTTTATCATTTATTTTCTAGCCACATGCCTGCTAAATCGTATTCTCGAATAATCTAAGGAGTTCTGGAACATCTGTGCTACAAGTTAGATCTCTCATACTTCCATGTTCGTGTTTGGCTGTTTGCGTAATTCATCAGTTGGAAATTGAATTTGAAATAAAATTCAAACGCTATCTAACTAATTAAAGCCTCTGAAGGCCAGGGTGCAAACATAGTGACCAAAAGATTAGAACTTGGAAAAATCTATATTAAAATTTGAAACACGTACAGATAACATAATACTTGTGTGGCTGTTGATTTTTATATGAGGCTATTTCTGTCTCTTTCTCAAGCCAAATGTGTTTCAATTTTGTTCTGGGTGGCTACAACTACAAGAGTCCAATTGTTGGTTTCTGGTCGTCGTCTTCAGCATTGTTCTCGCTTAAGTCATGTATGTCCAATATCTCAACTCTGCGGTTTGTCTTCTTCTTTATCTTGATTGCAACATCCTGTGGGATGAACCTGCCACACACAATTACCGTGGTCTGCTTCTTCTCTATCATATGGTTCTCCAGCTCTAGTAGAATAATAGAAATAAAGGAAAAAGTCTACAATGTTAAGGGGAAAAGAGATAGAGATAGAGGGTAGCTAAATGAATCGGTCAAAATTAAAAACCATTAATTTAAGGGCTTGCATAAAATGGATGATCAATGACTTCTAACCTGGGATATCAAGAATGGTTCTCTTTACTTTCCTATAACAACCATTGCAGTCGATATTGATCCTCATCACCATGCAGAAGCACTGCCAAAAATAGGAAACAAAAATGATTCAATTGTTTGTTATGAATAGCTGCAGAACTTGACAGAGAAAGATGATTATTGGAGCTTGCCTTCACTGTCATGAAATCAATCAAAGAGGGAGAAAGACAGAGACAGAGTCACAGAAACAAAGATGTTTCAGAATCCAAAATAGTATGAATGAGCAAACAGAAAGTGGATTTTAAAAACCAATAATTAACTTTGAGAACCCAAAAAGGGCTTATAGAGAGCTGGGTAGCGTTGCCGTTTCTTAACATTGATTCTCCTTTTAATTGAAGAATCAGATACTATTTGTAATAAGGTATGCGGGGGAAGGCAATGTAGCGTAGCTCCTCTCATTATTCTTAGCTTCTTTGTGTTCTTTTTGTATATTTATGCCTCAAAAACAAAGGGCATAAGCATACTCTCTTTTGTGGACGGATTCTATATTAACAATTTAAGAACAACTCAATCCACGCTTTGAAATGAAAATAGTAAATGAGTTTTTTATAATTTTTTTATAAATAAAAATATTAATTATAAAAGATAATAATCTTAATAAATTTTTATTTCAAACAATATTTATTATCAATTAATATAGATTTAAACACGATTCTTATTTATCATTATATTCTTATGAATATTAAAAAAAAAAATAAAAATATGCATATAACTCTAAATACTCTATTTATATTATAATATTATTTTTATACATATAAATTTTAAAATCAAACACAAAATCACATAATTAAAGAATCTGAACTTTTTCAGTCGGACTAACATTCCTGGTCAATTTCAACGTTATCTAACACATCAACAAACACAACGCTGCAGACTAATTTACCGTCGTAACTTCTTTGTCGTTTTGAATTGAGGGACCTCAAAAATGCCATAAAATATGTTACCTCACCTCTGTCCACATATTACATAGTGGTTTCTCTACGCTCTTTTGCTCTTGTCCATATTTTCTGTCAGATTATTCCCTTCGTGATAATTACATATCCATCTACCACATCGTCACAAGACCCAGCTCCTCAAGCCCCATCTTAGCCCAATGCACATCGAGCCTCCTTCATCCCATTCCCTGCGCACCATTTATGCTGGATGGTGCTCAGTCTCCAGGGCAGTCATGCTGTGATAACCTCAAGTTACTCTACAGCCACGAGTCATTTCCCTTTCCGCGTGTTTTCTTTATCTTTTCTTGTTCAATACTTACAATGCTCATCTCTTCATTTTCCTATGCTCTGCTTTGAAAATTCAGTGCTGACCTTTATTTGAAAATTCAAGCAACTTCTACGAAATGCTTGCAGCATTCTTGCCAACACTAGGACTACAAAGACATTAAAGAGAAACTTTATTAGTCTAACCAAAGAAATTGGCGATAATGAGATTCCATAACTATGACAACGTTTTTAATTAACAATTGAGAAGGCCAAGCGCAAATGAAATGTCCACAAATCTAAATAAAATATTTAGAGTATCATGAAAACAAAAATGAATGGTAACTTAACAAAAACAAAAGACTTTAAACTAACAATTTGAAGAGCAAACACATAGTTAAATTCTCGAAATCAGTTTCTTTTCATCATTGCCATACTGCTATATATATGAGATAAATTAACGAAATTGATTTGCCCACATAGAGCTGAAGTTCCCAACTTAATTATATCCCTTGGTTTAAAGAAATTGATTTCAATTGCTCAAATAGAGCATGAAGAGAACTTTATGAAATTAGTCTAATGGTGGACGAATATGTAATATGTGAGTTTAAATTTTAATTATGTCAAATTTTTAAGATTAAGTTGCAAAAAATATTTTTATCAATCTCTTAATCTTGATATAAATGACTTGCTTGATTGTATCGGAGAGCTAATGTCAAGGTATACATAAACTGGCATAAATACCACTAACTGTAATAGAAATATATAAATAAATAATTAGAGCATGAAGAGCTTAGAGCCGTATTCAACCTGAATTATTAGGTTAAACCATATTTTATTTGGGGGAAAAAAAGGTGAAACGATGTTGCTTTACAAAAGGAAACTGCTTGAGTAAAAAATTAGAATCTTGTCTTTATATTATATAAATCTCTTTTTCATTTTTTTTGGGCACTATTTTCTTTTTCATTTTAAAAATTAAGGAAATACTATATTTCATATTGAGTAAATATAGAAGCTCATGTTATGAAACGTTCCTTTCCAAAAAATTAATATTATGAGATAAACTCTAAACCGTGAGCTTGAGTTCTTAACATGAAAACTTAGCTTGATTGGAAAAAAATAAAAAGGAGTAAAAGTGAATGACGAAGTGTACCCAAAAAAAAAAAAACGAAAGTGAATTACGAAGGAAACACATTGCATGGAGACAAGGAGCAACCCCAGGATTAAACATATCAGGTGGCTGTGCCAAAGGGACTGGGAGGTTCAGTTCATTCACACTCTTAAAGATGGAAATCGTTGTACAGATTGACTTGCCAATTGGAGCTTCCTTCCATCAGGACTATAAACCAGTTGAGCTTGATAACCCTCTCAGAGAACTTGGACTGCTTGTCCAAGCTAATATTACTGATTTACTGGGGTCTTCATACCCTGTTGTGTTATGTTGATTAGGTACTTTTCTTTTTTTGGGCTTCGGGCCCGCCATGAATAAAAAGAAGAAAAAAACAAAGTGAATGATGAGATTTTTAATAAGGCAACCTAACCCAGCACCAGTGGCAAACATGCTGGTCCGTTAGCAGGACAGGTCAGCCCAGTCCTTTTGACAGTTTTTTCTTATTGAAAGTTATTCCGTGGCAAATTCTTGTATAGAGATACACACAATTGGATGGGTCTAGTTGCAATAATGTTTTGATACATATCTTATAAAACAAATCATCTCACATCACATAAGAGGTGAAAAAATTAAAATATAAGTATAAAAAAATAAAATAAAATTAATTATGATTAAATTATAAAAATTATATAAATATAAAATAACGTGAGTAAATAACATTATTCAATCTAATTGTATACATCCTTATGTAGGACCGACATACATCCATTGATAAATATACTTAAAGGAGAAAGAAATCAAGAATTTCTCATGTTATCTAAATATAAATTTTTATATCGATTCATTCTCACTTTTGTTGTAAAATAAATTAAAAATATGACTTGAGCTTAAACCTTATTAAAAAAATTTAAGATACCAAATAGAATTAAGCATTTAATGAAAATTAGTTAGTAGACTGTGTATTGTACAAAATATTTTTGAAGTTTAAATCTTCGTTTAGAATGTAATTTAGAGATTTAATTTTTAATATTATATATATATATATATATATGAGAAATGATTAAATTATATCGATATAAGTCAAAGTCACTCTCATATCATTGAATAACTTTTTATTGAATAATTTTTTTACTAAATTTACCATTAGATTAAAAGTTCTTATCATATAAATCATATATATAAATTTTTATATTAATTCAAAATTATTTAATACTTCATTGATATACATTAAAATTAACGTAATATATAATTTTAAAATATATGAAAATAATAATATTCACTTGATTACATTCTTATTGATATTTAATTTTTTAAGATTCGACACAAATAAATGATCAAGATATTAGATAGTTATAATTTAATAGTTGAATCGATAAAAATCATATTTTATAAAAAGTTATTGGGTGTTGTAAGTATACTTAAGTATTACTATTTGATATAATTGATCTCTCTATATATATATATATATATATTATGAATTTAAACTTCTTAAATTATTAACATTTATTTTAAAATAATAGAAAAACAAAAAAAAGATAAATATTTTATATTAGTCCAATCATGTATAAAAAAATTGTACATATTAATTTTTGCATAAAGTTATCTATGAAGATTTCTTATTTGATTAAGCAAATTAAACAAAAAATAGAGAATAGTGCAGTGCATAGCATCCGAAGAGGAATAAAATAGGAAAGAATAGTGCAGTGCATCCGAAGAGGAAAAAATTGGGATGAAAAAAGAGTGGCTTGATAGGCAACGGAGATGAGGAGGAGAAAAAATTCACCTCTGTGCATAGCAATACTATAGGTAAGAAATAATTATAATAATATATATATATATATATATATATATATATATATATAAACTAAAAAACTAAAGTGGCTAACCGAAAAAGAATAAACAAATACATTTTGTTATTCTTAGAGAGAAAAAATATAATTTAAGGAAGAAGAAAGTATCCAAAGATAATTGTTTACTCTCAATCATGAGTACTCAGTTTTATAATATAAGAGTGAATTATTGTATTATACATAAAGCTTAGAAAATATAACATTATTATTTTGTAAAATATAAAAATAAATGTTTCTTTTAGAATATAACATTCTTGGTAAATACATTTTTTAATAAACATTTTTTCTTCTTTTAAAAATAAAATATCATTACTTTTGTCTTCAAAAGATTTTTATCTTCAATTTAGTACATTAATATTATAAAATATTATCTCTTTAATTCTTTAAAAAAATTGACATCAATTTAATCATTTAATAATACAAAATGCAATTAATTTAATCTCTTAAGCATACAAAATATTATGAAATTAGTCCTTAATTAAAGCTCAATTACAATCTGTCTGATATAAAAAAAATTAATAATACAAAATGCAATTAATTTAATCTCTTAAGCATACAAAATATTATGAAATTAGTCCTTAATTAAAGCTCAATTACAATCTTTGTCTGATATAAAAAAAATTATATTCTACGTGTATACATAAATTTTCACATTTCATCTAATATTATTTATTATATATATATTTTTATCATTTTTTTTCATTTAATCACATCTATTAAAAATAATGTAAATAGTACCTATACCTCTAAAAAGAACATAAAATAATTATTTTCCATAAAAAAAAACTACTTTAATTACACTTCACATAAAAGGAGTAATGCTGAAAAGTTTAGATTGCCTCATAACCTACTCATATGAGGTTTACAGATTGCCTAACAAGAAAAATTACTCAATGAAAAGTAAATCTAAACCTTCCAATCAAATTACTTCTATTTCATGTCGTTTTTGAAACACAGGTCTGAACTAACACAGGTAAACTTAAATTTGGTTGAACATAACAATTTATTTAGAATTTTTTCAAAAGTGAGTTTGAAAGTATCAATACAAAAGCAAAAAAAAAACTTACTTTTGGAAGAAAAAGTATGTTATAAGAACAATTGAAATTCATCGCACTACGTTAAAACTTTTGAAAATTCATTCAATCAAAAAATTATATTTAGTTCATGAGTATCACGTTAAAAAATTCTTCTATATTCTTAAAATATTTCATTGCTCAAATAAAATTATAATATGTGACCCTTATAATAAGGACAATTAAATTGAAAATTAAATATTTTTTAATAAATTTGAAACGATTATGGATTTACATAAAGTAATATTCCAAGAGCATTTTAAAATTTTCCCATCACCCTTCCCACGCCAAATGGTACCCATCATCAACATCAGTGTTTTAAAAATCAAAAGGTGCAAGAAAGTGATAATTCGATTAATTCCTATGGTTAAATTTATAATTGAATTAAACAATATTCAAAATGAAAACAAAACTTAGCTAACAATCCAAACAACTCAACCACCGGTTCGGTCAGTTATTATAACATTGATCAACACAGAACTATGCAGTTTAACAGATTTATAAATGCAACTGAATCGGGTCGTAATTAGACCCGCAAATCTGAATGAATTGAAAAAAAAAAAGAGAAGGTCGAAAAAAGAAAAATATAGAATCTGGGTCCAATAACTTCGATCACATTCAGACATTCTTCGTTTTCATCAACGGCAAGGATTTTAACCATGTCCAGATTCACATTTGAACATTTTTTTTTAAAAAAAAATAAAGAACGTCCAACTACGCCTGACGGAAAATGAAAGCTGCAAAAAGCACGTCCAAAGTCAGGGCCTGTTGTGTTGTTTCAGTTGAATAGAACAAAGCAAGACAACAAATTTATAATTCTAAATTTTTCACATCTACCACCTACTTTTCCTGTGCTGCCTAAAATCTTCATAGATTTACATGTTCCATACGCTTTTAAGTTTTAAGTTTAACCAAACGTTCCGGCAAGACTACCACAAAATCTCGCCTCGCCGGAAAACCTCCTACATAGCCTGTAATGACTCCGACCGCCACAAAATATCCGCTGTTTCCGTATAATCAAACAAGCCATCTATCGTTACATAACCGCCACCGTTGTCACCGCCGTCATAATCTATGCTGTTTCCAAACCCAAAGCCTTCGTAGCTCCCGATATCATCTTCAAACCCTAAGAACCCGGTCAAATCCACTCCTTCCGGTCCAACCCGACCCGACTCCTCGCTCTCCTGCTTCCCTTCCTCGCTGTTCGGCGTCACCGTCGGCGGCAACCCTAGTTCGTCATCGGACGCTTCCAATAGGTACCCTAGGTTCGTGTTGAACACCCCCGCGAAATCCGGTTCAGTGTTCGGATCCGCCGAATCCGGACCCGGGGCAAGTATCTCCTCCTCGAAGCTCTTGATGAAAGAGTCGAGGCCCTGCATCGTGGGGTCACGCTCCGTCACATTATCAGTGTCGTCGAGAATGTTTAGAAGCTCATCTTGGATCTCGTTAACACCGGACGAGTTAATGACGAGTTCATACCCCTCCGAATCAGCGCATGACTCGCCCGAGTTAACCCGGGTGAGCTGAGACTCGGACGAGTTAACATCATAAGAAGCCGGGTCAACTCGGAGATTCTTGGACTCGGGCGAGTCCGCCTCCGAGTCATCCCGAACTCGCTTCCTCTTGCCGTTGTTGTTGCATTCGTCCATTTGGGAAATGAGAAAAGATGAAAAGGAGCACAAGAGATGGTGTGGTTTTGTTTGGTCACAGTGTAGTTGAGACGTGAGAAGAGTGTAGAGAGAGAAAATGAAGTGAATGGGTGGTGGGAGAAAGAAAGGATGGAGGGTATATATAGTGGTGGGAAAAGTGGGATAGATAGGGTTTGTCTACTTTGATTCATAAACGGCAGATAGAGACAGGCGCGTGCATAGCAGAAAAAGCCGCATTCTACTCTTTCTTTCTTTCTTTTTTTAAAAAATAATAATAATTGAATTATTAAAAAAGGTTTCCTTAATTTTGCGTGTGGGAATGGGATCCGTTGGTCATTATTGCGGGGCAAGGAGGGAGGATATTTTTTTGTTTCGTTTGTGGCAATTAACTAAATTTGAATGAGGATGTGAAGTCCGTGGGTGAGGGCCCATCGACATAGGGGGGAATCATGTGGTTGGTTTTTTAACTTTTTGAAAGTTTTTTTTTCTTACTTTTGGGGGTTTGGAATTTTGGAGTGGTCACTGTGTCTGTGTTGGTCTGCTCAACCAGTGGTGGAGCGCTGTTGTTGGATTCTCGGTTTTGCTTTGCTGTCCGTTTTGGTATTTTTTTTTAATTTAATTAATTTTGGTAACATTAGACGTGGATATTTTTGTTTTTGTTTTGACAAGTTCTTGCTGATTTTTCAAGGAAGGCAAGAAAAGAAGTTTCTAGGTTTTCAAACCTCATAGCTGTGGATTGTTGTAGAAACCACCTGTTCCTTGCCGCCAACTGTCTGGCTTTCCTGTTGAATCTCATCTTGTTGGCGGTTTATCTCGTATGATTTTGTCTATCTTTGACTAATATTTGGATACCACATTGATTTTCGGCTAAACCTTCTGCCTTTTCACTCTTTCTCCACGACAATTATCAAAAGCTAAAGTAGATAATCCTTGAAATATCAAATGTTATGCATAAACTCATTTTATAAGGAATTTTAAGGTCACTTGTTAATAAAATAAAAATATTTTTTTAGATGATAATAAGATATATAATATATTAAAAATTATTTAAAATTTGTTATTTTCATTTCTTTAACAAGTGTTTTTAATATACTAATTAACAATAACATAGTTATATAATTTAAATTAAAGTTTAATTTGATTAGAAAGTCGGATCACTGAGTAAACAATTTGATCGGGAGTCAAACAATCAAATTAGAAAATTCAAAATATAAATTTTAAAAAACATTATATGAAAAATTTACTTGATATAAAATATATTATATTAAAAAATACTAAAAAAAAAAAAATACTTCTAAACAAGCGATAATAATAACTTATTATTTATATAATAAACTAATAAATTGAGAATAATATTCAAAAGAATCTATATTTCTAATAGTAAAATATCCTTTATAACAAAGACCTTCAAGTATAGTGTTTGAATCTTAAAAATAACATTTTTGTTAAGTTTCAATAAAACAAAAAAAGATAGCAAACTCGGGTCAACCAGACTGGGTGGGCCACCAGGTCACTCGGGTCAATTCGAGTTTGACTGGGTCGTTGAGAAAAATTGGTTCAACAGTTTAACCATATTGGCCTTGAGCTAGGATCGCGGGTTTTATGGGTAACTGGTCAGACAGGTCCGATCAATACAACTAGTTAGAAATAGAGACAAAGAGAGAAAAAAATTGAGAAATATATTTGTATATTTTCTGAATGTGTTTTATACAAGAGGATTAGCCTCTACTTATACAAGAGGATTGTTATACAAAAAATAAAATAACATACAATTAAACATAATTATGTACAAAATCAAATCAATCAATCTTTAAAATCATGCTAACATCCCCCATCAAACTCAAGTGAGTGTAGAGGGAACCAACTTGAGTTTGGAAACTAGTGTACGAAATCGACCAAGATGATAAGCTTTAATAAACAGATCGGCTCGTTAGTCAAGAGCTTCAATAGAAATGAGACAAAGAGCACCACGAAGAATGTGTTGATGAATGAAGTGGTAATCAATTTCAATGTGTTTGATACGCTTATGAAAGACATCATTTGTGAGCAATTTGAATAGTACTTCAATTATCATAATAGAGAGCAGTAGAAGAGGACTGAGAGAAACACAAGTAATCAATAAGCCAACGTAAACCAGAGAGTATCTCAAAAGTAATGTTAGCAAGAGCCCGATACTTTGCTTCAGCAGTAGAACGAGTAGTCAAGGTCAGCTTCTTGCTTTGCTACGAAATAAGAGCATCACTAAGAAATATACAATAACTAGTGGTGAATCGGTGATCAGTGAGATCTCTACCTCAATCAACATCAAAATAAACTCAAATGATCAAGGAGGAATCGACTAAAAAATGAAGCCTGTGAAACATAGTCTCCTTTACATAGCAAATAATACGGAGAACAACAACATAATGAGTGGTATGTAGAGCTGACATAAACTAACTGACTAAATAAATAGCATATGAAATATCTAGACGAGTAATAGTAAGATAAATCAAGCTGTCAGCTAACTATGGACAGAAGGGAGGGTTATCAAGCACAATACCATCCATAGGCGTAAATCTCACATTAGGCTCTAAAGGAGTGGGTTTAGTGCGACTGTTGGTGAGATCGACTCGAGAGATAAGATCTGAGACATATTTAGCTTGAGACAAGAAAATAACATTAATAGATGAAAGAACTTCAATACCCATAAAATAATTGAGGGGGCAATGATCCTTTATCTTAAAATTGCAGTTCAAGGATGCTTTAAGATGAGAAATACCAGAAGTATCATCATTTGTAATAATTATGTCATCAATATAAAAAAGCAGTGTCACAATGTCGTGATCAATCTTACGGATGAGGAGAGCTGAATCATAAGGAGTAGATGAGAACCCAAGCTGAGTGATGGGAGAACTAAACTTATCAAACCAGGTTCGGGGATTTTGTTTAAGACCATACAAGGCTTTGCAAAGAAGATAGACCTTGTTAAGGTGGACAAGTATAACCAGGTGGTAGTCACATATAGACTTATTCTTCTAAGTCACCATTGAGAAATACATTCTTTACATTCATCTGGTTAAGAGTCTAGTTGCGAGTTACAACAATAGCAATGAGAGTATAGACAGAAGTGAGACGTGCAACTGGAACAAAGGTTTCTTTATAATCAATCTCATATTCCTGATTCAAACCTTTGGCCACTAAGTGAGCTTTGTAACAATCAACAAACCCATCTGAGCGATTTTTGATCTTATAAACTCATTTGCATTAGACAAGTGCCTTATCAAAAGGAAGATCAACCATCACTAAAATACCAATGTTATCAAAAGCTTGTAATTCTTCTTTCATAAGTTGTTGCCAACAGGAATCAATGGATGCCTCTTGATAAGACTGCGGTTCATGAAGGTGAAGCATGGTATGAAAACAATGATAATCACGAAAGTAGGTAGGGAGGAGGGAAAAGCAAAGTCGAGTGCAGGATTAACGGTCGAGATAGTGTTAACGGGATAAGCCAAAACTTTAGAAGATGGTGAGAGCTCATTGAGAGGATCAGAAGAAGAACTTGTAGCTGTAGAACCTATCTCATAAATACTTGAAGAAAATGTATTAGAATCATTTGGAAAAATATCATTAGAATGATTAAAAAATAAAAGAGTATAGGTGGAAGGAATGAACTTGAATTGAGACAGTGAGGAGAATATAGTATCTTCTTATAAGACAACATGATGAGAAATACAAATGCATTGATATTGGATCCCAACAGCGATAACCCTCGTGTTCAATACCATAACTAAGGAAACAACAGAAACGGGCACGAGGTTTAAGCTTAGTGTGGTCATGGGGTTAAAGAAGAACAAAACAAGTACAACAAAAAAACTTTGAGAAAACTATAGTTTGGAGACATGTGGTGAAGACATTCATAAGGAGATATATTACTAAGAACAGAGGAGGAAGACGATTGATAACATAGACAATAGTAAAAGCAGCTTCATCCCACGTATGTTTGGGATAAGAGGAGGAAATGAACATTGCTCGAACAGAGTCAAGAATGTGACGATATTTCCTTTCAGCATGACCATTTTGCTGAGACATACCAAGACATAAAAACTCATAAAAAGTACCTTGTTTAGCAAGAAAAGTAAGTAGTTTTGAATTGCGATATTAAGAGGCATTATCTCGACGAAAAATCTTAATTGTCTTTAAAAACTAAATTTTAATCATAGTGAAAAAAGTAATGTAGACTTGAGAAAGTTTAGAACATTTTTTTTATTAAATATATCTAAAAGTGAAATGTGAATAGTCATCAATGAAAATCATAAAATATCGATAATCTTTCATAGTAAATGTAGGAATTGGGCTCCAAACATCAAAATGCACAAAATTAAACGGAAAAACAAAAATGGAAGTACTTTTATTAAAATATAAAGCAGGTTACTTAGTTATTTGACAATAATTACAATGCAAAGATTCTTCCCTAGCAGAAGCTAAAATTGTAACACTCCAAACAATAATTTAACATTTTGAAAGCTAATTCGCAGGAGCAATGTTTAGTGATTTCGGATACTATAAAATTATTTTGATTAAAACGTTAGCGTGATTTGATCGTTTTGAGTGATTGCTTTCGTGTCGGAAAATAAAAATTTTGGTAGGAAAAACTTTACGTAATTTAATTTTTACCGTTTAGGTAATTATTTTACGTGTAACTGATTTGATATTTATACATTTTATAATTTTGTGATTTTATGGATGATTTTGAAATTTTTCCGCGTCTGTGGTAACACATAAGTATGTGGTGGCCATACGTAGATTAGCAGGTGCCATAAAGTGAAAATTTTTCTCACGATGTAGAAAAATTTGTCACATTCTTTTATACAGAGTACGGAGTGGGATCTTACTAAAATCGAATAAAATTTAGGAACAGCAGTTTTTAAAATTTTATTGATCTTGTGATTTAGATCTTGTATTTAATTATCGGATGATAAAAATATAGTAAAAATATTATTTGTAAGATACAAGAATAAATATTATGAAATTTAAATCAAGTAACAAAGAGAAATTGACTTGATTTATACCCTTGGATGAGAATACTTAGTTTGAATATTAATCATTGATTTAATCAAAGGTTAAACAAACTTAATAAAGAAAGATCTTGGATAAATAACTATTGATTTAATCAATGGTGTGAGAATAAACTTGGTTAGGAAGGCTTTGATATCAACTATAGATGTAATCAAAGGTGTAGAATTATTTTAAAAATGATTTTTATCTTCATTTTATAATTATTGGATTTAGATTAAATCAAAAATGGAGATTTAATCTTAAAAAAGTAACAAAGTTATATTTTCATTTATGATAAAGTATTGATCGGATGAAGAATCAATCAATGGTGGAGATTTGGTAGTTCTAAATATAAAACTAATTAGGACCCTTGGATTTAAAGTTTGAAGGAGCAATCTAGCCAATTAATTTTGGAGACACATGTAAAATTTAGAATTTAAAGAAGAAAAAGAAATTTTTACATATTTATTCTTCTAAAATTAAAAATCTACCTAAATCCCAACCATTGAATTAATCAATGGTAGAAATGCTTAAATGGTGGCAAATAATGAATACAACTTTATTGAATGCATTATGAAGAGAAGGTGATGGTTTTGGAGTGTTTAGAAATTAAAGTTTTATATAATTTTTATGTCATTTTTTACTAATTATGTCTTGGATCAAGTTAGAAGACATCATAATGGCTTACTTTTGATTTTTGCACTCAAGGAGAATGCTTTGGAGCGGAGCTTTACGAAATTGAGAAGCTTTAGGACGTAGGAAAAAGTTTGAAGACCATTATTGCCATCCTTAGTCATCATTAGACATTTTTTACAATTAGTAAGTTAAAGTTTTTTCATTTCTATTTCTCTCATTCTTCATGTTTTGGCCAAGCATTCCAAGAACACCTTCCATCACTTTTTAATTTCATCAAACTTGATTTTTAAACCTAAACACCATTCTAAGAACATCTCTAGTTATGAGAAGTTTTTCCAAAATCATTCATCTTGAGCTTCAAATCCAAGCTTCAAGTTTCTATCAAAAATCAAAAATTTCATCTTTGTCTTCAAGAGAAACCATTCGGTCAAGACACTCAAAACCACCATCCAATCTCTTTTAATTTCATCCAACCATAGATCTTGAATCTACATGATTTTAAGCAACTTTCATGTTGGAGATTTTCTCTAAATCATTCATCTTGAGTTTTTCAAGATCCATGTTATTGGGTTTTTGAGGTGAAGTATAAGGAAACTTCGTTTCTTTCTATTTTCATGATCTAAACCATGTTTGATCCATGGTTCCTCTTAATCAAGCTTGATATGTTAATTAACTTGTGTTTTGTTTTGTATTTGAGAATAAATGGTGGTGAAGGACTTAAAAAGAAACAAATCAAAAGCTTTGGAGGATCTTCAAGAGGTAAGAGGAGATCCATCTCATGAGTTAAACCAAGCATTAAAACTCGTCAATAATGGTGAGAGATGGTATTTTATTTGATGGATGTGGAATCCATGTGAGGATTCATATCCATGGTCATGTAATTAATTTGTGGGTGTTTATGAGCTTTGATTAATTTTCTATGCTTGATATGCTTTGCATGATTTTATACTTTGATGATATAACTTGATATGTTATACATGCTTTTATGGCTTTGATGGTATGCATTTATATTATTTATGATGAAATATATATGTATATGCCTTATGACTTGATGGTGGAAAGGAAATTGATTTTTGGCTCCAATAGTAAGGAAATTACGGATTTTGATACCCTTGATTAGGGTTCATGTTGAAAATTTTCAAGAACAAAAGAATTGATTTTGAATACTTAAAAAACATGGTGGATTTTAACAAGACACCTCAAGATAGGTGTTCACAAAATTAATATTTTCTTGAATGATGAAAATGTATGTTTAGAAAAGTAAGGAAAATAAACAAAGAATTTATTTTTCAAAAAGTACATGAATATGGTTTTAGAAGGATTTTTATTGATTTATTTTGTGTAAAAAGTTTTTAAGTGTTTTACTAAACATGAGATTTAAATGAAAATAGTAATGATAATTTTAAGGATTTGCAAAGAAAGTGAAAAAGGATTTGTAAGGAAAGTAAAAATGAATTTGAACAAATGGGTTTAGTTTTTATGACCATCGGTATTTCGGTTTTGGAAATAAAGAATTTTTAATGGTTTTGTTTGTGTAAAACCATATCAATTTAGGAGAAAAATATTTGATTATTTAATTGGCCAAAGATTTACGATTTTTGGAGGTTGAATAATTTTGGTTTTTATGAAACAAAGTAATTTTAAAGTGGAAACAAAATGTTTGAACAAAATGTTTTAGTATAAGGATTTTGGAAAGGAAATCAAAGTATTTTATCAATTGAGAAATGAACTTTCATATGAAAATGAAAAAGAAAAGTTGCAAGGTTTGAATCTTAATTTGTTTTGAAGAGAATTAATTTTAGAATTGATTTGGAAAAAATGGAGAATATAATGGTGTTTTGAAAATTTCTTAATTATAACTTATTTTCAAGTTTTGAAATACGTTAGAAAATGTTAAGTTTTAAACGTTGATTTACATCAATGAAAAAGTGATTTTGTGAATTATATTTTGAAAAAGTTAATTTTTGAGTAAAGAATCTGTGGAAAAATATTTTTTAAGTAAGAAAATATATTAAATAAAGTATAAAGTTATATTATTTTGAGAAAAGTTAAAAGGAATTTTTAAAGGTCAAAGAAATATTTTACGTAATGAAATTGTGGTAATAAAAATTATTTTACGTATCTTAAAAACGTGATTTTTAAGTTACGTAATATGGAAAAATATTTCTAATGATTTTAAATACGTTAAAATATTTCTACGCGATTTGAATTACGTTTAAATATTTTACGTAATCAATTACTATTGAAAAATCACTATATGATGGAAAAAGTGATGAATTATTTTTACGTGATTGTGAAAATAGCAAAAATCGTTATATAATTTGAAAAGTGTTTTAAATATTTTGAGAATGACGGAAAATGATTTATGCGACTTAAAAGAATGATTTTTAAGTTATCCCAAACTTTTTATTTAAAAATAATTTTGGAAAAATACTATGCGATTTTGAGAAACGTATATTTTTACGCGATTAAGAAAAAACGTTAAGAAAAATTAGTGCGTGTTTTAAAAGTCGCAATGTGAAGAGTTGCGGTATTTTAAAATTGAAAACGTAAAATGTTACGATATTTTGAAAACGTAATATAAACATTTTGGAATTGTGAAAACGTAATGTAAACGTTTTGGAATTGTGAAAATGAAACGAAAATGTTATGATTTTGAAAACACGATGAAAGTGTTTTATAACTATGAAAATATGATAACATGATTTTTAATTCATTGAAAATACGAATATATAATTTGGTGCATTTTATATGCATTGGAAATAGATCTTGTGATTAGATTTGATGCATTATACATGCATTGGGAAAAAAATATGCGTGCATTTGATCTTTGAGGATATGATACATTGAACAAATGAAATTGAAAAGATTTTTTCCTTTGGGGTTGGACAATGACGGATATATTTGCATTGTAAATGACCCTTTGGTTGAAGAGGAATGAGAATTGATAGTGAGGTCTATGATGGATCTTGGGGGTGTCGAAGCGGCGATCGACTTCAAGTTGGAGAAATTAATGATAGGGTTTGTGTCACTTGGCGATGCTGATCCGTTTGTAACGCATAGGACGATACCCGACAAGAACACGATTCTTTTCAACAATTTGGAAGATTGTCTTTGAAATTGTTATTGACCATTTTAATGACATGAAGATTCTCCTCGAAATTGTGAAAACCTCCATGGAGTTGTTTTTGAAAAAGTGAGTCTTTGTGCACATACGCATAATCGACATTTATATCCGTGTGATATATTAATTCGAGGAATATGGCATATGACAATTGATTTTTTGAATACTATGATAATGATGATAGTTGATTAATGTTGATTGTATGGTCATAATTGTGATATAATCTATCTGTATGATATTTTGTTTGTGTTATCTACTACGCTTTCATAATATTGGTATTGGTGTAGATGATCTCACCTCTTTGTTATGTTGTTTGTTTGTTGTGTCTGTCTTGTTAAAATAAAATAATAGAAGGATCGAGTTTCTTAGACATAACGGGCGATGGATACTCACGAGATTGGTGACAACAATAAGGAGTGGACATTCGGGGACTCGAAGGTGTGTAGTGTTGACAAAGAACAGATTTTAGAATGGTGAATGTCCCTGATACAACAAGATGAATACACAACAGAATAAGTATGTTAAGTTTTAACGTTAATACAGACCGTCTTTATTAAGTAGGACCCATCATGGGGTTTATTATATTAAAAAAAAAGAAGAAGAGTTGTTAGTTTTATTTTTCTCTTCAAATTGTTAAATATTAATTGGTGTCAATGTTGTTTATGAATCGAAATCATTATAATAAGTCGTCAATATATTTTTCAAGATTACTTATAAATTACAAGTAAGTTTATATTTAAAAGAAAGAAATTTTAAAACTCACTTTTTATAACTCAAACTGTGTAACTTCTTTCTGATTTTGAGTCGGAATCGTACAAAAAAATTTCATACCCTAGGGAGGGTGTTACAAAAATACCTTGGTATATCGGAGGACAATAATTCTAACAGCGTCAAAAACAAAGGTCCGAGGAGCAATGAACTAGAAATGACAATGGTGAAGAACTTTGACTACGACGAAAAACGATAGGGCGGCAGTGGGCGGAATGATTGGACTAAACTCTCATAAACGAAGTTAGAAACAGAGACAGAGAGAGAAAAAAATAAAAAAATATATTTGTACATTTTTTGAATGTATTGTATGATGAATTATTAGTCTCTATTTATATAATAAGACTGCTATATACAAAAGAAAAATAATAAACTACAATTAAACTTAATTATGTACAGAATTAAATTAATCGATCCCTAAAATCATGCTAACACAACTATTCTTATTAGCAAAACCGTAATACTAGATTAGCAGTCATATGAAAGGAAAAAAATTATTGCTCAGTCATCATTGAAAAGCATTTTTCACACATTCTTATTATATTCTAAGATAGTACAGAGTGTAATGGACATTGTATTTGTCAATGTTTAAATTCTTAAAATAATTATAAAATTTAGAAGATCTCAGTTAGTTTAGCTAATAAAGTACTTTGTAGTTAATTGTAAGGATTTAGGATCCCTCTCCTCTACTTGTAGAGTGTGTTTATGTATTTTTAAGTGAGTGTAATGTTTATTAGTTAAAATCTATAAGATATTTTAGATCCATTATCTATAAAAAAATTAATTATGAAATTTAAATCAATTGCCCTAAACAAAACATTAATATTAGTTGCGATTTATTGTATTTTAATTTTATTGGAGTCACTTATACACAAATTTAAATCGATTATTTTAAATTGTTTAAATTGATTCTTTATTACTTTTAATATTACACGAATGAAATGCACGTATAAATGAGATGATCTTATTCCATTTTAAATTGATCATACTATATTGATATTTAAATTGTTTCTTCATTATCATTAATGCATTTTAGATAGGTGAGTTTAATGGTTGAAATAACTAATGAAAAAAGTTAATTTTTGAGGCAAAAAAATGGACCTTGTGGAGCCACATTACAAGACACTCGCATGCAGAAAACTTATTTTATATAATAGTATTAATTTACTAGTGTTTTGATGATTTTTAAATTATTATTTTTATCTTCTAAATTCTTATTATATTTAAAAAATATATTATAATTATAAAATAATATTAATATTAATAATCATGCTTTAAATATTTGTTATATTTTTATATTATTAATAAAGTATTGATCGGCACTTAAGTATTTATCAATTCAATTTTTTATTTTAGTTCAAATATAAAATTAATAATAAAAAGTGTTTAAAATGAATGATAGTTACATAGTAAGAAGTTAAGAAGTATTGAAAAGCAATTATGATTATATAATAAGAAATTTTTAAATATTTTATATTTTATATTTATTTTAATTTTAATTTTTAAAATAAGTAATAAGATGTATTTATAGTTTTATTCTTTTGTATTTTTTAAATTATTAAATGGGTAACAAATAAGATAATTAAAAAAAAGTTAGACATGGAATTAGGAAAATTCCTTTTATAATAGCATATATTACAAAAGTGTAGAATTAAGTTTTTTATTTTTATATTAATGTTTTATAAAATTTAATATGATTGGATAATTTTAAAGTACTAATTATGATCGATTTCATATAAGAACTACTATCATCACGGTAGTAGAAAATACATAATTAGAAGTAGAGGTGTTCAAAATTTGACCTATCTCAATGACTTGTCTTGATTTAAAGTTAACTTAGACAAGTTTGAGTTATATAAATTGGATATGATGTATTTTAGATAGGTTTATGGTGATGCTTTGAGTTGTTCCAACCTAATTCAGTATTACAAAATATTTTAATTTTTTTTTTTACAATTAGTGATAAATAATAATTTTTTAACTTAAATTAATATTTTTTAAATAACATTATAATATATTTATATTGATATGAACTATTTCGAAATATATATTGTAAAACACTACATACTTTTAGTATGTTACTTTTAAAACTTTATAACTTAGTTATACAAATGTTTATATTTATGCAATTCATTTTATTATCGGGTCAATCCGATCTTGATTCGATCATTTGTCAAGACATGATCGTGTTGGGTTAAAATTTAAAAAATTGAATTAATCAAAATATTGAATTAAGTTCATGTCAAAATAAACTTGCCCCAGTCAATTCCATAAACACCCCTAATTAGAGGAATAAATATATATATAACTCATGATATTTTGACTAAAGAGGTCAATCCCAATATAGATCTACTTGAGGTTTGGAATCTTCTTAATTTGTCTGGTAAAATAAATAAATAAATTCTTCATTTGTATGATGGATCTCAAATTAAATTTTGAAAGTAATTTGATATTTTAAATATTTGACGAGTCATATATAATTTTATAATTTTTCAATTAAAAAAATAGGAAATTAGATATCCACCTATTGTAATAGCCTATAATTAGTTACGATTAGGATATAAATAAGTTAAGATATTTGTAAATTATTTGAGCTCAACACAATAAATATTTGATTAAGTTCATTTTACTTAAATAAATAAATAATCTCAAATTTAAATTTAAATTCAATTATATAAATGAGTTAAATTCAAATTTTATAGACTTAACTTTAAAACTCGTCAATAACTCATGTAAATATGTATATATATTAATTAATTATTGTGTATAGATGGTTAAAATTTAATTTTTTTTAAAAAATGTAGTTTAAGTTAAGAAAAAGTATAGATAATTATAATTTTTTTTGTATGCAATGAATTGTGAATAAATAAAAAATTATTTAAAATTTTGCTTTATTTTCTAACATAAATATTTTTATTAATATTAAATTTTATTTTATTTTTATGCAAAGAGCATTTATTCAACATAAATGATTTCACAACAATGGAACAATAAAATTTAGAGGCTTTGACATCCATATAGAGCACTCATTTTGTCTAGCAAAATTAGCTAACAAACCCTTTATCTTATTTGCAGTATGATATGCAAAACCACAGTTGAAAAAAAAAAACTAAGGTAAATAATCTTAAAAAATATTTCAAGAATAGATTTGATAAAATAAAAAATAATCAAATTATAAATAAGTTAAATAAACTAAGTTTAAGTTTTATATTTTCAAATAAATCAAGTTTAGAAAAAAATCAAGTTCAAACTTTAAATATGATTTTTCATCAAAGGAAAAAAATTAAATTTAACTTATTTAAACAAAGAATAAAATTTAAATAGCTCCTGTATTTCATCAATTAAGCTTAAAGTTTTAGTGTTTGACTTCGACTATAGTCGTACACTTTACTAATAATCATGGTTTTTTTAAAAGAAAAAAGATGATTTTATATATATATTTTTTAGAGATGTAAATGTTGTCTAATTTTTTTTTAATAATGTGTAATTGAAAATAATAATAATAAAAAAATAAATATGATAAATGATATTAAATAAGATATAAAAAATATATATACTATTTATAATAAGAATATCAAAATTATTTCTTTCACATACATTTATTATCAATGATGGTTTCACTTATGTCTTTTTTTTACGTTTATTGATATTAATAATATATATATATTATTTTATATTTATATAATTTTTATTATTTAATTTTAATTAAATCTATCTTATTTTTATATTTTTATACTTTAATTTTATTATATCAATAAATGTAAGAAGAATATATCAATTTATGATTTTTATTTAATATATTTGTAAATTCTGTATCCGAAAAATTTGAGTCTGACATTTTCTTGAATAAAAAAGGATAATAAAAATATATATATAAAAAAAACATGATTTGATTTAAATTTATCAAAATTATGTACTCATAAAAAATATTAATATAAATTGAAAATAAATCTATTATATATTTAAATTATATTAATTAACATTCAAAATTTAGAAGTAAAATTATCTATTTTATTTATAATTCGTGAATCGTGATAAAGATATGGCATGTTATATTAGAAATATTAGTTGTATTTTAAATGCAATTAATAAATTTTCAGATAAATAATAATAATTTTATTAATATATTATATATTATAAAATTTGAAACACACATCATTTTAATATAATTATGATATATTATTGGTTTAAAATGTTTATATACAATGATCAAATCTTGCGATTTTACTTATCAAAAAAGTTAAAAGGATTAGTAATGAGGTAAGTTGACTCGCAAATTAATTAAAACTTAGTTCATTAACAAATTAGATTTATAAGCTCATAAGCTAATCTTTAACCGAAAAATTTTACTTATTTAGTAAATGAGTTTAGCTTAAATTTTCATAGATTTGACTCATTAGTTCGTAAATTAATTTTAAACTATAATTGTAACTTGAACTTTCATAAGTTTAACTCATTAATTCGTAAATTAATTTTACATTATAATTGTTTTGTTTATGTTTAAAAAATAATTTAATAATTAATAGTCGTTTGATTGGAAGTTGTCAAAATACATTTTATATTACTTGTTTTTTATTGAAATCTCTGAAGTTTTCTAGATGTACTATCCCTAGGAAAAGAAAGTAAATTTTTTTTTAAATGATAATTACATATAAATTTTGATGTACTTAATATTATATAGGATAATGTGTATTATCGATATCGATAAATAAAAAAGAAGAAAAAGTAAATAAATAATAATGACAAAATTTTAGTTATTTACAAAAAAAATTTATGTAGTAATGTTTTCCTCAATGAAAAGGCCAAATCTTAGCAATGCGGCCACTGAAATATCTCCTGGTGGCAACAAGAGTCACAGACGATATGTGTGATTGTTTTATACATATACGATGAATTTTGCAATATATATTTGTATGTAATATAATCCAAACTTTTCTGATCAGCGATTAAAACAAAACAATTTTATTAACAAGTGCACTTGTTAAAAAGTTTAAAAAATAGCATATTTTATATAAATTTTTTTTAATCTAATTTTCTATACTTTAAATGTTTCATTTTTTATTTTTTAATTCTTTAATAATTAATCTTAAAATATTTGTTAAAAATGAAATAAAACTTTGCACAGTTCAACATGTTTAGTTGCAGCTGCCAGTTCGTACTCTCTGCATTCACCAAACATATCAGCTTTAATGGTAGGTCACTGTGGCCCACCCGAGATAATCTTACATAAACTTATATTATTCAAATTAAATATATTAGGTTAATCATATTAAAAATTATAAAAAATTATAATAATTAATTATTAACTATTAATTAATTTTAAAATTTATTTACTAATTACTAATATATTTAATTTGAGTATTACATGTTTATATATATATATATATATATTTTCTTGTATCTAACCAAAATAGCTGTTTATTAGGAGAATTTTTTTATACTTATAAAGTATTACACTATTTTAATAAAATTATAACACTTAATTAGTAATAATCATATAAGTAATTAGATTAAAATTTAAATATTTAAAAGTCACATCTGAATAATTATAAATTTATTTAAAATATTATTTTAAGAACATTTTTAAATTTTTTATTTACGAGACGACCCCTTATTTTTTTTATCAATAATCATATTTCTTGTCTCATAAAAAATTATTATATGTTTATGATTTCAAGAAACAAAATAAATATACACTTTAAGATATATTTTTATCATCAATTTTAAATTAATCTAAATTTTGAATAATTCTAAACTTTTTAAATAATTTTTTTAATTATTTTTTCTATTCACTTTTATTTACCTCTTAAGATTATGCTTAAAAAGGAATATATTTGAAACATATAAGAAACGTAGTACGATTTCTATTGTCTTGTCCCGCTGTCCTTGTTGAGTCCCATGACTCCAACTCGTAAAAAAAATAATATTAAAGAGTGTTTTAAAAATATAATTTTAATATTTTTATTATAAATAATATATATATTTATTTTTATATTTTATTTAATATTATTTATTATATTTTTTTTTTTTATTTTTTAATTATACATTCTTAAAAAGATATATACAATTTTTACATTTTTAAAAAGATGTAAGATCATTTTTTTAAAAGTACTTGTTCAAAATTTAAAATGATTTTTTTCTTAAATAATATAGTATTTGATATATTAAAAAAAAAATTAAATTTTTTTTTTATACAAAATATATTATTTTATATTTTTTAATAAATATCTTTAGAATAATTATTTAAAAAATATAAAAAAGTTAGGTCCCGCTTAGATATGTCTTCGAAACTGGGCTCCGCAAAGTACTATAACATCATTACGTCCTTGGCCTACGCCTTTTTTCCAGTTCCAACCACCTTCCGCACCTCATATAATTTTAATTTTTAAAAGTTAAGGATTTTGTTAATAAGTTTTTTTTATCTTTTTTTGAATTTTGCTAATGTGGGCTTTAAAAATATATGTAAAAATTAAAAAATGTCATCTATTATTTATTATTAATTATCTAAATATAAAATATAAAATATTTTTAATTTTTAAGATAATAAATTCTTATACTTTTATTTAATATTTTTTTATTTTTAATTCTTTAACGTATGTTTTTTGGAAATATATTAACAAAACTCTACTTTTTTTTAGAATATATATACATATTAAGTAAATGAATAATTTCTCGTAATATTATCAAGTGTCTAAATAAAAATTTCTTCTACCGATATTTTTTATATACAAGTAAATTTCATGATCAATTCTAAGATTATATATTTAAAAGATCTAATTATTATCATTCAAATTAAAACATGTTGATAAATTAATGTATTTTTAAGATACTTATTAAAAAATAAAAATAATATTAAATAATTTTTATATATTTAATATTTAAAAATTTATTTTTTATTTAATATTTTTATTTTTTATTTCTTAACAATTATTTTTTTGAGATTTGTTTAATAAATCTTAAAATTTTTTATACTAAATTGATTCACTAAATAATTAATTATTATACATTTAAATATCATTAAAATAATTTATTTAAAGATATAAATTTATTTTCAGTCTATAAAACAATATTGTTTAATGTTTAATGCCATTAAGCAAGCCAGCAAGGGGTGCGTACGAGTCTCTACTCTCTTTATAATGTGTTATTTAATTCGTAAATAAGTTAATAAGGGCTATGCCCTTTCACATTGAGAAATTATTAGGAACTGATAGAACGTCACTTATGATTGTATTCATTTTATTCTAAGTATAAATGAGACTTACCACAATATCTTTTACACATAATATTTTAAATGTTTAACTGAAATTAAAATTTTAAAAATATAATATCAAACTCTGGTTAACTATTCTTTTATTATTATTAAAAAATAAAGAAAATTTTCTGTTCTCTCTCCATTGCCGTGTCCATCGAAAGATAAAAAGTAATTGAATAATTTGATAGTGCACTCTGGTTAACTATTCTTTTATTATTATTAAAAAATAAAGAAAATTTTCTCTTCTCTCTCCATTGCCGTGTCCATCAAACAAGAGTAAATTTCTGTTACTGGCCACCATTTTTGGACCAAATCGCCGGCGAAACAACATCATTTCGGCCAGATATTCTCCCCTAAAGTCGCCGCCCTTGTCTCCCTTCAAGTTCACTTCTCGTCCTCCTCTTTTGACCAATCAAGAATGAACCTTGTAGCCAATCTTTCAACCAACATTTCCCTACAAAATCTCCCCCGCAGCTAGTGCTCTCTCGATCTGTTGATGTAGATCTGTGTTTTCGTCTCTCATCTGCAGTCAGGGACGCTTCAAATTTTTTAGATAGTTTGAATGAAAAAAAAAAAGGAAATAGTTTGATTTGTAAATTAAATTAAATTAAATTTTTATTTAAAATATTAAAAAATAAGAAATAATTATGTATTCATAAAAAATATTAATATAAATTAAAAATAAATATATTATATATTTAAATTATATTAATTAACATTCAAAATTTAGAAGTAAAATGATCTATTTTATTTATAATTCGTGAATCGTGATAAAGATATGGCATGTTATATTAGCAATATTAGTTGTATTTTAAATGAAATTAATAAATTTTCAGATAAAAATAATAATTTTATTAATATACTATATTATAAATTTTGAAACACACATCATTTTAATATAATCATGATATATTATTGGTTTAAAATGTTTATATTACAATGATCAAATCTTACGATTTTATTTATCAAAAAAGTTAAAAGGATTAGTAATGAGTTAAGTTAACTTGTAAATTAATTAAAACTCAGTTGATTAACAAGTTAGATTTATAAACTCGTAAGTTAATCTTTAGCTTAAAAATTTGACTTATTTAATAAATGAATCTAGTTTGAACTTTTATAAGTTTAACTTATTAGTTAAGTAAATTAATTTTAAACTATAATTATAGTTTAAATTTTCATAAATTCAACTCATTAATTCGAAAATTAATTTTACACTATAATTGTTTTGTTTATGTTTAAAAAAATAGTTTAATAATTAATAGTTGTTGGATTGGAACTTGCCAAAATACATTTTATATTACTTGTTTTTTAATTGAAATCTCTGAAGTTTTCTAGATTTACTATCCCTAGGAAAAGAAAGTAAATATATTTTTTAAAAATGATAATTACATATAAATTTTGATGTACTTAATATTATATAGGATAATGTGTATTATCGATATTGATAAATAAAAAAGAAGAAAAAGTAAATAAATAATAATGACAAAATTTTAGTTATGTACAAAAAAATTTTATGTAGTAATGTTTTCCTCAATGAAGATGGCCAAATCTTAGCAATGCGGCCACTGAAATATCTCCTGGTGGCAACAAGAGTCACAGACGACATGTGTGATTGTTTTATACATATTCGATGAATTTTGCAATATATTTGTATGTAATGTAATACAATCCAAACTTTTCTGATCAGCGATTAAAACAAAACAATTTTATTAACAAGTGCACTTGTTAAAAAGTTTAAAAAATAGCAAATTTTATATAATTTTTTTTAATCTAATTTTCTATACTTTAAATGTTTCATTTTTTATTTTTTAATTCTTTAATAATTAATCTTAAAATATTTGTTAAAAATGAAATAAAACTTTGCACAGTTCAACATGTTTAGTTGCAGTTGCCAGTTCGTACTCTCCTGCATTCACCAAACATATCAGCTTTAATGGTAGGTCACAGTGGCCCACCCGAGATAATCTTACATAAACTTATATTATTCAAATTGAATATATTAGGTTAATCATATTAAAAATTATAATAAATTATAATAATTAATTATTAATTATTAATTAATTTTAAAATTTATTTACTAATTACTAATATAATTAATTTAATATATTTAATTTGAGTATTACATGTTTATATATAATTTTTTTCCCTTGCATCTCATCAAAATAGCTATTTATTAGGAGAATTTTTTTATATTTATAAAGTATTTCACTATTTTAATAAAATTATAACAGTTAATTAGTAATAATCATATAAGTAATTAGTTTAAAATTTAAATATTTAAAAGTCACATCTGAATAATTATAAATTTATTTAAAATATTATTTTAAGAACATTTTTAAATTTTTTATTTACGAGACGACCCCTTATTTTTTTTTATCAATAATCATATTTCTTGTCTTATCAAAAAATTATTATATGTTTATGATTTCATGAAACAAAATAAATATACACTTTAAGATATATTTTTATCATCAATTTTAAATTAATCTAAATTTTGAATAATTCTAAACTTTTTAAATAATTTTTTTAATTATTTTTCTATTCACTTTTATTTACCTCTTAAGATTATGCTTAAAAAAATATATTTTGAAACATATAAGAAACGTAGTACGATTTCTCTTGTCTTGTCCCGCTGTCCTCGTTGAGTCCCATGACTCCAACTCGTAAAAAAAAAAAAAAAATATATTAAAGAGTGTTTTAAAAATATTTGTTAAAAATTTAAAATAAATTTTTTTTCTTAAAGAATATAGTATTTGATATATTAAAAATTTTAAAAAAATTATTTTTTATGAAAAATATCTTATTTTATATTTTTTAATAAATATCTTTAGAATAATTATTTTAAAAATATAAAAAAGTTAGGTCCCACTTAGATATGTCTTCGAAACCGGGCTCCGCAAAGTACTATAACATCATTACGTCCTTGGCCTACGCCTTTTTTCCAGTTCCAACCACCTTCAGCACCTCATATAATTTTAATTTTTTTAATTTAAAGTTAAGGATTTTGTTAATAAGTTTTTTTTATCTTTTTTTGGATTTTGCTAATGTGGGCTTTAAAAATATATGTAAAAAATAAAAATATCATCTATTATTTATTTTTAATTATCTAAATATAAAAAAAATTTAATATTTTTTAATTTTTAAAATAATAAATTCTTATACTATTATTTAATATTTTTTATTTTTAATTCTTTAACATATGTTTTCCGAGAATACATTAACAAAACTCTATTTGTTTCTTTAATTCTTTTGTGAGCTTCAGCTATATTCTTCCATTTTGAAAAGCTTGGCAAGGAATATGTGGAAATTTCCTATTAGCAACACGATTTTGCGTTGTAGAAAAGAAAATTTCATTTTAAAAATATTTTTTCATTTTAATTTTTAATCAGAAAAGTTAACCATGGTTAACTTTATAGTGATGCTCCATCCTTAAAATGTTACAATAATATAAATAGAGTGAGTATAAACTTAGGTGACACTAATGACCATCTAGATGCCCCATCCTTTAAAGAGGGTTCCACATAATTTTTTTTATTTTTTTTACACATTCAAACAAGATGAAAAAAAAACAATTTCATTTTTTTTTTTTAAACTTCTAATCATATATTGTTTTTTAAATCACAAGTCACATATCTTTACTTGATTTTTTTTTTTTAAAAAATATATATATTTTAATTTAATTGATAAAATAAATATAATAAATATAAAAAAATAAATCTATTTTTTTTTTAATTCAATGGTGAAAGTGAACGCTTGAGTTGACAGTAGCAACTTCCAATTAATAAAGAAATTGAGGGACTTGAAGGCGAAGCCATTGCCATTTGTTAGCAGGTTTGGAACCCAACGATCATTTCGTACAGGAGTCAGGTCGTCAGGCTTTGGAGGCATGCAGGGCGACAGCTCTTCTTTATGCTCCCGACACGTGGAGTACGGACCACATTTGCTTTTAAGTGCTTTCGAATGAAAAGATTTTTCTTGTTCTTCTTCGTTAAATAATAAGTTAATTATAATATTAAAAATATAATTAAAATAAAAAACTATTTTACAAAATTAATTTATCACATAATAAAAATCATCTTCTGTTAACCAAAATAGAAAATAATTTTATTTTACTAAAATAGGAAAAAATGAAAAGATTAGGGTGGGAGAGAAAAAAAAAACAAGATCCTCGTTCCCCTATTTTGTCATGCTTTAACAAAATAAGACTCTTATTTTAAACCAACATGAGAAGAATCTCATTCATTTATCACATATTTAATGATATATAAAAAAAATTATTCTCGAAATATATAAAATTTTTCAAAAAATTGTACTTTTAAAGTAATAAATTTTTAATAAATTTTTTTATATTATTAAATATGTGACAAATTATTTTAAAAAATTGTTATTATTTTTATTTTAATTATATTTTTATGCATTTAGTTAACAAGTGCTTAAAACAACTCATTAAATAAAACTTATTTTTATTATTATAGTTGATAGGGTATATATTTATTGTGTGTTTAATTATGCTTAAAATAACTTATAATAATTATTTGTAAAAAATAACTTGTATTTAAAAATTTTAAAAAAATTGTTTTTTCAAAATAATTAAAACTAAACATGCTATTAATAAAATAGAGGAAGATATTTCTCTGTCAAATGATACATGAGAATCTCTCAATGGTAACCGGTTCCAAAAACCGTACGAGTACTGCAAAGTGAAACCGTCCCCACACATTTAAATAACCGGTTGTTCCGGTGAAAGGAGGTGGTGACACGTGTGATGAGGTGGCAGATGAGGACCGGTCACATGCGGTTGCAATTGACTTGTCAGTTGGGTAAAGCGAAACCATCATGCTCTGTGGGCTTCACCATAAGCACCTCACTGTCAGTGATATCAGATTTTCATTTTCTTTATTTAATTATTTAATATTTTGTACATGGCTCTTCTCTAAATTACGCATGTGCCCCTTCATTGGACTTAAATGTCAAGCAATAACATTGACGCTTTGTTTGCCGTGCCTTTTTGGGATTGAAAGAAAAGGAAATTATGAAGAGGACAAACTCCCTCCGTTGTTTGCATTTTTAACAAATTAAAGGAAAATATTTGAAGAAGTTTTTTGAATTTTGTTTACAAGTGTTTTAAAATATTTTTAGATAAAAATAAAATAAATAGTAATTTTTTAAATTTTTAATGTATTAAATATTTTGTGTTTATCTAAATTTTTTATTTTAGTTTATTTAAAAATACTTATTAACAAAATCTTTAATTTTTTATAAGTTCTATCATTTTTTATACTCTGATTTTTGGATGGAAAGAGAAGGAAAAGAAATGGAAAAAAAATAATTTTGTAAGTTTCATTATATATTTAAGAAAGGATCAATTTATATCAGTGTAATTTTTTTTTGACTTACACTTATTTTAAACCGTTAAATCTACTTTCATCTAATGATTATTTTTAATAAAATCATCTCAATCATTAGATAAAAGTATAATCTAACGGTTAAAAATAAGTGTAAAAAAAAAAAACTTACTTGATGTAAATCGATCCTCCTCTATATATATTTACATACTTCTTTATTAATTTAAGTGCATTTTTATTTATTTTTTTCATAAAATCAAATAAAAGATAGAAAATATTAATTCTCTTTCATTTGATGTTATTAAATAAGAAGAATGATATCTTTTTTATTTTTTTACTTTTCATTTTTTTCCTATTATGTTTTTTTTTTTTCTTCCTCTTATATCATATCAAATAATATTTTTTAATAAGTGCTTTTATGATACTTATTAAAGAATTTAAAATAAAAATTATATATAAAAGTTAGAAATCTTTTAATATCTAACGTATTAAAGCTTTACTTATTATGCATAATTTCTTATTTTAATTTTTTTAACAAAGTTAAGATCTTTGTTAAAAAAATTCTAGCAAATAAAGCCTGAATCTTCTCAGATTCTGACGTGTTTGCCGGATTTATAATTCCCTATCTATAATACTTAATGAAAATTATTGAAGAGAAGATAAAGGAAAGAGAAATGTTTTTTTTTTTTTTTATCTAATTTTTTTAATTATTAAATAAAAATATTAAATATTTTTTTATATTTTTAAAATACTAGATATATTTATTTTTTATTTCATATTAAAAATTATTTAAAAAATTTATAAAAAAATATAGCATTAAGAAAGAAAATAGCGGTTGTATATGTATTAAATACTCCTCGCCGTTCTAGTTGTGTTGTATCAAGTCTTCTGCCGACAGAAAACATCGAAGATTTCCCCCATTCCTCTCTCTCAAAAGAAATTGTAGGTGGTCTTAATTTTAGTGTAATAATTAATTAAAGATTTCAATCTTAAAATTTATTAATTAAAAATTTAATTTTATTTTGATTATTAATTAAGGATATTAGTTTTACTAATTTTTTTAATAATATTTATTAATTAAAAAATTTAAGACATGTATATTATGTATTTTATTTATATTATAAATTATTTTTATTTATTAAATTGAATATGTTTTACTTTTTACCATTTTTCTTAATAAAAATATATTTTAAAAAAGTTAAAGTCTTTAATTAGTAGTAATAAAAATTTTATCTCTTGATTAGTTTATCACAAAAATTAAGCTTTCAAACAATACTTTATTTTTTTCATTTTTCTTATATATAATCTTTTATTATATAAAATGAAAGTATAGTGGCGAGATACAACATTCGAAAACAAAATTAGTAAAAAAAAAAACATTCGAAAACAAAAATAAAATAATTAAAATTAGTTTGTCCAAAAAAAAAAGAAGATAAAATTAGTTTGTCTTTTCTCATATACTTATGATAGTTTATAGTTTCAAAGTTAGTGAAGTAATAATTTTTCTTTTTAACTATATTTTTTATATTAAAAAGTAAGAGAGAAGATTTATACATTATTAATAATAATATTTTGAATATTTAATAATAAATAATTGAGTTAAGGCTTTTGATAATGAAGGCTCTTAAAATAAATAAGGAAACGAAAATAAAAATATTAAATAAAATTTTTGCTAATAAGTGTTTTTTAAAAAAAAAATAAAATCTTAAATAAAAATTTAAAAGAATTTTTTTTGAGTTGTCAATATATTAAAATTACTTTATTTTTACCGAATATTACAGTATCTTCAAATTACAAGTTAACAAAATTCATTAAATTAAAAATAAAATATTTAATATATTACAAACTTAAAAAGCAGATTTTATAAATTTTATCTTCACAAATCTTTCAGTGGTGGGCTATTACATATTGGTGCTCCTATTTACCATTTTAGACTCTCTTAATTACTTAAAATGCAGACTAATGATTACTTAAAATGACTATCATTGTTTATCTATTCAATAATTCAAACTATCTATTATTTATACTTAACTATTTGTACATTTAAATCTAAAATATTTATTTAATTTACTAACTGAAATTTTATTATAAAAAAATTAATTCAAATTTTTTAGTATTTATATTTTTAATTACATTTTTACACTTATAAGTTTAATATATTCATATTTAATTAATCATTCTTTTTGTTATTATTAATGAGAATATACTTACATATAAAAGGCAACAACAACTTTCAAATAAATCTCAAAATTAATTAGTGACATGAGAAATTATTTAAATGTCTATTTACTTGAAAAAATTGATATCAGTAAATTTTTAAATGCAGTAACAATTTATTTTAAGGTTGTATATAATATTTTAATACTTTTTATAACTCTTAAATTTTTAAAGAGTGTTTTTTTTTTTTAACTAGCTGTCAAGCAATATGTTTAAATTACAGATAAAAAATGCTATAAAGTTTTTGTAAGTTTTAGGTCATAAATTGTCTATTTATATGCATTAATTTTAAAGATATTATTTTTACATATTAATATTCATTTCTTAAATTGTTTTTAAATTGATTTTTATGCCTTTATAAAATCAGTACGTGTCACTACAAGGCAATACTAAAACTTGTGGCCCTGATTTTAAAATGGAATAATCTCGCTTCGTCCTAAACTTTCTTATACTAAAAAATAAATCAAATTTATTTTTCAATAATATTTCAATAAATTTCAGCTAAAAAGATGGAGGATTAAAAATTTTAGTGGTGGCATCGTATTAAAGAAGATTTTAAAGCACCCAAGATATAAAACAAGAGGGGTCCACTTGAAAAACCCAACACGCTAAACAATAATCTCGGTTTGTCTTAAATTTTTTTGTCGGGCTGTACACGAGTTGGCTTGATCCGAAATTGATCGATTTTTTTTATTTGAATTTGATTTGATTATGACTTAATAATAATTAGGTCTAAATTGAATTAACGGAATATATAGATATAATATAGAAATTAAATATTATTTATAATTAAGTTATAAAATTATATAAATAATAAATTATATTATATTATATTTTATAATATATATTTTAAAATAAATATATTATTATATTATAAAAAATTTATTAATTTAAATTAAAATAATTTATTATTTTTAATTAATTATAAAACAAAATATAAGTTCTAAAATAATTTAGATATTGGAACAATTCGAATAATTCGAACCCCACACAAAAATACATTAAATTTAATTTTTAAAATTTAAATTTATCTGCGACTGCCTTCTTGAAGAACTCTAATACTAAAAAAATATATCAAACTTATTTTTCAGTAATATTACAATAAATTTCAACTAAAAATACGGAGGATTAAAGGTTTTAGTTGTGGCAACGTTTTAAAGAAGATTTTAGAGCACCTAAGACATATAACGAGAGGGGTCCACTTGAAAAATCCAACTTGCTAGGCAAGATTTTGAAGTAGTCATTATATTATTGTACAGTATATAATGATTGTTTTCTTTTTTAGGAAAATGAGGAATTATTACATTATTAGAAGTTGAGTGTAATTTACAAATTGATTAAGAAATATTAGTTCAAAAAAAATTTATCTTCTGAACTAAAGTTTAGAAGAAAGTTTTGTTATTTGTCTAAAAATTATTAATGACTAAACATCTTTTTTAACAAAGTTTAATATAGATAGTGTTACAATTTTAAAGATTGTATCTCATCTCATTTCAAAGTGGATCTAAATATTTTTTCTATTTGCAGGATTATAGAAACAAAAATAATCATAAAGGATTCATAGAAACCATCCAAATAAAGAGAATAAGAAAAACACCTTTAAAAAGATCAAATAAAAAGATGATAAAACCAACTAAGATTTAATAGATTAAATTATTTTTAAAAAAGTATAAAACATAAAGAGAAAGATAATAAGGACGGTTGTCAAAAGAGAAAAACAACAAATTTACCACTCTAAAGAATTAAAAATAAATAAATTTAAAAAAAAAAAATCCAAAATGAGATAGACATGGCCATATAATGAATTCAATTTTAATATAAGATAAACATAAATTTTTTATACTATCATTTAATTATATATTATTAAATTATTATATAAGTTTAACTATTATAATTGTTATCTAAAAACTTTAACATTTTAATAATATATCAACTAATCATTAAATAATATTATAAAAAAATTATACCCATAATACATCAAGTTTAAACTTTTTTTAGAATAAGATATATTAAACAAGGTTTTAGTTTAAGTCCAACACAAATTATATTATAGATCATGAATGTGCGATAGAATAACCAAGTCTTTGATGTAAGAAAAAAAAATTCAGAACAAGATCAAAACATTATAAGTTTAATGAGAAAAACAAATGTAATCTTTTATTTTGCCTTTTTACTTCATTTAATTTCCTTATTAAGATTTAATAGGAATTATAACATTTTTTATTGTAATATTTCTTCCTTATTTCTTAGTCTGCAGGAAGACATATTGAGTAAACACTCATTGCTTTGGATGTTTAATTTCCTCTTCATTATATATATATATATATATATATATATATATATATATATATATATATAATTCTCACCTCCTTGCATATTTGGTTGGAAGAAGCAGGGGAGGACACACCAAACATTGGTTGCAGTTGCCAATCGTGCTAAATAATGTAAAGGTGGGCCTAGAACCTGTTTTTGCCTTTGCTTGAGATTTGATATAGAATTGACAATTTTGCATTTGACATTTGTGCTCATTATTCATTGGCATATGCCCCCAACTACAAGTCAAGCACCACACATTTCCTAGCCCTCCACCTTCTTGATTTCTCTTATGACCACTTCCGCTTTTCTTCATGTCAAAACCAACATACGTACGTACGCTTTTGGTGTATTGAATTGTGCATTGCACTTGTGGGCAACGGCCAAACTACCTCACCTACATATACCACAACGAAATAATATCCATTGGCGAGTCAAAGAGACCAATCTTGTTTGAAGGATCGTACGGCTTCCAAATTACCCACTCTTAATTAGTTGATACCAAGAATTCGTTCATTCCATTCAATGTGTTCTTTCAATCTTTTTGAATTGCTGATTCATAACCATTTGTTGACATCAGAAATAAACATGATGTGCAGCTCATTACCAGATTGTGTATTATTTGTCTCCTCGAGTTTGGTATATGAATTGTTAAAAATCTGATATTAAAAATTTTAATTAAAGTTTATTATTTAAATAAGTAAAAAAAAAAAAACGTTTGTTAATCCTTAGCTAATTCTCGAATGCTTTGAAACCTGTAACATTCTAATATTGGTAACATATATAAAAACAATCAATACTAATTATGGTACTTCTAACTCATATAACAAACTAAACCTATAACATTCATACAAATAATTATAGAGAGTCACAACAAACTAAAAATTATATATACATTATTGTCTTAAAAGGACACATTGTAATACATAAACTTTCATACAAATTAAATCAAGTATAATATATTACATGCTTTGTCTATATAAAACATATAAAATATACTAGTCTTCATACATCTTCTCTTTTGAAGAGCTTATACCTAAATTTACATGACAACACAATCAGGATGAAAATTCACAATCATCAATAAAAGTATTTCAAAACTAGCATTTTATACAATCATAAAGAATACGTAACTGCTCATACAATTGTAATATCATGAATTTAAATGTTATGATGGTGACCGCCCATACAATTGCCATACATATGCCAAATTATGCTTTGTGCTCATGCCTATGCAAGTCTTAAGAGTGAATTTAGAATAACAATGTTATGAGTCATCAGACGTATTGAGGATGAAGACCACCATCAACTACTATGAATAATGTCATGATATATCATGAGTCTTCATGTCTTTCAGGAATCCAGTTCCATAAGTTGCCCTTGGGTAATGAGGATAAAGACTACCTCAACTACCCCATGTTATTCCAAGAGTACATAAGAAATGATCATCTTCAACTACTCTTCGCTAGTGAGAGAATCACTCACCTTAAGCTAACCAAAGTTAAGATTACCTCCAGTAGTGAGAAAAATCACATATCTCCACTACCTTTCATTTAGGACAACATCTAGTAAAAAGGGAGGATACAATCCACCTCAGCTCAACTACTAGAATAATGAGGAAGAGAAAGTCAATCATCAACTCATTACTATGATATGGAGGGCATCGTCCTACCTCACACAAACATAGATCATCCCCAAATGTGAGGGCCAAAATTTTCACAAACACATCATGCAATACAATGACTAATTACCTATAATAATTAGAACAACAATTGATTTATATGCATCTCAAAACTACTCCATTAAATACCCTTATTAGAGTTTCATCACTCATTAAGAAGCATACAAGAAGAAACTACACCATTAGAAGACTACATTGCATCAAACCAAAAATCTTATTTCTCTCAGGCAGCCACGCCTAGGCGCAGAGCTCTCTGTCTCACTCACGCCTAAGCGTGGTTCAGTCATTCCTAGGCATGACCCTACGACAGAAACTTCTGTAGAATTCTGCAAATACGGGGTACTATTCCATTAGGAATATACCCCTATTTCTTCACCCAAACTTCAATTTTAAATGTTTCTCAACCTCACACAAGGCCTACAAACATGTTGTAACTTTTTTACCACTATTAAATCACTCCAAACATGTATAAAAGAATCATTCAAAACATTAGACACCAAAATCCCAACTCTTAACTCAAGCAGGAAAAAAAAAGAAACTAAGGGATTTAAATTCATCTCCAAGCATCAAATAAACCAAAATCATGTCATTCTCAAGTCCTACAATAAGGATCAAGCATAAATAACAAACATCAACATTTAAACCCCACTTTCTTCATAAACTCTCCTCATGAGAAAAGATGGAAAAAATGAAAGAAATGAGTAAAAGACAAACCTCCCCCTATCTCAATGGCCAGAAATAAAGTCACTAAGCAGCTCCTCTCCATTTCTATCTTCTTCCTCTTCCTTAGTTGATGCTTGGCCTCCTCTAGCTCCTTTATTTGCTCTCTTTTTTTCCCCTGCTAGTTATTTTATGGGTCCAACCCAAGTAGACCTATATTATAATATTTAAAAAATAATAATAAGGGCTTTTAAAAGGAAAAAGTAGCACACCTTTTCTTCACTTCTTCGTTGCACAGTGCCGTCGTGGAGGAGGAAATTTTTTGTGAGCTAATCTTGTGTGTTCATATTAGGTAGTTATTTGTGGTCCGATCTGAATAATTTTTTAATATGTTGTTTCTTGCATTTGTGGATTTTGAGTTTTGTTGTTTTGTTTATTTTCACTTTGTTGGTAGTGAGTATGGGTCATTGTGATATCCTTATTTGTTGAGAGACACTTTGCTATACTCATTGATTTTTATAAGTTGAGACTTTATTTGGACTAGGTCCCGTAGTTTTTACTTCTCACATTAAGAGGGTTTTCTACGTTAAAATTGTGTATGTTCTTTTTGTCTATTTATTTTTATGCATTCTTGGATATATCTTTTTGTGGATATTTTTTGTTAGTTGTATATTTTTCTCCTCATAGGTTCTTTCAAAAAGGAAATGTTTTATTACCCATTTGTGTGTTGTTGCTTTCGCTGTGTACACTCTCAGTGTTAAAATGTATTTTATCTGAATTGTTCTTGGTTTGGCAGCCAGTCTTGATTTAGAGGTTGAGCAAATGAATGTGAAAAAGTACTTTCCTTCATGGTGATTTGAAGAAGAGATTTACGTAGAGCAACCTAAGGGTTTTGTGGTGAAGAATAAAGAAAATTATGTTTGTAGGTTGAAGAAGAGTTTGTATGGCTTGAAACAAGCTCCGAGGCAATGGTATAAGAAGTTTGAGTCTGTTATGATTCAATAGGGATTCAAGAAGATTACTTCTGATCATTGTGTGTTTGTGCAAAAAAAATTTGATAATGAATTCATCATTTTATTACTTTATGTTGATGATATGTTGATTATTGGTCATAATTATTCTAAAATTAACAGGTTGAAAAAGAAACTTAGTAAGTCTTTTACAATGAAAGACTTAGGACTAACAAAACATATTCTTGACATGCAGATTACTCGTGATAGAGTGACCAAGAAGTTGTTATTATCTCAGAAGAAGTACATTGAAAAAGTGTTTCAACGGTTTCATTTGGATAAAACTAAAGTTGTAAGTACACCTTTTGCTTTACATTTTAGGCTTAGCACTAGACAAGCTCCTTCTAGTGATGAAGAGAAACAAGACATGCAACATGTTCCTTATACATTTGCAGTAAGAAGTTTGATGTATGTAATGGTTTACATAAGACCTGATATATCTCATGAAATTAGTGTGGTTAGTCGTTTTCTTTCCAATCCTAGCAGAGAGCATTGGAAAACTGTGAAGTGGATATTGAGATATTTCAGGGGCACTTCTAGTTTGAAGCTCTATTTTGAAATTAGAAAACCTATTCTTCGTGGTTATACAGATTCAGACTTGGCAAGGGATGTTGCCTTTAGAAAGTATACTTTTGGCTGTTTAATTACCTTTGTAGAAGGAGTTGTGACTTGGCAATCTAGGTTGCAAAAGTGTGTTGCATTATCTACTACTGAGGCTGAGTTCATTACTATTACCGAGACTTGTAAGGAGTTACTTTGGATGAAGAATTTTGTACATGAACTTAGTTTTCTTCAGCAGAAGTATGTTTTGTTTTGTGATAGTCAGAGTGATATCTATCTCGATAAGAATCTTACGTTCCATGGTAGATCTAAGCATATTGATGTGAGGTATCATTGGATACGTGATGTTCTGGACTCAAAGTTGTTGGAACTTGAGAATATTCATATTGATGATAATGGTTCAGACATGTTAATAAAGACTTTACTGAGGGAGAAGTTTGAAGATTGTCGTTTGGTTGCCGGTTTGACATTCACCTTCACTTGAGTCGGAGGGAGAGTTTGTTGTAAAAATAAAAATAATAAGGGCTTTTAAAAGGAAAATGTAGCACACATTTTCTTCACTTATTCGCTGCACAGTGTTGTCGTGGAGGAGGAAATTTTTTGTGAGCTTGTTTTTGTGTTCAGATTGGGTAGTCATTTGTGGTTCGATCTAGATAATTTTTTAGTATGTTGTTCCTTGCATTGTGAACTTTTACTTGTACGATCAGATTCTTATTTCTCCACCTCTACTTGTTGAGTTGTTTGTACCCCTTTGTGAGTTTTGAACTTAGATACTTTGTTGATTTTAACTTTGTTGGTAGTGAGTAGGGGTTGTTACGATATCCTTGTTTGTTAGAGAAACTTTGTTGTACTTATTGATTTTTATAGTAGAGATTTTTTTCTGAATTAGGTCTCATGATTTTTATTTCTCACATTGAGGGGGTTTTCTATGTTAAAATTATGTGCATTTTCTTTGCCTATTTATTTTTTTGCATTCTTAGATATATTTTTTGGTGTATATTTTTAGTTGACTGTATATTTGCTCCTCACAGGTTCTTTCAAGTGAGAAAAGTTTTATTGCCTATTTATGTGTTATTACTTTTGCTGTGTACATATTCTTTTCTTTCCCAACACTAGCAGCCATGTGGAATGAATGAGAAGTGAGAGAAATATCTCATTTTTAAGGCCTTAAAGTTAAGGCTTCAGCAAAACATGAACTGTGTAGATATTTAGTCACTTAAGTGATTAACTGTAACTCCCAAATTATTAAAAACACTTAGATTTTACCAAATTAAGTTTCGTAACTTCTAAAAAGTTTAAAATAAATCATAAAATTCATAAAAAATCTTGTCTCCTAATTTTTTTATTTTTTCATATCTGCTAGTAGTCAATCAGATATTAAAACACACACTTAGTGTAATTGGCTATCAACCCATGAGACTTTGTTTTGATGATAACAAACTTGAAGATGTTGCAAGTTCAAGTCCAAGACTTTCAAAACTAGCTTTAGGACTTAGATCAATATATAAAGGTATAATGTGATTCACACAAATGCTCCATAACTTATCTTTCAAAAAGAACTTGAAAAGCAACAATTGTTTAAAAGCAAAAAGAGAATAGAAGCTTCAAAAATGGTTTTTGGTTTCCCAAAGAAACTGTTTTAAGTATCAAAAATTATATAAAACCACTTGAAGTCCCTTGGCATTGCTTCATTACTGACTAAACAAGTTTTACGTAGCTTATTAGAATAAAGGTTACTTTATTTGAATAACAGAAGTCAGGAGAAGGCAAAAATTCAAACTAAACAAAGTTTATTCGAATAATACTTATCTTATTCGAATAACAAAAGTTAAAAAAGCTAAGTCTGTAAACTGATCAAGATTTATACAAATAAACCTTGTTTTATTCGAATAAACATTTAAAGAAAATTAAGACACTTCAGTATTTGAATGGGTTATTCGAATAAACCTTGTTTTATTTGAATAACATGTTTTTCCCAAAAAATAGTTTTAAGTGACTTATTCGAATAACACTTGTATTATTCGAATAACGGTCTCCAGCAAGTTTTTCCTCTAAATGCTATATAAAGCTTTATTCGAATAACCATCGTGTTATTCGAATAACGTGGTTTTCAGAAACAGGGTGCAACAGACATAATGAAGCATTTAATGCTTCTCAACTACCTCTAACGGCTCTAATCCTCAATGAGCTTTAAATGCAAGGTTGTTGGGCATTGATGGGGTTAGAGAAATATTTTGAAAAACCTTATTTGAACATCAATACGTGTTTTACATATTCTTTTCATATTTCTCCCTATTTTTGAGCTAAAGTGTGAATCATCAATACCTATAAGTTTTAATTTGTATTATCCACTCATTGAGAAAGTTTCAATCTATTCAATCTCTATAAAATTTGTAGTGATGGTGAGACATCCCTTAAATCTGTAAAGGGTAAGGTATCCCTTTGTTTGAAAAAACTCAAGCTCAAGGGTGAGGTATCCCAAGGAGTTGAGTGCTTAAGTTTGTAAAGGTTATCAAACACCTATTGAAACTTAAAGATATAGTGAAAAATCTCGAGTGGTTACTTGAGGACTGGACGTAGGTCACAAGTGGATTGGTGGTCGAACTATGATAAACTATTGTGTTTGATTCTCTAAACTCTTCTCTTTATATTTGTGCATTGCTTATTTTCTTACTTGATTAATTCTCTCTTGGTTGGTTATTAAGCAATATCTATCGTTCTTATCAATTCATTCATTTCAAATAGTCAATAACTTCAACGAAATTCAACATTTAAGTGTTTTGCGAAAAAATTACGAATTTATTTTATAAACTCAATTCACTTCCTCTTAAGCGTTGAAGTCACTTGGTAACACTTAGTATGTTTAAAAATATCAAATTAACTTCGATTAACTCCAAATTTTAACTATACCATCTTCTACAAATTTGTGACTTAAAAACAAATTCTTTACATTTATTTTTACTAATAAGCAGTTTAAATCAATTCTAAAGCTAATAACAATTATTTTTCACATATAATATTACAACAAAGTGACTAAACGTATTCAAAAAAAAAAAAAAAATTAACAAACATATTAAATAAGTATTATGCTATTTTTATAATTATTTACAAGTCTAACATATTTTCAAGGATGTTACAATACCTATAAGAATCCTGAGCCCATCATTTCTGAAATGAGTTTAAAAATTGTGGGAACAGCTTACTAAATTACTAATCTGCTTTGGTGGTTTTCTTTGAGCGTTGGTTTACTTTTTTCTTTTTTTTTTAATTTTTTTTTAAAGAAGAAAAAAAATTGTGTCAAAAGAAAGGTTACAGGGAATATATTCAAAGGGCACTAAACTACGTAGGTCAAATTGCAATTATGTTAAGTTACTGATTAACAAAAGAATTTGTAAAAAAATTGTTAAAATGATAATTATTCACTTCAACTTTAGACTCCTGTCAAATTACTTCTTATAGTTTTAATTTTAGCAATTTATCAATTTAAACTTTAAACATTTAACAATTCAGTTTTTTTTTTAATTTTTATTATAATTATAACCTTAAATTCAGATGACTTTTCTACTTATTAATGCTATAAAGTGTTTGGCTAAGAAAAAAAGAATAAATATAATGATATATTTGGCGTTAACAATATAAAATATGGTTGAAAGAAGTAGTAAATGCTTAAAAGTTCAAGCAGATAATCTTTGTTAAAGTTAAAACTCCAAGAATAATTTACAAAATGTCTAAATTTGAAACGAATAATTTAAAATTTAAACAAAAAATCATACAAAAAGGTAAGCAAATAACATCAACTTAAGTAAAACTGCCTGGTTATTAATTTGTTTTTCTCGTTACATTTGTCATTTAAAATAATTGCGTACTATCTTAATCATTTTTATTGTAATAATAATTGGAATAATTAATATAATCTTCTGCTGCAATTTTTTATAAAGTATACTGCTTTTACTTTTTACTTTTGTTGCGAGAATAAATGCTCGAGTATTTGGTTCTAATCTTTCCCGAATCCTGCTTCCGCCACCTCCTCTTGTAAGTTTGACGGAACATCAAAATAGATTATCGTTTCCACCTCAAACTCTGAACAGCATAAAAAACAAAAAAAGATGACGATGAAGAAGTTCCTATTACTCTCCACACCATTAGTGTCGATCCAAATGATATAGTTTAACTTTGAATTATTCGAAAGAAAAGATATAGAAATTAAAAAATAATAATAGAACCAGCATATTTTAATGCCGAGGTTTAATTGCTAACCACCCCCTTCGAATAAGTTTAAGTTCAGGGTAAAATTATTAATCTTGTACATATAGATATTTAATGTGGATTCTTTAGCTTTTCTTCTAATATACAATATATATAAGTAGTCATCATAACTCAAATCTATAACATTCAATTCAAATCTTCATTCACACCAAATCACTTACATAATGTCCAAATGTCAATGCTTTAACCTTTGAATACTCTATTTGAATTGGTCAACAACCTAGAAAGTAAACGACTGAGCTAATGGCCACAACCTTGATTGATAGTTATAAAATTGCCCGATAAAAATTGCTGTCTACGTATTCTCTCATTGTCTGTCTAATGGAGGAGATAGTATCATTTATTTTCAAATAAGCAATTTGTCAAATATTTGGGCTTCTAAAGTTTCAAAAATCTGAGTTTTATTTTGTATGACTTGTATACATTCTAAGTTGTGTGATTACACGCAAAATCGTTCAGAAGGAACAAATAAAAAAGAAAATTCTAGAAATAAAAAAATTAAGATTAATGAGACCATAGTAGTACTTATATATATAAGAGACATAATTTTTTTTCAGTCCATTTTAAGCGTTACTTTCACATACCAATAAAGTATTAATTGTTATTTTCTATCTTTATCCTTAAACTCTAATAGTATCTATATATATATATATATATATATATATATATATATATATATATATACTTTAATAGTGTCTATTCATGAAAATTGGATGAACATGATAAAATGAAATAATTAATTGAAATAAATAAGAGTAGCTTAGTAAAAAAATTTCTACAATTAAAACTTGATTTTTTTAATTTTTGTGTCTTATATCAAAGTGATATTTAAAATGGATTTGATGGAGTAGTTTTCAAGTGACAACATTTAATTTATGTGCCTAAATTATGTATTAGAGAGATAATTTATTTCTTAAATCCTTTTATCATTAAAGAAGACAACGCCTTAAATCCTTACTTTTTTTTTGAAACTACTAATTTTATTAACTTGAATTAGCATAAGCCAGAAGAATTGAGGATCAAAATCTGGATGATCCTCAATTCAAATACAAGAACCATAATTTTTAGCATAAACAAGTATAGAGTTCGTAACTCTATTACACAACCTAGGCACATGCACACAATCAAAAAGATCAAACCAGGTTGCATAGGTAAATATATCCTACATAAGACCACCATTGAAGGAGAAATCTTCAGGGTCATGTTTGATTTCACAAATCATAGTCTTAAATCCTTATTGTTAATGTACGAGACTTTATAAAAAAAATATTAATTTATAGTTCACACATAACAAAGAATTAATTGATTGGGATCAATTAATTGTTTTGTCAAATGACAACTCAACAACTAATTGGGATGAATTAATTAGGAAAAGCCACGTAATACCAGGTGATATGGTGCAAGCAGTTACAATAGATGGCCAAATGATTGGTGAAGCGGCAAACGAGGGGCTGAGAAGAAGTGCTAGAAGCAGGGTCCCCAGTCAACTCCTTAAGGGATTTGTGACTTGAGTGGGTGAATAAAATATAAGGGAATTAGTGAGTAAGAAAAATGGGCAGTTGAATGTGATGTATAGTCTTTCTCTTTGGAACTCTCTTTCTTCGTCAGTTGTTTTTATTTTGCTTTGTGTTCCTTTCTATTTTTTGTATCCGTGACAAATTAATTCTCTATACATTGGATCACTGCATACTTAGGAATTTTACTAATTTAGATTCGTATGTCATATCTGATTCTTGTTGTTACTATTAATTGTTTTAAGAGCCGTCATTACATTTGGTGTTTTCATCGGCTCTCATAGTTGAAAACAGTAGAATAAATGATCTTACTAATGAGATTAAGCGTATCTATGACACAATGGGCCATAGGAATGCCTAGTACACAGATCAATTTCATTGTATTGATCAGAGGAACGCCCATCACACTACTTGATTCGATCGCATTGATCAGTCCATCATCGCCCTCACAATGTCGATCGATACATTATCCAAAACTGTGCATCAATTCGTTGGTAATTCATTAACCTCCCGGAAGAACTCAATCAGAATTCGATCATCATCCTCCATTTTAGGTGTGAAACATCAAATTAGATTTCCCCAAATTTGATGGCTCAAACTTGATGAATTGGTTGTTTAAGGCAGATCAATGTTTTGATTACTATAAAACACTTTATTCTGATTGCATAACAATAACTTCAGTTCATATGGAAGGCTAGGTGATTCTGTGGTTTTAGATGTTGCACAAGAATAATTAGTTTCCTACCTGGCAAGCTTTGGCTAGAGCCATTGAAACTGATTTTGGTCCTTCTCCCTTTGATTGTCCTCAAGCAACCTTGTTCAAGTTAGCTCAGACTAATTTTGTATCTACATATTACATAGAGTTTATAGTTTTTTCCAATCGAGTAATTGGCTTAAGCCCTGAAGCCCTACTTGACTGATTCATTAGTGGTCTAAAACCATATTTAAGATGCGATGTAGTCATTTAATCCCCTGAATCCCTTCTAAATGTTGTTGCCTTAGCTAAATTGCATGAGGAAAAATACCAGCAACCATACCAACATTACAGAAAAAAAAAATCAACCTATATTCCTTTAACCATCAACCAAAAATCCACCTATTCCACTACCACCCATACCAACCAAACAAGAAACCTTACCCCCATTGCGACCAACACCTCCTAGAAAAACTAATGACATTCCAACTAATTTTTCCAGAAACCCACCCATAAAAAAAATGACTGCTGCTGAAATGCACCTTCGCAGAGACAAGGACTTATGCTTCAATTGTGATGAGAAATTCTCTCTTACTCACAAGTGTCCTAACAAGCATATCTTCATCTTGCAATGTGAAGAGGAAGACATCTTAGATGATAAACCTCAACCTGAACACCCAGACCTTACCCAAGCTCTTCTAAATGCAGACTATCACCGCCTATCATATAATGCACTTAAGGGTAAAAATGGGATTGACAGTATGAAATTTCAAGGCCACATGAATGGAAGTCAAAGTGCACATCCTACTGGTTAGTGGAAGTTCTAATAATTTTATCCAGCCAAGGGTCTCCAAGTGTCTTAAATTACCAATAGAACCTGCTGCTAATTTTCAAGTGTTAGTAGGAAATGGCAACTATCTTACTGCTGAGAGACAGAGTAAGAACTTACAGGTTAATATTCAAGGTCATACCTTTCAATTACCAGTGTATCTTTTGTTGTTTCTTTTAGCTTTGTATTTTAATATTTCAAAAAGTTTCACATTGCTTGGTCTTTAAAGTTTTAAAGAGTTTATAAGGTAACTTATGTTTTGGGCTGGTTAGATAGATGTTTGTGAGAGGAATGAATTTCGGCACAAGACAAGTTGGGCCTCGTTTGGCCAAGTCAATGCAAATCATCCAATTTGCCGATTTCTCACAAGACAATAAAAAGGCTTCACAAGTTTTTTGCTCCAGTTAATTTTATTTAATTATTTTGTACTAATTATTAATCTTTTATGAACCTTATCCGGAAACGGTCAATTTTCCTATTCTGTTTTTTGATTTGGTCCCACGTCCGTAACTTCCCACGTTCCAGCGTGAGGCGGCCACGTTCCGATGTGAGGCAGCCACGCACCTACGTGAGCTGGCCACGTTCTTACGTGAGGCAGACCCGAGGTGGGACACGTTCAAACGTTTAACGGGATTTATAATCTGTTACACAAAACCTTTTTTGATGCTTTTAAAAATTAAAAAACATTCTCAACCCTAATAGATGCTCTCTCCTTCTTCTTTCTCTGCTTCTTCTTCCTGAGTTGCACTAAAAATTACTCTCATTGTTTCGTTACTTCCTAAGCTATCACCGGACGAGCCTGTTGAATCCTGGGGGATTCGCGCACCGTGCGATAAATCCTCGAGACAACAGTATTCTCACACGCCTCAGGCTACTCTTCTCTTAGTGTTATTCGGAGTTGTCACCACAATCGATTTAACAATCTCAAGGATTTATTATACCATGGCTGACAACAACGCTAACAACCAGGCTCCAGTTCCCACCAACGGTGAAGCCGTTCTTCCACAGCCTCCTCCTACGATCACCTATGCAAAACCGTTCCCGAATATCTCAAAGATCGAGCTTTTCGGAGGCCAAAATTTCAGACGATGGCAGGAACGTGTCCACACAATCCTCGACATGCACGGAGTTGCATCCGCCCTTACCGAACCCAGACCAGCGTCGACTGCCAATCTGAAACTAATACAGGATTGAAGACATGCAAATAAGGTATGTCGTCACACAATAATTAGCACCCTTTCTAACGACTTGTTCGATGTGTACTGTTCTTACAAGGATGCGAAGGAGATATGAGACTCCATGACTGTGAAGTATGTAACGCCCCAAATTTTTAGAAAATATTCTGAATGTACTGTTTGCTGTTTTTCATGCTTTTGTGTGAATGACCGCTGTATCCCTATTTTACTGTTCTCGATTTTGTATGAAAACAATTACGATAATACATGTGCTCAAATTTTATTTGATCGTTTTACGTAATTTGTTTCGAAGATCGTAAAATAAAAATTTTTCGAGCCATGTTTTAATTTTTCAAGATATATACTATATAATATCGCTTGGATATTTTATTTGAACGTTTTGGACGATTACCTACGTTGTGGGAGAAAATGGGAAAATGACCGTTACGTCCCGAACGCATCTTTTTGGCTATTGTTTTTTCTTTGTTTTTAATTGTTTTCTTCTTGATTTAATGTCCGATAATATCGCCTCGTGATTTTATATGGACTTTTTTGTGTGATTTGCTCGAGGCAGGAAAATAATATTTTTTCGGTGGGAAATCTTATTTTATTATTTAGAATGGGGGATCTTACTTAACCCGATTCTGAATGAGACTAAAAATAATCTTTTAATTTTTAGATTTAATCACAAATAAAATAATTTTATATTATTATAATATTATTTTATTAGTCAAGATAATTTAGTGACAAATGGACCGAAAATATTTTGCGGGACCCACAATTAGCTTGAGAATGGTTTGATCGGTATTTTAATTAATCACCGTTTGAAGTAGAACTTTCCGAAACAGGTTGACTACCACCGACTCATTTTAGTAAAATTAAATGAAATTTGTGTGACTCAAAGATGTGAGTCATCAAGAGCCAACCAATAGGAAATAAGCTTGCTCACCAAGGCTTGATCTTGACCATTGATGCATCCAAACGCTTGGATGAAGCCAAGCAAGGTGCCCACCTTGCACCCCACTTGATGGCTACGGCCAAGAGGTCTTGGATGACCAAAATCACACTTCATCTTCATCACTTTTCTCTCTTCTCTCTCATCAAAACCCTAGCCACCATTCTTGTTCATTTTCTTCACCATTTTCGGCCAAGACACTATCTACACCATCCAACCATCAAAAAAATTTTCTAACCAAGTTTTCCTAACCTAAACACTATTCTAAGAACCTTTCTAGTGGGGAGTTTCTTCAAAATCTTCCATTTAGGGCTTGGAAATCAACCTTGAAAGTTTTACCTTGAAGGTGAAATTTCATGTTTTTCTTTTCTCTCTTCTTTTTCAAAGTTCTAAGCCATGATTTCTCCATGGTTTAGCTTCTTTTTCATGGTTAGTAACATGTAGATTTTGTTTGAGATTTCTAGGTATTTTTGGTGGTGAAAACCGTGACCTAGGAGGTGTGAAAGCAAGCCATTTGTCTTCATTTAAGGTAAGAGGAAGACAATTCTTATCATCTCTTGATGGTGGTAAGAAGATGGAGCCATTTGTGATGTTTGTAGAATCCATAAGGATTCGGTGGTCATGTGTTAATTATGTGTGTATTTGTTAATTTTTGTGTTTGTTAGTGGTTTATGTGGTATTTGTTAGTAGCTTTCTTGTTTGATGATTGTAATAATTTTGCATGTCTATTAGCTTTTGAATGCATGTCTATAAGCTTTAATTTAGGTTTAGGTGTTAGAAAATATATTGCATGTGTTAGAAAATACAATGCATGTGTTAGAATTGTATGATAAGATATAGGATGTGAATAACATGTGTAAATTTGCATGAGTGTTCCAAAGGACACATCCAATAGCTCACGGCAATGACAAGTTAGAGAACCAAAATGTTCTCTTGATTTTTCCTAAAGTGTAACCTAATTAACCTAGGAGAATCAAGAAAGTTTCAAAATTGATTTGATCAAAGAAAATGCATTTAGAAATCAAATGGTAAAGACTTAGTATTTTGGGCCAACATGCCTAAAGGATTAAATTGATTCTTGCTAACTATTTTCTAAGATGATTTAATGAACTCAGACAATATAATACATTTGATATGACTTGAAAGGTGAAAGACATTTTAGAAATCAAATGAAAGGGTTTTACGAAATTTGGCCAACATGCCACTATAGGTAATCATGATTTCTAAAACTTGATTCCAAATTTTTTTTCAATCAAAAAGAGACAATACAAGTTAAGAAGAAATTTTCTATAATGGTTTTTGAAGAAACAAATTGAGTAGAATTAAGCTTAAAGGATTAAAACTAATAATTTTATCATTAGGAAGTAAAATACAGTAATGTTGAGAAATTTTCTAACATATAGCTCACTTTAGGTTTTGAAGCATGTTAGAGATTTCAAAAAAGAATTAAATGATGTGGTTAAAAATTAGGTAAATAGAAAATTTTATGAAAAATTTAGGAAACCATTACTATGAGTTTATAAACAAAATGCTGTCCATTTTTAGTAAAAATGAACCTATAAGATAGTAGAAATATCCAAAAGACAGTATACGGTATGGAAAATTATTCTACGTAATTTAAATGTACTAAGTACTATTTCTGTTTGTTTAAACAGTAATTTTAAAGGCATTCGAATAAGAAAATGATTTAAAAATCCTACGCGATTGAAAAACGTATTAAAAATGCTACGCGATTTTAAAAATAGAAAAATATCTTTACCCGATTTTTAAACGTTTGTAAAAATGACGGAATTATGAAAACGCGATAAAATTTCTACGCGATTGACCGTTACTATATTTATTTTATCTTTGTCGGAAAATGTGAACCCGCATGCATTATTTTTGAGAATCTTTATCATTGTCGGGAAAATGTGAACCTGTACAAGCTTTTGAGAATTTATTTCTTTTGGGAAAATGTGAACCTGCATGTGCTCTCTATTTATCTCGTTATGTGTGCCAAGTTTTTGGTGGATTGGTTGACGAGACGAATCACATCGTGTTGTCGATGCGATAAACGTAGTGTGGTTCATTGTTCTAATGAAACTTGGAGACTTTAGTGTACGGGATCCCACACGCGATGGTTGGTAGCTTTCCAATTCCGCCGCAGTAAACCGATAGCACACTATGGTACTCGACACACACTATATTTAATCGAGATTTGTGAAATCTAGTAGTACATTTGCCTGTAGTGCCACAACGTGAGATCGTGAACTACACCACGCCCCTGGATGATGGATTCTGTGTCGTGGGGCTATAGACGCAACGTGTGACACAAGCAATAGTTGGTGGGCAGCACCGTGGTACTAATAGATTTTACGAATCATTCCTCTCTCGATACTTGTGTTTTCTTTAGCTCCATGGAGTAAGGTTTTGTTATATTGGTATTTATCTCTATGTTTCTTTATTTTCATCTTATCTATTTATTTCTATTCAGAATGTTTATCCGTATTTTATTTGTTTATTTTATCCAAGTTACTTTGCTCTATATTTGGTTATTTTTATTATATCTTGTCTGTTTATTTTTATCTTTCTTATTCTATCTGCGAAGTTTTAATTGTGATGTGATATATTGTTATGATATTTAAATCTACTCTAATCTGTTATTATAACTGTTAAAGCTTTTTGTATTGCATGAACTGTATACAAGTTGTTTGTCGTCTTCTTATTGGCCATGTTGTGATGATTTTATGTTGTCTTACCTCTTTGTTATATGTATTTTCTGTTTATTTATTTTACGCGGTAAAGACTTCGAGGAAGAGTATCAGCCTATTGAGATCTTGTACCCCGAGGAGGAGGAAGATCAGCAGGCAGACGATCAGTTGGACGATCAAGAACCATCCGATCATCCATATCCTCTGGATTGATTGTGAGGGATGGCAGCGCCAGAGTTTTTGGGTTTCGTAGAGCTAGTATTTCATGGGAGTTCGTTGGCTTGGCATCTACGAGGCGATCGTCATTCTGTGACATATGCAGGACGTGTGACCGTGATTCTACGTCAGCGATTTGATGGAGAGCCCATTATGACTACGACGTTATTTCTGCATTTAGAGTTACCCTTATCCATTAGGCGCCACTGGGGTGCTGAAAACCCCGAGCCTAGTGAGATAAGCATCGTATCGATCGCGCGATCCCGTTATCGCCGTGTGTCGAGACATCCGGGGATATCCGTCTCCCGATGATCATTTTCATACCGAGAGTGATCCATCGAGGATTAGATAATCATGATGTTTTTTTTGGGCGCGTCGTACAGTATGTCCGTATATATTAACTCTTTTATTGCTTTCTTTCTTGTTTTTGTTTAAATATTTGTAGTCTTTGTTGTAAATTAATTGCACATGACTTATAACTTAATCATATGTATATTATTAGTGATGATGTTTTTTTTTTTTCGTATTTTCCGCATTATCTTTTTATATCATATTTCTGTCTATCAGGAATTATTTTACAACCCGTAATAATAATTAACAAATGTTTCACAACTTGGGTAGATTTTATTTTTATTTCTTTTATTTTCTTTTATGTGTGACATCCTCCAAAGGGGTGTTACAAAGTACATTGCTGAAGATACCGGAAAACAAAAATTTGTCATCGACAACTACTACTACTGGGAAATGACTGACGACAAGGACATAAAAATACAAATTAATGAATACCATAAACTATTGGAGCATCTGAAGGTGAAAACATCACCCTCCCATTTAATTCGTTCTTTGGGCTCCTAATTGAGAAGTCGCCTCCGTCATGGAAGGACTACAAGCAACAACAAGCACAAGCACAAGCAATTGTCACCCTCGAATCGATAACACACATAATCATTGAAGATACCAACCGAAGAGAGTGTCGGTAGCGCAAGCGAAGGCTTTGGCTTCTCGAGCAAATCTGGTTCAAAATAAACCACCGAAAAAAAGGTATGTTCATAACAAAAAGTCTTCTGATCACTTTCCTAGAACTACTAATCCCACTTTCAAAAGGAAATGTGCTTGCTATGTTTGTGGAAAGCCAGGTCATCATGCTCCTCAATGCAGGCATAGAGTGAGAAACGACAATCCTCCTAAGCCGAATGTAAATTTGGCCGAAGGAGATGATATTATTGTTGCGGTCGTTTCTCAAGTTAACATTGTGACCAGTGTGAACAAATGGGTGGTAGACTCTGCTGCTACCAGGCATATTTGTGCAAACAAAGATGCTTTTACCTCCTACACTTCTGTAGGGGATGATGAAGAACTTGTGTATCTTGGAGATTCTCGTACTGCTGCAGTTTCGGGAAAAGAAAAAGTTCTTCTAAAGCTCACATCTGAAAAGACCTTGGTTTTGAACGATGTACTCCATGTGCCTAATATTAGGGCCAATTTGATCTCTGTATCATTGTTGGGAAAAGCTGAGATTAAAGTGTCATTCGAATCTGACAAGATAGTAATGACAAAAAATAATGTCTTTGTGGGAAAGGGCTATAGTGATCAAGGACTTTTTGTACTCGTATTTATGAAATTATTAATAAAGTTGCATCTTCTTCGCTTACTTGATTGATTTCGTTGATATGTGGCATGCTAGATTAGGACATGTTAATATTTCTTATGTTAAGAAAATGTGATGTCTTGGTTTAATTTCTGCGACTAGTGATGCATGCTTAAATAAATGTGATATCTCGTATAGAATCTAAATTAACTAAAAAATCTTGTCACATTGTACAACAACGTGAATCAATTGCTTAGTTTAATTCATACCGATCTAGGAGATTTAAAAATACAATGACTAGAGGTGGTAAAAAATATTATGTGACCTTTATAGATGATTTTTCTAGATACACTAAGGTTTATTTAATTAGAAATAAAGATGAAGCTTTAGAAATGTTTGTTTCCTATAAGGCAGAAGTAGAAAATCAATTAAATAGAAAAATTAAAAGGGTTAGATCCGATAAGGGTGGTGAATATATATTATTTAATGAATTTTGTGAAAAAGAAGGCATAATACATGAAGTAACTCCCCCTTATTCACCTGAATCTAATGGTGTAGCTGAAAGAAAAAATAGAACATTAAAAGAAATGATGAATGCAATGCTAGTTAGTTCCTCAGCATCCGATAACCTTTAGGGAGAAGCCCTTTTAACTGCATGTTTTTTTACAAAATAGAATACCTCATAAAAAAAACTGGTAAAACACCTTATGAATTATGGAATGGTTATATGCCTAATTTAAAATATTTAAAAGTGTGGGGGTGTTTAGCTAAGGTAATGCTTCCTGATCCAAAGAAAAGAAAAATAGGAACCAAAACTTCTGATTGTATGTTTATTGGTTACGCTGAACGTAGTGCCTTATAGGTTCCTTTTTTTTTAAGCGATGTGCTTGATCATAATACAATAATGGAGACTAAAAATGCTGAATTTTTAGAACATATATTTCCTTTGAAATCTGAAAATAAACAACCTTTAGAAAATATTTCTTTAGGAAATAATTGTGAAAACTCATATGAGGATTTGAGAAGGAGTAAAAGACAAAGAAAAGAGACATCTTATGGAAATGACTTTTATACTTATCTCGTTGAAAATGACCCTTTGTCTTTTTCTGAAGCTATTTCATCTTCTGATACTCAATTTTGGAAAGAAGCTATTAAAACCGAAATTGATTCTATTTCAAAATGCAATACTTGGATTTTAGTTGATTTACCTCCTGGAACAAAACCTATTGGTTGCAAATGGATTTTTAAAAGGAAATATAATCTTAATGGTTCGATTGAAAAATACAAAGCTAGATTAGTAGCAAAAAGTTTTACCCAAAAATAAAATCTTTTCTTGCATCTAAGTTTGATATGAAAGACATGAGTGAAACAAGTGTAATACTAGGAGTAAAGATCATAAGGAAGGGTGATAGTATAACACTATCCCAAGAACATTATGTAGAGAAACTTCTTAGAAAGTTTGGTCATTATGACTCAAAACCAATGAGTACCCCTTATGATTCTAACTCACAATTAAAAAAGAATAGAGGTGATCCTGTTGCTCAATCTGAGTATGCCCAAATTATTGGAAGTTTATTACATTTAATGAATTTTTCGAGACCAGACATAGCATATGCTGTGGGGAGATTGAGTAGATATACTCATAGTCCAAATCAGGATCATTGGGCTGCACTTGTTAGACTCATGAGATATTTGAGAGGTACCATGAACTATGGTATAGTGTATAGTGGATTTCCCGCTGTATTAGAAGGATATAGTGATGCTAACTGGATCTCAGATTCAGATGAGACAAAATCCACTAGTGGTTATGTATTTACACTTGGTGGTGGAGCGGTTACTTGGAGATCAGCCAAACAAACTATAATAGCAAGATCCACTATGGAATCAGAGTTTGTAGCTCTGGAATTGGCTGGTAGTGAGGCTGAGTGGTTAAAGAACTTCTTGGCAAATATTCCTTTAGGAATAAAACCCACACCGTCAGTGTCAATGCATTGTGATTGTCAAGCGGCAATAGTCATTGCAAAGAATAAGACCTTCAATGGCAAAAACAGACATATACAATTGAGGTATAATGTAGTAAAGCAGTTGCTAAAGGATGGAACAATATCAATTGATGATGTGAAGTCAGAAGTGAACTTGGCTGATACTCTGACAAAGCCTCTTGGGAGGAAACCAATATATGAAACATCGAGGGGAATGAGACTTAAGCCAATTTGAAATTAACAGTGATAGTAACCCAACCTTTGTGATTGGAGATCCCATGAAAAAGGTTCATATGGATAAAAACAAGTCACTTGTTAGTTCTGCTAGCACAAATAATTTTGTCCCTTCCTATGGTGTGAGATGTGCTAGACTGCATTATTGAGAGGATAAGCAAAAAAAGCTTTTAATGATTTTCATATTCCTTATGGGTGGTGTATGATTTGCAGCATACACTTGATGAAATCACCTATATGAGTGTCAAGTGGGACCGCTTGTATGAGATTGTGGCATATCTCTAGAGCACTCATGAATTACCAGGCAAGCGCATGGCCTATTAGCGCAACACAATGATAATGCAAGCAAGAATAGTGGGGTGTAATGTGTGATAGATCTCTAACATACACAAAGTGTTTCGGTTCATAGAAGTCTACTTCACCAACTCACTCGTATGTTATGTCACATCCGTCTAGGTCGGTTCATAGTCCAAAAGACACCAGATTCGATGCATTTACACCCATGGTGTTAACTCAGAAAATCTAGTTTTCTTAAAAAAAATTATTTAAACTTTTTGAAATATGTGGGGATTGTTGTTTCTTTTAGCTTTGTATTTTGATATTTCAAAAAGTCCCACATTGCTTGGTCTTTAAAGTTTTAAAGAGTTTATAAGGTAACTTATGTTTTGGGAAATTTGGTTAGATAAGCTTGTGAGAGAAATGGGCACGCAAGCATTACAAGTTGGGCCTCGTTTGGGTCAAGTCAGTGCAAATCATCCAATTTGCCCCCATACGCGCACGATAAAGAGGCCTCACAAGTTTTTTGCTCCAGTTTATTTTATTTAATTATTTTGTACTAATTATTAATCTTTTATGAACCTTATCCGGAAACGGTCAATTTTCCTATTCTGTTTTTTGATTTGGTCCCACGTCCGTAACCTCCCACGTTCCAGCGTGAGGCGAACACGTGCCGGCGTGAGGCGGCCACGTGCCTACGTGAGCTGGCCATATTCTTACGTGAGGCGGACCCGAGGTGGGACACGTTTAAACGTTCAAACGTTTAACGGGATTTATAATCTGTTACACAAAACCTTTTTTGATGCTTTTAAAAATTAAAAAACGTTCTCAACCCTAATAGATGCTCTCTCCTTCTTCTTTCTCTGCTTCTTCTTCCTGAGTTGCACTAAAAATTACTCTGCTGTTCTGTTACCTCGATTATCACCGGGACGAGCCTGTTGAATCTTGGGGATTCGCGGCCGTGCGATAAATCGAGGGACAACAGTATTCTCACACGCCTCAGGCTACTCTTCTCTTAGTGTTATTCGGAGTTGTCACCACAATCGATTTAATATCTTTTGTCTATTGCTGGGGCAAATTTGATTTTGGGAGCAGCTTGGCTGTCAACTATCGAACCTCACATGTCGGATTATAGTGCATTGACCATTAAATTCTACTTGGGAGGTAGATTTATCACTCTATTTGGGGATTGCCAGAATACACCAACCCCGACTCACTTCCATAATCTCAAACGGCTACAACATACACAAACCATTTCTGAGCTCTATACACTACAATTATAGCCTGCAGAACACCCAAAAGATGAGTGGATTGATATTCCTAATATAGTGGAGCCTGACATTGCCATTCTGCTTCAGACCTATTATAAGGTGTTTGCTAAACCTATTGGACTGCCTCCTCCTAGACTATAGGACCATGTCATTCCTCTTAAGGAGGGCACAAATCCTATCAAGGTAAAATCATATAGGTATCCTCACATTCAGAAAATTAAAATTGAAAATATGATCAAAGAGATGTTTAAAAAAGGAATAATTCAACCAAGTTGCAGTCCTTTCTCCTCTCCAATTATTTTGGTTAAAAGAAGGATGGTACATGGAGTTTTTGCACTAATTATCAGGCCTTAAATGTTGTCACGATTAAAGATTGCTTTCCAATACCAACCGTGGATGAACTACTTGATGAGCTTCATGGTGCTCAATTCTTTTCTAAGTTAGGTCTACGTTCAGGCTATCATTAAATCTTGGTAAAATCAGAGGATAAGCATAAAACTACCTTTAGGACACATCAAGGCCACTATGAGTGGATGGTCATGCCCTTTGGCCTCACCAACGCACTAGCCACATTTCAAGCTTTAATGAACCAAGTTTTCCAACAATGGCTCAGAAAGTTTGTTCTTGTTTTTTTTTTAATGATATTCTAATATATAGCCCCTCTTGGAAATTGTACTTGGAACATTTATCCACTGTATTGGCTCAATTACAGAAACACTAGTTGTTTGTTAAACTCACAAAGTGCTCGTTTGGTGTGCAACAAGTTGAATATTTAGGACATATAGTCTCAGCCAAGGGAGTGGCTATGGATTCCGTTAAAGTTTGAGCAGTATTAGACTGACATGTTCCTACTATTGTGAAGCAACTTAGAGGCTTTCTAGGCCTCACAAGGTACTGTCTCATATTCATTAAATGATATGCTTCCATTACAAGTCCCTTAACTTCTTTGCTACAGAAAGATGACTTCAGTTGGACTACAGAAGCTACTGCAACCTTTAAGTCATTACAAAAAGCAATTACTGAAGCTCTTGTCCTAGCTTTACCCAATTTTATCCTACTTTCATTCTTGAGATTGATGCTTCCGACTCAAGTATTGGTGTTGTACTGAGTCAAGCAAATCATCCAATTGCCTTCTTGTCAAAGAAACTCTCACCTAAGATGCAAAAACAATCCACATACGTACGGGAACTTTATGCCATTACAGAGGTAGTTGCTAAATTTTGTCATTACTTATTGGGACATGGATTAATTATTCGTACAAATGAAAAAAGCTTCAAGAGTCTAACTGAGCAGACTATCTAGACCCCAAGGCAACAATTATGGCTTCCAAAACTATAGGGCTTTTTTTTCCATTGAATACATGCCGAGTCGTGATAGTTTAGCAGCTGATGCTCTATTCAGATCATTCTTTATGTCTTGGTCAGAGCCTAAGTGATCCTTTTTAGACACAATCAAGCATGAGATTCAAAAAGATTCCCACTTTAAAAACATCTTGCAACTATGGTTTTCAACTGGTCCACCTGACCCATACTATACTGTGAAAGATGGCATTCTCTTTTGGGAAGGTTGAATTGTAATTCCACCATATTCTGTAGTCATACCTACTATTTTACAAGAATTTCATTCTTCACCTATTGGGGGTCAACCGGGCTCCATTAGAACATATGCCAGAATTGCTAGCCAATTTTTCTGGTATGGGATGTGGAAACAAATAAAAAAAAATGTGCAAAAGTGTCTCACATGTCAGTGGGCTAAATCCTCAAACACACTACCACCTGGATTGCTCCAACCCTTACCCATCCCTTCTCAAGTTTTGGAAGATATTGCTATCGATTTTTTAACTGGTTTACCATTATCCTTTAGCTGCACAGTGATCTTAGCGATGGTGGATAGACTTTCTAAGTATGCACATTTTACCATAATGAAGTCTAATTACAGTAGTATTCAGGTGGCATAATACTTCATGACCAACATAGTCAAGTTACACGGTCTACCTAAGTCCTTTGTTTCAGATCGGGACAAGACCTTCATCAGTAAATTTTGGTAGCAACACTTCAGACTTCAGGGTACAACGTTGGCCATGAGTTCAGCCTATCATCCCCAAATTGACGGCCAGTCAGAAGCATTGAATAAATGTTTAGAAATGTACCTTTGTTGCTTTACATATGACAATCCAAAGTCTTGGAGCAAGTATTTGGCTTGGGCGGAATATTGGTATAACACATCTTATCATACTAGCATGGGGATGACTCCTTTCGAAGTGATTTATGGTAGAGAACCACCTGAACTTACCAGATATCCTCTGGAGCAAACCGATCCAACGTCAATCCAAGAAATGCTACAACAGAAAGCTACTACACTAGTCAAGCTGAAAAATAATTTACTACAGGCCCAGCAAAATATGAAAAAGTTTGCAGATTCCAAAAGAACAGAATTTCACTTTGATGTGGGTGATTTAGTCTGTGTAAAACTCCAGCTATATGGACAACACTCCTTAGTCCTAAGAAAGAATCAAAAGTTGAGTATCAGGCATTTTGGGCATTTTCTCATCATAGAGAGAGTGGGCACTGTAGCTTATAGGTTGCTCTTACCATCCAAAGCAAAAATCCACCTGATTTTCCATGTTTCAGTCCACAAGAAATACTTGGGTCATCCACAAAATCATTACATTCCTTTTCCACTACTGACTAATGAGACTAGATCAATATTACAACCTCTCCAAATACTGCAGACTAGAATGGTATTGAGGAAAGGGACTTGAACAAAACAGGCCTTGATGCAATGTGACGACTTAGATGCTGCAGAATCCACATGAGAAGACTATGATGTAATCAGCCAACATTATCTAAACCTTGACCTTGAGGATAAGGTCCATTTTATTAGGGGAGGAAATGTTTTGGCAAATGGCAACTCAACAGCTGACTGGGATGAATTAATTGGGAAAGGCACGTAATACCAGGTGATATGGTGCAAACAATTACAATAGATGGCCAAATGATTAGTGAAGTGGCAAACAAGGGGCTGAGAATAAATGCTAGAAGCAAGGTCCCCAACCAACTCCTCAAGAGATTTGTGACTTGAGTGAGTGAATAAAATATAAGGGAATTAGTGAGTAAGAATAGGGGGCAAGTTGAATGCGATGTGTAGTCTCTCTCTCTTTGGAACTCTCCTTCTTCCTTAGTTATTTCTATTATGCTCTGTGTTCTTTCTATTTTTTGTATCTGCGACTAATTAATTCTCTATATATTGGATCGCTGCATACTCAGGAATTTTACTAATTTGGATTCGTATCTCATATCTGATTCTTGTTGTTACTGTTAATTGTTTTAAGAGCTGTCATTATAGTCTGTAGCTCTATTACACAACCTAGGCATATACACACAATAAAAAATATCAAACCAGGTTGCATAGGTAAATATACCCTGCATAAGACCACCACTGAAGGAGAAATCTACAGGGTCATGTTTGATTTCACAAATTATAGTCTTAAATCTTTATTGTTAACGTACGAGACTCTATAAAAAAAATCAATTTATAGTTCACATATAACAAAGAAAATGACGTCATAAATTTGTTAAATAAGGTAGCCTCCACATTCATAATGGAACTAGAAATTAATATATTGTACGATTTTGACAGTTGATGGGAGAAATAATGTAAGAGATTATTGATTGTATTGTCATTTAGATGTAGTTTAATTTGAATGTAATAACATTTGTGGCCGTTTGGAAAAGGATGTGAGATTGCAAATGGCACCGATCACAGAGACTACAATAATTGACATTAGGCAATAGCTGTAGTTTAGTCCTTAATATTTTTGTGAAGTTTTAATTTAGTTTCAAAAGTTTTTTTTTATTTAAATTTTGTTCCTAATATTTCAAAAAAGTTTCAATGTGTTCCTTCTATTCAACACCGTTGAATTGTTAACAGAGAGTTGACGTAGATCCCACATGATTAACATAGATCTCACGTGGAACCTGATCAAATCAAAACTTTCGTAAAACAGGAGGGACGTAAACAAGACAAAAAAAATTTAGAACTAAATAAAAATTTTCATGAAACATGAAGGATGTAAAAATGCACAACTCAATCACATTCTTCCACCCATGTCAAACGCTCTCTGTTCCACACTCTTCAAGCTTGGTTTTGAGTTAACTTTAATTTGTCACGTCATTGAAGCTATCAAATTGCTTTGAAAGTTTCAGACTTCTTAAATTTGGACCTAAAATGAACCATAAAGAAAAGAGAAATGGGAGAAAAGATGCATTTCATATAATGGTAAAATCAGTAAAGACAAAACAAAAAAAGGGTTAAAACCCTCTTCATATCCCTCATGTTTCATGAAAATTTCGATAATCTTAAAAGAATTTTTTGTGTTGTTTACGTCCCTTATGTTCCACCAAAGTTTCGATTTGATAAAGTGTCACGTGAGATCCATGTCAACCACGTGGGACTCATGTCATTTACTATGCTAGCTCGTCATTAGGAAATTAATGTTGTTTTCAAAAAGGAAGACATTGAATTTTTTTAAAATATTAAGCACGAAATTGAAAAAAAAAAACTTTTTGGGACTAAATTGAAACTTCGCGAAAATGTTAGGGACTAAAATAAAACTTTTGCTTTTGACATTTTTATACCTAGAGAACACCAATTGCAAAAATGGAAAAATAATTAAAAAAAATAGTTATATGCTATAAATTTAAAGAAGCGTTTCACATACTCCACACTTTTTTTATCGGTTTCAACCCCCATTTTTTTTTATCAGAAAGTTGCTTCATATTCTCTCTTTCCTCCATGGCTAATCAGAAAACCAGTAATTCCATAAAACCACATATCCACCTTCCTCATCTTCTCCATGACATCCCTCATCTCCCTCTCCTCCTCCCCACTCCCCCAACCTCATCCCCTCCAAATCAATCTATCATGGCATTCTCCTCCCATAACCTTAACACTACTCAATCTATGCTCAACTCCATCTTGGCCTCTTGTGCTGCCAATGGTACCTGCGCCACCACCGCCAAGAGCTCCTTCTAGGTGCTCCACTACTCCCACTATCGAACCTTCCTTGCAACATAAATAAGGACGTGTGCATGTGGATGAGTGTTGTCCTCACCTAGTAGTACAATTGTTGGTCTAGGCTGAAGTATGTTAACAACATCCTCTCATCGCCATCTCTAGCAATACAATTAGCAAGAATGACACCACATCATGGAGGCCACCCCTCATGGAGTGCAATAGGTTATGGGAGCCATCTGGGTCGGGACTTCGACTAGTTATCGAGGTTGCCGGCATGTACCAAATCATTACCGGAGAACTGGAGGAAACCGACATTGGAGGAAAGACAACCAACTTGCAAATTTTACTTTTAAAATCATTTATCTACTGAAGAATTAGCCCTTGAAAAATCTCAACCTTTCCTTCTTTTAATATTTAATCAACAACTATAAAAGTGTGAAATATCCATACTCCGTAAAATGTGTGGGCTATGTGAAACATTTCCTAAATTTAGTAGTTATCATGTTAAGTGAGAAAATATGGAAAATTGAAAATGAAACTTTACTTACTAAAGAGAATAGAGAAGGCATGCAGAAAAATCTGGCATTTCTATGATGTATATTAAGGGTTTATTACAAAATAGAACTTAGGGGTGTCAAAACGGGTCGGGTCGGTTTATTCGGGCCAGCTCATTCAGGATCAGGTCTTTTTTGAGTTTGTCCATTTGAGTTATGTAAGTTTTGGACTGATATTTTAGTAGTCTAGTCCAGTCCATTTAGTTTTATATATTGTTAAAAAAACAGGTTGGTTCGACCCATTCGGGTCATGTAAGTTTCGGATTGACATTTTGTTAATCCAGTCTGTCCATTTTGTCAGACTATTCAGTCTGACCCATCAGACTTGTCCTATTTTAACACCCCTAATACAACCCTTTAATTATTACTGGCCAAAAACAAAGTTCTCTCTCCAAATGTTCATCAATCACGAAAGGAAACATGAATGAATACATAAGTGGTGTTTGGTTTATTTTTTGTTTTTATTATTAGTTGACATATTTTCACTTATAACTATAAAAATGTCATCTTATTTTGTTTTATTTCTTATATTTTTAACTTTTATGAAGGAAATGATAAAAATAAAATATGATAAAACTAAGAAACAAAATAAAAAAAGATGAAATTTTTATAATTGTAGGTAAAAATATATTAACTGAAAAAGAAAATAAAAAATAAACCAAATTCCCCTAATTTTGATGACTACTATTGAAGTCAGTTAAACTGCTAAAAATTGTAACATTTCATTTCCAAGACTTAGATTTTATTCGTTCTTTAGCAACTTTTGATAAATGATTCATAAGTATTTTTGTAAATTTTACTAAAGTTAGTAACATACCTTAACTTTGAAATAAGATGACCTTCCATCTCTTTAATTTAACTTCACAAAATAAATTCTAATGAGGTTAGAGCTCGCAAAAACTCAATATTAAGAGAGGTAACTTAAGTATCTTGAACTAAATTTAGATTTTATTCGTTCTTTAGCAACTTTTGATAAATGATTCATAAGTATTCTTGTAAATTATATTAAAGTTAGTAGCATACCTTAATTTTGAAATAAGATGACCTTCTATCTCTTTAATTTTACTTCACAAAATAAATTCGAATGGGGTTTGAGGAGCTCGCAAAAATTCAATATTAAGAGAGGTAACTTAAGTATATTGAACTAAATTATGCTGTTTGATTTATTTGTTATTTTTTTTTTTAGTTGATATATTTTTATTAATAATTATAAAAATATTATCTTATTTTAATTTTTAATTTTTTGTGGGAAAAATAGTGAAAATGCTCAGACTAACAAAAAAAAATTCTGATGTGTAAGCCGTCAGTAATATTTATATTTTAAGGCAAAAACATATTAATATTACCAAACCTCTTCTATAAGAAAATTAGATATCGGCCGGCTATTTGGATTACTTGGTTGGAAGTCATTTCTAAACGGAAGTTGGTTGTTCCATTTTTTAGAAAAACTTTCCTTTCTGTTGTTTGACGTCGTTTGTCCTCGCCCTTGCCCCTTGTTCATTACGTTGCTTAACTGACACGCTTAGAGTTTGATGACTAGCTTAGTTGTTATTATCACATACTTATAATTACTTCTTAATTGTAGCTTTTGTACTATCCTTTTTTATTAAGACTAGCGTATTGACCAATTTAATGTCTCAGTCAATTTGTGTTTTTTATATTTTAAGTAGAGTGAATTACATTACTTTTACTTTTTTTTTTTTTTATTATATTTTTAAGTAGAGTCAATTTAATTCAATTTGTGAAAAAAATGAGAGTTGAATAAAAAAAAAGAGAATATAATATATAATTATATAAAATGATATATATATCTTTTTTTTTCTTTTTATATATATATATATATATTCTTTTTTGAGATTATAAACTATTTATTTACTCATTAGACTAATTTTTATTTGACCGTAAAAGCATACAAATTATGTAATCTCTCTATAAAAGTTATTTTTTTGAGATTTAAATTTATATTTTCATTCTAGAAGGTTGAAGTTGTTTATTATATCAACTCACTATTTGTGAGTTATTTTACAATTTTTTAATAGACTGAAAATAACAAGAACTAATTACAAATAAATAAAACTAAATATCAAAAGCAATATAGTTTAATACATTAATTTAACTAAATATTGTGGGAATATTTTTTAAAAGATTCTTATATACCTTCTAAAGTTTTCTTAACTTACCTCAGCAATGCTATTATCATGTTTAATGGCTAACACATGCAACTTTGACCTAGTTGGTTGGTAGTTATCACGATTTCGAGTTTTTAACCGTGTGGGAATTTTAACATAAAACAAAAAAATGGACAAAATATAGCGCAATTTTATCTCTTAGAAAAAGAGTATAATTTTTCAAAATAAAGAGGAGATAAGTATAATTTAAACATCTTTCATAAAAGAAAAACATATTTTACTCTTTTTAGTAAGATAAAAAATATATCATACTAAAGAGTGTTTAAAATAAATTATGATTATTTGTAATAAGAAGTTGAGAAGTATTAGCAATTATAATTGGAGAATAAGAATGGTTTATAATTTTATTTTTTAATATTTATTTTTTAAATCTTTATATAACTAATATTTTTTCTTTATTTATTTTTAAATTCTAAATAAATAAAAAGATATATTAATAATTTAATTATTTTAATATTTATTAATAAATAAATAATTAATATTAGTATTTAAAAAATAAAAACTAAACACATTTCATCTTATAATAATATTGATGTAAATTCAAATAAAAAAAATATAGATGTAAATTATTTGAAAAATGGGATACACAGAAAAGCACAATCATTACATCGGGCAGACGGCCACTTCTGACTAGGGCTATAATGTCTTCTTTTTTTTTTTTTGACAAAATGGGCTATAATGTCTTTCTCATAATCATTAATACAAGTGGACATTTAAGTCTATAGAAAATATATATATTCTTATTTATTTCTCTCTCATACTATTTTTTATATTTTTTAATATTATTTATTATTATATATATTTTTTATTATTATTTTTATTAAATTACACATTTTAAAAGTATAAATAATACATACACTTTTAAAAAAATATATGATTATCTTTTTTAAAAATATATATATTACATTCGACAACTTTTATCTGTTTATTATGATTAAAATATACAAATTAAAAAAATTATTAAATATATTAAATGATATAAAAGTATGACTTAACATCACTAAATTATCATCTTCCCTCATATGTTTCCTCATCTTCGTCGTTACTAAAAAGAATTATAGAATAAGTAATATCAATCAAAATAGAAAATTCAATAAATTAATTACGTGTAATTGGATAGTCAATATTCTTAACTCAATTTCATCTAAAGATTCTTTAATTGTGCGGATGAAAACAAAAGCCCTTTATTTGGGCCGCTAGAATCATGCCGGCTCACTTTAATAATTCTTTCGTGGTCAACAACTGAAAATAGTATAACACAAAAGAAGAGCGTAACTTGTGGGCTTAGCCCAAGGTATGAGAGCAGCTCCTGCTTGTATGGTTAAACGATCGCTAATATAAGCATAAAAATGTTGAGTCTATACAACCTAAAACCAAGACCAAAACGAATACTTCAACAAATACTTTACATTTTTTAAATAAAAATTTACATGTTTTCTTTTAGAACAATTTTATATTTTATGAATTATATATAAATTTAAAACTTTTTTGCACAAAAAGAAAGTTACCATCACGATTTATCACCTTTACAAAAATTTAACTCTCATCCATAAAGTTAAAAGTACACAAATTAATAGCCTGAATCGATGTATTGCTTGGTCGCACCACGATAGAAAAGCAGAAAATGAAGAATGGTACTTTTCGCAACTTTCTATGAGAGGATTAAAGAAATTTTAGAAAAACTTAAAAAGGTTAGCGTATTCCATATCTCTGAGTTGAGTTGTTGATGGATTGTGTTTTTTAGGAGATGGGGAAGTTGTTCCATTTAAGGACATGGCATTTAATCAGCCTTAACGAAGGCTTACAGTAATATTTATAATTTATAAATGAAACACAAATAAAAGTCCACTAACAAGAATTAACTCTAAGACCTTTTATTGACACTGTCATATCCTACTAGTTAAGCAAACTTTGTATTAGAGGTGCTTGTGATTTGGTTTACATTCGTTTTGAATCCAAAAATCAATTGATTTACATAATGTAATTTACATTAATTTATATTATATTAGTCTAGTTAAAATTTTAAAATTGATTTAATTTAAATTGATTTCAATTTGTTTGGATTGAATTATTTTAATTGATTTTTGACCAAAAAGTTTATCAAACCTAAAATTTTGTAACCTAATTGCAACTCGGGCCATTTGAAAAAAAAAAAAAATAATCTATTTAACATATATAAAATAATACTTGATTAGAAACAACACATAAAATAAGAGTAATATATGAAAATTAAAGTTATAATAGGTAAAAGTACAAATTTAATAATAAAAAATCATATTAATTAATTTAGATTGAATTAAATCGATTTTAAAAATTAAAATTAAATACCAATTCAATCTATTTGATTTTCAAAAATTAAACAAAAACAAACTAAATTAATTAAATTTTAATTAAATTTTAATTTTTTATTTAATTTTTAATTTGAATTAAATTTGAACACCATTAATTTCAATGATGATATGGATTGCGCTACCTAGTTTGCTGGAAGAGTGGAATATTTAATTGGCCAATGCATCTGCACAAGCGATAGGCCAATCTCAACCCTTTTTTTATTTTTGGTCAACCAACTCAAGGCTTTCAATTTGTCTTTAAGATCTTAATCTGGGCCCAAAACATAGCTATTGTTCATCCAGGACCAGGTATAGAACCTCCTTTCACCCACCCAATGGGATCTTACACAACTTGATCTATAGCAAAGATGTTGACGAAAAACAAAATCTATAAGAAAAACCAAATTCATATATCATAGTTTCAAACGACAAGAAAAGACAGCTTTGTCTTGAGATTTCTTGTGGGGATACGTTTGTTAAGAAAAAATATCAATTTTCTCTTTCCTTTATCTTTAATAATTTTACATTCTATTTCCTTTCTTTTCATTAAAATTAATTGACTAAGTAAATTAATTAGAATAATTAATTTTAAAAAATTATAAAAAATAATTAATATATATTTATTAAATTTAATAGAGATAATAAAATATGAGAATAAAATTAAAAAAATTAATAAAAACTCTTTGATTTTTTAAATAAACAAATAATATTAGATAAATTAAAATTTTAAAATGCACAGATAAAAATGAAGAGAGTATATATAATAATAATAATAATGCTAATTTGTGTGAACACATTTTCGTAGAAACATTTACGAATGAAGTGGGCATCTAACCTGGGATTCAACTTTAATGGCTTGAAAGCTCTCGTTGGCCTTCCTCTTCCACGGAATCCGCTGGCTTCTCGCCGTCGCTGCTTCCTCTTTGACTGATAGCCATCGTTCAATAAGGCAGACTAGAGAGGTAGAGTCATCAAATGTGTTTTAATTAGAGTTGATAAATTTAAATTTAATTAATTTAATTTTATAAATTTAAATTTAATTAAAAATAAATTTATAATAACATAATTTATGTTTAAAAATTTTTATTTCAAAAGTGAATTTGATAAAATAAATATTGTTTAGATTAAAAATTAAAATTACTTTAAAAATAAAATTAAAAAAAAATATTATTCAATGAACTTTTATCTAATGAAAAAATAAAAAATTCTTACTTTCACTCTAACTGAATTTTGAAGATCATTTTTCATTGAAGTTAATTAAATTTTACTAATAAAATTTTTTATCAAATATGTTGACACATTTTTTAATATTCTAAACTTACTTTTAAAATATTTCAACTTCAAATCAAACACACTATAATTATAAAATCCAAAACTTTGTAGACTATTAAATCAAATTAGTGGTTGCTCGCTGATTTGTCATTATCTTGTTCTGCAATATGATGTTGTGATTGCTCACACATTATTTGCAAGGCTTTTGGGTTTACTTAGAGCATCACATAAATAATATGCATTTGTGGTATCAATCTGTTGCCGTCTGAAGCAGCAATGGTAATTGCATATGGAGCAGTGGTCTGCCTCTGTGCATTGCGTTTGCCTGGAGTCGTGGCCCGTCATGCCTGGGCGTTGGTCATGAGAAAAATAATTTCATTATTCGTTTAATTTTTATATATTTAATTTTTTTTAAATTTATTTACAAATTTATTTTATATTTTATAAAAATATTATAATCACATATAAAATAATTTAATATTTTTTTTATATTAACATATTGTATAAATACGATATATATATATATATATATATATATATATATATATATATATATATATATATAATTAGACACAAAATATTTTTTTAAGAAAAATACAGCCCCAATAGTGGACAATATGGGCCATGCCCAATATTTTCTTTTATCGTTTCATATTTGGTTTATAAAAAATTGCCACATCATTATATATATATATATATATATATATATATATATCATTTAATTTTATGTTGAGATTTTATTTAATGACATTTAATATTAAATATTAATAAATATTTTGTGCATCACACGAGTTTTTTAAATTTAGTTAATATTTTTAAAATATATTAAAAAAAAAATTAAAATTGAAAACAAGAATATACATAATTAGATTAAAAATAATTTAAATTTTAAATTTTAAAAATAATCAGAAACTAAAAATAATACATGTCATTCTTTAAGAGGGAGATTAAACAAAAAATAATAATAAAGTCACTCTCAAATAGATATACTATAATTTAATATGTATATATAAGAGTGAATAAGTGTAAAATTTTTTACATCTTGATTAAATAAAAAAATCAATATTAAATTAAAAATACAAATTTAATAACTCAAAAAATTGCTAATTTTGCATTTCTCTTATTATAAAACTATTATATCTGTAGCATTCATGTTTAGGGACCTATGGGGCGCTATGTAGCGGGCGAGGCGAGTACTCTCGTCCCCGTCCTCGCTAACCGTGATTAACCCCCGTCCCTATCCCCGATCCCAGCCACGGAGAAATTTTTTCACTATTCCCGTTTCCTCGATCCTCCACAAATAATACTCGCGGGGATTCCCATAACGTAAAAAAAAAAAAATAAAATAAAATAACATAAAAATTGAAAAAAAAAAAAAAAGGAAAAAGGAAGCTAAAGCACCATATTACATCTACAACATCAAATTCAAGTGTTTAACAGATTCAATATTCTAAAATAAAAAAGCATAAATACATAATACAAAGCCTAAACATAAGAACCTAAAGTCCTAAACATAAGTTTGCACAACCAAGCTACATTGCAACTTCAAGCTACACCCTAAATTCCAAAATCATACAAGTTTAAAAAACACAAGTTTACAACTTCTTCAACTCTTGTGCCATCCATCAATAAGTCTTCATTCTTTTCATCCATCAATATCATCATTCATCAACATCTTTGTCTTCATTGAATGTGCAACATTCATTCATTCTTTTGCTAAAACCTAACAATTACAAAATCAAATTAACTATGAAAAGAAGACAAATTAAACAAAAAATAGATGAATATAAAATTTTATTACTTTCCATTGCATTGCGTAACAAATCTTGAGAACACATTAATGCCTCAACTGTTCCACAGTTTGCCTACTCCGATGAGGACTAAGAAAGCGATCACCAATGCTAAAAGCAGACTCTAATGCAACTGTTGAGATAGGAATGACTAAAAAATCTCTTGCAATTCTTTGCAAAGTTGGATATTTCACTCCATTATTTTTCCAATAACCCAATATGTCAAACACATCTTCATTTGATTTATCAAGCAAGACAGACTCCTCTAGCAATCTAATTCTGACTTGAAAGTGTTATTTGAAGTAGTTTCTTGCACATATTGAAAATAATTGTTTCTCCATTTTGCTTTCTTTGCAAGAGAACCAACTTCCGTCAAAGTTGAAGACATGGTAGAATCACTACTAGTAGGAACACTCATCCTATCCTTAGCTTGATATTCATCAACCAAATCTTCAAGTAATTTTTTCACCTTGTGCAATTCATTAGTGCTTTCATTTCTATACATAAGAAGGAAGAAATAATACAACAACTTCATTTTATATCTAGGGTCTAAAACAGCCCCTATTGCCATCACCCCATTAATCATGCCCCAATACTTCTCAAATTTGTCATACATACATGAAGCCATCATTTGGATAATGTCACTAGAAGAATGCAGCCACTCATTCAAAGATAATCTAATTTCACACACTTTTGGAAAATAGATATTTGAAGTTGGATATTGAGTACCGAAGAATAACTCAGTCACACTATAAAATATTTTCAACTTTTCACAAATTTTAGATGCCATTTCCCAGTCATCATCACTTGGCAAACACTTAAATTGAGACTCACGCTATTTTAAACATTTAAAAGCTTCTTGGTATGGTAATGCAGAAGCAAGCATTAAAAATGTGGAGTTCCATCTAATTCTACAACCAAGTGCAAGCTTCTTTGAATAAGCAATGTTCAATTGTTGGCAAGTGTCAACAAATTTCTTCTCCCTCTTTGGTGTTGCAACCCAATAAGCAACACTATCCCTAATCTTTTCAATAGAACTATAGATTGTTATCATTTCCTCTTTCATAATTAAATTCAGCACATGAGCACAACAACGCATATGGAACAAGTTTCCTCCCAAAATAAAAGAATAAGTTGAAATCTTATCAAAAATACGCTCAACCATTGCATCATTAGTGCTACAATTGTTAACAGTTAAGGTTGACAACTTTCTATCCAAATTCCAATCAAACAAACAGTTAACCAAAACATCACAAAGAACCTCAATAGTATGTGGTGCAAGCATATAAATGAACCTAAAATAAGTAATTATAAATATCACATGCAACTATCAAGTAGCAAACATGAAACCTAAAAGAAAAAGACAAAAAGACATATTTAAAACAAAGCAATTAAGTCATTACCTCACAATCTGACTTTGCATAGTCCAATTGTCATCAATGAAATGAGTTGTAATAGACATGTACCCTTTGTTTTGATTGGTTGCAGTCCACATATCAGTAGTTATTGCAATGCGACTTGAATTTCTTTCAAGTAGCTTCATAGTCTTAGCCTTCTCACTCTCATACATCTTCAGTATATCATTCTTCGTTGTATTGTTAGAAACTACTTTGAACAAAGGTTGAAAAGCACCACAAAACCTTCTAAAACCTATATGATCAACCATAGTGAGAGGATACTCATGCAATACAATCATTCTTGCAAGTTCCGTCCTTGCAACATCTTGACTAAATGAGTAGTTACCAATTATAAGTGATTCACCCCTATCTCCTATTGAACTTAATGATTGTGCCAAAGTTTTAAGTATTGCTTGCCTTGGACCCCTCACAGTCCGAAGCTTACAAGTCCTAATGTGGTCATGTAAGTGTTTAGTGCCTTGTCTAGTGTCACCACCATGCTTCTTCTCACAATATTTGCATATTCCTTCCACTTGTCATCTATTTTCTCCCTTCTAAAGTGTGCCCAAGCTCTTGAAGTTAGTCCTTTTTTATTAGGACTTGACCACTCGTTGACATCTTGTGTTTCCAAATTTGTTTCACGTGTTTCATTAGGAGGAGGAGCCTCAACCTGTTGATTTTGTTCATTCTCTTCCATCGAATTTCTTTGTGTCTCATTAGGAACTTGATTGCTCCCAACATGGGTGTTAGATAATTGATCACCCCCGGTCATTCTGCATATAAAATAAGTACAACATGTCATAAAAATAAACAAAATATTAACATGTAAAAGTAAACAAAAGGTTAATATGGATTGCACCCATTACATGGACTGGAGTTTAGGATGGCAGCAAAACACATCAGTTAGTTAACATGTAAAAAACAAAATGTTACATTATTCATCAATGAACTACTGGAAAGAAGTTCACTCTTCAACATCTATGAAGAAAAAAAAAATAGATTGCAAAAAACATAACCAAAAAAGCTAAAGATAATACTAAAATTACTCACAAACACTACAAAACGCAATGGATTTTTTCACATAACCCAACACATTGAACAAATTCAAGCATGAGTAAGAACTCAATATTGTAAATCCAACATAGAACTGAAAAACAATTCAATAAGGGGAAAATGTGGGCTATGTGCACATAATGCAATAAGAAAAATAATGAGTAAGAAATTTAAATTAAAATAATAGTCATGATGTTATGGTAAAGCTTCATTATACTTTGCATTAAAGTGATTTCAAGTAGGCAATTTGCCTTGTGTTGACCAACTACGATTTAAATTAAAATCACACTAGATTTAAGTCAGATTTTCTGTTTTGCTTCAGTTTTCACACTCCTAAATCACAATGCTAGCTCAAACAGCCAACTAATGGACATGAAATAAAATAGATATTCCAAGCATCAGCTAAAATGTTAGTGGAAATCAAGCACAAGAACATGAATAGAGAAAAATATCATCTTCACAAATTCACAATCATATATTTATCAAAAAGGAGAAACCCTCAAATCACAAAAAACACTCATTTGCCTGAAAATAAATTCTTTACACACAAAAAAAGTACAAAAATGGAAATGGACATCACACCAGGATCATAAACAGAAACTCTAAGAAAGATAAATAAAGAATGAGAACAAATTTCGAAACGGTAGTAGATCCAGAGAGAAGAAGACGAAAAACAAACCCTAACTCACATTTGGGATCGGGTGGACGCTGCTACAGGGGACGCTGCTACGGTTGACGCCGGTGGTGGTGCGAACGACGACGAACTATAATCGAAGCAGTCCTGCGTGCGAGCAGCGGCTGTTCGACGACGGATCGGTGTCACGATGTCGGCTGAGATCTCAGATCTGGGTTCTGGGATGGAGCGACGGCACGTCATGATAGAACGACACTGCACAGCGGAGACGAGCGGCTGACGTGCGTGGCTTGGTGCCGTGGTGGACTGGACGATGGTTGTGCCTACGTGCAAGGGTAGGGGGAATGGGGGATTGAGTGAGAATGTGACCGTGTGAAACCATGAGTGATGGAATATGAATTCAAAGGGGAAATATTTGGGAAAGGGGGAGGGGACTTACTGCTCTGGTCGTGGTGCTCTGCTGAGCTGAATGCTGAAGTGACAAGGGAGTCAGAGACATGGGTTGGACTTGGGGTTTAAGTGTAGAATCATTGGGTAATTGGGTAAGAAATGACTAATTTAGTAAAATAATATTATTTTAAATTATTTTAATTTTAATTTTATTTTAAATAAATATAAAAATGAATAAAAAATGAAATTACGAAAATGTATATATATATATATATATATAATGAAGGTTATTATAGTAATTTTAATGGGGACGGGGAACCGCGGGGGGAAGTATGATCCCCGTCCCCGTCCCCATCCCCGAACATACTGCGGAGATTTTTTTCCCCCCCCCTTCCCCATGGGACAAAAAACCCCACATTCGGGGTGGTCCCCGCAGGGATCCCTAAGCCCCGGAGATTTTTGTCATCCCTATTCATGTTAGGATGTCGTTATTGAAATTGTCATGTTAATTTTAATTATTAACTAAGTATCTTTCCATGATCCTAAAAAATAATAATTAAATGCTTTGCATCCATAAGAATTGGTAGTAGTTGTAAACAAATTGAACTTTTAGAAAATGATGAAAGTTCGAATTTTAAAGACGCTACTTGTAAAAATAACTTAGTCATTTCGTTTCGTGACTGAATGAATCAAAAGGTGTAAAAATACCTAGAGAAATAAAAGAAAAAAATGCTTTGTTTGTGTGTTCATTTTAACTCGTTCCTCTAAATGTATACATGAATTATATTGACTTAAAATCATCATAAGAAAATGTACCCGAAAAATCATTATGCCAATTTTTTTAAAAATCAAGTTGCTTAAATTCATTCCACTTTTCTAGACCTCTTTATAATGGCACCTCTCCCTCAAATTCACTATTAAACCCCGTCTAATCAATTAAAGTTTCTAAATAAATTATTTGGCACAATAACAAAGTCTTTGAAATCTTTTGCAAAAAGAAATCATTTAAAGCTACACGAGGGATGACACCAAGAAGCCATGTGGATGAGGGTGGAGAGTACCTCCCAACTTTCTATCCTTCCCAATCAATTTCTCTTCGTCCTCGATCCATGTCACGAGATGATTTTTTACCATATCTCCATTTTTTAAGTCCCAACAAATACTTGCAGGGATTTCTTGAAATATATTAAAAAAATAAAAGAAAAAATTAAAAAATGAAAAAAAAGAAGTCCCAATTTGCCAATCTCAATACAAAACACCCATTATAAAAAACACTAATAGAGAAACCCCAATATAAGAGTGAAAAATTCCACATACATTTGTAATTTCGAAGTTGTCGCAGACAAGGATGATGACGCGAGTGGCAAGGGAGCAAAGCAGCCATATGCGCTAGCGGTAGTGGCGATGCGACAACAGATCGATGCCATGATGATAGTGTGACAGAGACTGAAATATTGAGATATTATGATAGATTGATGGAGCCACTAAGGCAACATAGTGGTGCATGGCTACACACTAAAATAAAGAGGGAGAATGGCACGATGGCAATGGTGTCGTGGTGTGGCGGTGGTCATGAGCTCGAGAAAGACAATGACAATAATGAATTGTAAGAAGGAAAGCCCGATACAGAGAGATAGTGACATTGAGCAATGATGGTTGTTGTGGTGAGGGAGAGTAAGAGTGAGAGAGCGACGACCGATGGTGGTTGTTGTGGAGGCTAGGAGAGACATTGATGTGAACACTCAATTTTGTCCGGGACAAAAATTAAAAAAAAATTAATAATTGTTCATATTCTTGACTAAACCCTTTAAACATCTCTTAACTCATTTATTTTATCACTTTGTCTTATTTTATGATGTTAATCTCGGTTTACCCAAAAAAAAAAAGAGACAAGTAAAAAAAATATAAAAAAATGAAATTTGATTTCTAAAAAAAATTATTAAAAAAAAGAAGAGGAAAAAGGAGAGGGATTTACAGTCATGTTCCAGGTCCATGGTTTTGTTCACCACACTTCAACAAAACCAAGTTTCTATCCTTAGTTGAAATACAACCAATACTCCATCAATATCATATGCTCTGCAAACCAAAGACAAAATGCAAGGCTCAATGCAGCCCAAAAATGGCAAGATTGCAGATACAACAAGCATGAGAAGTTGACAACCTAAAGGAATATACATGGAAACGAAAGACACCTACAACTGCAGCAGCTACCCTACCTAAGTTGATGTTATGGGGATGGGGGTTGCAGATTTTCCTTTGCTTATAAGGAAGAGAAAACGTGAACAACAAGAGGGGGGCAAGCAGACTGATTTTGGGAAGGGTAGAACATTTTTTCGTTCTCCATTCTTCTCTGCCAATGCACACAGAGAACAGCCCCACCACTTCACTTCACGCAGCTTCATCTCCCCCACACAGCACCCACTCCATCTTCCACACAGCACCCACTCCATCTTCCACCACCCACAACCAAGCCTCCACCTCCATCAAGAATAACCCACAACCCCCCATCTCAACCCCAAGACCCAACGGTTTCCACTATAATTCTACCATTTCTGTCATTCCACAGGACTCTCCATCAATAGTGGGATCTCATAGAAAAATACACAAATTTTTTTTATCAGCAATACAAACCCATCTTTGTTATCCCCGCCATTCCAAAACAATCCCAGACAGCCTCAGTGAAATCAGCCATCACCAACAACCCAACTTCACCGTGACCAGCCTTGACCCAACCACCATACCGCCATCTCCACCAAGCGCGTCACAACAGAACACCTCCACCGTGGCAGCACCGTCGCGTCGTCCCCATCTCTGTGAAACCGAGAAGGTTCACCCAAAAATGTGACCCACACCCCAAACCGAGCTCCTCCAGTCGCAACCTGAGCAGCACCACCAAAGATCCATGTCGTTCGCCGGCTTGCCGCAAGCCCAGATCCAGGCAGTCGCAGCATCCAGACGCAAACCAGAACCGCGCCGCCTTGCTGTCGCGAGCCGCTGAAACCAGAACCCGTAGTTGCGCCGCCGTCTTCATCGTCTTCTGACAACAGTAGCACCGCGAACCAAGGAGGACCACCAACTTAGATTCGCACGAACCCGTCCGACCCGTCACCATCGAACCAGCAACTGGCTCTGCGCGCAGCCTGCTCCGACCGGTGCCGGACCCAGACTGCGCCGTCTCTCATCTGCCTCGCGTCACCGACCGCACCAGCCGTCCACGAGCCAACTGCACAACACCTCCGCACCCGCCGTTCTATCACCGCAAAGCCGCGCCGCGCCGCGCCTAGCACGAGTCGGACTTGACCATCTTGAACTGCCCACCGCACCGTCGGTTCTGCTAGTGGTTCACCCCTTTCTCCATTTGTTCTTGCTTCTTCGAAGCTTCTTTCTTTTTCTCCAGAACATGCCCTTCCTTTCTTTTATAGCACGAGTCGGGCTATAGTTTATTTTGGGCTGGAATCATTATTTTTCTTTTTTCCTTGGATTAGATTTGTTTGGGCCAAGACTATTTGGTTAGATTTATTTATTTTTTTTAAAAAAATGTCTTGTTAAGCATGGTAAAAATAAAGAATAGAAAAAATGAAAGTTAAAAAAGGTTAAAAATGATAAAAAAAAAAACAAATACAAAATAATTAAATAATTTTAAAGAAAAAAATAAAACGAGATTAGCTGAGTTGTGACAGTTTGTTAATCTTGCAATTTTTAAAATCATCTGAGTTGCGACAGCTTGATGATTCTCTCTTTTCTAAAAAAAATCAAATGAATTTTCAAAACAAAAAAAACCTTTTCAAAAATTAAAAAATAACCAACCCATAATCGAATTTTCTAAAGAACGACGTGGCTTTAAATTCTTGATTGCATCCGAGGATACGTAGGAGCAGAATCTTTATTCTGTCAAGCCAAAATTAAATTTTCATAATTTATTTCTTTGTTTAGTTTATCTTTCAATAAATGGGTAAAATAAATATTTTTAAAAGTTATAAAAATTTGCACAACTAATTTAAGGTAATTAGAATCTTAAAGGCGGATGTATTAGGGAGTCTTTGTGGGGTTAAGTCTCTACCCTTCCCCATGTGCATAATCGACTCCCGAACCTGAATTTTTGAACGTAGACCATTATTTTTTGGTTTTCCAATTTTTCCAAATAAGAAATAAAATTGGTGGCGACTCCTTAAATTTTTGTAATTTAAGTCGTTATCCCGCCGCATGATCCCATCGCGACAGGTTAGCGATTCCCTGGGACTCTTGAGAGTCAAGCCTTTGCAAATTAGTTGTGTAAATTTTTTTGTGACGTTTACATGTTTGTTTTACCCTTTTTGTTTTATTTTGTTTTACTTTCTTTGTTTAATTTGTTTATTGATTATTTTAAATGTGATTTTATGTTTATTATGCAAACCTTAGGATAGAGGATTCTTAGAAATTTGTTTTGCATTTGTTTTGTTAGGATATAAAGATTTGTATGCTCCTTACACACACTGTATTTACACGTTTCTCATACACATTTGAGTGGGGTCCTATACCCGGGTCTGAGTGAAACCTAAGTTAAGTAGAGGTTGCGTAGTGGTAGCCATTTTGGATGTACATCCTGTTTGGCTATTGCGAAAACCTCATCTAGAGTGTGCCTTTTTCATAAATGTCCAGCACTTGGTGGTTTACCCACTATTTGTGGTCAACATTTTGAGATGGGACTAAACTCTAGAAGCCTTTAGAATAGAAGAGTCACCCAATGAGAGTTCTCACGAATCAGAAATACTCATAGATCCTTAGGGTAGAACTCCTCAAATTTAAGGCAATCCTTTAGGGCACAAAGGGAGCATACCTTCTTCTTATCTTCGAATTTATCCATGTCATAATTACTTTTGTATATATGCATAATAAGTAGTGTGGTCCATTAATGTGATAAACCTAATCGCACCTCGCTCAAAGACAAATTTTACTTGGAAATAAAAAGAGAGAGAAGTTTTTTTTTGAAAAAAAAGGGGGTGCAAGTCACTATTAATGGACCAACTGTTTATCATTGCATTCATCCTATATTTTGAAATAAAAGAGAAATAAACAAATTTTCATCATGCATTTTTGTATATGTTCATTTTTTAAAAAAAAGAAAGAAAGAAAAAGATTTTGTTTTAAATTCCATTTAATATTCTCTTTTTTAAATAAAAAAAATAAAACTTGAACCTTTGCTCGTCCTCGGAAAACGCAGATCGCACAAACCCGATCCAACGAGACGAGGTCGCAAACTAGGCTGCAACAGATGTCAAACTCAGATAGAAATTTGGGTCGAGAGATGGATGAAATGAGAGAAAGAATTGATGCAATGGCAGAAAGACAATCAAGGGTCGAGAATTTACTGAGACAGTTAATCGAGACCCTTAGAACAACAAATGCAGCCCATGTCGGCACTGGAACAAACGCAAATGAAGGGGATAGTTTCATGAACAAAAGACCTGAAAAGGAGAATAATAATGCAAAAGCAGCTCAGGAGCAACCAATTAAGATATTCCTGAATAGTAACTCAGAAAAAGAAAAAATAAGAGATGAATTGATCGGAAAGATGCAAGCACAAATTAAGGCCATTCAAGGCCCTAACCTGTATAATTCAGTAGGAATTGATGAACTGTGCCCTAAGGTTGAAGTCAATATCCCAAAGGACTTTGAAATTCCAAATTTCTCAAAGTACGATGGAAGCACTAATCCAAAGTTTCATCTGAAGGCTTACATCACCAAAATGGCCATTTGGTCGCGAGATCAAAAATTTCTAATCAATTTCTTTCATGAAAGCTTGACCGGGCCAGCTTTGGAATGGTACATGCAACTTGACCATTCAAGGATTTCCTGCTGGGATGAATTGACCAACCTATTCTTGGGGCATTATCGATTTAATATCGACACTGCACCTACCCGAGAACAGCTAAGAGCAATGCAAAAGAAGCATGGTGAAACGTTCAAGCAATACGCCCAAAGGTGGAGAATGTTGGCAGCCCAGGTTCAACCACCATTGACCTCGTCAGAGATGAGCTCGTACTTCATGAGGACCTTAGGAGCACCTTTTATTGAGTTGATGGCAGGGATTGCCTATGGAGATTTTTCTGACTTAATTTTGGCAGGAGAAAGGATTGAGAATCTTGCGAGATTAGGTAAGTTGCATGCTGAAAATATAGAAAGTAGCTTTCCTAAGATGGTGGAACCGACAAGGGAGGAAGAGCTAGAAGTCAGTGCTTACCAAACCTCATACCAAGTTCCCTCGTCGCATTCATATGCCCTAACTCATTCTGTCTATACCAAGCGCCCTCCAGCTACTCGGAACCTCTGAATAATTGGAGTTTTGAAGTGTCTATTTTGATTGCTATCTCAGACTTTTGTAATGCTTGAACTTATGTAAACTCTCTTGAAGTATTAATGTAATAGATTTGTATGGATTTCAACATTCTTGACATTCACGTTCTTGTCATTTCTTTCTTATCACTCTTTCATTTCCTTTACTTGATTTCTTTTGGTTCAGATCCCATTGGACTCTCATTCTAAAAAAATTTGGTAGTCATGAAGCCCACGTGTACAAGTGCCCTTTTCTAAGGCAAAAAAAAAAGAAAAAATAAAAAAAAGAAAAAGACAAAGAATGAATCGATTAGAAAAATAAAATGGAGCAAAGAAAGAATCACTTGTTGTGCATAATATTTTTTGTCTCTATATTAAAACTTTTGAAAATGAACAATCAAGATTTGAAATGAAGATTGACCATCTTTCTCTTTCTTTCACAAGAACTCATCTTTTCATTATCCCTCGTTATCCCTTTTTGAGCTTGAAAGTTTTCTTCAATAAACCCTAGACAAGGATCACCCCTACAATAGGGAATAGCACAAAACAAAGATTGAGTGTCGTGGTGACTATTTTGAAGCATAAAGAAAAGAAAGAAAAGGTGAAATGGGCAGGAAATGAACAATTTCTTTTGAAAAAAAAAACTAAAAAAAAAACATAAAAGAGAGAATAGAAAGAGAAGAAAGAAAATAAAATGAAATGGTTTATGACAAAGGTGAATGATTGAAGTGAAAAGAAAAAGGGAAGAAATGGAGAACAATAAGAGAAAAGTGTACTTAAAAGTACAAAGATAGTTGACAAAGCTCAACTTTGAATAAGGATCCTTGGTCCCATTTAACCTTTAAACACTTATTTGAGCCTTATATCTTTCATTTCATAACCACTAACCTTGGCTACGTTACAACCCTTAAAAAGTCCATTCTGATCAATGAATGATTGCTTTTGTTTTCATAAGTTTTAATTTTGAGACAAAATGTTATATTCATCCAAGTATCTAATTCATTGGCTCTACACTAGAGCATTTTTCTCTAACTCGGTGTAGACTACTATGGGACATTTTTTTGGTTCATCTTGGTCTTACAATAGGACAAGTTTCTGCCCTGTTCAGTTAGATTCCAAACTGGGGCAAAATTTTTTCCTTGGTTCAATTTGACCTACAGCAAATCTTATGGTCATTGGGGGTCTCACTATTCAATTAAGTCCTAAACTGGGGCAAATTTTCCTTCGGTTCAATTTGACCTAGGCTGGGGCAATTTTTCAATTCGGTTTGATTTGACTTACACTGGGGCAAATTGCTCTTTGATTCAATTTGGATTGATCATTGGCCATAATGCCCAGTAGGCAACTAAAGATGACTTTCATAAAGGTCGAACCAATCCATACTGGGATAACACCTCTTTGAATCACATATCTTTGTTTGTGTCTATCCTTCGTAAATAATCTTTTTGTAGTCAAACTTCTAATTCCAATCTGGAAGTTGTTCATTTCTTTCCTGTTGTACTTTTGAATACATGCATGTTTGTTACGTAATGCTTCAGGTAAAGTGAACATGAGTACAACACTATGATTTGACCTTAATGGAAACTCCCTGATGAAACAGTTCAAACCGAAAAGAACTTGTAAGTTCCAATTGAAGGGGAAATGTTATCCCAAGGAGATGAGTCAGAAACAAGAGGTACTCGAAAAAGAAAAGAAAAGGGATGGAAGTGAAGATTGTGAAGAAAGCAGGGAAGAAGAAAGAGATCAAACTGGAAGGGAAAGATACTCAATGTTCGAAGATCCCGAGGAATTTGAAACAAGTTGATAAGCTCTAGTTTGCGAGAGCTTGCACTCGGGTTTGATGGATCAAAGTTTTTCGAGGAAGCAATTAGCATCGAGTATGCAATTGAAAAGGTTTTGACCTGATATTTTCAATCTATTGACATGATCCTTGAGCTTTGGAGTTGCAGGAATAAACACTGCAATATCTTTTCATGTTCAAAAGACATTAAGTTACAACAATTTTGAAAGTGACGTCTTCGGCTTTCACGCTAAGCTTCACTGTAGAAGAACAAAAAAAAAAATTTCAGGTCCATGACCTGGTGAAGTGTCAAAAATTCCAAGTCCTTGGCTTTGTAGCTTTCACAGAAATTTAGGTTCATGGCCTAATGATCTCTCTATTAAAAATAAATAAATAAATAATAATCTCAAGTCCTTGACTTGATGACCATGTTTTTACAAAATTTAGGTTTATGACCTAATGATCTTTCCTAAAAACAAAAAAGAGAAAAAAGAAAAAAATAAAAAAGAAGAATAAAAAATAAAAAATAAAAAAAAGAAGAAAAAGAAAAGAATGAGAAGAAAGAAAAAATTTTCGGACACATTGAAGCGCATTGCATTTTAAATTTCGGGACACGAAGCCCATTGTCATTTAAATTTCGGGACACAGAAGCCCATTGTCATTTAAATTTCAGGGACACAGAAGCCCACTGCATTTTAATTTTCAGGACACAGAAGCCCACTGTCATTTAAATTTCGGGACACAGAAGCCCATTGTCATTTAAATTTCGGGACACAGAAACCCACTGCATTTTAATTTTCGGGACACAGAAGCCCATTGTCATTTAAATTTCGGGACACAGAAGCCCACTGTCATTTAATTTTCGGGACACAGAAGCCCATTGCATTTTAAATTTCGGGACACAGAAGCCCACTGCATTTTAATTTTCGGGACACAGAAGCCCATTGCATTTTAAATTTCGGGACACAGAAGCCCATTGTCATTTAAATTTCGGGACACAGAAGCCCACTGTCATTTAAATTTCGGGACACAGAAGCCCACTGCATTTTAATTTTCGGGACACAGAAGCCCATTGCATTTTAAATTTCGGGACACAGAAGCTCATTGTCATTTAAATTTCGGGACACAGAAGCTCACTGCATTTTAATTTTCGGGACACAGAAGCCCATTGCATTTTAAATTTCGGGACACAGAAGCCCATTGTCATTTAAATTTTGGGACACAGAAGCCCACTGCATTTTAATTTTCGGGACACAGAAGCCCATCGCATTTTAAATTTCGGGACACAGAAGCCCATTGTCATTTAAATTTCGGGATACATAAGCCCACTGCATTTTAAATTTCGGGACACAGAAGTCCACTGTCATTTATTTTTTTGGGACACAGAAGCCCAATGTCATTTAATTTCGGGACACAGAAGCCCATTGTCATTTTAAATATCGAGACACAGATACCCACTGCTTTTAATTTTTAGGACATCAGATACCCATTGTTTTTTTATTTTTGGGTCAAGCCCATTGCCTTTTACAATTCCAGGTCACAAGGTCACCTAACATTATTTCCAAAAACAAAAATAAACCAAAAAAAAAAAAAAAAAAAAAAAAAAAAAAAAAAAAAAAAAAAAAAACTCTTTTGATCAAGAACGTCAATTATCTTTGAGACGAACTTATTGACAATGCGTGACGTCTCTGATTTTACGCTGAGCTTCACCTTGGCAGGATTAACAACATTGTGACAACTCGTAAATCCACGTTTGAGCTCACTGGTTTTCAATCAACATCTTTGCCACTTCATTCATACCATCTCATGCATTGCCTTTCGAATTATGGGCCAAACCCACTTTTTTTTACATGTCGGGTCACAAGATCACCCAACGTCTTTGAAATTCAAAAAAAAACCAAACTCTTTTGAGTAAATAAACGTCAATTTAGCTGCAACAGCTTATTGACAACACAGTGATGTCTTTGGCTTTACGCTGAACTTCACCTTGGTAGGATTAACGACGCTGTGACAGCTCGTAAATCCACATTTAAGTTTACTAGTTTGCAATTAGCACCATTTCATCATCGGACAAAATTTAAGTTCACGTCTTTACTCGTTTCTTACGACGATAATATGAAAAACTACGGTTATTCCTAATATCTAGTAAGAAACAAGTAAAGAGGGGCAACTGTGAACACTCAATTTCGTCCGGGACAAAAATTAAAAAAAAAATAATAATTGTTCATATTCTTGACTAAACCCTTTAAACATCTCTTAACTCATTTATTTTATCACTTTGTCTTATTTTATGATGTTAATCTCGGTTTACCCAAAAAAAAAGAGACAAGTAAAAAAAATATAAAAAAATGAAATTTGATTTCTAAAAAAAATTATTAAAAAAAAAGAAGAGGAAAAAGGAGAGGGATTTACAGTCACGTTCCAGGTCCATGGTTTCGTTCACCACACTTCAACAAAACCAAGTTTCTATCCTTAGTTGAAATACAACCAATACTCCATCAGTCATATCTGCTGCAAACCAGCAAAATGCAAGGCTCAATGCAGCCCAAAAATGGTAAGATTGAAGATACAACAAGCATGAGAAGTTGACAACCTAAAGGAATATACATGGAAATGGAAGGCACCTACAACTGCATCAGCCACCCTACCTAAGTTGATGTTATGGGGATGGGGGTTGCAGATTTTCCTTTGCTTACAAGGAAGAGAAAACGTGAACAACAAGAGGGGGGCAAGCAGACTGATTTTGGGAAGGGTAGAACATTTTTTCGTTCTCCATTCTTCTCTGCCAATGCACACAGAGAACAGCCCCACCACTTCACTTCACGCAGCTTCATCTCCCCCACACAGCACCCACTCCATCTTCCACACAGCACCCACTCCATCTTCCACCACCCTGACCAAGCCTCCACCTCCATCAAGAATAACCCACAACCCCCATCTCAACCCCAAGACCCAACGGTTTCCACTATAATTCTACCATTTCTGTCATTCCACAGGACTCTCCATCAATAGTGGGATCTCATAGAAAAATACACAAATTTTTTTTTTATCAGCAATACAAACCCATCTTTGTTATCCCCTGCCATTCCAAAACAATCCCAGACAGCCTCAGTGAAATCAGCCATCACCAACAACCCAACTTCACCGTGACCAGCCTTGACCCAACCACCATACCGCCATCTCCACCAAGCGCGTCACAACAGCAACACCTCCACCGTGGCAGCACCGTCGCGTAGTCCCCATCTCTGTGAAACCGAGAAGGTTCGCCCAAAAATGTGACCCACACCCCAAACCGAGCTCCTCCAGTCGCAACCTGAGCAGCACCACCAAAGATCCATGTCGTTCGCCGGCTTGCCGCAAGCCCAGATCCAGGCAGTCGCAGCATCCAGACGCAAACCAGAACCGCGCCGCCTTGCTGTCGCGAGCCGCTGAAACCAGAACCCGTAGTTGCGCCGCCGTCTTCATCGTCTTCTGACAACAGTAGCACCGCGAACCAAGGAGGACCACCAACTTAGATTCGCACGAACCCGTCCGACCCGTCACCATCGAACCCGAAGCGGCTCGCGCGCACCTGCTCCGACCGGGTGCCGAACCCGGGCAATCGCGCCGTCTCTCATCTGCCTCGCGTCACCGACCGCACCAGCCGTCCACGAGCCAACTGCACAACACCTCCGCACCCGCCGTTCTATCACCGCAAAGCCGCGCCGCGCCGCGCCTAGCACGAGTCGGACTTGACCATCTTGAACTGCCCACCGCACCGTCGGTTCTGCTAGTGGTTCACCCCTTTCTCCATTTGTTCTTGCTTCTTCAGAAGCTTCTTTCTTTTTCTCCAGAACATGCCCTTCCTTTCTTTTATAGCACGAGTCGGGCTATAGTTTATTTTGGGCTGGAATCATTATTTTTCTTTTTTCCTTGGATTAGATTTGTTTGGGCCAAGACTATTTGGTTAGATTTATTTTTTTTTTTAAAAAAATGTCTTGTTAAGCATGGTAAAAATAAAGAATAGAAAAAATGAAAGTTAAAAAAGGTTAAAAATGATAAAAAAAAACAAATACAAAATAATTAAATAATTTTAAAGAAAAAAATAAAACGAGAGATTATTTGATGTTATGACGGTTTGTTAATCTTTAATTTTTAGAATCGTCGAGTTGCAGCGAACTGATGATTCTCTCTTTTAAAAAAAAATCAAATGAATTTTCAAACAAAAAAAAACCTTTTCAAAAATTAAAAAATAACCAACCCATAATCGAATTTTTAAAGAACGACGCGCTTTGAATTCTCATCGATCCGAGGATACGTAGGAGCGAGAATCTTTATTCTGTGCCAAAATTAAATTTTCATAATTTATTTCATTTAGTTTATCTTTTAATAAATGGATAAAATAAATATTTTTAAAAGTTATAAAAATTTCATGCACAACTAATTTAATGTGAACCGTCTTAAAGCGGATGTATTAGAGTCTTTGTGGGGTTTCTATGCAAAACCCTTCCTCGCATAATCAAAACGACCGAATTTTTGAGCGTGGCCAATTATTTTTTAATTTTCTAATTTTTTCAAATAAAAAATAAAATTGGTGACGACTCCTTAAATTTTTATAATTTAAGTCGTTATCCCGCCGCGATCCCGGTCGCGACAATTGAGAGCAGCGCTTTCCTATCATAAGTGAGAGTGAGAATGAGAGTGATTGTGGGGCTAGGGCTCCTATCTTCCTAAATCCCAATGGATAAGTTTAACATTATTTTTTTATATATTGAGGGTATTATACTAATTTGTCGGAGACAAGGACCCAACGGAGCCAGAGATATGGTCCTTGTCGATACCCGCGAGGATCTTTGAAGATAAGGAAAATTTCACCATCCCTGAGCTACACCAATGATAGTGTAGTAGAAGTGAATTACATCTTCAAGAAGATGACATGTGCTCGATTCTTGGATAAGCCCCTGTGCGGAGCCCATACCCATGTCGCTTTTGCTCGGAAAGGGAGTTGGGATTTCGATTTGTAGTTATGTTCACCCATAGCACAAGTTCGATACCAAATCCTACTTTGTGCAAAAAAATTTACCAAAAAGAAAAATGTCTTATAATTTAAAATTTCAAAATAATTAATTAGTTGGCACAATAACAAAGTCAGACTTTTTGAAAAAAAAAGGACTTCAAGACTAAGTAGTCACAAATTTAACTTATATTTAAATTAAATTATTAATGCAAATATTGACATATTTATGTCTTATTTTTTATATCTCATATTGTAGTCAGGTGGTATTTAAATTAATTTTCGCAAAAAGAAAGTCATGAAGATTTTTTTAAAAAAGATGCAGCAAATGTTGTTTCTTTTGTTACAAGATCATAAGACTTGTTCATAAAGGGGGCAATGATAGGTTAATCCTAAGTAAGGATATTTGATAAAGATCAAAAGGAATATCAAATACTTAAAATTTGGAAAACAGTATCATTAATTATAAGATCTTTAACATTATTCATATGCAGTTATTAAATAACATTTTGTTGGAACTATCATGTTGGTTTGGTTGGCCCTTTCTCTCGTAATATCCTTCTCGTTGGCCCCAAAACTAAAATAAATTAAGTTAAACCAACTTTTGTATCTAACATATTACATTTTTGAATTGATACATGACATAAGCAACATGACTGCTAGGTGATTGAAGAGCATCTTCCCTCGTATGTTTCCTCAACTTCATCGTTACTAAAAAGAATTATAGAATAAGTAATATGAATCAAAATAGAAAATTCAATAAATTAATTACGTGTAATTGGATAGTCAATATTCTTTACTCAATTTCATCTAAAGATTCTTAAATTGTGCAGATAAAAACAAAAGCCCTGTATTTGGGCCGCTAGAATCATGCCGGCTCACTTTAATAATTCTTTCGTGGTCAACAACTCAACATAGTATAATATAAGAGAAGAGCATAATTTGTGGGCTTAGCCCACGGTCTGAGAGCAGCTCCTGCTTGTATGGTTAAACGATCACTAATGTAAGCATAAAAATCTACAACCTAAAACCAAGACCAAAACGAATACTTCAACAAATACTTTACATTTTTTAAATAAAAATTTACATGTTTTCTTTTAGAACAATTTTATATTTTTATGAATTAAATATAAATTTAACACTTTTTTGCACAAAAAGAAAGTTACCATCACGATTTATCACCTTTACTCAAATTCAACTCTCTTCCATAAAGTTAAAAGATATAAATGCAAATTGATAAAAAAGATAGTCATATATTATTTTTAGTGATGTATATATTATTTATATTTTTTTAAAAAGATATGATTAAATAAAAATTAAAAAAAATATGTATAATAAATAATATTAAATAAAATATAAAAATATATATATATACTATTTAATGTAAGAATATATGAATTACAAATTAATAGCCTAAATCAATGTAGTGCGTGTTTGTTTATGCTTATTTGAGGGAAGCAACAATTTTTTTTTTAAGAAAAGCTGTTGCTACAGTAAAACATTGTGTTTAGGAGAGGAGAGGAAAGTTGTTGATAGTTTTTGTGTATATGGGAACAGTTTTTTAGCAAAAGCTAAAATTTAGATATTTTTTAAAAAGTTGTTAGATTATTTTTTAACAGTGATATGTAAATAGTATTTTGTATTCAATTAAATAACTTTTTAATTAATCAGATAATTTTTTTAATTATTCTTTACCTATTTTAATAATTTGATACATAAAAGTAATTTTATTTATATCATCTAAACGAAATAAATTAATTTAAAATTACCTTTTAATTAATATATTTAAATATAATCAATTATTAAAATAATTAAGTTTTCATAATTTAATTATTAAAATAATTAAAAATTTCAATTATTCCAAATACACCGTATTACTTGGTCGCACCACGATAGAAAAGCTGAAAATGAAGAGTAGTACTTTTCGCAACTTTCTATGAGAGGATAAAAGCAATTTTAGAAAAACTTAAAAAGGTTAACCTATTCCATATCTCTGAGTTGAGTTGGTGATGGATTGCTTTTTTTTTCTTTTTATTTTTTATTTTAAATTGTGACAGAAAATTTAGGAGATGGGGAAGTTGTTTCATTTAAGGACATGGCATTTAACCAGCCTTGACGAAGGCTTACAGTAATATTTATAATTTATAAATGAAACATAAATAAAAGTCCACTAACATAACTCTATAACCTTTTTTGGACACTGTCATATCATACTGGTTAAGCTAACTTTGTATTAGAGATGTTTGTAATTCGATTTATATTTATTTTAAGTCAAAAAATTAATCAATTTAAATAATGTAATTTATATTATTTTGGTCTAGTTAAGATTTTGAAATTGATCCAATTCAAATTGACTTCAATCGACTTGAATTAGATCATTTTAATCGATTTTTGGCCAAAAATATTATTAAGCCTAAAATTTTATAACCTAAATGCAACTTGGGCCATTAAAAAGAAAAAAAACAAGAAATAGTTCATTTAACATATATAAAATAACACTTAATTAGGAACGACATATAAAATAAGAGGAATATATGGAAAATAAAGTTATAATAGGTAAAAGTATAAATTTAATAATAAAAATTTATATTATTTAATGTTAATTAATTTAAATTGAATTAGACTAACTTTAAAAATTAAAACTTAATACTAATTCAATCTAATTAATTTTTTAAAGACTAAATAAAAAAACTAAATTTATTCAATTTTAATTAAATTTTAATTTCTTAATTCAGTTTTCAATTTGAATTAAATTTGAACACCACTAGTTTCAATGGGAGGAGTCTATCATGGATTCAATAAGTTTGGTCCTTAGATAAACTAATTCTTTTTTCAATCTGACAGTATTTATATAAAAATCTAAGTATATAAAAAAATTATCAGTTAAAATTTATAAGTTCTTTATATATGCAAATTATTCATAAAAAAAATGAAGAATAATCTGGTTATATTTTTGTGCAAATCTAAATGATACTAATTAAAATTTATAAAAATCTAACTTTTAATTTAGATCATTAATTTATTTTAATAATAAATTAATGACCAAAATATTAATGATCTATATATGAACTTAAACTTGTTGGTCTATATTAGACTTTTCTGTTTATGATGATATGAATTGCGCTACTTAGTTTGTTGGAAGAGTGAAATATTTAATCGACAAGTAAACTTTTATTTTGGTCTTTAAAATTATATGCACTAGTCACATTCATTTCTGAAATATAAAAACTTCACTTTAGTCTCTGTAACATCAATTCATATAGTCAATTTGATCCTTATTAGAGACTAATGTAATAGAATTTATAAGACTAAATTAATTGTATAAATTGATGTTTCAGAAACTAAAATAAATTTTTTTATATTTCAAAAATAAATATAATCAGTGCATATAATTTTAAGATCAAAGTAAATGTTTACTCTTTAATCGGCTGATGCTTCTGCACAAGCGAAAGGCCAATCAAAACGCCTTTTTTTTTTTTCGGGTCAACCAATCTCACGGCTTTCAATTTGTCTCTAAGATCTTAAGCTGGGCCCAAAGCATAGCTATTGTTCATCCAGGACCAGGTATATAACAAAGATGTTGACCAAAAACAAATTCTATAACAAAGACAAAATTCATATATCATAGTTTCAAACGACAAGAAAAGACAGCTTTGTCTTAAGATTTCTTGTGGGGATACGTTTGTTAATAAGATTAAATTTTTGATCCCTTCAAAATAAAAAATTCCTCATTATTAATAAATTATATGGTATCATTAGCTTAGTTTAGTTCATATTATTTTCTCTCATCAAATTTTGATCCATAATAGCAACAACTGAAATTTATAAATCATCTCTGAAAATGACAAGAAAAGACGGCATCGTTTGCTCCTTGTGGGCATAGGTTTCTTTATAAGATTTAATTTTTATCAAGAGAAATATTATTTATTCTATTGATGAAAAGATTATTTAACCCCATTTTATTTGGATAAAAAAAACCCCATTTTTATGGACAAAAAAGAAATGACTAATTAACTCGGCTTTTTTTTCCATGCTTCATGATTAAGTGTGTAATTGATAAAGGTTCAAGTCCAACTGCAATAAGACACCCCCCCCCCCCAAACTGCAATCATCTACAAATGGAGGAACTTGTTACAGCAATCAGCCAACCACAGATAAGTGAATTCAGACGTGATATCAGGGTTGGTATCATTAGATAAAAGTATAAAAGCATGCTTTGATGGATGCCACAAATTCTATGCTTTATTGCTTTAGTGCATTCAGTCTTTGAATCCGATTTTGTAAGTGTTTATTGTTCATATTGACATGCTTTCTAAGGTTTGAATAGATGGACGGCCGTCTTGAACCTCCAGCAAGCTAATGGTATGCAGCTGAGCAAAGCATTAGATTTTTTAGAGCTATGCTATTTCATTTGTCTGTTTCAAATGCATCAGTCCATTGTATTGTTGATTTCAGCGCACACAAGAAAAATGCTCAAGGATTGGAGAAATTCTTATAGATTTCACTAGTTAAATCATATCATTCATTAATATATAATTATTATAATTAATTATTTCTCCAAGGAATGACCACTAGAGTTCCAAGAAAAATGGACTACAGTGAAGAAGTTCCAACTGTCCATCATCCGAGTTGCGCACATGGTGAAGTCGAATTTCGCTAACTAAACTACTAATGGACAAAAAAATAACTTAATAATAATACGACCTGCAGTGGGTTGGTCTTACTGGATGAAAAGGTATAGAACATGGTGGTCCGTATGGCAAACAATAATATATATCTTCATGTTCAACACGGTAAGAGGCCCGCGGGGGGTAGCCATTACTCGCAGAAGGGAAGATGCATATATAAGATCAACAACTTGTCCATGTCTGACAGTGACAGTATAAGCTTAACCATGCACCAACAGTGACACCAATTGACATCCCATTGTATTCATTTGAGTTTGTTCCCTTCAAGGATTTGAAATTGATCAAGGCAACTGGCGACTCATGTTTTGTACTTAAAATCATGTTGGATGTGTCTTTTAGTAATTAATTTCACGGGATTCTTGTTATTATTCTGAAGTATTTTTATATTATATTGCTTAGATATCATGATTCATGGGTAAGTTCAAGTCTTATGACCATGTTGTTTACAAGGAGAAGGATGCATGGTAGGAAGAGCACGCTGATGGAGATTGAATCAAGGATATGAAAGTCAGTAGCTACCTAATATTTGTCTGATCTTTCTTTGTATGGGAGTTTGGGTTTTTGACTACAAATATAAAAGAAGATTGCAGTAAGTATGTGGTCATCCTCATGTGCTATAACTTCTGAATAGGCATTTTTTTATGGGGTTTCAAACATATTAAATTCTTGGTCGGACAAATGACATTTTTTTTTTTCACATTTAATCCACACACTCATGATTTTAATGTCTTTGATCTATTTACCATAGTCTAAAATATTAAAAGATTAACTTAAAAGTGAATTTTATCTAATAAAGAACTTAATAAAATAAAGTTATACCCTAGCACATGGGTCATAGATATTAATAATGTGTTAAATTAATAGTCTACGTAGTCAAAATCATTTGCAATTTAAAACTCGTGTCATGAACCGAGATGACGGAGACGACCAGAAAAAAAAAAAAAAAAAAAAAAAAAAAAAAAAAAAATTAGCGCATTTTGAAAATCAATGGATAGTCGCCACCAATGTTTATTTTAATTGGGAAAACATTAGAAAAAACCCTTAAAATAAAGCAAAACCGGTCTTTTGGAAAATGAGTTTGGGTTCGGGAGTCGATTAGTGGGTAGGGAAGGTGTTAAGACTTACACTCTCTGCTCCAAGAAAACGATCTTAAGTCAATTGTGCAAATTTTAATAATATCAAATTTATTTATTTTACCCCTTTTTGAAAAGACTTTGTAACTATTTTATTTTATTTATTTTTTATTTTTATTTTTTTAAAGGAAAGAAAAGAGAAATAACTAAATTATGAAAATTTATTTTTCGAACTTGACAGAATAGAAATCCCGCTGCTCCTACGTATCTCGGGTGCAATGATGAACTCAAAGTCACGTAGTTCTTTTGAAAATGATTGTAGGTTAATTGATTTTAATTAAAATTTTTTGAAAAAAGAATCTTTTTTAAAACAAAACAAAACAAAACAAAAAAAAAAAAAATGCACAAGGTTCCAATTAACACTGAAATTTTTTCAATAAACCCATATGATCCAAATGACAATGAAGACAGCATTCGCTATTCAATCATTATTATCGAACATTGCATTGATTAAATTATTATTTTTATTTATAATTTTGTTTTTATATTTTTTACTTTATATATATATATATATATATATATATATATATATATATATATATATATATTGCATCTTTTCATTTTTTATTTTTTAGAAATTTTTATTATTATCCAATCCTATTTATTTTGTCTTTATATTTTTAATTTATTTCCATTAAGTCTCTAAACTATTAAACAAATTAACTTTAAAAAAAAAAAAAAAAAAAAAAAATCCAATATCAACCCTTTTTGTTTTATATGATTAGTTTTCGTCTTTTTTTGTTTTTTCTCTTTTTTACGGGCTTCGTATGCTGAAGACCCATACTTTAAACTAAAAAAAACATTTGAACAAAAGGTGACTTATGTTAGAGATAAAGAAGCTTCTGGAGAAGCAGAGGAAAACCACCCACCAACAGACGAACGACGACTGGGGAAGACGATGGACCAGGGCGGTGCGACGAGGCGCTGCGCGGTGTCAGATGCAAGGTGGAGGCACGGCTGGATGGTGCTGGTTCGCAGGCGTGGGTCGGGGAGGTGCGATCCTGGTGAGCTCGAATCTGGATTGGCAGACGGCGGAGGTGCGACGGCGTGGCGGTTCGGAAATGGGTCCGGTAACTGTGCTTGTTCTCCGGCGATGGGGTTTGCGTGCGGTGCGGCTCACGGGTCGCCGTTTGATGGCTTGCGACAGCGCCGGAATTCGACGAAGGTTGGGGAGCTGGCGGCGGTGAGGACGAAGAGGACGGGTCTGGTTGGTTCCGGCGGTGGAGGATCTGGCTCGCGGACGGTAGGTTGGTTGCAGGTGGTCAGTGGGTTCACAGTTGGGCGATGTAAAGAGGAGAGACGCGGGTGGGGGTGGGGCTCCGGTGGTGAGGATGGTGAGTCCGGTTATGTATGGGATGTGGTTCTTTGTTGTTTCTCTTTTTTTCTTTGTGTATTGAGAGGTTGGGTGAAAAAGATAGTGGAGTGATCTATGGAGGGGTTACGGGTTTGATGGTGGATTCGGCTTGGTGGAAATGGTTGATGGTGAGGGTGGATTGAAGGTTTGAGTTGGAAATAGTTGGAGGGTGAAGGGAGATGCTTGATTATGGTGAGTTGTTAGTGAAGGAAATGGAAGATGGTGGCTTGGGTGGTAATGGTGGAGGCGATAGAGGTTGCTGCAAGTTGAAGGATGATGGTCACGGAGGCTTGAAGATGGAGAAGATAAAAAATAATGAAGAAAACCAAAAACAAAAATTCGTTCCCTCTTGAGAAATGGAATAAAAAAACATGTATATGTTCCTTCCCTGCTTCTACGTGAATGTCCCCAGAGCTTGTGCAAGTGTTTCATGTATTTTATAGTGAATGTGAGTGCAAAGTGTTAGTATAATTTGGTGAGTGAGTGGGAGTGCAATTAGTGAGTAGGAGTGCAATTTGGTGAGTGAGTGGGAGTGCAATTAGTGAGTGAGTGCAATTAGGTGCAATTTGAGAGGGGGTGCTGAGTGAGATTGAGTGGAGTGTAGTGCAATGAGTGGGGTGAGTGGCATATTATGTCATGTTGCCAAAAAAATAAATGCATAATGGAGTGGGTGAGAGTGAGTGTAGTGTGAGGTGAGTAATGAGCAAATTACAAAATATATATATAAAAAATATATATATATATATATATATATATATATATATATATATATATATATTTTGTACAAATAAGAAAAAGTAAGATAAAAGTAAATAATAATAAAAAAATGGTGTGATCACAACAATTGCAATTAAATATCTTTTCACTAAAATATTAATCACTGATCAAGTAATAAAAATTTTATGGACAAAATTGGGTATCAACAGCTGCCCCCCTTTGCTTTACATTTAAAATAAATGGGAAACAAAGGAATTGATTAATTTTGTCCATGAAAATTTTCATTTCCTTTTCTTTTTCTTCTTTTCTTTTTCTTTTTGTTTGTTTGTTTTTTTTTTTTTAGAAAGCAGATTGATACAAAAAACAAACAACGAACATTAAAAACGAGGTAAAAAAAGCATGAGTCAGTATCCGTAGAAGCTTGACAGAAATTTAAAACTAGAAAGGAAAAAGCTTCATGGTCAAGTATATCCGTGAAGCTTGGAAAAACTTAAAGCATGAAAGGAAAAAACTATGAGTCAGTTATCCATTGAAGCTTGGCAAAAACTTAAAAAAAGTGGCAAAAAAGGGAAAAAAACTTGGTCGGATTATCCATTGAAGCTTGGCAAAAACTTAAAAAGAAAGGGAAAAAGCTGCGGAAAAAACCGGTCGGTAGGTATCCATTGAAGCTTGGAAAAAACTTAAAGCAAGGGAAAAAGCTTATGGTCAAGGGAGTTATCACATTGAAGCAGCAAAAACTTAAAAAGAAGGGAAAAAAGCTTAACATGGAGTCAGTTATCCATTGAAGCTTGGCAAAAACTTAAAAAGAAAGGGAAAAAGTTTGCATGAGTCAGTTATCCGTGAAGCTTGAAAAAAAACTTAAAACTAGAAAGGGAAAAAGCTCATGAGGTCTTGGTCAGTTATCCATTGAAGCTTGGCAAAAACTTAAAAAGAAAGGGAAAAAGCTTGCGGAGTCGGGTATCCGCTGAAGCTTGGCAAAAACTAAAGTTAACGAGTATGGGGACCCGGAAACTAAAAGACAATGGGCGCGGGGACCCGAAAAGCTACAAAAAGCTTTTGCTCTTTTTTTTTTATGCCTGAATTGATGCTTGATGCAATGGATATAGGATGATGCAATGAAAGTGCAGCTTGAGGACAGTGCATGTAATGCCTAGGATGATGCATGATGTAATGGATGCATGATGATGCAATGACACATCAGAGCTTTAGCTGGATCACTCTTGGCTCCACAACACCCTTAAGAACTTCTTCCCATAGTAGGATCCGAGGTTGAACAGTAACAAAATTTGATTTTTGATTTGCCTCTTGATTTGTTGGTGATTCTTTGTTTTCATCAATACTTTTATCAGGAAATTTATCGCATTCCCATGACCTTTCAAGATTGTTAAAATAAAACTGAATGCTTTTGCAATATAATCACATGTTTCACATTTCAATATAAATCTATCATGATAAATGCATATTGAATCAGCAATGGGTTGCAAAGAAAATGGACTATTATTATGGAAAGGAACAGTACAGGGAATGTGGTACCACAAAGATTAGAATTGAAAGGTTTACAGAAGAATGTTGGAGTAGATTTTTCCAGCTCTTCTAGTGATGCTCTCTAGGATGACCAGTGCTAATTTCCCATGTGTAAGACCTTAAATACCCCATTTTCTATTTCTGAGAACATGAGTTGACCCAGTTTCCACGCGTCGGGAGGGTTCATAACAAGACTTTCCATTCAAACTGCCCCAGTTTGTGACTTGAGGCAACTCCATTTTTCCAGATGTGTCAAGAACCATCTTTGACCTTAACTTTTGCCTAGGTCGCTCTTTCCGAGTTTTCAACCTAGCAGGTCGCTCTAATTTTTGCCTAGATCGCCTTTTCGGGTTTTCACCTAAGCGAGCCACTTTTCTCTTTTTGTGTGTGTTTTTTTTTGTTGTTTTTTTTGTTTTTGTTTTTTTGTTTTTTTTTTTTAAGCATAATACATTTTGACAAAGATCTCGAATTTACAGGAAGTGGTAAATCAAGCACCATCCATATTTGTGAGAATTAAAGCTCCTCCCGAGAAAGCCTTTTTACAACATAAGGTCCTTCATAGTTTGGAGTCCATTTTCCTCGATTATCCTTTTGAATGGGAAGAATCTTCTTGATACTAGGTCTCCTTCTTGGAAGCTGTGCGCGGACGCACCTTTTTCGCATAGGCTTTCATCATTCTCTTCGGTAAAGTGGCCATGACACAAGTCTTTGTTAATCTCTTTCCTTCAATGAGGTTCAGCGATCAAGTCGAGTTTGGACCCATTCGGTTTCTTCTAATTCGCTTCTATCGGCACTCTTAATGATGGAATTTCCACTTCAATAGGGAGTACCGCCTCCATTCCATAAACCAAAGAGAAAGGGGTTGCCCCGGTTGAAGTACGAACAGATGTACGATAACCATGCAGTGCAAATGGTAGCATTTCATGCCAATCTTTATACGTTACAACCATCTTTTGAACAATCTTCTTGATGTTCTTATTTGCCGCCTCTCGCCCCATTCATCTTTGGGCGATAGGGTGAGGAATTGTGGTGCTCAATTTTAAAACTTTCACACATCTCTTTCATCATCTTATTGTTCAAATTAGTGGCATTGTCAGTGACAATTTTGCTTGGCAAACCATATCGACAAATCAGCTCCCTTTTGACAAATTTGACCACTACATTCCTAGTCACATTGGCATAAGAAGTAGCTTCGACCCATTTTGTGAAGTAATCAATTGCGACAAGAATAAAGCGATGTCCATTTGAGGCCTTCGGTTCAATGGGCCCTATGACATCCATTCCCCACATTGAGAATGGCGCCAGTCTTTGTTAAAACATTCAAAGGTACGGTGGCGCATGAACCTTGTCGCATATGTCTGGCATTTGTGGCACTTCTTCACATAATTGAAGCAATCGGTTTCCATTGTCAACCAATAATACCCAGCTCTTAGTATCTTTCTTGCCATTGCATGCCCACTTGCATGAGTTCCAAAAGAACCTTCATGGACATCCTTGATGATTTTCTCTCGCTTCGTTGCATCAACACATCTTAGCGACACCATGTCGTGGTTCCTCTTGTAGAGAACTTCCCATTTAGAAAGAAACCCATTGTGAGTCTTCCGAGGGTTCTTTTGTCATTTTACGAAGCATCCGGAGGGTACTCTCTGTTCTTGATGAAACATTTGATGTCATGGTACCACGGTTTCCCATCCGCTCCGCTTCTACCATTTGGCAATATCTTGGGTTGGTCACGACTCTCCATCTTTATGAGTGGCAAGTCCTTATCATGGCTTACTTTAAACATTGACGACAACGTGGCTAACGCATCAACCAATGATTATCTTCCCGAGGGACGTGATGGAATGTGACTTCGTCAAGTTGTTTAGTCAACTCTTTAATGTAAGCATGATAAGGGATCAACTTGGTATCTCGAGTTTCCCATTCTCCCTTTAGGTGATGGATGACCAAGGCAGAGTCCCCGTATACCTCAAGAACTTTTGCCTTTGATTCTATCGTTTGCTTGGATTCCCATGGCACATGCTTCGTATTCGGCTATGTTGTTTTGTACGGTCAAAGCACAACCGAGCGGTGATTGGGATAAAATTACTTTCGGGGGAAATCAATATGGCCCCGACTCCATGTCAGTGAATTAGAAGCTCAGTCAAACAACAAAGTCCATTTTTCTCTTTTCGAAGATTCTTCTTCTCCAAACAAAGCCATTATATCTTCATCGGGGAATTCACACTTTGCATAGACCCATAGCCCTGTTTGGTTGACTAGCTAAGAAATCGCTGCGAGCACTTCCTTTGATTGCTTTTTGGGTGACGTAGACAATGTCATATTCGATAGCAAAACTTGCCAACGTGCAATCCTCCCGGTGAGGCAGGTTTTTCAAAGATGTACTTGATCGGGTCCATTTTGGACACTAACCAAGTGGTGTAACACAACATGTCCTGCCTCAATAGGTGGGCCGCCCATGCCAAGGCGCAACACGTGCGTTCCAATAATGAATATTTTGCCTCATAGTTCGTAAACTTCTTACTCAAGTAATAGATGGCCTGCTCCTTTTTGCCGGTTTCATCATGTTGTCCAAGTACACAACCCATGGATTCATCCAACACGGTCAAATACATGATGAGAGGCCTTCCCGGCATTGGTGGTACCAAAGCGGGGTTCTTGCGAGATCTTGCTTGATCTTCTCAAATGCTTCTTGACAATCCTCGTTCCATTCTCTTGTCTGGTTTTTACGCAACAACTTGAAGATTGGCTCACACGTTGCGATTAATTGGGATATAAACCTAGCAATATAGTTCAGCCTCCCAAAAATCCACGAACTTCTTTTTCGGTGCGAGGAGGCGACATCTCTATAATTGCTCGAACTTTGTCCGGGTCAACTTCTATCCCTTTCTCGCTAACCACAAATCCCAAGAGCTTGCACGATTTTACACCAAAAGTGCACTTAGCAGGATTCAATCGAGCCCGAACTTTCTTAACCGCTCAAAAAGCTTTTGTAAATCGGTTATGTGATCTTCTTCTGTTTTTGACTTTGCAATCATATCATCCACATAAACTTCTATTTCCTTGTGCATCATATCGTGGAATAATGCTACCATTGCCCTTTGATAAGTTGCTCGGCATTCTTCAATCCAAATGGCATCACTTTATAGCAAAAAGTCCCCATAGAGTGATAAATGTGGTCTTCTCCATATCTTCAGTGCCATCTTGATTTGATTATATCCCGAGAAACCATCCATGAAGGAGAAAAATGCATATTGAGCAGTGTTGTCCACCAAAATGTCAATGTGAGGTAAAGGAAAATTATCTTTAGGGTGGCCCTATTCAAATCTCTATAGTCAACGCACATGCGTACCTTCCCATCTTTCTTCGGGACGAAGTACGATGTTGGCGACCCATTGAGGTACTTTGCGACAACGAGGAAACTGCATCAAAGCTGTCTTTTGACCTCCTCTCTAATTTTTAGCGACATTTCTGGCTTCATTCGCCTCAATTTTTGCTTGACGGGAAGACATTCTGGTCTTAATGGCAATTTATGCTCAACTATGCTAACATCCAGCCCCGGCATGTCTTGGTACGACCATGCAAAAATGTCACAATAATCAGATAGGAGCTTGACCAACTTGCTTCGCTCTTCTTCTTTCATAGAAGTGCCAATTTTAACTTCTTTTTTATCATCTTCTGTCCCCAAATTAATCACTTTAACTGGCTCCTCATGGGGTTGAATCTCTTTGGCCTCTTGTTCTATTAATCTCATTAGCTCAGAAGAAGGTTCCCAATCGTCATCATCTTCATCAACATGATTAATGGGATGGTCAAAATTATACAATGGGGTCATAGCACTGTCATTTTCAAGAGAACCACTTTCAGATCTGCATTTATTGATGTCAAAACAAGTAAAAAGGGTAATGAATAAAAGCTAATGCAATGATCAGACAGAAAAATTAAAATGGAAGATAATTTGAAAATGCATTTTATTGATAGCAAATATTGAAAAGGAAACATGTGAGCCTGTTTTTACAACATATTTTCCTAAAGCCTTAGGCATAGCTATAGGATTAGCATTATAATTACTTTGAATCGGTTTCAAAAGTCATGGGAAAATTGACGATCTCCCAATTGTTGAGCTCGCATCCAGGAGAACAAGGGTACACCGGAGGACCGACACCAAGGTCGATGGATTGATCATCATTGATAGCGGTCACTGGTTCGGGAACACCAACCCTAAGACTTCGGAAACTCGTCGGATGTCACGGATGGGAATCCTCTCGGTTTAGGCTCCCAATTTTCCAACCGAGCCAACCTCTTCTCCCTTTTCTCTTCTATGACCCTTCTCTTATCGGCTTTAGTTGGTTTATATCCTAACCCGAACTGTCCTTGTTTTCACATGGGTGCGAAACTTTGCAATGCCTTGTTTATTCATTCCTAGTCCATTTCCACTTTGATATCCTCTTTCAAGCATAACTTTAGCCATCATTATGGATGCACTAGATGATTTGTGGTTTTGGAATTCGAGCTCCTTCCTTTACATAAACAAAGCATTGACAACCTCAAACGCTTGGAATCTTTGTTTCAAGAGCTTCTTCGAGCTTCGATGTAAGGAGTCGATGGGAGCTTACTCACCAACAAGTCTTCCTCACCCGAGACGATCACCAAAGTATTACCAACTATGAATTTCACTTTCTCGGTGCAAAGAAGAATGCACCGCGCCGTGGAATGAATCCAGTGGTCGTCCCGATAGGCAACTGTAAGTTGGTGTGATGTCCATCACCTGAAAGAGTACATGAAAGGTAGTAGGCCCAACCTGAACTGGGATCTCTACTTCTCCCATCACTTCTCTTCGGGTCCCATCAAAAGCTCTCACGATCATAGTACTTGGTTTCATATAAGTCCCATCAAAAGGCAACTTGGAGAGAGTTGATTTTGGCATTACATTCAAAGAGGAACCATTATCAATGAGCACTCTAGCCATTATATGATCTTGGCATTTGACGGAAATATGCAGCGCCTTATTATGCCCCATTCCTTCAAACAGGATCTCATCATCGGTGAAAGTGACATAATTATCGCGAGTAATGTTGCCAATAATACCACCAAACTTGTCAACTGTAATGTCATGAGAAACATGTGCTTGATTTAGTATCTTCATCAACACTTTCCTATGCGGCTCAGAATTCATCAACAAGGACAAGAGAGATATCCTTGCAGGAGTGCGATTTAAGCGATCAACCACCCTATACTCGCTTTGCTTGATGAACTTCAGGAACTCACAAACTTCTTCATCGGATACCTCTTTCTTATACTCATTTGGCTTTGTCAATCCTCCTTTTCTTTCACATCATTCCCCATAGAAGTCTCTCTGTCTTGCTCTTCCCCTTGTAGTTTCTCTTTTCTTCTTCTTCTTGCCCCTTTCGCAACTCCTCAGGAGTGTAAATGCGACCACTTCGTGTCATCCCTCCAATCCCCGATATATTTGTGACAATAGCGGTCGAACAAGATGAAACATTTGGCTGATTGTTTGTGAGATTATCTCCAAGGACTTGTATATCATAATTCCACGGTACGGCTCTGGTGTCCTTAAATGGAAAAGGACTAGGAACTTGAATGGTGATGGGCCTTGGGCCACATGGAGGTGGCGCAGGCGAACTTGCAGTGTAATAGATAACCAACGGTTTGATAGCTGGATTTGCAATGGAAGGGACCAGAGAGTTTATGGCTTCATGACCTTCTTGAAATTGTGGAATAGCACATTCATCCACCATACTTATGCCACCATTGTCACATAAATGACCTATTTGCACTAGTTGCATGTCCATTAGATCTTGGAGGATTTGTCTGAACTCACCACATTCGTCAATAGAATGCCCCACATTCCCATGGAGATTGCACATTATTTCATTATCGCCGCTCCCTTTCTCTTCAATATGAACTTCCATCATCCCGAATTTGCACAGTTCTTTAAACATAACCTTCATGGGGGTTTTGACATCTGCCACTCGTCTTATAAGTTGCTGGGCAGAACACTCCTCTATAGCATTGACTGTAGGATTCTCATGGTTAGGCAAAGGGTTATGGCCCACACTAGGGGTATTTGTCTTGAAATTCAACCATTTAGCATTGATTAGATCTTGCACCTTAAACTTCAGCGCTTTGCAGTTCTCTGTGGAATGCCCTGCGGCCCCCGCATGGTAATCACATTTGGCATTTGGGTCAAATCCTTTAGGGTATGGGGGTTCCACTGGTTTCATCGGGCAAGGAGCCAAGAGAGAGTTACGGATGAGTTGGGGTAGTAACTCGGTGTAGGTCATAGGAATTGGGTCGAAGTGGACAAACTTCCTTTCTTGGTTATTTGGTGGTCTTCTTTGGTTTGTGTTTGGATTTTGGGTCCATGGTTGAACTGTTTGAGGCGGTAAGGTAGGAGGTGTCTGGTATTGAGAATGAGATGGCATTTGGTGAGGCCTCATTGAGAGGTGAGGTTGAGGATGAGGAACGTGTGAAGTATTGGCGACATGGGGGTAATAAGGCTGGGGATATGGAATTGGTGGTGTAGTGGGAAAGTATGGGTGATAAGGTACAAAAGGGGTTTGGAAGGATGATTGATGGTTTACTGGTGTTTGGCTATCTCTCCCTTGGGTAAAGGTAATGACATGGGTTTCTCCTTCTTTTTCTTTCCCATCGGGGCCTCTTGGCATTAATTGTTCTGTCGAACTTTCAACGATCTTCCCACTTCTCATTCCTCCCTCAATTCTTTCTCCGATGATAACCATGTCCAGAAATTTGATGACACACTCCCTATCATTTTGTCATAGAAAGGCGATTGCGAGTGTCAATAAACGTGGCCACCATTTCTCTTTCGTCGAGAGGGGTTCTACTTGAGCGGCCATTTCTCTCCATGTGAGCATATTCCTTAAATGTTTCAACATCTTTCTTAGACATATTCGGAGCTGCATCTATCCAGGTGCCATATCAATATTGTACTTATCTTGCTTTAAGAAAGCATCACCAAGTCTTTGAAACATCGAACATGGGCACGCTCAAGAGATGAGTGTACCAATTTGAAGCTGCCCCAGTCAAATTGTCTTGGAAAAAGTGAATCGCCACTTGTCATCGTGAGCACACGAAGCCATCTTGCGGATATACATGGTCGGATGGTTCTTTGGACAAGTGGTCCCCTTGTATTTATCAAAAACGGAACTTTGAATTTCGGTGGGATCACCACGTTAGGGACAAGGCAAAGTTCCGAAGCATCAAGGAGACCGTAGCTACTTGCCCTTCTATGGCTCGCAGCCTCTCTTCTAGAGTTTCCAACTTTCTCTCGGGACCGGGAATTTTCAACGGAGGAATTCGGTGGGTTTTGTGGCATAAAAGTGGGGATAAAATGTTGTCCGGCAAGGTTGTTAGTTAGCGGTGGTTGGGTTGTGTTTAAAGAGTTAGCGTAGGATTGCTTGCCGTCAGAGGATTGGTCGCTTGTGGTGGTATAAAGCCGGCAGGAAAACCATATGGAGGAAGAAAGAAGGGGAATGGGTGCTGTGTTTGTGGTGTTTCATTAGCATTTGGCAGAGTAACCTGAGCTTCAGTAGTATTTGGCGGGTTTGGGATCGGTGTTACTGCTGACGTGCCATTATCAAGGGAATTTGCGGCCAATGGTGGTACATACCCGGGAGGGAGGCCATATGGTGGGAATGATGGAGCCTGAGTTCCTTGTGAACTGGTGACAGCAGGTTGAGTGGCGCTGTTTGGATAAACAGTTAGCGGCATCATAACTCCTTGAGGGTTGAGGCCTTGATATTGCAGAGGGGTTGGAGAGAAGCAGGCGGGTGAAGAGGTGTGGCCGGGTGTCCTTCGTTTCTTCTTGCCGAGGATTCCCATCCGTGTTCCTTCTATTCTCCATAGACTGTAACAGACTCCATCATCTTGGACATTTGCTCTCTAAGCTGGTTCACTTCTTCCTTCAGTTCTTCTTGCGACTGTCCCAGTTCATCCATGACCTTCGATTGGGAGCGAGTCCTATAAGGGTGTTGTAGAGACAGTTTTTTTTTCTGTGGTCATATTATTATTATTATTAGGAATATGATCAACAAAATGCAAACTAAAGTGAAAATGTATGCAAAAACATGATCCAATGAAGCAAATGATATCCATAAACCTCGTTTATTTATAGATAAAAGCTTTGTAGTCATAGGGAATATGTCCTTACATCATGCTGATTATACTACTCCTTAAGTCTAACTCGCCCTTATTTGTTTAGAGATAGAAGAACAAGATAGAATGAACCAGATTATTCTTAATTTCCAGAGAGCCAAGAAAAATACATCAGTACTCTTAAAGAAGACTAATTTTGGTGATGTTGTTTAGTGAAATTTGCCAAGAAAATTCAAGTCCATCCTAACCCGGGTCAGAAGCTCCTGGGTTTCTCCTGGTATCAATTTAGCTTCCACTTCGAGAATCTCTCTTGCCCTTTTTCTCGAACGGTTGGAGATCTCCCTCACATTATTAATCACCACTTCAGCTCTCTGCTTCATGTCTTGACTTGCATTTAAGTAGAAGTCTTTTTCATTAGCCAAAAAAATAACATCATTTTCCAACTTATTCTTCTGCTGATTTAAGATTTCAACTTCAGCCTTGTAACCTTCAAGTTGACCATCTTTCCCTTGAATGATTGCCTCAAGAACTTGACAAGTCTCTCTTAGCTTCTCTATCTCAATTTCCTTAGAGACCATTTTCCGTTCTTGATTTTGGATTCTCTCTCTCGCTATGTCAAGTTGAGTCTTCAAGGATCTTCTCTCAGTGGCCCACTGTTGACAAATGATTTCATATCGGCCTTCTGCTTCAGCATGATAATCAATAGGTTCATTAAACTGGTGCATTGGTGGCTCCGGGCCCTGTACCTTAGGAGCAAGAAACCCTTTCTTCCTACCAGCTTGCCAAATTGGGTAGTCTTCTGTTGTTTTGGATGAGGGGAGGCCAGGCTTTATACTTCTTACATCTTTCCAATCTCCAATGACCTCTTTGACCTTATGGTCGATTCCTTCATCATCATATGAGAATTCGTATTTTGATAACCCATGAGTCATAGGAATGAATTGCAAGGATGCCATTTGCCTTCGGACCATTGCCGGAGCATAGCTCACTACTCCCCATGGACCAATAAGTGGAACCCAAGGCTTACTCCCACATCTGTATATGGTGTATGTAAGAGGAAACCACTTGGCTCTCCAAACCACTTCCTTCAACTCCGCAAAAAAACTGATCCATTGCCCCATCATCGGAGTTCGGGAAGGCCAATTATCACGACCATATAGCGAGAGCGGGTGCTTAGGTATGACAAACTGTTTAAGATCAATCTCCGGGTGACCAAAGCATTTCAAGGTCGGTAGATGACTAAGCATCCATACAGCTAGCAGTGATGCACATCCCCAAAATCTTCCCTTTTGATGAATTTGACAGTAATTCAAAGATCGAATTGTCTCTGCCAAGATTGGTGGGGCTGGGTGTACCCCATTGTCAATCTGCTCAAACAAATTGATTACATGTCCATCTATCTGATTCTTTATTCTTGGGAATATTACCAACCCGTAAATAGCTAGAGCTAATGCTACCAAACCAAAACTTTGATCAACCGAGTTTCAATGATCCTAAGCGAAACTCGGAATCCAGGCTTCGTCCTCCATCCTTCATGTACCTATTCAATTCATTTGCCTGAATTCCTATGAGTTTGGACAACGTCCTTCTTGGCGTCTTCTTAGGGTCATGCGAGTATACTTTATCCTTGGGCATATTATCTTTATTGAGCAATTTGGCATACTCTCTCAATTGTTGGTACCAGGTCAAACTCTCGAAAAGTGAAGCATCGATATGAGGGGTCCCAAAAGCGAAGCATGGCTTTCAACATTTGGGTATCAGGAGCGATGAACATCAGAGCTGCAATATCTCCATATTTGTCATTGAACTCTTCCTGTCTTTCCATGTTATACCACACATTACGGAGTCTTCTAATATCATTTTGCTCAAAGTCATGGCCTCTCATTAGAGGTGGTAAAAGAGTATCCCTGTGTTGCGAGCTGTTTCCTTCACTTACTTGAGCTCTTGCAGACTCTTCAATAATGTACCCATATACTTTCAAATGACCTCAGACATTAGAGCTTTTTTCCCTTTATCCATGTTCGAGGTTTACCGATATCTTTGCAAAATTGGACCACACATGCAAATGCAAAAAGAAAATTAATGTCTACAAAAAATGAAATAAAGAAAAGAATATAGACAAAAAGAATTTTCTCATGTGTTAAAGGAAAATGATAGTCTAGGCTTGGTACCTGTCTTTTTTAAAAAAAAAAAAAAAAATTCTATGGACCATAGTGCCTCTAAGGGTGTTTCATCACGTGAAAACTTTTGGTTTTAGACCCCTATCAGACAAAAGGTCCCCAAATTGTCCCTTACTGTCACCAACACTTTGGCTAGCAAGAGTCCTCAATCCTCACCCATGATAGGCTACAAGCGGAAAGAGTTCAATCTGAGTGAGGGATTTTTCATGTGCCTATTCGGAGACCAAAGGTCTCTCAAAGCAACACTACTTCGCCTCTATCTAATCCTATAAGGTGCGAGCCGGGTATAGAGCTTGTGTGTGAGAGAGCGTACAAAAGCGTACAAAAATTTAAAAAGACTAAATTACCCCAACCTGCAAAAGCATATATACAATAACCAGCCAGCAATCATCTACCCTAAGGATTCAACAATTAAGCACAAAATATATACAAGTAAGTCATGTCAAAATGGACACAAAATAATGCCAGCAAATATTTACATAAAAATATCATATAAAATTTATTCACAAACAAGTAAGAAAACATAAATAAAGACAAAAAGGGGTAAAGTAAATAAATAAAAATTATTAATAATTTGCACAACTAACATCAACAGGTCTCGACTCTCTAAATCTCCCCGATTGGAGTCGCCAATTGTCGCAACCAGAGATCGCGACGGACGAAAAAAAAAAAAAAAAAAAAAAAAAAATTAGCGCATTTTGAAAATCAATGGAGTCGCCACCAATGTTTATTTTAATTGGGAAAACATTAGAAAAACCCTTAAAATAGGCAAAACTGGTCTTTTGGAAAATGAGTTTGGGTTCGGGAGTCGATATGTGGTAGGGAAGGTGTTAGCACTTACTGCCTGTTCCAAAACGTACCTTAAGTCAATTGTGCAAATTTTAATAATATCAAATTTATTTATTTTACCCCTTTTTGAAAAGACTTTGTAACTATTTTATTTTATTTATTTTTTATTTTTATTTTTTTAAAGGAAAGAAAAGAGAAATAACTAAATTATGAAAATTTATTTTTCGGCTTGAGAATAGAAATCCTGCTCCTACGTATCCTCGGGTGCAATGAGGAACTCAAAGTCACGTAGTTCTTTTGAAAATGATTGTAGGTTAATTGATTTTAATTAAAATTTTTTGAAAAAAAGAATCTTTTTTAAAACAAAACAAAACAAAAAAAAAAAAAAAAAAAAAAATGCACAAGGTTCCAATTAACACTGAAATTTCTTCAATAAACCCATATGATCCAAATGACATTGAAGATAGCATTCGCTATTTAATCATCATCATCGGACATTGCATTGATTAAATTATTATTTTTATTTATAATTTTGTTTTTATATTTTTTACTTTATATATATATATATATATATATATATATATATTGCATCTTTTCATTTTTTATTTTTTAGAAATTTTTATTATTATCCAATCCTATTTATTTTGTCTTTATATTTTTAATTTATTTCCATTAAGTCTCTAAACTATTAAACAAATTAACTTTAAAAAAAAAAAAAAAAAAAAAAAAAATCCAATATCAACCCTTTTTGTTTTATATGATTAGTTTTCGTCTTTTTTGTTTTTTCTCTTTTTTACGGGCTTCGTATGCTGAAGACCCATACTTTAAACTAAAAAAACATTTGAACAAAAGGTGACTTATGTTAGAGATAAAGAAGCTTCTGGAGAAGCGAGAGGAAAACCACCCACCAACAGACGAACGACGACTGGGGAAGACGATGGACCAGGCGGTGCGACGAGGCGCTGCGCGGTGTCAGATGCAAGGTGGAGGCACGGCTGGATGGTGCTGGTTCGCAGGCGTGGGTCGGGGAGGTGCGATCCTGGTGAGCTCGAATCTGGATTGGCAGACGGCGGAGGTGCGACGGCGTGGCGGTTCGGAAATGGGTCCGGTAACTGTGCTTGTTCTCCGGCGATGGGGTTTGCGTGCGGTGCGGCTCACGGGTCGCCGTTTGATGGCTTGCGACAGCGCCGGAATTCGACGAAGGTTGGGGAGCTGGCGGCGGTGAGGACGAAGAGGACGGGTCTGGTTGGTTCCGGCGGTGGAGGATCTGGCTCGCGGACGGTAGGTTGGTTGCAGGTGGTCAGTGGGTTCACAGTTGGGCGATGTAAAGAGGAGAGACGCGGGTGGGGGTGGGGCTCCGGTGGTGAGGATGGTGAGTCTGGTTATGTATGGGATGTGGTTCTTGTTGTTTCTCTTTTTTCTTTGTGTATTGAGAGGTTGGGTGAAAAAGATAGTGGAGTGATCTATGGAGGGGTTACGGGTTTGATGGTGGATTCGGCTTGGTGGAAATGGTTGATGGTGAGGGTGGATTGAAGGTTTGAGTTGGAAATAGTTGGAGGGTGAAGGGAGATGCTTGATTATGGTGAGTTGTTAGTGAAGGAAATGGAAGATGGTGGCTTGGGTGGTAATGGTGGAGGCGATAGAGGTTGCTGCAAGTTGAAGGATGATGGTCACGGAGGCTTGAAGATGGAGAAGATAAAAAAATAATGAAGAAAACCAAAAACAAAAATTCGTTCCCTCTTGAGAAATGGAATAAAAAAACATGTATATGTTCCTTCCCTGCTCTACGTGAATGTCCCCGGCTTGTGCAAGTGTTTCATGTATTTTATAGTGAATGTGAGTGCAAAGTGTTAGTATAATTTGGTGAGTGAGTGGGAGTGCAATTAGTGAGTAGGAGTGCAATTTGGTGAGTGAGTGGGAGTGCAATTAGTGAGTGAGTGCAATTAGGTGCAATTTGAGAGGGGTCTTGAGTGAGATTGAGTGGAGTGTAGTGCGATGAGTGGGGTGAGTGATATTGTCTGTTGCCAAAAAATAAATGCATAATGGAGTGGGTGAGAGTGAGTGTAGTGTGAGGTGAGTAATGAGCAAATTACCAAAATATATATATATATATATATATATATATATATATATATATATATATATATATATATATATATATATATATATATATTTTGTACAAATAAGAAAAAGTAAGATAAAAGTAAATAATAATAAAAAAATGGTGTGATCACAACAATTGCAATTAAATATCTTTTCACTAAAATATTAATCATTTGATCAAGTAATAAAAATTTTATGGACAAAATTAGTATCAACACTCTGTTCTCTTTATTCTCCATTATATATATATAAAATAGTAAGTATGATATTTTTTTGTTACAAAAAGTTTAGAGGTATGGAGTTCTCCCTTTTCAAGGTGTGGTTTTATCACAAGTTTGCAACAAAGACTAGTATTAGTACTTATAGATAATCTATTAATACAATATATAACAAGAATTTAACTAAAAACACTTTTATTAATGTTGATCAATATTTTCATAATTAGACTGGTCATTGAACCAATAAAGAGGGAAGTTTAAGATTTTAAAGTTCAATTGGAGTTAAACTGAGGTTGAATTATGATTTTATATATGTACATATATATGATATAAATAAAGAACAATATATAAGAAAAATACAATATACATATGTTAAGTATATAAATAAATTTAAGAAATTAAGAAGAAAAAAGGCTTAATTTTGATTATAAATTAAAAACCAAATAATTAATAAAATTAATAAAATTTGCTCAACTGTGTGACCACTTCACACAAGTCATCCGAAAGACCAGTTCTGATCCAATCAGTTGGTCTAATCCGATTCTAAAAATTATGATATTGATCGATCCTATGAGTGGAGGTAAGTATGATAATATGACAAATCATAATTAATTTTTTTAAAAAAAATTATTGAAAACATATAATTACATGACACAATCTCGTGAGGACACGAAAATCTGCACCATAACAAAAAGCTATAGAAAGGAAGTGTGAACTTTTATAAAGAGACAAATTGTATGATTAAATTTATATATTTTAAGTGGCCCTATGTGGTTGTTAAACGAATCATGAATACTCATTTGTTTGGTAAGGGTGTGTTTAAGAGTTAGAATTTTGGAGAGAAAAGGAAGTGAAAATTTATTTTTTATTTTGAATAAATATTCTTTATATTTGATTTTTTTAAATAAAGGAATAAAATGAAATTTGAATATATAATCTTTTAAATATTATTATTTTTATAAATATTTTATAATTATCTTAATTTTTTAAAAAAGACTTTCTTTTTTTTTTCTCAAAAACTTTCCATCCAAAAATACCTTAAAAAAATAAACACTAAAGCACTCAATGACTCCGCAAATGTAGTGGTAGACAGTAGACTTTCTGTTTCTGAGTCAATTGTTTGTTCGACCATCATGACGCTTCATGTGACTAAAGTAATCTTAGGTGAGGTAACTCATCAAAATATTTCGAGTACACCATTTGTATACTAGTAAATTTGGTTGGTGATGACTTAATTAATAATTAAAAGGGTGTATAGATTAGGTAATTGACTAATAACTTGTTTTCAGCTCATATTTTAAGTATTAATTAATTGACAGATGGTTTGACACAAATATGTGACAATGACTTTTGTATCCCTAGCAGACTAGTATTACAATAAAAAAATTGGGGACTGGCTACCGCTAAGATGTTCACATGCCCGTGAATATGTGAAACTATGATATACATACGACCACGTAAAACATGGACCATTAAATTATAGTCGCTGGATTAAATGAACCTGAGATCAATGGCAATTGAAATAAATGATTACCTGCTTAGTAGGTGAGTTGTTAAAAACAATATTTTCAAATGTGTACCAATAAAAAGATGAATTTACACTAGATCCACCACCACTCCTCCTTTGTATCCACCTCCGACGACTCGACCCACCACCATCAAGAGAAGTAGTAGCTTGGTGCTATGAACCGGGAGCTGCAAAAGTAGCTAAGCCAGGCTTCGCTTGAGAACCAATTCGGCGGTTCGTCCGGCCATACGATGTCGTTTGATCTTGCACAAGGGTTCTGTGGTTTCCACATTGGGGACAACAACTGCAGGGATGATAGGTTTCAGATGAGATCCAACGGAACCCCTCCTCCTCCACCGCAAGCCGTGAAGAACGGTGAAGGTTTCTTCCAATCTTGTGGTTTTGGAGTCTTTTAGCTGGTTTTGAGGAGTTTAGCTACTGTTTCTAACTGTAGCTGAATGACTCGAGTTCGCTTTCCATGGCGGAGAAGGTTGTGGGTTGACGTTGTGATTCATTCAAAGATTAAGGATTGAACTGATATATTCAAAAGTTATAATACTCCAAAATAAATATAATTCATAGACCATTTTATAAAATAGCTAAGCTTGTTATAACATGTCATTTATGTGGTCCACAGGTAATGGTCCACCGTAAAAGCTACTTATGTAAAGCAGTTTGGGTTTATTAATGAAATATTTTTTTTTAATTTGATAATATTTATATATAAATATAGGTGTAAAAAAAATTATCAATTAAAATTTTTAAATTATTTGTATATATAATTATTTGTAAAAAAATTTAATTTGACTAAATTTTTATGTGAATTTGAATGTTATTAGTTAAAATATATATTTTTAATTTGAATCATTAATTTATTTTAATAATAAATAATAGTTTAAAAGTCATAATCTATCTCTAAATTACTTTTTAAGTGACCCATATTAGACATTCTTATATATGCATAATTTACTTTTAGATTTTTCTTTCAGTGTTGATAAGTTGGCCAAACAAGCTCACACACATGATCTTGGTCATGAGACATAGTAGCAGATGCCGAGTTTCCTCTCATTGTTGCTTGCTGGTGTAGGCTGATATGGCTCATGTTAGTTTTGAGAAAACTATTGTTTTTTGTGTGTGTGTGTGTGGATATTTTGACTCTTAATTCCAAAAACAAAAATTCACATTAATACTTGTTTTCCTTTATAAATTAAATTCCAATACAATAACTTTACATTTTTATACCTATAATAATTATATTATTATTCTTGTGTCTATGAGTAGATTCAAGAATATAAAATTCTTTCAAAATTTACATCCATTTTGAAAAACTTTTAATCTGTAATACTGAAAAATCATATTTCTTTCATTATTTTTTTTTACAATTATGCAATTACTTCTTAATTATTAGGATGATATATACTTTAAAAATAATTTACTTGTTAAAATAAATACATAAAAAGAATCTCACATCTTTTAGTAAGGGATAGAAATAAGTTACGTTAACTCAAATTTTGTCTTAAATAATTTTATTTACATTTCAATTATAAAGTTTGAACTTGACAAATGAACTTAAAATAAGTTAATTTTTAAGGTTTGATTTAATCTTTTTAAAAATTTAGTTTAATATAAAAATTTATTTAAAAATTTACTTTATAATAAATTTTTTAAAAAAATTAATAGATTTAATTTTAAATAAACTAACAAACTTTTATATAGATTAATAAATTTATTTTAAAATAAATTAATATGTCTAAGACTTAAAATAAATCAACAAATATATAATTTTTAAAATATTAAAAATTTAATATTCTAACTTAATAATATAAATTTAATAAATTAATATATATTTTAATTATAACTTAACATTTATTTTACTTTTATAAATACTCACTAATTTTTTTCTGTAATCTTTAATCCATGTAAAACTAGGAGGTATAGGAAGTCACAATCAGAAAGTGACTAAGTTAATAACCACCTGCGATTCAGCCCCATGACGAATACCCATGTCAAAAGCAAGTTTCATGCCATGAGAAAGGCCCCAAATATCGCGTGAGTGACGATTGTTATTAATTTGACTTGACTAGTTTTGGCACGATTACAAAATGAATAATGACGGTATTACATATTTTATAAAAGTATAAAAAAATAAGTGTAAGTATTGTATATATATTTTTTAAATTGTGTAATTAAGAGAAAAAAATAAAAAAAAAAAATATTAAATTAAATATAAAAAAATATATATATTATTTGTAATAAAAATATCGAGATTAATTACAAATACACAGACAATGAGAGATTATTTGTGATTTTTGCGGCTATAGTATATTCCATCAACAACGAAGGCAAAATATAGTTGAAGTTAATCTAAATTTCCCAGGATTTTCGTTCTGCATGAACCCCATATGTGTGTTATAGTCGATCGTATTCTGTCTCTGGTATAACGTTTGTAGTTTGCTGACACTTGCAATTAGGAAAGTGTTGGTTGGATTTTCATATTTTACAATTTTATATATCTAATAATTTTATAATTTGATATATTTTTAAATCTTAAATTGATTAAAAATTAAAATAAAAAAATAGTAAATATCTATAAAAATAAAAGATGAATATTAAATTATAATATAATTTTAATATGTTATTTTTATTCTAACTTATTAATTTAAGTTTTAATTATTAACTTTTATTAAAATTTAATTAAAAAATATATTAATATATTATAATAAATTAATAATTATAGTTATTATATTATATAATTAAATAAATATTTATCGAATTTAAAAGATTTATTAAATAATTTAAGATTTAACCTTTTTTATTAAAAAAATTTTTAAAAAATTTTTAATTTAATTTATTTAATAAATAAATCAAATCAAATTAAATTTCTAATAAATTATACGCCATAGACTCATAAATCATGACTTATTTTCACCTTTACTTTTAGTATTATAATAAAACACAAATAAATTCCCGTCTACTCTAGTAAGAGAATCAACGCAAAAGGTAAACTGAATTTGATTCCAAATGTGACGCAAATTAAATATGACTTTGAAAGGTGCTATTGATATATTTATGATGACTGATACTCTATTTCAACGTAAAACCATAGAATATTTGATCTCAATTATAAAATCTCACACCTGCCCCTTTCAATAAAAGTACCTCTGTCCACTGCTCTCTTCACCTGGGTTCTCGTTCTTATGCTTTCATAATGGATTCATCCAAGTGATTTCCATTTTATTTTTCTTTCCTTATTCAACTTGGTGGCACAGGACAAAAAAATATAATAAACAAATTTAACTGAGTTTGTTTGTTTTTTTATTATCAACCATCATAACTCTTTAACCTTATATATATATTTTATATTACGATAAGTTGGTATTGAGATTAACTTGTGGTGGCTTTATGCATACTTCAATTAACTTACTTTTTCGACCTAGTAAAAAACAAATCAATCACGTTAAAACTAAAAATTTATAAGGATAATTCTTATTACTTGATTCTAAATAATTTATATGGTTAGAATTCAAATTTGGAAAGGTGAGTCTCACACAACGTTTCTTAGGATAGAAACTACTTGATCTCAAGTTTGTATTCCTGACGCTTTGCCTCGCATTAACCTGCCTTGTCTCTTCTCGCACCAGGTTTTAAACTTCTTTTCCACGGGAAAAAAAAATGACAGATGGGCTGACACAATTATGTGACAATGACTTATGTATCGTATAGCATACTAGTATTACAATAAAAAATATTTAAATGTACCAAAAAGATTTATTTTAAAAAAATTGGGACCAGCTGCTTCCCATGCCATGCCCGTGAATATGTGAAGCTATTATATGCATACATCATTTACTTCTAGACTTTACTTTCAGTGCTGATAAATTAACCCAACATGCTCACACACATGACCAAGATCATGTGACATACTAGCTGATGTCAAGTTTCTTCTCCTTGCTGGTTGCTGGTGCAGGCTGATATGGCTCATGTTAGTTGAGAGAACTGTTGTTATTTAGTTTTGTTTTTTTCCTGGTCTTTTGACTCCTGATTTCCAACAAAAAAAATCACATTAATACTTGTTTTCCTTTATAAATTCAATTCCAATCCAATAACTTTACATTTTTATACCTATAATAATTATATTATTATTTTGTGCCTATGAGCAGATTCAAGAATATAAAGTTCTCTCAAAATTTACACTCATTTTGTAAAACTTTTAGTCGGTAGTACTGAAAACTCATATTTCTTTCATTATTTGTTTACAATTATGTAATTACTTCTTAAGTATTAGGATGGCTTATATACTTTAAAAGTAATTTACTTGTTAAAATAAATACGTAAAAAGAATCTCACACCTTTCAGTACAATAATAATAAAACACAAATAAATTCCCTCACCTATTCTAGAAAGAGAATCAACGCAAAAGGAAAACTGAATTTGATTCCTGGGACTTATAATAGGTTTGTCATGACTAAAGTAGATATTAATAAATCGACCATACAAAGTCAGTGTTAAGTAGGCTCATTTTCAAGCTACATGCCTAGGAAGCTCAAGCTCAAGACCCAACCAGTTAATATCTGAATGGAAAATGACTCATTAAACACGTGTTTATTACGATCTGTCAATGATTATCAGATGTTCGACGTCATCATGATTAACGAACGTTAACGACTTCACACTATAATAATTGAATATCACATTATCATAATATCTAAAGTCCTAAATGACTTGAACGACGAGTACCTGAAGAGTAAATTTTCAGATCAACTATATAAATTAGCTAAACATGTTTCATTTTTTGCTCGAACATTCAAACTAGCTTACTTTGCATACTTTACAATTATTTTTCTGACCAGACTATATATCATTGACCTTATTGTTGCCTCATCTGTAAGACTCTAATAAAAACCCTTTCAACATACTTATGTCTAGCGACCTAAGTCCTGACCAGAACCCATAACAATTCCAAAATGTGATGCAAAATAAATATGACTTTGCAAGGTGCCGTTAATATATTTATGACGATTGATACTCTTCTTCAGCCTAAAACCATGGAATATTTGATCTCAATTCCTAAAATCTCACACCTGCCCCTTTCAATAAAAAGGACCTCCGTCCACTGCCCCCTTCGCCTAGGTTCTCATTTTTATGCTCTCACAAAGGATTCAACCAAGTGATTTCCATTTAATTTTTCTTCACTATCCAACTTGGTGGCGCAGGAAAAAGAAAATATAAATATAATAAACAAAAATTTAAACCTCAATAACAAGAGGAGAAGCAAATTTTTGTGAGGAAAAAATAAACATGAATTTAAATACAAAGAAAATGGAGAAAACATGTAACTACTTCATCAGCACCAGACAGACATGTAGTCAGCATTTGAAGTACATAATTGTATTTCAAAGAAAAAAAATTAGGTGAAAATAAACGTATTAACTAATAATAAACTACCACTACTGTATTTGAAAACCTAATTTTCTACAATTAAACTCCGAAAAAGAACAAACACACAACAACAAAAAGAGCAGAAATTCTTTTCTTCCTCGGATAAAACAAAGTAACTGAAGGAGGACTCAAACCTTCCGTTTGTGGTCGTTAGTAGTTACCACCCGCTGCCGACAGCCAAATCTACGCGTCGCCGCCGTCAGCGGCCTCAGGAGCGACGGCGTTCAAATCCAAACCCTCATTGATTATTACCTCCTCCTCGCCCTTGTTCTTCTTAACGGCACCGCCACGGTCAGCTTCACGGTGGTGGTGGTCGTCGACGTCGTTTTCACCGTCGTCCACCGTGACATCCGCTTGCTCGAGCGCCTCCCTCCACTCCTTGCCACCCATCCCTTTCTCGTCGAAGTACTTGACGGCCACCCTCATCCTCCTCAGTATGGCAAAAAATTCCTCCACCTCTTCCTCCGTGGGCACCACCGCCGTGTCACCGCCAGCACCGCCTCCACTCCCACCGGCACCACCACCCTCTTCCTCCTTCAACTTCTTCAATCTGTTCCTTTCCACTTCATCACCCTCTACCTCCCCTCTGGTCACCCTCTTCTTCCTCTTGTCAACTTCCATCAGAGGTGAATGAATCAGATCCATCGTAAGGCAAATCAGAAGGGGCGTGGAATATATGTATGGAATGATGACTTTGCTCTTTTTGTGTTGAACAATTATTTCATTGATTCCAATATTCCCCAAAATATATAAAATATAATATAAAGACATTGCACTGATTTTGGTTTGGGAATTTGTTTATTTTCTTTTGTATATATAAAATGGAAGGAAAGGCGGGGTAATATATATATATATTGTATATTTAGACGAGTTTATTTAATGTTTAAAATAGTGTATAATTTAAAAAAATAGAAATTTTTTGAAATAAAAATATTTATTTAAAAAAAAAACATTAAAATCAAACATCCTATTCGAAGTAAAACTATAAAAGAAAAGTTTTGGGCCTACGCAATGTAGCAAGAAAATTTGGGCTGGAGTAATATTAAAATTAATTTGATAATTTTATATTTAATTTATTAACAACATAATGTTATAATTATAAAAAAACTTAAACGTTATTTAAAAAAATTCTAAATAGCATAGTTACTATAATTGATTTTAGGATGTATTCAGGAAGAAAAGAAAAGAAAATGAATATAATAAAAAAGAAAGAAAATGAAAAGAGAGTTATTATTTCTTTTATTTAGTATTATTTAATAAAAAATAAAGAAGCGTCAATTTATTTATATGATTTTATGAAAAAAATATAAATTTGTATAAATAAATATAAATATATAATAAGACTTACAATTTTTTTTTTATCTCTCTTTCTTTTTCTTTGTTTTCATCTGCATGAAAAAGGATAAAAAATTATGAGATCTACTAAAATATTGTTTTTTCTAAATCTTTTACTTTTTATCTAACAATTATGATACCAAACAATAAATAATGCTTTTCCATTACTTTCCTCCACAAATATGATTAACAAACAAGTACTTAGTAAATTAGGATTGTTTGGAAGACTTTGGGAGGAAGGGGTCAAATTGGGGCGTAGGATTGGAGGGTTGGTTAGAAAGCGGTGGAGGATGATGACGCCAATGAGAATGGCCAGGTGGCGTCAGCGGCATTGCGTTTGCGTGAATGCAACTACGCGCGAATCTCTGTGGACTGTGGCCTGGCAAGTCGCAAGGATTAGTACCGGGACTGGGGAAAGAGTTCCACTCGCAGGCAAGAAACGACACACGCGCGGTTAAATGCTTCTTGTTTGGTTCTATTTTGTTATTGACTATCGTGAAGACTACGCCTTACCTTACGACTTGAATAAGAGGGAAAAAGGTGCAATCATTAAGTTGAGACTTTAGTGCTAAGTAACATGTTAAAAAAATTCTTTTAAAATGAGTTATTATTTATAAAATGAGAAATTAAAAATATATTTATTTTTAAATATATCTATTTTTAAATTATTTAAGATATGTTTAGATAAGAAATAATTTTGAGACTTACACCTGGTGTAAATCAATCCCCCTCATTTTTAAATTATTTAAGAGATAATTTTTTAGGAGATAATTTTTTTTAATATTTCATTTATTGAAAGATAATATGATAATATTTTATTTTATTTTATATTTAAAAAATATAAAATATAAAGAATATTTAATCAAAATAAGAAATAAACCATTTTTAAAAAAAAATTAAAATCCTAACTCCCAAATATATATTTAATGAACTAAGTGTGTATTTGGATAAAGTATTTTAAGGATGAAATATATTTTTATAGAGGATTTAAAATGATTTATAATAAAATAACTTGTTTGGATATTTTACTAAATCATTTTAAAAATTCTGAGCATTTTCTAAGAGTATTTCATCAGTTTAAAAAAAAGAATTTAAAATACCTCCTAAATAGGTGGTATTCTAAAATTCCCTGCCTCTTCTATCTCCAAACCCCATCTTCGATCTGGTTTCTTTCTATACGCCATGCTACTGCATAGATCCAGAAACTCCATCCCCGAACCATGGCATGGGGCGGTTCTGGTGGAGCACGGCAGCTGCGTTGACGGGCTTTGATTGGAAGGAAGGTTGGCTATGGTGGGTATACGGGTTACTGATGCAGTTTTGGTGATCAGAGGTTTCGAGGTAGCAGAGCATGAAGCTGCGATTCACAGCGGGTCCAAGGTGGCAGCCATGGCGTGGGGTGGTTCTAGTGGAGCACGACAGCTAGGTTGACGGGTTTTGATTCGAATGAAGGTTGGCTACGGTGGGTATACGGGTTGCTGAATCCGGGTGCCTATGTTGATGGTTGTGGTGGGATGGGTTCAGGGCCTAAATTGCAGCGGTGAGGTGTGGTGTCTCGGGGTGGTTCAGACGGTGTTTGTGGGTGGCGGTTTGGTAGTGGCTTGAGTGTAATTGTTATAGGGTGGTGAGGCGGCTTTGTTGGATTGCTAGTGGCTAAGCTCAGACAACGAAAGATTTGACGAAATGCCAATCACTGGAAAGACGGGTTCACCCTCAAAACGGCCATCACCGCCCACAGCCACGTCGTCGACACCCCTCCATGGCCGAACCACCGCACCACTCAACCACCACCGACAGCTCGCAAATCAGACCAGCCTTGACCACCACACCGCCGTTTAAGCCCGAGCCACTACAAGTCGCCGTTCCTCCGTCGTGTTGTTGTTCCATTTTCTCACATATCAGTGCTAGTGCTGAGTTGAGAATTTAAAATTTATAAATAATTATCCAAACTAAAAATTTTGAAAATGAAAATGATTGAATTGATGTAATTCAATTATTTAGTATTTTAAATTCTTTAAAATTTTAGAATGTTCTATCCAAACACAACGTAAGATTACATTGTATGCATTTTAAATTAAAATTAAAATAAATATATTTTTATTTATTTACTTTACACTTAAAAAAAATTTATCACATAATATTACTAAACCACTCCCTTCAAACGGTTGCTTTTAACATGTACTTGAAAACTTTGAATGCATGGATGCACCATAAATATGACCTATAATAACATGTTAGACTTCATTTCTTAATTATTATATTTCAATCCAGAATTTTGCTATGTTTCATTTTAGTCGTGTCTACAAGCTTTGTCTATTTATTTAACCCTGCAGTTTAATTTAGTGTTTTAATCGTTTTAAGTTTTAACTCATGTTGAAACAGTAAAATTTAAGGTAAGAAATAAGAACAGTGTTTTGACTTCTTCTCGTCTGCCAAAAGAAATAATTATTTACTCGCAGTTTTAAATTGTTTAAAAACATTTTTTCATTACAACTAAATAACCCAAAAACTTTTTTCTAAATTTTAAATTTACCTATTTCAATGTTGCGAACGTCGAAACAGGTAGAGTTATAATTTATTGATCATAACAATTAGTTAAAAGGGGTTAATGTTCTGATTGTTTTTCTAATTCTTTACACTTTTTTTATTGAGTAATCTCTTCCCACCTAAATGAATTTATTATATTAAAGCATGTCTAATCTAATACAATTGCATAAGAAAGCATTTTATTTTAGAAAAATTGTTTCATAAATATGATATTATGTAAAATTTCTCTTTATCCAAAATTACCTACCTTCTCTTTGATATATATATATTTTTTATTTCATGACAATTTTTTTTGGATAAATTAAAGTATGAAGTATGGATTAGGTATTACTCATATCACAGAAATAAAATGGTATGACACGAATTTTGTAAGTTTAATAGTTAGTAATTTTGTGAAATTTTATTAGCATTCTTCGAAATCTTACAAACCATCTATGTATCAAAATTTTAACGATTTTGTCATTCCACAAACTTTAGAATGGCTAAGTGTCTTTGCTTTCTTTTAATTTATTCATACGTGAAGGAAATATGAAGATTGTCCCCAGATTATTTTTTTTTTCCGGTTATGTTGTCTAGAAGGAGAAATATTCCATCATACAATCGGTTCCGGAAATTTTAGGGTGACCCATGCAATCATTCTCCACTGCATCAACCCACCCATGTTCCAAAAATACTGCACAATTCATGGTGATAACTTAACTCCACTTTTATTTTCTTCATTTTGCACTAAATTCATATTTTTGATGGTTCTGAATGAGTTTTAAAGAATTACTTGAATAAAGTTGATGAATGTAGTTTCTTTCGATGTATGGTGGTTGCAACGGTAGTGTAAGAGTGAGTATCTATAAAAGGCAGTCTGACGCTCAAATTATATTGTACATAAGGTGAACAATGTTTAGAATTAGATGCATATATTTGTTATCTTGTGTGGTATTTATAAGAGTATCTTGGTAGATAAGAATAATATTTAAATTTATATTAAACGTTGTTAATTAGAATAAGAATCCAATAAGATTGTTATCTCTTATTTATAACTATCTCATCTATTTATGAGAGATATAATTAATTTTATTTATGAGAGATTCTATTAGAGATTTACTCATCATAAATGAGCATATTTACTTATCTAATAATACTCATAAATATTCGAGATCTAACTCTAGTGGGTCAGGTTGCTCCTAAATCGCTAACCAATAACTCGGTCTACAACAGTTGCCTCTAACTTGTTACTTAGATGTGACAGTTGAGTGTCAAGATATCTGAGACTATCAGGAGCAAACGACATGTATGAGACAAATGGATCCAAGTCATGATATAAATGCTAGATCTCGCGATGTCTTTAACGAAGAGCCGAAATCTGTGATGAAAGTAAAAATCGAGATGCCCCTAAATATTATTGCCTTATCCCAGCCATCAGTCAGATACTTTTAACTTCTTTAAGCTTGCTTTAAGTTTATAAGTTAATATCAGACTCATTAAGGCATGAGTTAAAACCCTTGAACTTGCTTCTTGAACACGGAGTACAGTCAAGTGGATTGCCATTTTTTACCTTCATTTGTGCATCGAAATATCTAATCCATGTTAGACCTTGTATTCCTAGGACTTCTCCAAGGTGCGATAACCTTGTGGGTTGCAATAATTATAATTGGGATAGCTATTCCTTTTTGGAACTTGTATTCCTCAGACCTTGCCAAAGTACTTTGGCCTTGTGGATTGCTCTTTTAACTTTATCTGCAATTAGAATAGTTGTTCATCTTCGGAACTTGTATTTCTTAGACCTCGCCAAGGCACTTTGAGCTTGTGGGTTGTTTAAATATTCTTAACGTCTATAGGACAACATCTGTCCATATGGGTTAAGGTCAGGTTAATAGGGACTCGGATGAAACCCAAAGCTCTCTACGAGGAGGAAAATGTCAATTTCGCGAGCTATCCCACTTAACCTTAACATGACGTAGTCAGGATATTAGGAACCATTAGGGAACGTATCCCTCGAACCTCGTCAGGGAGGCATTGGGCCTTGTCGGTAGTGCCGAGATAATGTTATGCCGAGGTACTCGTAGACAGAAGGTCATGCTGAGGTACCGGCTAAAACAAGAGCAGGTTGAGGTACTCATGGACACAAAGTCATGTCGAGGTACTAACCAAGGTGGGATCCAAATTTGGACGAGAACCTTCATCATTGGACTATTTGTTAATCTCGTGAAGTATAGTAGTTAGTTTTCGTTTTGAGATTCGACCACTAGGAGTACAACAGTCCTTTTTTAGTTTTTTTTTGACATATAGTAGTCTCCTTTTAGATTTAACTAGAGTCCTTATTTGAGTTTACCCTATTAGATTGTCCCCTTTAGGGGTAATCCTCATTTAGGTTTATATTTTGGAGTGCGATAGTCCCCGTTTGGATTTACCTTCTTAGGTATTCTTTTTTTTAATTTACCTTCTTGACATATGGTAGTCCTTTTTTGAGTTTACCGTCTGGAGTACGGTAATCTCCATTTGAGTTTATTCTCTTAGGTTTACATCCTAGAGTATGGTAGTCTCCATTTGGATTTACCTTCTTGGTTATTCCCCTTTTGGATTAACCTTCTTTGCATATATGTAACATCTTAAATACTAATACTAATGACATATCCAGTTTACGCATAAGTAATTAGAATTTGATACATTACTTATGAATATCCACAATTTTGACAATAGATAATTTAAGAAAATATCAAAATATGAGCCTTTCGAGAAAGCATAATATACATATAGTATGAAATGAATAATATACAAATGATACATCGTTGTACATTATATACATACATTACTCATCGTATAAAAATAGTATAAAACTAATTACCAAAATCAAAGCAAAAGCACTAGTTAGTTCTTTCATGCTAAAGCCCCATCTCGATTGGCTGATTTGATCTTGCCTAGAATTATCATGGAAATCATATAAGTATGGGGGTGAGAATTATGAAATTCTCAGTAGTTTATAAAAATTTGTGTCATCACAATAATTTCAGTCATTTTGAGGAAAAATCTATTTCAAAGGAATAATCATCAATCCATAGAAAGGTGGTCAAATGTCAAATCAAGTCCTTTCTTTTCTCGAAATAGTGGTTCATTTTGTATCCCTTATCAAAAATCATTTGTATGATTAAATCAATCATAAGTCTTATCAAAATTTCAAAGTCATGTCAAGGAATCTCATTCATCGGAATTCATGTCTCAAATCATATCAAAATCTCATTTTTCAATATTTATGTCATCAAACCTTAAGTCTTCAAGTCATAAATCATTTTATGAAATTTCATATGAAAACTCATCTATATCATCGATCATCAAGATTATATCAAGAAATCTCATTTTCTCAAGGTTTACATCTCAAATCATCAAGACACATGTGTCATCTTAAACTCAAAGGTATGAAGGGAATGTTCGTCATCACAATACTAATCAATTGGTAGTAGTTTGCCTTCGAGTTGGTGCACTTCAACCCATTCATAGCTCTTGCTACACAGAACTACTCCTAAGTCAGTTAACCCAAATCAATCCACAACAAATGAGGAAATGTCCATCCTCATTATAGTTGTGAGTAGAGATGGAACACAACTTATGAGGGAATTGTCCGTCCTCAATCTAGAGTTGTGAGTAGATAGCGAATTGTCTGTCCTCAACTACTTATTAAAGATTGTATCTTCCTTCCTCACACTATCCCATCAACTATTTAGATGGGGAGGGTATCTCCATTCCTCACACAATCTTTCAACTAGGAATGCCTCAAGTGTAGAGAGGGAATATCCATCCTCAACTACACATCAACCATGGGGAACTCATGTAAAAAAGAAAGGAATGTCCATCCTTAACCTCATTACTTTAGTGGTAAGAGAATATTCATCCTCAACCACTATTTCCAAGTCACCCCCTAGGTCCAAGGATATCCTAGGTAATGGGTTACTCATGAAAAATCAATCATCAATCTCATTATACATGTAATAAATCATTTCAGCATATCATATCATATTATAACATAATGCATTGATATCTTATCAATCATGTAACTAGAGCTATCCATTTCATTTCATACCCATATACAACAAATAATCATTTCACAAATCTTGGCATTCATGATTAAACGTATGCATAATCATACTTGCATAGCATTATTTATGCTTATCTTCATCTAGCATGTGTTAGAATAGTGTTACATTACACTAGAAATCATGCTTTCACGTAACAAAATCACAAAAATTCAACTTCTGCCCGTTGAGCGCTTAGGCGCTGGGCTCCGATAGCTCAAGCGCTGGTTGCGTGCCCAGGCACTCAATTATGGGCGCTCATGCGCTCCACGCGCATCCTAAAAGGAAAGTTTCTAGGTTTTGGGCACTAAATCCTGGCGCCCAGGCGCCAAAACCCATAAACCAGATTCTCTAGTTTTTGAGACCATATTCCAACCATTCCAAAAACCAAACCCAAAATCATCAATAACAACATCACAATTATCATATTCAAACATTCAAAACCTCTTCAAATTCAAGGCGGGTTTCATACCACCCCTTTTTCATATCTTAAATCAATCAAGAATCAAAACAAAGCTTGAAGCTTTAACTCTTAACCAAAACATAAAGACATCAATCTTTCATCATTAAGTTAAGATCTCAATAAAAAAATCAACAAATTTCATATTTTGAAACACAAAAGATGAAGAGGGAAAAAGTGAGAAAACCCCCTACCTAGTCTTCCATGGTGCCTTGATCTCTTGTTCTTCTTAATTGATCTTCTTTCTTCTTTCTCTATTTCCCTATTTTCATTTATGCTCTTCCCCTCTATCTTTTCTCATTTTCTCTTTTTTTCTCTTTTGTTTCCTTCTTCGTTTTTGCTTTCTATTTCTTCCTTCTCTTTATTTGTTTTTTTTTCTTATTTCTTTTATTTGTTCTCTTTTTCTCATATTTTCATCCAGTAGCATGTGAGTGAGGGAGAGAAGAGCGAGAAAATATCTAGAAAGATAACGATGAGGGATAAGGCGTGAGGGAAGGAAAATATAAGGGAAAAAGTGAAATCCAACTAAAAATATTATATCTATTAAGAACACAATAATATTTCCATAACTAATTTTTTAACATTCATAGGTATTATGAAAAATTCTAGGATTTCATGTACTTCCCAGTTTTATTTTTCCACAATCATCCATATACACCTTTATCAGATACTAAGCTTTACTATTCATCCCTAGGTTAAGTTAAACCTTGTGGAATTAAATTTAGAAGTTTTCAAGTGTCTATTTTAATCTGTTTCTACTCTCAAATTAATTTTTATCCTTTATTTTATGTCTGCTCATAATCTCATAATTTTTTGAGCTGCTTAACTATTCCGATTATTTCTTACCAGTATCCTTAAAATACCAGATTAACTTAGTTGATTCTCCAAAATTTTCTACAACTCTTATCAATGATTCTTAGCTAAGAAATAATTTTTCATATTTATTTCCATCATATCGACTGATTCTACAAATACTTTAATTATTCTCTTATACTCAATGTTATAAAATTACACTCAAATTAGTTCAAAAAATTGTCTAAATTAACAGATAACTCGTACCAGTGATATTGAACTTCTATGACCTTGATTAAATCTATTGAGTTAGAGAGAATGTTACAATATGGTAGTTTCCTTTTGGCTTTACCCTCTTGAGTCTTCCTTTTGGGATTACCTTCTTGGAGTATGGTAGTCATCTTTTGAGTTTATCCTCTTGAGTTTACATTTTTGGAGTATGTTAGTCCTCTTTTGGATTTACCTTTTGGAGTATGGTAGTTTTCATTTGAGTTTATCTTCTCGGGTTTACCTTCTAAAGTACAGTAGTCCCTATTTGGATTTACCCTCTTAAGAAATTCCTTTTTTAGATTTACTTTCTTAATATATGGTAGTCCTGTTTAGGTTTATCTTTTTGAGGTGTGACCTGTATGGGTTGTGCATTGGGGCGGAGCCACAATGGTGGCTAGCGGATAGTGGCTTCTGTGCAATAGAGGCGTGATTTTGCTTTCATCTACTGTTTACCATGGTGGTGGTAGTGAGATTTGAATTTTATATTTTTCCACAAACGATATCAATGTTCTAAAGTAGATTCAGAGGGGTACCTAAAATAGACACATCACAGTGATTTTCTCTTACGGTTGTGGCAGAGCGTGTTGAACCAGGGGGTGGGTACCTGCAAATGGATTCCAACACTCAAGTTAGTTATTGCACAAGTAGGGTTTACGCAATGAGATTCTGATACCTGTTTAAGGTGACTTAGCCAAATATTTATAGAATATGAGTGGAATCGTAATGTGATCAATATTGAATGTAGGTATTTATGATTCGTATCTTATTAGAGACTGTCTTCCTTTTATTATTGGAGAGGATCCCTATAATATGAGAACGTAGATATTGTAGTTATAAGCAGTTGGAGGAGATTATAGATCCTATAATCTCGTAAGATCACGATAAATAATTACATATATTTTATGATATATCCACTGCTTAGATCTAGTGATCTTGATATTATGACACAATATCGTAGTTCATCACTTTTGATTTCAAGGTCCTGACCACATGTCGCCAAGACCTAACTGGATTATTCACAGCGAAAGCCAATGGTATACGTGATGAGTCCGATCTCATTAGACGGAATCTCCAATCACAATCCAAAACATCAATGAATCTATTTATGCTCCTATGATCAAACAAACATATTAATGGGGGTTAAGTTTATTTACCAGCATATCATCAATTTAATACTGCCGCCTTCCTTGACGAACCCATGATTCCAACTCCTTCTACGCTCTATCTTTGTTTTTATCATTTATGTGGTTTCCCAATGTAGAGAACGAAAGTGAACAAATGTCAATTGGGTGAATAGAAACAGATTTAATTTTATCCAGGGGATACATTGTAATTTTCAATTCTTCATGGGTTTTACCCGTTTTTCATCACTGTCATTGCTTTTTTTTTTTTAATCATTAAATCAACACCTACAAAGTAATGATGGATGCATGTGCCACAACTATTTGAGTGCATGTAAGACGAAACCCCTTCAAAATGCACACGTCACGATGTTTTATTAAAAAAGTTATTGTTATAAAAGAAGAAGATAAATAGAGAGATCAAGACAATGGATTCAAAATTTTATTATTCTCATTCATCTCTTCATAGGGGGTCATGCCCTTATATAGAAAAATTCACCAATAGCTTCTTCAAGAAGCCTCTCATTAACTTTTTCAAGAAGCATCTTATTAGCTTCTTCAAGAAGCATCTCATTAACTTATTCAAGAAGTCTTACATACCAAATGTTATAACTATCAACCCTTATTAATTGTATTCTTTAAATCAAGGTAGTCATCCACCACATGCAAAATATGCATGTTTTACAACACATCCTCTTGGATGACTATACACTATGAATATGTCTCATTAAAACCTTGCTAAGAAAAACCCAGTGGGATAAAAACTTAGCGAAGGAAAAAGAGTACAGTATTCATAGGTAACTTCCCCTCAAAATATAACTAATCATAAAATATCTTTAAGTCGACACATTGTAACTCTTGTGGCTCTTAGACATCCATCTTCTATATTATTCATAGTACTTCCCCTTAAGAATCTTAGAGAAATATACTCTACTCTGTCACCTTTGATATATCTTCATTTCAGTTGAACTTTGTAAGCAATATTATCTTCAGTTAGAATTTTCTTTTCATAAGATGATCCACAAGATTCTTGAATATGATGAATCATAGCTCTCAACTAGAAACATTCACGACTTCTTTCATGAATTGTTGTAATTTCTGCATGATATAAAGAAATAACAACTATATATTGCTTTGCAGATCACCATAATATAACAATACCATCACATGAAAATAATAGTCTATTTGGGATCTCATTTTATTTGGATCAGATAAATATCCTGCATTTGCATAATCAATTAGCTTGACATAGATTCATGTGAATAAAATAATATCTTCACTTGTGCCTCAAAGATATAAAAATAATATACTTAATTTCGTTCCAATATCTTCTGGTTGGTGATAAACTATATGTTGCTTAAGTTCATAAAATTATATCAAGTCATGTAGTATTTAGCAATATGCATATGTGCTTCTATAACGCTAAGGTATGGTACTTCAGGATTAAGATTTTTGTTATCTTCTTTAAATCTAACGATCTTATAAGCATTAGTGTACTCAATATATCTAATTTATATGTATACATCACTTAAGAACATGTTCTCTATAACTTGATAGACAAAATTTAATTTGCTAAATGCTCGATCTGCAGGCCGAGACAAAAATTTATTATTCAAAGATCTTTCACTTCAAATTCTTTAAATAGACACATAAGCAAATAAAGTATTTTAAGAAATTTTGAAATAAATATATAATGCATATCAACAAGCACTAATACTCAATAAGAAAGTCAATATGATGAACAAAAGAACACAAATTGTTATGTAAATTAAGTTCATTGGATGTTAATATTTTAAATCCTTCAGGGATTTTCATATAAATAAACTATAACAACAATATGTAAAAATATCTATTTGTATCAACAGATTTTGTATCTTCTAAGATTTAGACTTCAGGTCCATTAAAACCTCTTCTAGAGTTTTAGCTACAAATTCAATAACCTCACGTTTTACAAGTGAGTTCAATTATGCCTACAAGGCATTTTTCTATTTTAGCCAATCATTTCTTCAATGATATTCTTCAACGATTCTAATTTCAGGATCCTCATTATTATTCATAATATTGCACGCTATGAAAATATGTTATTGACAACTATTTCTTTTCGATTCTATTATTTTGCTCGTAGAGACATAATTTATTAAGATATTATTATTTTCACCATTTTCAGGTATTTTAACTTCTTCTGGAGTTTGAACTACTCTGCAGTTTGGACTACTTCAAGAGTCCTACTTATGTCTCTAATTTCTTTTTCAAGAGTATCCTTTTTAGGATTATTTGCCTTCTTAGCAATATTATTTGCTCCTTCTCTTTTCTGGGCTTTGTCTTTAAAATCGATTGATCTACCATGCTTCTTGCATGTTTCTGACTCATTTGATATCAATTCTAAATGGAGCATTTATAGCTAGTATAGGATTTATTTATCCTTTTGCAATAGAAAATGCTTCTGGCAATTCATTAATTTGCTCATATTAGCAAATGTATTATCATTTGAACTTCAAGTTCAAATTCTTTGTATCTCACAATTTAACTCATTTCTTTTCCATACAAAGACCCTTTTATATCCAACGAGTTTGACATCTTCTAGTGTCTGGACTACTGGTCCAAATACATTACGTTTGGATAAAGAATCTAACTCAGCTTGTATTGCTTCTTTCCCTCTTGGGCAATCACTTCGATGTCGACATTTTTCTACACTTTGAGGCTCAAGCTCATTATCATTGATAATTTCAGAAGCAATTGCATATGTGAAAACATTATCAACAACAACTTCATCTCTTCCCCTCATATTTCTAGATTTTAACGAGATCTCATAATTTGCTGGTACCAGGACCACTTCTGGGGTTACTTCCCTAGAAATATGGGGTTGTTGATCTATATTGTTTTTGACCTCTTTAGGAGTGTCAATGACCTCTTCTAGAGTGTCATTTTGAAGTTTTTCCTTTTCCTTCTTTTTTTTCGAGGAACAATGTCATTTGCACCAATAGGTCATCACGCTTCTGGCGTGTTTTAGATTCATTGACTGTCATACCCACAAGATGTCCTGCAAGGACAACGAATCGTGCATGAATGACTATATCACACATAGGAAAATTTTTATATGAGAAATATTTGACTTCAGGCCAAAATCCAATTATATAAGAGAGAACTTATAATTATTTGTTGGTCTTATACTAACAAGTGCTACAACATGTAAAAGGCATAATCCAAGCAAAAACTTTGGATATTATTCTCACAATATGTTATTTAGCTATCAATTAAAGATTTGAATATAAGCAACAAGATGTTTAATATTTTACCAATTGTCATATAATAATCATTAAAAGATTGAGAAGTAAATTCACTAGCATTATCAAGATAAATTGTCTTTATTTGAAAATTAGTGCTTTTAATCAAATAACTTGCATAATCTCACAAACATCAGGTTGCGAGTTGATAATAACTACACATGTAACCAACTGGCTTCTGGCCATAAAATATCTAAATGATACACATGATTGATGATATAATCTACGAATATCATATTAAATTTGTTCTACAAATTCAGCAAATTTAACTCTATTTTTAACTATTGATAACCTTATAATCAATTTGCATTAAGAACACTTTACACATAAAACCTCATTATATTGAAGAATCTTCTAGTCTTTCAATGATATCCAAATAAATTATCAATATTGACTCAGGATAGCCTTACCGGTCATATGCCAAATAATAAAATTATTTGGACTAGTAAAACTTCTGGTTTACAATAATGTAGTAAACTTTTGGTTTACAAGAGCACATTAAACTTCTGGTTTACAAGAGCACAGTAAACTTTTGGTTTACACTAAAATGTGTTTCAATTACACTAATCATATTGAGAACACTTTACACATAAAACCTCATTATATTGAAGAATCTTATGGTCTTTCAATGATATCCAAATAAATTATCAATATTGACTCAGGATAGCCTTACCGGCCATATGCCAAATAACAAAATTTTTTGGACTAATAAACTTCTAGTTTACAATATAGTAAACTTCTGGTTTACAAGAGCATAGTAAACTTCTGGTTTACACAAAAATGTATTTCAATTGCACTGATCATATCTATTTGACTTGATAATGAATAAAACATAATGTATAAAATTTTGTTCATTGAGGGAACAAAATATAATAACTATTCTGGAGACTTGAATTACTTTTGTACTATTAGATATAAAAAATTTACCATTGATCTATATATAAAGAATTAGGAACACACATTTTTTTTCTCCAATCAATAAAAATTATAAGACATCATACCATACATATTTTATTTAAAATATTACAAACTAACAACTCGTGATGATTTTAAAAATATACATATAAAATGACAAATATGAACGAAAATAATTCAATCACTCAAATCATCAATTAAGCAATAAAACTTTTCTCCATAATATTTAACGAAAATAGACACATCCAAAAGCATATTATTTATAGGATCATGGTCAAATGAATAATTCTCATCAATATCTCCCTACTTCATTTGATATGCATTCTTGGAAGAGTTGAAACCACCATGATAATGATCATTTTTCTAATTTCTGTCACATCAATGGTCATAACTAACCTCTGCCATACCCAAAATTATAATACGAATCATTCACTTCAGGGAATGAAGTTCAACTCATTGGGTGGCTTTATGGTTTTTCATTGATAACTTATTTTTGTGTTTTAATCACAAGAAAACACAAACTTGATTCAAAATATTTCTTGAAACAATTTTCTCATTTTCTACTACAGGAGTATATTTGAGAGACATAAAAAGATTGATGATGTTCTCTCTCACATTTCTTTGTTTCAAATTATACTAAGATTAAATGAATCGTTTTAGATTCAATTACGATCTAAATGTGTAGTTCTTCAAGAACTATACCATAAATCTTCATATAAAATATCATGAAAAATCATTAGTTTTGTGCAATCCTTCAGGGATGCTTGAGTAGCGAGAATTTATCAAGAATAATAAATTCAATATAATACAAATATGATAATTATGTTATCAACAAAATTGACAATAAAATTTATATGGATGAAATACAAAAATATTTTATAGTAAGACTAATATGAAGGATGTCACAAGAAAGAACAAAGAAGTGAATTAGATTAATTCAAAGAGAGTGATAAGAAAATAAACTCTTTCAGTAGAACCTTGTAAATTGTTCAAGCCATCACCCATATGGTTGATATGTTATAAAAGAAGAAGATAAATAGAGAGATCAAGACAATGGATTCAAAATGTTATCATTCTCATTTTTCTCTTCATAGGGGGTCATGCTCTTATATAGAAAAATTCACTAATAGCTTCTTCAAGAAGCCTCTCATTAACTTCTTCAGGAAGCATCTTATTAGCTTCTTCAAGAAGTATCCCATTAGCTTCTTCAAGAAGCATCTCATTAACTTCTTCAAGAAGTCTCACATACCAAATGTTATAACTATCAACTCTTATTAATTGTATTATTTAAATTTGAATTGAAGCATAGTATTTAATTATATTGAATTGAATTAAAGTTGATGTATTCCTCAAATAAACACGATTTATTAAATTGATTAAATTAGATTGACTCTAATAAGGTTTGTGCAAATTACTATCATATTCCTGGTTTCATTGATTATGCAGGCGTTTTTTGTTTAGATTTTCAACATGCACATAAAGACATATGAAAGATATGTACTGCCTAAAAGAATTTAAACAATTGTCGCATGAAAATCTAAAATGTAAAGGATTAATATAAATTTTAAATCAAAATAAAAAGTAAGCATAATTTTAAAAAATCAATCTTTCTAATAAATTCTCAAAACATAAAAAATGTTATGAATAATATTCAGAAGTGGATATCGAAAAGTCATTAATTATATAGTTACAAAAATATTATAAGATACTCATTATGTAAATGTTAATATATATTATTTTTTTATATCTTATTATGGTGATGCTTATAATTTCATGTAATCGTAATCTTGTAAATAAATAGTGTAAGACATTTGAGTAGTAGTTGACACAATAATGAAGAAATTTTTTTCTTTTCTTTTTAATTTTTTCTCTATTTCTTGAGCTCTTAATATTTTGCTCTCTAATTTTTTTTTTTTATTTCTTAAGTTCTTTATGTTTAATTTTACACTAAAAAAATGAATTTATGTTACTATTCAAACATGTGTTTGGGTAATGATACTTGTACAAGTTTTATCTTCACATATTCTAAGAAGAATAATATTCGTCTACATTTCTTTTAGATGTGTAATTATTATACATATTTTTTTAAAGGTATGTAATTAAGAGAAAAAAATAATAAAAAATAAATAAATATAATGAATGATATTAAATTTAGTGTAAAAAGAAGTATATATATTATTTATGATAAGAATATTAAAATTATTTTAAAAAGACTCATAAACCATTCAAAAAAAGTTAAAATAGAATTAAGGTGTTATCAAATAAGTTGCATAAGAATCTATAAAAGAATTTAAAAAAAAAAATCTATGCAAACATTGTTGTAATATGTGTTTTTTTTATCTATTTAGTGTGTGTTTTTATTAATTTATTTTGTATTTAAAATAATTTATAATCAAAATTTTATTATTTTTATTTTAAAAAAAGCAATTTTTCTTATAAATTAATCTAATCTAAATGTGCACTTAATCATTGCATACCACGTGGGAGAAGGAAAGTCACACCGATTGAAATGAGACTACCATAACCAGTTTAACTCATAAAAAAATATAAAATCGCCAAGATATATTGTTTTGAACTAGACTTCGTGCTCCCACGACTCAATGGACCAAGATCCAACACTCAATGGCCCAAGATCCAACACTTAATCACCACGACTTATGATCCTAAAAAAGTTTAATCGAATTTCCAAGTATGACGGCAATAAAGAATACAATTTTGTTATTTACTTAATTTTTATATGTTTAATTTTTTTTAATCTATTCATAAATTTATTTTATATTTTACAAAAATATTATAATTACATATAACATAATTTGATATTTATTTTACACGAAATTACGATAGACATATTTTTAATAAATACCAAACATTAACTTAAAGAATAAGATCACCGTCAACTCCTAAATACAAAAAGATTATAATCCCAAGAAAATTGTCCTCCAAGCAATCAAAGTTAGGCATCTTTTCCATTGCATACTGGCTTACTAGGACAAACCTTAATCTTTACAGGTGGATGAAGATGTTCTCCAATTAGTAAAATTAGGAGAGATTCTTATTTTTTTAAAAAAATAAAAAATAGTTAGTTTTTTCTAGTCTTCTCACATTCTCTAATTGTTATTTTTTTTCTTTTTAAGAAAAACAAAAATCTCTCTTATTTTTATCAGTAAGCAAGGATTAACACGTCATTTTTTAGATGTGTTCACGTATCAGACACGTATTTATATTAGATACATGGAGATACTCATACGACACATGTGTCATATCTGTTCAAATGTGTTCGATTAAAAATATTATTATTTTTAGTTTAGACATGTCTCAGATACGTTTAGACACATTTCAGACATGCTTGAACATATCTAAAATACAATTTTGACACGACTCATTAATATTTTTTTAAAAAAATAATAATTTCCATGACTAACGTTCAATTAGTAAGCTCGTAACGCACCTAAACTCAATCACATGGCTGACATCTTACGCCAATATTTTTACATATAAGTATTTTAAGTTGAGGAGGGATCGACTTACATCAGTGTAAGTCTTTTTTGACTTACATCAGTGTAAGTCTTTTTTGACTTACATCAGTGTAAGTCTTTTTTGACTTACACTCATTTTCAATCGTTAGATCCACTTTCATCTAATGGTTGAGATTATTTCATTAAAAATAACCATTAGATGAAAGTGGATCTAACGGTTAAAAATGAGTATAAGTCAAAAAAGACTTATACTGGTATAAATTGATCCTCCATCTTTTAAGTTTTATATTTTCACACGTCACTATTAGACTTTTAAGTTTTATCTTTTCACACACTACTATTTTCATCTACTTTTTCTACCTCTGCTCATAACAAGTTGTCTACTTCGTCGTCACTGAAGTTTGTATCACACCAATATTCTCTCTAATTATTTTTTTACGTATACGTACTTGTATACGATTAGTTTTATTATGATAATTAGTTTATGAAATTTTTTAAAATATATAAATAAAAATGTTTCATATTTTTAAAGAGGAACTTATTAAGTAATAAATATTGATACTTATAATATATATTAAAATATTATAAATTTTTAAATTTTTAAAAATAATATTAATAAATTATAAATTTTTTTAAAAATCATATATATATATATATATATATACTGTGTCTATGTTATAATTTTTAAAATTTAGTGTGTCCCATCTCTATATTTGTATTGTGTCTGTACTTTATGAGGAAAGGATCTTCATCGTTTGCAGGTACACCATTTTCGCATTCTGCCACTGTGTTAGGAGGCTCTATCACCCTCAACCATTCAACTTGAGATAAGGTGCTAATCTCAAGATCGAGTGTAACATCCTTTAAAAAAATTATTAAAAAAAATGGGATAACGTGAAATCAGTATGTGGAGGAAATGAAGGTTATTCGAATAACTAAAATGTTATTCGAATAACTTAAACAAAATCTGTAAAACGTGAAGTTGGAATTGAAGGAACATAAGAGTTTTTTGAATAGTTATGCAAGTTATTCAAATAAACCCATGTAATAATAAGAAAGTTGATAACGTGAATTCAAGAATAGAATGTCATATGAGTTATTTGAATAAAATATTAAATACTTGAATAATGTAGTTAAATCTGTGAATATGTGAATTTAGATTTAGGAAGAAAATAAATTATACTATATTAAGATATATACATATGTGATAGGATAAGTAAATACTTGACCAAGAGAATAATGATTGACAGCCACAAATAAGAATGACAAGTGCTAAAAATTGATTGGGACAGCAGGCAAGTCAAGAACCCCTGCATATCTATATGTAAACAAGTGTTCAACAACATTAATGAAGGGGAACTAAGCTTAACCAAGTGTCATTACGGGGAATTCCAGAAGATATGGTAATGATTAACTGAAACATATGACAAAGTTTAGAATAAAAATCAGATCAAATATGATTACGGGAAACATATTTTTTTTCTCAGAATTCCTTCCCGTTTTGACACCTTAAACTCCAAACATCATCCTTATATCATTATCTTACATAAGATCAGCCCAAAACAACTCTATAAATACCTCATTTACTCCTCAATCTCGTCACAACTCACTTCCGGCCAACCTAAAGCCTAAAACTCTGTTTTCTGCTATTCCCATTTCCCATCTGCAATATCAGTCTTTAAATCAAACTCAAACTCGTAACAAAGGTAGGAAATGACAAAAACTCCATTCTTTACCTTTTATTTTTATTTTTCATATCTTCCAGTCCATAAATCCATACATGTATACTCTACTTTCTTACTGATGCAACAGTTTTATATTTGATTCTTATACTCTGCTGTTCAAACCAATATGTTCTATTTTTTTACTGAAGCAAATGCTCTATTTTTTTTTTACTAAAGCAACATTATTATATCTGACGTTATGCCCTGCTATTCAATCCTTTATGCTCTGTTTTCTTACTGATACAAATGCTCTATTTATATACTATTGCAACAGTGTTTTATCTAATTTTATACTTTGTTGTTCAACCAAATATTCGAATAGCTGCTAAGCTTATTCGAATAAACTCCATCTGTCAAAAGCTGTATTTTCATTGGTTTATTCCAGCGAACCACAAGGTATTCGAATAATATGTACAAAATGCTACGAATGGTGATTTTAAAGAGGCCTTATTCGAATATAACTCCCACTTATTTGAATGAACATTGCTCTGGAGGATAAATTAAGATGTGTCATTCGAATAACTTAATAGGTTATTTGAATTGTGAATACCCAATGTTGTTTGGGGCCTTTTGTTAAAAAAAAAAAAAGAAAATAACTCAACTTTTACTCATTAGTCCATTATCAAACTTATTGACCTACTATTCAACCCATAACTCATTAACCCATTATTTTATTCATTAACCCATTATTCAATCCAATTGGCTCATTGTCGCGATTGTGATCGCGGTAAAATAGCAGCTCACGTGATTTTTAAAAATGATAAAATAGAGTTGTCACCAATTTTATTTAAATTAAGAAAAATTAAAAACCTTTTTAGAAAAACAGTCTTTGAAAACCAGATCGAATTCGGGAGTCAGTTATGGATAGGGAAAGGTGGAAACTTAATCCCACTGCACCCCTATCACATCTGTCCTAAGACGATACCTTAAGTCAGTTATACAAAAAACTTGATAATCTCGAATTTATTTATTTTACCCCTCTTAAAAAGACTTTATAATTATTTTATTTTTTTATTTTTTTATTTTTAAAGAAAAGAAAAACCAAATCGTGAAAATTTAATTTTTGACTTGACAGAATAGAAATTCTGCTCCTACGTACCCTCAGGTGCAATGAGGAACTCAAAGTTACATAGTTTGTAGAAAATAAGTGTGAGTTGATTGATTTTAATTAAAAAGATTTTTTGAAAAGAAATTTTTGTTAAAAAAAAAAATCATTTTTGCACAAGATTCAAGGTAGCACTAGGCTACTCAATAAACCCTTATGATCCAAACGATATTGAAGATAACATCCGCTATTCAATCATCATCATTGCTCATTGCATTTATTATAAAAAAAATATAAAAAAATATTTTTATTTTTTATTTTTTACATATTTCCATTTTTTTTGTGTTTTCACTTTTTTGTTTTGTTTTTATTTTTGTATTTTTTTTTCTATACTTAACAAAAACACTATAAAAATTATGTAAACAAAACAATACACTTAATCCATTGAATCAAAGACAATAGGCATGAAGCTAAAAAGAAAAATTACTGACTCAAAGCCCAAAAAAGTAACAGATCATAACAAAAAAAAGGCCCAAACTCTTTCAAAAAGCTAACCCAATAAATTGACCCTACCCTTATCAACAACTAAAATAGAAATAATAATAACAATAGTGAAGAAAAGGAAACAGAAAACACCACGTAAAAGGCCAAGAAAACGTATAACCAAAAAGCATGGAAAATAGATAACCAAGAAAACTAAGAAAAGCGCAGTGGGAACCTCGTTCACGGCCGGATTCGCAGAGGAGGGTGGCTGTTCCTTATTCGTGGTGGCGCACCTGGCTTCGTCACGGTGTCTCGAAGGAGCTGCTGTTGATGGGTGGTTGCTGCTGTGTGCTCGTGTGATGTGGGGGTTGTCACGAGAGTGGAGGTTGGATGTGGTGACTATGGTGGGGATGGTGAGGGTCACGGCTGCTGTAAGGTGGTGTGTGGTTATGGGAGCTTGAGGTGTGATGGTGAAGGTGATAGAGGGCTCATGGTTTTGCTTGGATGGATGGGTGTGGTGGTGATGGAGCTTAAGGGGGTGCTTGGTGATGGTCACGGTTGGAAGGGATATGGAGATTAGAGGATGGTGGGATGAGGTGGTTACAAGGTGGGTGTGAAGCTTGGTTGGGTTGTGGGAGATGGAAGTTGCTTGGGTGGCTATGGAGATTAGAGGATGGTGAAAGTGGGGTGCTCAGTGGAAGAAGGTGAGGGTGAGTGGAGAGTGAAAAATGTATGAAGGTGGCAGCAAGAAGATGGTGAAAAAAATGTGTGTGATTCCCTTGTGAGAGTTCCCCACAGTGTCTGATATCGTCCTCAAAAACCTCCAGCAGAACCCAACAAATGTATGTGCGAGTAAAAAAAAAATCAAAGTGCAGAAGGGTGGTCTACGTGAGTGCAGTGAGTGGGTGCAACAATGCACAATGCACAGGGCACAGTGCAGGTTGTGCTGTGTTTGTATGACATGGCCAAAAAAAAGAAAATGAAGATTGAATAGGAAAAGGAAATTTGTTTTCTTCCAGAAATAAATAAGCAGCAGCTTTTTTTTCTTTTTTATTTTTCTTTTTTTAGTTTTTTAGTTTTTTTAATTTTTTTCATTTTCTTTTTGTTTTTTTCAAGCAAAGGTGGGCTTACGGATTTGGGCTAAGAAAATGGGCAAAAATGTGGACCAAAATTTTATTTTTTTTTTTTTTTTTTTTTATTTTTTTTATTTTTAAATTTCATTTTTGTCTTTTTTAGTCCGGTCAAAACTGGGTATTCACAGTTACCCCTCTTTACTTGTTTCTTAGTAGATAATAAGAAAAATCGTTGTAAGAAACGAGTAAAGACATGAACTTCAATTTTGTCTGGCAATGCAGAAGATGATAAATGCAAAACAAAGTAAGAACAAATAAAATGCGAAGAGCCGATACGCTCAAAGAAATGATAGGAATTTAAAATGCAAAGAGCCGATACGCTCAAAGAATTAGCAGAAACTTAACATGTAAGGAGCCGATGCGCTCAACAGAAAATTAAAATGCATGGAGCTGATGCGCTCAATAGAAAATCAAAATGCATGGAATTGATGCGCTCAACAGAAATTAAAGATGCATGGAGGCGATGCACTCAACAGAAGATTAAAATGCATGGAGCTGATGCGCTCAAAGATAAAAAACAGGAGCCGATGTACTCAAAAGGTAAATGACAGGAGCCGATACGCTCAAAATTAAATGACAGGAGCCGATGCGCTCAAAAGTAAATGATAGATATTTGAAATGCATGGAGCCTATGCGCTCAAAGAAAAATGACAGGAGTCGATGTGCTCAAAAGATAAATGACAAGAGCCGATGCGCTCAAAATTAAATGACAATGGGCAACTGCGTCCCGGAATTTAAATGACAATGGGCAATTGCGTTTTGAAATTTAAATGGCAATGGGTAACTATGTCCCGAAATTTAAATGACAATGGGCAACTGCGTCCCGAAAATTTAAATGGCAATAGGCAACTGCGGCCCGAAATTAAAATAACAATTTAAGGAGCCGATGCACTCAGAAATTTAAAATGCAAGGAGTCGATGTGCTCAGAAATCTAAAATGCATGGAGCCGATGCACTCAAAAAGTAAATGATAGGAATTAAAAATGCATGGAGTCGATGCGCTCAAATTAAACATGGATTAAAATTCTTTCTTTCTCTTTTTTCTCTTTTTTTTTTTTTTTTTTCTTTTTCTTTTTCTATCTTGCGCTTTCTTTTTCCATTTTTTTCATTTTTTTATTTATTCATCAAAACTCATTTTGAACTATTGGCGATCTTAGAAAGCTTTGACCAATCAAATCATTTGTCCACGTGCTTTTCTTCATCAGACCCTTTAGTTAGTTTGGAATCCTCTTGACTTCTTTTATCCCTTCTTCATTTCTTTTTCTCTTTTTTTATTTTCTCTTTTTTCTTCATTTTTGAACATCTCATCAGGCCATGGACCTGGAATGTTGTAAAACCATCAAGGAAGGACTTGCAATTCTTTTTGACACAATCATCAGGCCATGAACCTGGGATCTTATGAGAGCCGTCAAGCCAAGGACTTAGAATTTCTGGATTATCCCTTGACATATCATTTCCTCCTTCAATTGGAACTTCCAAGTTCTTTTTGATCTGAATTTTTCATCAGGAGATTACCATTAGATAGTCAAATCATAGTGTTGTACTCATGTTCACCTTACCTGAAGCATTATGTAACAAACATGCATGAATTCAAGAGCACAACAGGAAAGAAATTGACCCAGTGAACAACTTCCAGACTAGTCTTAGAAGTTTGACTATACAAAAGGATATTTATAAATGATGAATATATGGAAAAGACACAAAGATATTGGATTCAAAGATGTGTTGCCCCAGTATGGATTGGTTCAACTTTTATGAAAATGATCTTTATCTGCCTACCAGGAATTATGACCAATGATTTCCTTCTGCTGAGCATGCACACCAAGACAAATTGAACCACAGAGAAATTTGTCCCAGTCTAGAACTGAATTGAATAAGGCAGACATCCTAATGACCAAAAGATTTGCCCTAACATGGGTCAAATTGAACCAGGGAAATGAAAAATTATCCCAGTTTGGAGTCAACTTGAACAGGATAGAAACTTATCCTAGTGCAAGGCCAGATTGAACCAAAGAGAAAATTGCCAGTGTAGGTCAAATTGAACCGAATAAAAATTTGCCCCAGTGTAGGATCAGCAAGTACCTCTTCTTCTTTTTTTTTTTCTTTTTCTTCTTTTTTTTTTGTTTTATATGAGTAAGGAATTGAAAACTCGAAAGAGCACGAACCTTTTGTGTTAAAATTAAAGTTAATGAAAATAAAAACAATCTTTCATTGATCAGAATGGACTTTTTAAGGCTTGTGATGTGGCCAAGGTTAGTGGTTATGAAATGAAAGATATAAGGTTCAAACAAGTGTTTAAGGGTTGAATGGAACAAAGAATCCTTGTTCAAAATTAAACCTTGTCAACCGATTTCACTTTCAAGCACATTTTTCTTTTATTATTCTTCATTTCTTCCTTTTTTTTTTCATTTCAATAATTCACCTTTGTAGTGACCTCTTTCATTTCATTTTATTTCCCTTTTTTTTCACAAAAATCACAATTTCTACTTTGTGTTAACCCCTAGTGTAGGGGTGATCCTTGTCCAGGGTTAAATTGAAGAAAACTTTCAAGCTCAAAAAGGGACAACAAGAGATGATGAAAAGATAAATTCCTGTGAAAGATAAAGAAAGATGGTCAATCTTCATTTCAAATCTTGATTGCTCATTTTCAAAAATTTTACTTTCGAGACAAAAAGACAGTGCATGCCGAGTGATGACTTCCCTGTTCCTTCTTATTTTTATTTTTACTTTTTTTACTTTTTTTTTTTTGCAAATAACACCTACACACGTGGGTTTCATGACCACCAAATTTTTTTTCAGAACGAGAATCTTATGGGATCCGAATCCAAAGAAAATAAGAAAAGAAAGAAAGAAAAAAATGACAAGAAAGACATGACAAGAATCTGAGAGTTAAGAACCTAGGAAAAAGAAACAAGGTATGCTGAGATCCACGCAAATCTATTACATCAATACTTCAAGAAAGTTAAAATGAGTTCAACATCATAAAAATCTAAGATGACAATCTCATCAATTAACATCTCAGATCATCAGCTATTCAGAAGTTCCAAATCGCTGGAGGTCGATTGGTATAGACAGAGTAAGACGGTGGAAAGCAGAGTTGTGAAGGTTACTAATTTTGCATGTAACTCCCCTCCCTCTCTCTTTTCCTAGGGGAAAACTCCTTCAAAATCACCTTTATCGTTGTCGGTTGCCAATTTGTCAGCTTTTATCAGAACTTCAATCCTCTCCCCAGCAACTATTAATTCAGCAAAGTCTCGATACCCAATACCTGCCATTATCTCAACATATGGAGCTTTCAAAGTCCCTAAGAAGTATGAACATATTTCTATCAGAGTCAACGGTGGTTGCACTTGTGCTGCGAGAGCCCCCTCCACCTCTGGGCATACTGCTTGAAGGTTTCCTCACTTCCTTTCAGCATCGAGCTCAATTGTTCTCGGGTAGGAGCTACATCCAGATTAAACTTGTATTGATCCATGAATAAATTAGCCAGCTCCGTCCAACGAGAAATCTTACAGCGATCTAATTGAAGATACCATTCTAAAGCAGGGCCTGTAAGACTCTCGTGAAAAAGCTAAAGAGAAACTTATCATCCTTGGACCAAATAACTATCGTAGTTCCATAACTGATCAAATGAAACCAAGGGTTACCACTCCCATCATACTTGGTGAAATAGGGAATCTTGAAACCTTTAGGGATTATGACATCGGTAGTAGGACACAGATTTTCTATTTTAAGACGTCCATAAGCACTGGGGCCATTGATTGCCTTGATCTGTTCCTCCATTTTCTTCATTCACTCTTCTTTCATCTCGTCTTTCTCAGTCATGACATGGCTATTTCCTGAACAAGGCATTGTCGCTTGCCCTGTAACAAACACATGAGGTTGTTCCCAGGTAGGGCCAGAGTAACCAAGAATTTCACCACGAGTGCCTTCCAAGGTGCAATACCCCTCCCCAATAGGCATGACTATCGATATTGTTTGAGGTGGTTGCTCACGGATTCCTATTGCGATGCTTGGGGTTACAGTCGCGACTATCGGGGAAATTACCGATGGCACATTTACATATGCCTCAACCCCATTTGTACATCTACTTTTACTAATTAAGTGGAGAGACTCCCTCAGATCTTGCAATATTGCTTCCATCTTTACTTGGGCCTTAGACATCTCATTTATCCTCCCTGTCATTTCATCGATTTCTCTGCTCAATTTTTTTCCTGTCTCAGGATTATTTGTAGTCATTCTGGTCTGAGATCTGGTATCGCGAACTCAGGTTTGATTGGTCTCTTCTTTCTAGACCACGCAATGGTTCCTGAACTAGTTTGATTTATTAAAACAAAGACTGAGATGAAATGAATGAGATGTATGATAAGCATAAGATGAAATGGATGAGGTGCATAAAAAGCATAAGATGAAATGAATGAGATGTATGAGATGCATAAGGTGAAATGAATGAACTTTGAAAATATTTTTTCTTTTTTATTTTTTTTTTAAACTATGAATGCCTTGAAAATGCAAGATGATGTATATGTTTTTTTCAAAAAAGTTATGAATGACATGAAAATGCATGATTTTTTTGAATACTAAGAATGCTATGAAAATGCAATGGTATTTTTTTTTATTTTTGGAATGCAAGGAAATGACAAGAAAATGCACGATGAGGTATTTTTTTTTTCAAGGAATGCAAGAATGAATGACATGAGAAATGGATAGATTAGGAAGAAATATGCTCCCTTTGTGCCCTAATCAAGTGAAACTTAAAGGTTGGATTTCTTTAAAGTCACGACTCTAATTTTGACAGCCACTATGTTCAATCCATCAGTGCAAGACTTTTAGGACAGATCTAGACCTCTAAAAGTCATGGTCCCCAGATTGCCCTTATCTCGAAAGACAAGGATCCAATTCATGAATTAATCACAAGTAGGGATAAACCCTCTCAATATGATTAGTTAATGATAATGGTAACAATCTAAGTGGTGTCCCAACCAATGTCAAGTGAGCATGAAGCCCCTCAATAACAAAAGTTGAAACCCCTCTTATTCCTCGGGTTTGCAGACTCGGGTATAGAGCCAAAAAAGTGTGTGAGGTAAGTGATAGTGACGTGTGTGAGAGAGCATACAAACTCATCTAAAAACTTAAAAAAGATAAAACTATCATCTAAACTGAAAAAGCATATATACAACAGCCAGCTAGCAATTATCTACCCTAGGGTTTCAACAATTAAGTACAAAAATATATACAAGTCAAAATATACACAAGATGATGCTACCAAATATTTACACCAAAGTATCAAACAAAGACTATTTACAAACAAAAAAGAAAACAAAAACAAAGACAAAAAGGGATAAAATAAATAAATTGAGATTATTAATAATTTGCACAACTAACTATAACAAACTTGACTCTCTAAGTCTCCCCAGCGGAGTCACCTTCTGTCGCGACTGGGATCGCTGTGAAATAGCAGCTCACGTGATTTTTAAAAATGATAAAAATGGAGTCGCCACCAATTTTATTTAAATTAGGAAAAATTAGAAAACCTTTCTTAGAAAACAGTCTTTGAAAACCAGATCGGATTCGGGAGTCGGTTATGGATAGGGAAGGGTGGAAACTTAATCCCACTTCACCCTTATCACATCCGTCCTAAGACGGTACCTTAAGTCAGTTGTGCAAAAAACTTGATAATCTCGAACTTATTTATTTTATCCCTCTTAAAAAGACTTTATAATTATTTTATTATTTTATTTTTTATTTTTAAAGAAAAGAAAAACCAAATCGTGAAAATTTAATTTTTGGCTTGACAGAATGGAAATTCTGCTCCTACGTACCCTCAGGTGCAATGAGGAGCTCAAAATCACGTAGTTCTGTAGAAAATAAGTGTGAGTTGATTGATTTTAATTAAAAAGATTTTTTTGAAAAGAAATTTTTGTTAAAAAAAATAATCATTTTTGCACAAGATTCAAGGTAACACTAGGCTACTCAATAAACCCTTATGATCCAAACGACATTGAAGATGGCATCCGCTATTCAATCATCATCATTGGTCATTGCATTTATTATAAAAAAATAAAAAATTATTTTTATTTTTTATTTTTTACATATTCCCATTTTTTTTGTTTTTTCACTTTTTTGTTTTGTTTTTATTTTTGTATTTTTTTTCTATACTTAACAAAAACTCTATAAAAATTATGTAAACAAAACAATACACTTAATCCATTGAATCAAAGACAATAGGCATGAAGCTAAAAAGAAAAATTACTGACTCAAAGCCCAAAAAAGTAACAGATCATAACAAAAGAAAAAGGCCCAAACTCTTTCAAAAAGCTAACCCAATAAACTGACCCTACCCTTATCAACAACTAAAATAGAAATAATAATAGCAATAGTGAAGAAAAGGAAACATAAAACACCACGTAAAAGGCCAAGAAAACGTATAACCAAAAAGCATAGAAAATAGATAACCAAGAAAACTAAGAAAAGCACAGTAGGAACCTCGTTCACGGCCGGATTCACAGAGGAGGGTGGCTGGTCCTTTTATTCGTGGTGGCGTACCTGGCTTCGTCACGGTGTCTGGAAAGAGCTGCTGTTGATGGGTGGTTGCTGCTGTGTGCCCGTGTGACGTGGGGGCTGTCATGAGAGTGGAGGTTGGATGTGGTGACTATGGTGGGGATGGTGAGGGTCACAGCTGCTGCAAGGTGGTGTGGGGTTATGGGAGCTTGAGGTGTGGTGGTGAAGGTGATAGAGGGCTCGCGGTTTTGCTTGGATGGATGGGTGTGATGGTGATGGAGCTTAAGGGGGTGCTTGGTGATGGTCACGGTTGGAAGGGATATAAAGATTAGAAGATGGTGGGTTACGTGAGTGTTAAGTGGTTACAAGGTGAAAGTGGTGAAGCTTGGTTGGGTTGTGGGAGATGAAAGTTGCTTGGGTGGCTATGGAGATTAGAGGATGGTGAAAGTGGGGTGCTCAAGGAAAAAGGTGAGTGGAGAGTGAGAAATGTATGAAGGTGGCAGCAGGAAAGTGGTGAAAAAAATGTGTGTGATTCCCATGTGAGAGTTCCCCACAGTGTCTGATATCGTCCTCAAAAACCTCCAGCAAAACTCAACAAAATGTTGTGTGTGAGAGTAAAAAAAAAATCAGACTGCAGAAGGGTGGTCTACGTGAGTGCAGTGAGTGGGTGTAACAATGCACATTGCAGGTGGTGCTGTGTTTGCATGGCCAAAAAAAGGAACATGAAGATTGAACAGGAAAAAGAAATATGTTTTCTTCCAGAAATAAATAAGTAGCTTTTTTTTCCTTTTTATTTTTCTTTTTTTTTTCTTTTTATTTTTCTTTTTTTAGTTTTTTAGTTTTTTTAAATTTTTTTCATTTTCTTTTTGTTTTTTTTAGGCAAAAGTGGGCTTATGGATTTGGGCAAAGAAAATGGGCAAAAATATGGACCAAAATTTTATTTTTTTATTTTTTATTTTTTATTTTTTTATTTTTAAATTTTTTTTTATTTTTAAATTTCATTTTTGTCTTTTTTAGTCTGGTCAAAATTGGGTGTTCACACTCATCAACTTATAACCTGACCCATTAACTCATTCTGCTACAACTCAAACTCATCATAAACAAACTTATTCAAAACAAACCTCATCAGCTATCCTAAATAAACTCATCCTAACCAAACCCCATCAGTTATCCTAAATATACTCCTCCTAAATAAATCCCAATAGTCATCCTAAACCTATCTTAATCACACTTTAACTCAAGCACTTTAACCTAATCACCTCCTATAAAAACTCATAACCCAACCTTAATTAATTTCAGTTTTGACATACCTCAGCTTTAATACATTTAATATCTCAGTCATCACTTGTTTTTGACGTTACCTGCCATGTCCAAATCTTCATCTTCTCCACTTCACCATCTTCAACTAGCCTTTACCCATCTAGCCTTTACCCCACCATCTTGCATCACCATCAACCTTCCACACCTTCACCATTAAACCAATAAATCACCACTTCAATATCATCACCTTCACCAAACAACCTTTACCTCTACCATAAACAACAAGCGCACCTATTAACTACCCAAACAACAAACTCTTCCACTACAACCACCATCACCCACCCTCTTCAACCAAAAACACACCTAGCCAAACCAAAACCACCACTCAACCAAAAATAACCCCACCATGGATCATCATCTTACACCGCTACACCAGTGCGGATCGCTGGCTCACCGAAGCCGCACAAAGCCACTCCGTCGATCTAGATCTGACGTCGAACTCAGACCCGTTCTAGCCATATCCTTCGCTCCAACTGCACAGCAACCGACCACACCCTCCAAGTCGTCAACTGCCGCGTCGGATTCGTCCCAACCACGAGCCACCATTCCTCGAGCCAGACCCCCACCGAATTGCCGCACTAGTGTCGTGCCCGCAAGAACCTATTGAACTCGCACGACCCGGATCATACCATCGTCACCGCCGCATCAGGATCGCCACACCACACCTCACTGCGCCGGTCGACGCTCCTCCATCAGTCACAGTCGCTCCCCTTCCTTGCTTCTCTGTTCATTATGTAAATATCCAAAAATAACCCCCTCTTCCTCTTTGTTTCGTTTGTTGTCTGTAAGTTTTTTTTTTTTGGCATTTAAGTAGGTAAATGGGCTTATTGGGCCAAACTAGAAAGGGATAAAAAAAATGAAAACAAGGATTAAAAAAATGATGGTAAAATTAAAAAGGTAATAATTAAAAATTTAATTAAATATATATATTTCTTTTAAAAAAATAGGATTAACTGAGTTGTGACAGCTTGATGGTTCAAATGTTTTCAAAGTTAAAAATAATTAATCTATAATTAAAAAATAAAATATAAAATAATCAATTTTTTTAGAATAAAATAGGATTAACTAAGTTGTGAGAGCTTGTTGATCCTATAATTTTTATAATCATATGAGTTACGATAGCTTGATGATTCAGTTTTAAATTATTAATAACCAACCCATAATTATTTTCTAAAGAATTACATGACTTTGAATTCATCATTGCACTTTAGGATACGTAGGAGAGAAATTTCTATTTTGTCAAGACAGAATTTTAAATTTTCACAAATTATTTATTTTTTTAGTTTTTTTAAAAGAGTTAAAACAAATATATTATGAGATTATTAAATTTTGCATAATTAATTTAGGGTAATTATTTTAAAACGGATATATTAAAAGTGCTCTAGGGTTAAGTCTCTACTCTTCTCTATGCATAACCGACTCTCGAACCCAATTTGATTCCAAAGACTATTTTTTAAAGAAATTTTTTTAATTTTTTTTAATTTTAATTAAATTACTAACGACTCTAAATAATTTATTTTATTTACTGCGCCCGTTATGATCATGATCGCGACACAAATAATATACACTAAAAGATAAAAATAGAGCTTGAATGAGAATTGCTTGTTATTATATATTAAAATATTTTATTTGTTGTCATTTAACGATTCATCATGGCAGCTTTTTATGATTATATGTATATTTTATTTAACTTTCATTATGACAGATTTTATGACAATAAATAATACGACCAATTTTATGATTATGTGTAAATTATTGTATAATGAATATTGTATAGAAAAGTCTTTTAGAGTTATGATATTTCATGGATAAAAATGAGTCAATGTGTAAAAGAGAAATTATTGTGATTGTGATGAGAAGATTAAAGAATACCTTAATCAAATTTATTATTATGACCATGATGAAACGATTAAGAGACGCCTTAATCATTTTTAATGATTGTGTTTATAATGAGAGTATTGAAGGATGCCCTAATTAAATTATTATGATCATAATGAGAGAATTAAGAAATGTTCTAATAAAGAGAAATATGCACATTTGATGAAAAGTATTGAAATGAGATAATAAAGAGAAGATGAAAGAAGATTTTAAGTTTTCAAATGAAATTATTTAGTTATTTATTCATACTTTACTGAGTTAATTTTATCTTAAAATATTTATGTTATTATGTCATTTATTTCTAACTTATTCTACTAATTTACTTTTTGGACTTACAGTTATGATTCTAGAAATAGAGTATGGTAAAGAATGGATCATAAATTTTTATTACATGTTTTTATATTTTCTTATTGAGATTTTTTATCTCATTCTTTTATGGTGTAATGTTTCAAATTATGCTAACAGTTAGAATTATCATTGACTTATGATTAGATCAAGTTTATATGTCAAATCTTGGAAATTACGTGTTTAATGTCACCTTGAGGAATCAATTCTTGATCATACTACTCTTCGATGAGTAGTTAGAAGAAAAAAATATTTTGTAAATATATAAAATATAAGTAGTTATGGCAGCACCGTAAAAGCTTACGTAAAACTTAGTTTTGTTAAAATAATGCTTAACTTAAAGAGTATATTGTTTGTAAACCTAACTTTTGAAGGGATGTAATTCATTATATAAAATATCATATGAACTAATGAAAAATGTAGTAAAGTTTGATATATAATGCTTTAATTCTAACTTAAAATTTAAATAAATAAAATAAAATAAAAGTAGGATGTTACATCGAGCATAATAATATATATTTTTATTCAGAAGTTCGTGACTTTTTTTTTCCATCTAAATTAAAAATTTCAAATTTTGCTCCTCTTATCAAGATTGATTTATTTTTTTTCTTACAATCAATCATAAATGTAAGAATATAATTGGCCGGACTATTTAGATTAGATTTAGATCTTTTTAAATTATTTTTTTTCAAGTGAGTGAAAGAGATAAATAAATATAAAAATTATAAAAAAATTCACAAATTTTAATTAGATATCACTAATAATTTTTTTTATGTCTATTTCTCTTCTCAACTTGACCATTTAAAAAAATGACTTGAAATGATTTCAATATATCTAAATTAGAAATTTGATAAATTGTTATGTATTCTAAAAGTATGTGGACAGTATGCTAAAATTGATACATTCAAGCTATTAAAATCATAATATGTGGACAGTATAATTATACATATTGTTAGATTAAGTTTAAAATATTGTTTAATATAATTTTAATCAAATCTTTACAGTTAAAAGTATTACTTTTTTTTTTTTTATATGGAAGAGTAATACTCTTCCATGTATTACCATTTTTTTTATATGGAAGAGTAATACTCTTTCATAAGAGTAATGCTCTCTTAAAACATAAAAAAATGGCTAATAATATTATGTCATCGCTCAATAACTTAAGTTATTAAAAGAATGTTTATAATTTTTTTATATTTTTTATTCTCTAACAACTTAATTAAATTTTGATGAATTTTTAGTTAAATTGTCAAATTAAATTTGAACAAGAGACTCAAAGACTCAGACGGCCTAATTTGATTCTAACAAACATTAACAATACTGTAACATTATGTGATAAAATATTGACATCAAATCTTCCAAACATTAAAAATGTTGAGATTAAAAGCATGAAAGTTAAATTTAAATTTTGGTCTGTATATAGTTTTTACTCATTTTAATTTAGTCATTATAATTTTTTCTTTTTTAAATTAGTTTATACATTTACAAACATTTTTAAAATAATCTATGTCATCAATTTTTGTTATAATATTATCATAATATCGTCAATTGATCAATTTAATAAGTATTTTTTGTCAAAAAAATGTTCTTTTAGATACTCAATTTTTTTATAAAGCGTCTAATAAGTGATTTTGTAGATACTCATTGATTTTGAGTAATTGTTTATTTGTAAAGTAAGTATTATATACTCAATTTATCTTTATAAAATATTTAATAATAATTAAATTAATGGTGTTATAAAAAATTGTCAATAAATATTATTTTAAAAATATTGATTATTAGTGTAAGAATTAATTTAAAAAATTATACAAATTAAATTAAAAATAAATAAAATTTATTGAAACTAAAGTTTTAATTTAACCAAGCATGAAATAAAAGAGCAATTGTTCAGATTTTAAAAGTTAGATAGCAAGTGAGTAGTGAGCTGACGGACGCGTGGAGTGGGTTGTTGGTTAGTCTTGACAGTAGGATTGGTAGGGGTGACATTTTACTCAACTTGACCATATTTTACACCTTTTAATGTGTGTTTGGATTATAATTGGTAAATTTAAGTTTAGTTGAAAGTGTATTTACAGAATTAATTTGCCAAAGTTTATTTCAGTTTGACCAATTTTATTTTGGAAACACCTTTTAAATAAAAAATAGTGATTGTCAAAAAACCCAAATTTCTAACTTACGTTTGTAATTGCAAACGTGAAACCAAACATGCTCTTAGTTATTAAAACCCAAATCTACTCCCAAAGAAAAACATCATAACCTGCCCACTCCGTTGTATATTTATAATATTTTAAATTAAATTTATATAATAATTAAATATAATTTAAAAATTAATTTATCATCTTATAAATTAAAAATTATATTTAATAAGTGTTGAAATTAATAAAAATTAATTAATGTAAATAATTTTATTAATAATTAAATTAAGTATAATATTTATTTTGATGATAAATGGTTATTTAGATGGGGGTGTGGAGCAGATTGATCCTAAACCTGCCCTTACCCCACCTCACTGTAGGGTTAGGGTCAAGCGGTTTTAAAACCCTTCCCAAGCAAGTAAGGACAAGTTGACTAACTGTGGATCGGGGTGGAATTGTCAACCTATTGTTGGTTGAAAGTTGAATAATTGGAGGATGAAAGAGGATCATTCCACAATTAGAAAAAAAAAAAGGTTAAAATTCTGATTAAAGTTGCAGTTATTAAATAAAATAAAGAATTAAAAGCTAATCATTAATATAAGAAGAATTAACAAAAAAATTTATACTATTATTCAATAATATGTTATCATATTATTTGATGAATTTAATATCTCATATAATTATTATTAATATAGTTAAATTTATTAAATAATATATTAATACAAGATTAGAAAGTAGTGTAAAAAATATTTATATTAACAATGCATTTATTTTGTGGTGCTTGCTACGGTACCTACGTAATAGAGGGGTACCGAACCCCTCCTACAGTGTGTTCCTAATCTTGCAATAATTCATCAATTTTTATCTTAGTTTGTTTTTCTTCTTGAAACATATGACTAATTTTTAATATATGATGACTTATTCTTTTTAATTCGTTTGCTTTTTGTTTTTCATTTAATCTTTTTGTTTTTATTGTATAGTCAAATTTTCTCCTAATCTTTTAACACCCATGTTGTATGTTCTAATTTTAATTGTTTATTTCGTTTTAATTTTCTTAATTCTCCAATTCTCTCCATTTTTTCTTTATTCATTTTCTACGTCTTGGCTTTGATACCAACTCGTTTCTAGATACCAATTCGTTTCTGAATTTTAATTCGTTTCTGGATTTCCAGATTCCCATATTTCTTTTCTTTAAGAATTCTTTATTATTGCTTTATTGCAATTTCTTTTGATTTATCATATTTTTTTTTTTATATATTTTAATAATATATTTACTTGTATTGATAATCATCTTATTTCATTATCTTCTTTTATTTTTTTTGGTTCCGTGAATTTTATTGGTTTAGGTATTTGTTCTCTTTGTATTCTAAGTATCTTGGATTATTTATAAATGTATCAATTTCAGTTATTTCATTTTTCTTGGGATAATGAATTTTTCCAATATCAGTAAATAGGTATGGTATGCCAAATTTATCATTATTTTTAAACATAATACTATGATGTGAGTTTGTTAATGCGTAACTTACGCAATAAGTAACTGAAAATATTTTGTCTCCTGTTCTCATTAAATTTTTTCTTAAAAAATTATGTTCTAGGGTAAGTGTTTGATTTATTCGTTGAGTATTTAATGGTATTCCAATGTTTGGTCTAACTTCAAATTTTAATTTTTCATATGCTAGATTTCCTTTTATTACTCCTAATATTTTATCTTTTAGGTCAGTAATTCTATCATCTTTTAAAATTAGTTCTATAGGTAAATTTATTTCTTCCTGAAATGTTGATTTAATTAGTACTTGTACAGCTCCAATATGTATATATCCTATTTTTCTTCAATCTTCATCTCTTTTTATATTATTTTTTAAATCTATCAATTTCTTTTTATTAAGTAGTTGTATACTAGTATTTCCTTGAGTCTCTGCTATGTCTATTGGCATTTCGTTGCTTAATGTTTCATAATAAATAATATTATTTCGTTGATTAAATCTTTTTAGTATTCCACCTAATCTTTCTTTTCCTTGCATATTAGTATTTTTAGATAGATCTAGTTCTTCTTTCTGTATTTTCTTAAATAAGGATTTATTAATTAAAATACTTCCTAAATAATTTCCATCTTCCTCAGTAATTTGTACATGTTCTATATCTTCAGCCTTTTCTATTTCCATCTTAAGGTGTAATTTTTAAATATTTTTTAAAGTCATGTATACTAAGTTTAATTCGGGAAATTCTTATTTACTTATTATTGGCTGTTATAAGTTCAGATCGTAATTCATATGGGTTAACTGCTTCGAGAAAATTTACTCCTAGTAAAATTTAATATTTGTATTTTCTTCAACATATAATTCTATTTGAAGCAAAGTCTCTGTATCAAAACAAAATTCTATAATTGTTTTTTCATCAAAAATCTTTTCTTTTTGTTTATATAAAATCGTTTTTCTTGGATTGGTTTCTTCTGAATTATTTATTAAATCACTACTTATATAACTAAGGCATGAACCAGTATCAATTAGTATTGGTATAATAAATCCATTTACAATTCCTAATACATGATATTGGCAATAATTATTAGATAAAAGATTATTGATCATACCTGGTCTGGGTTTCTTTAGAATCTACTGGCTCCTTCTTTAATCCTTCAAAAGTTCTTCAGTGCCCACTGCTGCTTCCGCGAAGGTTGAATAATTTTAATGATGCTAGTTATATAATGAGTAAAGGTTTTTGAATAAGGAAAGTGTTTATTGATACGTAATCATAAGTACAGGGTAACTGGATACAATCTCAAGTATCTGACTAATTTCTTCAGAGACTAGCACAACCTCTTAACTTAGATTTTTGAAATTGAAAACAAAGATTCAATCTCCCTTGCCTCAGCATAAGAGGACTTATTTATACACAAGAGTTTGAGTGTCTAATTACAAAATCATCCTTGCACTCGTAAGTGCTTACATCATAAACTTAAAAATTTACATAGTGACGTCAGGGCTTACATCATTCTTCGATTATTGCTTCATCCGACTCATCATCTTTTGGCTTGTTGGTGTCGGCCAATACTTTTTCTGTTTGGCATCTTTCGCATGCGTGGTTGCTGCTAACTTTAATCATTGTACAAAGTTGATTAAGGACAGTTGGACGATACTCCATTTGTAGACCTTGGAGTGCGTAGAAAGGCAACTTAAAACTTGTCAGTAGGTTCATGTCTTTTTCCCTGATTACTTTTCCACTTATCTTGCTTAAGATTAAAGTATTGGGCCCTTTGTATAGGGTTTTGATGAATGATTCTTTGTCGATGTTCTGGCATTGTGAGAAAATGCTTGCCAGCTGGTTACTCAGTATCTGAGTGATTTGATCTTCTTCATAGACAACATCTGTCGGTTCGTCTTTTAATGGGAAATTATTATTGCTTATTTCAACAAACACTAGATGCTTAGCAGGCTGCTTAGTGACGAAGTCTGGGTAGGCTGAGTAGAACTTTAGAAAAATACTTCGTTCTTTGGTGACATTCTTTTTGAACAACTGAACTGCTTCCTTAAACTTATGAGGGAAGAGATTAATTTCTTCTGAATTTATACTTAAGTAAAGACAATCAATATATCCAAATTGGAACATATTGAAAGTAAGTATAGACGGAGCTCCTGGGAGGAGAATTGCTTTGATACCGAAGAGTTTTCGGTCGACTATGTAGAAATAGTTGACCTTTTCTTTGTCATTCCAAGTAATCAATCTTTTGAAATTTTCCCAGAAATATTCTTCTGAGAATTGAACTTGTAATTCGTGATCTTTTCTGGAAGTAATCTGAAAATTATCCAATGAGGATGGAATTTTTCCGAGTACTTTGAATGGTGACTATATTACTGGGGGATTTTTTATTGTTTCAGAAAAAGTTCTTGGTCCAAGATAAATTTCTTTTCCTTTTGCCTGATAATCTTCGAGTGCTTTTTTGGCTTCGTCCTTTGATGGATAAGATTTATGTAGAACTTCAGAAATCTTTTGACAATGTGGTGCTGCTTTGTACCAATCATCATAAATACTTGGAAAAGGACCATTGAATATTACATACCACTTGTCCTTTTTCTTTTCTTCTTGTTGGAATTTCTGAAATGCTTCATCAAAGAATCCTTCTGCTTTAAGTTGTAGTTTTAGGACTTTGATATTTGATTCAATAAGTTCTAATTCCTTTAGTTTTTGCTCCTTCAGTGCTTCTTTAAGCTCCAACTACTTTTTGAATATGTCTATGTTGCTTTGTTGCTCCATTCTCTTGAAAGTATATATGCAAGAACATTCTTTTCACCTTTAATGTAAGAGATTGAATAATTATATTCAGCTAACTTCATTTGCCATCTTATTAGTCGCCCTTGTTTATAAGTGCCTTTGTGGTTAATATTTTTAAATCCTGCAACATAAGTAGAGTCAGTTCGAACAATAAATTCTTTGTCTAGTACATAAATTCGATGTTTTTCCAACATACGGATGAGTGCCAAAGTTTCTTTTTCGTGCGTTGGATAATTAATTTCACTGTCCGAAAAGGTTCCAGACATGTATCTGTATAGTAATTCATTCTTTTGTTCAGGGGATTTTGCCTTCATAACACCACCCCAACAGTCATTTGATGCGTCGGTTTCAATAATAATTAAATCATCATTAGACGGATGATATAGTTCAGGAAGATCCTAACATGAGTGCTTTAATTTAGTAATAATTGCTTCATCTTCTTCGATCCAAGACCAAAGAGCATCCTTCTTTAGTTTTTTCTGCAGTATCCTTCTTTCTGCAGCAAGATTCTTTATGAAACCTTCATTAGAAATATATGTTAATAATCCCAAAAATATTTGTAGTTCTTTTTTATCCTTTAATTTTGTTGAAAAATTCTGAAGTTTTTCTAATACATGTTTTTGCATTAATAATAGGAATATTAATAATTTCGCGTAATTGTTTTGCTCAAATATAGGGTGTTTTGATAGAAATGTAGTCTAAATATTGGCAAAATAGTGCGTATAGTTGTAAGAAATTATTTCCTAAGATCATGTCTAATCCTGTCTCTTGTTGATAAATGGTTGGTACAATAAATATTTTGGTTTGAATAATTAAAGTAATTCTTTTTACTACTAAAAACAGAGAATGTATTGATCCATCTGCAATTTGTATTTTTAATGGTTTGTCTAGTTTTTCCAATTTATCGAATAATGCATTTGTTGCCAGACAAATACTTGCTCCTGTATCAATATAAGCTTAAGTTTTTTTTGTCGCGATCGTGATCACGGGGGGAGTGGCGAAACAAAATAAATTATGTTAGGAGTCACCACCAATTTTATTTAAATTAGGAAAAATTAGAAAACCTTTTTAGAAAATGGTATTTGGAACCAGATTGGATTCGGGAGTCGGTTATGCATAGGGAATGGTGGAAACTTAACCCCACAACACCCCTAATACATCTGTCCTAAAAACGGTTACCCTAAATTAGTTATGCAAAAACTTAATAATCTCATAATATATTTGTTTTACCCTTTTTTATTAAAAAAATTGAAAAAAATAAATAATTTGTAAAAATTTAAAATTTAGCTTGACAGAATAGAGATTTTGCTCCTACGTATCCTTAGGTGCAATGAGGAATTCAAAGCCACGTAATTCTATATAAAATACTTGTGGGTTGGTTACTTTTATTTAAAGAAAAGATTTATTTTTTTATTTTTATAAAAATTTGAATTAACAGGTCGTCGCGACTCATGTTAACCAAATTAAGGTTTGAATAAGTGAAGTTCGTGTCACGCTAGAGACGTCACCCATTGATTATTGAATTTATTGTTATTAAATGAGATTTTTTTAATCTAAAATTATCTTTAAAAAAGGATAATAATAAAAAAAATTTAAATCTTTATTAAATAGAAATTTATTTTTTATAATTTGAACCATTAGGTTGTCACAACTCAAATAATCTAAAAATAGTTACAAGATTAGCAAGCTGTCACAACTCGATTAATCCTATTTTGCTCTTTTTTAAAAAAAATAATTATTTTTATAATTTTACTTTAAAGTCTTATCATTGTTTATATATATATATATATATATATATATATATATATATATATATATATATATATTTAAGTTTAGCCTATTTAATTAAAAGTCTATTTCACTTAAAACAAAAAAAAAATATTAGAAATCAAAATAACAAACTTATGAAAAACAAGACAAAGGAGTTTTGCTTCTTTCTTTTTAGGTATTTGCAGAAAAAAAAAATAGAGGAGCAAGGAATGTAAACACCGAATTTTGTCAGGGATATTTTGTAAATAAAAAAATAAATAAATAATAAAAATATCCAAAGCCTAATCCATTAACTTACTCATTGACCCAATATCACCTCAATTCATTAACATACCCATTGACCCAATATCCAACCCATGACCCATTATCCATTATCCAACCCATAACCCATATCTTAAACTATAACTCAAACTTATCATAAACCAACTCAAACACTCATCTTAAACAAACCCTATCAGCTAGTCTAAACAAACTCATCCTAACTAAACCCCATCAGTCAACCCAACACTCATCCTAAACAAATCTCAATATTCATCATAAACCAATCCTAATTACACTTTAACTCAAATACCTTAACCTAATCATCTCCGATAAAAACTCATAACCCACACCTTATTTGGAACTTTCACTTTGACCTTCAACACACACTTTTAACCTTGACCTACAGATTTCAGCCTCCACCAAAATATCTCTCCATCACCTCTCATATACGAAACTGACACCCACAAACTGCTCCTCACCGTGTCGTTAGCCATCTGTCACACCGCGCTATCTACCTTGCAGAAGTCGCTGCAGAAACAGTATCACATTGTCGCATCACTCAATCTGTAACCAGACCCAACTGTCGGCGCTTCACCAACTCGAACCAGCCTAACCACCGTCGCCGCTGGCCTTTATCTTCCTTGCTCATCTATTTTTTTTTCTACAAATACCCAAAAAGAAAGAAGCAAAACTCCTTTGTTTTATTTTTCGTAAGTTTGTTCTTTTAATTTTTGATAGTTTTTTTTTGTTTTAAGTGAGATAGGCTTGTAATTAAATGAGCTAAGCTTAAATATATATATATATATATATATATATATATATATATATATATATATATAAAACAATGGTAAGACTACAAAGTAAAACTATAAAAATAATTAATTTTTTTTTTTAAAAAAAAAAGAGCAAAATATGATTAACCGAGTTGTATAAATTGTTAATCTTGTAACTATTTTTGGATCATCTCGAGTTGTGACAACTTAATGGTTCAAATTATAAAAAATAAATTACTATTTAATAAAGATTCAATTTTATTATTATTATTATTATTATTCTTTTTTTAAGATAATTTTAGATTAAAAAAATCTCATTTAATAACAATAAATTCAATAATCAATGGGTGACGTCTCTAGCGTGATGCGAGCTTTACCTATTCAAACCTTAATTTGGTTAACTGAGTCGCGACGACCTGTTAATTCAAATTTTTATAAAAATAAAAAAAAATCTTTTTTTTAAATAAAAGCAACCAACCCACAAGTATTTTATATAGAACTACGTGACTTTGAGTTCCTCATTGCACCTGAGGGTACGTAGGAGCGAAATTTTTATTTGGTCAAACCAAAGTTTAAATTTTTACAAATTATTTATTTTGTAGTTTTTTAAAAAAAAATGGGTAAAACAAATATATTTATGAAATTATTAAATTTTTGCATAACTAATTTCGGGTAATCGTTTTAGGACAGATGTATTAGGGGTGCTGTGGGGTTAAGTCTCTACCCTTCCCTATGCATAACCGACTCCCGAATCCAATCTGGTTACAAAGACCATTTTTTAAAAAGGGTTTTCCAATTTTTCCTAATTCAAATAAAATTGGTGGCGACTCCTAACTTATTTATTTTGTTTCGCCGCTCCCGCCGCGATTACGATCGCGACAAATGGCGACTCTACTAGGGATACTTGAGAGTCAAGCCCATATAATTTTGTTGTGTAAAATTTCGTAATCTTTGTATATTTTGTTTTACCTTTCTTTTCTTTTTATTTATTTTAATTATTATTGTTATTAAAACCTTATGATAGAGAATTTCTCTTGGAATTTTTGTTTGTTTTTGTTTTTGTTTTGCAAGATGCAGGTAGTCTTTGGGATAATAAATGTTTGTATGCTCCCTACACCCACCACACCTACACATCTATCACACATTCGAGTGGGGCCCTATACCTGGGTCTGAGTGAAGCTTAAGTTAAGTAGAGGTTGTGTAGTGGCAACTATTTTGGATGTACATCCTATTTGGCTATTGCGAAAATCTCATCTAGAGTGCGCATTTTTCACAAATGTCCCACACCTAGTGGTTTACCCACTATTTTGTGGTTAACATTTTGAAATAGGACTTGGCTTTAGAGACCTTTAGAATAGAAAAATCACCAAATGAGAGTTATCACGAATCAGAAAGACCCATAGATCCTTATGATAGAATTCCTCCGTTTAAGGCAATATCTTAGGACACGAAGGGAGCGAACTTCTTCTTTATATAGCCATCTTTTAAAAAAAAATAGCATCATGCATTTTCATGGCATATTTGAAAATAAAATAAAAATCATGCATTTTCATGGCATTCCTAGCATTTAAAAAAATAAAAAATTCATGCATTTTCATGGCATTCTTAGCATTCTAAAAAAAAGTAAATAAAAAAAATCATGCATTTTCATGGCATTCATTGTATTTTTTTTAAAAAAAAATATTTCCATTTCATCCATTTCATTTTATGTATCTCATTTCATCTCATTCATTTCATTTCATCTCATTATTTTTGTTTGGTGTTACCGTACTCAGCACCATTGCGCGACTAAGGAAAGAAGACACCAATTAAATTCGAGTTCATAACACAAGGGCTCGAACAAAGCTTGCAATAATGGTAGCTGAAAAGGAAGGAAGAAATCTGAGTATAGAAGTAGATGAGATGAAAGAAAAGATAAATGAAATGACAGAGTCTCAGAGGAGAATAAAGGAAATATTGTCAGCCATGAGGGAGACCCTCACTTTGATAGGGACAGTCGAAGGTATAGAAGTAACTGGGGCGCACTTGCACCCACCAAATGTTACTTCCATGAGGGCAAACCCTGGGGCCACCACTGAGATGCCTTTTGTGGGAGGAACATCAAATACTGCATCATTAGTACTTCCTATTGGAGAAGGATATCATTCCTTGGAAGGAACTCGAAATGAGGTTCATGGCAATGCTGAGTGTGCATGTGAACCACCGCATATGTCCATCCCGATTCCAACGGGATTTCCTACTGGGACTGGTCATGCGACCATCTAAAGTGACAAGATGAGAGAAGAATGGATGGAAAAGATGGAAGAACAAATTAAAACATCAAGGGTCCCAGTACCTATGGTCCCATTGGGATAGAAGAATTGTGTCCTACTGCTAATATCATCATTCCTAAGGATTTCAAAATTCCAGAATTTGTCAAATATGATGGAAGCACCATTCCTTTCTTCCACCTGAAAATATACATTACCAAAATGTCAATTTGGTCAAAGGATTGGAAGTTTCTCGTTAGCTTCTTTCATGAAAGTTTGACTGGACCTGCTTTGAAATGGTGTATCCAGCAAGATCTTTCCAAAATCTCTTCTTGGGATGATTGGGCAAACTTGTTTATGGGGCAATATCGGTTCAACCTGGATACAGCCCCAACCCGGGAATATTTGGGAACACTGCAGAAGCAAAATGAAGAAACATTCAAGCAATATGCTCAGAGGTGGAGAACTCTCGCAGCACAAGTGCAACCGTCGTTGACTCTGACAGAAATGTGCTCATATTTCTTGGGGACCTTAAAAGCTCCTTATATTGGGACAATGGCGTATTTGTGTATCAAGACTTTCTTTGATTTAATTCTTGCTGGAGAGAGGATTGAAATTCTGGTAAATGCTAGAAAATTGACAAGTGATAATAATGAAGATGGTTTCAAGATGAGGTTTCCTCCTAAGAAAAGAGAGCCAGATGTGAGTTACGTGTAAAGCCAACAACCTTTACAAACCTGCTACCCATCATCTTACTCTGCCTACCAAACTTCTGCATATAACCTAAATACTTACCATTTTGTACCTCCACAAAATATCCCAAATCACCCAGTCTCGACCAAGCTTTCAAAATCAAGGCCGTTTCCGTTCCCAAAACCTTCCCCCTTTCCCAAAACTATCCATTTCAAATGCAGAGTTATTCCAAAGGCTGTTTGATGTTCACCTCATCTCAGGAAATCCTGTACATCCTTTACAACCACCGTTTCCAGCATGGTACAACCCGAATTTAACTTGCAAATACCATATGGATATCCCGGGACACTCAATCGAAGATTATGAATCTTTTAAGACGGTAGTAAAGAAGTTGATTGCTTGTGAAAAACTAGATATTCAAGAGGAGGTCGGACCCAGTGCTGTTAACAATTCAATCCCTAATCCTGGTGGAAGGAATGAAGTAAATGTTGTGCCAGCAACTCGAAACCTCTGAATAATTGGAGATCCGAGGTTGTTAATTGAAATAAAATAATTTATGATATTGGACTCATGTTAACTTTCTTGAAACATTAATATAGTGAATTTGCATGGGTACCTTGTTTCCTTTCATCACTTTGTCTTTCTTTCATTTCTTTAAAGCTTCTTCTTTGATAATTCTCAGTCGGGTCCGCGTGTGTAAGTGTCTTTGCAAAGCAAAAAAAAAAAAAAAAAAAAAAAAAAGAAAAAGAAAAAAAAAAAGAGCAAAGAAGTAAGCACTTGGTTTGCACAATCTTTTTGTCTCAAAATTAAGTTTTGAAAATAAACAATCATGATTTGAAAATGAAGACTGACCATTTTTCTCTATCTTTTACAAAATTTCATCATTTTTATCCCTTGTTACCCCTTTTGAGCTTGATTTTTTTTCAATAAACCTTGGATAAGGATCGTTTCTATACTAGGGGATAACATGAAACAAACGTTAATTGCGACGATGAATGTTCTGAAGCATAATGGAAAAGGAAGAAAAGGTGAAAAGGACAAGAAGTAAAAATAAAAAATGATGAAAAAAAAAGCAAAGAAAAAAAAAGAAGGGAAAGGAGGATGAAAGAAAATGAAATGAAATTGGAAAGAAAAGGAAAATAGTAAGATAAAAGTGTTTGAAAGTGGAAAAGCAATCAATGAAGTTTAATGATCCTTATTCTCATTCCACCCTTAAACACTTGTTTGAGCCTTATATCTTTCCTTTCATAACCTCTAGCCTTGGCCACGTTACAAGCCTCAAAAAGTCCATTCTGATCAATGAAGGGTTGTTGTTATTTTTGTTAACTTTAATTTTGAGACAAATGTTACGCTCATCCAAGTATTTAGTTCATTGTTCCTAAAAAAAATGAATGAGAATGAAAAGAAAAAAAGAGAGAGACTTACACTAGGACAAATTCATACCCTGTTCGACTCGGTTCTAAACTGGGACAATTTTTCCTTCCTGTCCTAGACTGGAAATTTTTTTTCTTTTGTTCAATGTGGCCCTACACTATGACAAGTTTGTATCCCGTTCGACTCGGCTCTAAACTGGGGCAATTTTTCCTTGGTTCAATTTGTCTTAGGCAAATTTTTTAGTCATTAGGATGAGTCTTGCTCCTACTCAATTCAGTCTTAAACAGGGGCAAATTTCTCTTCGGTTCAATTTGGCTTGATGTAGATGTTCAGCAGAAGAAAATCCTTAGTCATAATGTCTAGTAGACAACTAAAGATTGGTCTCATGAAGGTCAAACCTATTCGTATTGGGTCAACACCTCTTTGGATCTCATATCATCATTTATGTCTTTTCGTGTAGTAGAACTCCCAAGGCCAATCTAGAAGTAGTCTACACTATAAGTTCCTTTTATATTGTATTTTTGAATTCATGCATGTTTGTTACGTAATGTTTCAAGTAAGGTGAACAAAAGTACAATATTATTATTTGACCATACCGATGACAATCCCCTGATGAACAATTCAGATCGAAAAGAACTTAGAAGCTTCAATTAAAGGGAAAAATGATGCCCCAAGGGATAATCCAGAAATAAGAGGTACCCGAAAAAAAGAAGAAGAGCTCATTAGGTTGAAAACCTAGAAGAGCAGTTTAAGCAAGAATTAATGCAAATAAATTGGAATTGCTTAAACTGAGACAATTTTATCGATTGTCACACAAGGGCAACTTGGTTTGCATTCAATTAGTCACATTGGGGCAAAACTTCTGAGAATATATATTGAAGGAAGTAACAACAAGGACAGCAATTGGGTCATCAGGCCGTTGCAGGAAATCAATGATCAAGGAACAAATACTGGGGCAAAACTTTTTTTTCAAAGACTTAGTGGCTCCAAGTAAGGGTTCACAATAAGAGATTATAATCTTGACTCCTAAAAGAGGAGTAGTTAAGAGTAGAAAACATGAAAATAAGATAAGAAAAAAAAGAAGGAGAGAAAGGATGGGTAAGTAGGATCAAGACTATCAGGTCCAACATGAAAAAGCATATGAACAAGGGTTTGATTGGTCAAAGCTTTCCAAAGTCGCCGCTGGTTCGAATGATTAAAAGAAAAGAGAAAAAGAGAGAAAAAAAAAGAGAAGAAAAATTTTAAGAAACCATTTGACTGGTCTAAATGTTTGGCATGTCTAAAGCGCATCGGCTCTTTGCATTTTTGAGCGTATCGACTCATTGCATGTTTAATTTGAGCCCATCGGCTCATTGCATTTCCATTATAAGTTTTGAGCGCATCGGCTCATTGCATGTTTAATTTGAGCGCATCGGCTCGTTGCATTTGCATCATAAGTTTTGAGCGCATCGGCTCATTGCATTTCAAGTTTTAAGCGCATCGGCTCATTACATTGCATTTTAAGTTTGAGCGCATCAGCTCATTGCATTTTAAGTTTTGGGTGCAACGGCTCATTGCATGTTTAATTTGAGCGCATCGGCTCGTTGTATTTGCATCTTAAGTTTTGAGCGCATCGGCTCATTGCATTTTAAGTTTGAGCGCATCGACTCATTGCATTTTAAGTTTTGAGTGCTTCGGCTCATTATATTTTAAGTTTTGAGTGCATCGGCTCATTTCATGTTTAATTTGAGTGCATCGGCTCGTTGTATTTGCATCTTAAGTTTTGAACGCATCGGCTCATTGCATTTCAAGTTTTAAGCGCATTGACTCATTACATTGCATTTTAAGTTTGAGCGCATCGGCTCATTGCATTTCAAGTTTTGAGCACATCGGCTCATTATATTTTAAGTTTTGAGTGCATCGGCTCATTGCATGTTTAAATTGAGCGCATCGGCTCGTTGCATTTGCATTTTAAGGTTTGAGCGTATCGGCTCCTTGCATTTTAGGTTTTGAGTGCATCAGCTCATTGCATTTTAAGTTTTGAGTGCATCGGTTCATTGCATTTTAAGTTTTAAGCGCATCGGCTCATTTCATTTTAATTTTTGAGCGCATCGCTCCTTGCATTTTGTTCTCACATTGTTTTTTGTTTCTCCCGAACAAAATTTGGGTTCATTTCTTTACTCGTTCCTCACTATGATAAAATAAAAAGTTGCGGTTATTCTTTTTAACTAGTAAGAAACAAGTAAAGAGGGACAACTGTAAACACCGAATTTTATCAGGGACATTTTGTAAATAAAAAAAATAAAAAATAAAAAAAAATAAAATAAAAAATAATAAAAATATTCAGCCCAATCTATTAACTTACCTATTGACACAATATCCATTTCAATTCATTAACATACCCATTGACCCAATATCCAACCCATGACCCATTATCCATTATCCAACCCATAACCCATATCTTAAACTATAACTCAAACTTATCCTAAACCAACTCAAACACTCATCTTAAACAAACCCTATCAGCTAGTCTAAACAAACTCATCCTAACTAAACCCCATCAGTCAACCCAACACTCATTCTAAACAAATCTCAACATTCATCCTAAACCAATCCTAATTACAATTTAACTCAAACACCTTAACCTAATCATCTCTTATAAAAACTCATAACCCACACCTTATTTGAAACTTTCACTTTGACCTTCAACACACACTTTTAACCTTGACCTACAGATTTCAGCCTCTACCAAAATATCTCTCCATCACCTCTCATATACGAAACTGACACCCACAAACTGCTCCTCACCGTGTCGCTAGCCATCTGTCACACTGCGTTATCTACCGTGCAGAAGCCGCTGCAGAAACAGTGTCACATCGTCACATCGCTCAATCTGCAACCAGACCCAATTGTCGGCGCTTCACCAACTCGAACCAGCCTAACCACCGTCGCCGCTGGCCTTCATCTTCCTTGCTCCTCTGTTTTTTTTTCCCTACAAATACCCAAAAAGAAAGAAGCAAAACTCCTTTGTCTTATTTTTCGTAAGTTTGTTCTTTTAATTTTTGATAGTTTTTTTTTTTTTTGTTTTAAGTGAAATAGGCTTGTAATTAAATGATAAATATATATATAAATATATATATATATATATATATAACAATGGTAAGACTACAAAGTAAAATTATAAAAATAATTAATTTTTTTTAAAAAAAAAGAGCGAAATATGATTAACCGAGTTGTGATGACTTGTTAATGTTATAACTATTTTTGGATCATCCGAGTTGTGGCATGACAACCTAATGGTTCAAATTATAAAAAATAAATTACTATTTAATAAAGATTCAATTTATTATTATTATTATTATTTTTTTTAAGATAATTTTAGATTAAAAAAATCTCATTTAATAATAATAAATTCAATAATCAATGGGTGACATCTCTAGCGTGGACGCGAGCTTCACCTATTCAAACCTTAATTTGGTTAACAGCAGTCGACGACGACCTGTTAATTCAAATTTTTATAAAAAATAAAAAAATAAATCTTTTTTTTAAATAAAAGCAACCAACCCACAAGTATATAGAACTACGTGACTTTGAGTTACTCATTGCACCTGAGGGTACGTAGGAGCGAAATTTTTATTTTGTTAAGCCAAAGTTTAAATTTTTACAAATTATTTATTTTTTTAGTTTTTTTAAAAATAAAAATGGGTAAAACAAATATATTTATGAGATTATTAAATTTTTGCATAACTAATTTCGGGTAACCGTTTTAGGACGGATGTATTAGGGGTGCTGTGGGGTTAAGTCTCTACCCTTCCCTATGCATAACCGACTCTCGAATCCAATCTGGTTACAAAGACCATTTTTTAAAAAGGGTTTTTCAATTTTTCCTAATTCAAATAAAATTGGTGGCGACTCCTAACTTATTTATTTTGTTTCGCCGCTCCCGCCACGATTACGGTCGCGACAAGGAAGATGAAGGCCAGCGGCGACGGTGGTTCGGCTGGTTCGGGTTGGTGAAGCGCCGACAATCGGGTCCGGTCATAGGTGTGCGCGGCGGCGATGACGCCGCTTTCGCGGCAACACGCACGGTGGGTAGCGCGGTGTGACGGATGGCTAGCGACACGGTGAGGAGCAGTTTGTGGGTGTCAGTTTTGTATATGAGAGGTGATGGAGAGGTATTTTGCTGGAGGCTGAAATCTATAGGTCAAGATTAAAAGTGTGTGTTGAAGGTCAAAGTGAAAGTCCCAAGGTGTGAGTTATGGGTTTTTATAGGAGAGGATTAGATTAAGGTGTTTGAATTAAAGTGTGATTAGGATTGGTTTAGGATGAGTGTTGAGATTTGTTTATGATGAGTGTTGGGTTGATTGATGGGGTTTAGTTAGGATGAGTTTATTTAGGCTAGGCGATAGGGTTTGTTTAAGACGAGTGTTTGAGTTGGTTTAGGATAAGTTTGAGTTATAGTTTGTTTAGAAGGAGTGATGGAGTTTGTTTTGGATGAGTATTGAAATTGTTATAGGATGAGTTATGAGTTAATGGGTCGGGTTATGGGTTGATGGACCAATTGAGTTGGATAATAGGTTAATGGGTAGATAATGGATTATGGGCACATGGGCTAATGGACCAATGGGTTGAACTTGTTACACACACACACACACACACACACACACACACACACACACATATATATATATATATATATATATATATATATATATATATATATATATATATATATATATATATATATATATATATATTTATTTATTTTACAAAAATACCCGGACAAAATTGGGTGTTCACATTTTTATTACTTTTTCCAACGTTAATTTTAATATATGTACTATTCAAATTCTGTTTCTTCTAAAGATAATTCATTTTCTGAATATTCATATATACTATTTTCAATATTACTTAGTTCATCTTCTACAGGTTCAAGGTTATATAGTGGTAAACTTGTTTTATTACTTTTGATTTTTCCTTAAATTCTTTTTCTTTCTTTTGTGGATATTCATTAGCATAATGACCTTCAACATTGCATATTCAGCAAACACATTTCTTTTTTTCTTTTGGACAATATTTTCATGGAGTATTCTTTCTTCTTCTAAAATATTTTCTTTTAGTACTTTTATAAGCTCTTTTCTTGGGATATATTTTTCTAAGTCTTGGATTTCTTCTATAATATCTTATTCTTTTTATTTCTCGATTACATCCATAATTTCCTGGATTTTCAATTTCTGGTATATTACAACAAATGGCATTTCTTTCCCTATTTAACTGTCTAATTGTTTCTCTCTGAAGACATTGTTCTCTTAATTTATTATAGAGTATTTGGATAATTCCCCCTAATGTATTAGCAGTTTCTTTTGGTTGTATTTGCCAAATAGTTCTTATTTTCGCATTAAGTGGATATGGAAGTTTATCAATAAATATGTCCATATATATTGGTTTAGTTTCTATATTTAATTGATAGTAATATTTTTGATATTCACAAATAAATTTTTCAACTTCACACATATTGCATAATTGCATTTTGTTTAAATGTGCCTTAGCTTTTTCGTGTAAAAATTTATTTACTTCATCTTTGTGTTTAAATATATTATATCCTATAAATTCTTGATAGATTAGCCCCATAATTAATCAACAAATTCTTGATTATTATTAACAGTTCTTGAATGATGATGCCATGTATTGTCATTAATACTTGTTAAAAAAATTTTGTACATTTCCTTCAGTTTTATACATAATTAAATTTTTAACATCCAGTAAATTTAATCCATTAAATTTTTCATCTGTTGCAATTAGTAATGTTATTTTATTAGTCCATTGTAACAGAACTTCTTCTTTATTTGATGCATAATCAATATTTAGTCTAGTTCCTGTTCTAATTTTTTCATAACGAGATTTATATTCCTTGGTGATACTGAAGTCCATTTTCCATTTTTTTCTAGCATATCATTTATTATACATAATTTCTTGTTCATATTTATCTTATGTTTCTTTTGGATAGCCCCAATATTCTTCTCATTTTCGTTTTGTATTTGTATTACTTGTCTCTCCTTTTTCCATAAATATTTCATCAAAATCTGATTCATCTTCTGAAGTACTATAATTTAGTATTACTTCTTCATTTTCATTTTTTGTTTCTATTTGTTCAATTTTTTGTATTTGTTTATTTTCTTCTTCAATTATTTTTAATTGTTCTAATAATTGTTGAATCTCTTCAATGTCTGTTGATTTTCTTATTAAATCTGTATATTCTTCTTCTATCCTCTTCATGAAGTAACTGGTTTTAGAAATTTTGAAGGTTCTACTTTTTTTTCTTCGAGCTTTATTACATCTTTTGTTGTAAATTTAAGTATATCCTCTAAATCTATTTTTGCGAGACATTTATTATTTCTTTTTTCATCATAGAGTTCTTCTAATTGTTGTAATATTTTTTTTTTCAAATTTAACAATATTTTCAGGTTCATCAACTTGTTTATTTTTATTGATTTTGTCAAGTGTTAGTCTAATATTAGTTATTTCATTTTTTCCATTATTAATTCTTTCGTAAGTATATATTGCAATTTTATTAGTATTTTCTATTAATAATAATAAATTTTTATTTATTTCTTTTAATATTTTTTGTAATTCTTTATTTATTGATTCGATTGTCCCAGAAACCGTTATAAAAAAATTTAATTTTAGTTTTAGTTTTAGTTTTTTTTTTAAATTTTAGTACTTATATTAATATTTTATTAAAAGAGTACCGAAGGATACCGCAACCAAGGGATTCCATAGAAACCACCTTATTTTTTTATTTAATGGAAATGAAAAGCAAAGGAAACTAATGGCACAAGTGAGTATTGCCTAAGGTATCAGCAAGCAGCCTGGTGGAGAGCCCAGGTGGAAGACTATCCCAGGTAACAACTTTATCCATGGAAGAAGCTCCAAGCTTGGCCAAAAAATCAGCACATTCATTGGCTTCTCTGAAGATGTGGGATATATGCAACTCCCAGTCTTTCTCCACAAGACATCTAATATCAGAAATCATCACACCACATTGACGGAATTTTGGGTTATCACATGAAGCGATGAGCCTCACTGCTTCAAGTGAACTAGACTCGTAGCAAATTCTTCTATAACCACGGTTCCACGCCTCAATAAGACCATGCCGGATAGCTAGAAGGTCTGCAAGGATTTTTTTATTTTGCATGAAAAAGATCGATAAAGTATTCCATTACTTAAAATGAAGAAGATATACATGACTCCAAAAAGAACAGTGGAAGGGACTGATATTAGAGGCAAAAATAAGTTAGACGATTATTAAAGTCTTCGATTTAGTCCATTTTTTATTTACATAAGTATTATTTATTTGAAAAAAATAGATTTAGATTTTTTGAAAGGTATATTTAATTATGTTGATTAGAATATGTGCTTTTAAAAAAATTATTTTATTTAGTTTACCGAATCGATCTATTTCTTTAATATTTATATATATAATTAAAAATTTATAATACTTATATAATTTATTAATTATATATTAGTATAATATATTTATTTTATATAAAATATAATAATTTTGTTAATAATTATACTTATTTTAAAATAAAATAAATTTAAATTTCTTGATCAATATAAAGTCTTTATGTAATGCATACTTTAAAATAAACTTTTAAATCAAGTTAAACTTATATATTTTTATAAATAGATTAAGTCATCGAGTCAAAAAAATAACTTATAACAAATAACAAATCAAGTTTAAGTTGACATGTTACAAAATAAACTTAAGTCTATTTAAATAAAATATAGGATAACACAACCTATTTCCACCCTTAGTACTACCCAAGATCAATGTTCATACCAGACATTACCTCAAAAATTCTTTTAAAAAAAAAAACCTAATACTTTCCAAAGATGAAATATGAAGGAGCAGTGTGGTGTATGGACTATGGAAGAAAGTGGGGGTGACTGATGACTTATCTTCCTCGACGTTTCAGTGGACCTATCACCTATGGTTCACCATTTCCAAACTCAATCAACTTGGGACTGTACTATGTCGTGTGACCTCATCAAACTCTACAGATTATAAGAATCCTGTTGCATCTGCTTCTTATTGTAATTCTCTTCGGCCCTCTCCACTTCAAACAAGTTGTATTTTCATCCTCAATTTCAATAATATCATTATTTTAACAAGTATTATACATATTATTCTAAAAAAATACCACATTTTTCATAATTAGATCAATCTCCATGTCTCTGTAGCCACAATACCTAAACGAAATTGGTTCTGTAAGGTGAATGTTTCATTTTATAGAAAAGTGATGAGTTATAATCATTGATGATAAAATTAACAGTTGAGATTATGATAAAACACATGTATAATAAATTATTAAATTGTTTGATAAAAAAAAATATGAAATTGTTAAATTCTCGTTCCTTGTTATTCAATTCTTAAAATTTAAAAATTAATGCAATGCAAGTCTTTGTTAAAGTAATAATAATTTGTGTTAATAAGAATTGACTCAATTGATTGTACGTATCGCGTTGATAAGAAAGATTTAGATTCAATTTGTGCTTGTGGACTTTCATTAATAAGTCATTTTATAAGTACTATTATAAATTTTTATTGAGACTTGTAATATATCATGATGTTAAAATAAGACAAATTATACTCTCCTTAACTTTTATTAAAAAGATGTAATACTAATGTAAAATTGTGCTATATAATATTTTATCACAGCTATGCTATATTACACAAAGTTGATTTCGTAAGTGGCTTATGATTGAGGTGAACACCAATCAGGCCACTCTCAAATCGTGTAACTAAATGAATTTTTTAAAAAAAAATCCGAAAACCCTTTAACAGATAAAACGCAGGTACAATAATCAACTGCTCTAACTATTTCGTGTGTGTTCCATGAATCTAACTTCTGGGATTTAGCATTTTTCATCTTCTTAATAAGTAAGGCAACACGTAATGCAAAAAGAAAGCCATGTATGAAAAAATCGTGTATGCCTGCAACAATGTTCAAATAAACAGCCTTGTACAAGTGAAAAATAGAAAGGCTAAAATGCATAACCCCGTTGAGGAGTTGAGGTTAGTGATGCGAATTTCAATTCGTTACCGTTTTTAATCTAAAGTCATGTGGTATTGTATATTTACACAACTTAATAAATTCAAAAGGTTGGTTCAGTGTGTATAGACATTCACTATCTTTTGAGAGTTGAAATGATTTAATTTCGATCATTCAATTTTATATAAACGATTAAAATTAAAAATTACTTACGAGTTACATAACTTTAAAAAAAAATTGCATGACTTTATATAATAATCATATCATATATGCATGATTTTATGATTAAGGTATTTTCTTCTCTTTTTTTTTTAATTTTTTAGAATATCTTTTATTTAATAAGTAAGAACTCTTGGAATACAATCATGTACTTAAACATGAATTGTCTAATGCTGTTATTTTCATATATATATATATATATATATATATATATATATATATATATGAATTATGAGATTAAACCAAGATTATACTCATTTTTTTCTCAAAGTATTCCTTACTCAATATGTGAGAGATTAATTTCTTAAGTGTTTAAATGAAAATTTCTCATAATAGTATTATTTGCATATACATAAATTATGAGATTAAAATCTAACATCATATACTTAAAAGACTCGAACTCATTCTACTTAAACTAATACAAGTTGATATTTTTTTCTTCCACTCTCATAGTTAACCACTCGCCCCACTTGTTAAATATATATAGCTATTGTTATAAATTTAAAATTAGATAAAAATAATTTAATTAACCAAAACATATGCAAATTGACCTACACATCAATTGATTATGATATTAAAATGGTCATATACTTGGAATAATATAAGAAACAACTCATCTAGCGTCGTATTATACTTAGTTGTAATATTAATTTGTACTCAAATTTTCACAAAACAAAAATAAAAAATATAATATGATCAAGTTGTAGATAATTTTACTTTTTTAAAAAACAATGTTACGTTAATTAATCTAGAAAAATAATCTTAACTTAATATAAAATTTTATAAGCATGATATGTATAAAGTATTCTTTGAGTAAAATACTAAATTTTGTAAAAATATTAATCATATAGGTTTTTTTTTTTTCCCAGTCATCTACATATAGTTTTACTTTTTAATGACATCAACAAACCTTAACTTCTTGAGTCATATATATATATATATATATATATACACGAAGAAAATCAATTTATATTAATATAAATATTTTTTAAATATATTTTTAATTATTAATTTTATTTTTATTAAATAATTTTTTTAATAAAATAATATCAATTATTAAATAAAAAAATTAAAAATTAAAAATAAATATTAAAAAAATTATATTAATATAAGCTTTTTATATATATATATATATATAAAGATGAGTAAATATTAAATTTTATATAAAAAACTAAAATTAGAATATAAATATATATAATTTTTTTAAATAATTACATAATTTTTAATAATTTTAAATTTTAATCATTTATATATAATTTTATAATTAAAATTTACTCTTATCTTTTTTCTGTAAAAATTTTCCTTATTGAATATATCCCAATATATATATGTCAGAACAGAAATCTTATCAAGTTGGCAAAAAGAATAGATATTTTATGGAGCAGTAAGTTTCCTGGTGGGTGGCCTTCAAAATTCCACAGCTAGTCATTCCTAGGGGCGGACATCGCACCACATAATAATGGGCTTTAATATTCAATTTACACTGGCCCACGTAAAGCTTGATTTGACTTAAAGATGGCTCTTCAAGACAATTTTTCCATCATTCAGACAAGGATATTAGGAAAAGAACAAAAGCTCTAATTTTGAAAGGATAGGATTTTTTCTAATCCTATTTTATCTATTATTATATATCTATTAATTAAATTAAATTAAATTAAAAATAACATATGTCAATTAATTAAATAAGATTAAAATTTTTTTTAAAAAATTAGAATTAAGTTTTATTCTTAGAGAAATCATGAAATATAAGGTAAATTATTGTAAATATACTTATTTTATTTTATTTTGCAGAATATTTTAATATTTTTTAAAAATTAAGTTTTTTTTAAATGTTTTTGGTATGAAAAATTAAGTTTTTTTAGAATATTGTAATAATGTTTGAATTAAAGATAATATATTAAAAATATAAATTCTCAAATTTCAACTGAATAAAATCTCATAAAATATGGGCATATTTTTTTATTCCAAGAAAAGTAATATAAAAATTTAGTTTTACTTTGTGGCTAAAATTAAAACAGATGCTGAAGGAAAATTAGTCTTATTCTAAAAAGGCCGGAGAACACTTTGTGCAATCATCATTCATCACCGATGCCACTGTCCTGTATCGGTCTATTTATTTTGATATGACTGATATTGTCATTTGCTTTTAGAGGTGTGAAAATGAGGCCGAGCTCGCTAGGTTGGTTAGATTAACAAAATGTTAGTTTGAAATTTATATGATTTAAATGGATTGAATTTAAATGGATTAATTTATTTTTTTAATATTATATAAAGTTAAATGAATTAAATTGAATTGATAAAATATTAATTAAAAATTTACATAATCTAAATAAATTAACTCAAAAATAATCTAAATTCAAATAAATTAATCCGATTAGACCAACCCGTTTTGATAGTCTTATTTACTTTTTTTGATGTTTATAAAAACAAAGAAAACCAGGAACACATTGAGTCAATTTCATGAAGTCACCTCAACTCCCCACAGTTCCAATGGTCAGGTCATAAGTGACCACCCATATGCAATCTGGGTTGGAGTTGAGAATAAATAGTATCTTCTTTTCTTTTTTCTTTTTTTCTTTTTTTCTTTTTTGGGGAGATAATCTTCGAATCAAAACAAACTCAAGCCGCACCTGGTTTTTCTCGTTTTTTGATTTTGATGCTTTATGTGTTTTAGGATGGACTCGTTGAATTTGGTCTTCTAGTATAAGGGTTGCAACCCAATGGAGGCCCAATGAGGAACAAGCCTCACAATCAACTATTCCCAATTATAATTCGAGATTACCACTCCTATCGCTCAGTCACTACTTTTTTTTTATGATTTGGTAAACTGCTGGGCCAAAGCCCAACTAACTAGAAATTACAGGAGAAAAAGAGACATAACTATAATAAGCAAAAAAACAAATAGACAAAAGAAGGCAAGGTTTAGAATAAATGAAAGGACAAAAGTTAACTCTAACTCTAGTTAGAGGAAAGCCCTCTAACCTCCATCTAATCTATTGTTACATGTCTATTACTCATTTAATTTGTTGTTATGTATTACTTCAAAATTTATTTAATTAAGTTAATTGATACACGACAATAAATTAAATAAATAATAAACAAGTGACAACAGATTAAATGGAGGTTGAAGGATTTTACTCCAAGCAGGGTTGGAGCAAGTTTTTTCCTAAATGAAAATCGAAAGGAAATTAGTAACTCCTCTTCGTAAGAGGGTCTGCACATGTATTGGCTTCCATGAAGAGATGTTTGAAAGTAACAGTTTAATTTTCAGCTAGTAACTTTCGGGATAATATTATTCGTACACTTAAAATATGCATATCATATTTACACCGTAGATTTATATGAGAGAGATATCAAATCAGACTGTATATAACTGTAACATTCCTGCAAGATACAGAATGAGTTTGTGAGTGTGTTGAAAAAAAAGTTGAAGTATTTTTGGTGAATGAATAGTACTACCGTAACTTTTGCAACGAGCAGAGCAAGGAATGACAAGGATGCCAAGGTTCCACTTGAGATTTAATAATATGAAGAACCACCTTAGAATCAGCCTTAAGAATGACTTGGCGAAAACCCATACTATACGTTGTTCTCAGGCTCAAAAAACACCCTACATCTCAGCCGTTGTTGTAGAACAACACTCGATATTGACAGTGAAAGCCACAAAAAATGCACCATCAGAATTTCTAATTAAAACCCCATAAGCAGATTTGGAGGCATGGGTAAAAACTGAGTCATCAACATTTATGATTTATCTTAACCTATCCATTAGGAGGAGCAGTCCAAGAAACATTGATGACCTGGTACTGAGGCACCATAATTCAGGCATGGTTCAAAAATAGCATGATAAAAATCAGAAGCCAAGGAAGAAATCTTGAAAGGCAAAGCTTGAACAGGGTCAACAGAGCCTTCAAAGACAATCATGTTCCTACTGAACCTTATATCTAGTTGTATGTGTTAGAGTGAGATTAAACTTCAACCAATCATGCCATTCTCAATGAGCCATTTTTAATTTTTTAATAATAAAACAAAAGCATGACTTGGAGTGTGTACATAATAGGGAATAATTTGCGCTTAATTTTTGCTTAACTTTCTAATAAGAAAAGGATCTAGCCCAAAAATTATAAAAAATAATAAAATAACTATGCTATGAGCTAATTAGAAGCCTAACTAATTTAACATTGCTAATCTCGGGGCAGTCAAATCGTTCTGCAAAATTTTTTTTTTGGCTGATATGTAAAATCCACTAACTAAGCGAGAAATTATGAGCTTAACCAACGTTATTAACAACTTAGTGACTTACGTGTAGACATATTATGTCACCATACATGCAAAAATAGGAAACTGGTGTATAAGTTACGCAGTCTCTTCTCCAAGACTCTTCTAGACTCACATACCAAAACTAACTGGAGTATTTGAGTGTTCTTCAAGGTATATCTCTACCTGTTTCGAATAATCTCTTCTCCCAGACTCTTCTAGACTCACATACCAAAACTAACTGAAGTATTTTAGTGTTCTTCAAGGTATATCTTTACCTGTTTCGAGACTTGATTCGAGATTTCGACCAAAGCTTTAAGGAATGAAATGAAATGAGGAAGTAGATATACCTCATCATATCCCAAAGAGCAAGTATCGGTATATTCTATTTGGGTCCAAGCTACCTAGTCCATCTTAGTCTCATAACAGTAAAATCAAGTATGGCTAAAGTGTTGATTAGTAAATGTTAATTGGATGTGGTAGCTTATACATACCTCAACACTCAATATGTTCAGCTTATTGACTACCGAGATAAGGGTTGTGAACTGGTATATCTTACTGAGTCCAAACTTAACATCTTACATGTGATCTATCACCTAAAGTTCTAAAGATTTCACTTTTTATGTAAACACACAGTTAGAGATATTTCAAATTAGTTCACTTTTTTTGTCTTTATTCTTTTTTTAATTTTTGACTTTAAAACTAATTGAGCATTAGAGTGTCTTTTGTAAGTATATTATCCTTTTCTAATAGGGGGATTGCTATTGTTGACTAGCACGAAGCTTTTCAGAAACCTCAGGCTGCCTACGACCACACGCTCAAGTAGAGGACAACACATGGCATCTTTGAGATCTTGTGTTCTGTCCTTTGCTCTCGCCATTCTAAAATACAAGCTATGAAAATGTGGTATGATTGAGACCTAGATAGTTGCATAACAAATGCAACCAAATCATAATCATTGGTGTTGAGCAATAACAAGCAATATGACCAAATATTCTATTGTATTGTTGGATTATTGCATCCTCTTTCTTAAACTCACTGTGCATCGTCTTTGATTGACTTAAGAAGTTAAGACTAATTAGTGATTGCGGCAGGAGTTTAGAGGTGTCAAACTCAGCTGCTCACATGCTAATCCGCCTTATCCCACAAAAATACTATATTGGGTTTGAAAATACTTAAACAACACCATAATTGTCTAAAAAAAATTATTATTTGAACATTTGAAATACGACACATCTATGATATCTTACTCACATGTAGATACGGAGATCTAGAGTCATACACATGATATACAAGAACAAAGAACCACATTCAGATACGGATACAAATGTCTTACAAGATGTCATATTTGAAGTGGAAAAAAATATTTTTCTTATTTAAAAATGAGTTAATTTGGCTTGTCTGACTTTTCTCTCAACCAATGGTGCCTAATTTCGGTGAGTAGAGTTACTCACTTCAGAAATTAAGTTTCTTAAAATTTTAAATTTTATGGATTTTAGTAATGTTTTGATGATTTTTATGGCAATTAGAAATTTAATTTGATGATTATTAGTTAAAGTGGATGGTTTTGTATTTACTTTTCTACATTTTATAAGTTTTTTTTTTGTGAGCGAACCCATTTAACTCATCAACTCAAAATGAGTAAGGCACACTTCATACTTATTTAACCCATATCAAAAGTGAATTAAATTCGGCCTAACTTATTTAACTCAGCCTAACTTATTTTTCTTTTGAGGTGAGCAAAAATCATTAAGTCAAGTTGTCTCTCTTTGACCCCCCCACTGCCACTTTAACCCTCTGATTATACGAGATGAGCTAAATTGACCTTCCTAAAAAATAAGTTAAAAAATATAATATAATACGCCAATTTTGACAGGTTAAACAGGTCGATCCATCGAATTTGATTTATTTTGTCATCTCTAACCAAAAACACCATAAGCAATTACTTTTTTTTTTATTTAAATTGTAAAAATCTACTAAGGTGCATTGATATTTATCTTTCTAAAACATATTAAATAGGAAAGATTGTAAGTTCAACGCATAATTTTTTTAAAAAAAAAAAGTAAAAAGAGGTATGAGCTAATATTATATATATTTTTTTCACAAAAATATTATGAGTTAAATAGTAAGAAACAAAGCATTGAAAAATGTTATATACTCGGTTAGTTTTTTGCGAAGAAAATTATCACAGATATAATTAATAACCTAATTTTTTCATTATCAATTTAAACTTTTAATAAATTATAAACAATTTTGATGTGAAGTGTATCTAACATAAACTTAAACATAATAAAATATAAAAATTTTAGATTAGGATATACTAAAATTAATTTGAACAAAAAACTTCAAAGAAATAAATGTAATTTATCTTCAAAATAAATATAGAACAAAGGTAGTGCTGAAATTATATCTAAACATAGTTTTTATATGAGTTAGTAGGGTTGTCTCATACTACAAACTATAGCAATAGCTTCTACATGTATCCTAAATTCGTCTCTACCAATTGCGTGCATGCATCTACAGAAGCATCTATGCTTGTTATGAAATCTGACTTGAGAGTTGTTTTGAATGGGTGAAAGAGGATCACTTGAGAATATCTGTGAGTGACTGAGAGAGGTGGTTTCCTCCATAATATAGTGGCAACAACAGTGGTACAAAAGGTGATATACTTACAAAAGACACTATGATACTCAAATTAGACTATGCACAAGGTAGGCAGTGTTTAGAGGTTCAGATTCATACCTTGGTGATTTAGTCTAGTATTTATAGGAGTGTCATGCTTAAGAGGTAGCAGAACAAGAAGGAGAATCATGTTTGATATGCGTATTAATTAATGGATCATAACTGCCATTGATAATGATTTTTATAAATGAGATATTTGTTGGAAAGATTATGTCCTAATCTGTTGGGAGTCATTGCAGCTCTGTATGCGCATATCGTGAGTTTAGATCTGCCCTAATCAAGTCAAGTTGCTCCTCATTAGTTTATCCCAGAATCTAGTCCAGAACAAGAGTACATGTTCAAGAGTATCCAAAAAAATTTCTTTTTTTTTGTTAGGTTATTGCATTTTATCTTTGAGACAGTACCCGTGTTTATCATCTCCATTTGCATAGCTTAATTTGTTGTAACTAGTTTACTCATGTTTTATTTGGACTTTTTTCTTTTATATATGATGCATTGTGAAGATTAGGATTAGAAATGAGTCCAACTGAGCTGAATTAATCCTAACTTAATATTAGCTTACTAAGAAATCGAGCTTGATTTTGCCTTAAGTTTTACGAGCTACTCGAGTTCAATGAGTCAGTATTGAACCTTGTATTATCCTAAGAAACCAAGACACTAAGTAAACGAGTGAAATTGAGTGAAATTCAGTTTAGAAGCTGACTCTAGTTTTCTATAGTTTGGCTAGCTTAGTAGTCTCACCTATTTATAATTGCTCCACGTTCTCAATAGAGGGTGGTTGAAGGTGGAGATATAACAATTGTGCGGTGATGATGAAATTTTAAAACCTTTCTCATCTTACTTCTAAAATATCTAAATATTTACAAAATCTTAAAATATCTCTAGTAAATATCTAGAATATTTATAAGCAATTTTCTAAATGTTCTTTTATAGCTTAATTGTTCTATTCAAGAATATATACTATTCTTGAACCATTATAGTATAATATTCTACCTACATACTTATATAAATTTTTATTTATTTTATTTAAGTGACTTCAAGTTTTAAAACCATTTTTTTTAATTTAATAGTAATTAATATTTTATACATATATACTTTTCTAGTTGGCCACGTCAATTGTGGGTTTAAAATGAGAATTTTATGTATATCTACAGATACACATATTAATCCTCTTATTTGTTTTATTAAATAAGAGGATGTTACATATGGTTTAATATCAAGTACAAATACTTCATAATATCTATCATATATAAGAGTGTCAAAATAGGTCAAATTCGATAGATCGGTCTAAATAACTCGACAAAATAGACGGGTTAGGTTAGTCAAATGTCAGTCTGAAATTATATGACCCGAATGGGCCGGGTTAATCCGCTATTTTAACACTATATAAGGCTAAATGAGTTAAGCTAAGCTAACAAAATACTAATCTAAAACTTACATGACCCAAATAGGTCAACCCATAAATGACTTGACCCCGAATGGGCAAGTCCGAATGAGTCAGTTTAACCCATTTTGACATCCCTAATCATACATAATCTCAGATACGTACCCATATTGAATCAAATATTGTTAGCTTACATCTTTTAATTTCCTTTTATTTTTAAATTTTGTGTCAATTTTGAAATATCATAATAATATAATAAATACTAATATTTTATTCTGTCTTAGACAGTTCCTGTTCATTCTCTAAACAATACTTGCTTCCACCACTACTTGTATTAATTAAGTTTTTTAAGTTTAATAAATTAGGCGTGAATTTTAACTCAATGATATTTTTTTTTGCATATATTTAGTTAAAAAATAATATAATTGGAAAAAAATAAAATTAAATGTTAATATATATTTAAAATAATACTTTGTTAGAATAAATTCTTACTTAAGTGCATGACCGCATTTTAAAAAATTAGTCTCTCATCGATTGAATGGAGATATAGTCTAAAAAGTAAAATAAAAAAAATGTTGTTGCTATTATTGTTACTCTTTCAAAAATAAATAAATATATCAAATCGGTTTATTTATAAACTAATAAGTTGAACAACTAAAAGTTCAAGTTTAACTTATTTAACAAAACACCTAATTTATTTTTTAATTCATTGAATTATTAATTGAGTTGTAAATACATTAACCAACTGACTCAGTTCATTGCAAACGTTGGTAAAGATTGAAGAGCCCTGTGCAACACTGTTACTACCACACTATGCAATTGCTACCTTAACTACGCGAGGGACAGCAAAGTGAATTTAACTTCACATTCAATTATTTGAGATAAAAGGATTTTGTGTGTGTTTTAGATATATGTAAAAATTTGATTATTTTAATAATTTATTATTGTATAAATTTTTGTTGTTGTTATAATCGATTATAATAAAATTAATTTTATGTTTGAATATTTAAGTTAAAAAGCGATTTTAAACTAAAATATTTTAGTTGGATGATATAAAAAAGAATTATTTTTATGTATTAAATTATCAAAATAGGTATAGAATAGTTAAAAAAATTATTTGATTGAGGAAAAAATAATATTTACATCTCAAAGTGTAAAGAATAATCTAGAATCTAAAATCATAAACTGGAATTTCAATATTATGAAAAAAATCTTTTATAATACATTGAATTTTGTGTAAAAGTTAAAGCTGATTTTGTCAAACATGATTGAACAATGTTACAACAATTTTTTTTCCAAAAAATGTTGTTGGCAATGATTAAAATCATTGCAAAACATGCTTTTAGTGCGTGTTTGGAATAACTGTGAAAATATGATTATTTCAATAATCGATTATTGTATAAAAGCTTTTTGTTATAATCGATGATAATATAATCAATTTTATGTTTAGATATGTTAGTTAAAAAATGATTTTAAGCTTATCTATTTCGTTTAGAGAGTATAAAAAAGAATAACTTTTATGCATTAAATTACTAAAATAGGTATAGAATGATTAAAAAAATTATTTGATTGAGAATAAAATGATATTTACATCTCAAAATGTAAGAAATAATTTATAATTTAGAATCATAAACTGAAATTTTAACATTATGATTTTTTTATAATGCATTAAATTTCATGCAAAAACTGAAACTAATTTTGTCAAACGTGTGAGAATACTATTAGTAATCGTTCCCAAACACTCTCTTAGATTATCTTGTGTATTATTAAAATTTTCCCAGCAATTAAGAAATTCTTATCATTCATATATATGTAATAAATTTCTTGCACTGATAATTATTTCAAATTAAGAAACAATTGAACCCTATATACACTTTTATATATACTTGGCCTTTATGGGATAAGAGACAGAGAGAGGACAAGGTGATTATCTAAAACTAATTTATTTTTTATTGATGCATCATCAGAGTTGTCAAGAGCCCAATTGTAAATAAACCAGCAAAGGTAATGTTCAGAATTTAGAAAAACCAAGGACAACTTTTAAAATTCTTGTTTAAATCAATTTCACAACAACAATCAAGTTTTATGTACAATTTGAATTTATTGTTTTTTAATTTATTATTTTAAAAGCATATAATACATTTCTTTTAATATTCACAAACATTATTAGTAATCACTTTTTTTATTTAAATGACAAAATTTACTAAAATGCATTAGGATTTATCTTCTACAACAATTTATCAAGTTTCAAAAGCATATAATATATTTCTTTAATAGTCAGAAACACCATAAGTAATCACTTTTTCATTTAAATTGTAAAATCTACTAAGGTCCATTGATATTTATCTTCTAAAACATATTAATGGGAAATATTGTAAGTTCAATGTATAAAAAAAAAAGAATGGTATAAGATAATATTATGAGTTATTTTTTCTCTCCAAAATATTATGAGTTAAATAGTAAGAAACATTGATAAATGTTATGTACTCCATTGGTCAGTTTTTTACGAAAAAAATTATCAGACATAATAACATGATTTTTTTCATTGTCAGTTGTAAATTTTAACTAAATTATAAACAATTTTGATGTGAAGTATATCCAACAGAAACTTGAATAGGATAAACATTGATTTGAACCAAAAACTTCAAGGAAATAAATGTAATTTATATTCAAGATAAATATTGAATAAAAAATAGTGTTGAAATTGTTTCTAAACACACTCTTTAAATACTTTTTTTTTTTAATATTGTTGGAATTGAATTGAAGCTGAGATGTCCCTGCGAGTGCCTGGTTCATGCACGTAGCTCCAAATTAAGTGACCTACTCCAAAAGTCCTACACTGGGAGAAGGAGAGAGGGAGTTTCCTCTGAGAAAAACTGAGAGAAAAAAAAAAAATTCAGTCTCCAGTCAGATTCACAATTGAGTACTTTCCGTTATGTGATCTATGACTAGTGATTACCTTATTCGGTTTCCATTATTTTATTTAAAAAAAATTACAAATTCTAGAAATATATATATACTATATTAATGGAGCCATTAATTTGTAACCTTTTGATTACCTGAGATATTTAGGCAGTATTGAATTTGATGTGTACTTTGGTAAGTATTTATTCATTGGTATGATTTTGTCAAGTTTCCTTGTTTGCTCCTTTTCCCAGACAATGGTAGTGAAACAGCGAATACATATGTCGTTTGGTTCTGAATCTGATCACTGTACTGTACTACCTCTGAAGCAGTTATGCCTTTCTTCTTTGTCTCCCTCCGGTGCTGACTTTCTTGAACTCCGTTCATTCTTCATTCTTTTGCATGCCACCCCGGTCTCTTCATCAAGACTCAAATGGCTCTGTCCAACCTTGTTCATGAGATTAAGATCAAAAGGGTATGCGCTTTTACATTGATATGTGTACTTCAGAGTCTGATACAACGCAAGTTATTGGTCTATTCTGAAATCCATGACATGGGTTTTAGAGGTTTTACACTTGACATTATTTTTCACAAAAGACCTTATCTTTTATTATTAACCTTTAACTTTTGATGCAGGGCTTCTGTTGGATTTGAATGTTTTGCCCTTTTGGGTTAAGGAAAATAGGTGTTGGGAGATTTTGGGTTCTCCTTGATAATCAAAAAACCTTGATTTTCTATTTCCTCCTCCTTTTTCCGCTTACCTTCTTTTGAGACCTTCTTTCTTTTTCCTTGATCAGATTTTGGGTTCTGGCTCAAAATGCCCTTTTCCAGGAAAAATAATTGTAAGAAAGGAAAAGAAAAGGTTTCAACCAAAAATGAAAATTTGAATTCTTTTAGGAAAATCCGAATTACATACAGTGATCCACATGCTACAGATTATTCAAGCGATGAAGATGAGAAAGTCTTGAACAATGGCTTTCAATCAGATGGTTCCAAGCGATTTGTCAAGGAAATTTTGCTTCCAAGTAAGGCACCTAAATCATGTGCCAAGAAATTTTCTCCACACGATATCAGTGGTGAAAATATCAAAATAAATCCCAACCTTTATCCTAGAAACAGAAACAGGAAATCAAGCAACTCATCCAGCATCTACAAAGGTGTTCGACGTAGGAAATGGGGAAGGTTTGCAGCTGAGATTCGAGACCCGTTTCGAGGGGTCCGAGTGTGGCTTGGTACTTATGATACTGAAGAAGAGGCTGCTATGGTTTATGGCAAAAAGCAGGATGAGTTTGACAGATTAGCACTAGCTATGAAACAAAGGGATGCAATGCATTTGGAGGATACCAAAGAAGTGTTGGCTCATTCATCTCAATCTACTTTGTCTGATGTCACTGCTACTAAGGCTTCGCTAGGTAACGGCTTTAAATTTTCAGTCAAAGAATATGTTAACATGATAACAAATGGTAAAGGAAATGTTGTGCAACCAGTTTATGAAGAAGATCAGTCAATTCTACATTTGTTACAGGATCCAGTTGCACCAACATTGGCTAGTGAGAATCCCTATTTGGAGGAACTGCAGAACGGGGCAATGCTGTTTGGTAATTACTTCGATCGTGTCTCGGACAATGACTTTGGTGGTTGTTCCAAGTGTGATATGGAAAATGGTGAAGGTAGCATTCTGCCCCTTGTTGATGACAGTACTTTAGATGATATGGACTTAACTTGGATTGATGAAACTCTGAATGTTGAATGCCCCTAAAGTTATGTAGTTGAGGACTAAGACTATTAGCTACAGTTGGAGAGTTTATATAGATGACAAGGCAAACAGAAGTAGTTAAAGCATGTACCCTTTAGTTCTTTAGTCTTTATTCTTCATTGGCAACTACGAGAGCTCTTGGGTTTTTGTTTGGGCTGTTAAAGCCGTCCAAGAATTTTCCAGCTCTAGTTTTTGCTACAGACTTGAGCATTTTATATGGAATTTGTCAGTTTTGTCATTCACATAGATGAAGCTTAAAAATTGTCCAATCTTTTCAGGTTGCCGAGAAATTGTATGTTTGTACTTTCATGTTTGTTCTACTTCTGAAATGTGAGATTCTATCGTAAGTTGGTAGATGGGCATAGTTCGCTTTTTTCTCCTCCTTTATTCTTCTTCCTTATGTTCACTTTTAAAAAGGCAACACTCTGGAAACCATAGCGAAGGAAGAGTATCATTTTTTGTTCTTAGCTACTATGGATGAATGGAAAATAAAAGAAGAAAATGCAAAGTAAAAGAGGCCTTGACAATAACATGAGGAAGAAATGTTCCCATACCCTAATGATATTTTTTTTTTCTTTTCTTCCTTTCCATCGTAGTGATTTCCCATAAAAAGAAGTGAATTAAGCATAAATCTTTGAGAATATTCTCGTTTAAATAAACCATAATTAAGCAAGAAAGGAAGAAAAGCCTTTCTATATAGAAGATATGATTATATAATTATGGTCATTTGAAGAAATCTTCAACTCAGATTCTCATTCATTACTTGTTTAGATAAACAGAAAAAAATGGAATACATCTTGTGATTGAATCAGCAAGCCTGATGACCAAGATCCATCATTTGTAAAATGGAAGACAACATAAGAAACAGATTAAGCCTACCTACACTGATGAACAAAGCAAAGGAAAAAAAGAGTGAAGCATTTTAACAACATGGACAACTCATGCATAGGAAGCCAACAAGTAGGTTGTACTTTATTGACCCAATACAACTTTTTAACACAGTCACAAGTTACAATCATGGTGTGTGATTAAACCTTTCTAATCAAAGGGGATGTTTACAAAAGTTTGAAGTTGTTTCCACATGATATAAGGACCCTCTCCAAAAAACCCTGGGTTAAAAGTAGTATCGCATAAATAATTCCTTCAATTTGTAATAATTGGAGTTCCTAGAGGGTGCTACAATTATTGAGAAACTCTCCAAAAACTCAGCAATAATAGCACCCAATTTCTCTCTGAACCTTGTAATACTTTAGATGTACTAATTCTTATCTGAACCTTATAACCAGAGGTTACCTAGTGCACTCATTATGGCAGAGATTTCTTGACAATTTTACAGCACTTCCAAGCAACATACCAAGCTAGGAAGGAAAGTTTACAGATCTGATGCAAAAGCATTTTGGTTTCATATGATCAGGTGCAATTAACAACTTGATCTCATGATGCTCCTTTACCGTGAAAGAAATTAGCAGAGCAAGATTGAGAGGTCCAGAAAGGGATAGAGTGGACATAAATAGTAGGATTTAAAGAGGACTTTTTTACCAGGTTGGTGCATTTAGAAATGGATTTTACCACTTTGGTATAACTCAGATTTTAAAGAGACCTTTGATGGTAGCAAACTGGCAATGCTTTGACTCTCTCCTCAATCTCCACACTTGTTAAACTTGTTAATCATCTCTAGGGTCAGACCTCACATTCTCTTAAAGAAAGCTTTCAAGAATTAATGTGAACATTTGTAATTGCTAACTGAAGCAATCAGGACACAGCCGTTGTTTGCAAAAAGCCAATTCATGCCAAGAGCAAGGTGTACTTCCACATTGGCTTTTATCTTGTTGGATCCACAAAGTATGTGAGACTTAAGCTCTTCAGTAGTTCAGTTCATTTAAGTCTGATCTTAGATGGTGGTGATAGTGAGTATTCGATGCCTCACTTCTCTCTATCCCTCACTTTCTTTCTTTCAATTCTATTTCTTCTCCATTTCAAGATACTGTTTTCATGGTCACTGTTCACAGCTACATGAACAGCCCTGAACTTCTCTCTTTCAAGCAGCCCTAACTCTATCTTTTAAGGTTTACACAGAAAGCTCAGCATTGCCGCTGCAAAGGATTTCACTTCAGTTGCTATACTTTTAATTAAGATATTCCCTCATGGAAGGCAGAGAAGAAATCTAACTAGGACATAGTTAAAGTTTTTTTTTTTATTATTATTAAGCAAAACCTTGATATGAACAATAGAACAGAGAAGTCATGAATACCGATGCCATGTTAATTTATTTTGAACTATTCAAATTTGCTAAAGGACAAGGATATATTAGTATTCTAACATATACTGCATGCAATGGATAACACAGGCAAAGATTAATAAACTACCTGGAAACACAGTATGCTTGCCTTATAGTTATTAAGTTCTTCATGTATGAGCCTTACGTGGAACATAAGAATACAAATCCTGATGCTTCGATCCATCTCCAACACCGAGTATATTGTATGAAACAACTAGAACCTTGTTGCAAGAGAAGGAAAGGGTTCAGAAAAGCAATGGCTAGATAAAACAAAATCCAGTCTTAATAAACAACAACGGCACCAGAATATACAGCAAAGCATTAGCCATATTCATCACATGGGCGTTAATTAATAGAAACACATCATAATAAACCAAGAGCATCCAGACAATGAACTAATGAAGCAATCAAATGTTATCAATCTTTAAATTCAAGCCACTTATTATAAAATGAACTGAAAGGTTGGAAGAAAGCATTGAATTTTAAAATTATCATCAATATACAAGGAAAGACATAATTATAACCTAGAAACCTAAATTTACATGAATATATATATGAAGAATGGCATCTAATCTAGCAATTTAATAATTCTTCGTTTCTGCCACAAATCATTTATCAACGAGTGAAATGTAAGCACTGTTAAACTTGTGCTAAAAGAAGCATATCAGGTGTAAACAGATGTGAAAGGGAAACAATGACAACAAAAATATATTCACTCTTGTAAAGGGTGACATGTTATAAAAGCAACTACTACAGCTTTAGAAAGAAGAAATAATTGTCAATGGGATTTGTATGAAATCCAAGGCAAAATTTCAGAGTAAAATATATAGAATTCAAAGTAATTAATTTCCAATGTCATTTTTATTTTTTAGTTCCAAAAGCAGCTTATTGGTATTCTTACCCGCATAGTATAATGAAAATAGGCGGAGAAGGAAAGGGTTGGAAGTTGGAAGCGACTGGAGGAGTGTGAGGTGGAACAACAACAAGGGTTGCATTTCCCTTTGAGCTTTGAGCTTTGTGTACAAACAAAACAAGGAAGATAACAGCTAGCTTCAGCTAAAGAGTCCCTAATCAGACTTGATTTCTTTCTTCCACCTCCAACAGTAACTGCAACTACAGCTCAAGCGTTAGTGATGATCTCTCTTATTGCTAAAGAATGTATTGCTTCACATATATCAATCACAATCAGCATCTATGAACTTCAATGGTAACCCCGTACTCGTAGTCTCCCCTCTCGCCACAGATGAAAAGCATCAATAGCGAGCGTATTTCCAATCGACCCGAATTTTATTCAGAAATTCATAACTACCCATGTATATAATTCTAGTTAACTAATTAATGTATATGATTAATTATAATTTTGTAAGATTTTAACTTAAAATGAATTAATATTAAGAGGAGTCACATAATAAATATATAAATTATATTTAAAATATTAAAGTAAGTGATATTTCTTAATATCTTATTCTATTGATATTTCGACGGTATAGTTGAATTTATCGAAATAAGTGGGATAAATAATAAAGTAACTGAGAGAAGTCTAATAAAAATGATGACAAAGATGAGATTTTATTTTTAATATTATATGAAATTTTAATTTAAAATTAATTAATTTTAAGTATAGTAATTTAATAAATATATAAATTATATTTAAAATATTAAAATACACTAATAAAACTCTTAATAAAATTTATATTTTATTAATTAATATTAAAAAATAATGTAAAAAGAATAGTAAAATAAGTATTTTTTATTTCCATTATTGGAGATACTCACATTTTTGTTCTTATCCTCCCGCACACTATATTTTGGGGTATTCCTCCACCAAAAATAGTAATATATTTTGTTTGGTTTCATATACGTGGGGTCACAGGCCCAAAAGAAAAACAAGGCTATTAAAAATGGGACATAGATGAACCCGCACCATCACCATCATCAATAATCCACTGTATAAGCCCAAAAATAATATATTTTATTCTTGAAAATATTGTTAAACATTTCTCATTTATTAAAATTGTTACAAATATTACATTCATGCATTTAATTTATATATAATATTCTGTAGAATGCTAGGTACAAGTTTTAAATTTAACTAATTATTAATATATAATATATTATAAGGAAATATCACATTATTATTGTAAGTAAAGTTTTTTTTTACTTATATATTATTAGTAAACCAAGACTTTCGATTTTTCCCCCCCTTGATTAAGGTCAAAGCTTAGAGCAGCAATTAAGAAAATTAATTATCTTGATTATAATATGTCAATATCGGAGTGTACTTCAAAATCACTTAAAATGGCTTAATTTTAATTGACACAAAAGCAAATTCAAAAATACTTTTATTGTGAAAAAAAATGTATATTATCAAAATATTGAAGAAGAATATTTTTCATTTACTGTGAATAATTTATTGAAATTATCAAAAAGCTAATAGATTATGTAAAACAGTATACCTAACTCTATAAGCATATTCTAAGATATATTAAGGCAAGTTTTTGTTTATAGGTTATATTAAGTTTGTAGTCTTCATAATTTACCCTGTAATTTTTAATTTAGTTCATATACTTTTTTTTCTTTTAGAAGAATCTCTATAGTTGTGAACATTTTTAAATATGTCTCTCTCCATTACTCATAGTTATAACACGTTAACATATGTTGAGGTGGCAAAGATGTGAATGATGTAGTATGTTATTACTCCAAATGTCAAATGCTGAATGGCTATACTATGAGACATACTAATTCATATCAGATCAGGATCCTCTCTAGTTTGCAAAAAAAAAAAAAAAATTTGTTGATAAAAAATACACGTTAAAATTTATATATCATATGTAATATATATAATTTTTTTCTTATCACATGTGATATCTATAACTTTAATAAAATTTATATTTCTAATTAATATTAGAGGATCCGTTTCCATTCATATCACATTTAAAACCTAAAGCATCCTATTCTTCTTCCTCGCATCTTCTCCCATACAGGTGCACTGACGATGCCCATCTCTTACTTTCCCATTTTTTCTGTTCTCTCCCTTTTCTTTCTTTGTCCCCTTGGCTGGAAAGTGGCCAAAATATTTTTTTTTTGTCTACTTGAATGGCGTAATATAGGTAATTTCTGTCAACTATAGTTGACCAACTTAGGGGGTGGGATCAAATCAAATTGACAATGTTTTGTTTGATGCAGGATAGAGCTGGAAAAAAAAATCATAGACCTAAAACGAAACTAGCCCCAAACTTAAGGGGATAAAAAAAGCACTTTAGCCTAAATGAATTATGAACCTTCAAGATTTGCAAGGCCAATCTTGGATCAAAAGACGAGGTGCGTGATTGTGAGTAAGAAGTATGTGACTTTATTTTAAATTAGTCATGGGAAAAATTTCATGCCCATTTGCCAACCATTCACGTATGGCATCCCCTTCATAGGTAAATCCGTCTGCTGCAACTTGTGGATCATGCGTTATTTCTATCCAGGAAGAAGATGGGAGAAGAAGATGGGAGGAAGAAGAATAGGATGATTTTCTTATGTTTTAGATGAGTGAATTTGAGAGATGAATGTGACATGGATTAGCATGTTTCATAGAACAGCTATTTGACATTTGACATGGAATAATTACAAATCATATTATTTAGATGTTTGTCAACTCAACATATTTTAAGGGTGTTATAATTAGAAGTAACGGAAAGAAAATTTGAAAATGTTTATAACTATGAATTTATTTAAAAAAAAAATATAAAGATCAAATTAAAAATTGGTATACTATAAAGATTGAAAACTTAATTTAACCTAAGATTAGTAGCAAACACAGAATATAAATGGTTAATTTGATTAATAAATGAATTTAATAATTTATAAAACTATGTTGTTAAACACTTGTTAATTGAATTAACTATTTATTTTTTACAAGTTAATTAAAGTAGAATAGGTCGATAGAAGTAGATTAATCATATACCTGATTAAAGTAATTAATACCAATACAATTAATTGTATGCAAGAGCACTCCTCTACCTTTATAACATTATGCTTTTTTTGCTAAGAAAAATATAAATTTGATAGTTTTTTTTTTTTGAGCTGAATAAATTTGATAGCCTCTGAACTTGTTTGTATTCGGCGTATGGCATAAATGTGGTGCGGTAAGTGACAATTACATTTCCAAATGATGAGCCACTTCTATCATTAAGTTATAAAAGTAATCGATATAGGTACTAAGTTTTTCTTTGGAATAATTCTATAGTATTTTTGTTTTTTTTTTTATGTATATCAACAATGATGACAGTTAAATTATTATTATATGACTCTTAATGTAAAAGACAAGTGAGCAATTTGACACCGTAAGTTAAAAAACAATTACTAAAAAAGATTAGGAAATTTATTGAAGCATAAAGACAATTCCGCTATTCAAGTCACATAATCAATGATCCTATGTAGTCGTTGTTAGACAACGACGAGAGTGATAGTTAGTTCTAAATTCTAATAATTTATTTTTATAATCCACTCCTCTTTTTTTATTGAATTGGTGGGAATAGGTAATAGCTTGGATAATTAAGATTTCTTTAAATAATGCCGGCCCTTGATTGAATCAATGCATTTGCACGGGCATCCACTATAAAGACAAAACGAAGGATCTGGGTATCATTAAAATTGACTAGGAAATATGGCTATTACATTTTCTATTTTGCATCTACTTTTACTTAATTTTCTTTATGAAACCTGTTAACCATTCTAATCTCTTATACTATATACTAGACATTATCCTTATCTTTTATAATTTGTTGCTTATCTATTGTATATTTAGGAGTTATAAATAGTAGTTTTAGCTCTTGCAGTTTGTTAATCTGTTGTATATTTAAGAGTTATATAGATAACTTAAGTTTCTAATAAGATTCTTAATTAATTTTGCTTATCTTCTTATCCTTTCTACTTTGTATATATATATATATCCACGTTCACAATAAATAAAATTACCCAGTTTTCATCAATTTAACAAAACCCAAACATGACAAGACTTTAAAAACAGCTTTTCTCCAACGTTGAATAAATCATATGAAAACTGAAATCTGCCAGGTTTTAATTCCTGATCCTGATGCATGCCTGTCATGCAGTTATAGCCCAAATTAATGAGTGGTGGTAGGTTTTGTTGTTACTTCCTACCATCACCACATTATATATATATATATAAATATATCGAAGTTTCAAACTCCAAATCCAACTCCATTTTTAGACCACCACGTGCATTCACCTAACACTAGGGGTCAAATTTATTGAGAGGATGGAAGAAGGAGTAGAAAGTTAAGATCTCTTATTTATATATTCCTGTCCATTAATCCAACCCAAAAAAACCTCACAAAATGAGAAACTATTTGCAGTTTTTTTCACCTCTGATCTTTGGTATCCTATTTTTCAGGGTTTTATGTCTAGTTCAAACAAGATCCACTATTGAACCATGTAGCTCCTCATACTCCTGCTCCTCTCTTCTCTCTTATCTCTTGCCTTGGGACTCCAAGCTCTCAGAAATTGCAACTCGTTTCCATGTAAATGTTTCTGATATCTTGGCTACAAACTCTGTCTTTCCCGCACCTTCACGTGCCAATCAAATCCTTAGAGCCAAATCACTAGTGAAAATTCCCATTTCATGTCCTTGTGTGGATGGCATAAGGCGATCTATGTCAACCATCTACACTGTTCAGGCAGCTGACACCCTTGCCTCCATATCAGATGGTTATGGTGGGCTAGTTAGTGCTGAACAAATTAAGAGTGTAAACAGCATCAATGCCACAAACCCCTTGATAAATGGAGGCAGCCTTGTTATACCATTGCCATGCACATGTTTCAACAATGTGAACAATGGGGGAACCGTAATTTATATGTCATATGTGGTGCAGAAAGGGGAGAGTTTGGGAAGCATAGCAACTGTTTTTGGTACTACTATTTCAGACTTGGAAACTGTGAATGGGCTTGGCCAAGCTGCAGTTGATCCAGGTGACATACTATCTGTCCCTATAACAGGTTGGTATATCAAAATCACTGCAGTAGCCAGTATTAGTACACTTGTTTGTACTTACTATTATCATATTTGTTTTTTTTTGTTGAAATTACAATTTAAGATGAATAACTAAAAGATTATTCAATTCAATCAAGTTAATATCTAAACCAACTTTAAATGCTGTTAACTCTTAATTAATTATTCTGAATTGAGATTATGTTTGCCACCATTTCTTAGATTAATAATTTAAAGAGTGTTAAGAATACAATCTCTATTGTACTTCTTTTATCACACTCTTTTTTATTGAGTTACGTCACACATTAAAATATATGTTTAAACTTAATTATACATTAATTAAATTGATTATATGTTAATCAAATTAATTACATATTAATTGAGATTGAGTGAATATTTTAATATATGATGTGATCTAATAAAAAAATAATATATTAAAAAATATGATAAAAAGTATATTCCTAATATTCTTCTAATAATTTTCCCAATGTTTTGCGGAGTGCATTTACATAATTACATGCTGATAAAATAACAAGTTTACGTGTACCAAGAAAAATTACAACTTGTACCTGTTTCTAGGTTTTGAACGCTGTCTTTGGAATATCGTTTTTTAGAAAAAATATTAACATGCAATGTGTCTGCAAATAATGCAATATTTACTTTAGTTCTTTTAATTTTAGGATTGACTAGCGGTTGTTCTTTCTTTCTTTTGTTTCCTTTTAAGTTTCGGGAATGAGGTGGGGGTTAGTTGATACCAACAAGTTGATGTCATTTCAGATAGAGGTACTTCAGTTTTTTTATTCCAAAAAAATTGGTATTATATTAGGATTTGGATGTGAGATTGGGTTAATATGTGCTGACTAGGGTGTTCATATCCTGACCAGACTTAATAATTTAGTCTGGCTTGAAGTTAATTTAATTGGGTTAAAGTTCTTGAAATTATACCCAATATAAATTTTAAGTTGAATTAGGATCACATTTTGAATCGATTTAATTCACTTCGATGTTATTTATTATATTAAAATTTATAAATTTATAAAAATTAATAACAAATTATAAAACTTATTAACTTGATTTAATGCTTTTCACATTAATTAATATAATTTGTTTTAAAATAAAACATATCATAAATTTTGTTTTATACTTTTAAAATTTTATAACTTAATTATACATAATATTTAATTTTATAAATTTTATCTAAATATTAAATCAATTCGATCCTATCCCAATTATTAATTAGGCCATGATCAAGGATCTTAAAATTTATTTTAATAAAAATATCAAATCGTATTTGAGTCAAATTATACCTGACCCAACCCAATATTGATATATCTTATTTTACACACCCAAATTTAAAATTTCTACCTAAGTAGTAAATATGGATAATCGTGCAAAATATAAATAACATAATAATAACTCCTGTGAAGGAAGAATGGTCCACAAAGAAAATAAATGACAGACAGCTAATTGTTACTCTTTCATACTTCGATTATTGCTAGGCCTTGAAGAATCTTTTAGCTTGTTTTTCCTTTTAAAGAAAGCCCACAGGGTTTTCCCTGATGTGTAATCCTCTGTGATGTTTTTGGAATGAATATAATCTATCAATCTCTAGGGAAAAAGTTAATTAAGAAAATTATTCGTCTTGCTAAAGTTAGTCATTTAAAAAATAAAAAATAAAGAAAAGAAGAAGAAGAAGACATAACTAAACGCCAATGATTCTGTCATATGGAACAGGAAGTAGGCCATTGCAACTAAAAATAAGAACAACACAAATCCTTCTTGGTTATTTTAGATAAAGTGCTATTTCCTTTTCCTTTGGGGATGCACAGGGGGTGTTAGGAATGAGAGGGACAGATGGTTTATTTTCCAACTTAAGAAATTTTCATATAAGGTATAACGATTGATCAGCTACATTGACATAATCTTCTGTAGACTTCTACCGTCCTTTGCAGCATGTTCATCAGCAACTCTGAATTGGTACAATGAGAGTCTGATAGTCCCAAATGGCTCATACACTCTAACTGCCGGCAACTGCATCAAATGCACTTGTGCACCAATGGATCTCAAGTAAGCTACCATATTGGATCTAGTTACATCTGTATACAAATTTACCCTTGACTTTTAATTACTAAAATTTGGTCTAAATATGCAAGTGGCTTGATAAGCTATGATTGCTTACGCTCTTAATTTAACCAGGATGCAATGCCGTCCTTCTGGACTGGATATCCCCTGCTATAATTTAAAGTGCAAAGGATCCGATCTTATTATTGGGGATGAATATGTGGAACATTCAAAAACTGGTTGCAATGTGAGCCAGTGCGTTTACCGTGGCCATAGAGGTGGCAAAATTCTGAGTAGGTAAGCAAATTGAATGCTCAGAATAACAGAATCAGAGACATGTACCCCAAAGACAGAGAATTTGAAACAAAAATAAAGTTTACTACTTTGACTATGTAAACCATAAGCATATGCTAAAATTATAATATTTCAATCATACTATAATTCGATTTGTCCCAAAGAATAAATTGTCACAAAATTTTTATTTGGGGCTTCAATTTTTGTTAACCTTTCTTTAAGGAGATCTTTTTAACACAAGTTTTATGTTTTGGTCTTTGCAGTATGATGAACTCCTCTTACCTGCAGTGCCCGGGTAATTAATAGTAAACGAAATCATCTTTCATCACATGAGCTGCAGAAGTTTCAGATTTTTTATATGATTTTTTCTTACTCTTTAATATGTCTTTATTATTTTGTTTCTTTGATGCAGATAATCAAAATTATAGTGGAGCACCATGTTGGCCCTCCTCCTCACCAAATCCTGTAGACCCATTTGTTATGTCTCCAAGCCCAAGCCCAAGCCTAAGCCCATTCCCCTTGCCGGTTTCTGAGGCTGCTCTGATGACTCGTGCCAACGGTGGAAGGCTTGGTCAATTTTTTTTAATCAATGTACTGCAACTGTTCTTGCCAAAACTTATCCTTTATTTGTTCATATGATTAAGGTTGTGTTTAAATTAACAGTGAAAATAAAATTATTTTAATAATTAATTATATGTATAATCATTATAATAAAATTAATTTTATATTTAAATATATTAATTAAAAAATAATTTTAAGATAATATATTTTGTTTTGAAAAAATATTTTTTAATAGTAAATTACAAAAAAATATAAAATAATTTATTTATCTTATATAATATTTTATATTTTAAAGTTACTTTAATAAAAATATAACATAATTAGTTTTTTCAATAATGTTTAAAAAAGAATATTATTAAGAAAAACTTTTTAACTCATATAAAAGCTTTTTATTAATTTAATCAATTTTATCTAAACATTATTTTAACCAATTAAAAAGCTTTTTAACCAATAAAAAAATTTTCTTAACAAAAAATAATTTAACCAAACACATGCTAAGTACTGTAGATAGGTAAGAATAAGTGAAGAATATCTTGCATTCAATTCAATTAAAAGGCCATTGTCAAGTAGCGTATATTGTTATTCACTTAGGGCCATGGTTTACGTAGTTTGAACCGGTGTGAACACAGATGTTAACATCATTATTTAATCGATTAATTCCTCATGTCACAAGTCATTTTTCACTTATGTTTCTCAATATTAACCTGATACGTGAAATAGTAGCGTTTCTGAGAAAATAGAAAAAGCTGACTACCTCCTTTTGACAAAAGTTATAATATAATTTTGGTATTTATAATTTTTAATTATTTTTAATTTAATCTTAGCAGGTTGTTTTTTTTATAAAGTTAGTCTTTATATTTAAAAATAATCTCAATCATCAACTTTTATTGTAATATCATAATAATATTGTCAGTTGATTAATTTAATATACTTTTAGATATTTTTTTTTTGTTTTTTACTTTTCTTTAAACACTCAACAGATGATTTTTTATTTTAGTAAGTGTTGTTACTTTTAAATAAGTATTCTTTTGTTTAATATATACTTTTTGAGAATTATTTTTTATAAAATGTTTAAATTGACAATGTTATAACTATGTTATAACGAAAATTAAAGTAAAAATATTTTAAAAATATTTATGATTGTGAGGATTAATTTAAAAATATAAAATTGTAAGAACTAAATTAAAATTAAGTGAAAATTATAGGAACAAAATTATAATTTAACTTCTTCTTTAACTTTCAATTTTGGTAATTAACTGAAGTACTGAACCTATGTATCAGTGGCTACTTCTAGCTCATACAAAATTGACTATAAAAAATTCAAGTATAAGAGTAGTATAAAAGACAAATTATTTAACAAAAAATTATAAAAATAACTATCGAAATGTTTTTAAAAAATTTAAAGGGTAATTATTGAAAAGGCTCAAGGTACATATCATATGTAAAAATTCTAAAGTTGAGGCAAGTTTTACGACTTTGTGCTTGCTATTAAAATTTAGGAAGTAAGAAGTTTAAAATTATTGGAAATTTTAAGTATCTGATGCATCCATGTCCTACGATTATTTTTTAAACAAACCAAATGTAACACCTTCACAAGTAACTTTTTACTACGTTTGAGCAATAGTCCATTTCCCATTTTTTATTTAAGGATTACTCCGCATTTCGTTTTTAGGTTTTTTTTCATAGTAAGTGTAGATGACAAGATGAGCAAACCCCTTACTGAGAACGTGTAAGGTAATGTTTATTAAATATTGACAGATAAATTTATAGTCATGTACCCCCCAAAAAAAAAATATTATTATATAGTCAGTGAATAATATAATATTCTTAGGGTCAAGTACTGGAAAATAAGTGCAAGACTTCTAATCCTAACAAAACTGATATTGATAAAATACATACAAATCTGACAGTGAGAAGCGATTACAAGCAAACGTTTTCATCTAAGTCATAGCTATGGATCTATATAGATTTCACCAGCAATCATGGTTTTAAATTATGGTTGTGGTTGCGGTTGCGGAGATTTTTAAAAACACAATATTGCGATCAATTACAAAAAAATGCGATCGATGCAATTGCAATTGCAATTGCGATGCGGTTGCAGAGACCACAAAAATTGCAATATTGCGACTGCAATTACGGTTGCGGACCGTAATTTAAAACCATGTCAGCAACAGATTTTTGGCATGGATACCTTCCTCCAATTATTCTAGCAAGAATATCTGATCCATCAGTTACATTCATGTTGTCGTTGAACGCAAAACAATAGGTGGCATTAGATAACTTGCTCCTATTGTTCCATCAATTCTGAAGATTTTAAAATACCATCATCAGAGTAATGTTAACATTGTACTAAGACTCCTCAATATTTTAGCCACATGCCACGAGTTATTGTATAGTAGCACGTAAAGTTTGTTCTCTCTATGCCTCTTTCCCCCTTGCTGTTAATTTACATGATAGGATAACACTGTAGGTGGCCCCCGTGATAAAGAATTTGATGAAAGGAAAGTTGTGGAATGGTGCTGAGGCTACTCACTGTGCATTATTTTGCAAACCCAACAGAAACATAAATCGCAACCCTCTTGGCTGTATCTATGCAAAAACCAGTGCAATTTGTGGTTTTGGTATATACAAAATTTACGGGCCCAAAAATATATATATAATTTTATGGTGAACTATTCTTTGGACTGATTCCTAGAATGTCAACATTCGGGGTTGATTTGTATAGGCTATAGCTATATGCTTTCTCTTAAATCTCTCTGTTACATCAAAATTGCCTTTTTCTGCATGGAAATCTGAGTTATCAGATAACTTACTTGGTAGATACTGCTTTGTAAAATTGACAATATGATTATGAATTATCCATCCTGTAAGAAAATTATCCACTGGGAGGGATTAGGTTATATGCACCAATCCCAATTATCCCCTTTTATCTATAAGATCAATGTTCACATAGCACAGAAAGAAAATTAATGATTAGCATATGACATAATTGGTGGGTTTGATGCTCAAAAAAGCTGAGCCACCAATGTAACATAAAAGGGAGAAAGCAAGGCAAAATCCCCGTACACCAAATTTAACTATATTTGGACATACTCAGTAACGTAAACCAACCATGCTTTTATTTAATGTTTGGATTTCTCTGAAACACAAGTAACGAACTCTAAAGCTGAAACTCCGTACAAAAATTAGTTAACAAGAAATCATATATTATGCAGGCACTGCCTGCCCAGCATCTAATGGTTAAAAATGAACTATGACAAAGAGAAGAGAGGATAGAGAGAAGAGGGGTTGAAGGCAACCGCGGGTGAAGTGAAAGCAACCTGAAAGGGGGACCACAAAACAGGCATTTTAGAGTTCTACCAGGAATCATTGAATAACAGAGGCAACACAACAAAAGGCTCTTACTCAAATTTTAACACACAACCCACACAAACTCTAGTAGACACTTAACCAGATGGGGTCCATGAGAAATCCCATAATTAGTAAGATAACCAATGAGAATTGAGATAATAAGATGAACATCAAATCTCCAGCCAATGAACACTTGGTTGAGGCCAAATCATGGGTCCCAAAAACCTCCATCAAATTTCCCATAGCAAATTACCAAAAGTGCATGGGCAGGCCTAGCAGAGAGCAACCTGTAATGAGTAAAAGATAGTCCCCACTGTGGGTCTCTCTCACCACACTGTCAAGTCTCAACACACACACACACACAAACAATAATTGAATCATTTGGGTATCTAAATAAATAAATAAAACACCCCTCAATATTCCTGTTGCAAACATCCATTGTAACTAGCATTTCACTTTGACAAACCGAAAAAAAAATAAAAATCAGTTCTATGATCACAGACATGAAAGGTGCAAGTGCCTTGAGTGCCAAGACAGCACGAGCTTGTGATAGCTGCCTACGCAGACGGGCACGGTGGTTTTGTGCAGCTGATGATGCTTTCCTCTGCCATGGCTGTGACACTTTGGTTCACTCAGCAAACCAGTTAGCCAGTAGGCATGAAAGAGTTAGGCTTCAAGCTGCATCCTCTAAGGTCAGCTGCTCAGTGATCTCCAATAAGGCATGGCACAGTGGATTCACACGCAAGGCAAGAACCCCACGTCACAACAAGCACTTGGCACTTCAACAACGACTCAAAGATGAAGTGATTTTCAATAACACTAGTACTGTTCTTCCTGTTGTGCCTGAGCTTGGAGGTGAAGAAACAGTGCTGGATGATGAGACTGAGGAGCAGCTGCTATGTCGAGTGCCTGTGTTTGAACCATTTGATTCTGAGCTTTGCAATATATACAATGAAGTGAGCATGAAAAACGATGCTGCTGATGAAGAGGCCTGTGACTCGGACAGTTTTTCTGAGTTTCTGCCATCAGACATGGATCTTGCTAAGTTTGCTGCTGATGTTGAAAGCTTACTTGGATCATCAGAAGTGTTTGATTGTAAAGAAGAAGATGAAAGAGATGCATATGTGGGAGGGGGATCCAAAGGTGCAATGGTGAAGGTTAAGGATGAAGAACTTGATGCTGATACAGCTTGTCATCTGGACTCAGTTCTTGACATGACAAGCGAGGCTTTTGATTGGAATATTGCCTCAGTGCTGTCAACAGCAGCAGCTGCACCGGAAGAGGAGGAAAAGGTGGTGGTTCCTGTGGTGGCGCCGGCTAGTAATAGTAGTGTCATTAAAGTGGGAACAAAGAGGGACATATTTCTGAGACTAAACTATGAGGAGGTTATTACTGCTTGGGCTAGCCAAGGTTCTCCATGGACAACAGCAAACCCACCTAAGTTCAACCTTGATGACTGCTGGCCAAACTGCTTGGTACATTCTTCTCTCAATCTCTTTTGTTTTGCTTAAACCGTTAGTTGAAGGCACATGAATATGAATTATTTTTATATTTAACATGCCCCTTCACAGAATGGAGACGGCAAAAATCAAACTCATTAACCACTTGATCATATAGTCTCTAAAAGCATATCATGAATCAATTCTCTCAAAAACTTAAGTTGTTTGGTGACATGAATGATTTTTATATTTAACAATTGCTACCTACACAACTCAACACTGCAGAGTTGCGGATGATGTTCTTTTGTCCCACACTGTTATGACTATCTCTATGATTGACATGCAAGTATTTTTGTGAATTTCAGGGCTCGATTGGTACAGATGTTCAATGTTCTTCTTATGGGGAAGTAAGAAGCTTAAGGGGACATCTAGTAGGGAGTGGAGATGGGGGATGAGAAGCAAGAGTATCGAGGTACAGAGAGAAGAGAAGAACTCGTTTGTTTGCAAAGAAGATAAGATATGAAGTAAGGAAATTGAACGCAGAGAAGAGACCTAGAATGAAAGGTCGTTTTGTCAAGAGGACATGCTTTGTTGGAGCCACTGCTTTTCAGCCTTACCACTGACATCAATCAGTTAAATTCCATGTTTGCTTTTCTGCAAATTTGGATATTTACTTGGTTTGGCTATGCGTAGCCAGGCTTATAATAATATTACTAGGTCAGGTTTTACTAGAATTGCTTGGGATATTTCTATATCTCTAGCAGGTCTAGTACTAATGGTAATCCTTCTCAGCAGGTTGAAGACTTGGGTAATCAAATTTAGGAAGCCTTTTATTGTTCCTTGTTAGAAATTCAATTATTCAATGCTGATGCTATGATACCTAGTTAATTTTTAGGCTAATGATTAACAATGTTTAATATAAGGTTGAGATGAATGTTAATTGTTGTATTTATCTACAAGTAATACATCTGCTTGTGATTTCGGTTCATGTCCCATGTACAGGAGGAATAAAATTGTTATGTACGGATTTATGATGATCACTTGAATGATGACAATGAAGGTAGTTTCCTCTATAGTATGAGGCAATGACGGTGGTATAAAAGATAGATACCTGTAAAAAGTACTCTGATACTAAACTTAAATCGTGGACAAAGTGAGTAAAGTGTTTAAAGTTTAATGTCTACTTTTATTATCTTGTGTAGTATTTATAAGAACGTATAAAAGTGTTATGATAAATAAGAATTATATTTAAATCTATATTAATTGATAATAAATACTATTAATTAAAATAAGAATCTATTAAAATTATTATCACTTATAACTGGTTCTTCTATTTATGAGATATTTTAGAAGAGATTTACTCCTCATAAATAAATACATTTATTTATCTAAAATCGTTCATAAATATCTAAAATTTAACTTTAACAGATCAAATTATCTGAACTGCTAATTCAGAATTCAGAACTCAGTACAGAACAAAAATAACTTGAGGGTTGGAGTTAGAAAGATGAATGTATCACAAATTTGAACAAATTCACTATTGATTTTCTCAAGTTATGAAAACAGATGGGAATCTGAACTTCGTCTCATTGGTAAGGGCTGGATTGGAATAATCAATGCAGTTAATTGGTTTAGAAATATATAGAAGCATCTAATTTTTTTTTTTTTTATATATGTAAAAGTTAAGGAGAGGGAAGCTACCCTATTCCAATATTAGGGCAATGCCTTATTTGTTTTGACCCTACTTTTGAAATCATTTCAACCCAACTACTGCACACCTCTAACCTCTAGGAGATATAAATGTGGGCTAGGGATCAAGTGTTCTCATTTTAGTAAGAAGATACAATCTTGTCACTTTCTGAGTTCATGAAAAATTGAAGTTCCCTATATGTACGTAGTCCATAATAAGATCTTTCATAACTTCACCATTTACGGTGTGCTGGCTCATTGTTATACAAGATGACTATTTAAGAAGGTCACTTCAACTTAATTCAAATAATTGGAGTGTACTGATTCATTCATATATGGTGTATTTTGGTGTACCTATCTCTGCATTGGTTTCATCATATCTTGATATTAATCAAACCATGGGATTGATCAAACGGTTGAACAAAATATATGTCTCAACTAAAGGAGTACTAAATGTTTTTCGTGGAAGGGTGGAACGATCTCATATCACTTGTAGTAAAATCAAAATTAAAATATCAAGGAGTACAAGTACGCTTACTATATATACCGTAACCCGTGGGTAAGGTCAAAACATATGCTAGTAGCTTAGTACTAGTATGGTCAAATTGTAGTTTGGATCTCTTCCAATTAGTGCATGAAAATGGATCCACTGATTTTAAATTGTATTGTAAAATTCCCTGGACTACGAAAACAACTATTTAGGAATTGAGAAAAGAAAATATACTACTAGTGGCAGCTCTGCCAGCTCATGACGCGGGAATTGAAAATGACAACTTCTTTTTACAACCAACTTAACTATGAAAATATTTTTTGGTAGGCATAAATTTAATACATTAAATTTACACATATTTATAAAAAATTTAAAAAATAAAATAAATGAATCTCATTAAATCTATTTATTATAAAAAATTATCATATTTTCTAATTTTTTATTAATATATATAAATTTAAAATATTAAATTTGTATTCACTTAAAAGTATCTCTATCACCGTGACCTTGTGCAAGGTTATATTTATATTTAATTAAGACACAAAGGCAACTTGATGTGCATGTCTGTGTCCATGCCATGGTCAGTATACTTTGTCTTTCTGATATCCCAAGAGCTACGTAACAGCGGAAGATGACAGATCCTGATATGCAAGTTTTGTTCTCTCTTTATATGAGCATTGAGTGGTCCAAAAATTTGGGGTTAATGGGTCAGTTATGTGAGAATGATATCACATGAACTTCAAAAAGGTGATGGCGCAGGGCAGAAACTCAAAATGGCAGATGGCCCATCATATGACATGTAATCATCATCAATAGATTCTTGTATAAATTTAGTGCCCAATTTAAATACACTAAATTAATAAAATATTAACATAATATTAATTATATTAAAAAATATTATATTTACTAATTATAATATTATATTGACAATAATATCATATTATTTTTATTTCAGTAATTTAGTGCACCTAAACTGATTAGGCTATCTTTATACAAAAATCTCTCACCAATGTCATCATATCCCAATTTATAAGGTCCTGACGAGAGACAGCTTGGTCCCTCCCCCTTTCTCTCCCAGTCCTTCAGACTTTTCTTTATGATTCACTTTCTTTTTTTGGGTCCCTTTCCGCATTTAGCTTCTCGTTCGTAGGTTTACAGCCACCCCATTCAGCTTGTTTTCCTTTTACAATGTCAACTTGCAGCTTTGGTTATGGTCCTTTCCCAACTTGAGTGTCTAGCTTTTTTTTTCCATCATATCATTGCCAAAAGCAGCACGGATGGTTTTAGCTCAAAAATCTTTTTCTTTCATATGTCTGTAATTCAGTTTGGCCAGCAGTGCTAACTGCTTAGTACATGTTTAGTTTTCAATTTGAAGTCTTAAACACATGTTTGAGTTTCTTAAAAGATATGTAATTTTGTTTGGGTTTATTTTAGTTAGTACTATTTCAATTGAATTTTGGATGATAGCTTACATTTGTCTAAAAGCAAAATTTTCTTGTTTTTAGATTATAATTGTATTAGTTAGTAATATTTATCTCTTATATTTATTTTGTTAAATTAATTTTTGAAATAAAATTTTTAAATATAAATTATGTTACTGTTAATTTATTTTTAATTAAATTTAAATTTACAAACATACTTTCAATTAAACTTAAATTTGTTATCTCTAATCTAAATAAACACTTAATTTCTGAGTTTGACTTTACTGACTTTCAAACCACCCTTTCTCTTCTTAGTTACCTTTTCCCAGCCACCAAGATAGATTTTCCTTCTCTATTTTGAATTTCCCGAAAGGAATCTTTTATGAACAGAGCAAACAAAATGGGTTTTCCTTCTCTCTTATTGAAAAGTTTGTTGCACATTACTTTTTTCTTAATTAACTTTATACATGATAGTTCCTTTAGGATTAGGATTCTTTGCTATTCTAGAATAACATAAAAGTGTTTGTTAAATAGATAAAAATACAATTTGTTTTTAATATAATTAATAAATTTTATAATTATACATGATAAAAATTGTGTCTATCTCGCTGTAATAAGTTCGTTTTGTTATAAGATACGATCCAAATAATTTCTTTTATAGAAATTAGATATTATGTAAAAATTACATATTATGACTAATCCCTATAAAATATATATATAAATGATGTAAAAAAAAGGTATAAATGAAAAAAAATGTGAAAAAAATGATTTTTTTTAAGTAATTGCTCACACAATTTAAATGGTACTTAGATAAAACTTTTTTCAAATTGTCGGATCCTGAATTCCAACTCCTTACGTTACAAGTAAGTTCTCCTAAAACTTCTTTAGCGGCCATCAAAATTATATATTCATATTCATTTTTCGTTTCCTTTCATGATTGATGAAGAAAAGAGTTGGAGAGATACCGTTTTTTTTTTCCCAATACTATCTCTTCCAAGACCATGACATAAATTATATGTGTTTAAGTGCGTGTTTAGAATAATTATAAAAATTTGATTATTTTAATAATTAATTATTATATAAATTTTTTTGTTATAATCGATTATAATGTAATCAAATTTATGTTTAAATATATTAGTTGAAAAGTTATTTTAAGTTAATATGTTTTGTTTATATAATATAAAAAATAATTTTTTATGTATTAAATTATTAAAATAAATATAAAAAATTAAAAAAATTATTTGATTTTAGAAAAAATAATATTTATATCTTAAATTATAAAGAATAATTTAAAATTTAAAATCATAAATTAAAATTTTAGTATTATGAAAAAAATTTATAATACATTGAATTTTATATAAAAATTAAAATTAATTTTAACAATTATATTATAATACTGTTAAAACAGTTCTTTTACAAGAAAAAAGTTGTTTCCATAGAAAAAAAAACATTCCCAAACATGTTCTAAGTATGTTTAAGCTTTTAATTTGATCCGTCGTTAATATGATGATAGCTACAGCAAATGAAAAATTGGTCAACAACACAAGTAGAGAAGAGAAGAGTGAATAACAAGAATTTTGACAACACATATGATGAATGCTTAATTGGAAGGCCAAGTGAAAATAGAAGATACATAAATAAATGGTAGTTTAAAATTACCTTTCATTTCATTTATTCATTCTGAATCAACAAACTCAACCTTGGGACCTGGTTCAGGAAGAGAAAATTAATCAATTAATACTATACATAAGAAATACTGTTATCACAAACAAAAGGTAAGGTAACTGTAGAGAGTGAGAGAAAAAGCGTGGAGAGAGGGATAAGGAGCGCCACCGGAGCTTCTCTCTGATGATATTGGCCTTCTCCCTTATCTCCAGCATCTTCCTCCTATTATTCTCTTCGCTTTTTCTCCCTCACTCAGTTATTGGGCTACCCGACCTTCTCGTCTGGGCTTTCGACCTCATAAGAGATTAATACAATAAGAGCAATGCTATATACGAAATTGATTTCGTGAAAAGTTTACGAATGAAGTGGACCTCATCAAAAGAGATTAATTAAACACAAATGCAATAATACTATTTTTCCATTTCGTAATTCTTTTAAAATAAGAGTTTAATATTGATATATTAACTAATCATATATATATATATATATCTTTACATGTATAGTTTTTAAGATAATTAAATATTTTTAATAACGTAACAAAATATGATTGAAAGATAGTGTAAAAAATTTATATTGACAACACATTAAAATTATTATTTTAAAATAAAATAATCTTATATCCTCCTATTAAATTATCTTAATAATCATCTTAATACTAAATGAAGAAAGTATTAAATGAAAAAAGTAAATGATCTAATATCTTGGAAATATAAAAATATTCAATATTTTTTCATTTAAGTAATTAAGAAGATTAGTAGGAGTATTAGATAAGAAGATAAATTATTTCTCTTTAAAATAATTTGTTCAAATTCAAAGCTTATCACAATAATTTTTTTTTTTCATCTATAGATTGAAAAAAAAAAAACACAAGGCTAGATTGAACGACTCTGTTGCATTAAATATCAGTCCTTTTATATTATTGAGATTTTATGTATACAACATTTATTATGTTAAGTCTAACAATTCATAGAGTTGTTTTTTTTTTAATTTGGTCATATTTTAAGAAAATAAAAATAAAATAAATGAATAATTTTTTTATTTACATTAATAATTTTTTAAAAAAATGAAATTATTTTTACAAAGGGATAAGTAATTTTTAAAATAAGTTCAGGTAAAAACCTATAAGACTATGAAGCATTTCTAAATGTAAAAATGTATTAAACTAAAAACGTAACTAATTTCCACGTAGATAAATAATTGAAATAATGAATAAAATATAATACAATTCATGAATTTAACTTATAATAAGATAAAAATATATAATTAATTTTTTTGTTACCGAAGATAGCTAATTTTATTATTAAGAATGAATGAGGCGATAAAGTGTCAAGTATAAGATCCAAGATCATGAGTAAGTACATAAATCACTTCCAACAAACTAGAATGGTGACTCAAAAATCAATGGAAAAACACATAACTAATAAACATAATTTTTTCTTCTTTTGACTCAAGTACAAACACTTAACCTTTAGAGCAACTCACTACACCTAAGAGAAATATCAAGGTAGCACAACTTGCCAAGACAATTTTTTTTTCTCCCCTCAAATTGCATATCGCACTAAGATGTGTTAGCATAGATTTGACTCTTGTTGGCGCATAGCATCCCATGAAGGTTGAACTTTGTTACCTCGAGTTCTTCTTGCAACTACTTCTCGTTGAGATATACGACTTTATCATCATTTTCATTATCGTCATCATCGCTGCTATCATCTCTATTGTTGCTGAGACCTCAATTTTCTTGTCTCATCTCCATGAATCTCTATGATTCATATCTTTAGTCCGTATATCTGAAGGTCTTCCTATATTGTAGGCTAGTCGTGTAACCAATCTAATAAATTAAGGCAAGAAAATTTTAGATCTACTCATATAGAAGACATCTATGAAAGATTCAAACTCAAACTCTTTAAATATAGAGATTTAGATCAATTTATTCTTGAAAAATCAAGAAAAAATGAGGAAGAAAAAAAGAAAAAAAGAAAAAAGAGCAAAAGGGGTCGCCCCCAAAGTAGATCAATAGCAACCCTAAGAGAAAAGTCAAACTGTAACCAAACTCCACGAAAGGAGATCAAAATCATCAAATGCAAAGATGAGGCACTAAGCGCAGATGGTTACTACCCAAGAGTGGCGATGCTAAGTGAACCTAAGCAAGCCACAACCTTGCAAACTCTATCATCTGAAGCTTTATTATTTGGTAAAAATATATAAATATTTGATTTTATGAAATATATTGTCAACCATCAAAATTATATTCTTTTAAAACAAACAACCTAAAATTATGATCAATATTCAACTCATTGGGCAAGAAAAAATGTTGACATTTTGGGATGGCAAAAATGAAACAAAAATTAAAGTGAATAAGTAAAGTTAGATTAATATTTGATTTAATATAAAGTGTATTGTAAACTTAACTCACTAAAATTTAATAGTAAATGCATATTTACTTAGTCACTTTAGAGACAAGCTTACTTTAGAAAAATCTTATTCGACAAAAAAAATCTATACCCGTAGAGATTCACAAGGATTACCCATAACGGGACAAGGGCGAGGATCGTAACCGTTGCCTTGCGAGTACTCGCACACTTGCTAAATATGTTTTTTATTTAATATATTATACATTATGATTTTTTTTTCTTTCACTTTTAGATGAGATGAAAATTTATTTTCTTATTATTAGACAATACATTTTTTTTAGTGAATAAACCCATCATGATAAAAATTGTTGAAAAATGTATATTATTCTCGGTAATAATTATTTATGTAAACTCATTATTACTTTGTGATATTCTTTTAATTTTATAAAAAAATTAAATTATTGAAAGAGGTTGTGACATGTGAAATTAAAGTTTATTTTGTTTATATTTTTTTTTGTTGATTTTTGAAATTTTATTTTAAATTATTAGATATTTGTGAATATCTGTGAATTTTTTGTTTCTATCATAAATTTCATAAATGGGTATCTCTGATAGAGATAGAATGAGAACAAAAGAAACCCTACTCGCTCTTGTCCTTTGCTCTTGTCCCATTGACATTCCTATCTTGTATGTTTCTTTTCTTAATACTTTTTCTTTTTCTCTTTTTTTAGGTAATTTGATTAAGCAAAATTCTATCTGTTCATTTTCTTACTCAAATTTGCCGTTGTGTGACTGTGTACCAATGGACATTTCACAAATTCACAATCAAATCATTGTCCTGTGTACCAAGAAGATGCCGCCCACCGTTGTGTGGAGGTGAGGGAACGGGTGGTAGAAAGAAGAAAACTAAAGAAGACAAAGCGGAAGAAGGCTTACCTGGTGGCTGCGTGGTTGATCGTCACTGGCGTCGCTGCAGAAGGAGGGGAACTCACTCGGGTCGCATGGCTGCCATGCTCAGATCGTGGGTGGTGGAGGGCAAGGTCGTACTGCTCGGGTGCAGTGGGTGGGAAGATGTGGAGGGGATTTGATTTTTATCTTAAACCAGATGTTTTTGCTCTTTACTGAGGGGATTTTTTTTTATTTCGTGATCTTTTTTTAGCAAGAGAATTAATCGCTCGCAATTCCTTTGATAAACTTAGCGAGGGAATAATTCCCTCATAATTCTCTCGCTCATTTTAGCGATGCAAATAATCTCTCGGAATTCCTCTATTAATTTTAATGAGCAAAACAATATACTTGTAATTCTCTCGCTAATTTTTAGCGATGGAATTTATTCCTCGCAACTCTCTCGCTATCAATTCGATATTTTTTTCCTTAACTTATTATTAAAATTTAGTGAATAATATTATTTTCTTCGCTAATCCTTTATTAATTAGAGATGAATTAGCGAGAAAAATTTTTTCTCGCAAAATTCCCTTGCTAAATCACATAATTCTTGTAGTGTTTGTGCTATGGTGCGGCGGCTGCATCTTGCGACGACTGTGACGGTGCAATGGTGGTGCCCTATCGATGACTTTGATGATGCGATGGTAGCTGCCCATGCAATAGTATGATGGTGCGAAGGTGGCTATCCTACCACAACTGCGACGTCGCAAGCTGCTTCTTCCCTTGCGACGATTGCAAGATGTAGATCTGGTGTTTTGACAGGAAGATTCTTCATTTTTTGTGAATTTGTCCTCCTTTTGTATTGTCATCTTGCATATATCATGGTGTTTTGATGGGAAAATTCTTCATTTTTTTTGTCAATTTGTTCTCCTTTTGGGTTGTAACTGGTTCAAAGAATCAAACTTTTAACTTCTGATTGAGTTTAGATGGAGGATATTACACAAAATCCAAACGAAAAAAGAGTTTGCCTTCAATCATGATTTTTATTTATTTATTTTTTCAATTTTTTATTCATGCTATAAAAAGAAAAAGAAAAAGAAAATATTTAAGTCGATCAACCCGACCTTACCTTAGCTTATTGGATTTGACTCAAGCATTATTGTACACGTGTCAAAATCAGGGCCATTGATATCTACACTTGTCTTGACTGAACCCCATCCCAATGTCAAATCCAGTTGCACGTCTCCATGATGGGGAGGCTTAGCCTCCACAGTCTCTATCGCTTCCCCACCGTCACCGACACGCCTTATTATGTTCACGAGATATTCTTAGGTAGACACAAATGTAACACATCATATTTAAATATACTCACAAAAAATTAGAGAGAGATGATGGTTTGATCCTATTAAACTCACTCATCACACCAAACCATCATCTCTCTAACTTTTTGTGAGTGTACCTAAATGTGATATGTTACATTTGTATCCATCAAAGAATATCTCTTATGCTTACTCACAGCCCGATAAAATAGATGGTTTGGGCCGCCAAAAAATGCCAGCCCGAACCTTACATGGTCCATGGGATGGGCCAGCCCGCTCTTTTTACACTACCTGGCAAAATACCAGCCCGAAATTTATGTGACCCGAATGGGCCGGCCTGAAAAGGGCCCGAGCCCGAATGGGTCGGCCCGGCCCGTTTTGACACCCCTATCACTCACTCCTGACCCCGAGTCAAGACTCAACGACCCGTGAAACTCGTTTCCGGTTCCAGAACGATTCTTTGGCTCGGCTTGTGATTGTGGCTTTGTGCGCTTGAACGGGCTCCGGGACTTGTTGACCTTATGGAGCAGATTAGAGGCACACGAGTTTGAGTTTCCTTTCTTGGCCACGTGACGTATATCGCAGGCCTTGAGCATGGAAGCCAACTCGGACGATTTATATAGAAATAGGATGGTGATTATACCTGGTCGGAGTGGTGGGGCGGTGGCATTGATGAGGCCGGCACGGCCGTAAAACTTGGCGAGGAAGACGGTGGCATTGGCCTGAGATTCGGGGGATTTGATCCAGTGGAGGCAAGGTCTGATGGGGCAATCCGCAGTGCATCCTTTGCGGAGCACTCGGCAACCGTTACAGCTTAACCGCATGATTGTGTTCTTAGTGTGTTTGGGAAGCAAGAATATATGAGAAAATTGGAAGAAACTGAGTTGGTGGTGTGGTGTGCAACTGCATGCAGAAGAAAAAGTACATGGTGTTAAGAGGTTTTTGCAAGGTGAGAAGGGTTTTTAAATAGACAAGTGAAAAACGAGAGAGAGAGAAACTGAGCGCAGTTGTTTCCAACAAAACGGCAGGTTTGCTATTCTGGTTTTTAGAAATTAGCCTCTTTTTTGGAGATATAAGCATGCATGTACCATACAAAAAGTTAGGGATAAGCATAAAAAGATCAAAATATGTTTCATTTTAAACTTTATGGTATCTATTGCACACTCCAAAACAAAAAAGAAGATTGAATTCAATTTGTAATATAACGAGGCGTGTGTTAGATTCTTTTTCAAGAAAAGTATATTATATATATTCGGTTGGTGATGGAGAGAAATATAGGGAAATGGTGTAGAGATATATTTGTTGTCTCCATTCTCCAAGTTGCTTACGATTCGCGACACTGAAAAAGGCAAAAAATGGATACTTAACCTATTTAGTATTTAGGTTGTGGTTACCAGAAAAGGAAATGAAGGCATCCCAGATTCCAGTACCACCTGGGGATCAACATCATGTCATGTGATGAGAAGAATAAGGGAAGTTGCAGTTTCTTGGTTTTGTGGAGCGTGGAAATGTAGTGGTTTTGTGGAAAGGACTGTGGGCGCCCTTTGGAACTGAGACTGAGGCCATGCCAGTGGTTTTTGAACTGAATTTGTTTGCATGCGGTTTTGGTGGCCCCACTGCACCTTTGTCTTCGGGTATTATTCTGTTACTCATTTTTTTTGTCTTATGGACTTAAGATAAGTTGTTGATTATTTTATTAACGAGTAAATATACATTTTAATTTTTGAATTTTTTATGATATAATAGTATTGATGATGTTCGGTATGATTAAAGTATTAAATGTTTATAAAATAATGATTTTGGATTTATCTTGTTGTTTTGTCTGTGTTTGGTGTAATTAAGATAATAATTTTGAGTTTATCTTTTTGTCTGTGTTTGTTTATTTGGATGCAGAGCATAATGATAGACAATGTGAACCTAATTTCACACCTAAGGGACCAGTTTAATAGAAGAAGAAATGAGTATATTAATGAAGAAGTTAATGTATGGAAACATTTTGACTTAGATTATTTTTCAATTCCTGTTATAAACTTTCTATTTAAAGAGCATTACTTTGGTCTCGAAGCATTGTATGAACAGTATTTTTAAGTTGTTTCCTAGGTTGTCTTTGAGAGATGGCTTAAAGCCATTAAACAATGATAAAAATTCCTTAGAGTTGATGAAGCATTGTTTAAAGGCAGAGGGCGTAGAGATTTATTTTGACAAATATGTGATAAAGAATCCACCACCAGAGGGAGAAAATGGTGGGGTAGGACTACAATAGGGTAGGCAAGAAGAACATTAAAATGAAGAGGTGTTATGGGAACAACCGCTGCAGGTCATATATCCACTTGAAAGTGTAAATAGTTTTGGTGCAAATGGTGAAGGTGAGGGGTTTAATGAACATGATGAACATCCAGATGAAGGTATAATTGAACTACAAAAAGTGACTATAATGATAGTGTAAAGGATGAAACATATAAGCTAGGGGTTAAATTTTTTGATACTACAGAGGATGAGGTGGACCATGAGCATGTGAACTTTGTTAGGAAGAAAAAATGTAATGATGTGAATCATACTAATAGGAGAAATGATAATGAAGTGAACCCTGCTAATAGGAGAAATGAAAAATTTGTGGACTGTGAAAATGTGACAACTAAGCATAGAAGAAATGATAGGTTTAAATCATATACACAATTTCAGGCTAGTGCAGAAGATAAATGGTATTCTAAGGAGTGTCCAAATATGTACCAATCCTCATCAGATGAGGAAGACAACTCCAATGAGGTCTACCCTCAATTTAATCTCATTGTAGGTTTTGGAGAAGTGTCTCTAGAGTTGGGTACGAAATTTCGAAGTCTATATGTGTTCAAGGAAGCTGTGAGAGAGTACAATGTGGAACTAAGGAGGGAGTACAAGTTTGTGAAGAATGATAAAATCAAGGCTATAGCAAGATGTGTGAGGGAAGGGTGCCTATGGGAGGTTTTTTGTTCTTGGAGCAATCAAACAGGAAGTTTTCATATTAAAAGTTTTTGTGACAACCACACATGTTGCAGACAATTTAGGAATACCAAAGCAAATAGGCATTGGGTTACAAAGAAAATGGTTTCAGAGATGATGACTAAACTTCATTTGACTGCCAAGGAAGTATTTAATCACATTAAAGAAGGATTCAATGTCCACTGTAATGATGTCAAAATACATAAGGTCATGAAGATATCAAAGGAATTAGTAAAAGGCTCAGAGAATAAGCAATACTCAAAGATAAGGGATTAGGTGGATGAGTTAGCAAGAATTAACCTTGGTTCTACTTTGAAACTACTAGTGGACCTAGCAAACTCATTCCCTAAAATGCCTTCCTTTAAAAGGTTTTATGTGTGTTTGGATACTTATAAGAAGGGTTTCAAGGATGGTTGCTGGCCCTTCATAGGCTTAGATGAGCGTCATCTAAAAGAGTATTATGGAGGTCAACTTTTAGCAGCTATCAGTATAGATGTGAACAATGCTTCTTATGTGATTGCATATGCAATTGTGGACATGGAGACCAAAGACTCTTGAAAATGGTTTTTGGAGATTCTGCTGGATGACATTGGAGACTACAGGTGACATGGATGGGAGTTTATCACTGATCAACAGAAGGTATATTATGTTTGATTTCAAATTGCTTGTTGTAATTTTTGCTTGTTTGGTTTTCCATTGATTAAGTTGAAATGTTCACTATTTTGTTTAGGGTTTATTACCTGCAATGGAGGAGGTCATGCTTGGAGCTAGACACAGATTTTGTGTTAGACACGTATGACCCAACTTTTGCAAGGTATTCAAGAATAAGGATCTGAGAGACATGGTTTGGGAGATTGCTAAGACAATTACTATGGAGGAGTTTGAACAGAAGATGGAGGTTATGAAGAAGAAGTCTGAGACTGCTTGGAAGTGGTTATGTAGAATTTCACCTGAGCATTAGAGTAAGACATGATTCTCCCTATTCACCAAATGTGACAATTTGCAGAATAATAGTTGTGAGTAGTTCAATATGGCCATAGTTAAGTATAGAGGAAAGCCAATATTCACCATGGTTGAGGAAATAAGGACTCACATCATGAGAAAGATGGGAGATGAACATTTAAGGCTAGCAAGATACATAAACCTAGTCACACCAAAAGCTCAGAGTAGGTTGGAAGGAAATAGAAAACCAAACAGATATTGGACACCCATATGGACATGAGATCCTACAAGATATAAGTTTGAGGTTGTATGCTAGCTTAGAAAATGTACAGTGGATCTTAGTGAAGGAACTTACTCTTGCAGGCAATGGGATTTGAGTGGAATCCTTTGCATGCATGTCATAGTAGCTCTTTCCTATAACAATCTGTAACCAAAACATTTTGTGCACCCATGGTATTCAATGGATACCTATCATAAGTTGTACGAGCATCACATTGAGCTTATTATAGGTCAAGAATATTGGAAAACAACCAATGAGGAACTAATTGGTCCACCTGTAACACCCCAATTTTTAGAAAATGTACAGAATGTACTGTTTGCTGTTTTTCAAGCTTTCGTGTGAATGACCGTTGTGTCCCTATTTTACTGTTTCTCGATTTCTGCATGAAATACAACTACGTTTATACAGGCTCAAATTTTATTTGGTCTTTTTACGTAATTTGTTTCGAGACGGTAAAATAAAAGTTTTTTTGAGCTACTGTTTTAATTTTTTTGGAAGATATACAGACAATTAATACTGTCTGTAATTTTATTTGAACTTTTTGGATGATTAGCTACGTTGTGGAAAAAAATAAAAAAATAACCATTACGTCCCGAACGTCTTTGTTTGATCTTGTTTTTCTTTTGTTTTTAATTGTTTTCTACTTGATTTAGTGTCCAATATTACTTGTCTGTGATTTTATATGGACTTTTTGTGTGATTTGCTACTGGCAGGAAAATAATATTTTTCCTGATTTGGTAAAATCTGTTTTTAATTATTCAGAATGAGGGATCTTACTAAACCCATTGAATGAGCCTAAAATTAATCTTTTAATTTTTAGGATTTAATCACAAATAAAATAATTTTGTATTATTATAATATTATTTTATTAGTCAGTATAATTTAGTGACAGTGGACCCGAAAATGTTTTACGGGACCCACGTTTAGCTAATCCAATTAACTTAGTAGCTTAATTAAACATGATTAGTGGAGGAATATTCTTGAACATGGTGACTAAGGCTAATGACTAGGTTAGGAGCAACCAATAGGAAACAAGCTTGCTAATCAAGGCTTAATCTTGACCTTTGATGCATCCAAGGGCTTGGATGAAGCCAAGCAAATGTCCACCTTGCATGGCTTGAAGTCTACGGCCATATGGCTTTGGGAGGACCAAAAATATCTTCTCTTTCATGCAAATTCTCTCTTCTCTCTCATCCAAGAACCCTAAACACCATTGTTACTTCCTTTCTCACCTATTCGCCAAGCTTGATACTACACCATTCAATCACCCAAAATTTCTTCTAACCAAGTTTTCTAAACCTAAACACAATCCTAAGAACATCTCTAGTTGAGAGTTCTTTCAAAATCTTACATTTGAAGCTTGAAAACCTACTTGGAAGTTTGTACCAAGGAGGTGAAATCTCTTGTTTTTCTTTTCTAAATTCTTTTTCAAAGTTCTAAGCCATGATTTATCCATGGTTTAGGTTCTTTTTCAATGGTTAGTAACTTGTAGTTTTTGTTTAAGTTTGTTAGGTTCTTGAAGGAGGAAAACCGTGACCCTAGGAGGAGTGAAAGAATCCATTTGTCTTCATTTAAGGTAAGAGGAAGACAAATCTTATCATCTATGGATGGTGGTAAGAAGATGGAGTGTGGTTTTGGATTGTAGAATCCATAAGGATTCATTTGTGTGGTTGTTAGTAGCTTGTTAATATGGTTGTGTATTTGTTAATAGCTTTCCTATTTGTTGTTTGTAATAATTTGCATGTCTACAAGCTTTGATTTAGGTTATATGTGTTAGAAATATATTGCATGTGTTAGAATTGCATGATAATGTATAGGATGTGAATAACATGTTAAGGATTGCATGAGTGTTCCAAAGAACACAATCCTAAGGCTCACGACCATGGACACAAAGGAGAACCAAAATGTTCTCATATTTTTCCTAAATTGAGATTTTATTAATCTAGGAGAATTAACAAGTTATTACATTGTTTAGATTAGGGAAAATGAATTTAGAAATCAAATATCATAAATTTCTAAGTTTCGCCAACATGCCAAACCAAGTATCCATGGTTTCAAAAATTAAATCCAAACCTTTTCTAAGTATAAGAATGCAATATGTGTTAAAAAGAATTTTTCTAAAATGAGTTTTAAGGAAAAGAATCAATTAGAAATAAGTTTGAGAACTTAGAACTAATGATTTTGTTATTAGAAATGAAATACAAGTAACTTTCAAAAATTTCTAACATAGAGCTCATGTTGTATTTTGAAGCATGTTAGTAGTTTTCAAAGGGATTAATTTTATGGTTTAAAAATTTAATAAACAATTTTTACGGTAAAATTAGGAAATCATTAATATAATTTTCTAAGCAAAATCTTGTCAAATTTTAGTAAAAATGGACAAATAAGATAGAAAAGATGTCAAAAGACAAGATACGGTATGGAAAATATTATACGTAGCTTAAAAGTATTATTTATTATTTCTGTTTATTTAAACAAGTAATTTTTAAGGAATTCGGTCAAGAAAATAATTTAAAAATCTTACGCGATTGAGAAAACGTATTAAAAATCTTACGTGATTTTGAAAACAGAAAAATATATTTACGTGATTTCAAAACGTTTATAAAAACAATGAGATTGTGAAAACGCGATAAAATTTCTACGCGATTGACCGAAACAAGATTTTTCGGATTTCGTATTTTTACTGTGCCGGGCTATGAGGTGAACCCGCAGGCTTTGAGATATTTGTCCAAGGGGACTTATCAGATATTTTTGCCATTGAGGGCATATATTTTTATACCTTGAGGGTATTCTGGTAATTTACCAATTTTTGGTGAATTTTGGTTGACGAGGTGAATCACATCATCGTGTTGTCGATGCGATAAACGTAGTGTGGTTCATTGTTCTAATGAACTTGGAGACATTAGTGTACGGATTCCATATATGGACGGATTGCATTTAGCCCATTGGCCGTGCAGTAACCGATAGCAAGACACTAATGGACTCGACACGCACTATATTTAATCGAGATTTGTAAAGTCTAGTAGTACATTTGCCGTAGTGTCACGACGTGAGACATGTGAACTACACCACGCCTGGATGGTAAATTCTCGGTGATGTGGAGCTATAGACGCAACGTATACGATCTGCGGAATAGTTGGTACGGGCAGCCGTGGTACTAATAGATTTTTGCGAGTCATTCCTCTCGATATCCGTGGTATCGTGTTATTTAGCTCCATGGAGTAGGAACGTGTCATATTTCATATGAGTATATCCGGAACTTTATTTTATCTTATCTAAATCTATTTTATCTGGTTAGTATTATGAGGATTATTTATCTATTCTATTATTTTATCGTGATGTTTTATTTTATCTACGTGACATTATGTGTCGTTATGATAATTAAATCTTTTTCTTTATTCTGTTACTAATTTCGTTATAGCTTTTCATATTGCATGAATTGTATAAGCGTTGTTTGACGTTTTCTTATTTACCATGTTTGTGATGATTTTAGATTGTCTTACCTCTTTTCTGTATTGTGTATATTTCCTGTATATTTATTTTACGCAGTAAAGAGTTTGAGGAAGAGGAAGAGGAACAGCCTCTTGAGGTTCTGTACCCCGAGGAGGAGGAAGATCAACTAGCCGACGACCAATTTGACAATCAAGAACCATCTGATCATCTATATCCATTGGATTGATTAGTTTTGGTATGGCGGTGCCTGGATTTTTGGGGTTCGTGACTCTCGAGTTTCACGGTGGATCGTTAGCGTGGCACATAAGAGGAGATAGAGACTCCGTGACGTATGCGGGACGGATGACGGTGACCCTACGTAATAGATTTGATGACGAGCCAGTGATGACGACGACAGTGTTTCTGCATTTAAAGTTACCTTTATCCATTAGGCGACATTGGGGTGGTGTATCCATTAAGCCTAGTGAGATGACACTCGTATCGACTGCGCGGTCTCACGTCCGCCGAGTGTCGAGGCATCCTGGGTATTTATCTTCTGATGAGTTTCCTGAGAGTGATCCATCGAGGAATAAATATTTATGATGTGTATTTTGGGTGCGTCTGCATATGTATATATTGGCTCTTTACTGTTTTGATTTACTGTTTCTGTTTAAATATTTGTAGTTGTAGTTGTAAATTATTTGTATAACTTATAACTTGGAACATATGAATATTATGAGTGGTGTTGTTTCTGTTTACTTTATATTTCCGCTTTATTTTATTTTCAATAATCTGATTTAACAGGAATTATTTTACAACCCACATTAGTACGAAATAAACGTTTTACAACTTGGGTAGATTTTATTTATTTTCTTTATATATGTGACATTCTCCAAAAGGGGTGTTACATTAGTTGGTATCAGAGCCCAAGTTAGAGTCTTTTGGGGTTGTGGTTGGGTCTGTTTTTGTTTGTACTGTGTGATTCTCTGTGATTTACTTCCGAAAAGATGTATCTAATTTTGTTTTGTTCTGTTTGAAGATGTCTGGACGAGGTAGAGGACGTACGAACATGAATCGTGATGTGGACCCTATGATTGCGGCTGCTGAGGCTATGCAGCGGATGGCTGAAGTAATGATGCAGCAGAATGTGAGAGCAGCTCAACAGCAAGATGCTACTGCTGATGCCCTAAATTTATTTGAATTTAGGCGCCACAATCCGCCACAATTTAGAGGCGAGGTTGATCCGGAGAAGGGAAGTCAATGGATACAAGACTTGGAAAGGATTTTTGAAGGGATGAGATGCACAGATGACAAGAAGGTAACTTATGCCGTCTTTATGCTAAGAGGAGATGGAGAACATTGGTGGAGAGGAACCCGCCGAGTTTTGCAAGCTGAAGGAACAGAAATCACATGGGAAGTGTTTTCTAATGTTTTTCTGGAGAAATATTTTCCTGCGAGTGCTAGGCATGCCAAAGAAATGGAATTTCTTGGTTTGCGACAGGGGAATATGACGGTGAATGAGTATGCCACAAAGTTTGAGAATTTGTCTCAATTCTCAGATTATGCTCAGACACGACAAGACGATGTGTGGAGATGTCGGAAGTTTGAATCAGGGTTAAGGGTGGAACTGAAACGAGGAGTGGTATCCTTGAGAATGACTCAGTTTCATGCTTTGGTGGATGCTTGTGCTCGACTTGAGGAGTTGGAGCCATCTAGAGATCAGAGGAATCGGAACTTTGGGCCGACAAGGTTTCAGAGAGGTGGAGGTAGTAATACGAATCGGTTTCAGCATAAGCCGTATTCCAGACCAACAGGGACTCAATCTCAACGACCATCAGTTAGTGGAGGTGCAAGTGGTAGTGAAGCTGGACAGAGAGTGGCGTTCACGCCGACATGTTTTAAGTGCGGGAAGAAAGGCCATATCTCGCCGGAGTGCACGCTTAGAGGTACACTTTGTTTTAAGTGTAAGCAACCTGGACACATGTCAAAGGATTGTACTCAACCGAAAGGAAACCCGTCGTTCGTTATGTTCGTGCTAGTCGGCAGAAATCAAGGAATACTCAATCGAGATCCTGGAGGGCGTGTTTATACCATGAAGGAACCGAGATTTCTCAATCGATGATCTTATACAAGGAGAAGGTGACATTGGAGGTAACCATCCGACCGTGTTGTATGACTCGGTGCTACACACTCGTTTATTGCATATGATTGTGTGAAAAGATTGAAGTTGCTCGTGTCTTCTTTGAATGTTAAGTTGAGTGTTTTTACTCCAACCGCTAAACCCGTGATTGCATCAAAGATATGTTTGGATTGTCCCATTCGTGAAGGGCCGTCTGTTTATGGTCAACTTGATTTGTTTACCTCTTGTTGAAATAGATGTAATCTTAGGGATGGATTGGTTATCTTCTAACCATATCCTTATAGATTGTGCCAGTAAAACTATAGTTTTTCCTAAGGAAGAAAAGTCTGGATTCTTAACTGCTGTTAAGGTCAAGTCTTTGTTAAGAGAGGGAGCACAGGGATATGTGGTATTGTCTTCTCTAGAGGTTAAGAATGAGAAGGATGTGAATACTATTCCTGTTGTCAACGAGTTTCCCAAGGTTTTTCCTGATGACGTACCTGGTTTACCACCTGAGAGGGAGATCGAGTTTTCAATTGATTTAGTACCAGGAGCAGGTCCTATCTCAATTGCACCATACCGTATGTCGCCAACAGAGTTGGAGGAGCTGAAAAAGCAATTGGTGGAATTGTTGGAGAAGCAGTTTGTGCGACCTAGTGTTTTCCCATGGGGTGCGCTAGTGCTTTTGGTCAAGAAGAAGGACGGAACGTCTCAGCTTTGTGTGGATTATCGTCAGCTGAACAAGGTGACTATCAAGAATAAATATCCGCTTCCAAGAATTGATGATTTGATGGATCAGTTAAGAGGAGCTGTGGTATTTTCCAAGATAGATCTGAGATCGGGGTATCATCAGATTCGTGTTAAAGGGGAAGATGTACCGAAAACCGCTTTTCGAACTCGATATGGGCATTATGAGTATCAGGTGATGCCATTCGGAGTGACGAATGCTCCTGCCATATTTATGGATTATATGAACAGGATTTTTCGTCCGTATCTAGATAGATTTGTCGTTGTCTTTATCGATGACATTCTGATCTATTCTCAATCTAAGGAAGAGCATGCTGAACATCTTGGTATTGTTCTTGATTTTGAGGAGAAGCCAGTTGTATGCGAAATTGGCTAAGTGTGAGTTCTGGTTGGAAGAAGTTCAATTTCTAGGTCACGTAATTTCTAAAGAAGGTATTGCAGTAGACCCATCAAAAGTGGAGACTGTTTTACAATGGAAAAGACCTAAGACGGTAACAGAAGTTCAAAGTTTTGTTGGACTTGCTGGTTATTATCGGAGGTTTATCGAGGGTTTTTCCAAGATTGCTGGACCACTTACGCAGCTTACGAGGAAAAATCAAGCTTTTGAATGGACGGAAGAACGTGATGCCAGTTTTCAAGAGTTAAAGAAGAGGTTAACGACTGCACCTGTGTTGATCTTATCGGATTCGAAGAGATCTTTTGATGTGTATTGCGACGCTTCTTATCAAGGGCTAGGATGCGTATTGATGCAAGATCGGAACGTTGTGGCATATGCTTCTCGACAATTGAAGGTTCATGAGAGGAATTATCCAACGCACGATTTGGAATTGGCACGTGGTTTTTGCTCTAAAGATATGGGACATTTTCTCTATGGAGCAACATTCAACATCTTCAGTGATCACAAGAGCTTGAAATACTTGTATGATCAGAAGGAGCTGAACATGAGGCAGCGGAGATGGTTAGAATTCCTGAAAGAATATGATTTTCAACTGTTGTACCACCTTGGCAAGGCGAATGTCGTGGCTGACGCCTTAAGTAGAAAGATTATCAGTGCTTCTGCTCTGATGATCAAGGAAAAGGAGCTCATTGAACAGTTTAGAGACGTGTGGTCATTTGTTGAGTTGAAACCGGGGAAGATCTGTATTAACATGGCTACTATCTCGAGCGAGCTGATGGAAGACATAAGGGAAAAATAGAATGCCGATGAATTTTTGCAAGGGATAAGAGAACAAATAAAGCAAGACGAGACAATAGAGTTCAAAGAAGGAACTGATGGAATTCTGAGGTTTCGGGGTAGAGTCTGTGTTCATCGTGACCGGGAGCTGAGGCGATATAAAGTGGAACATGCCCATACTAGTCTATTGAGTATGCATCCAGGCATAACAAAGATGTACCAAGACTTGAAGAAGTTATTCTGGTGGCATAGATTGAAGAGTGATGTTATTAGGTGCGTGTCAACTTGTCTAGTCTCGTCAAAAGGCAAAAGTGGAACATCAAAGACCAAATTGAATGTTACAACCGTTATCTATTCCGAATGGAAATGGAATAGTATATCGATGGATTTCGTTCTTGGTTTGCCAAAGACGAGGAAAGGTCATGATTCGATATGGGTTATAGTCGATAGCTTACGAAATCGGCTCATTTCTTACCAATTAATATTAAGTATTCATTGGAAAGATTAACCCTGTTGTACATCAAGAAATTGTCAGATTACATGGTGTACCTACATGTATAGTTTCTAATCGAGATCCGAGGTTTACGTCAAGGTTTTGGCGAAGTCTGCAAGAAGCTATGGGAACAAAGTTGCAACTGAGTTCGGCGTATCATCCGCAAACAGATGGTCAGACAGAGAGAACTATACAGTCTTTGGAAGATCTGTTGCGTGCTTGTGTTTTAGAACAACGAGGAAGTTGGGATGAATTTTTATCTTTGATAGAATTCACCTACAACAATAGTTTTCACTCAAGCATCGGAATGGCACCTTATGAAGCATTGTATAGAAGACGATGTCAAATATCGTTGTGTTGGTATCAAGATGGGGAAAGTATGACTATTGGACCCGATCTTGTACAACAGACTACGGAAAAGGTAAAAATGATACAAGAGAAGATGAAGACGACGCAAAGCAGACAGAAGAGTTATGCGGATAAACGAAGACGACCTCTTGAGTTTGAGGAGGGTGAGCACGTGTTTCTAAGAGTTACTCCTACGACTGGTGTCGGAAGAGTTATTAAGTCTAAGAAACTTACTCCTAAGTTCATTGGACCGTATCAGATTATCCGACGTATAGGTCCCTGTAGTGTATCGGGATCGCTATGCCACCGTTTCGTCGAACCGCATGACGTGTTTCATGTGTCTCGATTACGAAAGTATATACCAGATCCGACGCATGTTATACAACCAGATGACGTACAGTTGAATGAGAATTTGACTTACGAGACTTTACCTGTCAGAATTGAGGACAAAAAGGTAAAGCAGACTTCGAGGAAAATGATCGAGCTAGTGAAGGTCATATGGAATGATGTGACGGGTGAAGCTACCCGGGAGCTGGAAGATAAAATGAAGGATCGTATCCTCATTTGTTTTGAGGAACAACGAATTTCGAGGACGAAATTTTTATTTGTTGGGGAGAGTTGTAACACCCCAATTTTTAGAAAATGTACCGAATGTACTGTTTGCTGTTTTTCAAGCTTTCGTGTGAATGACCGTTGTGTCCCTATTTTACTGTTTCTCGATTTCTGCATGAAATACAAATACGTTTATACAGGCTCAAATTTTATTTGGTCTTTTTACATAATTTGTTTGAGATGGTAAAATAAAAGTTTTTCCAAGCTATTGTTTTAATTTTTTTCGGAAGATATACGACAATTAATGTCTGTAATTTTATTTGAACTTTTTGGATGATTAGCTACGTTGTGGGAAAAAATAAAAAAATGACCATTACGTCCCAAACGTGCTGTTTGTACTGTTTTTAATTGTTTTCTACTTGATTTAGTGTCCAATATTACTGTCTGTGATTTTATATGGACTTTTTGTGTGACTTGCTATGGGGCAGGAAAATAATATTTTTCTAAACCGGTAAAATCTGTTTTTAATTATTCAGAGGCGGGGGATCTTACTAAACCCAATTCTGAATGAGCCTAAAATTAATCTTTTAATTTTTAGATTTAATCACAAATAAAATAATTTTGTATTATTATAATATTATTTTATTAGTCAAGATAATTAATTTAGTAATGAGACCCAAAAATGTTTTGCGGGACTCACGTTTAGCTAAACCAATTAACTTAGTAGCTTAATTAAACATGATTAGTGGAGGAATATTCTTGAACATGGTGACTAAGGCTAATGACTAGGTTAGGAGCAACCAATAGGAAACAAGCTTGCTAATCAAGGCTTAATCTTGACCTTTGATGCATCCAAGGGCTTGGATGAAGCCAAGCAAATGTCCACCTTGCATGGCTTGAAGTCTACGGCCATATGGCTTTGGGAGGACCAAATTCTCTCTTCTCTTTCATGCAAATTCTCTCTTCTCTCTCATCCAAGAACCCTAAACACCATTGTTACTTCCTTTCTCACCTATTCGGCCAAGCTTGATACTACACCATTCAATCACCCAAAATTTCTTCTAACCAAGTTTTCTAAACCTAAACACAATCCTAAGAACATCTCTAGTTGAGAGTTCTTTCAAAATCTTACATTTGAAGCTTGAAAACCTACTTGAAAGTTTGTACCAAGGAGGTGAAATCTCTTGTTTTTCTTTTCTAAATTCTTTTTCAAAGTTCTAAGCCATGATTTATCCATGGTTTAGGTTCTTTTTCAATGGTTAGTAACTTGTAGTTTTTGTTTAAGTTTGTTAGGTTCTTGAAGGAGGAAAACTGTGACCCTAGGAGGAGTGAAAGAATCCATTTGTCTTCATTTAAGGTAAGAGGAAGACAAATCTTATCATCTATGGATGGTGGTAAGAAGATGGAGTGTGGTTTTGTGATTGTAGAATCCATAAGGATTCATTTGTGTGGTTGTTAGTAGCTTGTTAATATGGTTGTGTATTTGTTAATAGCTTTCCTATTTGTTGTTTGTAATAATTTGCATGTCTACAAGCTTTAATTTGCATGTCTACAAGCTTTGATTTAGGTTATATGTGTTAGAAATATATTGCATGTGTTAGAATTGCATGATAATGTATAGGATGTGAATAACATGTTAAGGATTGCATGAGTGTTTCAAAGAACACAATCCTAAGGCTCACTACTACCATGGACACAAAGGAGAACCAAAATGTTCTCATATTTTTCCTAAATTGAGATTTTATTAATCTAGGAGAATTAACAAGTTATTACATTGTTTAGATTAGGGAAAATGAATTTAGAAATCAAATATCATAAATTTCTAAGTTTCGGCCAACATGCCAAACCAAGTATCCATGGTTTCAAAAATTAAATCCAAACCTTTTCTAAGTATAAGAATGCAATATGTGTTAAAAAGAATTTTTCTAAAATGAGTTTTAAGGAAAAGAATCAATTAGAAATAAGTTTGAGAACTTAGAACTAATGATTTTGTTATTAGAAATGAAATACAGTAACTTTCAAAAATTTCTAACATAGAGCTCATGTTGTATTTTGAAGCATGTTAGTAGTTTTCAAAGGGATTAATTTTATGGTTTAAAAATTTAATAAACAGAATTTTTACGGTAAAATTAGGAAATCATTAATATAATTTTCTAAGCAAAATATCTCAAATTTTAGTAAAAACGGACAAATAAGATAGAAAAGATGTCCAAAAGACAATTATACGGTATGAAAAATATTATACGTAGCTTAAAAGTATTATTTATTATTTCATTTTATTTAAACAAGTAATTTTTAAGGAATTCGGTCAAGAAAATAATTTAAAAATCTTACGCGATTGAGAAAACGTATTAAAAATCCTACGCGATTTTGAAAACGAGAAAAATATATTTACGCGATTTCAAAACGTTTATAAAAACGACGAGATTGTGAAAACGCGATAAAATTTCTACGCGATTAGTCGAAACAGTATTTTTGGATTTTGTATTTTTTTTTTGCTTCAAGCATGAGGTGAACCCGCATGTGCTTTGAGACAAAGATTTGTCCAAGGGGCACTTACGGTATATTTTTGCCATTGAGGGCATATATTTTTATACCTTGAGGGTATTCGGTAATTTACCAATTTTTGGTGAATTTTGGTTGACGAGGTGAATCACATCGTGTTGTCGATGCGATAAACGTAGTGTGGTTCATTGTTCTAATGAACTTGGAGACATTAGTGTACGGGATTCCATATATGGACATGGTTAGTAGCTCATTTGGGCCGTGGTAACCGATAACACACTAATGGACTCGACCGCACTATATTTAATCGAGATTTGTAAAGTCTAGTAGTACATTTGCCCGTAGTGTCACGACGTGAGACGTTGAACTACACCACGCCCTGGATGGTAAATTCCCAAAGTGATGTGGAGCTATAGACGCAACGCGTGTGGCCGCGGAATAGTTGGTGGGCAGCCGTGGTACTAATAGATTTTTGCGAGTCATTCCTCCGATATCTCGTGGTATCTGTGTTATTTAGCTCCATGGAGTAGGAACGTGTCATATTTCATATGAGTATATCCGGAACTTTATTTTATCTTTATCGTCTATTTTATCTGGTTAGTATTATGAGGATTATTTATCTATTCTATTATTTTATCTGTGATGTTTTATTTTATACGTGACATTATGTGTCGTTATGATAATTAAATCTTTTTCTTTATTCTGTTACTAATTTCGTTATAGCTTTTCATATTGCATGAATTGTATAATTGTTGTTTGACGTTTTCTTATTTACCATGTTTGTGATGATTTTAGATTGTCTTACCTCTTTTCTCGTATTGTGTATATTTCTGTATATTTATTTTACGCAAAGAAAGAGTTTGAGGAAGAGGAAGATGAACACCTCTTGAGGTTCGTATTGCACTCGAGGAGGAGGAAGATCAACTAGCCGACGACCAATTTGACAATCAAGAACCATCTGATCATCTATATCCATTGGATTGATTAGTTTTGGTATGGCGGTGCCTGGATTTTTGGGGTTCGTGACTCTCGAGTTTCACGGTGGATCGTTAGCGTGGCACATGAGAGGAGATAGAGACTCCGTGACGTATGCGGGACGGATGACGGTGACCCTACGTAATAGATTTGATGACGAGCCAGTGATGACGACGACAGTGTTTCTGCATTTAAAGTTACCTTTATCCATTAGGCGACATTGGGGTGGTGTATCCATTGAGCCTAGTGAGATGACACTCGTATCGACTGCGCGGTCTCACGTCCGCCGAGTGTCGAGGCATCCTGGGTATTTATCTTCTGATGAGTTTGCTGAGAGTGATCCATCAGAGGAATAAATATTTATGATGTGTATTTTGGGCGCGTCTGCATATGTATATATTGGCTCTTTACTGTTTTGATTTACTGTTTCTGTTTAAATATTTGTAGTTGTAGTTGTAAATTATTTGTATAACTTATAACTTGGAACATATGAATATTATGAGTGGTGTTGTTTCTGTTTACTTTATATTTCCGCTTTATTTTATTTTCAATAATCTGTTTAACAGGAATTATTTTACAACCCACATTAGTACGAAATAAACATTTTACAACTTGGGTAGATTTTATTTATTTTCTTTATATATGTGACATCCTCCAAAAAGGGTGTTACACCACCACTATTTAAGAGGTAACCAGGTAGACCTAAAAAGCAAAGGAAGAATGATCAGGATGAACCTCAGAACCCATACAAGCTAAAGCGAAAGTATGGAGAAACTAAGTGTGAAAAGTGCAATAGAACATGTCACAATAGTAGAGGTTGTCAGTTAGCTCTAGTGAACGAAAAAAGGAAATAAGTGAAGAAGACAAAAGACCCTCAACCTACTGTAACTCAAACACAACTTGGATCAAGTGCTCAAACTGAACTTGAGCCAAATATTCAATAATCTCAAGCTAATGCACCATTTGTATAACAGTAACAGGTAAAAAATTATTTTTCCATGTTATGTTTTGTTCTATTTCTGTAGTCACATTTTGGCTAACTATTTTCCATTACTTGATAAACATGTAGCAATGGATGTCAGGGATTGGCAATGCACCCTCAAGAGGACCAAACTTCAAGTCACTTGCACCATTCACACAATCAGGATTCAAACAACTTCAAGAAGTAAGAAACCTGCCTGGAAATATTCCCAGAGTAGATTTCAACGACTAAAGAAATCCTAGTAGCAGTAAGTCAAGGCACAAGCACAAAGTTCTCTTCAATCATTTCATCACAGGCTTCATCCAACAATAGTGGACCAACTGTAACTGAACCATAACAAGTTTTATGTTTTTGTATTTTGGGTGTAATGTAATGAACTTTGAAGTTGGTATTAGGGTGTCAGGGATATTAGGTGTAATGTGCTGGATGTAAAGATGACTTACATTTTGAATTTCGAATCTTAATTTTTGGTTTTTGGTTTTTTAGATTAAGCACCATGTTGGATGCTGTCTTATAATGGTTACCTATGTAGGGTTGACACATTTTCCTATGCTTTTATTTTCTTGTCTTAATGAATAGACAAATTATACATTTGGATGCGATCTATAGAAATGGTCATGATATGTTATTCTGTACATAATTTTTGTCTTCCGATATTAATAAATACACAAAGTAAATATTTATATACAATATATGGAAATGGTAATGAAGTATTATTATGTAGACAATTTCTTCCAACACAGTTTCTACTAATCACATGATAATAAAGTAAACAATTACATTATAGTTGCTTACAGTTGATTTACACAACGATTCATTCTCAATCTCATTTATATGCTAAACAAACCATAGCAAATAAAATAAAAAAAACAAAAACAAAATCTCACTTACTACTTTCCATTTTTTCACTTCTTTCTCACACAACACAATTCTACTCCTAAGCTTACTAACAACTTGAAGGTCATTCATGTCATCCCTTTCATCTCTTTCATCCATTGTTCTAACTTTATCATCCAACCATTGGAATAAACCACAAGTCTGTTGTTTATATCTCTATAAAGGGCACATAAGAAATTGACAACTATAGCTCATTGTCTTCTTCAAAGTATAAATCAACGCTTATTACCCGCATCCACACTTTTTAGAAGAAATTTGTGCACCTCATCCACACATTGATAGTGTCTATAATTATTAATTAATAATAATTAGTTTGATTTAAACTTTTTAAATGTCTATAATTAATAATTAATAATATCATAATACATGATTAGATGATAATATAAATTTTTTAATATTAAAATAAAAATAAAATATTATTTTAAAAACATTTTTAACTATTAAATTTTTAACTATTAAATTATACATTAAGCTTAAGGATCAAGTGTGCTTTTGAAAAAGGAAATTAACGATGAGTATTAAATCAGACATTAAGATCAAACTTAAAAAGCTCCACCTTAATCCAAATCTCTATCTTCATCCTACAATCTTTAAATTAAGAATATGAATCAAACCTAACAAACTTTTCAATAAGAATAATTATTATGAGTACAAAATTAAGTTTAATTTGGTTGCAGTTACCATAGTGAGGTAATAAGGAAGGAAAAAAAAAAAACTCTACAAAGTACAAAATCATGAATTGTCTGCAAATAATCCAAACATTAATTTAAAGTGATTTTCATTTCAGTTTTTATCTATACATAATAACACTACATCTTCTATTATTTACAGAAACGAAATAAGAATAGCTTTAGCACGTGGTGGTGTTCATGCACGTTGGAATCCAATCCAAGATTCTATGGGGGAAGAGGAAGATGAAGACGAATATTGTTTGACTAATCATCACAACACAAAGAAGAGAACACAAACCGTCACACTCGGGACTTTATCAATTCACACGTGGCACCACTGTTCTCTCTCTCTCTCTTGTGTGTTATGTGTTTTTGGCGGTTGGTTCTCTTCTCTTGGCGCTGGCTGGCGCAGAAGGAAGAATTTGTGACGCAGAGAGTGTTGCTCTCCTATTTTCTCGGAACCAGTCTTTCATCTTTCTCATTTCTCAGATATCCTACACCAACGTTACGTTACACCCAAGCAAAACAAAACAAAATAAAACAAAACATTACCAAAACTAAACTAAGATAACAAATTAATTGAATCAAATAAAAAAAATTAATTAATTAAAAATATATACGTAGAAATTAGATAATCCAATGGATATGATTCTCTGAGTCTCCCTCCTCCATCTTAACTCACCCCATAACAACCATCATTGGTTCAACCTTAACGTCTCTCACTGCATCCTCAGAGGCTCAGGTTGGAAATGGAATGGATTCTCCTTCTCTTGATACTTTTCAACATTCTTCTTTTTTTCCCTTCTTTTAATTTGTCCTTCTCCATGCATGTTGCTGTTTTTGGTCATTTTCACATTCTTGAAGTCACAACAAGCTAAATTCAATTGGATTCATGGGTTTTGAAAATTATTATGCATATGTTGAATTCATATTCTTGGATTCAATTGATAAAATCTTTTCATACTGCTATTGGTTTGAGATTTCAAATTTCAAATACAATGTTGAATTGAAACATCATCGCATACAAAAAAAAAAAAAAAACTTGCCTTCTTTAACTCCATCCTTCTGGGACAAGTTTTTCAAGTTTTATTCTTTAAGATGCTTTTTGTGTTGGTGAGAAGACAATGACATATGGATATGGTCAGCCTCAATTACATTGCAAGTGCAAAAAGATTGTGCCTTTTCTCTCTGGTACCTTGTTATTTGCCTTGTAGGCGAAGGACATGGCTTTAACTATAGTGAATGGAATTGGAAGCATAATGTTTTATTGGTGGTGGATGCACTGCATTGTATTGTATAATAATAATAATTTAATTCATGGTACCATGATTCTAACTTTTACTTTTGTTGGGGTGGATTGCATATTAACTTCAGCTTTCAAGAGTTTCATGGGTGATATGGGAATTTCTTTGAAACATGTCACCATGGAAATCTGAAGTGCCGTGGCCCTCCAGGAACCTAGTAATGAATTCCCCATCTGATACAGAACCCAGAGAACTGGGCAGCCCAAATTCCATTTCCAATGGAATTAATGAAAATGGGCATTTAGTATCCATTCATGGTGAGGTTGAAGGTATGGAGATTGGACTCACTTACCCCTCTTAGTAATTTGCATGTTATAGTTATCCATTCATTCTTGTGGTAAGCTCCTTTTGTTTGAATATTTTCAGCCAAGCATCGATTCCATTTGGTTCAGTGGTTAACTAGTCTTCTTCCTTCATTGAACTTACCAATAAATATCACGGATGATGACTTAAGAGCATGCTTGAGCAATGGTACAGTTTTGTGCCAGATACTGAACAAGCTAAGACCAGATTCCGTGAATGTGGTAATACTTTTTAGTTTTTAACCTTTTAATTAACTCAAACTATAAATTGGCAACTTGGTTTTAGATATACCTTTCAGTCTAATTTCTCTTTTGTAGGTTAGTGAATCTGATCATTCTCTGCCATCACAATCAGAAAATGTTAAAACGTTTCTGAAAGCTTTGGATGGATTGGGATTGCCCCAATTTGAAATATCAGACCTAGAGAAGGTATAAGATACTTGACTGTATCATGGATTCAAATTATAGTTTCAGAACAAAATTTACTATAGAGCCGCATTGTGGCTTTTATATCTATCTTTGGGATCATAATTTTAAGTACAGCATTAATCTTGTTGATTCATGAGTTTTTCATGTGCTTGGTTCATTCTCCTTGCTGGGTTGCCACTGTCTCTTTTGTTGTGTAGGGATCTATGAAGGCTGTTGTGGATTGTCTTTTAACACTAAGAGCAATAAGTTTGCAGAATGGTTTGGGAGATAATATTTCTAGAACTAATTCCAACGTGGCGAGCCCTCATGGGAATGCATCTGAGTCAAAGTTTCAACAAGTTTTGAGTAGTCCTCCACTTATGGCAGGTCTGGTGAATTTTATTTAACTCAGCATCTCCTTTCTCTGAGTGTGTGTGTGTTTGAATAATGAGATAAATTTCCTAAACACGGTGACATGGTTATATTAACAAGAAAATATCATTTGTTTAGGCTGAGAGAGAGTTAGAGGCGAAATGCTGCGGACATTGTGTAGCGTGAAAACATCATTCATGGTAAAACAATTAACAAGCAGAATAAATTTATAAGCACACAATGAGGTTTTTAGATGTCCTAAATGCTAACTAGGATCATTCAGATAACATGTGACTTCCATAATCCATTGTACTTGTATGGTTACAATTCATATATATTTAATAAGCCAAGTCTTTTATCTGATATCTAGTGTCTGCTAGAAATGAACTCATATCTTCACACACATACATGCACAAGGAAAGGAAAGACAAAGGGAGAACGAAGAGAGAAGCAGAAGTGGATGCTTTCCCTGTTCAAGAACATCTATACTGCTGAAACTGAAACATCTCCTATATTGTGATTCATTAGACCAATTAGATGGTGGTTATGTCTTTAAGTGATTAGTGCTACTTATTTGTGTCTTTTTCAGAGTCATCACCTTCATTAATGCACCATGTTGGTCATAAGTTCCATGAGGTGTTTCAACTGAAACCGGGAAGCTATGCAGATCTTCCTGCAGCAAAAATATCAGAAATGTTGAAATCAGTCAGTTTAAATGTAAGTACTCACTCTCACAGTCTTTTCATCACCTTCAGATTTACATATTCATATATGTATATATTTTTTATGTTTGATACATCACTGATTTGTTTCAGAATCTATTGTTGCAGAATGCTCCCACTCAGTCGCTTCTGAGTGTTGTGAATGGTATTCTTGAAGAAAGCGTCGAAAGAAGAAATGGCGAAATACCTCATGTATGGCCTTGGAGAGTTTGGTTTGGTGTTACATATGTTGATAAATTCATTCATGAAAGTACATGTATAAATCCATCCAAATGGCTTGCACAAACACATGTAACACATACAGTTTCATTAGTGTGTGACAATATCTTTGTTGTTCAGCGTGTGGCCTGCTTGCTGAGAAAAGTTTCCCAGGAGATTGAGCGGCGCATATCAACTCAAGCAGAACATTTACGAACTGTATGTCTACATTATTTTCAAAAGCTAGTTACTTTTGGTTTCATCATATCACTTTCTTACCCTGTGCCTTCAGCAAAACAATCTTTTCAAGGTTCGTGAAGAAAAATATCAATCGAGAATAAGAGTACTCGAGGCACTTGCATCTGGAACTAGAGAAGAGAGTGAGGTATCACGATTAGTTCTGTCTAGTCATAATGTTAGAAGTGGATCCATTTTAAATTCCTTCAAACTTTGCATTGGTGCTAGTTTTCTATTTATCAGAGGGAACTTTTTGTAACAGATTATTGCTAGCCAGCTTCAGCAGTTGAGGGTAATGTTTTCTTACTTTGCACGATAAACAACTTGTTGATGATAAGACGAGGTTTTAATTAAGTTATTTTCATGTTATTTGTATTATGGGCTCTTTGGCCCTTCAATACAGGCTGAGAAGAGCAAAGAGGAAGAAAAAAAGGCAGATGACAAAGATGTTATTAGGTTGATGAAAGAGCAGGAGGACAAAAATATGGAAATTTCAGCTTTGAACCAAGAGCTGGAAACAACCAAAAAAACATATGAAGTACAATGCTCACAGTTGGAAGCAGAAGTTAAGGGTGCTAAAGGAGAATTGAAACAGAAGTCTCAAGAATATGAGCATCGATTGGAAGAGTTAAGAAAAAAGGTTAGAGAGCTTGAGGCTTCTTCTGATTCAAAATATCAGAAGTGGAACATGAAAAATAAACAATTGCAGACTGCTGTAAATTTTCAAATTAGTTCCCTACAGGTACACTTACAAATGTGTTAATGTCAATCTTATCATTGTGATGTCAAACATTACAATTTCGTACTGAATTTGCAAACATCCAGAAATTGAAATTATCTTGGGAATCCATTAAGCAAGATGTTATGAAAGAGCAAAAGGTTTATGCAGAGGAGTGTAATCAATTAGGTAGGCCTTTTTATTAGAATGTCATTTTAGTGCCCCCTCCCTTCCCTTTTTGTGGGTAAGATCTGATCATTTGATTGTAAATTGTTCAGGTGTAAATCTTAAATCACTGGTAGATGCAGCTGAGAACTATCAAGCTGTTCTTGCAGAAAATCGAAAACTGTTTAATGAAGTTCAAGAATTAAAAGGTGGCATTATCTGTGTCTGTCTACTAGGTTATTGATGAGGTGTACTGTGAATTCACATAAAGTTTTTTTGATACAGGAAATATCAGAGTGTATTGTCGAATAAGACCATTTCTTCCAGGACAAAAGAAAAAACAGACTATTGTAGAACACATTGGTGAAAATGATTTGGTTGTAGCAAATCTCTCCAAACAAGGGAGAGATGCTCTAAAATCATTTAAGTTTAACAAGGTTTTCGGCCCTGCCTCAACTCAAGGTTTATTTCTATATACTCACCATTTTAAAGATTAGTTTATGATCAGTATCCGTAGATGAAAAGTTTTGCATCATGATTCCTGTGCGTGCAGATTACAGCTTCTTTTTTTTAGTTGTTTTGTTGACCTCTGATGTTGTACTCAAGTTACTGCTTTGAATGATGCAGTGGAGGTATATTCTGACATCCAATCGCTTATAAGATCAGTACTGGATGGGTATAATGTATGTATATTTGCTTATGGCCAAACTGGTTCAGGGAAAACTTACACAATGGTATGAACCCTCTGGACATGTTGATTTTATCTCATACATCATGCTATTAAAGGAGTTCCTCATCCTATAAGGTGCCAACTTTTCTCAGACTGGTCCAACTGGAGCAACAAGTGAGAATGTTGGTGTTAATTATCGAGCTCTGAATGACCTCTTCAGAATTTCCACAACTAGAACAAGCTCCATAGTCTATGAAATTGGGGTTCAGATGGTTGAGATATATAATGAGCAAGTCCGTGATTTGTTATCAACTGATGTTTCTTCAAAAAAATATCCTTTGTCAACAACTTTGGACAGTTTATTCTTTGCATGGACTTTCTTCTTCTAGTTTTTCTTCTTCTTTTTTAAATTTTTTTAACATGAAGTGTGTTATGTTTATGGCTCTGAGTTCCTTGATTTGCACACACTTGGGATATTGACTCACTCTCAACCCAAGGGTTTAGCAGTACCTGACGCTAGCATGTTCCCTGTCAAGTCACCTTCAGATGTCATGAAGCTAATGGACATTGGACTTAAAAATAGAGCCATTAGTGCAACTGCAATGAATGAAAGAAGTAGCCGTTCTCACAGGTTAGATGGTTCTTTTCTTTCCTAAACATTCAACGTTGAAAGCTTTCTATTATGATGACATTCAATAAACTTAAACTCATGTGCACAGTGTGGTCTCAATTCATGTTCGTGGGAAGGATTTGAAGTCTGGTTCTACTCTGCTTGGTAATCTTCATTTGGTAGATTTGGCAGGAAGTGAAAGGGTAGATCGCTCTGAAGTAACTGGGGATAGGCTTAAGGAAGCACAGCATATAAACAAATCACTATCTGCCCTTGGAGATGTCATTTTTGCCTTATCTCAAAAGAGCTCCCATGTACCATACAGAAACAGCAAGCTTACTCAACTTTTGCAAACTTCTCTTGGTAAATCTTTGCTCATCATTTATTTATGTCAACATGCCTTGCTTTGCTAGTAGCCAGAGAAAGAAGAAGCTTTGAGTTGCATCATGGCTCTTAGATTTGTTACCTTTTTGGTTTATATTTTCTTTTAAGCTTCTACTAGCTACTTTTGAATCTTGTCTATAATTTTACTGCACAGGTGGTCAAGCAAAGACACTCATGTTTGTCCAAATCAATTCAGACACAAATTCATTTTCTGAAAGTCTCAGTACCTTAAAGTTTGCTGAGAGGGTTTCTGGAGTTGAGTTAGGAGCTGCACGAAGCTGCAAAGAGGGCAAAGATGTCAGAGAATTAATGGAACAGGTACTTTACTTTTTGTCTACCAAATTGATTAAGTTGGTTTAATGGTGTTACATACTTCTCAGCTTTTTATAAATGCATCAAATGCCTTTCGGTCGATCTTATATTATATCTATTTTATTTTCCTTTCTTTTCATTTTATGCTTTGGAATTAGAAGTTTACCAAAGTTACCTATCTTCCTTACCTGACCTTGCAGGTGGCTTCTATGAAGAACATTATTATGAAAAAAGATGAGGAGATTGAGCGGCTACAATTACTTAAAGGTTCAGTAGGTGGTACTCTTAAGCAAAAACCATCAAGTGGAAGCAATAAGCACCTTGAAGCTGATACCCAGCAACCAATGGATGATCATAGACACCAAAATGAATTTCTCCATCAGTCTGAAATTGCTGGGGGAGACATAGGTCAGAATATTGCTGGTGCAGATGCAGATTTTGATGAAAGATTAAGTGATACTTCTGACATTGGTGGTGCTCCGGGCACAGAAACTGATGGTTCTTCTGAAAATGCCACTCTCACTGAAGGCACAAAATCATCAGATAAGATGGAGAAGTGAGTAATGCTTATATACTATTACAGCTTTTGCCACTGCCCTTTAGATTCCTGCTAAACAATTTCACTATAGCTTCACTTTAGAAAGACAATTCTTGTTAATCTCCTTGCTAGTTATCTATACCAAATTTACTAATATATATCTGATAACTTATATATAATGCCTTCCACATAGATCAACTGTCTAATGAGACATTTTGTTTATTACAAGGTTTTCTTCATTGTCTGGTTAGGAACTTCAACACGGATATTGATTGAAAGCATAATCTCAAGCTACATACCTCTTCTCTAAAGAAACGTACTTTCATTGAATACGTTTTGCCATCTTATGACAACTTTATGATCTCTTTCCCAATAGCAGCCTTATTTCTTTTTTTAATTCTTCCAATGGCAAAACTACTTGAAATAATATACTTACCGCTATTCAATGATTTTTACATTTGCTACAGACATAAATGTTTTCCATCCATACCAATGTCATAATTCATAACTGATGCCTCAACATTCTTATTTTCCATTCTTATATTTGCTACAGACTTGTAAATGTTTTCCATCCTTACCAATATACTTCAGTTTGATGCTTCTTAAATTTGCATATTCATTTATGTGTGTTGATGCCTATGTGTTTATTGATACATGCATGGACAAATGGAACAATCAGAGAAGATCAACATCTACATCATTGAGTAGTCATGCTTAAAATTAATGTTCATAGGATTCCTTTTTTTTTTTCTTGAATTTTCTTTGTGTATTTTGCAGATATAAAATAATACCTAAAAATGTTCAAGCGGTGCGGAAATTAGGCCGAACCTCATCTACCGCGTCTATAGTAAAGGACTCCCTGAAAACTTCGCCAGGTATGTAAAATTGAAGTCTCCACTTTGCTGTTAGTAGAGGATATGACTACTATATTAATCATTTCCTTCTTAGAATTTCTTCTTATTAAACTTTCTACTTTTTTCACGAATTTAATTTCAGGTCTTAAAAAAAGCGCCAGCATTGGCCAGCTTAAAGGCGCCAGTATTGGCCAGCTTAAAGCTCCAAAACGGTGGCAGTAAAGTAGGAGAATTATAGGATGTTTCTAGAATGTCATGTAGAGTTGTGCTCACATCATTCACATCTTTGATGTTTTAATATTTATTAATGATGGAATTCATCACTAATTTATATATTTATTATCTCAACTATATTTTTTATTTTTTCAAAAAATAATAAATAATAAATATATAAATTAGTGATGGACCCTATCATTAATAAAGATTGAAATGTTAAAATATGAATAGTGTGAGTATAATTTTATGTGGTGCTTCAAGAGTATATAATAATTTCTCAAGTAGGAAGCAGTAGTTACAATTCATTTATATATTCTTCACAATTTCACACACATGATGTAAATATAATTGCATGTTATAACACTTGATTTTTAGTCACATTGGTGACATTTTTTTGTGGATATAGTAACCAATTTTGTATTCTTTAAGTCTGAATCATCTTAGGCAATTCTCTTATGTTAAAAAAATAAAAAATCACAGATTGTATGGTATTTTACATAATTAGCACATACAAATACATTACTTTACATCGATATAATTTTTACTATCTGATATATAATATTCTATTTCTAACGCATAATAATGATATAAATAGATGTGAGCTACAAAAATGTGTCATAAGCATTATTTTGAATAAATATAGGAGCTAAATCAGTTTAAATAGAAAAGGATTATGACAAACGTTCAAGAAGTTGTACTCAGAGTCTGATGCTCGTGGAATAGTAAGTAACATATGCTTTTCAAAATCATTTGCATTTAGAATGATCCTTTTTGTTAGTTTAAAAGTAAAAATAAGATTATTATTTTTTAAATACTAAAATTCATTCATACTATCATGTGTTATTACATCATTAAAAATGTTTTACTTCTAAATTAATTCTTTGTCAACATATCAGAATTAAAAATATAAGATTTTAAAATGTGTTCTCACTGTGATGGCCATTACTAAAATAGCTTAAAACTATAGAAGAGTCTAAATTGCTTTATGTTTATCAATGCAAGTTAGGTTCAGCAAATTTGATGAATTGATTTTGAGATGTAAAGAGAATCATGAAGATAAACTTGAATAGATTTAACATATTCTCAGAATCTAATTAAGAATTCTCATTAATTGTTTCTTTTGTGTTCTTTAAGTCTGAATCATCTGAGGCAATTTTCTTATGTAAAAAAAATTATGGTATTTTACATAACTAGTACCCAAAAAAAAAAAACACTTGTAAAGTTTTGAATAAATATAGGACCTAAACTACATCAGTTTTAATAGAAAAGAATTATGACAGGTAATTCTTAATTATTAATAATTAGGGATGTAAGTGGGTGGTTTAGTTCGGGTTTTGGAGAAAAATAAATTTGAACTAATCAAAATTAATTGGTTCGATTTGGTTCAATTTTCGTATTTTTTTATAGTCAAATTTGAACCAAACCGAATACTTACAGATTGGTTTGATTTGGTTCGAGTGATCAAGTTGGTCATTTTTTTACATAAAAATTAGTTAAATAATTAGTTTTCTATAGCAAAAAAATACATAATAAACCTATAAAATATTTTTTAGAAATAGAATCAAACTTATTTATTTTAATAAATACACTATAAAGTACAACAAATAAATAAAGTCTAAACAAACAAACAAACATAATTAAAATATACTTAATAATGAATATTATTACAAAGACAAGTACACAATAATACTCAAACTTAGTCTAAACATAATTAAAAGGAAACACAAGTACACAACATAACAATGGATAACACCCAAAGTCAATTCAAACTTAATTTAAACTCAATCTACACTCAATCAAACATTAAAAAAAAACATGATTAATCAAACATCATTCATTAAATTCAATTTATCTTTGAACTTTACCTACATCCTGCAATAAGAACAAATGAAAACGTTATGGTCATTCATCTTCATTTCAATAACCAATATACAAGGAATTAACAATGAAAAAGCGTTATAGTTCTCCAAAACCACTCTCAATATCACCTTAACTTATCCACCTTATGAATAATCACTCACATATTATGTCACCTCCTATTATTTTATCCTACCAAATGTCAATGGACAATATAACTCACCCTATTCTATTATGCATCTACCGTAAGCCTAAGAAGCCACAACATTAAGACTTTAAACTTCTCGACTTTGCCAACAACAAAAGAAACTCCACTATGAGCTAGAATGTACATCAAAGAATCACTTAATGAGTTCTGAAAGAATACATTTACCATAACAAAGAAAAAGGAATTTGTAAATTGCATCGATAATTGTGAATTGGGGTCGGCTAATTATGAATAAATAAGATTAGATAAGAAATTATAGAGAGAGAATATAAAAAAAATTATACTCAAATTAATTATATGACTCACTATCAAGGATTAAATATTAATATATTACTTTCAGTAATTGTGACTTCTGCAGATGGAGAATCATGAAGTAAGAAGTTTAATACTTCATCTAGTACATATGGATTAGGTTCACGTCTCACATTCAATGATATCAAGTTACTGAAATCAATAAGTGCAATATTGAAAAGATCAAGAAAGAATCAATGAGAATGTATATACATAGTCCGTTTTAGGGATTGGCGACTTACCCATTCAATGACTTTGGCACCGGACGTTCCCAAAATGGGTACTGTACTCTCGGGTCGGGTGAATTCAATAATAGACGCCTGTTGGCATTCCAACCTTCCTTCTCCTTTCAGGGCCTATCCGAAAAGAAAGAGAATTCAGTACTTCTTGGTCGTGAATATCTGAATAGGACAAACAGCCCCGTGGATATCAAGGATATCTTGCTTCGGAACAAAACAATTAGAATTAGGCTCGGTCAACTGGAATGTGTATTATCGATATAGGGGATCTTTCAATTGAGAAGATCCATCGACCTGAGACGAAGAGAAAGCAAGGTCTATCTATTTTATTTAGTTAAGTTGATGATTCGTTATTGGAGTAGATATATATATATATATATATATATATATATATATATATAATTTGATTTGGTTTGGTTCGATTTTTTAGATTTGAAATTTTAAATTCAACCAAATTAATTAAATTTTATTTAATTTAAATTTTATGATAATTAATCAATATACACGAATCAAATTGAATCAATTTAATTAATTTAATTTAAATTAGTCAAATTCATCGAATTATCTAAACTAATTTACCCTCTTATTAATAATGACAAACGTTCAACTAGTTGATGTCCGTAAAGTTTGATGCGCGTGGAATAGTAGGGAACGATATGCTTTTAAAAATAATTTACGTTTACAAGGATCCTTTTTGTTAGCTTATAAGTAAAAATAAGATATAAAGATTTTAAAATGTGTTCTGACTGTGATGGCCATGGCTAACAATAGAAGGGTCTAAATGACTCTATGGTTATCGATAAGAGTTAGGCTTAGCAAATTGATGAATTGACAGCGAGCTTCAAATGAGAAAATATACGTAAAGAGAATCATGAAGATAAACTTGAATAGATTTAACATATTCTTAGAATCTAATTAAGAATTGACATTAATTGTTTCTTTTTGCTCCATCATGCAATTTTCTGCCGGGTTGGGTCCTTTGCCTAGGATTTTGGCCTTTCAACTTGCAAGTGGTTGTTTGGCAATGCCAGCCAACGTGCCTGCTCCTGAGTCCTACGCCTGGCTTAAGTAGAAAGCCCCACGCAACCTCCCAACTCAGCTAAGCTCAGCCGGGCCCTATTTATGATGTCTCAACCACTAACCATCAAACGAACACTTATCAAAACACTTTGTGTGTTTGCCACACTCTCCCCGACCCTCTCTCACATGCACATAACTGACTCTAACCTCATCTCCACATCGAAAAATTCTTGTATGAATAGGTGTACACCATACGCACACTCACTTGGAGTGAAACTTATTTCATGATGGGATCTATTTCATGTGGGTGTGTGCATAATGCACACTTGTAGATACAAGAATTCCTCTTCTACATCATCAAATACTAGTTCAATAATGGAAAATATTAATAATATATATTTTTAAATATTTATTTTATTATTAATTTAAAAATAAATATTATTAAATTATTATCTTAATAATTTTTTTAAATATATAAAATAGACTAATAATAAAATAAATATTAAAAAATATCTAAAAAAAATTATGTTATTAACATTACTCAATCCAACAAATAAATCAATCAGACAATGATTAAAATACAAGACAAAGCTTATAAAATACAAGACAAAGCCCCCCAAATCTTACCATTATACGCACTCTGTAGCTTCCTAAGATACTCCTAAAGCTTTTTTTTTTTTTTTCTTATTTCGTTCTCTTTAAAGAAAAGAACACAATCATGGATGCACTAATAAATATCCTCACCTTTTTGAGCGGTGGAATACTTTGTATACACAACTTCTCTTTGTGAGTATCAAATAGGTAAACACCTTCAATCAGGGGCACCTACAAAAAAATAAATGCTATATTGACGCTGTAAATTACCTATTTACATTTTTTATTAACCAATTACAATTTTAATATTTTATTTTATAAAATTATAATTAGTTGGCCAGAAGTATTAATAGACAATTTAAATTACTAATTTACCAATCATAATTTTAATTTTTTATTTTATAAAATTATAATTAGAGTTGACCAGAAGTGTTATTTGAAATGTCAATAGCTTTATAAAAAAAAATGTACAAAATACAAAATTCGAAGATTAACCTCAATTTCCTCCAAATTACAATTACAGAGGGAGGGATCTGAGTGACAGTACAGACACAAAACAACTACAGACTCCATGAACCTAACAAGAGAGAAGAAGAAGAAGAAGGCTTTGCTTACCTTTTTCTTTCCCTACCTTGTCCTCTTTTATTCATCAAAGAAGAAGAAAAAATCCTCCCCATCTCAATTATACATGACACCATACTCATGAACAACAACTTGCACTAGCAGAGACCATTATATACAAATAATACACTAAAAACATAGAAATTAAGATTAGCTCCTCTTTCCAAAAAGAAAGAAAGAAAAAATTTCACCTCTGCTATTTGAACTTTGATTGATTTTTAATCCTCTACCTTCATTTCTCTGCTTCCATTTATTGATTCAAAAATGATTTATGCTACTGCAGAGATACTACAGTTGCTCCTATCTCTGCTAAGACAGTCAAAACCTTCGATCCTCACAGCAGCTGGTGCGTGGCCAAACTTCATCCGAACACAGCCTCGAGCTGAAGAAGAGGATGGCGAAGAGGTAAATGGACTAAAATTCCCATTACCAAATTGCTCATCTTGGATTACAGGGTTTGAGGCCCTGCTAGGTGGAGATCCACAGAAAAATGGTGGCGACGATACCACCACTTGGCCCCCGGATCTTTCCGGATAGCAGCTTTCCTGCAACAAAATCAATCAAATTGAAGAAAAAAAATCTTTGGTTAGATTATAATTATTTGAAGCCCCCGTGACAAAAATGATGATAAACATGTTATCATCAAAATGGATGATACATAAATCATCACCAAAATTGAATCATAAATCATCACCAAAATTTTATTTATCAGATCTTTGAAGATTCACAAGAAATGAACTTTTTTTATCATGTAAGTCAATTTGTTTCTCTTGTACTAGGAAAATACGAAGAGTGCGTTAGAAAGTAAACATTTTTGCAAAGTAAATTCTATTTTGTTTGGCCAACAACGACACAAACCAGTAAGCTCGAACTGCACCATCTAAGTTAGTCAGGGTTCAAATCTTGCCAAGGGCTCATTAAGCCTGAGTGCTTGAGTTGGGATAATCCTTGATCTTAAATTTTTTCCACATACAAAAAAAAAAAAAAGTATTTTGTTTCCTAGCATATAACTGTATATAGAATCCGAAGATTGAGATAGAAGATAACCTTGGGTAGGATGATGTCCAGAAGCTCTGCTCCAACTCCTGCATCTTCGATCTCAGATTGGCAGCTGATTTTTAGTGGGAACAAATAAAAAGTGATAATTTTTATTAAGAAAGAACTAATAAAAAAATCAACAAAAATTGGCTAGAAATTTCGTTTTTATTTTTTGGGTGGGTTGGGAGGAGAATTAAACTTAGCTCCAACCCTTTCCTCCAACTCCTTGTCCATTAATTCAATTAAGTGAGGCCGAAAATAACAAATGAAAAGTGATTAAAGGGGTAGGAGGGAAAGGGTTAGAACCAAGTTATGTTAGGGGGATTACCTGCTGGGGCGCCTCAAGGGTCTGATGATGTGGTTGTTAATGGATGAGTGGTTCAAGAGACCCAATCCCAATCGACGAGGTTTAGGGCAAACCACTGAATCCATCCTCATCTCCTCGCAGCTTGTCAAGGTGTTCTTCTGTTGTTCTTGGTACCCGCACCCATTCATCTTTCCGCTTTTTGTTCACTCCTAAAAACACTAGAGATCTTGACACACAACGAACACCTGCAACCATAAAATGAAAAAGAAGATTTTTTTTTTTTGGTCATACAATTCTTTTGGTCGTTGAGAAATCAGAGAAAGATTGAACGAAATCCAATGAAATCACAGACCTATACAAACAGATAAAGAAACTCATTTCCCCAGTTTTTGCAGCACTTGAAGAAACACACAAAGGCTTAAAAAAAATTCTGAGACTTAAAGGCAAATATGCAAGAGACCCATCTTCTTAAAGCTTTTTCAGCTGTTGAAGAGGCCTTAAAGTTTGAGACTTTACACACAAACAACTAAATTCAAAACACCTAGGCTAAGTTTTCAAGTCTCTTATACAAAGACAAAGACAGAACCTTGATGAACCAAAAACATAAGCAGATACAGAGAAATAGAGTACCTGAGCTGCCTCACTCAGGGTCGGAGGCTACTCTGAGAGGGAGAAGAAGAAGAAAATGAAAGAGAGAAAATTTGGTTGCAGCAGAAGAGAAGAACACAGAAAGCGGATAAGAAAAGAGAGAAAGTGGGGCGTGTGGGTGGGTATTCATAGACTAACTGAAGAAGTTTATGATACAGTACAAGCAAGTACACAAGCAATGAAATAAGACCGCACTTGTGGAGCGTTGGATTGATATTGAGACTTTCGATGAAATTGGATTGGTAGGATTGGCATGTGGGCTTATGCCTTATGCCTTATGGCTTATGGGTAGCGTGACAGGTCAACTTTGAGTTTATTCGGTGACGCAGATAAAGAAAGAGAAGTGATCTGATCCACACGTGGTGATGGTGCTGTCTTTTATGTTTTGTTTGGATTAGAAGAGAAGAGAAAATAAGAAGAGAGAAAATAGAGAGGAAAGAAAATAAAGAAAAAAAATATATTTTTTTTTTATTTGGATGAAGAGAAAATGAAGAGAAAAAAAATGAAAGTTGAATAAAAAAATAAGAGAATATAATATATAATTATATAAAATAATATATTTATCTTTTATAATGAAATATAAATATATTATTATATTTTTAATTAAACATTTTTAAAATTATATTAAGTAAATAAATACATTTTATAATTATATAAAATGAGAAATAAATATATATATATATATAATTATATAAAATAACATATATATCCTTATCATAATTAATTAATTATAAACAAAAATTAATTTTATTTTAATTTATAAATATTTTTTATAAATTAAAAAAATTATATTAAATATTAATTACAAAATTTTAATTTATTAACACCAAATTATAAAAATTTGATTTGAAATTATTTATTTAATAAATATTTTTAATTTATTATTTATAATTATATAATATTTATATCAAATTTTATTAAACATATTTTAATATACAAAAAAAAAATCACTCAGTTTTCTCACATCCACCGTTCCTTTCTCATTTTTCTCTTCCCCTTCCCTTCCCGTTCCCCTTTCCCCACCCCCAACAGTCCCTTCCCCTTCCCCTTTCCCTTCCCCTTCCCCCACTCCCAACGTTCCCTTCCCCTTCCCCTTCCCCCACCCCCAACGTCCCTTTCCCCCACAGTCTCACAGAAGTGGTGCGATGGAGCTGTGCGGCGCGGTGCGAGGAGCGGTGCGGGGCGGTGCGGGTCGGACGTGAGACGGCGAGCGTCGCGGTGGCAGACGAGCTCGCGTGCGTGCGCCGGATCGACTTTCGATCGATCGAGCAATGGCGCGACAATGGCACTGATCTCGGATCATGCAGTGGTGATGACGAGCGAAGGACGCCGGAGCGGCTGGCAGCAAAGCGATTTCGGAGGAGAGACAGAACGACGACGAGAAAGAAAAAGATGGAGTAGGGGTAGAATGGTCATTTCCGGTAGCTATCTCTCAATCTCCCATTTTCTTCGCATCACAGAGGAGAAAATATTATGATGGGTCCCACATATTTTTTTTTTCTCTCTTCTCTGTTTTCTCGCAGATCCAAACAAGAGAAAATGGTATCTTTCTGCCATTTTCTCTCTTCCCATTTTCTTTCTCGCACATTTTCTCTTCAAACAAACAGAGGGTTAATGTGTTTCCTCTATTTTGCCCTTGGTTCCGCTCCAGCTAGGAGGATGTCAATTAAGCGGGACTGGGCTGAGCCGTAAGTACATTTTTGTGATCTCAACATATAATTAGATATTTATAAATATATGTGAATGGTTAATAATTTAAAATAAGATTTTAAAATTATAAATAAAATTATAAATAAAATAAATTTTAATATTATATATTATAATTTTTTTTTGATAATATAAAATTTTTATAAAATTAAAAGAATATTAAAATAATAAATTAAACTTAATTGTATTTTATAATAATTAATTTATATAAATAATTATTATATGAATGATATATTTTTTAAATAAATTTTATTGTTATGGATTTTTTAATCAAAAAATTATTATAAAATAATAAAAATATATATATTTTTTCTTAAAATAAAAAATACAATATATGATATATATTAAATAAAAATATATATTTAATTAATTTGTGGATACTCATGAATCATGAGACAAATATTATAATCTTCACTCATACTCTCTTATTTATTAAATAAATATTCTTCTCCGATATATATATATATAGTGATTTTACCTCTGGTGAGAGGAATGTTTATTGTAGAGGTGTGAAGTAAATATTGACCATTGAATCTTACATGAATGAAGTCAATATTAGAACATAAATAAATGTGACTTTTTTTGATCATGACTTTTAAGAACTTTTAACCTTAACAATCCATATATGGTTGTATGGTGAAAGATTTACTCATTACCCTCTCACAATAAAAACTCTCTCACTGATATATGCTCTCATATATATATATATATATATATATATATATATATATATATATATATATATATATATATATATATATATATATATATATATTACGATTAAAATAAGAAACTAAGATATCTTTCAAATATATTTTGTGTGTGTGCAAATAGTGTTTAAAATTATAACATTCTCCTTTGCTCAACTATATAAACTCATATTCTCATTCTTTTTCTTGTCATAAACCTAATTCGCTCTATATCCATCATTAAGTTCTAAAACCTTTTGTTTTGTTTTTCTGATTTTGGTCCATATTACTCGAGGGTTCACTACAAAAAAATCAGTGCTTAACTACAGTTTTAATTGCGACTAAAATCTTAAAAATCATAGGTAATTAAATTTAGCCACAATTTTAATAAATGTAACTAAATAAGACGTGACAAATAAATTAACTATGATTTTAGAGATTATGACAACATTCTGTTACCTACGGTTATAGCCCATTTTAACTAAAATATATTTTATAAAATGCTTTGTTACACTTAAACCGTGACTAAGTTAATATTTAACTACGATTAAACCGTGACTAATGTAATGAAAGTTTTATATTCATAAAATTAGTTTGTCACAATTAAAGTGTGGCTATATATATATTGAAAATACTAGTTGTTTCTCAATCATATTACGAAAGGAAACCTTTTAAATCATATAATATCATGTCTCAATCAATCAAGTAGAATATTCAAATTACCAGTTCACTACAAGAAATTAATGGATTAACTACAGATTGATCTATAGTCAAATTCTTGTAACTAATTAACTATCAAAAATTTTCGTTGCTAATCTAAAACTAATTTGTAACTAATTTTCGTTTAGAACCTCCTTCTTTTTCGTAGCTAATTAGTTACAAAATATTCAGTATCTAATATCTATAGAAAATTTGTTACAAATCTATAGCTATTATGTTGTTAAATCCGTAACAATTTTGTAACTATTTTCTAACTATTATGTTGCTAAATCTGTAACAATTCTATAATTATTTCTTAACTATTATGTCACTAAATCCATAACAATTTCATAACTATTTCTTAACTATTGTATTACTAAATTTGTAACAATTCTGTAACTATTCTGAAACTAACCCAAATTAATTTCATAATGATAATTAATATATTTTAAAATTATACATATATAAATATTTCAATTCAAACAAAAAACTCAAAAAATAAGTTGTACAAAATAACAAAATATCATAATTACATTAATAAATTCAAAACATATTCTACAAAAAAACATAGTCTATGTTGGAAACCTTTGGAGGTCCAAACGTGACTTTAAAATTCTTGAAGGAGAGAAAGTATGTTTGGATATTTGTTGGTTGATAGTATTTAACATGATTTTTGTCTCAAACGTAAGTTTGAGCAAAAACAATAATTTTATCCGTCAACTTTAAAGATTTATTTTAAACTTTTAACACAAAAATTTTCAAACATAAATTACATTACTGCAAACTCACTTTTAATCAAACTTAAGTTTGCAAACATACTTTTAACTAAACTTAAGTTTATCAACTATAATCCAAACATACACATAGTCAATAAGTCTAAGTTAATATAAATAGTTCAAAATAAGTTGACCCCGTCATCAATAAGCACAACTATTAAAATGACTAGAGACTAATTTGATTGTGGCAAAATGATTGAAATGAACTAAAAATCAATCCATTGAATCTGCTTATAAGTTTGGATGCCGCTATCCTTCATATCAGGAAGGGACCTTTTGAATCTTGACATGGGTCTTCTCTTCATGAAGCTTAGCCAAGCCAAAGTCAGATATCTTATGATTTAATTTGCCATCGAGTAACACATTAGAAGCCTTAATGTCTATGAACAATCTTGAATCTTGACTCTTCATGGAGAAATGCTAGACCTAAGCCTTGTGGGCCAGTCCATTTTAAGCTGATTGTTTTCACTGCCTACAAATCATTAAGGGAAATACAGCTCATTCGAATCAAATCATATTTACACCTTCTACTCACCCTTCTGATAATCAAGAAGTGGAATTATACAAGGGCATCAACATGGTGTTGCAATCCAAGTGTAGAGGAATTATAGGGGAAATAATTTAGGCAAAGAGAAAGAAAGAAAGAGACCCAAAAAAGATAATTTAGGCAACATTGATTGCAATCAAAGTGTTGCAATCAATATATAATTTTGCTTTTCTGCCAACAATTTCTGCGGTCAGCCACTCATTCTGTGTCCTATAAATCCTTCCAACTCCAAAACAACTCACGAGTCTAATTCCCCCCTGAATAAAAGATATTTCCACACTCCAGTACCTCAGCAAGTATGCAATTGGATCAAGCTTGCAAAGTCAACCTTCTCCTCTTCCCAAGACTTAGAGAGAAAAAAAGAGACATAAGATGATTGTTTAGTTACAAATTTCATAAACCACACCAATTCACGGTCTATTTATTTGCAATAAATGCTCTGCCTTACAACATGCGAAGAGAGGGAGAGAATTTAAACATTTCAACATACGCATTCATAGGCATAAAACCTGGAAATTTTGACTCCAATAATTAAGCATAAATTCATATAAAATGATCAATTTTCAATAATCTAGGTTATAATGTCTATTTCGAGACTGGAATAAGCATTTCAAAGAAAAGACAAAAGCATAAGTCTCAAACATACAAAATTGAAAGTACAGTACCTTCTTTACAATATCTTCACTGACCTAGCAGTCCAAAGCCATCGAGTGGCCAAACCTAATAACATACAGTATTTGAAATATCTTTAGCACAAGACTCAAAGCCATCAAATAGAAAAAATTTGCACTTGCCAACAAGTGTTTAACTAACATGCCATTATTTTTTATGAAGTATAATAATAGTAGTAAAGCATAAAAAGGTACACCTAATTAATCAGAAGGACCTAGTTCCATGCAGCAAATGATGTCTTCACTACAATGATAGATCAAATTAATCTAGTATATGACTTTATATGAGATTTTTTTATCAATGGATCAATGGAACATTTAGCAGCAGCAAAGGAGTACAGCCTAGTGCCAGTTCATTAGCATTGCAACCTATTTTTTCTCTCCTTCCCTATTAATTAGTACGGATTTTGCATTCCATGATGGTTCAATGCTTTCTTTCTTTCTTTCCTCCAACTGCAACCCTGTTGCTAATTTGCTAACTCAATCAACATACACATACAGATTGAAGTTTTTTTTTTTTTTCTTTTAAGTGCAGATTAACAGTACAAGGGACTTAGGAGGTGGTCAATTCTTTCAGATATTTTCTTTTGGTAAATAATTCTTTCAGATATTATCTAGTTCATTGTTACCTCCCAATTCCCAAAAGTGTCGGTGTTCTATCTCTCTCTCTCTCTATCCTTCATTGTCCTTTTCTCTATTTTTTTAACTTATCTTTTCTTCTCCAGTTGCCTGCCTTTTTATTATTTATGCGAATAAAAAGTTATATTAAACTAAATAAGGATATAAAGATTCAAGTTCTACACCAACCACTGTTTCTTGAAATATATAATTTGAACAACCAATCACTCTTTAGTATATCAATATCTTTAAATTAGTATATATATATATCATGGTATGACATGTATATTAATATTTTATAGAAATTAAAATCTTCATAATTTTACATCCAAAAGAAACAATTCTATAATTAGATTCATATACTAGTCCAAAATAGGGATGTTCCTATCGCAACTACACTATAATATATGCTTATTTTGTCACGTGAACTTCTCTAAACATGCTACTACCAGATGATGCACTGAAAGTAGTAAAGGAACAATGCAAGTTTAAAAGAAATAAGGCAGTAACAGGAAAGCACAGACAAAATCTAACAATAGAAGGTAAATTCATCTTCATACTGTTGAAAGAGAGAAAAGAGAGAGACATATGAAGAAACCGTGTGTTTCAACTACACAACGGAGGCTGAATATATATTCAATAAGTAATAACTAATTACACAATTTACATGATGTGGGACTAACAGTTGTACTACTAATTACACCTAATTACACCTAATTACATATGTTTCCAACACTCCCCCTCAAGCTGGAGCATATAAATCATATGCACCAAGCTTGTTACACAAATAACTTATTCGTGAACCTCTCAAGGACTTGGTAAGACATCTCGCTGGTGATCATTTGAGTTGACAAAGTTTGTGGTGATGTCTCCGATAGAATCTTTTCCCGATGAAAATGACAATAACCTCAATATGTTTGGTCCTTTCATGAAACACCTGGAAGCTATATGCAAAGTTCTGATTGTCACATATGAGTGTCATTTTCATAACCTCATCAAATTGAAGTTCTTTGAGGAGTTGTTTCAACCAAATGAGTTCACAAGACCGAGGCCATAAAAGACTAGATTGCAACAAAACTTTTCCAGGAAACTAAGTTGCCTCCAATGAGTACACCATCAGATCGTCATCGTCAATCAGGAGAATCACCAATAAGTATCCAACGACCTGAATATGTCCTTTATCTTCATAGATGAGGCCTTTTCCAGGAGCTACTTTAATATACTTTAGGATGCGAATCACTGCATCCCAATGTGCATCACAAGGTGAATTTAGAAACTGACTTACCACACTAACCGCAAAGGAGATGTCAGGACGAGTAACAGTGAGGTAGTTCAATTTTCCAACTAACCTTCTGTATCTTCCTGGATCCGAGAATAGCTCCCCCTGATTTGGTAAAAGTTTAGCATTCGGATCCATAGGAGTGTCGACAGGCTTTACATTCAATAAACCTGTTTCCTCAAGAATGTCCATGGCATACTTCTTTCGTGAAATTACTATACCATCATTGATTGTGCCACCTCTATTCAAGAAGTATCGAAGTTTGCCAAGATCTTTGGTCCGAAAGTGATGACCAAGATATTGCGAATTATGCCATGGTGATCAGCCGGTGATAACAATGTCGTCATATACAATCAAATAAATACATGAGTGAATGGCGATAGAAGACAGAGTGGTCACCTCACTGCGTGTCATACCAAATCGCTGAACTACGGACTAAATCGGCCAAACCAAGCCCTAGGAGACTGTTTAAGGCCATACAAAGATTTGTGAAGACGACAAACTAGGCCGAAGACTCCCCCGAGCAACAAACCCGGTGGTTGCTCCATGTAAACCTCTTCTTCTAGATCACCATGGAGAAAAGCATTTTTGATGTCCAACTGATGAATGGCGAATAACCATTGACTTGAAAAAAGTCTAACCGAAGCCATCTTCGCCACGGGTGAGAAAGTATCTCCATAATCCAAGCCAAAAATCGGGTATATCCTTTGGCCACCAAACGAGCCTTGAGGCGATCAATCTTGCCATCGTGCCAACCTTGATCGTATAAATCCACCGACACCTACTAGACTTCCGGGAGGAAGAGGAACAAGTTCCCAAGTACCTCAAGCTGAAGGGCACACATCTCATCGATCCTTGTCTCCACCCGGGATGAGATAAAGCGTCACCTGGAGAGTTAGGAATAGACACGAAGACAAGGAAGAAAGGCAAGCATAATGCGAAGAAGATAGGCGATGATAACTCAAATTAACATAATGAGGAGAAGGGTTACGAGTAGACCGTATACCTTTTCGGAGAGCAATGGGAGGGTCAGGAGGCAGTGCCGGAGCTGGTAAAGGAAGTGGTACCGGAGGAGAGTCCACATTGACCTCTGCAACTGCTGGTGGAGTGTGGTGGCCGACGATGATAGACCTGTAAGGGACGAATAGTAGTGGTGGTGTGCTCAACATGGGGGCCTGAGGTGCGTGAGACTCAACAAAGATAAGAGGAAGAGAGACGGGTAAGACCTCAGAGATAGGCTCAAGAGTCGATGAAGGAGACCTGGAAGAAGAACAGACTCAAAGAAGGTAACATCAGCCGAGATGAGGTAACGTCGGAGATCAGGGGAAAAACAACGATAACCTTTTTGGGACCGATGGTAACCAAGAAAAACACACTTAATAGATCGGGCAGAAAGTTTATCAAGACCAGGAGTGAGATTATGAACAAAACAAGTAGACCCAAATATACGAGGTGGTAGGGAATGCAGAGGTTGATGGGGATATAAAATAGAGTAAGGGACCTGGTGATCAAGTACAGAAGAGGGCATACGGTTAATCAGATAACATGCAAAAGAACCGCAAAAGGAACATTACCATGAAGTAAAAGGGTCCGAGTTGTTTCTACGAGATGTCGGTTTTTACGTTCAAAGAACCCCATTTTGTTGAGGGGTATGTGCACAAGAGGTTTGGTGAAGAATGCCATGAGAAGCCATAAAGGATTGAAATGGTTGAGACAAATACTCACGGGCATTATCACTACGCAAACTACGTATAGAACACCAAATTGAGTTTTAATTTCATGATAAAAGTTTTGAAATATGGAAAACAACTCAGACCGATTTTGCATCAAAAATAACCAAGTGCAGCGAGAGTAATCATCAATGAAGGTGACAAAATATCTGGATCCTAGAGTAGAAACAGTACGACTAGGACCCCAAACATCAGAATGTACTAAAGCAAAAGGAGAAGACGCTCGACTGCTGATTTTACCAGGAAACGGACTACGGGTGTGTTTTCCTAGTTGACATGACTCACAAGGGAGACTAGACAACTTAGAGAGGCTGGGCACCAATTTTTGGAGTTTAGGAAGGCTAGGATGACCCAACTGTGCATGGATGGTGAGAGGGGAATCCTTGACAGCGCAAACACGAGAGGGGTTGGAGAGCTGGTAGAGGCCATGAGACTCACAAGGTGCAAATCCGTCCCGAACTCCGAATGACGAGTCTTTAGTAAAAGTAATCATACAATCAAGAGAGCGGGTCAAACGACTAATGGAAAGCAAATTAAAAGGAGACCCAGAACATAAAGATGATCACCGAAAGGGAAGGAAGGGGATAGGTAGTGCCGATCCCGTGGGATTGAGACTTGGAACCATTTGCTAAAGTGAACAGGCAAATAACCATTGTGAGAAAGGTTGGAGAAAAGAGTCTTATTACCGTAAATATGGTCAATTGCACCTTAATCAAGAACCCAAGTACCAATGGATGGGGAACGAGAGAGACAAGCAAATGAAGTACCAATATGTGCAACGAGAGGCGGTGGAACCGGAGATCCGACGTTGCTCAAACTACTTCGAAAGTCGGCATAGGCGGTTGTTGGAGTAGAGAAAAGAGGACTTACATTGTGCAAACCACCTCAAAAATCTGCATACTCGGCCTTTCGGGCGTCCTTAGAGCTAGCCGAGGAGGTAGAACTAGCCATGGATCAAGTATGCAACAACCAAAATACGAATGCAAGTCAAGGGGGTCGTGACAAACGGTCACGAACACAAAAGGCGAGGGCGTATCCGACGTAAGAGAGAAAGGCGATCACGGCGGTACAAACGGCGGCCGGGGGGGGTGGCTCACGCGCCGTCACGCGCCGAAAATATTTGCGCCGACGAAGGGTGGCGCGTCCCGCGACGTTGGGGCCGGGCTTCGGGGTCTCGGCCGGTCGGCGGGAGACGGCTTCGATGGTGTGGTCGGCGGCCGGAAAGGAGGCGGCGGACGGCGGTGGCGGCGGCGAACGAGGGAGAAAAAGGGGCCTGAAAGACGTCACGGCAAGAAAGGTCGGCAAACCTAGGAAAGGAAACACGGTTGGCCGGAAAAATTTTCACTTAGGGAGAGCAAGGTGGGCTCACCGGGCGTGCACGGTTATAGGATTGCTCTCTTTAGGCTCTAGATACCATGTTGAAAGAGAGAAAAGAGAGAGACATATGAAGAAACCGTGTGTTTCAACTACACAACGGAGGCTGAATATATACTCAATAAGTAATAACTAATTACACAATTTACATGATGTGGGACTAACAGTTGTACTACTAATTACACCTAATTACATATGTTTCCAACACATACTAATTAAAATATCAAAGTGCACGCATAGTGATCCCAATTAGACAGTTGACCATCAACCCCTTCAACCAATTATTCACTCCAATAACCAAAGGACAACAGTCTTCATAGACTAATACTTCCATTCTCATTCGCTTCCAATTAAAGCATTAAACTACAAATAAACCCATAATAGTTCCACAAGAAAACAGCAATACAAATTTTCATACAAGCATAGGAAGCTAAGATATATATGCATACATGCGGGAAGGTAGAGAGAAGTAAATATAAGAGAAAATTGTTACACACTTGAATAGAAGTTTAAACAGAGAAGAAGTTTGTGCTGCTATTGAACACTGACTAGAGTTATTTTAATTTCATATAGTGTGGGTAAAACTCTAAAAGCTACAAGAAAGCTTAAACTTGCCTAAGATGAGGAATATACAAATTCAATTAATATAAAAACTCCAAACCACTACCTTGACATCATAGTAAGCAAAGAAAGCAACCACTCCAAAAATCCTAGAAATCATAAAAATAAAGGATGGAAACAAAAGAAAATTCCATGTGAGTCCTCTTACCCTCAACTGTTGTGCATCCGCAAACATACACACACAAACAATGGCAGCAGCAGCAGCACCAAAAAGAATAATCTTGTGCTTGTATACTACCTGTAAAAGAACCAAATAATTTGAAGACAAAGCACTAGCATCAAATACATATGATGAAGACAAAAGACAGGATTAATATGGCAGTAGCAGCAGCACCAAAAAGAATAATCTTGTAATTGCATTGTCATCATAAGTAGTTCTGGAACAAAAGCTAACCCAAGGTTGATCTAAGTATTGCAAGACAAGATGTGTCATTAGTCAAGCAGAACAGGTCAATTTTGACAATTACATGGATTTGGAAAACAAAGTTGAATTAACATAATTAAGAATTATTTCAGTTTGGCTACAACAACAACAACAACAACAACAACCAAGCCTTTTCCCACTTATGGATCAAATTGCTATCATAAACCAAGTCTTCAGAAATGCCATACAAATCTAAATCCTTTTTAATCGATTGAAGTCTTTTTTGTCTCCCCTCACCTCTTATTGGGCTATCCTTTGATCTACTCTTCTTACAGGAGCTTCTAAAGGTCTAATCAGTAATTTTTCAATTAATCATATAAAGAAGAATAAAGACTGAAAATTAATCAGTAATTTTTCAATTAATCAGTAAGTTTGAAAATTTGCTTTGGTATTGTCCTAACATGGATTGATTTTAAAAACTCTCCTAGAATCAAGAATAAAGTTTTTATTCCACAAGTTTCATGTTAAAGACAGCAGTCACAACACTCATACTGCCAATTATGATCAATAATTACTCTATCAGCTCAGATTACAAAAGAAGGAACCAATAAGAAAGTATCAGCACAGATTAGTTTTGCAACAAAGGTTTGAACCTTAAATATTCAGTACATAGTTTTGCAACAAAGGTTTGAACCTTAAATATTCAGTACACACTACCAATGGTTTGTGATAATATATTTTAAAATCAACCATAGAATATATTCATGCAAAATTTGAATTATAATAGCAAACAAATGGTAATGTCATCCTTTTTAGTATGATATGAAACATAACTAAATAGTATTAGACCCAAGAATCATCAATAATAGGATATTTAAATATCTCTCAGAAGGTAGTTGATTGATACGATAAACAACTTTACACATTCAACCCACATAAAGAGTAGACGTGATTAGACCAATAAAATATTTGAATTCCATTCCTCTCAAGCAGAAAGTAAGTGTAAAATATAGTATGAAAGCTATGTGATAATTTAAAATAAATAAATAAATAAATCTGAGTTCAACTGAGATGAGGAAAAGCATAAAAGCTTTGTCAATTTCAAGTTTTCAACTACTAATGACAATAAAAATTGAGACATGAAACAGAAAGATGTATATAAGCTTTATCCAATTGGTTATGAACTAACTATAATTTGAAGAATATGGTGTGCATAAAGTAGATCAGAATAATTACCACTGCAGTTCTGACATATAGTCAGAGACAAGTAGATCAGATTCAGATAACAGTCCATATTTTGAGTAACTTCATAAAACCTAATTAGAAAGTTTTGGAATATTAAAATCTCAGAATAATGTTATCTCCTCAAACAAAGTAGATTTACCAATCACTTGTTCTTGACTTCAACAGTGACTCACCAAGGAAGAGCTGGTCTCTACAGTCTGGTCGCTGCCTCGCTCTGCTGGTCAATCATATAACTGGTTATTGAGAAATGCGAGAGAAAATTATGATATGCAACTATGTAGATAAGGATTCTAGACTCTTGGGACTTTTAGTTTTTGAAGAAGATTTGGCAAAAGGTATTTCTTATACCACATTAATGGAGCTTGTCAATATACTATTGTACTACCAATTTTCTCAATGCAGCATGCTAGTTTTTTTCCTGGGATGTTGCTGTGTTTACTGGATAAGTTGAGCAAGTAATCTTTCAAACAAATCTAGACCATCTAGTTTATATTGGCCTTATCCAACATATCTTAGAAAGCCAAGTCAGATATTACAATAGTCCATCCAAATTGTTTGGATGCATATTTAGACTTGGCAGCGATTATTTTACTGATTTTAATACTAATTTTAATTAACCAATAGATACACCAGTGCAAACGTATATAGTGGTGCTCCAAAGCAGAGAAAAAGCGCTTATCAATGAAGAGCTTAACTTAGCATTTTAACGTCTCGTGTTAAGTTCTAGTAAAGCCAATACTACATTCTACAATTAACAATGACAGAAGAAAATAAAAACAAATATTCTTTGTCAAAACTAAATCATACCCTTCATGTTCACAACTTCACTGATCAATCTTACTCAAAATGTAGACCCTAGCTAGCATCATCACTATTTTAAACCATACACTTCATGTTCACAGCTTCACTTAACTACAAATCCTACTCAAAATGTAAACTCTATTGTCATCACTACATTTAATTACATAAACTTAAGAACTTGGAACATTGTTGAAAGGTAAGTTAGAACCAAACCTATCTTGCAAGAAATTGAAGATGTTACTCAATTGGGTTTGAGTTTGCAAAAGTTGTGCTTTGGTCTCATCATATCCACTTAACTTATCTTGCAAGGTCTCCAATTGTTTCTCTAAGTCTTCAATACAGTGTAAGGTCTCCACTTGTTTCTCTAAGTTCTACGTCACCTCCTGAATAAGGAAACAGGAAACATAAACTCAAAAGAAATAAAGACCAATTCTAATAAAAAAAAACATTTAGGGGCTATAAAGCTCAAATATCTGAAAACCAATACCTTGGACAAAGGAATGCCCAAGATAACATTAAGAAAAAAAAAAAGGAATGTCTAAGATGCAGAAGCAACAGTACAGACCACAATTTATATGTAAGGAAGATGTTCTAAATGCAGCAAATCATGCAGATATGTTCTTAACCAAGCCAAGAAGCCTCATGCACTTAATACGTCTACCAATACAAGTCCTTTATAGGCATCAGAATTTTCTGTTAGATAACTATTAGAAAATGGAGAGTCATGCATGTATGTAGGCACTAAGGGTCTAAGACACTAAGTGGCATTATAAACCACTTCAACGTTAGTCATGCATGTATCTAGGCACTTTATCATTACTTGCTAGAAATAATTATGAAGTGCTTCGTAGAAATAATTGTACCAAAAAATAAAAAAGTTCCTAGAAATAATTCATTATATAATTAAGATTATATATAGTGCATCACTATCAGGCAGAAAATCACATCCTCCACACATTCCCTCTCTCAACTATATATCTTTACCTTCAAGGAATTAACTTTCCATTTAGATAAAAATGCCAATTCCACTGATTTTCTATGGCTAGTAAAACTTCAGTATGGGCAAACTAGTGAACGAGTATATCACTTAAACTGTACTCACATTAGCATGACGAAAAAAAAAATTGACCATACATATCCAAACCTTCACATGCTCACACGTACCTTTATGTCCTGTAGTCCAGTGCCAATCTTCTCATTTCTATGAGGATGAAAATACAAAACCATCAGGATGGTTGACCTATCCCTCTGATTTAGTTACTGATCAATAGAATACCTACATAGACAACGGCGAGAATTAACAAGCATTCTGCAAAGACAAACATACACAAGAACCACATCAGATAAATATATACCTTGACCTAATAGCAATACAGAAAATGAACAAATTAAAGGGGGGTCAGAAACCAAGCAATATTCAATATTAATAATAGACAGGGTTACTTAATATCCATGATAGCTTCCTGCTAACATTTGCTAATGATTAATATTTAAAGGTCAGCAGCTTAAACGTACACAAGCGTCTTACAAGCACAACTATGCTAGAAAGTTAGAAAGTTGGCATCTATCTTTTATAGCTCCATCCCCAAGAGAATAAATTCAAGTAAATTTAATTGATGTATGAGGGCAATTTTAAAGTTAACATCATCCCCGTAAGAGATATTTTTTTAAGGGGAAAATATAAGAAGCGTAAAAGACTAACAAAATTTATTGCATAGCCTGCACCTAAATTCATCTGAGTTAAAATGGAATAATAAGACTGGATCTACTTGAATCTAAACAAGAACAAGACTGCTTTGGTGGTCTACCTACTGAAGTAAAAAAATAACAATTATCTGTCATGAATGCATGTTATTTTAAAAAAATAAAACTCCTCTCAAGCATTTAATCAAGTTCAATTATATGTTTGAGTCAATTGTTCAAACAAATTTATAACCATTCGAAGGTTTGTCCTTCCTCTCCCAACCAAAAAAACTATTCCTTGGCCCTCCCCCACTAAATAATTCAAGTTATTTAGTCCAATACTGAATTATTTCAATCTGGAAAGAACTAAGATAAATTGATAGCAGTGTCTCAAAATATCTTGTGGGTGGTCATACTTAGTACATAACACAGTGATGCTGCTACACAGGAAATGAGTTCAATAAAACCTTTCCATATAAAAACAGTGGAATTGGCATTTTTATCCTCCACAAACGGGTTGATAATTAACGGTGCGAATCACCAAACAAACAAATGGGAACTGTGAAACAGTTAATAACATATTAAGTCTAAATGTCTTAACAGAGAAGGATTCTTAAATACTCTCAACAACATTCTAATCTATCTAATAGTCAATCTAATCTATTGTTCAAACCTTAATTTGTAATTTAAGAAAGAAAAACATATAATGTTAATCTTCATTTGGTGAAGAGAATATTTATTTGGCTTTGGCTAAAAGAAGAAAAACGAATTGAAAATTGCTTAGTTTTATATGTCCCATAAATTTAAGAGTTCATACATGGCAGCCGAATCTCAGCCACCTAGGGAACTTATATCTTCATAAAAGCAGTTCACAGTAATGGCCATGTAACATCTGCTATATGTATTATCACTCAAGTAGTTTCTCTTTTCAAGTGCAATCACGTAAGTTCCTCAAAGAACCAACCACAAATTTCCTTCAAAAAAGAAAGAAACATGTATGTATTATATATATTTACCTGGTTTCCGACTATAGGGAGAACGTGGGTCTTCAGTAGTGTAAATGGAGTACCAGCACTGGTGTACTTTAGGAAAAGTGTTATTACCAAACACTTTCGGAGCAGGGACCAAAATGAAATCAAAATCATTAACCCACTCCAAGGTCTGCTCTGTTCCTCTCCACGGAATCACAATGTCCCTTCTCCCTAACACACACAGCTTTCCCTTCATCTGTGGCCACAGCGACATACCCTATCCAATTTGATTCCCTGGACAAGGGCTTTATGATAAACGCTTCAGGGACATTGATTTCTGACGTTGTAAAAATGGAAAACCCTCCGAACGCTCAGCAATCTCCTTTTATTTGTGATCAGTGTGGAAGTGGCTTCTCAACTAGACAACGTTTAGCAATCCATAATGGAAGAGAATGTCAAGAGGGGATATTGGAGGCCAATCCATTCCTGAACCCTCAGCTCCCGTTTCCATGTGATCTGTGTGGCAAGAGCTTCTCAACTAGGAAGAGTTTAGCTATTCATATGGTAAAAACGCACAAACCTCCGAATGCTCAGCAGCCTCCGAATTCTCAGCAACCTCCGAATGCTTTATTTTTCGACCTTAACCTTCCTCCCAGGGAAGAGGAATGATGCGACGGTGTGAAAAATCTATCTATCTATAAACTATACAACTGTTTAAGTTTCTGTTCATTTCCACCTGGATCGTTCACATCGCTCACACGCTTTCTTTACTGGTGAACTTCAGACGTTTTCTGCTAATGTGTGTCACGTGTGTGAATGGGAAGAGTGAGGCGTACAAGAAAAGCCACCGATTCTGGCAGTGAACAACTAATCAGAGGAGGAGTTGTGGCAGATCTGGAGGTGCAAGTGGCATGGGGTGAGCTGCGAGTGTGAGTTGCGAATGGCAAACGGCGAGATCTGGAGGTGCGAGCGGCAAGCGGTGAACGGCAAGCGTCAGATGCGAAGGCAAAATCTTTATGCGGAAGAGTGTTTCAATTTTCAAGTTATTGTTCGTCTTACTATTCCTGCTACACGCGTCAATTGCTCCTGCGTTTTCCAATGGGGTCTTTGGCACGTGTGAGTGTTGGGCTATGCTTGCCGCGTAAGAAGAAGCCCCGTCTTCCATCGTTTCATTATTATTTATTATTACTAGTTGAATGGACCAAGGACAGAGACATGCTATTTGTTTTCAAGACTCATGTTCAAGAATGTTCATTAACCCAGCCATGTTCAAGAATGTTCATTAACCAATCTTTTAGAAATCTTTTGGGGGGATTTAATTTTTCATGTCTTAAAACCTTAATTTGATCTCATGTTTGGCCTTTTCTCTTAATTTTGTGCTTATGTCCCTTGATATTAGGGTGGTGCAAAGAAGGTAATTATTTCTGCCCCTAGCAAGGATGCCCCAATGTTTGTTGTTGGTGTCAATGAGAAAGAATACAAACCAGATCTTAATATTGTTTCTAATGCGAGCTGCACAACCAACTGTCTTGCTCCACTTGCAAAGGTATTTTATCTTAAAGTTGCTTAAAGTTGGAAAGAAAGAATCTTATTATTTAGAGAAAAACAAAAAATCAATTAAGTGATCTTGTTGAAATATTGTCAGGTTATTCATGACAAATTTGGTATTGTTGAAGGTCTCATGACCACTGTTCACTCTATTACTGGTAAGTATGTAATGTTATGTATTCCTCCTAGTTTCATAAAATTCTTATTAAATTGACTTGTCTTTCTTTGTTACACAGCCACTCAAAAGACTGTTGATGGACCATCATCGAAGGACTGGAGAGGTGGTAGAGCTGCTTCCTTCAACATCATTCCTAGTAGTACCGGAGCTGCTAAGGTATCTGACCTGCATATATGAATTTATATGTACATCCCTTTCCCTTTGTTCATGTGATTTCAAGATCATGGAAATAATTTTTTGTGTTTCTGGAACAAGTTAATCATCCCCAAACCTAATTTTTGTTCCAAAATTGAGGTGGAATAGAAACACACGTTCGTCCGCTCCATTAATGAATCTTCCAAACAAAGAAGTGGTGAATCCATGCTCCATTTCTTTCTTTTTCCTTTCTCCGATCTAACCCCATCTAGTTGTTAATAAAAAACATCCAAACACAGGATAAGTGATAGTCTTGGAACAGATAGATAGGTCTAACCAGCAACATATGAATGCAAGTGATCATATCTGATCAACCAGTGATGTCCTTTCTTTTCTAGTCCCAGATATTCTTGGAAACCCCCCCGCCCCCAAAAAAAAACCTATTGGCTAATAAGCTTAACAGATCCTTTTATCACCTTTTATCATATTTTTGAAATTGAGAAGTAGTAATGTTACTGGCACAAATTATGCAACTTTGGCAAAGCTTGTTTGCAACTTCGAAAATATTTTAGTAACTTCAACAAAGCCAATGATAACTTTTTATATAGAGGTGCTGATTTTGATATTTGTTATATTTACTAAATTATGTTGCATTGTTCCAATTTTTGAAAACTTGGTTTATGATAGGACACAATGGTATTGTTTGATTCATGTAGCTAATCCCATCTAGTGAGAAAAGGCTTAGTTGTAGTTGTTGTTGTTCCAATTTTTATAATCTTTAAATACATATTTTTGGTACTCACATGAGTTCTTTCTGGCAAATGACTCTGTGCCTATTGTAGTCATAATAACTGTGCAGGCTGTTGGTAAGGTGTTGCCATCACTGAATAATAAGTTGACAGGAATGGCTTTCCGAGTTCCCACTGTAGATGTTTCAGTGGTTGACCTCACTGTTAGACTGGAGAAGGCAGCCAGTTATGATGAGATTAAAGCTGCTATCAAGTAAGAATAAACTTTTTTATGGGATAAGGTGATCCTGTTTATTTTCCAGATGTAGTTGCTATAATCAAGTCCTCATCTTTCTTTGTCTAAATTTTTCTTAGGGAAGCATCTGAGGGAAGTTTGAAGGGAATCCTTGGTTACACAGACGATGATGTTGTGTCTACCGATTTTGTGGGCAACAGCAGGTGATCATGACATTGATATTACTATATGCCATCATCATGCATCAGCATTGCGCACCTAAGATAGTCATTTTTATTTTATTATTTTAGCTTAGCATGAGGAATTTAGGATTGAGGATTAGATGTGCCTCGGTTTTTTGGTACCTTGGCTAGATTATGTTACTCTTGTTTTGGGCTTATTTCCTTATTGCTAGATTGTGTCACTTTTCTTCTGACTCTAAAGTTTCGCAAGTGAATTAGTGAGATGAAGCTTACCATGTGATCCTCCACATGCTGGCAGGTCAAGCATTTTTTATGCAAAGGCTGGAATTTCTTTGAGTGACAATTTTGTGAAACTTGTTTCTTGGTATGACAATGAATGGGGCTACAGGTAAAACAGATTTCTATGCCTTTCCTTTTTATTTTTACAAGTGGGAAGTTTTTTTTTAATCTGTGGGCTACCCTATAACATCATCTTTTACGTGATTGAATTTCTTGTTGACAAAAACATTATACCCACAGGATCATCTTCAATATTTGTTATTTGGTGTCATATTTAGGCCTTTCTTTGAAATTAATAAAACACAAATTAATGGACTACGTGTATTTTGTTTTTGAATGAACTAGCAATTTTCTTCAGCAAAAAGGAGACATGCAGCATAACTGCACTTACTAAGACCTGTCAAACAACTTGAAGTCTTGAACTGTTCATGGAACAACCGACCTATTGCGCGGTCTAAACAGAAATTCGAGCAACTAGATAGCAACTAATTCCTTATAGAACTCCCTGATTTTTTTATACTTAAAGACACTAGTTTTGTTTGGACAATCTCATCTTTTCATGCAACAGTGCACATTTGTGTTTAGTCAGTTTATACATTATTTAATCTTGTGCCAAAAGATAAAGGTTACACACATCCCAGCTGTCTTTGGAGTTAGAACTCTAGGCTGAGTCATCAAGTTCTCACTGTAAATGGTTTTTGACTTCTGCCTCCTCATAGACATTAGATCACTGTTAAAGCATGACCTGTTGCTCCTTGCACACTTAGCATCCCTAATTTCACTTTTAATGTTGTTTTTTCACTGCAGCTCACGTGTGATTGACTTGATCCGACACATTGCCTCAGTTCAATGAGCTGCAATGAGTTTGTCCCAAATCTCATCTCTTGAAGCTTCTATCTTTTGGATCAGCTTTCACGAGCTAGATTTTGCAATAATGTTGCCTCTGTTAAATGAGCCGCAAGGAGTTTGGTCCAGATCTCATGTCTTGAAGCTTTTATATTTTGAATTAGCATTCAGCTTAGTACTACTCTAGGTTTATGAAGTAGTTTTTGAAATAATTCTATGCTTTTTGGATGATTTAGACATTTAGTAGAAGTGATGTCTCCCCCTCTCGGGACAACCTATACTTCAGACTAATTCTATTAACAGTTATGTTACCAATCTTATGAGAGATATGTATTTTCGGTAATTCTTATAAGAATGTCCTTACGGTCTATTTGATGCTTTCTTTGTTACAACATATTCTATTTATAGAGGATTAAAAATAAAGTAAAAAATGAAAAAAGAGTTGAAGTTACCTTCCCATCTTTCTTTGGGTACTTTTGTATTCGAGACAACTAGTGTTTTTTACAATGCAGAATAAATTAAAAAAGAGGGGATCAATTTACATTAATATAAGTCCTTTTTTCTCTTACATTTATTTTTAATCGTTAATTTCACTTTCATCTAATAGTTGAGATTATTTCATTAAAGGTAACTATTAGATGAAAGTGAATATAATAGCTGAAAATAGGTACAAGAGAAAAAAAAATTTACATTGATATAAGTTGATCCTCCTTTATTTAAAAATATTAAAATAAATAAGGTAAAATATATTTAGCTTAGATGTATGACATTCTATATGATTTAGATGGATTTGATAAGATATAATTAGTGAAGTCGATAATGGGACCTATTGAAAATCATTTTTTTTATCCGACTCTTCTTGTGCTATGATAACTAAGCTATGTAGTTCATCTCAACAAATATTTATTTTATATGACCTCCCAATAAATAATTAGCTTATATAATTTTAGATAATTTCAATTTTTGATTATACAATTTTTTTAATATTAATTTTTATATGTTTATTCATTTAGATGCTTTTTTAACTTATTATTAAGAGTATACTAAAAAGATTTACAATATTTTCTTTGTTTAAAAAACTCTTAATAAATTCTTAGTTTTCTCGTAATCAATTACATATTAATTAATTTGTTATTATATTTTTACACAAAATTTTCACTCTTATGTGATGTATATATTGAAGTTTTTTAAATAATATAGAATAATTATATATGAATAAATATAATAATTTGAAAATATATTTAATTATTTTAGGATGACATTAAAATTTTGAGATTTTAATATCAATTATTAATAAAAATAATTAATAATGTGGTATATGTGAATTTTTTTTAAAATTTTTTTAAATATGAATTAATATGCAATTATATATATGTTAAGGTAATTAATATATTATTATTAATTCTTATATTTATATGTATAAGTAATAAATTTAATTTAATTTTGACGACAAATGTACATTTTTTTTAAAATTACAATATCAAATATCACATATTAATTATTAAGATCATATATTTAATATATAATAAATTTTTAAATACATTATTTTATACCAAAATAATACATATCAAAAAATAAATACTATTTTTCTTTATATATTATATGATTATTATTACTACCGTCGCTGTTTAATGGTTTCAGGGAGAATAATCATTTCTCTTCCGGGGGTGTACAGTGTTTATACAATATTTGTTTTTATATTATTTTTCATATGTACAGTGTTTGTACAATGTACTTATAATATTTATACAAGCTACTCATTGAAATGTCATGGATTGAGTGTTGTGGGCTAGTTTATTTATCTGTCCAATTTTTAGATTATTTTATTCTCTCCATTGACGAAAGCCATGTGAATCAATTTGAATTCTAATCTTTAGCCAAGTGTGATACAGAGTGCTTCTCTAACATTTAAAAGAATTTAAGTAAAAAGAATAGAGTTTTAAGTAATTGGTACTTGATCACCTAACCTATCAATTATTTCGGTGTGTCAAAATGAATCCACTCAACTTATTTGGAGTTAGGTTATTTTTAGACCGATTTATTCAGGTCGTGTAAATTTTAAATTAGTATTTTATTAATTCAATTTAATTTATTTAATCTTATGTAGTATTAAAAAAATAGACTAATCTGATTCATTCGAGTCATATAAGTTTTAAATTGATATTTTATTAGTTTAACTCATCTATTTTATCAGATTATTCAAACTAATCCATCAGACTTGACCTATTTTCACACCCTTACACCTTTTTCAACATAACAGAGTCTATTATCTTTATTCTCCTCTATAGCTCTGCTACACTATCCATATTACATTTTCAAATTTCAAATGTTAAAATCTTTCTCTTCATTTTTTCCCTCCTTTTTGCTCCTCCCATCCATCTGAGTTTACCGTGAAGTCGAGGTACCTAAAGAAAGCCATCAGCATGGCATGTGGTGGTGTTGACGGTGCTGTGAGGCACCCGAAGTCATTGACACTTCGACAACCATTTGGGTGCCAAAAGGTTTTCTAGATTTTGATTTTGGGTTCTCAATCTCATTCTTATATATATATATATATATATATATATATATATATATATATATATATATATAGAAATCCATTTGCTTATGTTTTTCAAATTTCATGATTTAATCCATTTGTTCCCTCACGCAGCAGAGACAATAGAACAGAGAGGAAGAAGAACGAATTATTGTGACAACTTAGAACTTTCGAGAAATATGTGGAAATGGAAAGAGGAAGGAGGAGCAGTACGACACTTCTGATGGCGACTCTGAAGGCCATGCACCTCCCAAAAAATAATCTTAGAAAGATTTTGATGATTCTGACTCCATCGTCGTTTGCAAGGCCTCTCTCAAAATCATCGTCTACAAGAGTTTGAAGAACATGAGGTTGTAGGTGAGGAACTAGCATAGGAAGATTGTGGTCAATGTTCGGGTATTTAACATTAAAGATGGGAAGCAAATGCTTAGCAAAAGAGGTTTGCCAAATTGTTCTCCAAATTTTTATGAATCCCTTATTGAATCGATGATTTGATTTTGTGACATTTTGGTGAACGGAGGAAGGACTGATTTTGGGTCCTTTTCTTTTGAAATGAAGTGTTTTTAATTGCTGTGCTGAGAAATGGTTGTGATTTTTTCAGATGTGCACATGATTGTCAAAGGTATGCAATTGTTGATTTTTGCAAGCTTAAGATATTTTGATTTTAGTAAAAAGTATTAGACAAGAACTTATACTTCTGGGTTGAGATTGGAGAAGGAAAAAAGGTCATTGAGGGGTTTTTTTTATTTTAAATGAAAAAGAATTCTACATGTTATGCATAAAACTTTTTAGCAATTCTTATAAATCAATTGAAAATGTCAAATTTCCCATCAAGTTTTATTCTAGTGTTTGGGGACGAAAATTGATTAATTTATGTGTGATACCTACTGTTTGGGGAATTGTTCATGTGTATAGTGTCGTTCAAATGCTGGGTTTTTGTTATTTATTTTGTCTATTTGTAACGGGAGATGTGAATGTGTCGGAAGATAAAGCTAGCGTAGCATTCTCCGAGAAAATAAAAAATCGGACAACTGCTCCATTACTGTTGCTCCACTTTTTATCACCATTCAGGTTGTGCCCGTTACAACACACTTTGGCTATATAGTTTTATCCAAAGTATTTTTAATTAAATAAATCCAATTCAATAGAATAACCTCTCTAATATAATATTGTTTTCTTTTTGCCTTATTATATTGTTACAAATCAGAGAGTAAATGAAATTTAGCAAGACATGATGATGCTTATAGTTTTTTTTTTTAATTATTTTACTTGAAGGTTGTTCAATTACCTTAGTAATTCTACTGCACAAACTGTTTAAACTTTTTTTAGTTAATGGAATGTATATTGATGTAGGTAGTGAATAATCCAATTCTCACTGGTTGCCCAATATGTTCTACAAAGCTTGAAATGACTACTAATCTAATGGGAGGTTTGTGAACATTAGGAAGTAAAGAGCTGTAAAATATTCTTTCATTATCAGTCATTGAGTCCTTCCTCATTGGGATATTTTGTGCAGCCATGGTTTTGATTTTAAAAGATGATTTTGCCATTATCTTCCTTGACAGTATTGTGATGCAAAATGGAATTTCTAATTTAGCACACCCTCTTGATATAAGCACATGTATAATTTCATTCAATTTTTTAGTGTTTTAGTAATACAATGAAGTTTTACAACACAATTTAGAGGTTGTAGCTTCTAAACTTAATAAAATTACTTGAGAAGTGAAGATCTACTATGAGTTTTCAATTCATCCTTTCATAGCCTACTTCAATTAGTAACAAAGGCTATTTGAAAGTAACTAGAATTTAGATCCTTTTATTTAATAATCATAGCAGCAACAAAATCTATAAATGATACAACTACGGATGAATTTTTTCTACTGCTCTTTTTCTTGTTCATTTACATATGTCATTCCCATATCGATTGCAGGTGCTTCCATTTTCTAATTGTTTTTTTACACTTTTATTCTTTCATTCTTTTATTATTTTATTCTTTTATTTTGTGCTGCTTTTGCTATTCAATTTCTTTACCCATGCCAACTCTACTTTATCAATGTTCAGCCGATAGGCATGTGCACCTATTCCCCCTACCACAGAATTCGTGTGAACTTTCTAATCGGAAGTATGGTCTTTTATACACTTCGTCATTTCTATCATGTAAAGTTGGTATTTGAGATGTGTGTGATTTGGGGGAGGAGTGTAAAAATGTTGCTTCAACAATGCGATGAAAATCAGTTGAATTTCACCTAATCTGAACTACTGTTCATATCCCTTTTTGTGAATTATGTCCTTTTTATGCAAGAGATTTTGATTTCCTTCTTTTTTTTGTTATAGATTAGTTGATTTGTTGAGATATACTGGATTTGTAGAATTTTCCTCAGTTCCTAATTCCAAAATGTGTTTTCCTCTCTCTCTCTCCTCCCTATCTCAATGTAACTGCTTCAAATTACCTTATCCTCCTCCTTTATGCTTTTGTTCCCAAAGCTTAAACCTTTGCACTTGGAAATTTCTCTTAATAAAATTTCTAATGCATTCATAAGAAAAAATAAAGTGGGTCTTCTTTGTTGCTCAAAAAGTTTTTTTCTTGGGTCTAACGAGACGTGTGGCTTCTTTGTTTTTTGTTCCTCAAGAAAGTGACAGCAAAAGGTTCTCTTCCTCTAGTTGCAATGATGAGTTGTTGAGGGTTTGAGTAGAAAATAACGAGTCTTGCTAATGAAACTGAAGAAAATGAGCCCAAGGATAAGGTGAGTGTCCAACTTAATTAAACCTTTCTCCATTTGTCATTCATATGCTACTGCATCTTCTAAATCTTTTGTGTTTTATGATCAGGAGACAAACGGAAGATATGCGTCTTATGAATGAATGATAAATCATTCAAGTTTAGCTTGGATTGTCTGTCAAGTGCATCTCACTGAATTGTATGGGCTGCTTTATTTGTTTATGGTAGAAATGTATGCATGTTATATTTTGATTTTTTTTCTCATTTGAATTTAAGTCTTTATATTATTTTTGTTTTCCATTTTCCATTTTTTTTACATGTTAATAGTGATGCTTATGGGTGCATGTTTCCCAATTTTTCTTTTGACAAGAAGGACGATTTACTATGCAAAAGTTGAGTTGGACAAGGTAAGTGTCTTCTAATTTTAAATTGTTTATGTGCTCAGACTACAATACAAGCATATAAATGTAGAATATTTTGTTCTCCTCATTTACTAACAAAACATGATATGGGTTTTTATTGGTTTTAAAAGGTTGCATATGTTTCTCTTTGTTTTGGTTGGCAGTCAGACTGCTAGAGAAATTGAAAATGGATGAATTTAAGTTTTGGTAATGCAGATGAGATGCTCTTCATATATTTGAGTTTTGGCTGTTCATAGATAGAAGGGCAGGAATTTGTAAGTAGTAATATTTTTGGTGTTTCTGATGGATTTTGTTGTGTACATTTTTGGAGTTGTAGTTACTGATCATAACTTCATTTGGTTAAGTTGTTTTGTAAGTAATGCTTTTTGTGGCATTTTTGTTTAACATATGTTGTGAAATGGCATATGGCTCCCTCTTTTTATTGATGGTTCCACTGATTCTTTATGGTAGGAAAAGTTTATACAGCTTGATCAATGATCTTCCTATTATTTTTGAAGTTATAACTATGATGAAGCCAACAGAAGAAAAGCCCACTGTAGACCTTGGAAGCAAATCTTGGGGCGGTACCAAGTAGGGGTGTTCTTGGATCGGTTTGGATCGGTTTTGAGGTAAAAAATCATTCGATCCAAACAAGGTAAATATCATCGGTTCGGTTTAGATTGGATGAATTCCAATAACCAAACTGATCCGATCCAAATCGATTTTAATTAGTTTGGATTCGATTGGATGATTTGATTTTAAGAACATGCTGAGAAAAAGAAGTTCTGGGCAAATAATTTCCCAATCTATTGACTTATCAAACAACCAATTACTTCATCAAGCCCAAATTTTATTTTCTTTAGAAATTTCCTATTCAATGTTAGCATTATATACGAATGTAGCCATGAATTTTTAAAAGTCGATGTTGGGATAGTGAGATTGAAGAAAAAAAAACTAAGACATTCCATCACAAGTCATGAAATCATCAGATCAACCAAGATATAATAGTATCATTATTAATAAATCAAGATATAATTAAAAAAATAAAGGTGCTACTGATACATGTACCAGAAAAATAGAAATAGAGTAAATAGTAACACAAAAAATACAAAGAGATCATTATAAGTGAACATATAGAACTCATTCACCATGAAGAATTCAGAATGAAGAATGAGACAAATCCCACATGAATGCTGTAATGGATGTTGAGGGGAAGTCTTGTCAAATAAGCAGGAGAATATTGGCAGGAAGGGAGATGCAAGGGAGGAGAATTACACAGCTTACCAACACATACTGTGCATCAGCCAGGAAGAGCTCCAAATAGGAGACGAATAAGGAGCTGGTCTTGGCTTAACCCTTGACCTCCAGTAAATAGAAAACCAAAATAAAGGTAGAAGGAAAAATTCAACCACCATCATAATCAGATTAAGAAGAAAAAGAACATGCAACCATTTAGTTGTCGGAGTTGCTGGAGGTAGATTTGAGGGGGCTCGGGGGCGGGGGCAAGGGCGGGGGGCGGTGGGGCGCGGTGGATCGAACAAGGGGGACGCAGGTGAAAGGGAGGGGGGAGGGGTGCGGGTGAGAGGGAAGAGGGAAGGGGAGAGGGGCAGGGGAAGTGGGAAAGGAGGGGAAGGGGTGGTTTCGAAAAATGAAAATCTTTGAAGGGAAATTAATGGGAAGGGAATTATATATGGGTATATTTATATATATATATATATATATATATATATATATATATATATATATATATATATATAGTGATCGGTTCGGTTCGGATCGGTTTCATAAAATGGAATCGAAAACTGAACCGAACCGATCGGTTCTATAAAATTTTCATCCAAAACAATCTGATCTATTTTAGTTTTTGTCAGTTTTCAATTTTTTGGGATCGGTTTTTGGTTTTTTTTTATTGGTTTGGATCTGAACACTCCTAGTACCAAGGTTAGTGATTTTCCCCCCTTTTCTTTGTGATAATTGTCTTTGTTTCTTTTCCCTGGATCAAGCTTTGGTGATAATTATCCATTTTTTTTACTTTATAGCCATGTTTACTTACGTAGTTTTAATTATTAGTAGGTGATTATGCAAGATGACAAATATATATGATTATTAAACTGTTAATTTGGTGCATAAAAACATTTTTCTTTGCTTTGAATTTGAGCATTGTTGGCCTAAACTTTATTGAGTTGGTGAAAAATAATTGAGGGTTGTGAATGTGGAAATAGTTTCTTGATCTTAAATACAGTCAGACGCTATAGTCTTTATATTTGTCTTTTTGTTTTGTGTGCTATATATTTTTGTGTGGTTGAAATATATGTGGATTAAGGCCTTACTAGACATATAAGGAATGAGTCAAAAATCATCATCACCACTCTGTAGTTTGCTTCACTTGCTTTGGAGCATTGTGGGCTAAGGGGTAAATATATAGCTCCTTGAACAAGTGGGCATCCAACACTTGCATAATGGGGATCTATGAAGCTGCAAAAGGACCTGTTTTAGGTTCTTGCCTTGCGTAATGGATATCAATGAAGCTAGAAAAAGACTAGTTTTAGGTTTTTTCCCTTCATCACTCATTTTTCTCTTTTTCATCTTTACCACATATTATTTTTGCATCCCCAAAATCTATATGCATTTCACTTTCTTTTTTTCCTTTTTGAAATTGTTTCAGGTCCCATGGTTTCAGGGTGCTTATTGTGTGCACTCATAATGAACTTGATTTAAAAAAAAATCAAAAGAAAAGCTTTTGTAAGATTTATATAAATTGTGGCAGTCCTAAGCTTATTAATATTAATAAGAATTGGACATTCATATTTAGTGGGAAATTTATTGTTAATGCCTAGGAATTTCAAAAATTATATAGCGATTGGTGTACCAAACACCAATGGAAGTGAATTTGGAGTTTGATGAAAATTAGTTTCACAAGTTAATAGTTTTTTTATTTGGTCTATACATTCATCTTGGAATCAGCTCCACCTCTACACAATACACCAAATATATTTATGTGATACAAAATTTGACTGATTTTATGTGATGGAACATTCTATAATATAAAATTTATCTCACTTGCATTTTAGGTGACCTTTTTTTTTCCCTTGTTAGGCTCTTCTATGTAACTGATTAAGCACAAAGTCTTGGTAGACAATTAGTTGGTGCCATCACTTTTGCATTTGCTAAGTTAGATAAGAATGTTGCATATTTTTCCTAACATTTTATTCTATTTGATGGATTTCATTTAACCAAGTCAACTCCATTTTAAGTTACCTCAAGACAATAATGACATGGTTCATTTAACCAAACATCAATGTTGCATCTTTTTTTTTTGGCACTAACAATTTGGGTTCAAATGAAGGTTAGAAGATGTGCTTTGTTTGCTGTATCACAAGTTGTTTGCTTGTTCCCTCCCTATCCCTTCTTTTCTTTCTTTTTTTCTTTCTGCACTTTATTTTTATGGCTTTAAACCAATTATATACTTGATCTCATCAGTGAGCCAAGACCTATGGCCTTTCTAACTATACTACATAGAAATGTTTTTCCAAAACATTATTAATGGACAAGGGTAGAAAACCTTTACATTCACTTGTGTCACTATACCTTTGCTCAAAACTGAGATAGTCTCTGCTGGATAGTTTAATTTGCAGAATGATTTTACATATATATTTTTTCTAATTAGCTTGAGGGCGTCAGTTAGTAGCTCCAGTTTACGAGGGAATGAACATTTAGTGATTTTTTTTAAAATTATTATATGGAGTGTAACTTGCAATGTAATTGATTTTGTGTGCATTTGTGTGTAAATGGAATGTTCATGCTTTCAAGGTAGAGCATTTTATGTCCACCTTTGGTGGACTTCCATTTTTTTTCCTATTTGTGAACTTTTTCTTTGATAAAATGGTTTTATTATTCCATAAACCATAGAGTTTGAGTTTTAGTCAAGATGCTAAATCTTAATTACATTATTGGCTTTTGACACATTGAAAGTTACCTTAATAAATTCACTAATCAATGAAGTGATTCACTATAAGAAAAAATGAGATTTGTGAATGATAAATCTGCCACTAATTACTTAAAATCTGTCACAAATTGTTAATTTGAGGCGAATTCGTGATCGCCGCAAATATGGTTGATGCAATATAATTTGCGACGAATTTTAATTTCTGCCATAAATTTGCAGAGGATTTTTCCACCGCAAAACTCTCTGGGAACATGCCAGAATCCTTGTCGGAATGGGCTAATTTGTGATGAATTTTTTCATCGCAAATTTGCAGCAGATTTTTTCTCACCTGATTTGCTGCGGATGTTGCCACCGCTAATTTGCGAGTGATTTTTCGGCCCTAATTTGTGACAGATTTTGCGGTGGATTTTTTCTCGTCTGATTTGCGGCAGATGTTGCCGCCGCTAATTTGTGATATATTTTGCAGCAAATTTTTTTGCGACTAAATTGCGGTAGATTTTTTTACTGCAATTTTGCAGCGAAATTTTTAATTTGCGGCAAATTTGGCAGTGGATTTTTCACCACAAAAATCTGCGCAAATTTGCGGGTGATATTTCTGTCGCAAAATTCACCACAAATTTTTTTGAATATAAAAATAATTTAAATTAAATATTTAAAATCCACAATATAACAAAATCCACTCAGACATCAATTTCAACATGTCAATGCATTTAACCAATTCATAAAACAAATATAACAAATTGCATACAACATAACTCATTGTTCAAATATAACATAACAAAATTTGTTCAAATACAAAGTTTAATAATCTTCATTATCATTGTCATCTTCATCGTGTTCATCTTCACTATTCTGATTATCTTCTTCTGTTAGTTGTAGTTGTTGGCTTGGTTGAGTGCCAACGGCTTGTACAGATGATTTCAGCTCATTAATCATTTGGTTCTGTTGACACTGGTATTGTTCGAATCGTATTTTCTACTCTGACTCACGTTGTTGTTCATGTTATTGGCTTTGCTGCTCCATTTGCTGTTGAATCTCCTGAACCTGATCCAACATCTTCTGCTGCAACTGCTCCCTAATCTGATTAATATATTTAAATATAAATTCATCAATTCATTTCACGAATAATGAATTAACCAAAAATACGAAAAATAAAATGATTAACTACATCCATCAAAATATAAAAATCAATTAATAAAAAATATTGCAGCTATTACTTAACTTGATTAATAACGTGCTCAGAAACTTGACTCAACATAGGCCTTGAGGAGGATGAATCTCTATGGTCATAAATAGATGCTTGAGAACCAAGGCCATAAACACGACCCTTCTTAGGACCGCCAACAATTTTAATCCAAAGCTCTCGACTGGTCATTTGTGTACCAGATGTCCTTTCTTCATTTGAGCACTGAGAAAATTGTTCAGATTCCTTTGTTTTGAATTCCTCCTAAAGATGAAAATAAAAAACTTCTTATAGTTGTTGTTATAACATGATTGTAGTATTAAAGGCAATAATTTCTAAAGAAATATTAACATATAAATACTTAGCTTTTATAGAAACTCATGCAGTACGGTCTTCTTTCCTCAAATGTACGTGACGAAATGTCTCTTCAAGGTCTTCTTCTGCTCCTGCTTGCATCACTTATTGGATTTACTATACAAATTAGAAATTGGGGTGAGAATGTGAAATTCTTAGTAATAAATTTATAAAACATGATATCTTAATACATATAACTACTATAGTTAAAAACAAGTTACATAATTAATACCGTTCTTTTACCTTTAGTCTTTATACCTTTACAAAGAAGTAGGAAAACTACCCCTTAATATTACCTTAGTGGATATTGCCACTTTAATTCAATAATATACTCAATAATATATTCAATTTACATATTCAGCTTTAATGGCAAAACTTACACATTAAAGATTGGAATACATATCCAACTAAGATTAATACAATTAACCAAATGTTCAATATCCGAATTTAAGTACAAGGGATTTCTACATAATTTCTTTATAATTCAAATGACCATTAGCATCATGGTTAGACCAAAAAGTTCATAATCCTCGCTCATGTAATCAAATCTCAGAATAATTGTTCTTATTCCTTTTTAGTCACCAAAACCCTTAATTAAAGTTGTGTGACATGAAGCTTTAAACATTTTCTCTTCTTTCCAACACTTGGTCGTGACTTTCATAAAGTTAAAACTAAGTATTTTCTATTCATATATACTAGATTTCTTCATAGAACTCTTAAAATCAATGAGACAAGAGGACAATAAAAACTAATCACGATTCTTCTATTTATACTTTGTTTTGGCCATATATTACACAACATAATGATAGAATCACTATAATCAAATAGAATCAAGGCTTGGCTAGGACACTTCAATAACAAGCAAGAAAAATCACTAACCCAGAAATCCAATAATCAACATCATAATATCCAAGAATTATCCATGTAAACTAAACTTACCCTTCACACACAATTATACCAAAGTCAGCCCCTAACAATTATTATTCAATTCTATTGCCTAATCTCTATAACTCATCCTTTAATTATTGCTTCTTTGATCAAATTAATTAATAAGTGAATATGAAAACATAAGGAATCACATATTCTAACACAAATTCTGTCATAAACAGAATATATGCAGTCACGAATATCCAACCACAAAATCCAACCATTTTTCTAAATCCATATCACATCACAATATAGCATAAACACCAATAAAATTAAATGAACAATTAAACAAATACAATTACCTCTAAAGCCCCATTTGGTCGTGAGACATAGGTCATTATATAGCATCAATATACCAAAATTTTACTTAATAACTCATAAAGAAATAAAACTAGAAGATCATAAAAACAAGTCACAAAACTTATCATAACTTTCTCCATTTCATCTCAATATAACTGTAACCTCCATGGCCATTTACATACATATTTTTAAGCTTCAAACAATGATGACAAACAATTAGGATAAAGGTCAAGATCCCCTACCTAATCACAGTTTTCTTGCTTCATTTGCCCATTTTTCACGTTTTTGCTTCTTCCCTTTTCACGTCTTCCCTTTTCTTTTTCTCTTTGCGCTATTCTTTCGTTTTAGCTCATATCCAAAAATGAGAAACGAAAATAAGAGAAACAGCAAAGAAAGATGATCAAAATAGATCAAAGGGAGAAAATGAACTAAAGATCTGTGAACTAGCTCGACGGATGGACCAGCGGATGAGCACACCCGCACAACTGCAACTAACGGACGAACGAAGCAGCACGACTACAACCAGCAGACGAGCGAGTAAACGGAGAGAGAGAGCAATAAGAGGAACGAACGATTGAGAGAAATCGAGAGTGAGATGGATGGGAGAATGAGAAATCAGAATAGAGGAGAGGACAAGAGAGAACGAGAGTGACGAGAGAAAGTGAGGAAATGGGAGAGATTATCAAATGAAAAAGGAAGAAAAGAGAAAAGTGAATAGGAAGATAAGAAATAAGTGGTTGAGGATGAGTGTAATCTAACATGAGAGAGAAAATAATGAAAACAATTTATAAAGGTAAAGTTAATGAAATAAAGGATAAAAGAATTGGCATATTCTTTTAATGAATTTTCCAACCTTCTCCGATGATATGAAAAATTCTAAAATTTTCAAATATCATTTTTACACCTTTACTAATCACTTAACTTTACTATTCATCCCTGAGTTAAGTTAACCCTTAAAGAATTAAATAAAAAAAAAATTTCATGTGTTATTCTAATTCGTTACCACTTTCTAATTAATTCTTATAAATTATTTTAAGCTTTCTCTCTCACCATCAGTATTATAAGATAACCCTAACAATCATCCAATTTATCAGATAACTAATTTCAGATATATTGAACTACTGTAACACTTATTAGTATCATTAAATTGGACGAGATGTTATAAGAACAAACCAGAGCAACCCACGAATGAGAGGGATAGCGAGCATGGACGATCGAGCATGAACGGAAGAGAGCGGATGACCGAGGACTGCCGAACAACATAGGACGAACGAGAGAGACGAGGGCACAGATCAGAGAGAGAACGAACGAGTGAGGACGGATGAGAGAATGAGAGACCCGAGAGAGAACAAAGGAGCGTATGAGAGAGAATGAGAGTGAGAAGTGAGTAGATGAGTGAATCAATGAAATGGAAAGGATAAGGAAAATGAGTGGATGAAAATAATCAGAAAAACAAGAGAAAGAAAAAAATTGATAAAGATATTGAGAAAGAAAGATTAAAATATTTTATTGGGAGCATTTGTTTATCTTTTAAAAAATATTTTAATCTTCCATAACTCAATCTCTAATTTCCTCTTAATCCTAATTCTCATCCTTTTACAACTTATTATAAGCACTTTAATCCATTAATGAGTTTTACTATTCATTTCTAAATTAAATTAAACCTTATGAGATTAAACTAAGAAACTCTCAATGTTTAATTTATTCTATTTCCACTCCCAACTTAATTCCCATCCTTTATTTTATAGGTTATTGATCCATTTATCTGATTATTTTAATCTCTACACATTATCTCTGTGTCATTAAGATGCCAAACAAACTTATCTGATCCCCCAAAATTTCTTATACCTCATTCCAATCCTATATGACTTAGGAATAAATTTACCATATTTATTCCCATCCTTTTAGCTATTTAAGAGAATGTTACACTCGAAATTGGAAAGGGAGATTAATGGAAAAAAACTCTCCGGGAAGTGAGGTCCAGGGTCGGCGGCATCGGGAGAGCGTGCTGAAGGTTGGGCGGTCGACGGCGTCGGGGTGCAGTCGGAGTCGCGGATGGCGTCAGGCTCGGTTTCGTGGTGGGGTTGCGGTCTGGTCGTGATGCGCCGGAGTCGGTTTTTGGGGTGGGGTCGCAGTTGGGTCGCGCTTCTTCGGAAACGGATTCAGTGTCGGCGTCGGGGTCCGTGACCAGTGGCGGCGCAGGTGTCGCGGTACATGGCCTCGTGGTGCGCAGTGGTGGCACCAAGGTGACGGTGCCGGAGCGGGGTGGGGTCGGTGGAAGGGAGAAAGGGGAAGAGAGAGAGGGGAGAGAATTAGAGAAAGAATGTCATCTGAAAAATAAAAATGACATAAGGAAGAAGATGAAGTAGATTTAATTTTGCGGTGAATATTTTGTGGCAAAAAATCTGTTGCAAATGTATTTTTTGAATTGCGATAGAATTTGCGGTGAAAAAAACCGCTGCAAATTATTTTAATATTTTTTAAGAATTTTTTATTATACTTATCAAATTTTGTGATGGATTTTTTCGTCACAAATTTAAATTTAGATTTGCGGCAGATTATTTTAATTTTTTTTTAAATTTTTATTTTACTGATCTATTTTGCAACGTATTTTTCTGCCACAAATTTATTTTTTGAATTGCGACAGAATTTGCAGTAAATTTTTCTTCCACAAAATAAAATTTAAATTTGCAACGAAATTTGCGGCAGAATTTTTAACATTTTTTACGAATTTTTTATTCTAATGCCCATTTTGCGGCGATTTTTTTCACTGCAATTTTTTTAATTGCAGTGGAATTTGTGGCAGATTTTTTCGTCGCAAATTTTTTTTAATCCAAAAAAAATATTTTACGATAGAAAAGTCACCGAAGAAATTTAGTGGCGAAAAATCTGTCACAATTTTATCCACCACAAAAAATCTGCCGCAAATTCACTATTTTCTTGTAGTGATTATGGATTCTTTAAGTGATGATTACACTGAAAGCAATCCTTAAGGAATTTTGGTGATTCCTATAAACATTATTTCTCATTGGCAAAATTACTACAAATTATTAAATTAAATTAGTATTTAATTTTTATAATTTTTCATTTGATTCAGCAAGCTTGACATACATGATTGTAGATTGCATATTATTTTTTTTTCTTATGCATCTGAATGGTTTAAGGAGCAGTCCATTGCAAGCACATGTATTTGTGAGCAAGTTATAAATACTTAAATTAGTATTTAATTTTTAAAATTTTTCATTTGATTCAACAAGCTACAAACACAGGACTATAGATTTCATATTATTATTATTATTATTATTATTATTTTATGGTTTCTAAACTCTGAATGGTTTAAGAAGTAGTTCATTGCTGACAGAGGTATTTGTGTGCAAGTTTCTCAATTTAGACTTCAAAATATATCTAAGTTCTTGAACTGAAAGCCTGCAACATTGAAATATAATATTGATATTGACATGACAATACCTGAAGCTTGATATCAACAATCCTATAATCTTCTATGTATTTGTTTATTCATTGTTGTATTTTTATGTGTATGGTTCTTTAGTTTTTTTTTATTGATTGTTGTACTTATATTAATTGGTTTGCGTGTTGTCGCATTTGTCTTAAAATTGTATTCATTGTTATGTATATGCTTTTAATAGAACACATAACATTGTTGCATAATTTTGTTATGATTGTTTGAGTAGTGAATTAGGAACCAGATCATAAACTTGAATTTTGGTTTGATTTTGGCTAGATGGTGAGGAAATTTTAGAAAATAAGATTTTTGCAAAATGCATATGAACATGAGTTTTCGAGGTATGGAAAAATTTATAAACTTAATTTTGAAGTTTAAGTAAGGATAAGCTAGAGAATTTTATTCTTTATTCGTTAGTTCAAATTCTGAAAGGAATTAAGCGGACGGAAATTATTACATTTGCAAATTTGGTTGAGGATCACAAAAGATAGAATAAAGAATAGACGAAGAAACTAAAGGAGATTAGAACATGTTCAAAATCTAGGTCGGAGAGAAATAAGGGAGAGACACACAGTCACATTGAGTGAGAGAGAAAAATGTGGAGAGAGAAAAGGTAGATGGGAGAACTGCAGATTAGTTTTAGTTTGAGCTACCTGCAGAAAACATGTGCCAAATTAGACTTTTGTAGTATAGGTCGGTAATTAATTTCACGATATATTTGCAAATAAAAAAGGCTATTATAATTGTTGGCCTTAACGTGAATGCCCTATATAGTGGTCATCCAGAATTGGGTGTTCCCTTTCCTTTGTGTTAAAAATGCTATTATATATTAATGGAGTTAGCTCTGATAATCAGGGAGAGAAAAAAGAGACAGATAGATAGAGAAAGAGAAGAGAGAAACACCAGCAGAGATATGTACATGAAGGTACGTGCTTCTAGAAACCTTAGTAGTGTTCAGGAAACATGCAGATATGGGGAATTCGCAAAGTTCTTGGTAGGATTGAAATTTGGGATGCTTTGAAGATTAACCCATGAAACGTGATGGAAAAGGTCCAACAGAAATGCTTACCTTAGAATGGGTTGGTGACCATTTTAACCACTCATATAATAATATTAATTAGTCGATGTACACATTCACACGGCCGTTGCTACGGTATACCCATGTAAGTTTGGGTGTAGCATACACCCTTTATTTAATATGCTATTGCAGGGTTTTTTTTTTTGTAGGTTAGTTTTTTAATTATTTTTTGGCTTAGCTTTTTTTTTTTACATTTTTTTATACATTACTACCATCACTGTTGTCAGCAAGTAATTGTTCACTGTCAGCAAGCCACCATCTGTCGGTCATCACCTTTTTTTTAAGTTATACTGTTTATTTTTTTAAGTTTTATAACTGTGTAAATAATACAAGTAAAAATAATCTAGTTAAAATTAGTACTTATATTTTTTTATAAATAACTATGCATGCCAAAAATTCTACAAATTTTAACTGTAATATTTACATACAATAAAATCTGTAAAATTTTTAATATGCACAGTTATTTATGAAAAAAGATAAGGACTATTATAGTTTAATTGATACTATTTTAATTTGTATTATTTATACAGTTATGTAACTTTAAAAAATAAATAGTAACTGTATGAACAGTAATTCCAGGTGGTAAACAGTGAATCCGGCAGTGAACAATACATTTTTCATGAGGTGAACAGTGTACTCCAACATAGTGAACAATAATATTCGCATTGAACAGCGCATTTTTTTGAAGTGAACAGTAATTTTGGCATTGAACAATGCGTTTCCGGCAGTGAACAGTAATTACGACAAGGTGTGAATAGTAACTCCGATGTCGGTAAACAGTGGTAGTGAACAGTGCAATATATTGCAGGTCATTGATCTTAACCGTTGATGTGTTTTTCAACACAATCAATAATTAGAATTTGAAGAGTGTATGGTATACCCTCTTTTAGAGGGTATACCTTAAAAATAGCCCATTCACACACACACACACACACAATTATGATAATAAGACATCACTTTTTATTATACTCTTTTTATATTATTTTTTAATAAAAAATAAAAAAAACACATTTTTTAATACATATTTTTTCTTTTTTTAATTAAAACACAAATAAAATGTAAAGTAATATAGGAAAAAATAGTGTTTAATGAATATTTTTTCACAAAGTACATGAAACTTTTCCACTGTTTACATTTTTACGTATTCTATTTTTGCTAGGATTTTTCTATTATTTATGTCTTTTTTTAATGGAGATTCAGATCATGTTATTGAACTTTCGTTAATCAATGGACGATATATATATTGAACTTTCGTTAAACGTAGTTAAATTAAAGATCATATATTTTATAAATATGTATTTTTTCTTCAAGGAGAGAGATGACGGTGGATGTTGACAAGTGTCAATAATATTATGTATATATTAGTGAAAGAGAATATGGTTTCAATTAAGTACACGTTCTCATTGGACTATAGCGTGAGGTTGGCAAAGTTTTTGGTGGGTAGAAATGGGTGAAGGTGGTTGGACAGGATCATAGAATAGAAGGGAAATCAGTATCCCAAATAGGGTGTAACGAAGACTCAACCCCCTCGTGCACAAATAATTGGAGCTAGCCTTCCTAATTAATATTACATATAATCACATTTTCACATCCTTTTATTGAATATGACACTTGACACAGAGTCATGGTCGTAGGTATTTTTGGTTTTTAGTAAATATACGTAAAACAAGGTGACAATTGTGTAAATCCACCGCTATATAACTGAAGCTTTGTTAGTTATTTAAAATATATACGCAAGAAAATCTATGTATATGTTTCCTGGAGTATATCATCTTTGTCAAAGAGTTAGCTGTATGTATTTATAAAAAATATAAAGACTATCAATAGATGCTTCTTGTTGAAGGGTGAGTTATAAAACCATGCATAAAGTGGACAGCCATATAAGACCTCATCTTGGTGATGTAAATTGAGCTTACTTTTGAGGTTCACTATCCGTACTTCATATATTTGTGGTCTTTTTGTTAAGCTTCTTCAAGGGATCAATATTCAAAAGTAGGTTGGGTTCACAGGAATGGCGGAAAACCTCCCTCCCGGGTTTAGGTTCCATCCTACAGACGAAGAGCTCATCACATATTATCTATTAAGGAAAGTTTCCGATACCTGCTTCACGTCCAAAGTTGTAGCAGTTGTTGATCTCAATAAGTCTGAACCTTGGGACCTCCCAGGTAGTTTTAGAGTTCTTATACTCCTCACATAATTCATATATATATATATATATATATATATATATATATATACCTGGTTTCCATTCATGTCTTTTTCTTCAGAAAACTATCCTTTGATTTGACTATTAATTTGCTAGGGCTTTTGTTCTTTAAGACAACTTTCTCATGATATTGATTGTTTTTGAAGGACTGCAACTTATTGCATGTGTTTCTAAAGCAAGATTCTACAAATTGAAGCAAAATGAAACAAAATTAAACAATTGCTTTTGGCTCCCTCTCTCTGTCTCTACAAAATTAAGCAAAATTGAAGCAAAACTTATTGCTTTTGGATGTTTTTCCAGAAGCTTAAATAACGAGGTATAAATAAAACTTCATTAGTATATTATTCTTCAGACTGCAATTCATCATTACAACTTTTAGGTTAATCAAGCAAATTTGACTAGTCTTTGTTTCTCTTCTTCATCTTCATGCTATGCGTACACTTTGAACACTTAATTTTGCAGCATGCTTTACCAGAATTCAGAAATTTAATAATGATGTTTAAGGTTGACACAAACTGAACGTTGATCTGTAGACACCTTGATTAAAATCCATGCATGTAATTAAATATATTTTTGACGTGCATTTATGCTTATATACTAACTAATTTAGTGGATGGTATTATTGTTTGTTCTACTTAAATGCTAACCGTCGACAAATTTATTCGGAGAAACAGGTAAGGCTTCCATGGGAGAGAAGGAATGGTATTTCTTCAGCTTGAAAGACCGGAAGTATCCAACTGGACTTCGAACCAACCGAGCCACCGAATCAGGTTATTGGAAAACCACAGGAAAAGACAAGGAAATTTTCGGTGCTGGAGTTTTGATAGGAATGAAGAAAACCTTAGTTTTTTATAAGGGAAGAGCTCCGAGGGGTGAGAAAAGTAATTGGGTTATGCACGAATATAGGCTAGAAAACAAGCATCCCATTTTATCTTCAAAGGTTAGCAAATATATATGTTCTTATTAGTAGATTTTCTTAGTTAATTATAAGCTTTTTTCAAGGTTAAATTAAAATTTTGGTCTCTATAATTTTTACTCATTTTTTATTTTGTCTCTATAATTTTTTTTTAAATCAGTCTTTATACTTACAAATATTTTTAAAATAATCAATATCATCAATTTATGTTATAACGCCGTTATAACACCGTCAATTAGGAGAAATTTTTAATAAATTTGTTGACCACATTATCTCTTAAGTATTCTATTCAAATATTAATATGTGTATAAATAATAATCCAACATATCCTCTTTCATTAAGGATATATAACTTATTCTTGTTCTTCTTTAAATAAAAAACTTAGAAGTTTAACATATTTAATTATAAATATTAATTTTTATTATATTCATTTATTATTTATTAATTTATAAATTATTAATATTATATGGATATTTTATTTGTAAACTTAATTTTTATTTTTATAAAACAATTGATTTTTTTATCATTTAATATAAAAAATGGTGGTTATGATTGGTTGGCATATATTAATTTTTTTTTCTTTCTTGCTTGCATAAAACTCTCAATTTTTATGGAAATTTTTGTATAAACTGTTTATGACTTCAATTACTTAGAAATTCTGATTTATTATATTCATGAGTCAAATCAATTAATTTCACGTGTTATTCTTATACTAATATTTGATTTATTTTATTTTATTTTAATAAAAAATAGAATTAGTAAATTTTAAATTTAATAAAGAAAAAGAAATTTATAATGCTGTTAAAATTTATAAAAATAAAAAGCTCCATAATAAAGATGTTAAAAGTTAAAATTCAACGAATAAATTAAGAAAAATACATTTTTTATATCTTTAATGTTTATAATATATTCCCATTATAACATCAAAAAATATAAGCAGAGAGAACACATTCTCAGCCGTTATACTAATTTCTAAGTAATTGAAGTCATAAACAGTTTATACAAAAATTTCTATAAAAATTGAGAGTTTTATGCAAGCAAGAAAGAAAAAAAGTTAATATATGCCAATCAATCATAACCATCGTTTTTTATATTAAATGGTAAAAAAATCAATTGTTTTATAAAAATAAAAATTAAGTTTACAAATAAAATATCCATATAATATTAATAATTTATAAATTATTAAATAATAAATAATATAATAAAAACTACTATTTATGATTAAATATGTTAAACTTTTAATCCTTTTATTTAAAGAAGAGATAATAAGTTATATATCTTTAATGAAAAAGACATGTGGGCCATTATTTATACACATGTCAATATTTGAATGACATGCTTAAAAGATAATGTGGTAGGCAGAGTCTATTCAAAATTTTTTCGTCAATTAGTTAACCTAGTGAGTGTTCCTTTATCCAATAGGTGCTCAATTACATACTCATTTTTTTATAAAACGTCTAATAAGTACTTCTGCATTCCAATAAGTGCTCTTGTAGATGATAATTTCTTTTGAGTATATGCTTATTCGGTAAGTAGATGTTCCTTTAAATGATTTTTTTATTTTCGTAAAATGTCTAATGATGACTAAATTGACAATATTATAATGAAAATTGACGGTATGAATTATTTTGAAAACATTTATAAATGTAAGGATTGATTTGGAAAAAAATATATAAAAACTAGATTGAAATTGAGTGAAAATTATAGAGACTAAAATTTTAATTTAACTTTTTTTTTAATATGAATTATTTGGTATATGAATGTGCACAAATAACAAAATAGAAGGTGATCTTTTTTAATTAGGTTTGTTTCCTTATTGCAAATATTTTTGTAAGCAATCGACTGACCTTTAATATGCATAAATTCTAATCAAGAAAGGATCTGTGTCTGTAATGTATCACTAAACTCTCAACATAACATTCATATACATCTAGATTTCTTTTGGAATAATGTTTTTTTAAATATTTAACACTTAAATGATCTTAAACATGTTTAAATAAATATACCAATAATTTTAGATATATTTTCATATATATATACTTCCTGATAATTTTGTACTTAAATATTCATATGTACGTGATATTTCTAAACTTGAATAATTAATACTCAAGTATGCCCATCCGTGTTCGACTGTGTCCTGTGTCCATGTTTATGCTTTCATGATTGAGAAATAACTTTTTACATGCTTTGTTTTTCTAGGAAGAATGGGTGGTTTGCAGGGTCTTCCAAAAGAGCTCAGCACCCAAAAAACCACAGCAGACATCATCCTCCCAACCATCTCAAGAGTCCCCTTGTAATACAACCTCAATCGTCAATGAATTTGGTGATGTTGAGCTGCCAAATCTAAATAGTATCGCAAATTCATCAAGTGGCTTCACTAACATTTCAGAACAAACTTACAATGGGGGTGATCCAAGTAATGTTAACACAAATATGAACTTGACCATGAATTGGGCAGCTGCAAGTGAAGTTCCTTCTCTTCCATCTCTCCCATGGCCTTCTGGATTGCTGAATCCAAATCTTTCTTCGGTGAATTCTTTGCTTCTCAAGGCATTACAGCTTAGGAGTTATCAACAAAGAGAAGCTGCAGCTACTGATCATTTTGCAACATATAATGTTCCTCAAGGATTTTCTCACCTTGGAACTGACCTGAGCTCAAATCTCAGTGCTTCTTCTTCAAAAGTTATAGAATGTATGCCTCAGCAGCAGCAACCATTCAATGTGGAGTCCATTTGGTGAAGCTGTTTAAAGCGTATAGCTAGCTAACATCAATTGTAAACCTTGTGAATTAATGTCCAAACTCTCCAACTGTTATAGATATTAATGCGGTGCCATTGGAATTGGTTTCTTAAACGTGATTATCACTTTTTTAAAGGAAAACTAAACTCTACCGTTGATGTTGTTGTAAACATTGCTCATTAATTGCTGTAATCAGGGGTCAAAATAGGGAACTTGTAGATCACTGTCAAAGTCTTTCCACTTCAAACTTGATGAGGAAAATCTCCTCATGAGTCGTTCTAGCCCTAGGTGTCAGGTACCAGTATTAACTTGGATGAAGAATTTCAAGAGAAAAAAAAATGTTGTTTGTACCATTGTACAATAAATTCAAGGGTTCAGTTGCATGTGTATATGTGAGATCTCTTTGAGTTTGTATTTTCTCTACCCCATCATGCAATATGCATATGCATGTGTGATATATGTTAAGCAATATTACGATTACTTGAAAAGAAAAGAAATAATGAACAGGCCTAAATCTGATTTGGTATGTAAATCACAACAGTGAAGAGAGTTGGGGACCATTTGATAATTAATTAAGCATCACCTCCTCATGCATGCGTACATGTTAACATATGAATTCCATAAAAGAGAAAAGCAATGAGAATTTTTTCTTTTATTGAAACAATGAGAATTTTCTAACTTAGAGTTCACGGTGATATTGCATTTCACGAATGGAATTAATTATCAATGTTGGTTTTTATATATTTAACTCATTTTCCCGTCTTGCTGAAATTTTATTGTATTTTTAAATAAAAATAATATAATTACCAAATTTTTATTATCTAATTATCAGGATCAGATTCTGTTTTAATTTTAAGAGAAGATTTTTTTATTAATTTTTTTTCCCACTTAAATGAGCTATCCAAGATTTTCCAAACACATAGTGTGTATGAAATGAAAAATTAAAAAATAAAAAATAATTTGATTTATAAATTTAATTTAATTAAATTTTGTATTTAAAATATTAAAAAATAAAAATAATTTAATTTTTAAAATTTTATAAATTTTATTTTTTTGTTTCAAAAATTCTTTTAAATTTGATAAAATTTATTATAGTTTAATTTGATTTAAAATAAATAAATTATTTTACTCGTAATAATTATTTTTAAATATTTTTTATAAGAGTTAAAATATAAAATAATAAAATTAAATAAAATTAATTTTCATTTTAATCAATTCAGTAAAAAGAAAAGCAGGCCCAAATAAATTCTGCCTGATCCATCAAGGCCTATATTAAACAGTGAAGCCCAGTTGCAAGTGGAAAAGACCCATATCGAGGTCCGAAAGCAAGCACCATCGTGATCTACCTTCTTTCCCATCCGATATTCATCATTCTGACGAGAAAGAGGCTACGTTTGGTGCCTCGTCGGATCTGCCATCAGCTCGCCGGAACCAGAACCGGTGACCCATCTGCGAGCCATCGGGCCACGCCGACCACCACCCAACTCGCCAGTCTCCGTCGTTCTCCGCCGTTCACCTTATTAGGGCTATATTCCTGGTACGCTTCTCTTTCTCTTCGTCAGCAACAGCAACCCCTCTTCTACTCTTTTACGGTTTCAGAAACGAGCACTGAAAACGAAGCTACAAATACCACTAATAAATTATTGAATTTAAGCTGGTTTTGCTTGTGTTATTTGGGACAATTGTTTTGTCTTTCCTAGGCTTCAGAGGAATTGTAATCTATAATGATAATGATAATGTTTTTTTTTTCTTTGCTTTTGTTTGAATCTTCCTATGGTGTTTCCTTAAATTCACACAAAGTGCCACATGGTTATGTGATTGTGGATTTACTAGGTTGGGGGGATATCATCTGGTTGCGTAAGTTACTTGCGGAGGTTATTAGGGGAGAAGCACGTGCTTTTCTTGTGTGTGGTTCATTTGTTTCAACAATTGGGTTGTGCAAGTAGAACTCCTTCATAATAGAAGTAGTCAAGTAGACTAAGCTGAGTTGAAATTATGGGGTTAGATGGAAAAGGAGGGAAAACTTAAGCTTGATAATTGATATTCGATTGACAGTGTTTGTTAGATACAAACCACTAACACCAATTTATACTACTAATCTGGATCAAGTACTAGTGTAGTACAACTAGTTGAAGCCTAACCCAATAAAACTACTAATAATAGTTCTAATACATAAGAGTCCTAATATTCTAATGGGGATATTTGGGGGGTATTGTAATCCGAAGTTTAATCTTTTTCTCTTATGCAATGGTGTATTTTCCCCTTTTGTTCTTTTGAACCATTACTTTGTTCCATTTATTAACATGTTTTGTTCTTCTTTGTCCCTTTAGCAGGGCTTATTTTCTTTTAACAAGCATCTTTGTTTCTTATACGGAGGGTACATGCCACTTGCTAATTGGTGAAGAGTAACTCCTGTATATAGTTTTATGAGCATACAATCAGAAAAACTTGTCTTATTTTTCTGATTGGATTAACTTTGAAAGGTTGGGTTGAATTTTTTGGGTTTGGGTTTTACAGTGGTGATAGTATAAGATTTTATCAGTTTGTTTATCTATCAGGTGTACCAAACTTAGAGTTTCTTCTTGGGTGAGCAATAGCCATAGCAATAGCAATGGCGGGAAAACAGATGGGTGGGGAGGGGTTATCGGCGAACCTAGCCGGACTGTCGAAGAACCAGCTCTACGATATCATGTCTCAGATGAAGGTATGTACATGGTACTTAATCTATCATCTACATATATTCTATGATGTATCTGAATCTCACACGCTAACCGTTTCATTTTGTTTCGTTTATTCTCTTTCTGAAACTGAAACCCTTTGTCTTCTGATGCAGAATCTGATCGAACAGAACCAGCAGCAAGCCAGGCAGATCCTCATCCAGAACCCTCTCTTAACCAAAGCTCTTTTCCAGGTTTTTTTTTTTCTTCACTCAAATTTTGTTTATACAAGTTCTAAAATTTGGTTAATTGCATTTACCATATGCATCTAATTCATACAATCATAGATGTTTTCTAGTGATTGGAGCAGCTATTTTTCCCTAATTCTGTACTTCATAATTGGTAGCTCTCTCAAAAGATAAAACCCTAAATTTAATATTAGAACTAGAAAGCATGGATAACCACACTTATATTATATTATAACTGCTTCATTCTGCTTTGCGTCTTTCCACATTCAATTTTGATATGAGCACTTCACTCATGGTTAGTAGGCATCATTTCAAACTACCAAAGTTTCACTTGTTCATGCCCTTAACTTTGTAGTTATTCAGTTTGATTTTGAGGTGATCAAGATTTGCTTTATGCTGTGACCTTGTATTTGCTACTCTAATAATTCATTTTTTTTCTTTGTAATACACGTTAATATTTTTTTTGTTTTTGGTTTTTGGGGTTCCTGATGTTACATGTCTGTGTATCTATTTCTTGGACTTTGAATTATGTAGGGAACGATCAGATTTCATGTTTGTATGTAGTCTTGCTTATGCATACTATAGTTTGTCTTAGCATTATTCTACTAATTGTCTTACTCTTACTCAAACATTGGTTTCTGCAAGTGTATGAGAATAAAATTATTTATTTTTTAACACAAGTTTTTTGAAATGTACTAGTGGAGAGTTCTTTAATCAGTGTTGTAGTTTGTGTATTTTAATTTGTTTTTATTTTACTGTAGGCTCAATATTTATCTGAGGGGCTTCAACCACATTACCGTTACTTATTTGTTTAACTTTGAAAATTTTGTCCATCTTATTCTGTTTAATCAGGCACAAATTATGCTTGGAATGGTGCAATCACCTCAAGTGGTATGCTTTTGACTTTATTTCGATGTCATTTTCACAACCTTCCATTGGTAGAAATTTGTATGTTAAAAAAATGTTTGCTTCTAGGTTCCAAAAGTTCAGCCAATGGTATCGCATAACACTCAGCAGTCAGTTCAGCCAATACAACAGCCAAACGTTCAGCCTGCTCCATTATTGCCTGGGCAAGGTGGTTCGCAGGATCAAGCAGGTGTATCTCAAACCCAAATTCCCCCGAGGAAACACCAAAACCAACCACCAGTGCCAGTTTCATCTGCTGCTGTTCCCGCATTGAGTCATCAACCTCAGCCCATGGCTGCACATTCTTTGCAGATGCCACAACAGCCCAAAGGACATCTGACTCCCCAAGTAGCTCCGGTGTCTCTTCCACAATCGTCACAACTTCCAAGCATACCTCCACCTTCTCTTCATTCATCTTCACAACCACTTCATCCACCTCAAATGCCTACTGCTTCCAGTCAGTTGCAGCAACCATTGCAGGCACCTGGATTTCCACATATGCCTCTGCAACCACCACTGCCACCACAGCTCAGGCCACCATCAGTGCCAACCTTCCATCCCCAGTATCCCCCACAAATGGGTGCCAATTTAGGTTTTCAACATGCTGGTGCTCCTCACAACCTTCCGCAATCCATGTTTCATGTAAGCTGAATATTACAGTTTACAATTCATGAATTAATGGCATGTTGAATTGTAACAATATAGTGTTATTGATGAAATTTTCAGCCAGTTACAAAACCTCCTGCTAGTGTTGGATCCACGTTCCCACAGGGTCAGACACCACTTCCAAGTCAACAATCATCTCAGTCACCTTATCAGGTATATGCCTGAGCTACACCTGATGGTTAAGACTTAAGACCGTGGTTGGTATCATGAATTCTTATAGGAATAATTAGGCTCTATGGTGTCTGCATTATTGCCTTTATGGGGCTTTCTTGTTAGCATTTCGAATGTATGACTCCTTGATTCGTTGGCATGTCTGACTGAAATGTATTTATGTTGGCTAGATAAATCCTAACTTGTCTGCAGTTAAGTAAAGTCTGTGCTTTGTTTACGATGTAGGCTTTTTTTCACCTAAACCATTAGACATCAAGTTATCTGCTAATTGTAATGGCGCTATTGCAGACGATGGCTTATACAGTAGCTTGTACAACAACAAAATGCTATTTGTTTTATAGGGAAAGTATATTTTGGACACATGATTAATGGAAAGTTGAAACCAATTAATAACGGTAAGGAGCAGAAAAAAGGTTTTGTTTCTATCTTATGTTTCTCAGATATAATCTCTGAAGCATGGTACGGGTATGTGTCGGGTACGCGGTACGTACCCAATAATTTTTTTATTTTTTTTAGTTTGGTACGGCTCTAGTACGGCTTGATGCGGCTGGGTACGGCTCCACCTGTTGGCTGGGTACTGCTCCACCTAAAATCTTCCAAAACATGATCGTTTGGCTTTAAAATTGGGTATTTTGCTTCATATCTTCAGCCATCACCCCTATCTGCCCTAGCTCATTCGTGGTCTTTCTCGACCATCTCATCTCTCTCGACCAACTCATCTCTGCTTCTACTCGGCGACTGCAGCTCCGGCGAGCGGCCACTCTCCTCTTTGCAGCTCTCTATGTTCCAACGACCAGCCACTCTCCTCTCTGCAGCTCTCTGTGTTCCAACGGCTGGCCACTCTCCTCTTTGCTTCTACTTGAGCAGCGCGACCTAGCTCCGGCGACCTACAGCGCGACCCAGTCCGTTCTCTGCCCTTATTTCAGTGCATTCTCTGCCCTCTATTTCAGATATTATATTTTCACAAGGCTCTGCTAGTGTTGGTGGTGCTGGTCCTGGCAGTGGGTCTGCCTCTGGAGGCTTTTCTTTTCACTGATGATGGGCAAGGAAATGATGAAATTGAGACTGTTGGAGTTTGATTTTTGTAATCATCTTTAGAAGCTATCATGTTGAACAACTTAAGTATTGCAATTTCTTATTGTGGATGTTGTCTTGGTTGAACAATTTAAGTTCTTTTCTATGTTTTATGTTGAAATTTGTGTGTTTTAATTTTTGTTATGTTGTCATATTTTATTGTGTGAGATTTTAGTTTATTTTATATATATATATATATATATATATATATATATATATATATATATATATATATATATATATATATATATGACATACCCATACCCTAATTTTTTGAAAATTTTCGTACCCGTATCCATATCGGGTACCGTACCACGTACCCGTACCAGTGCAACGTAGGATATAATAGTATCAAATCAATTTTTAACAAAATTTGGAGTTTGGAGGTTTGCCTACACTTAGTGAAACATCTTATGTGAATCTTTTTTCTTTTTATTTTTTTTACTGCCACTTATGTGAATCTTGTTTGTGCACATAACTAGACAAATTTTATTCCTGACAGATTTATTGTTGCCCCATTTGAATTTCACAATTGAGGTACTTATTTCAGTTTTGGTTAATTGACCAACATGCTGGCATTTGACCTAAACCCAGTGGATTTTGTGATTTGACTAGAAGAAAGTAAACCTAAGTAACATGACTTGAGCAGCTATATCAATCATGATAATGCATACCTAATACTGTGCTTTATAGTAATTGATTATTCATGTGCCAAGTGATGATTACTTGTCAGGTTGGGAATATGCCTTTAGGGCCTGATTTTGGCAATCAAGCCGGAAATGCAATGCAAGTTGATAGAGGGTCTTCTTGGATGCCTGGTCCCTCAGAAAACCCAGCACAGCTTTCTGGTCCTCCAGGACCTCCATCGATAGTTTCTGGTCAGATGGGTACTGTCAATCAGCCTCTTCGGCCTCCTGCGGTAATTTTTGTGAACTAACATTTAGTTTGTATCAGTAGTTCTGCAGTCTATTGATATTCTCTTCTTGTGTACATGCAGTTGACACCGGAGATGGAGAAGGCACTGCTTCAGCAGGTCATGAGTCTCACACCGGAACAGATAAATCTCCTACCTCCAGAACAAAGGAATCAAGTGCTGCAGCTGCAACAGATGTTGCGTCAATGATGCAATATGTATACACACACTATGAAGTTAGGTAGTCTTGATCCTTCCAATTTGGCAGGGATTATTCTATCATCTATATTCAAACTGATTGACTGCAATGAAGTTTTGTAGAAGCTGATACAAAATTCATGTGTAACAAGTTATAGACCATATCTTTTTCTTGTCTTCTGCAATTTGGCTCCAATGAAATCATCGGCCTTCAACTTGAAAGGGAAACCAAAACTACCTGCTTTGCAGGACAAAAGAAAAATCGGAAGCTGGCATTTAACGTGTAAATGGAACACATTTGTTATCGATTCGGCCGTGAGTAATGCTATTTGCAAAAGTCCGTACCATCTTTCATATTCAGTATTTTATCGTTAATTTCAATTACACAATTATACCAATTATTTCATATAATAAAAATAAAAGGTAACAGTAAGCCAAAAAAGAAAAAAAGTAACAAAAACTGAAGTGAAGGAGGTGTGCAAACTGCAAAATCATGTGTACAGATGCTATTTACTGGGAGCAGCTTATCAAGTTTGGTGTAGTTGATGTAGCCAAAATTGTCTCATCCAATTACATCCTTATACATGTTATATTTATTATTAATAATTATATTTTCACATCACTTTTTCTTTACATCATTTTTTATATTATTTTTTATACTATTAATTCATTACTTTTTTATTATTATTTTCTTTCACTTAGTTACAACTATTCAAGAATGGTGTGAATAGCAGTATAATGTCAAAAATGACGTGATAACATTATTTCCCATTTATTATTGGGTACACCATGCCATTGAAGGAAGAAAAAGAAAAAGAAAAAGAAAAAGAACAAGAAAAAAGAAGAGGAGAAAAACCGTCGGAAAGGCATAATATCAGGATAACAAATAACAAATACAAGAAAGAAGATTGCTTGTCCATACTGCTCAAAAGTCAGCCAGCATCCTAAAAGATACTATCTGTGAGAGCAGTGAAAGTTCAACTGGCACTGAATTGGTGATGGATTTTGTAGGCACATCTTTCCAGAACTTCGAATAAATCGGACTCCAAACTTTCAGCTCTAAGAATTTGCAAACAGAGGAAGAACCATTCAAACTGCTGTAAGCCTGCCTCTTGATTACCCTACATGTAGGGAAAATTACTAACAGAACCAAATTGATCCTGGAAACCTGTTGAAGGCAACCAACCTGTTATGCCAACTATTTTATTAACTACAGAAGAATCACAGCTAAAGTATGGCAACAGAACTGAGGCGATCAATCTTTTTTAAAACGCACTATATGAAAATCAAACAGCGAAATTGATACCTAGCTGGCTGCAGGCAATGGCATATTTCATCCAGGAACTTCAGAGAAACTTTAATGCAAAAATGTCAACCTGCCTTCACAGGATACCCATCATTTTCAAAGTTCTAAAACTCGGAATCCTCATAATCCCAATCATTGTCTTCCTTGTCATCAAAACCACCATCATTATCATCACCATCAGAGCCTTCATCCTCACTCTGCAAATAACAACCAGCAGATAATTAATTGTCATTGTAATTAAAAATCATTTTTGTATTTTATTTTCTTTCATCAATATTTCTCCTCCTTACCCTCTTTCAGATGATAAGAAAATTAAAGTTAACAGTCTCATACTCCATATTAGGCATTTCCAATTTTCCATATAAAATCCCAAAACTGCTACTTAAATCTTCTATAAGAAACTGAACTACAATTACGAGTGTTGGAAATATATGTAATTAGGTGTAATTAGTAGTACAATTGTTAGTCCCACATCATGTAAATTGTGTAATTAGTTATAACTTATTGAGTATATATTCAGCCTCCGTTGTGTAGTTGAAACACACACGGTTTTCTTCATATGTCTCTCTCTTTTCTCTCTTTCAACATAGTATCTAGAGCCTAAAGAGAGGCAATCCTATAACCGTGCACGCCCGTTGAGCCCACTACTCTCCGGTGAAAATTTTTCCGACCAACCGTGTTTCCCTTCCGGTTTGCCGACCTTTCTCCCTTGTCGTGACGTCTTTCCGGCCCCCTTTTTCTCCCTGTTCGCCGCTGCCACCGCCGTCCGCCGCCTCTTTTCCGGCCGCCAACCACACCATCGGAACCGTCTCCCGCCGACCGGCCGGACCCCAGAAGCCCAACCCCAACGCTGCCGGGATGCGCCCCCACGCGCCACCCTTCGCCGCTGCCAAACAGCCACCGCGCGGCCCGTTTTTCGGCGCGTGACGGAGCGTGAGCCACCCCCACCGGCCGCCATTTGTACCGCCGTGATCGCCTTTCTCTCTTCGTACCGGATCCGCCTCGCCTTTTGTGTTCGTATTTGTTTGTCGCGACCCCCCTTTGACTCGGTGCATTCGAGTCTTGTTTGGTTGTTGCTTACATCGATCCATGGCTAGTTCTACCTCCTCGCCCAGCTCTAAGGATGCCCCGAAGAAATTTGAGTATGCAGATTTTTACGATGGTTTGCACAATGTAAGTCCTCGATTTCTCTACTCCAACAAGCGCCATGCTTTACGAAGTGGTTTGAGCAACGTCGAGATCTCTAGTTCCACTGCCTCTGTTGCACATATTGGTACTTCATTTGCTTGTCTCTCTCGTTCCCCATCCATTGGTACTTGGGTTCTTGATTCTGGTGCAACTGACTACATTTCTGGTAATAAGACTCTTTTCTCTAACCTTTCTCACAATGGTTATTTGCCTGCTGTCACTTTAGCAAATGGTTCCAAGTCTCATTTCCAAGGGATCGACACTACCTATCCCCTCCCTTCCCTTTCAGTAGACTCTGTCCTTTATGTTCCTGGGTCTCCTTTTAATTTGCTTTCCATTAGTCGTTTGACCCGCTCTCTTGATTGTATGATTACTTTTACTAAAGACTCTGTCATTCTGCAGGACCGGAGTTCGGGACGGATACTTGGCACTAGATGTGAGTCCCATGGCCTCTACCAGCTCTCCAACCCCTCTCCTGTTTGTGCTGTCAAGGATTCCCCTCTCACCATCCATGCGCAGTTGGGTCATCCTAGCCTTCCTAAACTCCAAAAATTGGTGCCCAGCCTCTCTAAGTTGTCTAGTCTCCCTTGTGAGTCATGTCAACTAGGAAAACACACCCGTAGTCCGTTTCCTGGTAAAATCAGCAGTCGAGCGTCTTCTCCTTTTGCTTTAGTACATTCTGATGTTTGGGGTCCTAGTCGTATTGTTTCTACTCTAGGATCCGAGATATTTTGTCACTGCATTGATGATTACTCTCGCGCACTTGGTTATTTTTGATGCAAAATCGATCGAGTTGTTTTCCATATTTCAAAACTTTTATCATGAAATTAAAACTCAATTTGGTGTTCCTATACGTAGTTTGCGTAGTGATAATGCCCGTGAGTATTTGTCTCAACCATTTCAATCCTTTATGGCTTCTCACGGCATTCTTCACCAAACCTCTTGTGCACATACCCCTCAACAAAATGGGGTTGCTGAACGTAAAAACCGACATCTCGTAAAAACAACTCGGACCCTTTTACTTCATGGTAATGTTCTTTTTCGCTTAAACACGGGGCGAGGTTCTTCTTGCATGTTATCCGATTAAGTATGCCCTCCTACGTGCTTGATCACCGGGTCCCTTACTCTATTTTATATCCCCATCAACCTCTGCATTCCCTACCACCTCGTATATTTGGGTCTACTTGTTTTGTTCATAATCTCACTCTGGTCTTGATAAACTTTCCGCCCGATCTATTAAGTGTGTTTTTCTTGGTTACCATCGGTCCCAAAAGGTTATCGTTGTTTTTCCCCTGATCTCGACGTTACCTCATCTCGGTGATGTTACCTTCTTTGAGTCTGTTCCCTTCTTCCAGTCTCCTTCATCGACTCTTGAGCCTATCTCTAAGGTCTTACCCGTCCCTCTTCCTCTTATCTCTGTTGAGTCTGCTGCACCTCCGACCCCCTATGTTGAGCACACCACCACTACTATTCGTCCCTTACAGGTCTATCATCGTCGGCACCACACACTCCACCAGAAGTTGCAGAGGTCAATGTGGACTCTCCTCCGGTACCACTTCTTTTACCAGCTCTAGCACTGCCTCCTGACCCTCCCATTGCTCTCCGAAAAGGTATACGGTCTACTCGTAACCCTTCTCCTCATTATGTTAATTTGAGTTATCATCGCCTATCTTCTTCGCATTATGCTTGCCTTTCTTCCTTGTCTTCTGTGTTTATTCCTAACTCTCCAGGTGACGCTTTATCTCATCCTGGGTGGAGACAAGCTATGATCGATGAGATGTGTGCCCTTCAGAGCAGTAGTACTTGGGAACTTGTTCCTCTTCCTCCCGGGAAGTATGTGGTAGGTCTTGTCGGTGGATTTATACGGTCAAGGTTGGCCCTGATGGCAAGATTGATCGCCTCAAGGCTCGTCTGGTGGCCAAAGGATATACCCAGATTTTTGGCTTGGATTATGGGGATACTTTCTCCCCTGTGGCGAAGATGGCTTCGGTTAGACTTTTTCTGTCAATGGCTGCTATTCGCCACTGGCCCCTTCATCGGTTGGGCATCAAAAATGCTTTTCTCCATGGTGATCTAGAAGAAGAGGTTTACATGGAGCAACCACCGGGGTTTGTTGCTCGGGGGAGTCTTACGGCCTAGTTTGTCGTCTTCACAAATCTTTGTATGGCCTTAAATAGTCTCCTAGGGCTTGGTTTGGCCGATTTAGTCGTAGTTCAGCGAGTTTGGTATGACACGCAAATCGACCACTCTGTCTTCTATCGCCATTCAGCTCAAGGGTGTATTTATTTGATTGTATATGTCGACGACATTGTTATCACTGGCAGTGATCACCATGGCATAATTCAGGTAAAACAATATCTTGGTCATCACTTTTAGACCAAAGACCTTGGCAAACTTCGATACTTCTTGGGAATAGAGGTGGCACAATCCAATGATGGTATAGTAATTTCACAGAAGAAGTATGCCATGGACATTCTTGAGGAAACAGGTCTGTTGAATGCAAAGCCTGTCGACACTCCTATGGATCCGAATGCTAAACTTTTACCAAATCAGGGGGAGCTATTCTCGGATCCAGGAAGAAACAGAAGGTTAGTTGAAAAACTGAACTACCTCACTGTTACCCGTCCTGACATCTCCTTTGCGGTTAATGTGGTAAGTCAGTTTCTAAATTCACCTTGTGATGCACATTGGGATGCAGTAATTCGCATCCTAAAGTATATTAAAACAGCTCCTGGAAAAGGCCTCATCTATGAAGATAAGGGACATAATCAGGTCGTTGGATACTCAGATCTTCGATCAGGCGGGTTTTCTTATTGACGAGACGATCCACACGGGTATTGTGTACTCATTGGAGGCAACTTAGTTTCCGAAAAAGTAAGAAGCAAAATGTAGTTGCAAGATCTAGTCTTGAGCAGAATCTGAGAGCTATGGCCTCGATCACTTGTGAACTCATTTGGTTGAAACAACTCCTCAAAGAACTTCAATTTGATGAGGTTATGAAAATGACACTCATATGTGACAATCAAGCTGCTTTGCATATAGCTTCCAATCTAGTGTTTCATGAAAGGACCAAACATATTGAGGTTGACTGTCATTTCATCAGGGAAAAGATTCTATCAGGAGACATCACCACAAACTTTGTCAACTCAAATGATCAACTAGCAGATGTCTTCACCAAGTCTCTGAGAGGTCCACGAATAAGTTATTTGTGTAACAAGCTTGGTGCATATGATTTATATACTCCAGCTTGAGGGGGAGTGTTGGAAACATATGTAATTAGGTGTAATTAGTAGTACAACTGTTAGTCCCACATCATGTAAATTGTGTAATTAGTTATTACTTATTGAGTATATATACAGCCTCCGTTGTGTAGTTGAAACACACGATTTCTTCATATGTCTCTCTCTTTTCTCTCTTTCAACAACGAGGAAATAATATATGCAAGTTTTACTATTTAATATTAAAATGGAACCCGCCAGGAATTATTTGATAACCTTCCCAAAATAGAGCAGATAATAGAGCAAGGAGAGATGAGGGGTATCTTACTTGGGTGAATTCTGATATGTGGTCTATTTGGTTATGGTCCTCTTCGCTGCTCCTATCCTCAAGTTCCAAATCTTGAGAAAAACCCTATGGATAATTTGAAAAGAGTCAAAAGACTAAATTAAGACTAGTTGATATAGAGACCTTAGAGAAACCTGAGGCTGACCAGTTTATATGTCAAGAGTAGATATAACCATTACATAAGAATTGAGCACAACGAAATTCTAGAAAGATTTAAATGCTAACAATAGGAAAAAGTTGAGGTGAGGACTGAGCATACAATATATTAAGATATAAAACATTCCATACACATATTTGGAGCTACATGATGATTTCAGCAAATGACCAACCCCACATATGTTGAGCAACTATAGAAGACCCAGTACCAGTAACACATGACATTTGAACTACTCTGAAAGCCTAAAAGTAAGACACAGTATGTCAATGCATGAATGCCTAATTTGGTATGTATAAATGTACCCTCAAGAATAAAGAAAATTTTAACAATCAGAGACTAGGCATATCACATGCAAAGAGTGAATCAATTGAAATGTTAATCAAATATGTAGCTACAATATATTGGGTTGAATACTGCTTTTAATTAAAAAAAGAAAAAGAGAATTCACGTGGTTGAAACCTGTAAGTTTTGAAAAAAGATTTGCTATTCCTACACATCTAGGGTTAAAGCTTTGCTGACTGTAAATAAGATGTCTGAATTTAAATTTCCACAAGCTCAAGAAAATAACACTTGACATAATCTGAGTCAGTCAGTCTCAGCACAGAAGGCAGAAAGGTTTGAATTGCTAAGATTGAAAGAAGATTCTCTAGTCCAGAAAGTAACATGTAAAACCCAGGACACATGGGGTGGAGGGTTGTCCCAAGCCCCGCAAGGGATGATTAGGAAATAACAATTTACTGGGCATGCAACCAATGAATTCAATTTAGGCAAATACAACTATACACATTATGATAAGTCAATACTTACAAGTTCTTTTTTCATTTCTTCTATTTTTTTTCCCACTTCAGTTATATGCTGACTCAGAGCCTGCACAACTCATACATGATCAAATGTGACATCAAGATACAAAAGGAGATAAGAAGATTTGTAATTGTCATATGAAAAAAAAAATGAAACCTCATGGCGTTGCATGGCTATTGAACGCTTCAAAGCCTTTGCCTTTGTTAGAAGGTTTCTAGGCCTCAGAGTAATGGGCCGCCTATAATTCTTTCCACGATAGTAAATAAGAGAAAATCCTTTGGGAACTCTATCTATTGCCACTAGTATTCCACCACTCTCATATTCCAGTAACCTAGCTGTGTCTTCAACAAAAGCAAGGGTCTTTTGTTTTGTTATTAATTTAACAAGTTCCCGATGTTTCCAATGCAAATGCATATTCTCAATGACACCATCAAAAACACCACGTATACCTGCAGATTATCATAAACAGATGTTAGCATTGCATCATTGCAATATAGCAACTTTCATACAGCTGAAAATTACCCACCAAGTTGCAAGTACGCCTTCATACTTAAACCAACCGTGCGGAACATAACACGTTCTTCATCTGTGATTGTTTCCTGGTCATAATCAGGACCAGCTGGAACCAAAGACGCTTCTATTTTAGCTAACAGCGTCTCTGCTCTAAGCCTTTTGGCCTGGGCCTGTTCATGCATTAGAGTTGTAAATATGAATAAAGCAAATTCAATTAAATGTTCTTAAAAAGACTAAAAAACACAAAAAACGATATAAATGTCTCATTCTATCCAGCTACATATACTGTATAAGCATAGAGTTGAAATAAGATACCGCCAGCTGATCCAGGCTTTAAAATTCAGATGAAGTCAAAAATCCAAATTGAACTTTATAAAACTGCAAGCAGACAAACATGTACAACAGTAACAATTAAGGAAAAAAGATAAGTTGACAGGATTTATATCATCACAAATCCAGAATTCCAAAGTGGGGCCCACCTCCAAAGTCCTACCAATGCTTATTTGTGCTTTCTTTAAATTTTCAACTTATTAGGATCAACAAAATTAGTCCCTAAGTCTTGACCTAATGCTCCGATGATGTATCACATGTTGAGTTCTTCTGAGGTTTTATGCACAAAAATGGAGTTACCACATTTCTAAGGTCCAAAAAGCCCTTGATGTCAACCCTAACTTTATAGAATGAATCACAGGCATTACTCAGCTCTGTTTTTTCTGCACCAATAACCAAACTATTGAAAGTTCCTACTAATTTCAAAGCCTTAGCTCATAAACAATAGCCCCTAAAACATCATATATCTAATTTCTCTGCAAACCTCAATTTTCAAGGTTCAGATCTATAAATAGATTTACAACATATAACTCTGACAAGTTAAGATCCTGCATCAAAATGAGAGCCAAAGAACATTATACCTCACAACAGTTCCACTTCTCTTAACACCACAACAATCTGATGTTACTTTACAGACTAACATATGTGAACATAACAAACCTCTGCCCTTTGAAGCAAACTATCTTTGATTTATTCCAACAAGGTACTCTCAACACAACACAACTATTTTCTCAAGCATACAATCCTCATAAAACAAGTAGATACTTACAAGAGCTAGTTTTTGTTCAATTTTTTTGAAAAGCCTAACATTCTTGGCTTTGGCAGCCTCTTTGATCATCTTTTCATGTTCTTCATTAGATATATCCCTTCCCCAGCGTGTCTGCGCCTCATAGAACTCAGACAACGATCCTGCTTGTGCTGTTGCTTCATCTTCCCTTGATGGAGTTACATCAGCAGCTCTGCACCGCACCTTCTCCTCAACATCCTGCACCTGTTTTGTCAATTCCTGTCTTTCAGCTAAAACAGCAGCCACACTGGTTGGAACAAAGTCCTTCCCACGATATATTACAATGAAATATTTATTCCTTAGCAGCAAGGTACCTCCTGTTAATTTCTGCACCACGAAGAAAGACAAACCACTTTTCTGATATTCAAATCAACAGAATTAATGCATTGTTCTCTATTCTTAGAATATAATGTGTTATCAACAAAAGAATGCACCATGTGACTATGTAAATGAAATTAAGCTTTATCCACATTATGTAGATTGAATGCAGAGAATGAGTATCCTATCAATATCTTCAATATAATATATCTATGCTCATGTTAACATAAAAATGGATTAACTCTACCTGGTGAATGACGTTTTGGGCACAAATGGAGAAAGCATATTAGTTTTTCAAGTATATTAATTCCCTTTTTATTATTCCTATCTTCTATTATTTGCTAGCTGATAAAATTAATGGAAAAGGAAAACCAACATCAACCTTCAAAGATTCATAAACAAATTATAACTTTGGTTAATGACTATTGAGTATTGATAAATAAAAGCACAGTCAACAGCTTCAAAGGACACTTAAATTGTAGCAAATACAAGATTTAGTAACACCATAATTGTATTGAAGACTTAAGGGGGCTTTAACTGCAACTGCACTATTAATTCTAATAATCTTATTCACTCATCCACCCTTTTGATTTTATCAGCTCTGCAGCCTATCATGTATTTTAATTCAACAGTCAGTACTTTGTCCAGAATGTGATGCATTCGGCTTTACACACACTCAATTGCACAAGCAACTAGCACCAAATAGGACATTACAGATAACAAACCTTCAGCTCCTCAGCCATTAGTTCATTGTTTGTATTCTGGATACCACGCTTGACAGCAAGCTTTGCAACTAAGCTTTTCTCCCAAAGCTTAAGAATAGCACATGCCAGACCTTGATGATTTCTATTTCTCCCTTTATAAAGGTCAGCAGAAGATTTATATCAGTAAAAGGAAGATAAATTTAACAAAATATTGTAGCAGATGAATTTTATTACCCAGGGCAAAATGACAAGGAAGAGATTTGGCAAGTTTCCGCATATTCGTCAGCTCTGCATTGGTTAGTCGCGGACGCATTCCAGTAGGAAGAAGCCTAAGTGGTGTTTTGTAACCAGGAACTTTAGGGGGAAGTAAATCAGCATCAACAGGAAGTATTCCTGTACCCCACCATTCAACAAAACGAGGACCTAAACCGTCAAGCAACCTGTTGAAATCTGCTTCCTCCGGTGTCATGTTCTCAGGTTGTTCTTGATTCCTCACAACTGCCGGCTCAATCTTTTCCAGGGACGAGGTTACATTACTTTCTTCTGTTCCTAACAAACTTTCATTCGGTTGGCTGCTGGGGATTGGCCCTTCATAATTACTACCACGGTACACCAACATAACACTTCCTGACCTCCATATAACTAATCCCCTTGTTCGACGCTGCACAATGCTACAATATTTCAGTTCATATGTTCTCTAACACAAAATGCAAATATCAGCATACAAGTATGGATATATGTATATATGATGGGTATAGTATATAGGGTGAGTTGTCAAGTATTTATTGAATATTGATTTTATAATAAATGTTTAAAATTCTATTAAATATAACGAGCCGCCAATGAAATGCTTGATTGGAACCATACACTGAACAAAAAAAAAAAAAGTGTACTGGAATAATGCCCATATTCTGAATTGAAAGAAATTGACCAAAACTTGAACCACACAGCAAAGTTATTACTCATATGATATCCTGTTCCTATCATATGAAGTGAAAGAAAATGAAAAGGAATAAACCAACCTCAACAATCTGATGAGCAGTCTTCATATCCCTGGCAAGCAGCTCATGAAACTTGAGCCTCACCATCTCATTCTTTCTCCACTGATCATGAATCTTGTCTAGTACAGCCTGAGAAAGCCCAGCTTTGGCCACATTGACCTTCTCTCTAAGCTGCATTCCCATTCTTCGCAATCGCCTCAGCTCTTCTTCCTCAAGGGTCAGCTCCGCTAAAGTTGGCGCCTTTACCCTCCTCTTCCTCATCCCCTTCTCTCTCTCCTCCTCTGTTTCCCCCTTCCCCTCTTCTCTATCCCATGGCAAAACCATCTCATCACCCTTATCCTCAGCAAAGGTAACATCAGGCCTAACCCATTCTCGTCGTAACAAATCACTCAGCTTCCTGTCCTCTCCGTAAACTTCATTCCCCTCTTCTCCTTCTTCTTCATCTTCTAACCCTAAATTCCGCAAGCGAAGAACGATTCTGTCGATGGCATTGCGGCCTTTATCGTTGTTGAAATATCGAGTGTCGATTGGGTCGAAGAGGTCGTCGGCGTTGGATTCGGGGACCCTTCTCCTGGGGGATTTTCGGTTGGGTGATTCGATAGAAGGTGGGTTTGCGGGGGGCCATTTGGTGAGCCAAGGGGCAGAGGATTTTGGGGGTGGTTTGGGGTGTTCATGGTTGTCCTCCCATGGGTATGAATAATAGGTTTTATCATGTGTGGTTCGGAGAGAAGAGAAGCACCTGCGACTCAGAATGCCAAGTGGGAATTTCAATTTGGAATAAGAAGACGAGAAGAAGAGGAGGTTGAGAGTGGAGGAAGAGCGATAGGTGAGTGGAAGTGATGTCTTCAGAGGGAGTTCTGATAATTTAGCAGTCGTGCTGCTCAAACCCATTTTCACCTACAATCATCATTGCTCTGTTATTGTTCTCATTGTTAGTCTTGCATTTTCTGTTTGTCTGTTTGGAATATGAGAAAGTTGCAGACTTTGCCTCACACGAATGAGTATAAAAATAATAATTGAAGACGATAAGATATTTTGCTTTTTCATTCAATAACATTTTTTCATATAAAAAAAATGCGCATCTTCCCCCTTTTTTTCTTAAATGCTAGATTTACTCGAGTTTGACAAAAAATTCGATTTATAATATGTTCAGATAGATTTGTCTAAGTAAACACAATTAAATTAAATGTATATCATATATTGTTTGCCAATTCGTATTTAATTTAAAAAAGGGAAAATATAAGTTATTAAAATTATTTGATCAATTAAGCATGTACAATTGCAATAGGCAGTGCTACTACATTACTAAGAAGGCTTTAGGCTTACAAGTCTCTGATAAACATGTACAAAATCTGTCCGTGATGATTCCCATAAGGAATATTTTACGTGGGGAAATGGAATATATTAAGTAATAATAAGGTAAGTAGATGATGATTGATGAGGGTCAATTTGCACTTCCAGAAGGACTACTGTTCAGGGAAGAAAAAGAATTGAGGATCTCCTGGCCCAGTTCCTTTATTTTGCTGAGAAGCAGCATTTGCTCAGTCTCCAGCTGGGCTATGTACCCTTCCTGTGTATCCTCCAGAGTTTCTAGCTCACTCAAAGTTGCAGACAGTCCTTCAAGATTTCCTTCCTCTATTAAACATCGAAACTTTTTCATCATCTCTTTTATCTGATAAAGTTCAATTTTAACAGCGTGTCATAATAAAATGAAAATGAGGACAATGATAACTTTACAGAACAAATGAACGAATGGATTGTTTTTTCTTTTTTATTTTTTTGAAAAGAAATGAACAAAAATTAGTTTACCAAAAACAAAAACAAAAAACAAAGAAATGAATAGAAATTCATTCTTCTAATGATTTAGCAGTGAAAAATGATATCAATATATGCATTACCTTTTAAGATAATCAATACTTCATCCTCAGAGCTGAATAAGTAATTAAATGTTGTATATAAAAGTGTTTTGGGACATGCAAGACGATCTCACCTGGCCAGGAATTTGGTGTAATTTACTTAACGAAGGTTCATAGTCTTATTAGGAAAAAAACTAGTGGGATAAAAATATTAGTGAAAGAAAAAAGAGAATAACATTCTTTTTATGAAATTTGTCTTATTAAAAGTCTCGTCAAGAAAAATCATGTAGTTAAAATTTTGATTGAACATTAATTTTTATTTATTTTTTTAAGATCATATCTGAGGAAGGTTATCTCTTTTAATTAATGTTTTAAAAATTGAACTGAAGATTGAATCGTCAAGACCATCAGATCATAATTCGATTGATTTAATTAGTTAAATTTATAGTTGAACTGTAATTAAATCGAATATTAATTGAACCGAAGACACAGTCGATTCATAGTCTAACCAGTTTAGCCAGATGGATCGATTCAGTTTTTAAAACATTATCTTTAATATATCATCTCTCAATTGAGTTATGTAAGTATTGTCTTCACATAAAACTTTTGGAATCTCATCCTCAAAAGACAATCCACTATAATCTTGAACATATGAAATTGTTGATTTTAGTTACATTTAGGACTTGTTTCATGAATTGTGGTCATCTCTGTTTGATACCTTACTTTATGTGGATCGGATGGTACTTTAGGATCAAGGGCCTTTTGTTATCTTTTCGATGTCGAAAATGATTCTTTTGTCATATTTAACGACAAGCAACCATTGGTGTACTTAATGGATGCAATTTACCCGTATAAAGTCACTTAACAATATTTTCTATATAATTAGGTTAATGGACAAACATTTCAATTACTAAATGCTCAATTTGTAGGTCGAGACAAAACTTTATCCTACAAAAATCTTTCAATTTTTATATCTTTCTTTTAGATCTTCTATAATTTCAGAATAACTTCATGTCATTTTAATAATATTTGATTCATCAATGTACACCACAATTGCAGCAAATCTAATTACAAATTTCTTTGTAAAATTATATGGGCAAATACAATCCTATGAAATAATTGAAATAAATGTATCCACAATTGTTTGGAATAGCATAATGCATGTAAATCAACACTAATGCCCAATAAAAAAGTTTAATATGATGGGCAAAAGAACATAAATCATTAACACATGTAAATCCAATTCATTGGATGTTGTTGATATCATTAATCCTTCAAGAATTTTCATGTAGATATCATTATTAGGTGAACCATAAGATGCAAATAACAATATATATCATATAATATATAAAGAAAATTTATATGATATGTGTCACTCTGACATGACAGTACAAGTATAAAACGCAGCCATGTGGTAAATATGTGTTTTCAATAATTATCATGTAGCATATCATGCTACAATTTAAATAGAAAGCGTAAATGTGTCGCCACATTGAAAAAATCATGACATACTAGAAAAAAATTATTATCACATATGAAAATAAAAACACTTCCGAACCAGTTAGCAATTAAAATTAAAAATTATTAAAGTATAAGAACACCAGAATCAAATAGATGAATCAAAGACTCCATCATTTCTAAGTTTTATATTGCAGTATATAATTCCTCTCTTGCCCTCTTTCACGTCAAACCACCGCTCTTCTTTTCCCATGCACTCAACAACGCACATCAAGTTATGATAAATATTACAAGTTATGTCATTCTTGTATTCTCCACTAACAATTTTTCTTTCACATTTATACATTACTAATCTACCAATCAAAATCTTGTCCTTCACATAACTTGATCTAGTCATGTTTAGATCCACAAGTACTTAGAGAAGCCTTGCAAAGTATGAGAGATTAGAAAAAGAATCTGTTGCCAATCACACAACTTGATCAAGTCATTATTAGATCCATGAGCACTCGGTAACGTCTTGCAAAATATGATAGATTAGAAATAATGTGTGTTGTCAATGGGACTTTGAATGAAGAGTTGAAGCGGAGTACAACTTTGTTTTATCGAGCACAAGGTTCAACCTTTGGGGACATCAATCTATAGGGAAACCCCACTAAGAAGGCCAATAACAATAATCAAAAGGAGAATAGTCACTTGCTCTTCAGCTTTTTTGATCTTCACCATAAAATATTTGATGTAAGGATTTAGAAAATAATGATGATTTAAGTGAGAACCTATGAGTAACTATCCTTTTTTTTTGTTTTATTTTCTATATAGTTTAGTTCTTGATTTGCTAATTTTAATTCATTGTAGTATGAAGTAACTTTTTATTTGCTTTATGGTTTAATCATTAATTAGAATCTTCACTAATATAGTTTATATTAAAAAATAGCACAACCCAAATCAATTCATTATATATCTTTTAAGTTATTTCTTTCGATAATATTGATGATTATTAAAATAAATTTTTTAATAAGTAACTTTTATTTATTTTGATTAAAACAAGTAAAATATTTTAGTCATAGCTAATAACATTAAAAATAAATAAATTAAATTCTTCACTCCATAAATTTTACATCAATAAGTTTGTAATGTGCTAAATATATTTAAAAAATATTTTTATTTAAGCCTAAAATATGATAACAAATCTTAATAATAATAATATAATAACAAATCTTAAGAAAATATAGAAATTCTTGTATTGTTCAACAATTTGTATCAATTATTTTTAATATAAAAATATATCCGGGTTAGGTAATTATATCATGGGGCGTTTCTTATTTTCGAGTTAAAACTCGAACAACCCGTTCATTCTTTGGTTCGGGTGACGGGTTTAGAAAACCGACTTGATGACCCGACCCGATGACCCGACTACTTGAGAAACAACGTCGTTTTGTGCAGCCTTTATTATATCACCTTCGTTTCCTTTTCTTTCTCTGAAACTTCTAGCTCTCTCTCTCTCTCATTTTCTCCTCTGTCATTTTCTCAATTCCTAAATCTCTCCCCTAACCCTAAGAGGCGCGCCACCTTTGTTGGGCTGCTGGTTGTTGCTCCTCATTGTTTTATTCCTCCTATCTTCTCGGCACAGCCACCACCAGCGTCTCGGTCCACTATTGCTGCTCATTTCGTTCTCACACAGCTACCGCCGACACAACCTGTTCTCTTTTCATGAAAGCATGCTCAGACCCAAGCCCGTCATCCCCTCACAGCCACCAAGCCCGGACGCCTCCTTGTTTTTGTTGCCATTAGTTCAAATATCTCACCACCACAAAGGAACCTAAGATAACATCAAGCAAAAATGTCTAAGATGCCAAACAACGCCTTTGCTCCACCATGCCAAGCAAGCCATCACGTATCCCTAAGTCGCTCAGCTACTCATTTCCGTCCTAGAAGTCATCTTCGTTAGCTATTAGAAAATGTCCATGCATCACTAAGGGGGTCTAAGACACTAAGTGGCATTATAAACCACTTCAACGAGTCATTGTTCTCTCTTTGCTACCATTACGGTTTGAGTTTTGGAACCTAGCCCAACTGTCTGTTGTTCTCAATTTGTTGTTTATTTCTTTTTTGTTTTATTTGACTTATTAGTTTGGGATAGTTTGATGTGTTGGTTGTTGGGTTAGTTTAATGGTTTTAAAGGGGCTATAGTTAAGTTAGGTTGTTGTCTTGTTTAGGCAGTAAAAGGTTTTAGTGGATGAAAATTTGAACAACCTAACTCCGACAGTATATCCGAACAAACTGATTGTGAGGTTGGTTCAAACTTCAATTATCCAAAAAAATTTTCAAACTGTTTTAACTCTGACCCTTAGACTTCAACTAATTGATTTGAATTTTTTTCCCTTAAACCCGACTTAACTCAACTTGTGTGCAGCCCTAAATATAGTAACATTATGTAATTGTTGTGCAAATATTTTGGATAATTAACCCAAATATTTCCTTCCTATTTTAGTTGTGTAAATTAACTTGAGCTATTTTTTACATAAATATATAATGTATATATTTCATTATATATCTTTTAAGTTATTTCTTTCGATAATATTGATGATTATTAAAATAAAATTTTTTAATAAGTAACTTTTATTTAATTTGATTAAAACAATTAAAGTATTTTAATCATAGCTAATAACATTAAAAAAAATTAATCAAATTCTTGATCCACAAATTTTGCATAAATAAGTTTGTAATGTCCTAAATATATTAAAAAATATTTTTATTTAAACCTAAAATATGATAACAAATCTTTATAATAATAATATAATAATAAATCTTACGGCGTGAGCGAGAAAATAAAGAAATTCTTGAATTGTTCAATAATTTGTATTAATTATTTTTAATTAAATCAATATATTAATTTAATTACCTCTTATTTCACTTTCATGCGTCTCTTATTTAAATAACTTGCAAGTCAATACACTTAAATTGTGATTGGCTATTAACCTATGAAGTTTTTGTTTTAATGATAACAAACATGAAGATGTTGCAAGATCAAGTCCAAGATCTTCAAGATTAGTTTTAAGACTTAGATCATTATGTAAAGGTATAAAAGTGGTTCACACAAAGGCCCTAAAAATTGCTTTTCAATGAAACCAAATAGCACACAGGTTTTCAAGGCTTTAAAATGATTTTAGGTTTCCAAAGAAACAACCTTTAAGTGGCCAAAAACTTATAAGATCATCTGAAATCATTTGACAATATTTAAAAGTTATATGAGATGTTTTTCATATGGTTTATTCGAATAAGAGTTTTCTTATTCGAATAATCAAAGTCAGAAATGTCAAATATTTCATCTTGATAAGATTTATTCGAATAAATGTTTAAATCTAGCTTAGTGCGTAAGGGTTATTCGAATAACCAATGAGTTATTTGAATAACACGTTTTTCGAAAACCAAACTTCAAATAGTTTATTCGAATAACAAATGTGTTATTCGAATAACACTTCTTAGAGACAAAATTGCCTACGTGATATTTGAAGCTTTATTTGAATAACAATCTTGTTATGTTATTCGAATAAGAGAACGAACCAGAAAAGGAAATAAAAGCTAGTTTACAACCATTAATGCTCCACCAACATCCCTAATGACTCTATTCTTAAATAGGTTATAAATATAAGTTGTTGGACATTTATGGAGGTTAGACAATCAATTTGAAAACCTTGTTTGAGCATTAATACGAGCTTTCAAAGCATTTTCATCATATATTCTGTTTTTGGGGTTTAAAGTGTGAATCCTTAATACCATTGTTCTTCAATTTGTATTATCTACTCTTGAGAGAGTTTCTCATCATCTATACTTTGTATAATCTGTAAAAGAGAGAGTGATGTACCCTCAAAGATTTTACCTTCAATGGTAAAGATGATGTATCCTTGAAAGAAGAGACTGACTCTTGAAACTACACAAAGGGTGAACATTTCTCAAAATAGGTGTGTTATGCTCGATAAGTTTGTAAAGGTCATCAAACACGTGTTGAAGCTTGAAGATATAGTAGAAAATCTCGGGTGATTACTTGAGGACTGGACGTAGGTCACAAGTGAATTGGTGACTGAATCAGGATAAACCTTGTGTTTGATTCTCTAAACTCAACTTTTTACTATTGTGTATTATTTTATTGACATTTCTTGAGTACTATCTTACTTGGCTGTCTTATTTGTGAGTGAAAGCATTTTATCTTATCTATCTATTCATCTTTATCATTCAATAGCTTCAACGAAAGTTGGTAATCAAGTGTTTTACAAAAGATTTACGAAAATATTTTATATACTCAATTCATCCCCCTCTTGAGTATTGAGGTCACTTAGCAACATAAATCTCTCATTCTCTACTGCTCTCATTCTCTTTTTAATCGTTAATTTTAGAAACTTCACAAGCAAGATACTTATTCAGTACTTGATATAAAAATTACACAAAGTGTTGAAAGCACTTAGAATAACTTAAGATTCTCAATTACACTAAAAATATAAACTCCTTTTTTTACAAGATATATATATATATATATATATATATAACCAAGATGTAAATAAAGTTAATGAAACTATACTCGACAAAGTATAACTTAATTTTTATTCAATCGGAACCAAATCTATCTTGTAAGAAATTGAAGATGTTACTCAATTGAGTTTGAGTTTGCAAAAGTTAAACTTTAGTTTCATCATATCTACTTAACTTATCTTGCAAGGTCTCCACTTATTTCTCTATACCACCTCCTGAAGAAGGAAACATGAAACATAAAATCAAACGAAATAAAGACCAATTCTAATCAAAATAAACAATTAGGGGCTATAAAGTTCAAATATCTAAAAACCAATACCTTGGACAAAGGAATGCCTAAGATAACATCAAGAAAAAAAAATGTCTAAGATGCAGAAACAACAATATAAACCATAATTTTTAAGTAAGGAAGATGTTCTAAATGCAGCAAATCACGCAGATATGTTCTTAACCAAGCTAAGAAGCCTCATGCACTTAATATGTCTACCAATACAAATCCTTTATAAGCATCAGAATTTTCTGTTAGTTAACTATTAGAAAATGGAGAGTCATGCATGTATGTAGGCACTAAGGGTCTAAGACACTAAGTGGCATTATAAACCACTTCAACATTAGTCATGCATGTATCTAAGCACTTTATCATTACTTGCTAGAAATAACTATAAAGTGCTTCGTAGAAATAATTGTACCAAAAAATAAAAAAGTTCCTAGAAATAATTCATTATGTAATTAACATTATATATAGTGCATCACTATCAGGCATTCCTCTCTCAACTATATATCTTTACTTTCAAGGAATTAACTTTCCGTTTAGATAAAAATGCCAATTCCACTTATTTTATATGGCTAGTAAAACTTGAGTATAGGCAAACTAGTGAACGAGTATATCACTTAAATTGTACTCACATTAGCATGAAGAAAAAAAAAATTGACCATACATATCCAAACCTTCACATGCTCACACGTACCTTTATGTCCTGTAGTCCAGTGCCAATCTTCTCATTTCTATGAGGATGAAAATACAAAACCATCAGGACGGTTGACCTATCCCTCTCATTTAGTTGCTGATCAATAGAATACCTACATAGACAACAGCGAGAATTAACGAACATTCTGCAAACCATAGACTACAATCATGTAAGGGAACCTAGACAAACATAGACAAGAATCACATCAGATAAATATATAGCTTGACCTAATAGCAATACAGAAAATGAACAAATTAAAGTGGGGTCAGAAACCAAGCAATATTCAATATTAATAATAGACAAGGTTACTTAATATCCATGATAGCTTCCTGCTAACATTTGCTAATGATTAATATTTAAAGGTCAGCAGCTTACACGTACACAAGCATCTTACAAGCACAACTATGCTAGAAAGTTAGAAAGTTGGCATCTATCTTTTATAGCTCCAGCCCCAAAAGAATAAATTCAAGTAAATTTAATTGATGTATGAAGGCAATTTTAAAGTTATCATCATCCCCATAAGAGATATTTTTTTAAGGAGAAAATATAAGAAGCGTAAAAGACTAACAAAATTTATTGCATAGCCTGCACCTAAATTTATCTGAGTTAAAATGGAATAATGAGACTGGATCTACTTGAATCTAAACAAGAACAAGACTGCTTTGGTGGTCTACCTACTGAAGTACAAAAATAACAATTATCTGTCATGAATGCATGTTATTTAAAAAAAAAATAAAAACTCCTCTCAAGCATTTAATCAAGTTTAATTATATGTTTGAGTCAATTGTTCAAACAAATTTATAACCATTCGAAGGTTTGTCCTTCCTCTCCCAACCAAAAAAAACTATTCCTTGGCCCTCCCCCACTAAATAATTCAAGTTATTTAGTCCAATATTAAATTATTTCCCTCTGAAAAGAACTAAGATAAATTGATAGCAGTGTCTCAAAAAATCTTGTGGGTAGTCATACTTAGTACATAACACAGTGATACTGCTACACAGAAAATGAGTTCAATAAAACCATTCCATATAAAATCAGTGGAATTGGCATTTTTATCCTCCACAAACGGGTTGATAATTAACAGAGCGAATCACCAAACAAATAAATGGGAACTGTGAAACAGTTAATTACATATTAAGTCTAAATGTCTTAACAGAGAAGGATTCTTAAAAACTCTCAACAACATTCTAATCTATCTAATAGTCAATCTAATCTATTGTTCAAACCTTAATTTGTAATTTAAGAAAGAAAAACATATAATGTTAATCTTCATTTGGTGAAGAAATCTGCCACTCTCTTTGACTCTTTACGAAAGATATCTTAAAGGGGAAAAAGATGGAAGAGAATATTTATTTGGCCAAAAGAAGAAAAACGAATTGAAAATTGCTTAGTTTTATATGTCCCATAAATTTCAGGGTTCACACATGGCAGCTGAATCTCAGCCACCTATGGAACTTATATCTTCATAAAAGCAGTTCACAGTAATGGCCATGTGACATCTGCTACATGTATTATCACTAAAGTAGTTTCTCTTTTTCAAGTGCAATCACGTAAGTTCCTCAAAGAATCAACCACAAATTTCCCTCAAAAAAGAAAGAAACATGTATGCATTATATATATTTAGCTGGTTTCTGACACTGGTCTTATTGTAGGGAGAACGTGGGTCTTCAGTAGTGTAAATGGAGTACCAGCACTGGTGTAATTTAGGAAAAGTGTTATTACCAAACACTTTCGGAGCAGGGACCAAAATGAAATCAAAATCATTAACCCACTCCAAGGTCTGCACTGTTCCTCCCCACGGAATCACAATGTCCCTTCTCCCTAACACACACAGCTTTCCCTTCATCTGTGGCCACAGCGACATACCCTATCCAATTTGATTCCCTGGACAAGGACTTTATGATAAACGCTTCAGGGACATCGATTTCTGACGTTGGAAAAATGCACAAACCTCCGAATGCTCAGCAACTTCGTTTTATGTGTGATCAGTGTGGAAGTGGCTTCTCAACTAAGCAACGTTTAGCTATCCATATTGGAAGGGAATGTCAAGAGGGGATAGTGGAGGTCAATCCATTCCTGGACCCTCAGCTCCCGTTTCCATGTGATCTGTGTGGCAAGGGCTTCTCAGCTCTGAAAATTTTAGCTATTCATATTGCAAAAATGCACAAACCTCCGAATGCTCAACAACCTCCGAATGCTTTATTTTTCGACCTTAACCTTCCTCCTAGGGAAGAGGAGGCTGCTCAGCAACATCCGAATGCTTTATTTTTCGACCTTAACCTTCCTCCCAGGGAAGAGGAATGATGAGACGGTATGAAAAATCTATCTATAAACTATACAACTGCTGAAGGTTTATTTTCACTGTTTAAGTTTCTGTTCATTTCCACCTGGATCGTTCACATTGCTCACACGCTCACACGCTTTCTTTACTGGTGAACTTCAGACGTTTTCTGCTAATGTGTGTCACGTGTGTGAATGGGCAGAGGATTTTGGGGGTGGTTTGGGGTGTTCATGGTTGTCCTCCCATGGGTATGAATAATAGGTTTTATCATGTGTGGTTCGGAGAGAAGAGAAGCACCTGAGACTCAGAATGCCAAGTGGGAATTTCAATTTGGAATGAGAAGACGAGAAGAAGAGGAGGTTGAGAGTAGAGGAGGAGGAGCGATTGGTGAGTGGAAGTGATGTCTTCAGAGGGAGTTCTGATAATTTAGCAGTCGTGCTGCTCAATCCCATTTTCACCTGCAATCAGCATTGCTCTTTTATTGTTCTCATTGTTAGTCTTGCATTTTCTGTTTGTCTGTTTAGAAGATGAGAAAGTTGCAGACTTTGCCTCACACGAATGAGTATATGAAAATAATTGAAGACGATAAGATATTTTGCTTTTTCATTCAATAACATTTTTTCATATAAAAAAAATGCACATTTTCCCCCTTTTTTTTCTTAAATGCACAAAAAAAAATGATTTATACTATGTTCAGATAGATTTGTCTTCACAATTAAATTAAATTAAATGTATATCATATATTATTTGCTAATTCGTATTTAATTAAAAAAAAGGGAAAATATAAGTTATTAAAATTAATTGATCAATTAAACATGTACAATTGCAATGTGCAGTGCAACTACATTACTAAGAAGGCTTTAGGCTTACTAGTCTCCGATAAACATGTACAAAATCTGTCCGTGATGTTTCCCATAAGGAATATTTTACGTGGGGAAATGGAATATATTAAGTAATAATAAGGTAAGTAGATGATGATTGATGAGGGTCAATTTGCACTTCTAGAAGGACTACTGTTCAGGGAAGGAGAAGAATTGAGGATCTCCTGGCCCAGTTCCTTTATTTTGCTGAGAAGCAGCATTTGCTCAGTCTCCAGCTGGGCTATGTACCCTTCCTGTGTATCCTCCAGAGTTTCTAGCTCACTCAAAGGTTCAGACAGTCCTGCAAGATTTCCTTCCTCCATTAAACACCGAAACTTTTTCATCATCTCTTTTATCTGATAAAGTTCAATTTTAACAACGTGTCAGAATAAAATGAAAATGAGAACTATGATAACTTTACAGAACAAATGAACGAATGGATTGTTTTGACTTTTTATTTTTTTTAAAAGAAATGAGCAGAAATTAGTTTATCAAAAAACAAAAAAACAAAAACAAAAGAAATGAATAGAAATTCATTCTTCTAATGATTTAGCAGTGAAAAATGCTATCAATATGTGCATTACCTTTTAAGATAATCAATACTTCATCCTCAGAGCTGAATAAGTAATTAAAGTTTGTAGATAAAAGTGTTTTGGACATGCAAGACGATCTCACCTGGCTAGGAATTTGGTGTAATTTACTTAACGAAGGTTCATAGTCTAGAATATGTCTCATTTGCGTGTCCGGAACTTTTCTTATAATTTGGATGTGGATGTCACCACTTTTCACCCCTTGGAGAGGTATCCACTTGTCAGACATCTGGTTTGGAGGCAAGCTTTGATACTCTACAACACATTCACCTATACTTGATGTGGGTAGTAAAGCATTATGGTCCTTAACACGCAGCACCAGGGGACTACCATCGTCAAGGAACTCTAAGGTCTGGTTCCAACGAGGGTTGAGAGTTTTGTGTATAACCTAACAGACAATGCCACAGCTAGTAATTAATTAAGCATTGCAAGAGTGAAATAATATAACAGCATGAAAATGCAGAGGAAATTTAAAATTGTGAGAAAAACCAGGGGCATAACATATGAATGAAATGCCTAGAGATTACCCTTTAAAAATGTTGAAAAAAAGTGAGAAGATATATGTTGGCCCTTATTATTACCACAAATATAATCATCAATTAATGGCATTGGCAGCCCAATTCCGGAAAAATATCTAACAATATATGCTTGCATCTATAATTACTTGAAGTACAATCAACTTCACATAGCTTACAGATGTTGCCTGTTGGGGCGGAGTTTCCATTGAATTCCAAGATGCAAGCCCAGAAAGAAAGAGGAAACTTAATAAAAGAGCATAGGCAAAATAGTAGTAAATAGTTATAATACTTTGTAATCATCCATTGTGCCATAACTACCATCAGCTTGTATAATTTGATGCTAATAAAATCATAAATCCTAAGGACATTCAATTCATGCAAGAGAAACTACGGATGAAGTATTCTAACCTTTGTCCTTTTCTTTAAGTTTCCATAGTCTACCCTCACATAAGGATCACTTGTTCCTCGAAGATCAGCAGCAATAAGATCCTTTGCCTCAATCAGAACAAGTTCTATCCAACCATTGCCTGAGCCCAAAGCTGAACCCTGTCCATTTCAAAGGAGTAATGCATGTTAGAATGAATCAGCCAGAGGTGAAAAATTCAGCATGGGTAAATAACTGAAGTGATGATATACAAAATCATAGCTTTGTGTATCTTTCTTTTATATTTTGTAACTAGATAATTAAAAGAATCACTAATTTCCTGTTGAAGGAACATACCCTTGATCCTTCTTGGTCGTCCACCTTAACTACTTCTATTTTAAGTCTTAATTCACCAGAACTCACTCCTTCAAGAGGGATCCATACATCCATGATTGACCCGTCAACCAGTCCTTCCAAATTTACATGTGCACTACCAATGTTTTCATCTCCAAAAATTTCTTCACTAAAGCATTTTACATTTAGGTATTCATCACCACTATTCTCATCAAACTCAAATGACTGATTCCAGACAGGATTTGGAGTATGAGCAATCTTCGTTCTCTGGACAACCTGAAAAGATTATCAACAACAGAATATTACCTTTTAGTAAATGTGGCAGGGTCCCATAGACAACCAGTGTCACTCACCTTTCCATACTGCAATTTAATGTATGGGTCAAATTTTCCAAATTTGTCTTTTGCATCAAGATCCTTTGCTTCCACAACAGTTATCTTAAGTTTCCTTCCAGTTCTTGACAGAAGATTTGATGATCCACTAAGTGATTGCTGAGAGCTAGCATGGAGGTTGTTCAAGCTATGTGAACCATCAGAAAATTGCCACTCTTTTACTACAATTCTCACTTTCAACTGAAAAATTAAGTAAGAGTAAGATGAATAAAACATTCCATTCACTAACAATTTTATTTTCATTCAGAAAAGGTAAATCAAATTTCATTTTAAGTACAAAGTTGTCACTGTAAGGACATTTTGATAGTAGCTCTATGATGAAAAAATCAGTCAGAAAAGAAATAATGGAAAATTATGCCATGTAATTATCTGGTACACTAACATGCTGTTTGATTTAGTAATCACAAATATGAACAATTTGATACAAAAAATTCAACCGACAGAGGATAACCAAATGCTAATGCAGTTGCAACCATTACTCCAGAAAGACTATCAATTTGAAACTCTACCCCTCCATTTTAAATGATTAAGACCACAGGTAACATTTCAGCTTCACAAATCAACCAATATGATTGGGGTATAACCGTATAATCATGTTCCTTTTATATAGCATACATAAAGAATAAATATAGAATACTTAATTCATGCAATCAGATTCAGATTTTTGTTTCTCAGTACTTACTTAAACAGCATACATGTTTTAAATAGGAAAGAGGAGCGACCTTGTAAGCTTTGATGAAAATCAAACGCTGCTACAGTAAGATAACCAAATTGTGTGTATAATAATGCAAAGAGAGTTTGACAGGGGGGCAGGAACTAATTATTACATGATCATAAATATTGTACCTCTCCTGAGTTGGCCCCCTCAAATGGGACAACCATTTCAACTTCATGTCCACAACTCTCTGCACGCTGTGCTATGACACCGGAATCAGGCCCTATCGCCCACATTATTGTTGAATCATCTTCAACATGCCTCATCTTCTCAAAGACATAAAGATTCAGTTAGCTTAGAATAATAGATTATAATTAGTTGCCACAAAGAGATAAAGACAAAGTAAAAATAAAGTTGCTTGTCTAAATGAATATAAATATTTATTGACAGCTGATGTGAGAGTACCTTGATTTCACAACTTGATAGGTAGTCATACTTCACGCTGCTGGGGTGACACTCATAAAGATTGAAGCGAACAATTCCTGTATTATCATGTAAAATCATATTAAATGTTGCATCCCATCTTGGAGTTGAACCAAGGCTCAACGCTGTCCTCCTTGTCAATTCCTCAACTTCTACCTCTACAAATGTCTGTAGGTCCTTGTCATCAAAGTTATCTTCTAAATAGCCATTGTTTGTGTCATTTTGTTGCCTCCTAGATGGGATTCCCTTGAAGCAACTCCTAGAAAGCTTGTTTGCTGAAATCACTGTAACATATAAAATGCCTCCAACAGCATTTTTCCTTAAATCAACTACTGGCAAAGAGAAACAACGGCGCCGAGGTTCCACCATGGTTTTAACCAAGGTGTCAGTAAAAAGTCTAACCTGTATAAGAAGTAAACGACAATCAGCACGAAACATCATACAGCTCCAATGGGGAAAATTCAGAGAGAAAGTTAGCTAAAGAAACTTAAATTCTCAGAGAATGTTCCAAGACAATGAGCATATGAGACCAAACAAGAAATAAATATGATTGTTATAGACAAAAGTTCCCAATTCACTTATTTCAAAATTGGTTCAAATTGCTCCAGAAATGACATACATTAGCCTTTTCTAAAAATTTTGACAAATTAAATTCTCTGAAACACACCAGCCAAGAAGAAACACCAGGCAACTCAGTTGCAGGTAGTGATTGGCTTCCACCACTTCCGAAGGCAACTCCTATTCTCACCTCAGGTGTCGATAAAAATGAATATAGAAGTGCTTTTCCTTCTAGAATTGGTGTCACCAGAAGCTGCAAAAAAATGTGAACGATTAGATTATGAAAAGAAAAATGACCAAACCAGTTGATGCAGTACAATTAGTGGCTCCAAAACTTAAGGAATATAAAATCTAAAGAAAAGAGTTCACTTTAAAACTGCAGTATACCGGTAATCATAGTTGATAGTTCTTAGAGCAAATAGTGTTATTTACTTGCTCAAAAATCAACCTAACCTCCTAATTTGTTTTCATATCTGCTACTTCATTTTATATGGCATTGTTTCATGATAGAGAAGCATAAAAGCAAAGGATGTTATTTGACATACATCACCCTTGATATGAAGACTGTTAATTACAATTCGGGCAGTTCCAATCAATGGCTTGGCCACCTTAGCAAGCATCAAAATGCTCATTTCACTCGTGTCCCAATCAAAACCCATTTTCAGGACTCGCTGTCAAATACCAACAGAATGCTGTATTAAAATCTCAGATATGTGGAAACATATATCAACACTTATAGTTCAAAGCATAGTGTCATAGACCTTAAGATAAACAAAGAAAGAGGAGGATGATAAGGACAACTTTGCAAAGCAAGGGTAAGACAAATAGGAATTCCAAATATAGTCTCTTATGGTCAGCTGTATCAAAGATGTTATATTATCAACTTCTCAGAAAGTCTGACAGGTCAAAAGGGGGGTTCAAATTTGTTTAAACATGAAATCTAGATTCAGAGTCTTAGAATTATAATGACTTAATCTTTCACTTGTAAGTAAAATTAAGCATTTTTTTTCTCGAAATTATAGATATGAGAAAGTGCTGTTGGCCCTTGCTGTTGTTGGCAAAATAGAGATCACATAACAGAAGCAGTGCAAGGAGTAAATTCAAATGAACGAAATATAAAAACTTAGAGATGTAGACAGGAATCTGTTTAATTAAATATCTGAAATGCTATATAGAAGTGACATCTGAAATGTGAAGTAAACTAAAACCTGATCACCAGAAGTTGACCATCGCATCCCTTGAAGACCCAAACTTGGAGGGCATGATCCAAGTGAAAAGTCCTGCACCTCAACTCTCTCCTACAGAAAGGATTATTTTAGTTCAGTACACATCTTCCAAATTTTCAGCATCTATTAAATGTTCAAACTGCTTTGGCAAACAAATATGAAACTCTTCCATAGACGAAAATGATTGCTACTTACTACAAGCCTTGGTTTCCGGAGCTTTAAACGTTTCTAGAGACACAAAAAAAGACAAAGTTAATAAGTTAATTTCAGACTTAAGAGTGCAAAACTCCAATACAATAGACTTCTATATGCAAATCTTATTAATATTAAAGCTATTAGCTCATACCACAAAATCAAAATGAAGTGGAATCTAAGTGATCTAATTTAGACATGGATGGAAGAAAATATATGCAGTCCAACCATAACGTGGGAAAGCTAATTAGAAATGTGAATGTTGAAAAAAGATGTAAAATACATCAATGTAGTGATAGGGAAAAGGCAGGGGAATTTCACCTCGACTATGGCTGATAACCTTCTTGAAAGCTTTGGGTTAAAATAGTTGGACCAGACTTCTGTCAACAGCTTATTCAACCACTCACATTGTTCCAATGGTGTGACGGGCTATATATACAGGAAGCTTAAGTCAACTTCACAAAGCTCAGTGGGAATGCTAAAGGGACTAAAGGAATGGAAAAGGGTACCGAGTTGTTCAGTATGATTCGCTGCCATTTCTTATTCAAGTCCTCCACAAGTAGTTTGCGTTGATAGCTCCCATACTGCAAATAAAAGAGCGCCATTTCACATTAACAGCTTATATAGCATATTATCAAAACTCATTAACCCATAGAATTTGAAACTTTTATTTATGCAACAAAGCAACGATCAACATGGCTTGTTAACTGCAGATTCTACCACTATACAGCAATGCAATGTTAACGGCTGCTAAGTGTTAACCTTCTTATCGACTTGACCTGATCTAATGATTCTAATTTAAAATTTAAATCATCAAGAAAAATGGTAGAGAGCTAGAGAATTTTTGCTAGAATGATGTGACATACTTGTTGATTATTGGATGGATAAGTGATCTCTATTTTATTTTTTTTTGGGGTACAGAGTGATCCCTATTACTTTTTTTTGTCCATTTAATATGTAAGAGACTAATCTAAGAAATGGGAATACTCTAAAAAACAAAAACAAAAAATAATAGGGATGGCTTTGTACCAAAAAATAAATAAATTCCAACTATTTTTTCTGGCCATGTTATTCAATTATCTATGCTTTTCTTTCCAAAAGATCAATTAAAGCATTGACTTGGTTTAACAGCTGTGAAGGGAATAATTTATGTAACACAGTGCTGCAAGGGGGAGACAGAATTGAAGGGAAGCAAAAACCAAAAGTCCATCCCGTTCCTATACATTGATAAAATTATTACACAACTTTGGAAGAACATTGTTGTTTTGTAGCATTGGCAAGTAGCAATCAAGGTACAGAAAACGCAAAGAAATGATTGAAAAGGAGGAAGGAAGAGAGAGAAGGATTACTTACTTGCATAATAGCCCATATAGCAAGTGCAAGGGGAAGCCAATTGGAGAAAGAGAAGAGCCATCTGTCAATAGCCCAAGCAATCAAAATGAGAGGAAGGAAGAATGGAATCTTCACCTTCACCAGATGGTTTAACAAGTCCACTGCAGCCTCTTCCACATTAATGGGAATGAACCTTTTCTTACTACTACTACTACTCATTGCAGTGAGGGAAAGAGAAAGAAAACAAACTTTTTTTTTTCTGATCCTGTTTCTCTGGATTTTACTTCCTACCCAATATCCATGGCACTTATGATAAAATCCTGTGTTTGGGAGGAGGGAAACATGAAATGAAATGAAATGGAAAAGGAAAGAGAGCAGAGCAAGAAATGGATATTCCGGGAAATTGAAGAATGAATGCCTGAGTTGACGAATCTGAGAAAACTAGCAAGAAATAGAACAAGAGAGAATTGGAAATTAAAGTCAAGTCAGCGTCAGCCTCACAAAATATCATAAACTCGTGTTTCATGTAAGGACTAAGGACCTTTTGGTTGTCCCAAAAATAATTGCAAATGGCACCTCATCAAATCTACCCAACTTCTGTTGTTGTTCATAGATTTAAGAGAAATTTTTGGGAAGGAATTTCTGATCTTAAACATGTAATTCAACTTTTAACATGTACAAAATTGTTGTAAGAGATATATATATATATATATATATATATATATATATATATATATATATATATATATATATATATATATTTTAATATCATCCAAATATCTATATACATATAAAAAATTAATTAAGATCCATTATTCGTATAACTTTTATTTTTTAATTTTTTTAATTTATTTATAAATTTATTATGTATTTCGTGAAAAAATTACAATTATATATAATTTAATTTGATATATTTTTTATATTAACATATAATATAAATATAATATATATATTTTTAATGTATAAAAAATATTTTTCAATTAATTATATTTCAAAAATATCTTTACTTTTAAGAGGAGATCGGTTCTGTAGGTGTAAGTCTTTTTTTGACTATGACTTTTTTAACCAGTTAGATTCACTTTTATCTAATGGTTGAGATAATTTCATTAAAAATAACCATTAGATGAAATTAAATCTAACGATTAAAAATAAATATAAATTAAAAAAAATTTATACTGATATAAATTAATACTCCCTCTACTTTTAATTCGGTTGCACTATTTGTTTTCTTTTTTTGAAAAAAAAAAGATCCAAGGGACTGCTGGTCCACACATAAAACAATTTTTTTTATCTGACATAAAACTATTTTTTTATGAAGTAAAGTAAAATAGAATAGGGTATGGATAAAAACTTTTTTTTTTTGCATAAACATGTGGATCCCAGGTATGATGAAGTCAAGGGTCTTGATCAGCTGGCGGTACATGCAAACGGTTGTGATTTGTTTAATGCAAAGTAATACAGGGTCACATGAGAAAAAACGTGGGAACGTTTGTTTGCCCAAGACGAGAAGTTTGGATGTACTTAATACTATTTAATAATTTTCCATCAAATTTTAGACGTTGAAAGCACTATTATCATAAGGATTATTAGTTTAAAAATTTTAAAATAAAAAAGTTAATATATTAAAAATTTTAAAAATTTTACTTTTTATACAATATTTTTTATTTTTAATTATTTAACAAAAGTCCTAAATGCTATTGACAGTAAAATCTTATCATAAAATCTTAGATTTTCTCGTCCATGATGCAGCATAGTAGTTGTAAGAACCAATAAGATAGAAAGCACGTTCGTTTTTGTTTCTGCTGCGTCTGTGTAGCGATAAAATTAAGGCAAGTAAGTAAAAAGCCGAAAGACCGTTCAGTGTCAAACTTTGAAGGAGGCGCGGATGTTGCAGATTTTGACAACAACGTTCCTTGACGTGTTGACGATGTTTGGTAGTCTTACGAAGGATGAAATCTGCAGCAGAAACGAAATCAATCATAATAGATACACATTGTCTAAATGTACCTCATTTTACCTTGTATAATAGATGTAAGCGGTAGAGTTAGCGTATAATGTTTATTTTTAAAAAATTTTATTATAAATTATTTTAAATATAAAATAAGTTTATTTAAATATATTTGTATAAATAATGAAATATTTTTTTATTTTGATAAATAAAATTTATTATAATTAAATGATAAAATTTATATAAATATAAAGTAATATATATATATATATATATGAGGTATATATCTAAAGTGAAAGATATATGAGAGACGTATTTAATGAGAGGAGTTTTTATTATAAAATGAATAAATCTTGACTTTACAACTATACATGAATGATCAAGATTAAAAGTTATTTAATGTTCATGTGATCACTTAAAAAAGTCACATACATTTATATTCTAATCTTGATTATTCATGTAAGATTAATGATCAACATTTACTTCTCTCACCTCTTACAATAAACATTTCTCTCATTAAAATAAGACATTATATATATATATGGGGCATATCTAGTGAGAGGAGTTTTTATTGTGAGAGAGTGAGAAGAGTAAATCTTGACCATACAACCATACATGGATGGTCAAAATTAAAAGTTACTTAAAGGTCATGTGATCACTTAAAAAAGTCACATGCATTTATGTTATAATCTTGACCATTCATGTAAGATCCAATGTCAACATTCACTCTTCTCATCTCTCATAATAAAGACTCCTCTCATCAGAATAAGATCATATATATATATATATATATATATATGTTAAAACAACATTTCCAAGAGTGCAAATTTTCATGCACCCTTTTCAAAGTAGTACAACTAAGCTTACTTCAGGTTAGTGCAACCAATCGTAATCATAGATACCTCCACCACCATAGGATAATGCTCATAAATTTTTACATAAACTCATTTAAATTGGATATATTAGATAAATTATATTATTTAATTAATAGATAATTATTATAATTTATTAATAGTTATTTATTATAATTTATGATAATTAATGATATAATTAGTCTAATATATTTAACTTAAGTGATTTAAGTTTATGTAAGAATATGTGAGAAAATACTTGTTTCACATCACCTTTATATCATATAAGTGTTACTCTTATATAAAATTAATATTAGAAAAAAATTAATTCTACCCAAAAAAATTAATTATTAGAAAAATACTTAAAACATCTAACCGGTATTAGCTGCATTAATACAATGTGAAAATCATAAAAAAAAAATCAAATGAGAAAAAATCACTTACCACCTAATTAACAAAAAAAAAAAAAACTTACTCTTATATACAATCAATTATTACAAAAATACTAAATATATCTAACCGCTACATCAATATAATACGAAAAATCTTATCTAAAAAGGATTATTGAAATGAAGAAAATTCGCTAACTACTTAATTAGAAAAAAGAAAAAGAGCAACTGAATATTTGAACTTCAATAAATATAATATTAACAATATCATATATGAAAATTTTACAAATATATTATTAGTATACTATTTTTTTTATCATCAATAGGGCTTATCGCCACAAAAGGAAAACAAAACTATACACAACTGATTATGGGATAACCCTATAAAGTCTTATGATAGGTCGTTAACAAGAGGTTGAAGAGGAACATCTACAATTATACAAAAGAATGAACTAGCTCGAGCGATCGAGTTTGGTAAAGAAAATTGTACACATATTATTTTATCTGAGCAAATGAGGTATCACTCAATCTTCATGGAGCAAAATTCGAATCTCTTGAACAAATGAAATACAATAATGGGTAGCTAGACACCCTTTTAACATGAGATTTACAGTCAATTCTAAATCTATATTTATCACAATTTTTTGAAGTTTCATACTTTTCGCAAGATTAAAGTCATAATATAAATCTGAGAGTCTCAATCTTAATACTCAAAATAAACACTCATGTTACACTAGAATCCTTCATAAATTTGCCGGCATCATCACATAGCAATTCCACAAGCAACTTTGATGGACTTTTGATGAACCGACCCATTTATATCTAGTTCATAAAAATCATATGGTGGAAAAGAGGAAAATATGTATATTTTTACAAAATTCTACATAAAAATGCTTATAAGAATACTTGGTCATCGACAAAAAAAACCTCTACATAAAAATAATAAAATACAAATTATACTAAACTATAAATAAGGATGAAGAATCACATAGTGACATACACAATGACATATATATATATGTATGTAAATTTTCGGAAAAGCTTGGTGGGGACGTGCCTTCCCATGCTTCTTCACTCATTGTTAGTATACGTAATGTTATTTTTACATCCAAATTTTTATATGGATTCTTTACACTTATTCTTAAAAAAAAAAAAACTAATAACATTTTCTTCTTTTTTTTTATCTCTCTCTTCCTTTTTTAAAAGTTGTAGGTATATAAGGAGAAATATAAAAATATAGATATAAAAATAACATTTTTAGTTAGTATAAACTAGGTCCTTGAACTTAACACCTCTTGCACAAAATTTTTAAAAATGTTACTCCTACACTTAATTTTATACACTTTCTTTTTATACTTATATATCCTTCATGGTAAAAGGGAGATAGAAAAACTCATCTTTATTTTTCTCCCTTTTACTCATTAAGAAGGTATAGAAGGAAAGTGTAAGAAGCCAAGTACAAGAATAACATTGTTACACAAATTTATTAGCCTCTCTTGCCCCTGAAGGGCCTCCATGCATGGTCATGCATCTAAGTGCTAATGAGTTGGTGTAAACTGTAATATAAACTCGTTACCAATTTTGTTTCTTAAAAAACTTTTTAATAACGAAGAGGGTGGTACTATATTCCACTGTTACCTATTGATTTGAAGTCCGTATGCTTTATATTTGCTAACTTTTAAAGCTCAATAATTATGCGTTTTAGGTTAACAATAAATTTTGTGTAATATCCTTAAACTTATGACAAGATTGATTCTTGAATAATGATAAGGGAGATGAGTTTTATTACTATGCGTCAGTTTTTTATTCCCGTGAAATTAGGGGGAAAGATTTTTTTTAAAATATATCATATAGTTTGTATTTTTTTTTAAATTATTCTCACCTGAAAAGTGAGAGAGATTAATCTTTCGAGAGAGACTCTTTTCAATGACGTCATTTTAATTTCTATATATGTGAATTTCGAGATTAAACTCAAAGTTACATGCTTAAAAAATTCAAATCTTTTCTACTTAAATAATTTTTTAATATATAATTATCATCTTATCACCACATTTTCTTAAAACGTCATTGTCAAAATTCCTATCATTTCTCTCCTTTCTTAATATTGTCCTCCAGCTAACTTAAAGAAGTTACATATCTCTCTAGAATATTGATTTTTTAGTATTGTATTCAAATGATATTTGAATATTTTCTTAATTTTATCAAAAGTAAGTTATCACATTAAGAGACTAAAAAATTTATAAGAATATTATTTTCGACCAGTTATTAAACCATAAACTCTGAATTAGAGGATTTTGATGTCTCTGCCAATGACTTCACAGGCCAATTACCAAGGTACCTTTGCCAAAGGAACAGTTTTTTCATTTAATTAATATTGTTTTATTAGATAACAGACATTAATTAAAACAGAAAAAAGTGACAAAAGATTTGGATCCATCCCATGAAATGCTGAAACCTTAACAAATCTTCCTGAGAGCAAAGCAAACACATATAGGAAAGTACTCCCCCTGCGCCTCTCTCTTCGCGAGTCGCAACACCTCACACACATGCAAATTCCCAAATCACCTACGTGTTGCTTGCCCATTGCACTTTCCCACAACAACCATTTGCAATTTGCATGCACCAATATCTAACCTATATATACATATACATATGCGTCATCCATATCTACTCTCCAATTTTAGCTTCCATTCAACTATCTCCACAAATCCATAACCATCTAAACATAAACACTTCTCTTTCCATAGCCTCCATCATTTTTTTTTTTCCCCATTTTCTTTGAAAATTTTCGAGCTCAGCAACATGAGCCCTACACCGTTGCACCCAAAGACAGAAATCACCACCAACGTTAACAAGGGTCAACCTCCTTTGAAAATCAACAGGGATTCTCATTCCATTAAGAAAACATCATCATCGTCATCGTCATCATCATCACTGTCAGTGAACAAGCCACCACAGCAGCGGCAACCGGTGATTATCTACACGCATTCTCCAAAGATCATCCAGACTCACCCTAGAAACTTCATGGAACTGGTGCAAAAGCTCACGGGACTCTCTCGCTCCGAAGAAGAAGAAGAAGAAGAAGAAGACAACGGTGGTGGATGCAAACCGCCGCAACAACAACCACCACCGAAGCAGGAACCAGCGGACGCCTTAGAGGTGGTGGCGGTTTGTAAGGAGGAGAATGAAACGACGTCGGTGATCACCGACGAGAATAACTGTGGGTGCAGCTGCATGGATGAGGTGAAGTCGTGTTTCGTGGCGGCGCCACCGATCCTGATGGAGCCTCCTCCGTTGATCCCTTACGTCAAGAGTTTGCCGGTGTTTGCACCCACTTCAGCGGAGTTCCAGTACTCGAATAAATCATTTTTGAACTACGCGGATCCATTGTTCTTTTGAGGTGCTGCATTGTTCCATGCAGCCTTGGAAGGGATGAAGAACGAATTTCGTGAGTATCAAAATCTTGTTATTTCACTGGTGCTGGTTTTTTTAAATTTTTGGTGCCAATAAGAGTTCTAATTTTCCCGGTAGGACTTTTTTATTAATATTTTTTAAATTTGTGTTTTTGAAGAATTAATAATTTTTTATAGAAAAAGGTTGTATCTACAAGGATTTATTATTTATTTCCAGGTACTTTTTGATATATATTATTAGAATCCGGAATAATAAAGAAAGATGTTGCTTTCTTAGGAAATTACTTGATTTCAAATTTCAATCCTAGATATAGCCCACTTTCCCTTCTTCTTGTATGTACTGGGTTTTTTTTTTTTTTTTGTCTCTAACAAAAATATAAAAAAATAATAATAACAGAAAGATTTGCTTTCTATATGTTAGTTTCTGAACTGTGACATGCTTCTGGATCATTGTTGCATATTATGTATTCATTTTGTGTACACAGTTTGGGAAAATACGAATTCATTATCGTGGATCATGAAGTAACCATATGCGAATTGTTCAAGAGATGCATAATGTTTGTTGGAAATAAAAAAAAGGTTCAATCAATGTACACGATAAATTTATTGAAAGCATATAGCAATGACTCATGTGATGCATATATAAGGAATCAAAGTTCTTTTTTTTTCCCCCTTTTTCCCAATTTGTTTCTAACCAGAAATGACTACTCAGAGTTATAAATGAACAAGATATATATGGGAGCAATTAAAATAGCTTACTTACCCCAGCAGTCCTCATCTCTAATACCATTTGTTTGTTTTAGAAGTTTATTCATATTCTTCTTCATTTCTAAACATTAAATTGTATTTCTCAACGTCTTTGTCCCCATATCTAAACCACGGAGATGGTGGACTTTTCTGTAAGGAGTGCAATGACATGAGATTAGAAGAGCTACATGGTAGCTTTCTTCTTCTTCTTTTTTTGTTAATTTTTATTTCTATTGATATATTTAAATTACATTTATGATCCCTTGACCCATTAGGATTATTAAAAAAGTAACAATAAAGAATATAGAAAAAGATCATTAAAAAAGATAGGTTGGTAAAATTTTAAAAATGGAGAAGAATAAGGAAAGATTCTAAGGATAATTTGAATGATCATGAGAAATAATAAATAGAGAGAGAAAACTAGGGGAAGATTACATTATAGAATTTGAATGGCCTTAAAAGAGATAACATGAGTAATAAAATTAGGGGAAATTATGATAAGTTCACGACAAGGCTGCATTTTAGCCTATAAGAGGCATTGGGCAAGTGAAAAAAAAAAAGTTAAGAAAGAACACATACAAAGAGAGATATATAGGCAAAGGTAATGTGTATTAAAATGCATATTTTTCTTATTTTATTCTTTAAAGAGGAAGTCATGTAAAAATAATGTAATGAAATTAATGTACAAATATTATTATAGTCTTTTTTTTCATCTTTCTTCATTGGCAGAAGATTGTTAGGGCAGTGGGAGACAGCTACCCCCAATTTTCCTCTTTTTTTAAAATAAAAATAAAATAAATCTAACCCTTCTTATTAAATTATAGTTAAACTCGTCTTTACACATCCTAACTTACACATTAGCACATTTAAAATAGATAGTAAATTAATATTCGTTTCTTTGACTGTTTCATTCTCACTTCGGCACAAATTGATTGGGATTAAATTAAATATATGATAATTTTTATGGCACAAATTCCCGGTTTATAAATTTACTTTCTGATAATTGAAATCAATTTTTAAATTATTATTTCAAAAAGTTTTATAAAAATGTAAATATTTTAAATTACACTTAACTTTGTTGTTATCAAAGACACTTGGCTATGTCAAAATGTAAAAAGTATGAAATAATGTAAAATTAAAAGAAAATTATTATTTTTCTAAAAAACTTTTCTTATATCAAGTTAATTGCTATCATTTAATATTTTGAGTCTTGTAAATGCAGACTTGTAAAAATAATAAGATTCATAATATTATAAGGGAAAAAATAAGAATATCTTTCAAATAAATGTTTTAAATTCCATTTCTATATATAAAAAAAATTATACATTTGTTAGGGGTGCTCCAAATTTTTTGAGAAATGACTATTTATTTAAGAGTAAAAAACTCGTATATTTAAATGAACTTTAAAACTAAATATACATATTATTTTTGTTCAAACGACTTATTTAAAACAAAATATATAATTATTTTATCTGCCCCCTCAAAATTCTAGTTCAAGTTTCGCCAGTGTCTCTCTTCACCATCCATCTCTTTCTATATATTTTTACATGTTCTTTACTATTTTTCACTTTCCCGGTGCATCTATTTACAGATGAAAGTGTGGTCTTACCATGAACTTTCTTGTCATAAAATTTCCTAGTTGTCTCATTTATCTCTTATCTTATTAGGTCATTCAAACTTTATAACATAACTTTTCCTAGTTTCTTTCTTTATCTCTTAAGGTTTATGATGATCATTCAAATTATTTTTAGAATATTTCCTTAAATCTTCTTCCTTTTCAGAATTTCTATCTAGTTATCCTTTTTGAATTATCTTTCCCTATGTTATCTTTATTATTTTTTAATATTTATAATTGGATGCTGACAACTTTTAATTTATATCCAATTAAATGACTTAATTTTAAATAAAATTTAATTAATAATTTATTTATATTTAGTTTTTCTTTTTGGTCATGTATTTATATTTTTATTTAGTTAAAATAACTTAGAAACAACAATTAAAAGTATTGGACCGCATATTACTAACGTATTGTTATATTCTCTGGTTAGGACCGCATAAAAGCCCATCTTTTTCAAGGTGTACATATGGGCTATTTCAAGTCTGGCTTTCTTTTCTAATTTGTCACTTTATCCTAATTAAAAGAAGAACATCACTGTGGGGCTTGTCACCTCGAAATTCCCTTGGTTTTCAAAGAGTGATGGGCATTTCTAGCCCAAAGAGAAAGAGAATGAATGGTGTACTGTTTAGGGGTGCGAGGTTGGATTTACGAAATGGTGAATTGTATTACAACTTAGAAACAAAAGGTCATGGAGAAAAATTAGCAAAGCTTGAAAGAGATTCACAATATATTGTTATAGTTTTGTTTGTTGGGGAATAAAAGTAAAAGCAATGAGCGCCAACAGTTTCTTTTTTTTTTTTTTGGAAGGGAACGAAATAGAGTGAAAAAAATAATAAAAGTTTATACAAAAAATGAAAGTTTTACTATATACAATAAAATTAAAATCTAGAGGCAAAAACTAGAGCTGTGTAAATTGGGGGCTGATGTGACCTAGGTTGAGAAGGAAATAATTGACATGAGTTGAATGGCTTATTACTAAATTCAGAGTCATGAAGCTTGAAGGGACCCCTCAAAGTCAACACATCTTAATAGTGGGAGGTGAAGATAATTGCTTTTGAGAAGATAACAACAAAATGGGGTGACACTGTTTCAATTCTTGAGTCATGAGCTTTCTTTTGATTTTTGAATCCAAGACCATACAAGCACATAGTGATGATTTTGCTTCCATTTTGGCTAACTTGGTGTGGGGCTATATTTATAATATGCTGACCAGCTAACAAATCCCACTTTCACTTCGAAAGCTTGATAGTGAGCCCACTGTGCTTGTGTCCTTGAACTTGCCCAAGTTAATTACTAGTCCTCCCTTCAACTGCTACCTCCTAAATATGTCCCCAAATCTAAATCCAAATTGGGAATATATGATATAACCCGTCCATCAACTTTGGGACCCTTTAAGTCTCTATAACTCCTCCTTATTCATGCATGCTAGCCCTAAGAGACAAATAAATACCTTGGTCAAAAGTGGGTCAAATAAGAAAGATTGAAGAAGCAAAAGTGGCTTTAAAAGGTTCAGAAGCTCTTATCATTTATTCATTTTCCAGAAGTTGTAGAACCCACATTGCTCATCCTCTTTTGGGCATGCTGTGGCCCATTCAAGCTGTCCTCTTCTTCTAATTTCATGGATGCAATGCATCTAACCCCTTCCCCTTTCATTAAACAATGACAACAAATATGTTAGAATCTTATAAATATTTTCTCATCTCAATCATTCACTTAATGAATTGGCAACATCCACAAGATTTTATGAATTCATTAGTTTAAGTGGGTTCCATGGATTGTTTCTTCACTTGCATTTGGCTTGTGGTTGGTCATATATTTCTAAAATTGGTTGCACTAGCACCTCCTCATTACACTGCCACAATGGATTAACACTCATCTTATTTTACCGACAAAGGGGATTTTTTAAGTCACTTGACAACATTGTTGTTGCCGTAGGACCTACAAGACATGGACCTCCAAGTTTATCCATTATGGCAACAAATCAGTCTGGCTCCATGTGTGGAACTTCGTAGAACAAACGCAATCACGAGAATAGATTTGTACAAGTAAAAATTGCCATGATTTCTAGCAAAAGTTGGAATAGTAATGTGTGGTTTGTGTAAGATGTTTCAAACTCAACCAGAAAAGAGAGAGAGCGGGGCATATATACATAAACAAGCCAAATATATATTCAAGTAAATGTTCAGACTTCAGAGTTCAGATTGACAAAGTGAAAAGTAGATATCGTGATTCATGACAAAGGAACTATTACATTGCATTCAATTGCTAAAATTTGAAAATCAATGACTTTGGGGCTATGTATGATGTTACTGACATCAATGTTATTGCAATAATAGTCCGAGTCTACTTGTTAAAGAAAAGGGAGATAGTGAATAAGGGGGGAAAAAAGAAAATATAAGATGATTCCATCAAATTCAATCATTTTTAGGATGACTTCAAAATGAAAATACTCAATATAATAAGGTTTCATGAATAATTTTATTCCCCAAATGATAAAAAATATCCTCCTTGTCTTCTTCGGAAAATGAAAGACTCCTTGCACTCTGTCACGACATTTTACAGTTTCAAATTAAGTAATTATATATCCCGTGGACTTTTAATAAAAAGGTCTCATCATAAGTCATACTATAAAATGGATATTATCCCGACTTGTATATTTATCTTTAGTCACTTATTACCCGTAGAATAGAATATTCATTGTTTTATTTTTTTTTTTTAATCTTTTTTTATAATATTCTCTCACTTGATAAGTAAGAGATTAATTTTTTTATATACTGATCAAACGTTTAAACAAGAATCTAGTTTAATGATATTTTTTCTATACACATAAATTTTAATATTAAACTCAAGATCCATGTAAATCTTGATATTGAGCCTAAGATCTCGGGATCTAAGTTTAATATTGAGATTCATGTATTTTGAATACTCATTGTTTTTAATACTTTTTAAATTGTATTTATTGTGAAAAGTTATTTATGGGGTGGGGATAAGAAAACAAGGAGAGGGTACACAAGTGTGAACTATAAAATTCTCACCGAATAAGAATTAAACTTTTCTGCTTGGAATTTTTTTATGTATTCATGCTTGGAATTTTTTTAAACACTTATGATTGTCTGTTGCAAAAGGATTGAACAAAACTTTTGATAGGTTCAATTAATTGAGCTGAAACTTGCATTATCCTCAAAACCTTTATATGCACAGTGCCAATTAATTATAATTGTTAATTAGCTTAACTAGTCTTGCGTGCACTTAGTTCATGGTCAAACATACATCACGATTTCACGAAAACCCTTTCTATTATTATTATTTTATTTTATTTTTGGATTTTGTCATTTGTGCTACGATTATAGCCTTATTATATTTGTACATATATAGTCATATCTGCAACTGCACCTGTAGCTCAGTAGCTGACACACCACTAAAATATATGAAATGTAGGCTATTATTATAACTTCCATTTCATTTCTTCACATGTCTGAGGGATTGTACAAACAAGAATGTCCACTTGTGATTATACCAAGGAGTGGAAACAAATTGATCTTCTAAAATCGTAGAAAGTAAAAGGGGCAAATGGAGCTTCTTCATGACTTGTGTGGTTTCTGAGTTAGAAAACATTTAAAACCGAAGTCAAAGGGACCAAGGCCAAGTTGGTTGAAGGCAAGAAACTCCTCCCTGTTCTTCTCTCACATAATTGGCCAACTCTTTTGCCTCGGATGCCCTTGCTCTCTGCCACAAATCAAATAAATAAACAAATAAATAATTCTACTACTATGGTCATCAACTACTCATAACAGTGTCTAACATATTTTGATATTCACCACCTCTTATTATTTTATCCATCACAACTGTTTGCATATGTATGGATGGAGAGGATTTCATGCACATAAATTACCACACAGAATGAACAATGCGTATAAATTTTCCTTTCGGTAACATAAGACCGTGAAATTTTTAGGAGTAGGCACCTGCATTGTTTCTAAAGCATCTGTCTCTGAATTGAAGTCATAAAAGGTACTTGCTGCAGTAAGCTTCATAGAGAGGAACTGCAAGTAAAACCAAACGTAAATTGATATTAAGGTTATGTTTCAAGACTTAAGTATCTTTTGATTGCAACAAATGAATGCCACTTGTTTTTGTCCTTCGCTGCTTTTGACTTTTGATTACTTACCTCCACTTGATGCTGCAAGGACTGCACATAGTTTATGATCTCGTCCAACATTATCGCCATACCCATGGTCTGCAAGTCCATTAAGGTGAAAGTGAGAAAAATAAAAATAAAAATCAGAGATTAACTTATATAAAGTTAGACATACCAAGTTTTTGTAAAGAAAATTTTCTTTACCTTGTAACATCCTGGGACAATGTTCTGTAAGCGCCTAAGTTTTTCATTGATTTTCCCTCTTCTAACCTGAATAACAATAAATGATAAATATGTGTTAGTCCACATTCATCTTGACCAAAGAGGTCAAAAAAAGAAATTTTGATGATTTAATTCTTTAATTTTGGGTGTTGGTTATTGAAATTTGCTTTCTTGGTTTGAAGAAGGGGATTTAACAATTATACCCTTTCAGCTAAACTGTGACTATCAGTAGCTTGACCTCTTCTGGCTCTAACATGAACTACTTCCTTTGGTTCCTTGTCTTCTGTTATATTCCTTTTTACTCTCTTGCCTCTTCCAGAACTCTGAAATCATGCAGAACAAATAAACCATCAATCTCTATCTTGCATATAAGGCAAACATAAAAAGATCCAAGAAAACCAATTCGAAAGATGGTTTATCTTCTTCCTAATTATGAATGAAGAATAAAAGGAAAATAGCAGAAGAAAATTTACATTTTTTATCTTGCTTCCACTCTCAGAAACTGCAGGAGTTGAGTTTGCAGAACTGTTCTCTCTCATATCCATTGGTTTCCTCTTTTTACCTTCATGGATTTCATTTTCCGCTAAAGACATGGGAAGTGAAACTGGAACTGCATTGTGATTGACATAATGGACAAGGCCTGGAAAATTTTCTTCCAAGTTTCCTGGAAATTCAGGTTCTGTAGAGCCCAAGAAGCTGTCACTGGAGAACATCAAGTTCTGCATGTTCAAATTTGAGTTGTCCAGGACATGTGGGTTCACCCCTTTGAATTGATTTATCAGTTCCATGCTATCAATGTCTAAGAAAGGAAATGAGGGTCTAAAACTTTGCAAATCTGCTGTGAATTCAGCCATGTGATTTCTAAAAACACAGTTTTTGAAAGGTTTAATTGGCATCTGGATGATGTGGCTGACACTGCTATTTATAATGCAGGATTGCAGCTATATTAATGAATAGGAGCAGTCTGAGGTGGGCACGTGGCAGCTCAAGCTTCTGTAGTTCTGTTCCCTTGGTTGGGCCCCATATACAGGGAAAAATGTCCAATAACAATATGGGCCCATGCTTTGTGAGACAAGCACTGCAATATGGGCCCATGCTTTGTGAGAAAAGCAGTGTCAATTTTTTTTGGGGAGCTTTTAGAGCTTTTATTTTGGGATCCCTACCTTTGTTATCTATCATCTAAGTGGTAGCTGTAGTGGGAAAAGGGCATTTGTTTAGAGGGAAGCATAGTCCAGGTGCACACTCTTCCAAAATATAAATATTGAGTCCTTCCCCCCTCCTTTCTTATTATGTGAGTGTTTTTGTGAGCACCACCACCCTATAGTTTTTTTTTAACTCTTTAGTGTGCATTATAGAATGGAACTTAATTTTCACCATTCCCTAAAGCCCCCTTCTTCTAGCCTTTACTGCAGGAAAATTTTTTCTCTTGTTTCTGCTACTATTTCAATAAACATTTTGGCAAGAAAGGGCTTATTTCCTGATTTTTACTTCTAAATCCTAACTCATCCATGATTTTAAAAAGTGATTGTAATACTAAAATGTTTTCCATCCTAAGAAATTTTACCTGTTGAATTAGCTGGTAACTGCAGTATTACCACAGTAATATGCAATTTCATGATAATTGTAGCCATAAAACTTTGTCCAAATGAGATCAATGGAGACATTGCTGCACAAAGTGTTCAAAGACACCTAAGATTGCAACATTGTTTTGCCCCCGGTTACAAGCATCTTCCTTGGTGAACCAGGATTTTCCTCAGTCTTTTGGTATATTATATATTATAGATACAGCTATTTTACAACGCAATCTTATAGTTGATCTTCTAGTTTGTCCAAACTTGAGGCCATATCATTATGGTGCTTGATGTTTGATACTGTGAACCATATTTCCTCCGCCTCTTTAAAAAGTGTTATGTAGTTGAAAGTATAGTTTTATAATTGAGCATGCAAGGGAAAAAGCTGAGCAAGATTTCTTGGCGAGCAAGTTGTATTAAGCTGTTCAACCTTTCAATTACTACTGTTTCAGCCACGCACTTCATTATCTTTTGTTTGGTCACTTGCCTCTGATTTGGACTGATATTTGAGAAATGAAATGAATGAACCAAACTTTAAAACAGGCCTTCTGACATGTGGGGTTTTGTGTGTTTGGCGCATGGCAGTTCATTCAATTCTCATCAAGGGATAGATTCCTAGGCCTCACAGTCTAAAAGAAAGCATATGGGAAAATAGCAATAGTAGTTGCCCTATATACCCAATTGTAGCCCGTGCCAAATGGATATGGTTTGAACATTTGTTTGTAAGCATTGAGGCCTCACATACAAAGACAAACTGTTAAGTTTGAGACAAACTTACCAATAGCAGTAAGGCCTTATTACCCCTTTTCAAAACCATATAGCAGCACTGCCTACTTTGACAACTGAGTCTAAATGTAAGACCTTACGAGACTAGAAGAAAATTTTTTTATTGTCACATTTGCCTATTGGAAGATATATTATCTTCCATGTTATAAACGTGCACTAAACTTGCCCATGCATTTGCATTTAAGCCTTAGTAAATAAACAGTACTAAAGCCAAACAAGTTCAAGTCTGGATGAGGATACCACACAAAGATGGCCTATGGAAGGCTACTAGTTAGGTTGGATTTGCCTAACACATCACTTCTTTTGACCTTTGGGAGAGAACTTATATATGTACATACACCCTCTCATTCCCATTTCTCCTTCTTTCTCTTCTTGTTAATTTTTAAGGTAAAAATTCTCATAATTCCCTAAAATATTTTTTAAAGTTAGGAGACTTAAATATCCATACTAATAATCGACGGGTTCATTTATGAAAATAGTTGAGAAGTTTGCTCTCTTTTTTTTCCCTCTCAGGAAACGCCAAATTAGTACAAAGTTGTCTTGCTCAATTAGATTCCGAGGGTTGTCCATTATCCACAGTCCACAAGCTTAGGCATAGGCTTCCCTTCTTAGAAGAAAACATAAAGTGAAGTTAGTAACCATATAGACCAAAAAAGATAATATTTACAAGAAAGGGTATATATCAAGCTCCAACTGCTAACAGATTGGATTTTCATCCAAATTTTCCGTCAAGAGTCCAGATATAGACGAAAGCTACACAGCCAAAAAAAGATAGTTAGGATTTTGCCAGAATATAAGAGCAGTTGTTGGATGAAATAAAATGGTAAAGACCATCAACTCATCCAAAAGTTAACAAGCATACCACATTATTTTACCAAACAAATTTTGGCAAAAATTCCCACTCTAGCTTTTTTCTGGGTTTTATCATTTTTCTTTTATGGGATGGGTTTTATAACTTTAGAGGACAAACTGAGGATTAAGAAAGATTTTGATCTCAAACTACTACCACTAAACTTTCTTCTTTCGTAACAAGGCAGAACTGGACTTGGTTTTCTTTTAAAGAAAAGAACAAATTACCTTTTTCTTTTCTATTATCTCCCACTTTAATCATATGATGAAGCCAAAACAGTACCATCATAAAACTCCATATAGGCTATAAATGTGATATCACCAACCAAACCAAGTCCACAGAATTCAACAGTTCATGCTGTTAATTTTTCCTTAATGGCTGGCATATAACTTTGATTTATGGGAGTCTAGATTATTGGATTTGTGGGAATTCAGCGATTATTTTAAGATTTGTATATGCGTATTAATTGGTACATATCATAAAGTTGCATTTTGACTAACAGTTATACCATTTGACTTAGTGGTAAATGTTTAATCGTAGAAACTTAATCATAAGAACAATGATGTAATAAGCCACTAAGAATTGGAAAATTCTTATATACACTGAGAGTATATACTCTCTATGGTTTGGTAACTTTTCAAATTTAATTTAATAATATTTTATTTTCAATGCCTATATGATTATGCATACTAGTGCAATGTACTATATATTCTTGGAGTGTAGAAGAATTTCTCTTAAGATTGGGTTAGTGGTGAGAGACTTAGATAATTTGCATGAGATTATAAGTTTAAATCTTATTGACACCATTGTAAAAAAAAAAAAAAACCATAATGCAGTCATACTTGCATAACTTGATTACATTGGAAGATGAAAATTTTGAAGATGTTTTGAATAGAATATTGGTTCAACTCAAGTATGAGTTAAGCCATATATAGTATACAAAGAAAAATAGTTACAAGAGATAAGCGATAAAATAATAATAAGATAAAAGACAAACTTAACTACATATAACATGAGATAATATAAAACTAAATCCTATGGATAAGATATGTTATTATCCTTTATTCTATCACCCCTAGGGCGCGGGGTGGGGAGTGTAACACCCTTGTGGAGATGTCACATTTATGAATAAAATAAAATAAAGATAAATAAAATTCTACTCAAGTTGTAAAACATTTGTTATATAGTAACACGGGTTGCAAAATTTTTCCAATTAAACAGAATATTACAAAATAAAATAACACAGAACATAACATAAACAAACTATTATCACACATAATATACATATGTTTTTGTTTTAAGTTATACAAATAATTTACAACTGCAAATATTTAAACCAAAACAGTAAATAAAGCAGTAAAAGTCTATATATACAAAACGCAGATGCCTCAAGTCACATCACGAATTCTAAGAAGGATTACTGGGGACGGGTGATAAGTATCCGGGATGTCTCGACCCTACGGACTCTAGTCGTGTTGTTATTTGTTGCTAAAGGCGTTCGAACATACCACCCCAATGACACCTAAGAGATAGCGGTAATATGTAAATATAACACTAGAAAAGAAGGCACTCCATAACTCGATTGGTCACGGTCGGACGCCCACGTACGTAATCGAATCTTTATCCTTAAAATTCAACCTCACGAAACCAAAGAATCTGGTAGCGTCATACTCACACAATCAATCCAATGGATTGATTTTGATCTTCGGCTTGTTGCTGTTCCTCATCCTCGGGGTATACACACTCAAGAGGTTGTTCCTCTTCCTATTGGTTAGAAATTTCAAGCCTACTTCGTTGACTTGCTCTCATTTTAGAAATTCTCTAGCCAAAAATTGTTTCTCTTTTCGCAAAACATGGTCATTATCATCAAATTAATAAAATAAATATAATAATATAAAATTAGGGATAAAAATAAAAAAAAGATTAATAAATTTGAGGAGGACAGTAAGATCCCGATTTCGAATAATTAAAATAAGATTTTCTCCAAAAATTATTATTTTTTAAAAAAGCAAATCATACAAAAGTTCAAATAAAATCACAAACAAGTAAAATAAAACTCGTATCATACGAGAAAAATTGATAAACGATCATTTATCCTAAAGTTTGAGGTGTTACAGGGAGTACCTCCCTGATCCTCCTCTCCGCCTCTCCAATTTTCTTATGTCCCCACTCTCGATTCCTGCTTCGGAGAAAAAATTATCTTTGTCCTCGTTCCTCACGGAGAGGTGGGGACTCACGAGGACCCTATTGTTATTTTAAAAGTTAAAAAAAAAAATAAAACACTATAAGAAAACAACCAATTTGCGGTGGATTAAAATTCATCTCAATTTGCGGTGGATTTTCTCCCGCAAATTTTTTTCGGTACCATTTCTGCCGTGAAATTTTTTTTTTGGTTAAAAAAAGTTTAAATTCGTCGCAAATTAATAAATATAATAAAAAAATTGGGGATAAAAATAAAAAAATTAAAATTTGAGGAAGACAAATCCGTCACAAAATCCCCCGCAATTTAAAAAATGAATTTGCGGCGGAAAAATTAGCTGCAAAATTGATAAACGTAATTAAAAATTTAGTAAAAAATATTAATTTTTTTTTTTTGACGACAAAATCATTGCAATTTAAAAATAAATTTGCGGTAGAAATATCCGCCGCAAAATTGAAAAATATAATATAAAAATTCAGAAAAAAATATTAAAATATTTAAAAAATTTTACGGCAAATTTTCTGCCCAATTTAAAAAATTAATTTGCAAAAAAAATTTCGCCATAAAAAATCTCGCAAATCAGATCTAAAAGCTCTTCTTCCTCCTGCCAATCTCATTTCACACTCATTTCTCCATTTCTCTCCTCTTTTCCCTCTCCTCTCTCCCATCTCCCCTCTCTCCCTTGCAACCCCCTGTCGACGCCGTCGATGCCTCCCTTGCAACCTGCGACACCGACCCTGACACCTCGACTCCCCGACGCTGCGCAACCTAGAATAGCGACCCGAGACCCGCGTGACGTCACCTACCAACCAGGTACCCCACTGTTCATTGCTTTGTTCACAGCACCAACTGCTTCACACTCTGTTTATTGCTTGCTCTGATTTGCCAACTATGCTCATTTGGAGCATGCTTGTAGGTCATTTGACAACTATGTACATGATGCATCATTTTTTATTTGATTATGTATTATAAGATGCTTGATTGTTGAGAAGATGGATGTGGTAATTCTTGAGAGGGTGTGACAAAGTAGTTTGGGAATATGAGGGTCATTGTGAAGGTCATTGTGAATTGTAGATTTAGAGTTTGATCACATGCTCATGACTGGATTTAGAAAATTTATTTGTTCATCAATAATTTTCATTTGATTATTGTTATGTACTGTAACTCTGCCTGGTGTTGTTATCTTTGTCATATCTTTGATACATGTGGTAAATTGTATTAGTGAGCGAAACCTTAGTTTCCCGTTTGAGATTTAATATTAGTGAGCATACATACTTTTTAAAGGTACTGCTCATTGTATTGAATCTTAAATTGTTCAAGTTAGACAGTTTGAAAGAAACTTTTCCTTCACTTGATTATAGTTACTTCTTAAATCTCATACCACATACTTGATGAAATTTTGTTGTGCAACGTTTCCTTTTGTTCTTTGGGTGCACACTTGATTGTGGTAGTTGTCACCACTTTCTAGTCATGCACTTGGAGACTAATGGGAAATGCTGCAGAAATTTTGTCAAGTATATGATATGTAATTTTTGTGAGTACTATCAATCAAGCGCTGAAAAAGTGTCTTCTTAAATGGGATAAAGTCATACCATGTTAAGAGAGATAAGGATTTTAGAAATAATAGTTGTTTGGATTAAAATATTTATACAAGTATAATTTTAAAATATATTAATTATGCAACATATGTTATGCATTTTGCATTTTTGTATTTTGATTTAAGTGTAAAATTATCATTGTAGAAAATGGTAGTTCCTGAAAATCGTAGATGGATGTATAATAGGACTCATTCGGGTCGTAGAGGACTTACACAAGAATTTGTATGTGGAGTTGACGAGTTTGTGAATTATGCATATCAATCTTCCCATTACTTAAGTGAAGGAACAATTAGGTGTCCCTGTTTGATGTGTTATAGTGGGAAATTGTTGAAACCTGAGATTATGAAAGTTCATTTGTATAAAAAAGGATTCAAACCTAGGTATTGGTATTGGACAGATCATGGAGAGGAAGAGTCTGATTCAATTAGTATAAATATAAACTCTGATGTGAACACTGCTAATAGTCCTATATTAGAGGAGGAAGACGTGGTTGATAGATATCAAAATATGGTTTGTGATGTAGTTGGAACAGACTTTGGGGATTTTAGGAGTCGTTTTCAACAGAGTGTTGAGGAGCCTCCACATTCAGATGCTGAAGAGTTTTATGATCTATTAAATGTCAAGTTAGCCATTATGGCCTGGCTGCGAAACTCATTCTGAGTTATTCTTGGCAGTTCGAATGTTAAGCCTTAAATCTGATTATAATGTAACACATGTATGCTTTGATTCATTTATGGAGATTGCTCCACCGGGATCACAAATTCCTTTGAATTACTATAGAACAAAAAAATTGATTGTTAAACTCAGGCTTGTTTCAAGAAAAATAGTTTGTTGTATAAATGATTGTATGTTATATTATGATAATGCCAGACAATGTAGGTTTTGTGGTACTGAAAGATACAAACTTAGTAAAACCAGTAATGGAAATAACAATAAAGTTCCGGTGAAAAGAATGTATTATTTACATCTCATTCCTAGGCTCAAGAGGTTGTATTCCTCTATGAGCTCATCTACACACATGAGATGACATGCTAAAAATAATAGGAATGAGGGAGAGATGTCTCACTCATCCAATTGTGAAGCATGAAAGCATTTTAATAGGACATATCCTAAATTTACATCTAATCCTAGAAATGTTAGGCTTGGTTTGTGTGTCGATAGTTTCACTCCCTATAATCAATCTGCTTCTTCTTATTCTTATTGGTCTGTGATAGTCACTCCATATAATTTACCTTTAGAAATGTATATGTCTGCCTCATACATGTTCCTAACATGTATTATTCCTAGTCCTCATAATCCTAAGAACAAGATTGATGTTTATTTACAACCATTAATCGATGAACTGAAAATTTTATGGGCAGATGTTTTAACTTATGACGTGTCAAGCAAACAAAATTTTATGATGAAGGCTGCATTGATGTGGAAATAAATGACTTTCCTGCATATGGAATGTTGTCTAGATGGATAATCGTTGGTAAATTAGCATGTCCATATTGCATGAATCAAATAAAAGCATTCACTTTGAAACATGGGGGAAAATATTCGTAGTTTGACTGCCATCGTCAATTCTTGCCCATTGATCACATGTTTAGAAGAAATAAAAATGCATTTAAAAAGAAAACTGTTGTGGCTGATTTACCTCCACCAAGATTAACTGAACATGAATTAAGTGAGATTGTTAATGCCTATAGTAAACTAACTGAAATGCAGCCGTGCAAATAATATGGGTACGATGTTTATCATAATTGGACTAAGCAGAACATATTTTGGGAGTTACCGTACTGGAAGGACAATTTAAGTAGGCATAATTTAGATGTCATACATATTGAGAAAAATGTCTTTGATATCATATTCAATACTGTTATGGATGTTAAGGGCAAAACTAAGGATAATGTGAAGACAAGAATGAACTTAAAAGAATATTGTCAACAACAAGAATTGAAGCTTATTGATTTGCCAAATGGTAAGATCATGAAACTAAAGACTAATTATATTTTTACAAAAGAGTAGAAGAATGTTGTTTGTGAATGGGTGCAAGATTTAAAAATACCAGATGGTTATGCATCGAACTTGGCCAGATGTGTGGACATGAATTAATTACGATTGTTTGGGATGAAGAGTCATGATTGTCATGTGTTTATGGAGAGTTTGCTTCAAGTTGCTTTTTCTTTGTGGCCAAATCAAATTTGAAAGCTGTTAATTGAATTGAGCCAATTTTTTTGAGACTTGTGCTGAACGACTTTAACGTCATGAAGAGATAAGGGGAAAGGGCAGAAGAGGGAGAAGCAACCCACTCGACGTCTTAGAATCAATTTAGGAAGGCCACCTAGGGTGTAATCATCAGGATCATCTCCACCTCCAGTTACAATATCACTCACTGCAGGTTCTCATCAGGCACCATCTTCTGAGTATGTTATGATACCCACACCTGGATTCTAACATCCGTCACATACTTCTCATACACCGCATGGTACAACATATGATTCTAGGTCACCTACTATTGGTTTGTCACCGAATACCCGTGAGTCACCAGTTTCCCATGATTTTAATGTTCTTATTTCTGGGGAAGCAACAAATCAAAGTAACAAGACATTTGTTGAGTCAGATGGTGATTTTGGGTATGTGTACAACTATTTGTTATTCATAGTTATACGTATTCAATTTTTTTGTTGAGAATATTTACATTACTTTTTTAAATTGTATCATAGGTTTCTGTCATCTAAACCTACTGTTGATGCCATTATACGATCTAGGTATAATTAACCTTGGACATCTTAGGGAGAAATACCCAAGGAGACTAGAGAAATGTGGTTTCGAGAGTTTCAAGTATGCATCATTTTTTATTTGTTTAATTATGTTTTTTTTTGTTTTGTAATATTGCAATTGTTTTAACTTTTACGTTATTTACATAATATTTTTGAAGGGTTATATTTGGTAGATGTCTCAACATCATAACCATATGCAGAAGACATATAATAGTCGTAGTTCGAAGAGACTATTAGGTTTGCTAGGGCAAGCACGTAACTTAAATGAAAGACCTTTTTGGATTGGAGAAGGCATATGGAAAGACCTATGCAGACACTGAGCTAGTAGTATGTATAAGGAGAAATATCAATAAGCAAAGATGAATCGTGCTTCTGACACTGGTGGATGCGTGCACACTGGTTGTTGCATTTCTACAGACACCTATGCTTAGAAATTAGTAATTGTCATCGTCAATTGTTTAGTAATATGTTTTATTATCTTGTTATTAACTTATTTTCTCATTATTATAGGCTAAGACTTTAGGTAGAGAGCCTATAGTTGATGAGACCTTTCGTCACGTCCATTTGAAGAAAGCATACGGTACTGAATGGGTTTCTATAAAAGCTAAGAATTTATATATTAGTATATCTTTTGAATTTATAAAATTTAATATTAACTTATTTTATAACAACAACTATAAGATATTTTTTATTTCCATCTTTAGGAAGAATTCAAAGTTAGGAAATCTAAACAATCTTCTCAATACTCAAATGAAGAAGGAGCATCTGCTACACAAATAACCAGTCGAGAGCTTTGAATTCAAACTGTTGGCAGGATAAAGAAAGGTCGTGTTTATGGCCTTTGTTCTCAAGCATCTATCTATGACCATGGAGCGTCATCCTTCTCAAGGCCTGGATCGAATCAAGTTCCTGAGCATGTTATTAATTAAGTTAAGTAATTGTTACAACATTTTTTATTAATTGATTTTCGTATTTTGATTAATTAATTTGCTGGATGTAGTCAAACTTTTCATTTTTCGTATTTTTGTGGGTTTGGAGATAAGTTATGGAATGAATTGATGAATTTGTGTTTACATATATTAATCAGGTTAAGGAGCAGTTGCAGCAGGAGATGGGGGATCGAGTTCAAGAGATTCAATAGTGAATGGAGCAGCATAGCCAACAACGAGAACAACAATGTGAGGCAGAGTGAAAAATGCGATTTGAACAATACCAGTGGCAACTAAGCCTATGCATGGTTCGGTTATTTTGGAAAACTGAACTAAATTGATTTGAAACCATATATGTGGTTCTAAAACTTGAACCAAACTATTTTTCTCTTACAAGAAATAAAATCCAAATTTCATAACCCGGTTTTTTAAGTTTAGTTAATTGGTTAATTGGTTTTACTAATAATAGTTCTACTGATCAAGTACAAGATTGAAATCTAATGTGCCTTTGACTCCATGCCAAAACCTTTTTGGTTGTCTTCATTGTTAATGGTGGTTGCTATCGAAACTTTCACGGTGGATGGACGACGATGATGTTCTCTCTCGAATTCAAGTCATTGATGAATTCGAACATTCACAATGGTGCACAAAGAGGAAACGCCAAGTTTGATCGCACGGTTCGATTGCAAAGTGGTTTCCGTTCACAGTGTCACTCAAGTAGTAATAGTAGCTCATAATCCGTCCTCTGCCACCACAGCCCCGCCTCAGCATCACCTTTGAGGCCATGAGTCTGAGTCCCTCCACGACCTCACTTTCCACATCAACATCGTCCACGCCAGCTCCAAAGAAGACACCAAGCTGCTCATTAGCTCCGCCCGGCTCAACCTCAGCGATGTTGTGATCGGCCAGTGCGCCACCCGCATCCTCACGCTGAAGCCACCATCCAACAGGCCGCAAGGCAAGGTTAACGTTAGTGTCACCATTAGAGAACCCGACTATCATGCGCGTGGTTCCTACTATGCTCCTCCTTATGGTGTGCTGCCACCAGCGTTGGCGGAGTATGGTGGTTACCCTTATGGCGTTAATGAAGGTGCGAAAAGTGTATGAGGCGACTTCCATTTTAGATCCGATGATTGTGGCTTCAGATTTGGAGATGGCCCCATCGATGGTGGCAGTGGGTTGGGGAGGATAAGTGGCAACATCTTGGAGCTGCGAATCACCTATTAGCTGCTGCGTATGGTTTGGTTGTTGTTGCATTGCACGTTTGCAACTTACTGGATTGGATTTGAGGGGTCATCACTTGGTTTGGTTTGGTTATTATTAGTTAACCGAACCACATGCAAAAAGGATAACCATATCTGGTTGGAGCTAAAAAGAAATTGGATTGAAAAGAACCAATTTTAAACGATTCAGTTATTTGTAGTTCAATTAAATTTGGTTCGTAGGTTCAGTTTGGTTTATTAGTTTTCTTGCCCACCCCTAGCGGCAACATAATAAACGAATTGGTAATATATTGAAATCATATTTAAAAGTTGCTGCCACTCAGTCAAGCCAGCAACAACCATTATTAGAATAAGACAATGACGATACTGAAGATGATCATCAAGATAACAGTGATAATGAGGATATGGATTGAAATTGATGTTTGAATGCTGTTGTATGGATTCTGATATTTCTTTTAAATTTTTCTATGGATCAGGTTCTATTTGTAAAATTTTGTTTAAGTAATATAATTTGTTATGTTTGTTTTATGAAGTATTGACAGGTTGAAATTGATGTTTGAGTGATGTATGTATTGACTGTAATATAATTGTGGATTTTGAACATTTAATTTAATTTTTTTTAATCCAAAAAATTTGCGACAAAAAAAAATCACCGCAAAATCCTTTGTAAATCGATGAAAATAATCTATCGCAAAATTTGTCGCAAATTAATTCATCGCAAAATTTGCCACAAATCGACAAAAATAATCCATCGCAAAATTTGCCACAAATTAATCCGCTGCAAAATCTTTCGTAAATCAATGAAATTAATTCACCTCAAATTAGCAGCGGACCAAATTTGAGGAGGAAAAATCCGCAAAAGTGCAACTTTGGCACCAAAATGTAGCAGGTTGCCAGAGATATTTGCGATGGATAAATCCACCGCAAAATTTGCAGCAGATACTAAAATCTGCCGCAAACTACATTGCAACTACCATTTTTGCGGCGGTGACGAATCCGCCGCAAATTCTTCTCAAATTAATTTTTGCTTATTTGCTGCGGATTTATCCTTCGCAAATCGCAAAATTTCTTGTAGTGAAAAATATATATAAAGTTATAAACAATTTCAATTTAAGTCAATAATATTAACAAATTAAAACAACAAGTTACTACAAAGTGGTATGTTTTTACTTTTTTAATTTTAAATTAATATAAAACTAATATAGATAGAAATTACTAAAAGAAATACATATATATGATATAATCAATAATGATAATTTAATAATTTCTCAAGAACGAGGATCCTATGGGGTAGGGGATACGATCCCTGTTCCCATCCCCGCAAGAGAAAATTTCCCAAATTCTAGTCTCTAAATTGGACAGTTTTCACGAATATCCCCAAATTTAGGAAGATTTTGTCATCCATAATCACCCCTTTTTCAAAAGGGAGGCCGTTGCGCAAATGTCAAGTTTGGATGTTGAAAATTAATGGGCTCAGAAAATGAAGGCATATTAGAGTTTCAATTGAACTTCACGTGAGGTTTCCACATTTATGGTCATATCGAGAGAATCCTCAAGAAAATTATTGGATATGTGTCAAGATTTAAAGTGATATAACATCTTGTCAAGTGACATGCACGCATGAGGGGAGGGAAATAGAGGCACCAGAGTTTCTCAATTTTTTCATTGGTAAAGCCACCAAATATTCTAGTGTTAGATATAACGTTAGCTATTAAAATAGCCTTTGTAAGGAGACTTATTCACCATGCACGGATGAATCTGTCGGATAAATGTCTAAGTAGTCAAAATTGAATAAATCCAAATGCATGCTCAGGTTTCTAAATGTCATAAGGACAACAATTCATTGCATTGGCACAAGTGAACGAGTTGTTTGTTGTCTTTAAATTAGTTATATTAGTCATGATAAACTTTGATACCATAAAAATGTTTTAAATAAAAGATTGTCTAAACTCAAATATGAGTCGGACCGTAGCGTATATAGAGACAAATAGTTACAAGAGATAACTGATAAAATAATAATAATATAATAAAAGATAAACTTAACTACGGATAACGGATTTGGCTTCTCTCCAGCACTTCCCTCCAGCAGTGATCTGGACCTCTCATTTCATCCAATGGCCACCATTAAAATGCATAAATTTAACATTTAAAAATATTTTTAATGCTGAATTGTAAAAAAGAAAACTATATCAGCATTTTTAATAATTCCCTTCACATCCTTCACCAGCCATCACCGTCCCTTGCCCACCGCCGGCCACCGAACGCTGCCGCGGCCGTCACCCTCCTGCCGTCCATCTTCCTTCCCCGCGGCAGCGAAGGCGCATTGGGCTCATCTTCTACCTTTCTGGGTCGTCATTGCTGCCCAGCCAACATTCCGCCTGCTCCGCCGTCGCTGCTGACTTTCCGGCCACCGTCTACTCCACCTTCTGTAAACTTGTATGTAATCGAAATAATAGCAAAATAATAGCAAAACTTGTACTTCGCTGCTGACTATGCTTACTTATTTGTAAAATAATAGCTTTGGGCTAACTTTTTTTGTTGGTAGGATTATAAATTTAATGGGCTACTAAGGAAAAGTTTGATCCAATACCATTTCTGTAGACTTTGCAGAACAAATATTGAGTTAACCATTTCTGAATTTTCATCTCAAAACAAATCACATTCACAGGGTACAAAATAAAAAGAAAACATGTCTCACATTCTTCTTCTTCTCTGTCATGAGCTGACATGAATTTTTAGAACACGTAGCAAAATCTTGGAAAAGTGGTTGGTTAGTGTCATTCGCGTAATCTGATGAATAGGTTCAAACAATCTGCAGCATTAGCACCATCAATATATTTGCCATATTATGGCTTGTAAATGACTATAGACTATAGTAAGCTGGAAAGACATCACTCAATATATATGCAGAGTTGAGAATTGTTGCTTATATATATATATATATATATATATATATATATATATATATAAACAAGTGATTTTAATTTCAACACACATTGAATAAACTAAACTAGTAGTTGGAGACTAGTGTAAAAAGAGACAAGATAAGAATAGGTGCTTTTATATATATATAAAACTTATAAAATCCACCTTTTATACGTATGTATGTGATGGGATTTAATTATAATTAAATGTTTTAACCCAAGTGTAGGTTGTCTCAAGTAATAAAGTCTCGGGAGTCAGGAGTCGATCCATGAGGAATTGATGAAGGAAACTAATTAATTGAGGTAAAGAAAGTATTTGTCACAAAATTTAAGATGATTTAAGTTGTTCACAATGAAAAAGATTTGCTTGGGTTAGGAGATTCACTCTTAATAATAAATTAAGAATAAGATTATTTCATTTTATAACTCAATTGAAATTATGCATATTGAAAATTCCAATCGGAAGATTTAGCATTCAAAGTTCAATCATGTAATTATATTATGATTCCAATAATTATTGACTAATACTTGTAAATCGTCAAAAGCATCCAATGTGCCAATCCTATTGTCTACAATGGATCAAGATATTCATTATACAAGAATAGTATTTAAATTAATTGGAAACAACATATAATACATATAAAAGTCACATAAAAATATATCATTTAAAGCACAAGAAAGAAATAAATCTAACCTCAATTTATTATTAAAAGCTTCACTCTTTCACCCAAGCTAGATGAAAATTAATTACACATGAGAAAGAAGAAAATAAAAGAAAATAAAAAGAACAGAATCGAAAAGCGAACAACGAGAGAGAGCAATTCTCTCCCCAAGCACCCTCCTCGGTCATTTGTTGTCCGAATTTATAGAAAATTTGAGGTTCTTGTGCATATGCACAAAGTAACACGCACGATAATTTTCACGTGATGCTCTGATCTGCTACAATAAGCGCTACTGATAATTTCGTGATGCTACTGATGCTACTGATGGCTTCTTCTGATCTTTGCTTGATAGATTAACTTGCGTCATCTTGACGTCGTGCTACGATAGCAAAGCTACATACACTGTTTTTTTTTTAGAAAATCTTTTATGCAATCACATCCATTCTTCGATCCTTTGCATTTACCTAGTAAAAATACATAAAAATACATAATTACAACACAATTTAAAATACTAAAAATATAACAAAACTCAAGAACAAACCCAATTAAAAAGATTAAAAAGAATGAAAAACACACACAATGAACCGTAAAAATTGTAAGTTTTGCAGGTTCATCACACCCCCACACTTGAGCTTTTGCACTCCTGGGCAAAATATATAATACCAAAGCTAGGAAATAACATTGAACTAAAAAGCTAAAAACTTAAAAGATTTAATGAAACAAGAAGAGCAACTAGTCATTCAAGGGAACAAAGCATTTTTTTTAATATTTCTTCACATCTCAAACCATCAAACAAGGAAACTTCAGTTAAAAAGAATGAATCAAGAATGAAAGATCCTCACAGGAATTACTCTCAATCCCTCTAGTGTTTAAAATGATAGATATTTCACTCGATTCATCCCATGAAAAATTGCACTACCATAAGCTTGCTTATCTTCTACTTCTCCACTACTCAGAACACATGCACACAAAAATCAAGAGGACTTTATTCAAGGTTGTAACGGGGTCATGGTAAAGGAAAATGGATAATATGGACATGAGAAGATAAATACCAAAGAGAATAAAAGAGCATTATGGTACAGTTAGAGTGGACAAGATATTTGAGAATATTTATCAATAAGGACAATGACCAATATCTAACTAATGTTTTGTTGAAGATTAATCCCTAAATTGATGAGTTGAATTCATTTTTAGGCATAAATCTTCTCCTTCTCTTCCTGTTATTTCCAAGCATCTATCTTTATTCTAAATATGGATATGTCACATAGTGTATCAGATGGTCTGTTTTTTTCTTTTTCTTTTTTTTTTTTACACACACACACACACCCCCACACTTGTTTAAGAAAAAAGTTAATGCTCTCTTATTCCCTAAGGTCAGGTAAAAACATGTTTTTTTTTTTTAGGGCACGTAATAAGCTAAAAACAAGAACTGACCAAGTAGGCTCAAAGGGGTTATACAAGAGAAAATATACAAGGATGGATATTTGGTCAAAGTAGCTATTTTAAAATGCCTCAATCATATTTATGTATGCATGTGAAAATGTAGCCTCAAAAAGAATCAAAGCAAGTTCTAGAGTAACAATTTCACGAGTGAAAATCACACAAGAAAGAAGAGAATGGTACAAGTGTTCAATCCATTCATCAATAGGCTCAAAATCTCACAGGCATATTTCTATCATTTTCAATTCACCAATTTAACATTCAAATCCAAGCATGTGATTTTTAAGAAAGAAGAAAATTTATGCTATGACCCAAGATATGCTTTTGCTACTTCTAAAACTTTTTTTTTTTTTTTTTTTTTTTTTTTTTTTAATTAGAATTTAAAAGACAAAAACTTTGTTACTTCTACAAATTAATACTAGTTAAATACTAACTAAAAACTCCTTACTCTGCCACCAATTAAGATGCGTCTCAAGAGTAAATCACCGCAAGGGCAAAATTACTCCTTACTCTACCACCCTTCATTAGTTTAGTAAGTTACTGACAATCATATCAAACATTCCACAACTGTATTTTTTTTATTTTTTTTTATAAAACTATCCTTTCCCCCAACTAGATCACAACAGTGTCCGCAATGTTAAAATATAGATGAGTAAAGGATAGAAGATATTACCTGCTGGAGAAATCTAACACAAATTGAAACAGAAACAAAGTACAATAAATAAAATCAAACCCATTAAAGATGAAGTGTCAGATCTGACTTTCTTTTCTTGCCGCTTCCTCACTGCTTCCTGATGACCAATCTATCTGAGCTAGGACTTTATCGGTTCATAAACAAAAGCTTCTAATTTATCAATCGGCTCATCAATAGTGGAGGCAGAGAGATAAGAAGTTTTCTTTCTTAGAAGGAGTGATAAATTGTTGTTCCACGGCTTTATCAAGAAAAAATAACAAAAGATCAAAGAAATTATTAACATTCAACAAACCAATGGGTTTATGGTGGATGTTACATTCGACCCAAGAGACAATTTGAAAAATTTCTTCCAAAGTACCAAAACCACCTGGTAAGGCAATAAATGCATCAGAGTTGTCAAGCATTTTTTTCATTCGTCCATGCATAGATGATACCTGGATTTCTTCTCCAACTGTCTTGCCAGTAATGTTATTTTGAGTTAAAGGTTTAGGAATGATACCTAAAACCTGACTGCCTGCTATAAATGCAGAGAGTGATATAGCCCCCATTAACCCACGACAACCACCCCCATATACAACATGAATATTCCTTGCAGCAAGTGTTCGACCAAGAACGGTAGCTGCGTTTGCAAACTCTAAACCCTTCCCATAACTTGACCCACAAAAAACACAGACATTTTTAATGTTACGAACAGGAGGTCCCATAATTTCACCTTCCTTTGAATGATTATGAGTTGGAGGAAAGTGAAGAGAATGGAGTGTTTAAATAGGAAAAAGAAGGGAAAAAGTAATCATAGCACCTATATGGGTGGGTTAGCTGTTGTCAGAAAAGTTTGAAATTAAGAAATACGATTTTTTTTTAACTTTTTTTTTGTTTTTTTTTTTTTTTTTTTTAGTTTTTTTTAGTTTTTTGTTTTTTTTTAACTTCAAGAAAACCATCAGGGTAAAGAAGTTTAGAAACCCCTGAAGGATCCTGCTCAAAGGATCGTCTGTCCAAAAATCAATATACAACAAAATCATACAAAGATAAAAGAAATACAATAATAAATGAGGACATACCTGTATGTACAGTTTTCATGGCGTATCTTTATACTGCGCGTCATGAGTGCAGTAGTGGCATGTATTTAAGTTGCGTGTCACCAGTGCAACATATGAATTCCACAAGGATTGCCGAACCGACAACAAGTACCTTTGAATCCTTTCCGTCCTGCTTACGGAAGAACAGCCCTCTATCTTCCTGCAAACCTAATTAAAGGCCTGTATTCTAAGAAGATGGTACCTAACCGCAACCAGTCAGAACACGCCATAGAGACCTACTAATTAAAGTAAGTATACAGCTCAGCTAACAGTTTCCGTTCACTGTAAAGACGGGACGCTTCTTTCTGTCCATCAGCGCTACAGAGCCTTGGTTCCAAGAACTGGGAATGTAGCACACGACTCTCTACAGAGCATGGCACATGAACTTTATTTATATACTGGCGTGTGAAAGTCTTCTCCTGAGTCTATGACAGGACGGGCATCTGCCCGAGGCTCCTAATCTAATTAAAGATCAAGTACAACCGTAGTTTCGCCCTCTATTTTTTTTAATTGATATTTTTTTTCTTTTTTTTTTTAAGTTTTTAGAAACATGATGAAAGATGGGTGTATACTTACTTGAGATTGGGATGGAGGTAGTCTGCTCTTTCGGCTTTGTGCCAAAGCATTGTTGACCAGTATTAGACCCATTCAAGACCAGCGCAACATAGGGCTCCCAAAAGGGACAAGTGGCCATAATACGACTGGCTGCCTCACATGTGGGATACAATCTACCTTCTTTGTTTTCCAATTAAGAAGGCTGGATCAAGATGCATGCATTTCCCCATTCACGTTGTGTGTTACCAAAGCCAAACCCAAGTTGTATTCCCTTTTTTTTTTAAAATTGTAATCTCTCTTTTTTTTTTGATTTTTTTGTTGGCCGACACTATTTACATCCCCATACAAAGGCTCCGAAATCTGGGAGGCACTTAAGCCGACTCAATAAAAATACAAACAAAATACTAAAAACTTACCTTAGCTTTGGTAGACAGAATCTTCTACCAAAGTCTCGACTACATCTGGATCTTTTAACTCAAGTTATGGCTTCAGCTCGACCATTTACCTTCCTCCAATTTAATTTCATGAGAACGAGACTAGGGGACGACCACATTTTTATCGGAAAACTCCAACCTTTATTAAACAACTTCTTAAACTTTGGATGCCATCCCCGAGTGTCATGATCCTGAGTTAAATAAAAGTTAGTGCAAATATCAAATACATTAGATGGATTGCTGATAAAATTAAACTCAGAATTAACAAGAAGATTCTCAAGGGGTTCAAAGGTTGTAGAAAGTTCATTCTCTATGATTGAGTCAATCATGTATGTTTGGTGACCCTTGTCATTATTTTCTTGCTTAACAGGATTCTTTGTCACCTCAGGTTCCTTGAGTAACTCGACATTACTACTATCTTGATTCTTTTTCACATCTTCTAGCTCATTCACACTCAAGGAGTTCATCATTCTAGACACTAGGCTCTTTATCTCCTTACTTTCTTTAACAACATCTTTGGGATTTAGTTGAGGTTGAGAAGAAAATTTTTCTTTTTCGTGAATGGTGAATGTAGAAGCAAGTTTAGCAAGAGTGTCTTTTATGTCAATCATGGTTTGAGTGGTTTGTTTATTGATGACCTCTTGCTTTTCTATGAATGCATGCAAAGTTCTTTCAAGATATTTCCAATATGATGGGACATAAGGTGCATATCCTTGAGAATTTTGAGAATCCTGTTGTGCTTGAGGAGGTGGTGGTTGCATGAATTGTGTCTGATTATTGTTCCTCCAGCAGAAGTTAGGATGATTTCTCCATCCCGGATTGTATGTATCACAAATTTCTTCATTTTGCACAGATTTGATTTCTTTTGCTTTTCTTAATTCCATAGCTTCAATCCTTCTAGCCAAACTAGCATACCTTGCATTTAGATCTTCTTCTTGACTAAGATGATATTTTCCTTTTCCTGCATTTGCAAGGTTATATCTAATTGAATTTTCAGAAGGATTTGTATCATGCCAAGATTGAGAATTTTCAGCTAGCTGGTCTAAATAATCTAAAGCTTCATTAGGTTCTTTATCAAGAAACTCACCATTACACATCATTTCTAAAAATTGTTTAGTTTCATGTGTTAAACCTTCATAAAAGAAGCTTATAGTTCGCCATTTTTCAAAACCATGATGTGGGCAAGAATTTAACAAATCTTTAAAACGTTCCCAACATTGAAAATATGCTTCATTTGAGTTTTGGGAAAAATTTTGGATTTGTCTTTTCAAAGCATTGGTTTTATGTGTTGGAAAAAATTTCTTTAAAAACTCACTTTGCATTTCTTGCCATGTGCCAATTGATCTTGGTTTCAAAGCATTAAACCAAGTTTTTGCTTTATCTTTCAAAGAAAAAGGAAACAGTTTAAACATAACAATCTCTTCAGTGCAATTTTGATTATTGAAAGCAATACAGACTTCTTCAAATTCTTTTAGATGAAAATATGGACTTTCATATTCTAAACCATAAAAATTTGGAAGTAAAGAAATCATACCTGACTTAAATATAAAATTATTAGCATTAAGTGGAAAGATAAAACATGATGGGCTAGAATTTCGAGGTGGATGCAAATATGCACGCATAGTTTGCAATGGTTGATTTCCTTGTTCATCATGTATACTTTCAAATTCAGCCATTGTGTTAATTGTGTGTGATTGTGATTCAAATAAATCAATATATAAATTACTAGGATTAATTTTAACCAAACGACCAGAATTTGAATCACGATACCAGTTAAGCATAAATATGTGACATAAAATAAAAATAGTATACAAGTAGGCGGTATACACCTGGCCGTTAAATATTAAGTAGGATGTGGTGTAAACCAGCCACCCAAAAATAAAAAAAATAAAAATACAGAAATTAAAATACAAAAAATAAAAATGACAGAATTTAAAAGTTAGATTGCGAAAAAATAAATGACAGAATTTAAAAGTTAGATTATAGAAAAATAAAGGACAGAAATTAAAAGTTAGATTACGTAAAATAAATAAATAAAAAAATAGGCGGTATACACCGGCCGTTAAATAGTAAAAAGGATGGGGTAATAAACCAGCCACCAAAAAAAAATTACAAAAAGTAAATTACAGTAAAAATAAAAGGGAGAATTAACCCCACTGGATAAGAAAATAAAAGGGAGAATTAACCCCACTGTACAAGAAAATAAAAGGGGGAATTAACCCCACTGAGTTAATATATACAAAAGGTTAAATTTTTTTATTTTTTTTATTTTTTTTACTATTCACTATTTACTATTTACTATTTACTATTCACTATTTACTATTAACTATTTACTATTCACATTACTGTTCATATTACTATTTTCGTACTATTCATATTACATAAAAAAATTATTAGTTAGTGTGTTAGTAAATAGATAAATAAAAATGAAAAGAGTAGAGGAAGAATATACCTGATAGTGAAGTTTACTTACGAGAAAGAGAACCTCAATATATTAGAACTTCAAATCAAGTCACCAAGAACGCGCCAAAAACTTGATAGGATTTGATTATAATTAAATGTTTTAACCCAAGTGTAGGTTGTCTCAAGTAATAAAGTCTCGGAGTCAGAAGTCGATCCATGAGGAATTGATGAAGGAAACTAATTAATTGAGGTAAAGAAAGTATTTGTCACAAAATTTAAGATGATTTAAGTTGTTCACAATGAAAAAGATTTGCTTGGGTTAGGAGATTCACTCTTAATAATAAATTAAGAATAAGATTATTTCATTTTATAACTCAATTGAAATTATGATATTGAAAATTCCAATCGGAAGATTTAGCATTCAAAGTTCAATCATGTAATTATATTATGATTCCAATAATTATTGACTAATACTTGTAAATCGTCAAAAGCATCCAATGTGCCAATCCTATTGTCTACAATGGATCAAGATATTCATTATACAAGAATAGTATTTAAATTAATTGGAAACAACATATAATACATATAAAAGTCACATAAAAATATATCATTTAAAGCACAAGAAAGAAATAAATCTAACCTCAATTTATTATTAAAAGCTTCACTCTTTCACCCAAGCTAGATGAAAATTAATTACACATGAGAAAGAAGAAAATAAAAGAAAATAAAAAGAACGAATCGAAAATCGAACAAGAGAGAAGCAATTCTCTCCCCGCACCCTTCTCCTACCGGGTTGTCGAATTTATAGAAAATTTGAGGTTCTTGTGCATATGCACGATAACTGCGCACGATAATTTTCACGTGATGCTACTGATGCTACAAGAATCGCTACAATAAGCGCTACTGAGTAATTTCGTGATGCTACGATGCTACAATGATGGATACATGATCTACAAGATACTTGCTTGCATCATCTTGACGTCGTGCTACGAAGAATCTGATACAAGACTGTGTTTTTTTTTTTTTAAAGAAAATCTTTTATGCAATCACATCCATTCTTCGATCCTTTGCATTTACCTAGTAAAAATACATAAAAATACATAATTACAACACAATTTAAAATACTAAAAATATAACAAAACTCAAGAACAAACCCAATTAAAAAGATTAAAAAGAATGAAAAACACACACAATGAACCGTAAAAATTGTAAGTTTTGCAGGTTCATCAGTATGCAATTGCTTGTTGTTGTCCTTTATTAGGATTGGAAGCAAGAAGATGCAGGAAGATTGGAAGCCAAAAGTTGGCATGACTTTTGATAGTTATGATGATGCTTGGAGGTTCTGGCTTGATTATAGTGGAAGAGTTGGGTTTGGAGCGAGGAAAGAATATAGGCACAAGAGAAAAGATGGTTCAACTTCTTCTTACAGGTTTGTTTGCTGTAAAAAAGGCTTGCGAAAAACAGACAAGTGGGATTTTAAAATAATCAATCCAAAACTGGAGACGAGAACTGATTATCAAGCAAGGTTAGGACTTAAGGATAAGGGTGGAAAATTGACAGTGCATGAATTTGTGGGGGAACATAACCATATTTTACAACTACCAAAAACAACTCATTTGTTGTCATCTCAAAGAAAACTTTCAGAAGTTCAATGTTATCAAATTGATCTAGCCGATGATGTTGGCCTATAACAAAAGAAGTTATTTGATTTGATGAGTAAAGAAGTAAGAGGTAGAACGAATTTGGGATATACTCGTGAAGATCAAAAGAATTATCTTTGCAAAAGAAGACAAATGAGTTTAGTAAATGGGGAAGCCGGTTATCTTATGCAATACTTTCAGAGAAAGTTAGTTGAAAATCCAACTTTCTATCATGCCTATCAAATAGATACAGAAGATCAATTCACCAATGTATTCTGGGCAGATGCTAGGATGCTCATTGATTACGGATATTTTGGTGATGTGGTTTCTCTTGATTCAACATATTGCACAAATAGTTCGCATAGGCCGCTAGCAGTGTTTTCAGGATTTAACCATCATTGAAAAGCAGTGGTCTTTGGGGCTGCATTATTGTATAACGAAACAATAGAGTCATACAAGTGGCTTTTTGAAACATTTCTAGAGGCACATAAACAAAAAATACCTCTTACGGTTTTTACTGATCAAGACCAAGCGATGGCAAGAGGACTAGTTGAAGTTATGCCTGAAACTTACCATGGCCTTTGTACATGGCATTTGATGCAAAATGGCATCAAACACTTAGGCAACTTAATGAAAGGTGACTCTCATTTTCTCAGTGACTTTAAGAAGTGTATGTATGGCTATGAGGATGAAGAGCAATTTGAAGAAGGTTGGAGAACCCTCCTTGAAAAGTATGATGTTAAGGAAAACACTTGGTTGCAAAGAGTATACACTCTGAAGGAGAAATGGGCATCTTGTTACATGAAAAAGGCATTCACATTAGGAATGCGAAGCACCCAACTTAGTGAAAGTGTGAATGCAGATATTAAAAGTTTTATGAAAGTGGACTTGGATATTGTCAAGTTTTTTAAGCGTTTTGAAGACGTGGTAGAAGAAAAGCAATATAATGAATTGAAGTGTGAATATGAAGCACGCCAAAAAATTCCAAGACTCAAGAACCCATATTCTGATATCTTGCAACAAGTGTCACAACTTTATACTCCCACTATTTTTGATCTATTCCAACAAGAGTACAACTTATTTGAAGCATGTTCTGTGAAGAGCGTGAACAATCAAACATCAACACTTGATTTTGTTATTGCCATGGCAAGGGATTTGGGAGAGTGGCAAGTGTCTTTTGATTTGGATAAGAGGTCAATTTGTTGCTCTTGTCTTAAGTTTGAGAGTTATGGCATACTTTGTTGTCATTGTATAAGAGTCTTTATTCATATAGATGTCAAATCAGTTCCTGAGTAATAGATCTTGAAGAGGTGGACAAAGTTAGCAAGAAGTGGTGTTTTACCTAATGTTAGTGTTAGTCATGGAGTTGAAGATGTTGATTTGTCCCCAACGCAGCGCTATAAGGAGATTTGTCCTCGTCTTATAAGGATAGCCACAGAAGCATGTAGAAGTCAAGAAACATTCATGTTCCTTAGCAAAGTCACCGATGAATTGGATAGGCAAATACTAGAGTTTCAAAATAAACAAGTAAGTAGTGCTCAAGAGAATGAGTTCCTTAAAGAGATTGCAAGCATCAATGATGGTTCAACACAAGTAAAGGGTTTCAAGAAAAAAGAAGGCAAAAAGGGTTCAAAATGTATCAAAGGTTGGGTAGAGCGCCAACTTACCAAAAGAAAGAAAAATGATGGCTCAAGTACTTCACAAAGTCAAGAACCTACTATGGTGGCTCAAGTGCTTCAGCCAAACCTTTCATGGCTCAATGATATTTTGAATCAACCATTCATGGTGTCGCGACCGTAATCGCGGCGGGACCGGCGAAACAAAATAAATTAATTAGGAGTCGCCACCAATTTTATTTAATTTAGGAAAAATTGGAAAACCTTTTTTAGAAAATGGTCTTTGGAACCAGATTGAATTCGGGAGTCGGTTATGCATAGGGAAGGGTGGAGACTTAACCCCACAGCACCCCTAAAACATCCGTCCTAAAACGGTTACCCTAAATTAGTTATGCAAAACTTAATAATCTCATAATATGTTTGTTTTACCCTTTTTATTTAAAAAAAACTAAAAATAAATAATTTGTGAAAATTTAAAATTTGGCTTGACGAAATAAAAATTTCGCTCCTACGTACCCTCAGGTGCAATGAGGAACTCAAAGTCACGTAGTTCTATATAAAATAAGTGTGGGTTAGTTGATTTTATTTAAAGAAAAGATTTGATTTTTATTTTTATTTTTATTTTTTTATAAAAAAATTGAATTAACAGGTCGTCGCGACTCTATTAATCACATTAAAGTTTGGATGAGTGAAGCTTGCGTCGCGTATTTAGACGTCACCCACCGATTGTTAAATTTATTATTAAAAATAAATTTTGAGCCTTTATTAAATAATAATTTATTTAAAATAATTTGAATCATTGAGTTGTCACAACTCGGATGATCAAAAAAAAAAAGTATGAGATTAACAATGTTGTCACAACTCGGTTAATCTCATTTATTTATTTATTTTAAAATTATTTCAATTATTTTATTTCCTTCACTTTGCATGGGTTGGTTGATTAAAAGTTTTAATTTTTATTTTATAAAAATTTGAATTAACAGGTCGTCGCGACTCTGTTAATCAAATTAAAGTTTGAATGAGTAAAGCTTGCGTCACGCTAGACGTCACTCACAGATTGTTATTTAGATAATATTTTTTATAAAAATAACTAATTTCGAGTATATATTAAATACGATTTTATTTTTAAAATGATTTGAATCATTAGGTTGTCGCAACTCAGATGATCCAAATAGTTACGAGATTAACAAACTTGTCACAACTCGGTTAATCTTGTTTATTTCTTCTAAAAAATCGTTATTTTATATTAGCCCCTTTTTTATTTTACCATTAATTTTAGCCTTCCTTTTCGTTGTTTTTTTTTTTGTTTTGTTTCCTTTTTTAGTTGGCCTATTAAAGTGCAAGCCCACCTTTCCCCAAAAAAAAGAAATAAAAATGATAAAACTAAAACTAAAAAAAACCTATCAGAACCAAAAAAAAAAATCAGGAAAACAAACGAAATGAAACAAAGGGTGGGGTTATTTTACAAAATCAATCAGAGAAGCAAGGAAGAGGGGTGACGGCAGCTGATGGAGGAGCGGCAACCAGCGCGGCGCGGTTTCGGCGTTCACGGTGGCTGGTTCGACGGCAAGACGCGAGAGCGGTTTGGTCGTGTGTCGAGGAGGAAACGGTACGACGTGGACGGTTCGGACTATGCGGAACCGGATCTGGCAAGTGGCTTATCCGAAAACGGCAGTCTACTGGGGCGGAGCAGCGACTTCGGGTTCGACGAGTGAGGCCGCGAGTTGCGCGGCTCAGGCAACACAGCGCGACATCGACGGTGGGTGCTGCAGGCGGTTCCGAATGGTGCGGTCTGGACGGTGGCACCGCTGGGTGTGGTTCGCGGGTCGGAGAGGAGTTGGTCTGATGACACGGTTTGCAGTTGGGCTGGCGTGAATCTGGTTGGGTAAGGATGTAAGGGGTGGTGTTTTTGGTTAAGGAAGGAGTGGGGAATGGTGGAGATTGGGAAGGGATGATGAATAGTGTGTTGGGGTTCTTCTTTGCTTGGGTAAATAAAAACGTGAATAATGGTGTTTTGGCAAAAATGTGTATATGTGAGAGTGAGTTGCCGAAAGTTCCGTAGTCTGCGCCAAAAGTGTGTGGGGTTATGGGTTAATATAGGAAGGGATTAGGGTGAGGAGTTTTAGTTTGAGTGTGATTAGGATTGGCTTGAGATGATGAGTTAAGATCTGTTTAGGATAAGTATTGGGGTTGGTCTAGGATGGTCGACAGATTTGATTAGGATAAGTTTTGAGAGTTTGAGTTGGTTTAGGATATGGGTTGAATATTTTTTATTTTTATTTATTTTTTATTTTATTTTTTTTATTTACAAAATGTCCTAGGACAAAATTCGGTGTTTCTGATTGCCCTTTTTACTTGTTTCCTACTAGATAAAGAGAATAATGACTTTTCATTTTATCGTAGTGAGGAACGAGTAAAGAAATAAACCCAAATTTTGTTCGGGAGAAGCAGAAGACAATGCGAGAACACAATGCAAGGAGCGATGCGCTCAAAGATTAAAAATGCAAGGAGCCGATGCGCTCAAAACTTAAAAATGCAAGGAGCCGATGCGCTCATGAATTAAAATGCAAAGAGCCGATGCGCTCAAAACTTAAAATGCGAGTGCGACGAGCCGATGCGCTCGAAACTTAAACATGCGATGAGCCGATACGCTCAAACTAAAAATGCAAGTACAATAAGCCGATGCGCTCAAAACTTAAACATGCAATGCAACGAGTCGATGCGCTCAAAACTTAAACATGCAAATGCAATGAGCCGATGCGCTCAAAACTAAAAATGCAAGTACAATGAGCCGATGCGCTCAAAACTTAGACATGCAACGCGATGAGCCGATGCGCTCAAAACTTAAAATGGAAATGCAACGAGCCAATGTGCTCAAAACTAAAAATGCAAGTGCGATGAGCCGATGCGCTCAAAACTTAAACATGCAATGAGTCGATGCGCTCAAACTTAAAATGCAGTTGCAATGAGCCGATGCGCTCATGCCAAACATTTAGACCAGTCAAATGGTTTCTTAAAAATTTTTCTTCTCTCTCTTTTTTTCTCTCTTTTTCTCTTTTCTTTTAGTTATTCGAACCAGCGGCGACTTTGGAAAGCTTTGGCCCATCAAACCCTTTCGTTCACACGTTGTTCTTCCTTAGGCCCTTTGGTTAGTTTGGAATCCTCCCAACTTACTATTTTCTTTCTTTGCTTCTTCCTTTTTCAAAACTTAATTCGACCTTTCCTTTTCCTCTTATCAACAAAGGCTTACGCGAGAAGTATTGAAACCACTTCCAGCAAATGTCATATTGCAATCTGCACTTTTGGACTACCAAGATCTTTTAATCTGACTCAATCATTGAAGCATTACTGTAGAATTGTCAAAATCAAACTGTTGGCCTTAAATTTATGTTATTTGAGACATAACCTAATAAGTTAAGCATGCATTCATGAATGGATAGAAATTCGTTGAATGAACAAACTTCCTTTTATTTTTCTGATGATCAAGTAAGACACGCACATAGGAAAGAAAATTACAAGGGAAAGAAAATTTGCCCCAGTATTGGTTCCTTGTTCCTCGTTCAATTGATTCCCTGCAATCGTTTGATAATTCAAACCGTGTCTCTGTTGCTACTTTCTTCAAGCACATCTTTCCCTTAATCTTCCAAAGCAATTTTGCCCCGGTTTAGCCAATTGAATGCGAGAACAAAAATTGCCCCCATTTGGAGTATCAACCATTCTGTCTTTGAGATTTCGCCCATTTGTTTGCCCTAACTTTGCTTAGGTCGCCCTTTCGGGTTTTCGACCTAACGGACTTCTTCTTCCCTCTTTTTTTTTTTTATTGCTCTAACTTTTGCTTAGGCCGCCCTTTCGGGTTTTCAACCTAACGAGTCATTCTTTTTTTTTTTTTTAGGCATAAAATCTCTTAACGGCATCGGTGTTTATGGGTCTTGGCAATTCTTCTCCGTCCATGTTCTGCAAAATTAATGCCCCTCCTGAAAATGCATGCTTGACTATGTAAGGGCCTTCATAACTCGGAGCCCACTTTCCTCTGGCATCCTCTTGATTAGGGAGAATTTTCTTCAAAACCAAATCTCCCGAACAGAACCCTCTAGGACGAACTTTCTTGTTAAAAGCTCTGGTCATTCTACTTTGATACAATTGTCCATGACAGATAGCTGCTAGTCTTTTTTCTTCTATCATATTCAACTGCTCATAGCGAGTCTTTACCCATTCAGATTCCTCTAACTCTGCCTCCATTAGAACTCTCAAAGAGGAATCTCAATTTCTATGGGAGACACGACTTCCATTCCATACACCAAAGAGAAAGGTGTTGCCCCAGTACTTGATCGTATATTGGTACGATATGCATGCAAAGCATAGGGTAACATTTCATGTCAGTCCTTATAGTTCACGACCATCTTGGCCACAATTTTCTTAACATTCTTATTCGCTGCCTCGACTGCACCATTCATCTGGGGCCTATAAGGAGCCGAATTATGATGCTTGATTTTGAACTTTTCACAAAACTTCTGTATCTCACCACCATTGAGGTTAGCAGCATTATCTGTGATTATCCTCTCTGGAATTTCATATCTGCAGACAATGTCCCTCTTGAGGAATTTCGAAAATACCTTTTGAGTGATTGTGGCATATGAGGACGCTTCTACCCATTTGGTGAAATAGTCAATTGCTACCAAAATGAAGCGATGACCGTTGGAAGCTTTGGGGTTAATTGGTCCAATGACATCTATTCCCCACATCGAGAAAGGCCACGGAGACACCATGTTGTGCAGGGGGAATGGAGGTGCATTGACTCGATCTGCATATATTTGACATTTGTGGCACTTTCGAACATATTCTATGCAGTCTGTTTCCATGGTAGACCAATAATAACCACTTCTTAGAATTTTCCGTGTCATCATATGACCATTAGCATGAGTCCCACAGATTCCTTCATGGACTTCAGTCATAATTAAACGAGCTTCACAAGCATCCACACATCTAAGCAAAGTACCATCATGACTTCTCTTGTATAAAACCTCCCCGTTCAAGAAAAAGGCCATTGTCAATCGGCGGATAGTCTTCTTATTCACCTCATTTGCCCCAGTTGGGTATTCTCTGTGCTGGATATACTGCTTGATATCATGATACCAAGGTCTACCATCTGGCTCGCCCTCCACATTGGCACAATATGCAGGTTCACTATGTATTTTTACTTGGATGGGTTGGACATTATTGTGGATATCCAACTTGGTCATCACGGCCAGAGTGGCCAAGGCATCCGCAAACTGATTCATGTCTCGAGTTAGATGGGAGAAGGTCACCTTTTCAAATTTCTCGGTTAACTTGGTCAAATACTTTTGATAGGGCACTAACTTCGGGTCTTTAGTTTGTCATTTACCGTTCACTTGATAAATGATAAGTGCCGAATCTCCGAATACTTTCAACTGCTTGATCCCCAAATCAAATGCTACTTGTAAGCCACTAGCACAAGCCTCGTATTCTGCAACATTATTTGTGCATTCGAAATCCAACTTGATAGCGACTGGGTATTGTTTTCCGACTGGCGAAACAACAACGGCTCCTATGCCACTACCATACATATTGATTGCCCCATCAAAATACATCTTCCACACAGACTCTTCTCCTTCTTCTTCTCCTTCTGCCATCAATATTTCTCCATCTGGGAACTCAGACGTTATTAGTTGTCCACCCTCAAGCGGGTTTTCAGCTAAATGGTCCGCGATTGTACTCCCTTTGATGGATTTTTGAGTCATGTACTTGATATCAAACTCTGATAATATCACTTGCCATTTTGAGACTCTTAATGAGACATGAGGGCTTTCAAATATGTACTTCAGAGGGTCCATTCGGGAGATCAGCCAGGTAGTATAATAGAGCATATACTGTCTTAGCCGTTTTGAGGTCCATACTAGGGCACAACATGTTTTCTCCATTGCCATGTATCGGGTTTCACAGTCATTAAATTTCTTGCTCAGATAATAAATTGCTTGCTCCTTCTTTCCGGATTCATCATGTTGCCCCAAGATTGCCCCCATTGCGAGTTGGCAATACGGTTAGGTACAATATCAGAGGACGACCCACCGTAGGGGGTACCAACACTGGAGGATTCATTAAATAAGCCTTTATCTTGTCAAAAGCTCCTTGACATTCTTCATCCCAGCTTCCCGGTTGGTGCTTTTTTAATAACTTAAATATGGGCTCGCATGTGCTGGTGAGGTTAGCGATGAATCTAGCAATGTAATTGAGTCTCCCGAGAAAACTTCTCACTTCACGCTCAGTCTTAGGAGGAGGCATTTCCTGTATTGCTCTTGCCTTATCCGGGTCCACTTTTATTCCTTCTCTACTAACGATGAACCCAAGTAATTTTCCAGTAGATGCTCCAAAGACGCATTTAGAAGGATTGAGTCTCAACTTATACTTTCTGAGCCTTTCAAACAACCTCCGCAAGACCTCTACATGACTTTCCCCTTCTTTAGACTTGGCCACCATATCGTCCACATAAACTTCAATTTCCTTGTGCATCATATCATGAAATAATGCAACCATAGCACGTTGATATGTAGCCCCAGAATTTTTCAACCCGAAGGACATTACTGTGTAACAAAAAGTTCCCCATGGGGTAATAAAAGTCATTTTTTCCTTGTCATTGACATCCATGGGAATCTGATTGTACCCTGAATAACCATCCATGAACGAGAACCTATGATTTCCTGCTGTATTGTCAACAAGAACATCAATATGAGGGAGCGGGAAGTCATCTTTTGGGCTTGCCTTATTTAGATCCCTATAATCCACGCACATCCTAACCTTTCCATCCTTCTTGGGCACTGGCACAATATTTGCTACCCATTCTGGGTGTCTCGACACCTCTATGAATCCGGCTTCTAATTGCTTAGTCACTTCCTCTTTGATCTTTAGCGACATGTCAGGATGCATCCTTCTCAACTTTTGTCTTTTTGCTTCTGCATCTGGATATAATGGGATTTTATGTGATGCTATCTGGGGGTCTAAACCAGGCATATCTCTGTAGGACCATGCAAACACGTCCAGGTATTCCTTAAGTAGCGCCATCATTTCCACACGCTCAGGATTGTCTACTATTTTCAATTCCTTCTTGTCTTCTTCGGTTCCCATGTTAATCACTTCAACTACTTCATTATCCACATCAAATTTTCTTTCTGAGTATTCCAATATTTGTTCAAATTTTTCAACTATCTCATCCTCTTCATCAGATCCAGGGTCTTCTTCATCAAACGTCGCAAGAGAATCAATCGACGAGCTTTCAAGGTACCTTTCATAAGGCAAACCTTCTATAAGACTTAGATCCCTGTAAGGCAATTTGTTGGAGTTGGAAAGGCAAGAAGCGAGAGATTTTTTTTTTAAACGGAACGTAAAAAGAAAAGAAAGATAAGCCAAAAGTATGAGAAAGGGGAATGCTGAATAAACATGCAACTTTATTTAGTTAATGTCTCAAATAACATAAATATAAGATCAAAACATAGCTAGACTTAAATATCTGCCTGTTACAGTATGACTAGACAATTACTTGGCAAAGAATAACATCAATCATCAGTTCAGATTGCCAGTTCTTCAGTGGTTCCTCATCAGCAAAAGGATGGATTGCTTTGCGTTCTTCTGGGCCTTCTTCACGCAGTGCGTTAATAGTGAGATGGTGTTGGGGACGAAGTACTTCTTCAGGCATGATTATCTCGGCTGGTGCCGGAAACGTTTCCCTCAAATGAGGAATGTGCTTCATTTGGCCCCTTTCACTCCTTTTTCCCAGAATCATATTCTCCATTCTCTCCTCTAGAGATGCTTCGTACCCCAACCCGAACTTGTCTAGCTTTTCTGGAAATGAGACTGGTGTCCTTGCACCTTGCAGCTGTAAGCCCAAGCCTTTCCCTTTTTGGTACCCGTTGTTAGCCATGATTCGAGCCACCACATGATTCACACTTTGTGCCGGAGATTCATTCCTACCGAGTCCAGTTTCAATTATTTCAAAGTTGTGCCACAAATTCTCCTCATCTTTCTCTGCACTTTCCACATATGGCACCGAAACTGGTTTTGTCAACATGATTTCTTCTTCTCCGCGTATAGTGATGACCGACCCATTTTCAATGTATTTAATATTCTGGTGCAGTGTAGAAGGAACAGCACCAGCGGCGTGGATCCATGGTCTTCCCAGGAGCATTGTATAACCAGATTCAATGTCCATAACTTGGAACAATACCTGAAAATTACTCGGGCCGATCTCTAATGGCAATGTTATCTCTCCCAAAATGCCTCTCCTATTTCCGTCAAAGGCTCGCACCACCATTTCTCGAGGGGACAACTCATCCTCGCTTATTGACAATGAGGTTAGAGTAGACCTTGGTAGGATATTTAGCGCAGACCCCCCATCGATCAAAACCTTTGCAACTATATGCCCTTTGCATCTAAGGGTTATATGTAAAGCTCGTGGGTTTTTCTCAGACCGAGAGGTGATCTCTTCATCCATAAATACAATCATGTTGACGCGCTTCACCGGGTCCACCATGCTGACAACATTCTCCGGGGTAACATCGGGTTTGACATAAGCCTCACTTAGTACTCTTAGAAATGCTTTCCGATGCAATTCCGATGTCAAAACAAGTGACAGAAGAGATATCCTTGCTAGAGTTTTCTTCAATTGTTCTATCACGTCGTATTCACTTTGTTTCATGATCTTCAGAAATTCTTCTTCTTCTTCTTCTTCTTTCCCTCTTTCTTCTTCTTTTGAACTTCCCTCTTTCCTCTTCTCTGTTTTCTACCGGCCATAGCATCGCCCACTTCTTGTAATTATATTTGTCACAGACTCTTCATCCTGGTGGATTTCAGTCACTCGAGCCTTTGACGCCTCCTCAACTCCTTTCATCTCTACTTTTGCTTCATAATTCCACGGCACTGAATGAGTACTATTATAAGTGAATGATGTTGGCTTCTTGACTGTCACCACTACTTTACCTGGTGTCGGGGCTTGGTTGAGAGGTGGCACCTTGAGTACAAAACGTTCAACCACATTGACCTCTTCAGAGAAGGCTACCCCTTGCCTGGCCTGTATTATTCCCAAAGTGAGTAGACCTTGGACTCGAACTTTAAAGTCCCAGCAATTTTCAATATCGTGTCCTATTTCCCCACAATGGTAAGCACAACTTGACTCCTTATCATACCTCTCATCTTCTTTCATTGACGAAGCTGGTGCGGTGATAACATAACCTGCTTTCTTCAATCCTTCAAATATTTGAGTCATCGGCGTATGCAGACTCATGACCCTTCTTATTGGTGGTCCTTCAATCCCCACAGCATTTGCCTCATTCCTCCCACCATGGTTAGGGATTGGGTTGTTAACAATGCTAGGTCCAGCCTCCTCTTGAATATCCAGCTTTCCACAAGCGATAAGTTTCCTTACCGCAGTCTTAAAAGACTCACAGTCTTCGATTGAGTGCCCTGCGACATCCATATGGTACTTGCAAGTTAAATTTGGGTTGTACCATGCTGGAAACGGTGGTTGTAGGGGACGTACAGGACTCCCTGAAATGAGGTGGGCATCAAACAACCTTTGGAATAAATCTGCATTTGGAATGGACAGTTTTGGGAAAGGGGGTAAGTTTTGGGGACGGAAACGGCCTTGATTTTGAAAGTTTGGTCGAGACTGTGGGTAGTTTGGGAAATTTTGCGAAGGTGGAGGTGGGTATTGAGTGTAGGTTGGGCGAGTCGATGTGTATGGTTGAGGTACAGGAACATTGTTGACTTGGAATGGCTGGGCTTGAGGTGTGTTCATAGGAGGGGCGGTTAGGCCAGGTAGATGAGACGGTGTAGATATCTGATAGGAAGGGTAAGTGTTTGGGTGTGGGGTAGGACGGTGAATATCGAGGTTGTGAAGGTTGCCGATTTTGCACGTAATTCACTTCTGACTCTTTTTTCTTAGGGGAAAATCCTTTCTTGAAACCACCTTCATTACTGCCAGCGGACAGTTTTTCAGCCTTTACTAGAATCTCAATTCTTTCTCCAGCTGCAATTAAATCAGCAAAGTCTCGGTAAGCGGCGCCCGCCATTGTCCCAACATAAAGAGTCCCTAAAGTCCCCAAAAAGTACGAGCACATTTGCTCGTAGAGTCAATGGCGGTTGCACTTGTGCAGCTAGAGCTCTCCACCTCTGGGCATATTGCTTGAATGTCTCTTCATTTTTCTTTTCCAGTGTTCCCAACTGCTCTCGGGTTGGGGCCGTATCCAAATTAAAGCGATATTGTCCCATGAACAAATTTGCCCAGTCATCCCATGATGAGATCTTAGAAAGGTCTTGTTGGATGCACCATTCTAAAGCTGGTCCAATTAAACTTTCATGGAAGAAGGCGACAAGAAACTTCTAATCCTTTGACCGATTGACATCTTGGTAATGTATGTTTTTAGATGGAAGAAAGGATTGGTGCTCCCATCGTATTTTTGACGTCACGGGATTTTGAAATCCTTGGGAATAATGATATTAGCAGTAGGGCATAATTCTTCTATCCCAAGGGGTCCATAAGTACTTGGACTCTTGATCGCTTTAATCTGTTCTTCCATCTTTTCCATCCACTCTTCTCTTATCTTGTCATTTTGGATGGCTGCATGACCCGTCCCAGCAGGAAATCCGGTTGGCATAGACATATGTGGCAGCTCCCATGCACACTCAGTATTACCATGAACTTCATTTCGAGCTCCTTCTAGGGAATGGTATCCTTCTCCAATAGGAAGTACCAGCGATGCAACATTTGATGTTCCTCCCACAACAGGTATTGCAGTAGTAACCGCAGGGTTTGTCCTCATGGAAGTGCTATGTAACCGTGTCCCGTTATTCCTGAAATTCCAGCTGTCCCCATCAGAGTGAGGCTTTCCCTCATGGCTAACAACATCTCTTCCATTCTTCTTTGAGACTCCGTAATCTCATTCACCCTTCCTTTCACTTCTTCTACTTCCATACTTAGGTTCCTTCCTTCGTTTTCGGCTGCCATTGCCAAAAGCTTTGTCCGAGCCCTTGTGTTGTGAACTCGGGTTTGATTGGTGTCTTCTTTCCTTGGTCGCGCAATGGTTTTAGATTTCCTGTGAACAATTGAGAACCAGTTTATTAGAAACCACCATGATTATTATTTGTTTGTTAGAAGACCATTATTAATTCGTGCTGAATGGACTTGAGTGAGTATCTTTGATCTTTTTTTTTGTGTCATGACTACTTCTTAGAACGTCTCGTTCAAAAGCTGTTTGTCACGAACATTTCTTAGAACGTCACGTTCAAAAGAAATGGGTTTCTATGGGATCAGAACAAATATAATGCATACTTTATTTATTTGAAAAAATCATCAACATCAGAGGAGTACATCATTTTCAATACATCATTGTCTAGTTTAATCCACCATTCTCAACCGAACGAGCCTTGATCATCTGCTTCATTTGTCCAACGAGACTCTTGCAATACTCAATGAAGTCATTAATTTCTGCCGGAGTCTTAAGAGGATCGACCACCTTATCTGCCACCTTTAAATAATATGGAATGTCTGCGATTGCCGTGTTGGCTAGGCTTGCTAATTTCACAAAGCGGTCTCTCAGAAGGTGGGCTTCTTCTTTCCATTCATTAATGTCCTTGTCTTGTTGCCTTACAAGATCTATCATTTTCTCGCAAGTCCTCTGTCCCTGTCGCAATGCCGCTTCATACTACTCGCAATTTCCTTGGCGAGTGTGCGACCTCTCAATTTTGATCATGTCTTCGTATCTTGAAGACATCATTTTCATTTGCTGCCTCATACTATCCACTTGCTGAAGAGCATCACTCTGCATGGCCTTGGCATTCATGAGCTGTTCTTTAAGTTGTTGGTTTTCAGCCAAAGCCCTATCTCTTTCTTGCCCTCTGAGTCCCAACTCTTTGTTTGCAGCTTCCAGACATCTTCTAGTCCTTGATATCTGTTCTTGCCCTGTCTTTAGCCTCTTGTTAGCTCCTTCAAGGGCGTGAGTTTTCTTAGAATTTTCACGCTGTAAGACTACATATGCTTGGCGAACCTTTTCTAGTTCTGCTTCTAATTGCCTCTTTTGTTCATTGGCCTCAATTAGCTTTTCCTTTACTTCTTCGTCTTCTATTGGAGCTAGAGGCAAAGATCTACTAGCTGAAATTTTGAAGGGTAACTTGACTTCTTGAGCCCGGTCCTTGACCCACTGCCTGTAGCTCTCCTTAACCCCACAACTTCTGACTCCCAGTTCTCTGCCCTTTCTGATGATATTCTTCCAAGCATCTCGCACTCTCCCAAGTGTCTCGGTACACCCTGTCTGCATGTCATAAATAAAAGGAGTAATCTCCAACTCCGAGGGTGGTCCCATCATAGGATAGCCAAGTTGTCGTAATGCTAACGCGGGGTTATAGTTAATGCACCCCTGAGTACCCATTAAGGGAACGTTAGGAAACCCCTCACACTGATAAATCACAGTTTGCCCTTCCTTACGCCATGGGTACCATACGATTTTTCCATCTTCAAGCTTGGTCAATTCCTCGGCCCATTCACGACCGTTCTTGGTCTTCAATTGGAGCATCTTGAGACTTGTAATGGGACATGGATCTTCGTATCCCCTCTTGAACATGTGAGAGGTTAGCCACACGAACAACATCGGTAGACAACATAAGATTCGTTTACCCTTCTTTTCATGACATAAATTCAAGGTGTAATAAACATCGGCAAGAATGGCCGGGACAGGATTAGCGGCATCATTTCGTCGAGCGAGGAATACATCGATTGCTGCAAAGCCTACCAAGTCTTCACTATTTGGGAATATGATGCTACCATAAATGGTGAGGGCTAGTACGTCCATAAAAGTATTCCAGTCTTCAACCTTGGCTAAGTGGCGCATGTGTTCTTCCAAGTACTTGCTCTGGAAACCCTCTATCCCCTTCCTGTTTCGCTTTGCCTCTTGTAAGTCCCTTACAGGCACCTTCAAGACCTTTGCTATGGTTGGCAATGATGCAGAGTGACCCTTATATTGGTACGATTTTTCCTTTTTCAATGATAAGCCCAAGATCTGTTCGAACTCCTCTAATGTGGGGGCTAACTGAAAATCTTGAAATGTGAAGCAACTTAATGGTGGATCATAATACTGGGCTAGTGCAGTGATGGCTTCTGTTTGTACGTCCACTTCTAACAGATTCAAAATTTTCCCATATCTTGCAGTGAAGGTCAAACGTTGCGTCTTTTTCAGCAATCGGCCCAAACCCACTAGACTCGCACTATCCGCTATCTTGGCCTTAAGTTGCAGGGTCTTTTTCAAAATTGATTCCTTGTGATCTGATCCCATGTCACTTTCCATTTTTAATCAAAGATACTCACTGCTAGTCCTTAAGCACTGAATTTCAAATGGTTCTCCAACAAACCTGGGGATGAAGAATTATCAATGCATGGTTTTAAAAAAATGATTTTACAATTTAATAAAGAGTGAGTTGTTGGTCCTTTAAAAGTGATTCGCCCCCATTTTTGGAAAAACTTTTTATTATTTTTTTAATAACAAGAGGGACACCAGTATGGTTCATCACATTAAGGGACTGAACAACTCACAAGGTATACAGATAAGTCAAAAGATAACGAAAGATATGTTCCCTTTGTGTCCTAATAGGATTTCCTTAACTTGGGGATTTCTATCCTAAGGATCTACAAGTCTTTTCTAAATCGTGAAAACTTTCATTTGGTGGCTTTTCTATTCGAAGGTCTCAGAGCCAAGTCTTATTTCAAAATGTTGACCATGAAATAGTGGGTAAACCACTAGGTGTGGGACATTTGTGAAAAGGCGCACTCTAGATGAGGTTTTCGCAATAGCCAAACAGGATGTACATCCAAAATGGTTACTACTACACAACCTCTACTTAACTTAAGTTTCACTCGGACCGGGTATAGGGCCCCACTCGAATGTGTGATACATGTGTAGGTGTGGTGGGTGTAAGGAAGCATACAAACCTTCATTATCTAAAAACTACCCGCATCCCGCAAAACAAAAACAAAAACAAGCAAAAATTCTAAGAGAAATTCTCTATCCTAAGGTTTTAATAACAATAAAAAAAAGAAAAGAAAGGTAAAACAATTATACAAAGATTACAAAATTTTACACAACAAAAATATATGGGCTTGACTCTCAAAGATCCCAGGAGTCGCCATCTGTCTGTCGCGAGTAATAATCGCGGCGGGACCGTGGCGAAAACAAAATAAATTAATTAGGAGTCGCCACCAATTTTATTTAATTTAGGAAAAATTGGAAAACCTTTTTTAGAAAATGGTCTTTGGAACCAGATTGAATTCGGAGTTGGTTATGCATAGGGAAGGGTGGAGACTTAACCCCACAAAGACCCCTAAAACATCCGTCCTAAAACGATTACCCTAAATTAGTTATGCAAAACTTAATAATCTCATAATATGTTTGTTTTATCCTTTTTATTTAAAAAAACTAAAAATAAATAATTTGTGAAAATTTAAAATTTGGCTTGACGAAATAAAAATTTCGCTCCTACGTACCCTCAGGTGCAATGAGGAACTCAAAGTCACGTAGTTCTATATAACATAAGTGTGGGTTAGTTGATTTTATTTAAAGAAAAGATTTAATTTTTATTTTTATTTTTATTTTTATTTTTTTATAAAAAAATTGAATTAACAGGTCGTCGCGACTCTATTAATCACATTAAAGTTTGGATGAGTGAAGCTTGCGTCGCGCTAGACGTCACCCACTGATTGTTAAATTTATTATTAAAAATAAATTTTGAGCCTTTATTAAATAATAATTTATTTAAAATAATTTGAATCATTGAGTTGTCACAACTCAGATGATCCAAAAAAAAAGTATGAGATTAACAAGCTGTCACAACTCGGTTAATCTCATTTATTTATTTATTTTAAAATTATTTCAATTATTTTATTTCCTTCACTTTGCATGGGTTGGTTGATTAAAAGTTTTAATTTTTATTTTATAAAAATTTGAATTAACAGGTCGTCGCGACTCTGTTAATCAAATTAAAGTTTGAATGAGTAAAGCTTGCGTCACGCTAGACGTCACTCACAGATTGTTATTTAGATAATATTTTTTATAAAAATAACTAATTTCGAGTATATATTAAATACGATTTTATTTTTAAAATGATTTGAATCATTAGGTTGTCGCAACTCAGATGATCCAAATAGTTACGAGATTAACAAACTGTCACAACTCGGTTAATCTTGTTTATTTCTTCTAAAAAATCGTTATTTTATATTAGCCCCTTTTTTATTTTACCATTAATTTTAGCCTTCCTTTTCGTTGTTTTTTTTTTGTTTTGTTTCCTTTTTTAGTTGGCCCATTAAAGTGCAAGCCCACCTTTCCCCAAAAAAAAGAAATAAAAATGATAAAACTGAAACTAAAAAAAACCTATCAGAACAAAAAAAAAATCAAGAAAACAAACGAAATGAAACAAAGGGTGGGGTTATTTTACAAAATCAATCAGAGAAGCAAGGAAGAGGGGTGACGGCGGCTGATGGAGGAGCGGCAACCAGCGCGGCGCGGTTTCGGCGTTCACGGTGGCTGGTTCGACGGCAAGACGCGAGAGCGGTTTGGTCGTGCGTCGAGGAGGAAACGGTACGACGTGGACGGTTCGGACTGTGCGGAACCGGATCTGGCAAGTGGCTTATCCGAAAACGGCAGTCTACTGGGGCGGAGCAGCGACTTCGGGTTCGACGAGTGAGGCCGCGAGTTGCGCGGCTCAGGCAACACAGCGCGACATCGACGGTGGGTGCTGCAGGCGGTTCCGAATGGTGCGGTCTGGACGGTGGCACCGCTGGGTGTGGTTCGCGGGTCGGAGAGGAGTTGGTCTGATGACACGGTTTGCAGTTGGGCTGGCGTGAATCTGGTTGGGTAAGGATGTAAGGGGTGGTGTTTTTGGTTAAGGAAGGAGTGGGGAATGGTGGAGATTGGGAAGGGATGATGAATAGTGTGTTGGGGTTGCTGCTGCTTGGGTAAATAAAAACGTGAATAATGGTGTTTTGGCAAAAATGTGTATATGTGAGAGTGAGTTGCCGAAAGTTCAGTCCGCCAAAAGTGTGTGGGGTTATGGGTTAATATAAGAAGGGATTAGGGTGAGGAGTTTTAGTTTGAGTGTGATTAGGATTGGCTTGAGATGATGAGTTAAGATCTGTTTAGGATAAGTATTGGGGTTGGTCTAGGATGGTGTGATTTGATTAGGATAAGTTTTGAGAGTTTGAGTTGGTTTAGGATATGGGTTGAATATTTTTTTTATTTTTATTTATTTTTTATTTTATTTTTTTTATTTACAAAATGTCCGGACAAAATTCGGTGTTTACACATGGTAAGCTAATAGCATCTTGAGTTTGTTAATGAATTGAAATTTGTTTAGTAATTAAATGGCTTTCCCTTTTGTGTAGGAGACCAATGACACTTTACGCCAATTTGGTGTCACTAGTTTTACTAGTTTATTGATGGTAAGTTTCATATTATGCCAATTCATTTCATGTCTATATTTGAAATATTAATTTGTGTATTTGAAATTATGGGTGGAATAACATGACGAGGATGAGATAACATTACCCATGAAGTCTTGAAGTAAATGTTTTGTAGGGCTGCAATACTTCTTTTTTTGGGTTAATAGCTGCAGTACTTCTTTTAGTAGCAGTAGACATGTTTTTTGGGTATAGGTTTTTGGAACTGTATAGGAATTTTTTGAGGGTATATGTTGTAAAGTGGTGGATTGGCATTTTGACTAGTCTATTGGATATGTTTTTTGGGCATAGGTTTAGCATATATATTGGGGTACACATATGATTTTGCTTCAAATTACATACAAGAAATGTTCACAAGGCATAATTCAAATATCATTTTATTGCAATCAAAACTTTTGTTACATTATTTTAGAACTATTGAAATTCAATGGTACATGACAGTAGATACATAAGTATGATACATAAGTTCTTCACACTTGACAAAATGTTCTTCACACTTGATAGCAGCACATGACAGCAGATACATAAGTCCAATTCCACTGTTCTCCACACCACAACAACTTTATTTCATCAGCCTCTTTGGTTCTAAGCCTCTGGTCCGCATTACATAGAAGTCTACTAATAAGATCTTTTGCCTCTGCAGATAGTTTAGCTTCTCCTGGAAATTTTAAATTAGTTCTCCAACTTTCTATCTGCAAATTTGAAGGTAGGAGATATAATATGATCATAATTGATGAATATAAAACAGTGATAGACAAAGTAAAATGAGCTCTCAATGTTCCCATATTCATTCTCAATCTGATAAAATCCAGTCACATGTCTCGTTAAACATTCATTCTACAAAGGGAAGCATCAAATTTAACATTTGCATGTGGTAATTCCAAGATAACAGAATTCCAAGCTGGAGAATAATTAATTTGTAAATTGGATTTTATAATCAGAATACAGAATTCAAGCATATAACCAGAATCAACATTTAAATACTCACATACAATTTCTATTAATATATCAAATATGTGGATATTAGTACTAGCCTTTACCAACCATGCAACATGTCACATATTATATAACATGTCACCTATTTGGGTGATTCCAACAGAAAATTGAAGTAAGAAATTAGAAGAGAAAAATCCAGAGGAACTGACATATCCACAACCTGGTACAAGTAGTCCACTCCCACCAAAAATAAGATTTACCTTTACCTAAAGTAAAGAAGCACAAGTGCAGTAAGGTAAAACAAGAATCTAGAGACAATTGTGATTTTTATTGCCAATTCTAGAAATCCTAGCAGGATTATGAATATCTTTCAAATTATGAAAAATAAAATCAACTAATGCATATAAATCCCAAACTCCATACTCTCTTCCAACCTGCAACAAAATTATAGGACCACCTTGCCAAGAAAGCAGTTTTTCCTCTCTCATCAGATTCACCACCTTGGGAGAGTTCACAAAAACCCCCCACCTCTACTAGCATAAACATTGAGGTTCAATACATGATATAAAAAAGCATAAAAAATGAAAAAAAAAAAAGGCAATTTGACAGGCTTATCCTGCATCAAGTGATGAGTGCGAACAAGAACAAACACTTGTCAAATTGATTGTAGTCCAAAATTGAGATAAGTGAACGAATTGAAGAATAAATAGAATAATGTCAATACAAAAGAGGAAACAAAAAAATAAGTATTATTAAAGAGAAGAGAAGTAAGTAAACCAGGGGTGAGGATAGGGCACCCTTAAGAGCTGAAAAAACTAAAACAACTAAAACACAAAAACAAAATAAACAAATGAAACTAGGAGTGCAGCAGTGATGCCAAATCCCTTTGCATATTTTGACAACTATTTTCCAGCTTCAACAGATAACATAAGGATATCATCAAGACAGTGATGCTACAAATCAGGGCAATATCCAAATAGAGAAATAAGATAGATCTACAAGTATTGATCAGAAACAAAAGCTTACAATTTATGCTTTCATCGAACTACAAGTAATATTATCAGGTTTATACAAAGTTTGTGCACATTTCTTTGTACAAAGCAGAAATTACTCGATTTTGGATTAAAAAAACAAAAGTGGATTCTTTCATAATAGAATCAATTGATCCTTTTTTTATATATGAACAATAAACTTAGAATTGATTTTCACGATTCAAATAAATTTATAACAGACCATTACACAAGTGGAGTTGAAAGCACAGTTCTAAAACTAAACAAAAAAGGTGTGAAGTCTCTATAATAGTTAAGGTAAAACTTGCTCAATTCATTGTTGCTGATGCAATGACATAGTTGTTCAAATTTGATGCGTATGGATTTTAAAAAATGAAAACAATGAAATGACATTACAATAATGACTTTCAACTATATATCAATGTAATAAGAATCCTAGAAAATAGCATAAACAAATCCATGGTAACTACATAACTGAGGCTTTTTTCAGTTTAGAAGTTTAATTAATTAACTATCATGTGTTGAGTGCATTCAGATGGCCATGGAAGAATGCAAGTCCTCCTCTCCAAGTTGTTTCTCTAAATGGAAATATCAATCTTAAGAAACAAAAACTTGTAAGATTATAATGGGAAAAAGGGCGAGACCCAAAGTTCCATTCAGCACATACAAGTTTACAGAAGGTACATACAAGTTTACAGAAGGTGGAGTAGAAGGTGGCCGGAAAGTCAGCAGCGACGGCGGAGCAGGCGGAATGCTGGCTGGGCAGCAGTGACGACCCAGAAAGGAAGAAGAGGAGCCCAACGCGCCTTCACTGTCGCGGGGAGGGAAGATGGACGGCAGGAGGGTGATGGTGGCGCAAGGGAAGATGGAGGGGGCGGCCGCGACAGCGTTCGGTGGCCGGCGGTGGGCAAGGGACGGTGATGGTTGGTGAAGAGTGTGAAGGAAATTATTAAAAATGCTGATATAGTTTTCTTTTTTACAATTCAGCATTAAAAATATTTTTTAATGTTAAATTTATGCATTTTAATGGTGGCCATTGGATGAAATGAGAGGTCTAGATCACTGCTGGAGGGAAGTGCTGGAAAAGGAAGAGCTGGAGAGAAGCCAAATCCTACGGATAACATGGAGGGAAATTTTCTGGAACCCGAAAACTCGTGCCTATGAGAACTAATAAAAAAATAATAATGTAAAATAGTAGTATTGACATGTAAAGTATCTTTTCTTAAATAATTAGTTTGTAAAATAATCCTTAAGGTATGAAATTTACAAGAGAAGAACTTTTATATTTTCTTTCTAAAAAAAATAATTTAGGGAATTATTGTTCTATCCTTTTTTTATCAAAACTCAAAAACCAATTGTTGAGAAGCAGAATCTTTTACCTTTAGATGGAAATTTCATTTGGCATTTAATTATTTGCATCACTGATTTTTGGATTACAATAATATGAAATTGTTGATTTTTTTAAAATAAAATTTGGGTGAAGTTGGTAATGGAAAATTTTGGATTAGAGTTACGAGATTGGGTTTTTAATCATAACTTTCTATTTTGCAAGCAGTGCAATAACAATCAATAGCTAATATATTATTATAAAATTAGTATTTAAGAAATGTTTCACAATTCACTCTGAATATCATATTTATCAAAATACTGTAAAAATTCTCTATTATAAAAACTTATATTGAATCGAGGAATATTGGATTGAGGAATGGAGTTGCTGGAAACACTAAATGATCCTAATTTGAGAGAAGATATTACAGGCAACATACAACTACATTTATTTTCTTGAGATATCTCATTCATGGTGAAGGAAGCAGGGCTCAAAGCTCAATTTTCAGTACTTTAAAGATGTCATGAGGTTTTATCAGAAGTGGGACCTTCCGTAAATCTGGGGCACTATAATGTAAAAAATTTGGGACCTGCCAAATTTTGTCAATAAATTTGGGACATTATAATGCAAAAAATAAAATTAAAAGACACTACATCATAATTTCCATTTTAAAGAATATTTATTGTTATTAAATTTATAAAAGATACACCTTAATTTTATTTAATCTATATGTCATTATTTTATTTGTCACGTCAATATAAATTCTTGTATCCATAATTTTACATTGGTATCACATCAACCCCAAGACTAAATCCTGCAAATAAGTTATGTTCTTATCCTCTACTTTATCAAAATTAAATGACATGAATCTGGCTACTTTTTATAACCCAAAAGAGGATTTGATATGATGCCCACTGATTTATACGATGTCTAAATCCATCCATTACATTCTTTGTGGAACTTAAGGAAACATTTTCAAGGAGAAAATTGTAAGTGGGTGTGTAGGAAATCAACTGAAAGGAACGTAAAATGCTAATGTCCAAAACAGATAATAGGAAAAAGTGGCGGAATGAAAAAATAATAATAATAATAAGTAACGAGCTCTCAATAGTCCATTACTATATTTGATGTGTGGTCGAACTTTCATTGGTTTATCGGTATATCAGTATAGTATATTTATAACATATGGTTCATTGAATCAATGGGACTTGATAGAGTGGCTGCAAAGTGATTGATACAATTATATGGATTATCAATCTATGAATTATGCACTTTAATATTTACATTATTTGCGGCACGTCATTTCTACATCTACATAGATATCATTGAGTTGCGTTGGATTTATCTAAACTTTAAATGGGTTTACTTAAAGTTTTTTATACTGCACAGGTTATCACACCAACGGCTCAAATTCTCTACACGTCATAGGCTCATACATCATCCTTGCAAAATCAAGTAACTTTCCTAATCCAAGTAAATATAAAACCATTCATATGACATTACCTAACAATTTAAGTTTTATGAGATAACTTTTTTTTTTTTGGTTAGAAAGTTTTATGAGATATTTGATTTCATCATTGGTTGAGTATGCAATGTGTCTTTGGCTGATGGGGTTAGACCCTGTAGTCAAAGTTTTATTCATCAATCTTTTGACTTTATTCATTAAGTTTTAAAAATTTGTAATTTTGCATCAAAGGTTATTTTATTTATTTTTTTCAAAATCCTGCAACTAATGTTATTTCTACACCAACCCTCTTCTATGATCCACGACCAGAACCTTCAAGCGCCAAAGCTCTACCTGACCACGCCATGAACCACCGCTTCACCTAACCATCCACCACCGTTAGACCACCCATCCCCCAAACAGCCAACACCACCAAGCCCTACTTGTGTCTTGGCGACACAAAGGAACGCCAACAAGCTTGTTGCCATAGATGATGACAACAAGCTTCTCGTCAGTGGAAATCGGTTCGAGGCATTGATAGTCTCCTACAGCGACGATGGGTGGCTTGTGATTCACTGACGAACCCAACACTATGCTCCTCGACCTCTGCGAAGATTTAGCCACTGTGTTGCTATCCGTAAGCCACTTACGTCTAGCCCTGAGGAGTCAACCACTGCGTCACCTGCAACAGCAGTCGCTCAACCACTCAGTGTAGGAGAGTATGAAAATAAAATTGATATGAGGGCCTTCTTATAAAATTAGAAAACTTATATTTTTACTTGTTTACTAGGTAACCAACAATAATCTATAGTCGTCCATCTATTTTTCAATGCATCCAATAGCAATTGAACAAGGATTATCCATAAACATTTGATTGCATGGTTCATGTTAAAATCACCCATTGGAGTTGAGCCCATAGCTAGTGTTTCAAAAAAAGACCCAAGCCAACCTTCCTTGGGCCAATATGCATCTTTCAGTATCAGTTTAAGGTCCAATTTGAATCTGTAATCCGGAATCATCGGGGGAAAAAATAGAAAACAAAACCTGAAATCAAATGATTTTGCTTTTATCATATCTAATCAAATTTAGCTGGATTTACTTGCAGGACAAAGTAACAGTATATAGCCCAGTCCCTATCAGAACCAAAACAGCTACAAGCTAGCACATAAGAATTCTAAAAGACTAAAATCATTAATAAAAAGAAAAATCAAAGCTAAATCTGGAACTATATCAAAGCTAAAATAGACCTTCACACTCTGTTGTTCATCAATGAAGTGATATCAGACTTTGTAATTATCATCATAGTAGTCACCGATGAACACGATTTAATCATATCATTGTCAACATAATTATCAATTTTGTGCCCACTGCCTTCATGACCTTTATGACCTCATTGTCATCATCATGGTTCACATCATGTATGAACTACTATCATCCAAGAATGACCAGCCTCTGTATAGTTTATTTCTTTGACTTTTTGCAAGTAAGCTGCTTAACTGATGGATCATGCCTTCATATTTGCAATTTTACTGTACTATTATTCAGCATATTCATGTCGACTTATTGTCACAATCACCAATACTTCTTTGGTAAACTCGCAATCACCAATACTGCAATTGCGTTGTTGGATAACTTAGGCCGGAATGGAGTGGGCTGGGCCTGGGATTGTATCTTAAGAACAACGAGAAAATGGGTGCAAATAAGCTCTTCACAAAGTTAGGCCCAACAAAAAATTCTTCACAAAGTAAAACAGGCGTAACAAAAAAAAAGGGTCCCCCCCCCCAAGTCTGACGTCATAAAAGGTGCACATCTTACAACTATTGCTTGCGGCACTTTTGGGTATTTTATGGTATGTTTATTTTGATTAGCTTATTTTATATTTAAAATAGATTATAATTAAAATTTTATTGAACAATTTTTTTGAAAAAAATAATTATTCACTCAAATTTAATCAAAACCAAACATGTTAATTGTTTCAGCAATCTTGCATAAATTTTATCATCACCAACCTCTCATACTCTTCTATAAAAGTCATTAAATAATATGTCCCACTATAACTTTTTGTGAATAGTCCAAATAAATTCATCATAGAGTAATTTTTTCAGTGGAAAGTCTATTAAAAAATAATTATTATTTGTTTTGAACTGGATTCAGAGCATTACTTAAAAAGGTAGTTGAATGTGGACTCTCCTTTGAAACCTTGTATGACATTTATAAGAGTATTTTAAAATGAAATGCAATCTGTATTAAATGCAGTTATTTAGGATTAGAATCCGTTATGAATTGTGATATCTTTTAACTAATTTTCTTATTTATGTGGGATGTAATTAACTTTTATATCCATCAAGGATACTTTGAGAGGTTTATGCCTAATAAATAAGCAGATGTACTTATTAAGATAACACATAATAATATATAGGTATTATTCTGGTGGGTCGAGTTGCTCCTGAACTGCTAACCCAAAATCTGGTTCAGAACAGTTGTCCCCAACTTAGCACTTAGATGGAATAGTTAAGTTACAAGGTACTCACGTTTAGTAGGATCACACGACACATAGTGAATAAAGGGATCCAAGTCAGAGTTAACACCGGATCTCACAGTGTTTTCCAAAGGGTCGAGGTCCATGATATATCATAGTATGTCCCCGAAGTTAATGAGTAATGTTGGGATCTGTGGTGGATCACTCTGCTTACGTCGTCATTCCGTCATCCGAGGTATGTCATATGTTGCCCCCATATGTAGTTCATGGGGTCTCAACTGCACATCATGAGTGAATTTCTTTGTAGGGTGTCAACGACGGACTCTAGCCGAGTGTGTGTCAGGTTGACTTATGGGACAGGATCCCGGATCATGGTCTAGAATAGTTGGCATCATCTTGGCGCTTAGATGGAACAACTTAGCATCAAGGTAAGTCTCAATACCCTCAGGTCATGAGATCTAAGCTTTATACAAAGCTGGAGTTCGTAATGCTCCCAAGAGATCAAGAGCTTTGAGGCGCTATCATGTCAGTTACTTGAAACTCGTGGACGCGCCATGGTCCGTCCATGATCCACGCGTCAGATGATTTGAGGTGGACATTTCAGTGTTTTGGGGGATTTGGTGGAGACACCTATAGTGATAGTAGAGGTGTTCCAATGGGGTGTACGATTCGGCCTCGCAACTTCTGTTGGAGTCCTCTTCTCAGATTTGTGTCAAGGCCTAGGATCGTGAGGAGTAGGACCATGATGGCCTCTGCTCCCACGGCATACCCAAGCGCAACCCATCGAAGAGAAGATTTGTGTTCACGGAGAATATAGACAGAGCGTCTCCTTCTATGGCTGATGCTGTGATGTGCTCCATGGTTGCCTTGTCCACTCGTGTGGATTCTCGGTCTCATCTGGATCGATGTGAAGGAGGCCAATCATGGTTCAGAGTGAGTAGCCAACACAATGCAACTAGATTAGGGATTTTTGGTTTGAGCTTGTCTTCTCCATGGTGATGATGATGGTGGTGGTGGAAAAAGAAGTTTGTCGTTTCTCACAGATGGCGCCAAATTTCTGAACTGGATTTAGAGCGTTACTTGAAAAGGTAGTTGAAGGTGGACTCCTCTGCGGCACGGCTGCTCCAGCGGTGGTGCGAGGGGGTGGATACCTGCAAAAGACACTCAGGCGCTCAAGTTAAACTGTGCACAAGGATGACAGTTTATATATCAGATGAGATGCATACCTTTAAGATTTTACATGACATTTACAAGAGCGTTTTAGAATGAAATGCAATTTGTATTAAATGTAATTATTTAAGATTAGAATCTGTTATGGATTATGATCTCTTTTAACTAATTTTCTTATTTATGTAGGATATAATTAACTTTCATATTCATCAAGAATACTTTAAGGTATTTATGTCTAATAAATAGACAAATGTACTTATCAAAATAACACATAATAATATTTAAAATTATTCTAATGAATCGAATTACTCCTAAATTACTAACTCAAAATCCGGTCCAAAATACAATTTTAACATATAAAAAAAATTGTTATTTTAGTTTTGGTGGTGGTTACATCAAATCTAGGCCCGTTTGATAACAAGGTCAATTTTTTTATCTCCCACACTTCATCGGCTGCATTTCTTGCGAGTACTTGTACAACTTTGTCACTTAACCTGTCTTATCCAATGTCTTCTTTTCAAGATCCAAGGGATATCTAATTTGAAAACTTCAACATCATCAATATTTATTGAACTTGTCAAAATGAAAATGCTGTAGATTTTGCTCTTTGTTAGTTGTCAATTGAACCCTGCGGTTCTATCCCAATCCTAAGATTTTCATCCAATCATATATATTTTAAATTACAATTACATTTATAAAAAAAAAATTGCAATTACATTGAAATCAGGTTGTATAATATTTATGAGAGGCGAGTATCTTTCTATTGCATCCAAAGCTTATTACTTGGACAAAAACTATGATTTATAGTCAAGAGCGTACCCTTTTCTACTTTTTAGATGGATTTGTTATAGTTAAATTAATGGCTTCATCTCTAATTCAACTTATTAAATGAAGTGTTTATCATTTTGTGAAAAGCTGTAGCATATAGTTAAGACCTAACTTTTACTACTTAAATATACCAACTCAAGCATCACACTTTTATCCAACTACAAGCCACTTAGGTATTGCCAAAGCAAGATTTTGGCTTAAAGCTAATCATTTTCCTTCTAGCACCTACCTCTAACAGTTTTGTGCTTTTACATGAATCAAATCCATAATTTCAACTCTAATTCCAATTGTTAACTTTGGGTTAATATCTTACATTGATAAGGCTTAAGTGTGTCAGAATTAAATTCAACTATGACGCTTGGGGTTGGTTGGTACACATAAGTAAAAAAAAGTTATACCCTAAAGTCGTAAGCATAACTTTTAGCTTAAATGGCAAGTGATCAATCTAAATGTAGCTTAAATTCTTATTTTGGTAAATAATGTAGCTCCAATTCTACGAGGTGAAAAGATTAACGAGATTAGGACGACATTCAGCACATATTTGTGGAAAAGATTTGGTTATTTCCCAAATATTAAAGAACCCATCATTGACAAACATATACTATTGAACTCAACAACGTAAGCCAATTTAACATTTACTCTCTCACTGTTTCTTTGACCAAGTTTTCTGTGTAAAACTCACCTCAATCTTATAACTGTCAAAACGGATTGGTTTAATTCAAATTGAGTTATTTTTAGATTGAGTCAAATTAAATTATGCAAATTTTAAATTAATATTTTATTAATTTAATATATTTTTTATAATATAAATAAGTCAAATTATCTCAATTTATTACAAATTGATCCATTTGAGTCAATCTATTTAAATTATTATTAATTTTAAATTAATATTTTATTAGATCAATTTACCTATTATATTAAACTATTTAGAACGATTCATCAAACTTCATCCAATTTCACGAATCTACTCAATCCTCGTGCTTTAATTATAATTTACCACCTGATTTAGAAAATGCAATCATCCCACCATTTATACCGCTCTCTGTGGTGGTCCCAACTCAATAATTAACAACATCTGCATAAGTCAAATATAGCAGCAGTGAAAAATCGTAGCTGACTTTTCTAATACCATTCTTGGTCTTTTGTCCAGAAAGACAACGGAAATTTTTGGACAACAGGGAACCGCGTAGGAGCAAATGCTATTCTTGTGCTGAAAGGAGACATCATGCGACAAATGACAACCAATCAAAATAAAAAGTGGTCCTGTTCTAAGATTCCTAGAAGGCTTTCCATGCCGCCCCCCATTATGCCAGCACCAATAACCGAACGTGTTGGGTAAGTTTATTAATAAATTTATGTTATGTTCAGTCAAGCACGTTTCTGTTACTATTTATGAATATTATCCATGGAGAAATACTTAGTGCACATCACTTAATATTTTTGTAAAACAACAGAATTAAAATATAAATATAAAGTAATATATATAAGTGTGTAGGTATTCTTACCCATAAACAGTGACTTCACCTAATTTTCAATGCCTTAACCCCATGACAATGGCTTAATGAGATAAGTGTTGCATCATCGAAATGTTTGGCTTAACGTTGAGAATATCGACTTTAAAAAGAACCAATTTTGGAAGAGCATGCAATGTTAATCACGTTTGGGCTCCTCACAGTTGAATTCAACATTAATTTAGTGTGCCTAAATTAATTTTTTTAGTGTTCAAAATAACGCATAATTAAAAGTTTTATTTGAGTAAACTTTTAAAAAATAAACAATTATTTTTTCTAAAATAATCTAATCAAAACATACCTTTAAATACTATTTTTTTAAAATGTTATTTTTATTTCATTATTGAACCTGAACCATCTTTAGAATAAAAAAGTTTACTCATATTAGTCATACTCATAACCATTATATCATAGTTAGTGTAGGATTAAAGATTAATTAGCTTAATTAAAACTTAATTAACTTAGTTTACTAAACTTATAGATTGGTTATTAATTAATTATTATCTCCTTTTATATAAGTCACATAATCACGGCCCGAACTTGAAAGGGTCTCTCATTTCTTTTTGTTTATTTAGTACTACTGTTAGATGGAGGCTTTTATAATATTCCTAATGAAGTATTGAGCATGGATGTTCCACATCACATCACTATTGATTTTTTTATTAAAATAATTCAATGGTTATATTTAGTTACAAGTAACCTTGATAACAGGTAAATTTGTTATTTACAATGATAGTTTCTCAATTATAAAATATTATATGTTCAACCATTAAACCCCAACCAGTCACCACGTCCTCCTCCGGTTGTGCCCGAGCTGCTGCGTAGCCTCAGGCCTGAGCCACCCATGGCTGAGCCCTAAACCCCTAAACCAGGATCGCGTGATCCCACCAACCAGATCCGCGAACCTCCGTCCATGCACCACAGTTTGAAGGACCTTTAGCCTCTGGAAGTGCAAAACAAAATAGGGAAAGAAAGGATAAAAGGGGGTTTGAGGGTAGAGTTCATGGTGGTGCGTGGTTGGATGGCAGTGTGTGGGATCTGGGTCACGGTGGTGCGGTGCTTCTGAGTTTGCGGGATTGTGGTGGTTAATGGCTACACAAAGAGCACAACGAGAGCAGCAATGCAGCGAGGCGACGCAATGAGCAAATCTGCATGGTGGTGGGTTGCGCGGTGATGCACGTGGTTTCGGGTTTGCGGTGGAGGATGGTGGCACACGGGAGATGGGTCGGGAAGCAACAAGATCGCAGGTTGCAGGTACGATGGATCTGGTGATTTGGGTCGCAGGTTCAGGCGTTGGGTCGCGGTGGTGCTGGATCTAGGACATGATAGAGCGGCACGCTGGCGTGGTGGTTTTGGTTCACAGATCTAGTGGTGTGGCGACGGGTTGTGAGCTTGCGTGTTGTTCACAGGTCGTGGTTGTTTGTGAGTGAGTGGTGCATGGTGGCCGTAATCCGCGAGCCAATCAGAGCTTTAGAGAAACCCAACCGGAGCTGGAGCCGAAAGGGAAGTGGAAGGGGAAGAAAAGAGTTTTGATATATATGAAATAAATGAAAAAAAAGAAGAAATAAGGGGTTAATAAATAAATAACATTGGACTTTTTCATAAATAATAAAAACGGGTAAAAAAGGAAAAAAAATAGAAATACTATGTCTAGTCAATGGAGCATCAATGCTCCAAATTCTTTTAGGAGTATTGTAAACTTTTCCCTGTTGGATAAATAAATAATTACACTTCCCAAATATAAGTTCACCTACCAACCGAGCAATATCATCTTCCTCTTCCACAAATTTGTTTTACTTACTTGTTGAGCTTAAGTTTTTTATCCTAGTAGCGAACGTACCCTTTTCACCCCGAAACAGTCCTAGCGTCCTAACAAATTTTAAGTATCTAATTAACATTTTGTCTCTCCAATGCATGCTCTACCACTGCACATGATTGACTTATTGTACATACTTTTACACATTCAATAAATTTTATATTTTCACTTCTCTTTTATGTCTCAATTTTCTCTTGCTCAGGCCATGTTTCTCAACAACAATATCATTGTGGAATTCAATAATACCAAAGTTAATTGCTTTCACACACTTGGGTTGATAGTTGATACTTACAAATACATAAATCACTAACAAAGAATGAATCTTTAATAATAAAAAAAAAGAATACAGAATCCAAAACAATTTATGGGTAAATATTACAGATATATAAATTATAGTTAGTTAAAATAATTAGTTATCAATTAGTTTTAGTTACAGTTAGTTAGTTACTAAAGTTATTTATCAATTAGTTTTCAATTATTCATTCTATTACATGATGTAAAACTATGTTACTGTTATGCGTGGTATATATACCACATTCCAATCAATGATGAATCACAAATTCCATTTCTTTCATTCTAGAAAGTTTAATATGGTTTCAAAGGTGCTTTGATTCCACTTTTGTTCTCTTCTTCTTCATCTTCATCTTCTTCACCCTTATTTCATTCTTATTCTTTAGTTTTTTTTTAATGACAAATCTCAATCTTATTGATGATTTTGCCAATCCTTTTCTTCTTCATCCCTCTGATAATCCTGGATTGTTACTTGTTTCTTAGCCATTGACAAGTGACAATCACGGAGCAAATCGATGAAAATTGCCTTGAATGCCAAGAATAAGTTTGGGTTTGTTAATGGTTCTATCTTGAGACCCGATGACATTGATCTTATGCTTTTTGTTTCTTGGGAACAAAACAACAATGTTGTTAGTTCTTAGTTATTACATTCCATTTCTAAGGAGATTTTTGCAAGTGTGATGTACTCAAATTCAGCTGAAGCTATTTGGAATTATCTTCAAGATCGATTTCAACTATGCAATGGACTAAGGTTGTTTCAGTTGAGGAAAGATCTATTGAGTCTTTCACATGGTTCTCTCTCTATCACACAGTATTTCACTAAGCTCAAAGTCATTTGGGAGGAACTGAGTAACAACAGTTCCTTAATTCATTGCACTTGTGGTGGAGCCAAACCATTACAGGATCATCTACAATATGAGATTCAAATGTGTTTTTAATAGGGTAGAATGATTATTTCTCTCAGACTCGTGGTCAAATCTTGTTAATGGAACCACTTCCTCCCATTAACAAGGTTTTCTCTTTGATCCTACAAGAAGAAAAGCAACATGAGTTTGGGGTGATTCAGTCTCAAATCTCAAGTTCATAAGTTGCCTTTGCTGTGAAATTAATGAATTCTAAGTAGAATTTAGATTCTACACAAAAATATGGGCAAAAAGATAGGCATTTGTGTACACATTGTGGTGCTTATGATTATGTTAAGGAGAAATGCTTCAAGCTTCATGGTTATCCCCTTGGTTATAAAAAAAAGGATTCAAGAATAGAAATACTGCTTCTGTGAATCAAATTTATGATTCAATTTCTCTTCAAGTTGGTAATAGTGCAGTACAATTTACTCCAGAGTAGTATCAACAACTCTTATCTGACATTATCTCTCAGATATCTCAGGCTACCAAGCCAAATGTGGAGCACAATGATCTTTCACCTTCATCTCCTATAAGTATAATTATGTCCGTAACTCATTCTCAAGTCCTTCTAAATTCTAGTTTGTGGTTTTTAGATTCTAGAGCCACAAGTCATAATGCTTGTTCCTTACAAAATTTTGTTCAACATTCTTCTTTAGCTAATGCTTATGTTACTCTTCCAAATTATAATAGAGTTCAAGTTCATTCTATAAGTTTTGTACAATTAACTCCACAGTTAGTTCTTGATAATGTTCTGTATATTCCACAATTTCATGTCAATCTGATTTCTCTTAGTGCCTTGCTAAAATGTTTTTCATATTCAGTTTCATTTAACAACACTTGTTTTTCTATATAGGATCCCAACAGTTCGAAGGTGATTGACAGGGATAACCTGATTGGAGGGTTTTATGTCTTCGAACCAGATTCCTCCTCATCACTAAAGACTGCATCAAGTTCTGATTGTCATGTACAAAATATTATTTTACCTAAGCATTGTTCATTTCTTTCTTCCTTAAGTAATGTTGACTGTAGTCATTTTGTTTCTTTTGATACTTGGCATGCCAGACTTAGTCATTTGTCAAACAAAATTCTACAAAAAACTTAGTAATAAAATTTCCTTTACTTTGCCCAAACCTGAGCATAATTTTTTGTGTTCTATTTGTCCTTTAGCTAAGTTTAGAAGGTTATCATTTGTCTCACATAATCATGTTTCTGATGCACTTTTTGACTTAGTTCATTGTGATATCTAGGGTCCATACCACATTCCAACAAATGATGGTAGAACTCATGCAAGCTAAGTCACAACCCACTGCTTTGTTACAACAACTTTTTGCATTAATGGAGACATAATTTAGCAAAGTTATTAAGCAATTAAGGTCAGATAAAGCCAAGGAGCTAAAATTGACTGGTTTCTTGCAAAGCAAATGTGTCATACATCAACATTCTTGTGTACAAAGGCCAGAACAGAATTCACTGGTAGAAAGGAAGCATCAACACTCACTCAATGTGGCATGTTCTCTTTATTTTCAGTCTAAGGTTCCTATTACTTTTTGGGGAGAGTGTTTACTTGTTGCTACTTTTCTAATAAACAAAACTCCAACACCATTGTTGAATTTAAAACTCCATTTCAGATGTTATACAACAAGGAACCTGACTATCAAGCACTAAGAGTCTTTGGATGCATGTGCTTTGCTGCAACTTTGCTATCCAACAGAACCAAGTTCTGTCCTAGGGCTGTCCTATGTGTATTTGTTGGCTATTCTCTTGGTTACAAAGGGTACAAGTTATATAATCTTGAAACCAATTAATTTTTAATATCTAGAGATGTTCAATTTCATGAATCAACCTTTTCTTTCCACATTTTACCTTACACTGATTTCCATAGTGACCTTTTCATGGATCTGGTTCTGTCACTCCCTCAATCAGATAACCATCCAAATTCTTCCCCTCAACCCATCATTTCCTCCTCCAATCCTTCCCCACAACCTACTCTGCCAGCTCCAAGAAGATCAACCAAACCTTCCAGGATCCCATTCTATTTAAAACAGTATCAATGTAACCCGAATTCAACCTTGTATCCTATTACAGCTCACATGACACATATGATAATCTTAACCTACCCTACAGATAGTTTGTTATGAATGAAGATTCAGTTTTTGAGCCAACATTTTATCATTAGGCCATAAATATCCGGAATGGCAAAAGGTCATGGCTCTAAAGTTACAAGCTATGGAAGACAACCATACTTAGGATGTTGTTCCATTGCTAGAAGGTAAACACACTATTAGTTGCATATGGATCTACAAGGTCAAGTATAAATAAGATGATACAGTTGAGAGGCATAAGGCTCGATTAGTAGTCAAGGGCTACACTATGGTGTCCCGGGGCCGACGAGGGCGGGGAGTGGACGCCGGTGCATGAGAAGCACGTACAAGGAGCGGCTCCTGGCAGGCTTCTAGGAGAAGGGTCCCATGAATGAACTGAATACACACCGGAATGAGAGGGATTCAGAGACTGTGTAGGTATGAGACTGCATAGTTGAGGATGACTTAAAGGAATTGATTAGGCGTAGCCATATCAATAAGTTGCAACTTCTTTTCGGGAGCCTAGAACATAAGAACTCCATGGTTAAGCGTGCTTGACCTAGAGCAATTATGGGATGGGTGACCTCCTGGGAAGTTTCCTAGGATGCGTGTGAGTGAGGACAAAGCACGCTGAAAAGACCTGTGTTGGTTTGTGGAGATACTCGTCAATCCTGCAGGTAGTCCCGTGATGTTACAGATGGTATCAGAGACAGGACCTCTCCCAGTACGGTGTGGTTCGGGGACAAACCAAGCGGAAGTTGGTGGGCATGTGGTGTCCCGAGGCCAACGAGGGCGGGGAGTGGAGGCCGGTGCATGAGAAGCACGTACAAGGAGCGGCTCCTGGCAGGCTTCTAGGCGAAGGGTCCCATGAATGAACTGAATACGCACCGGAATGAGAGGGATTCAGAGACTGTGCAGGTATGGGACTGCATAGTTGAGGATGACTTAAAAGAATTGATTAGGCATAGTCATATCAACAAGTTGCAACTTCTTTTCGGGAGCCTAGAACATAAGAACTCCATGGTTAAGCGTGCTTGACCTAGAGCAATTATGGGATGGGTGACCTCCTGCAAAGTTTCCTAGGATGCGTGTGAGTGAGGACAAAGCACGCTGAAAAAACTATGTTGGTTTGTGGAGACACTCGTCAATCCTGCAGGTAGTCCCGGGATGTTACATACACTCAATAGGCTGGAGTTGATTTCTTAGATACGTTTTTCCCTGTTGCGAAACTCATAACTATTCAGGTGCTACTATCCATTGTTGCCATTAAGGGATGGAAGTTGTTGTAGCTGGATATAAATAATGCCTTCCTAAATGAAGACCTTTTTGAAGAAGTCTACATGGACTTTCCATTAGGATATTACAGTAAAGGGGAGAAGGGGGAGAACCTAGTGTGCAAGCTAAACAAATCCATATATGGCCTTTGATGGGATAATTAAAAGTTTCAAACCCAAGTGCAGGTTATTTCAAGTAATATATTCTCGGGAGTCCGAGGTCGATCCACAGGGAATTGATGAAAAAAAATTCTTTAAGGTAAAGAGAAGGTTTGTCACAACAATAAAGATTATATAAGTTGTTCAAAGATGAAAAAGATTCGTTTGGGTTAGGAGATCCACTCTTAGTAATAAATTAGAAACAAGATTATTTCTTTTTATAACTCAATTAAAATCATACATAATGAAGGTTCTAATCAGAAAATATAACATTCAAAGTTCAATTAAGATTATATATGTAATCATATTATGGTTCCATTAATTATCTACTAATACTTGTAAATGATCTCAAGCATCCGTTATGCTAACGTCTTGTCTACAATGAATCAAGATATTCATTATACAAGAAGAGTTTCTAAATTGATCAGAAATAACATACAATACATATAATGATCACATAAAAATATATCATTTAAGCACAAAAAGGAAATTAATCTAACATTAACTTATTACCAAGAGCTTCACCCTTTTACCCAAGCAAAATGAAAATTAGTTACTCATGAATTAAGAAGAAAGAAAGAAAAAAGAAGAAGATGATGAACATAACTTCAATTAAGAATAATAGAAAACTACACAAAGGAAACAATTAATATACAAGCATGAAAGTAAACTCTAAGCTAACACTCCGAAATGATCAGCCCTTGCCTCCTTTTATAGAGTTAGAAGAGTACAAAATGCCAAAAGAGATGATGGATGATGAGAACAAAATGCCAAAATAGTTGTTTGATGATGATGAATGGGTGAATTCTTGTCTCCAAAATGTTTCACTTCTGAGCTCATGGCATGCATCATTTTTTGGCCAAGTGGTCTTCATGAAAGTTCTAGCAAATTGTCTTAACTTTCAAATGTCACTAGTTTCAGCTCAATTGGACACCCACAGCCCGAGATATGACTCAATTACTGCTCATGAGTCATGCCCAACTCCAGCTCCTCTATTCTGACTTCCAAGCCCAATATCTCCTTCAAAAATTCCGATCCAACATTTGTTTCTTCATGAAAGTTATAGATATGGGTCTTACCTTCCACTGTCAAAATTTTAGAATTGTTGAACTCCTATAGCCCGAGATATAACCTAATGACTGCATAGAGGTCAAGTTATCAGGTTCAAAACTCTAGATTTTACTTCAACTCCAATTTGAGTTATCCAACGTGTGTTCTCGGTCTTGAGGCCTTCATGAAAGTTGTAGAAATTTATCTTAGCTTTAAAACAAGACTAAAATCACATCCATCGGATATTTGTAATTCAAATTATGACCAGTTTACTGAAAAAGCCAAGTGAGAAGATTATACAATGAATGAAATATATTGCTATCAATGTGACTCTTACTATCAAGTGAATAGTTATTAGGAAATTATCTGAACTTTCCAACAAGACCAGAATCACATTAATCATATAATTACAACTCAAAATGTGATCACTTTACTTAAGAATGCAATCATCCAAGTTAATGATAATTCAAGTAATAATTTCTTTAATAATCCAATTAAGCTTAATTTCATAAAATGTGACAAAATCAACTTAATTAAGTCAAATTGAACATTAAGAAACCTAGTGAGAGGATTATAAAATGAATAAAATATATTGTTATTAAATTCCCTCACACTAAACTTTTGCACTCCCGGGCAAAACGCATAAGAAAACTAGGGAATAAAGAAAAACGATACAGACTCAAAAGGTAAAAACTCTAAAAGATTTAATGAAACAATAAGAGCAACCAATCATTCAAGGAATCAAAGCATTAATGAGGTAATATTTCTTCACATCTCAAACCATCAAGCAAGGAAACTTCAGTTAAAAAAATGAATCAAGAATGAAAGATCCTCACAGGATTCACTCTCAATCCCTCAAGTGTTTAAAATGGTAGATATTTCACTCAATTCAACCCATGAAAAATTGTACTACCATAAGCTTGCTTATCTTCTACTTCTTTGCTACTCAAACCACATGCACACCAAAAATCAAGAGGACTTTATTCAAGGTTGTAATGGGGTCATGGTAAAGGAGAAGAGATAATATGGATATGAGAAGATAAATACCAAAGAGAATAAAATAGCATTATGGTACAGTTAGAATAGAGAAGATATTTGAGAACATTCATCATAAAGGACAATGACTAATATTTGACTAATGTTTTGTTGAAGATCAATCCCAAATTGGTGAGTTGAATTCATTGTTAGGCATGAACATTCTCCTTCTCTTCCTATTATTTCCAAACATCTATCTTTTATTCTAGGTATAGATATGCCACATGGTGTATCAGGAGATTCTGATAATCTTTTGATTGCAGCGGTGGTCAGCTCTTTCTTTATTTTCTTTTTTTTTCAACATTTTGCACACCCCCCCCACATTTGTTCAAGAACAAGGCCAATGCTTTTTTATTCCCTAAAGTTAGGTAAAAATATGTTTTATTTTTTTTAAAAGGCACGTAATGAGCTAAAAACAAGAAATGGTCAAATAAGCTCAAAGGGGTTACACAAGGAAAAATATACAAGGATAGTTATTTGGTCAAAGTAGCTATTTCAAAATGCCTCAATCACATTTATGTATGCATGTGAAAATGCAGCCTAAAAAAGAATCAAAGCAAGTTCTAGAGTAACAATTTCATGAGTAAAAATCACACAAGAAAGAAAAGAATTGTACAAATGTTCAATCTATTCATCAATAGGCTCAAAATCTCATAAGACATATTTCTATCATTCTCAATCTATCAATTCAACATTCATATCCAAGCATGTGATTTTTAAGCAAAAATAAAATTTATGCTATGATCCAAGATATGCTTTTTGCTACTTCTAAAACAATTATTTCCTCAACTAAGATGCGTCTCGAGAGTAAAATTACCTCTAGGGCAAAATTTACTCCTTACTCTGCCATCCTTAATTGGTTTTGTTGTAGGTTTCTGACAGTCATCTCACTAAACATACTTTCCAATTTAAATGCGTCTCAGGAGTAAAATTACTCCTTACTCTGCCATTATTCATTGGTTTAGTAAGTTCATAAAAATCATATCATACTTCCATAATTTTTTTTTAAACTATCATTCTCCCTAACCAGATCACAACATTGTCCGTAATGTTAAAATATAGATAAGTAAAGGATAAAAGATAGTACCTGTTAGAGAAATGTGACACAAATTTAAACAGAAACAATGTACAATAAATAAAACCAAAAGTAAAATAAAATTAAAGATGAAGTGTCAAATCTGACTTTCTTTGCATGTTGCTTCCCTCACTGCTTCCTGCAAATTAATCTATCTGACATATTGCTTTATCATATTCATAAACAAAAACTTCTAATTTATCAATCAGCTCATCAATAGTGGAGGTAGAGGTAAGAAGTTATCTTGCCGAAAGTGTGATAAATTTCTGTTCCACAGCTTTGTCAAGAAAAAATAACAAAAAATCAAAAAAATTATTAACATTCAACAAACTAATGGGTTTACAATGGATGTTCAGTTGGGCCCAATAGATAATTTGAAAAATTTCTTCCAAAGTACCAAAACCGCCTGGTAAGGCAATGAATGCATCAAAATTGTCAAGCATTGTTTTCATTCATTCATGCATAGATGATACCTGAATTTCTTCTCTAACTGTCTTTCTAGTAATGTTCTTTTGAGTTAAAGTTTCATGAATGACACATAAAACTTAACTGTCTCCTATAAAAGCAGCAAGTGATACAGCCCTCATTAACCCATGGTAACCTTCTCCATATACCACATGAATATTCCTCGCAGCAAGTGTTCGACCAAGAGTGCTTGCTACATTTACAAACACTAAACCCTTCCCATAACTTGACCCACAAAAAACACAGACATTTTTAAGGTTACGAAGAGAAGGTCCCATTTCTATACTCTTCCTCCCTTTGAATGGTTATGAGTTAGAGGAAAGTGAAGAAAATAGAGTGTTTAAATAGGAAAAAGAATGGAAAAAGTAATGATAACACCTATAATGGTAGGTTGGCTATTGTCAGAAAAGTTTGAAATTAAGAAATACAGAATCTTTTTTTTTATTTTGTGTTTTTTTTATTTTTTTTTAACTTCAAGAAAACCATCAGGGTAAAGAAGTCTAGAAACCCCTAAAGGACCCTGCTCAAAGGATCGTCTGTCCAAAAATCAAAATACAACAAAATCATACAAAGATAAAAGAAATATAATAACAAATGAGGACATACCTGTATGTACAATTTTTATGGCGTATCTTTATACTGCGTGTCATGAGTGCAGTAGTGGCATGTCTTTGAGTTGTGTATCACCAGTGTAACATAAGAATTCTACAAGGATTGCCGAACCAACAAAATGAACCTTTGAATCTTTTCCATCCTGCTTATGGAATAACAATCCTCTATCTTCCTACAAACCTAATTAAAGGTTTGAATTATAAGAAGATGGTACCTGACCGCAAACAGAACTCATTATAGAGGCCTACTAATTAAAGTAAGTATACAACTCAGTTAACAGTTTTCGTTCACTGTAAAGACGGGACGCTTCTTTCTGTCCATCAGCGCTACATAGCCTTGGTTCCAAGAACTAGAAATGTAGCACACGATTCTCTACAGAGCATGGCACATGAACCTTATTTACATATTGGCGTATGAAGGTCTCCTCCTGAGTCTATGACAGGACGGGTCATCCGCCCGGGGCTCCTAATCTAATTAAAGATCAAGTACAACCGTAGTTTCGTCCTATTTTTTTTCAAGTTGTTAGAAACCTAATGAAAGGTGAGTGTATACTCACTTGAGATTGGGATGAAGGTAGTCTGCTCTTTTGACTTTGTGCCAAAGCATTGTTGACCAGTATTAGACCCATTCAAGACCAGCGCAACATAGGGCTCCCAAAGGGACAAGTGACCATAATGCGACTGGTTGCCTCACATGTGGGATACAATCTACCTACTTTGTTTTTCAATTAAGAAGGCTGGATCAGGATGTGTGCATTTCCCCATTCATGTTTTGTGTTACCAAAGCCAAACCCAAGATATATACATACTTTTGTTTCTTTTTTTCTTTTTCTTTTTCTCTTTTTTTTTATAAAGATGAAGAAAAAGAAGAAAATATGTACATGTTGTTGTGGATGTGGCTCACATCTGCCTCTGGTTTCACGTACAGAAATGACTTAAATGCCTTCAATGAGTCGAGGATAAGCTTCCCATCCAATTTTCTTATAAATTGGCAAACATGGTCTTTTAGAGTCAGATTCCCAAGGCTGTAATGCTTTTGTTCTTCTTTGAAGAGATTCCACAAATTAAGAAGTTCACGATGCACAAAACCATAAGAATGTGTATCAAGAGTCAATAAGATATCATCTAATGACTCCTTACTCAGTCCATTCTTAATGAAAAAAATTTTATCTTCTCTGTTTGCGGAAACCATCCCCAAAGAACGGCATCACTTGTTATAATTCTATCATGCACATTTTTGACAAACTTATAATCTTTTTGCTCTTCTCCTTTTAGAATATGAATTTCTACCAAAACCTGACATGTATGAGTCAAATGAAATTGAAGACTCACCTGCTAGTCGGACCTTTGCTTCGATTATCCAACATACATCTTCTGGCATACCCTTGTGCATTAATAATCTCAATCTTTCACATCTAGCTTCGTAAATTTTTGTTAGAGCATTTTGAGGAATAGAAGGAAAATGTTTTCTCAGGTTTGAGAGAATGATATCCATTTTAAAGGATAATAAATCAGTTATTTTGGGAAACTGAAAAAAATAAACCGACTTGAGAGTCATGGAATACCGTCATCCGCCATTTAACCGGGAACATAAAGAATTGCAAAACAAAATAAAGCCACAAAAGTAGAGTAAATTTTTCTTATAACAAGGATCAGAAAGGGAAATAAATTCTACCTCAGCAGCTTAATTTTTCAAAAATGGTTTAAGTCTTTGTCCATTAACCTTAAACACATTACCATTCCTAGGATTCTCAATATCTATGGCCCCATAAGGATATACATGTTTGACAATAAAAGAGCCAGTCCACCTAAATCTCAATTTTTCAGGGAATAAGTGAAGACGAGAATTATAAAGTAGAACTTTTTGACCAATTTCAAAAGATTTTCTCAAAATAGATTTGTCATGAAAAGCTTTTGTTCTTTCTTTATAATTTTTTGAGTTTTCATATGCATCATTTCTCAATTCCTCAAGTTCATTTATTTGTAATTTGCGTAACCTGCAAGCATTATCAAGATTTAAATTGAAAGTTTTAATGGCGCAAAATGCTTTATGCTCCAGTTCTACAGGCAAGTGACATGATTTTTCATAGACTAACCGATAGGGTGACATGCCTAAAGATGTTTTAAAAGCAGTACGGTAAGCGCAAAGTGCATCGTTTAGTCTTAAAGACCAATCTTTACGATATGGGTTAACCGTTTTTTCTAAAATTTGTTTAATTTTCCTATTTGCTAATTCTACTTGTCCACTTGTCTGATGGTGATAAGGGGTGGTAACTTTATGGGTAATACCATATTTCTTCATTAAAGATTCAAATGGTTTATTATAAAAATGTGTTCCCTCATCACTGATGATAGCTCAGGAGATTCCAAATCGACTCAAGACATTTTCTTTTAAAAATTTGAGAACAGTTTTATAATCATTTTATCGACATGGAATCACCTCAATCCATTTTGAGACATAATCAACTATAATCAAAATATACATAAATCCAAATGAAGATGAAAATGAACCCATGAAATCAATTCCCTAACAATAAAAAATTTCAATGACAAGGATAGGGTTTAGAGGCATCATATTTCTTTTAGAAATGGAACCTAATTTCTCACAATTTTTGCAACTTTTGCAAAAGGTATAGCTATCCTTAAATAAAGTGGGTCAATAAAATCTACACTGTAAGATTTTCACAATTGTTTTCGTTGAAGAAAAATGACCTCCACATGCTTCTGAGTGACAAAATTTAATGACACTACCTACCTCATTATCAAGTATACATCTCCGAAAGATTTGATCAGGATAATATTTGAACAAATATGGGTCATCCCAATAAAAAATTTTCACCTCAGTCAAAAACTTTTTTCTGTCTTGATGTAACCACTAAGGCGGCATCTTTCATGTCACAAGAAAATTGACTATATTAGCAAACCACAGCATGGAATTGACAGAAAATAAAAATTTATCAGGAAAAGAATCATTGACAGGTGTGTTATCAAAAGATGAGCCTATTGTAAGTCTGGACAAATGATCTGCAACAACATTTTTGGCTTATTTCTTATCTTTTATTGTGATCTTGAATTCTTGAAGCAACAACATCTATTGTATCAACCTGGGATTGACATCCTGCTTAGACATTAAATATCTAACAGCAGTATGATCAGTGAAAATAGCAGTAGAAGAATTAATTAAATGAGTTCGAAATTTGTCTAATGCAAAAATTACAGCAAGTAGTTCTTTTTCAGTAGTGGTGTAATTCATTTGTGCACTATTTAAAGTTCCATTTGCGTAACAAATCACATGAGGCTTACCTTCTTTTCTTTGGCCTAAAACAGCACTAACAACAAAATCACTTACATCACATATTAATTCAAAAGCCAAAGACTAGTCAGGAGATTGCATGATAGGAGTCGATGTCAGAAGACTAATTAATTTTTCAAAAGATTTTTGGCATTCTTGAGTCCAATCAAATGGTGCTTCTTTTATCAGAAGATTGCATAATGGTTTAGATATGATACTAAAGTCCTTAATGAATCTTCGATAGAATCCAGCATGTCCTAAAAAGGAATGAACTTCTCTGACTGTTTTTGGGGAAGACAAATGAGCAATTAATTCAACTTTGGTCTTATCAACTTCAATTCCTTCAGAAGATATCACATGATCTAACACGATTCCTGAAGTAACCATGTAATGACATTTTTTCTAATTTAAAACAAATCTTTTTTTATCACATCTTTTAAGAACTTTATCCAAATTATTAAGATAATTTTCAAAAGAATTTCCAAAAATTGCCAGATCATCTATGAAAACCTCTAAATAATGTTCAATCATATCACTAAAAATACTTAGCATGTATCTTTGAAAAATTACTGGAGCATTACAAAGGCCGAAAGACATTCTTCTATATGCAAAATTACCAAAGGGGTACGTAAAAGTAGTTTTTTCTTGATCCTCTAATGCAATTGGCATTTGATTATACCTTGAATAACCATCAAAAAAACAATAGTAGGGATGTGCTGCTACTCTTTCTAGAATTTGATCAAGAAATGGTAAGGGGAAATGATCTTTCCTAGTAGCTGCATTCAATTTTCTAAAATCAATACACATATGCCAACTGGATGAAACTCGCGTAGGTATTAACTCACCTTTTTCATTTTCAACTACTGTTATTCCAGATTTCTTAGGCATAATTTGTGTAGGGCTTACCCACTGGCTATCGAAAATAGGGTAAATAATTCCAACATCAAGTAATTTTGAGAACTTTAGCCCTAACTACCTCTTTCATGTGTGAATTTAATCTTCTTTGAGGTTGTTGTGATGTTTTAGCATTATCCTCTAAATGTATTCTATGTGTACAAATTAATGGATTAATGCATTTGATATCTGTTAATGTCCATCCAATTACACTTTTATGTCTTTTAAGTACTTCTATTAACATATCTTCTTGTTCTTCAGTAAGGATTGATGAAATTACTACTGGAAAGCTTTGTTCTTCTCCCAAAAATGTGTACTTCAACCTAGCAGGTAATGACTTTAGTTTCAGTGTGGGTACTTCTTCATGAATATTATCATTCATGGATTGTAGCTCTTCGAATCTTGGCTTCTATCCCTTGTATTCCATTGCCTGTGTACAATCAAGCAAAGAGCATATTTCATAAATATCACTATCTACTTGCGTACCTGAATCAAATGAATTAATTAAGCAAACTTCTAATAGGTCAGAAGAACTCCCTTTTAGAAGATGATCATCTATAATGGCTTCAATCCTGTCAACTTCCTCATTTTCATCATTGACTTCATGTGGTTGCTTGTATATGATGAAAATATTAAGCTCAAGTGTCATGTTTCCAAATGTTAGCTTTATCACTTCATTTCTACAATTTATCAAAGCATTAGATGTTGCTAAAAATAAACGACCTAAAATAACAGGAATTGACTTAGAACTATTAACCATAAGTTCAGTTTCCAAGACAATAAAATCCACAGGATAAATGAATTTATCAACTTGTACTAACACATCTTTCACTATTTCTTTTGAAATTTTAATTGATCTATCAGCAAGTAGAAGAGTTACAGAAGTTAGTTTTAACTCACCCAGATTGAGTTGTTGATAAACTAAATATGGAAGCAAATTAACACTAGCACCAAGATCAAGTAAAGCTTGATCAATTTTATGTTCTCCAATAATGCATGAAACCGTAGGACAACCAGGGTCTTTATATTTCAAAACATTATTGCTTTGAATAATGAAACTTACCTGTTCGGTCAAAAAGGCATTCTTTTCACATTTAATTTCTTTTTAACAGTACATAGGTCCTTCAAAAATTTGGCATAAGAAGGAACCTGTTTGATAACATCAAATAACGGAATATTGACCTTCACTTATTTAAAAATTTTAAAAATTTCAGTTTGGTGGTCCAATTTCCTTGAATTGCTTAATGCTTGAGGAAATGAGGGTGGAGGAGACGCTTGAGGAAATGAGGGTGGAGGAGATGAGAGTTTAGTCTCATTTTGGTCAGATGACTTATCAATCTCTTCCTTATCTTGGGGAATTGATTCATCATCTTTCTCATAAGGTTCATAAATTTTTTTTTCAACAACTTTTCCACTCCTAAGAGTTGTCATAGAATTGACTTGATTTATTTGTTAGTTTTCTGAACTATCCTCATTTAGACTATATTGACCTTTGGGATTCGGTTGAGGTTGGGAATGAAATTTTCCTTTTTCGTGAATGGTGAGTGCATAAGTAAGTTTGGAAAGAGTGTCTTTTATGTCAATCATGATTTGAGTGTTTTGTTTATTGATGGTCTCTTGCTTTTCTATGAATGCATTCAATGTTCCTTCAAGGTTTTTTCTATATGGTGGGATATAAGGTGCATATCCTTGAGAATTTTAAGAATCATGTTATTCCTGAGGAGGCAGTGGTTGCATAAATTGTGCTTGATTATTATTCCTCCAACTGAAGTTCGGGTGATTTCTCCATCCTAGATTGTAAGAATTTGAAAAAGAATAGATGAATGAATTTTTAAAATTGTTCATTGCATTTACTTACTCATGCACAACTTCTTTAAAAATAGGAATATTAGGACATTCATTTGTCGAGTGTCCTAATTCATCACAAATGTCACAAATTTCTTCATTTTGCACAGATTTGACTTCTTTTACTTTCCCTAATTCCATGGATTCAACATTTCTAGCCAAACTAGCGTACCTTGCATTTAGATCTTCTTCTTGACTAAGATGATATTTTCTTTTATCAACATTTGTAAGGTTATATCTAATTGAATTTTCAGAAGGATTAGTATCATGCCAAGATTGAGAATTTTCAGCTAAATGGTTTAAATAATCTAAAGTTTCTTCGGGTTCTTTATCAAGAAACTCGCCATTACACATCGTTTCCACAAATTATTTGGTTTCAAATGTTAAACCTTCATAAAAGAAGCCTATGGTCCGCCATTTTTCAAAACCATGATATGGGCAAGAATTTAACAAATCTTTAAAATGTTTTCAACTTTGAAAATATGCTCCATTTGAATTTTGGAAAAAAATTTAGATTTGTCTTTTCAAAGCATTAGTTTTATGTGTTGGAAAAATTTATTTAAAAACTCACTTTGCATTTCTTGCCATGTGCTAATTGATCTTAGTTTCAAAGCGTTAAGTCAAGTTTTTGCTTTATCTTTCAAAGAAAAAAGAAATAATTTAAGCTTAACAATCTCTTCAATGCAATTTTGATCATTGAAAGCAATACAGACTTCCTCAAATTCTTTTAGATGTAAATATAGACTTTCAGATTTTAAACCATGGAAACTATGAAGTAAAAAAATCATACCCGGCTTAAATCTAAAATTATTAGTAGTGAGTGGAAAGATAAAACATGATGGACTAGAATTTCGAAGTGGTTGCAAATATGCACTTTCAACATTGATCTTACAACGGTTGATCTTCTTGTTCATCATGTACACTTTCATTTTCAGCTCGTTGTGTTTGATTTTCATGTTCAACATATGCATCTTCAATTTCAACCATTGTGTCAATTGTGTGTGATTGTGATTCAAACAAATCAATATATAAAGTACCAAGATTAATTTTAACCAAATGACCAGAATTTGAATCATGATACTAGTTAAGCATAAATAAGTGACGTAAAATAAAAATAATGTACAAGTAGGTGATATAAATTGGCTGTTAAATATTAAGCAAAAATAAATGACTTAAAATAAAAAATAATAATGGACAAGTTAGTAAGTCAGAAAATAAAAATAAATGACATAAGGAAATAAGTTAGAAAACAAAAATAAATTACATAATTAAAAAGTTAGATAGCGTAAATAAATGACATAAATATAAAGTTAGGAAGTTAGTAAGCATAAAGCATAAATAAAAAAAATAAAAGCAGAAAGCGTAAATAAATAAAAAAATTAAAAAAAATGAAAATAAAATAAAATTTAAAAACTTAAATAAATAACGTAAATTAATAAAAAAAATTAAAAAGCATAAATAAATGACATAAATATAAAAGTTAAGAAGTTAAAAAGTAAAAATAAATGACATAAATATAAAAGTTAGTTAATAAGTTAGTAAGTTAATTAGTAAGTTAATTAGTAAATTAAAAAAAATTAAAAGAGTAGAGGAAGAATATACCTGATAGTGAAGTTTACTTACAGAAAGAAAATCTCAATAAATTAGAACTTCAAATCAAGTCCCCGGCAACGACACCAAAATCTTGATGGGATAATTAAAAGGTTTAAACCCAAGTACCGGTTATTTCAAGTAATATATTTTCGGGAGTCCGAGATCGATCCACAGGGAATTGATGAAGAAAAATTCTTTGAAGTAAAGAGAAAATTTATCACAACAATAAAGATGATATAAGTTGTTTAAAGATGAAAAGGGTTCGCTTAGGTTAGGAGATCCATTCTTGATAATAAATTAAAAACAAGATTATTTCTTTTTATAACTCAATTGAAATCAAATATAATGAGGTTCCAATCGAAAAATATGACATTCAAAGTTCAATTAAGATTATATATGTAATCATATTATGGTTCCATTAATTATCTATCAATACTTATAAATGATCTCAAGCATCCACTGTGCCAACGTCTTGTCTACAATGAATCAAGATATTCATTATACAAGAAAAGTTTCTAAATTGATCGAAAATAACATATAATACATATAATGATCACATAAAAATATATCATTTAAGCACAAGAAGAAAATTAATCTAACATCAACTTATTACCAAGAGCTTCACCCTTTCACCTAAGCAAAATGAAAATTAGTTACTCATGAATTAAGAAGAAAGAAAGAAGAAGAAGATGATGAACATAACTTCAATTAAGAACAATAGAAAACTACACAAAGGAAACAATTAACATACAAGCATGAAAGTAAACTCTAAGCTAACACCCCAAAATGATCAGCCCTTGCCTCCTTTTATAGAGTTAGAAGAGTACAAAATGTCAAAAGAGATGATGGATAATGAGAACAAAATGCCAAAATAGTTGTTTGATGATGATGAATGGGTGGATTCATGTCTCCGAAATGTTTCACTTCAGAGCTCATGGCATGCGTCATTTTTTGACCAAGTGATCTTCATGAAAGTTCTAGAGAATTATCTTAGCTTTGAAATGCCACAAGTTTCAGCTCAATTGGACACCCACAACTTAAGATATGGCCCAATTACTGCTCATGGGTCAGGCCCAACTTCAGTTCCTCTGTTCTGACTTCCAAGCCTAATATCTCCTTCAAAAATTATGATCTAACTTTTGTTTCTTCATGAAAGTTATAGATATGGGTCTTAACCTTTCACTGTCAAAATTTTAGAATTGTTGAACTCCTATAGCCCGAGATATAACCTAATGACTGCATAGAGGTCAAGCTATCAGGTTCAAAACTCTAGATTTTGCTTCAACTCCAATTTGAGTTATCCAAACGTGTGTTCCCGGTCTTGAGGCCTTCATGAAAGTTGTAGAAATTTGTCTTAGCTTTAAAACAAGACCAAAATCACATCCATCGGATATTTGTAATTCAAATTATAGTCAGTGAGAAGATTATACAATAAATGAAATATATTGTTATCAATGTGGTTCTTGTTATCAAGTGAATAGTTATTAGAGCATTATCTTAACTTTCCAACAAGACCAGAATCACATTAATCAGATAATTGTAACTCAAATTGTGACCACTTTACTTAAGAATGCAATCACCCAAGTTAATGATAATTCAAGCAATAATTTCTTCAATGATCCAATTAAGCTTAATTTCATAAAATGTAACAAAATCAACTTAACTAAGCCAAATTGAACCTTAAAAAGCCTAGTGAGAGGATTATAAAATGAATAAAATACATTGTTATCAGCCTTAGACAAGCATCTAGGCAATGGTTTCACAAATTCTTCATTGCTTTAATTACTTATGGTTTCACCCAATTCAAGAGTGATTATTCACTATTTTCAAAGGGGACAGGTGCTTCTTTAGTCATTCTATTAGTCTATGTTGATGATATCATCATTGCAAGTGCAACTCAGTCTATTCAGCATGTTCAATGCTTACTCCAGAGTTTATTCAAGCTCAAGGTGTTGGGTGACTTGAAGTATTTTCTTGGACTAGAGATTGCATAGTCAATAAAGGGAATTTATCTATCTCAAAAGAAGTACATGGTTTCCCTACTTGAAGATACTGGTCACTTAGATTGCAAACCAGTTTAGATTGCAAACCAATGTCTTTACCAATGGAACCCAACATAAAACTCAACAATTCAGATGGTGACCTGATTGAAGATGCTTCTATGTACAGAAGAATCATTGGGAGGTTGATGTACTTGATAATATCAAGACCAGACATTTGTTATGCAATGAATAAATTGAGTCAGTATATGAGTTCTCTAAGAAGTCATCGCTTACAAGCCCTGCATCATCTCCTAAGGTATTTGAAAATTTCTCTTGGACAAGGTTTGCTATTTTCTAACTCTTCTTCACTTAACATCAAAGCCTTTGTAGATGCTGCTAAGGGAAGTTGTCCTAACACAAGGAGTTCTACCATTGGTTTATGTGTCTTTTTAGGAGATTCATTAGTTTCTTGGAAGTCATAGAAGTAACATACATTATCCAGATCTTCTACTGAGGCCGAATATAGAGCTTTAGCTAATGTCTCTAGTGAAATTACTTGGCTCACAACTTTGCTAAAAGATTTTGAAATCCAAATGGATGTAGCTATGGTTTATTGTGATATTCAAGTTGTCATTCATCTTGCCATCAATCCAGCATTTTATGAAAGATCCAAACATGTGAAGATTGATTGTCATTTCATTAAAGAAAAAATAAATGTTGGTATTATAAAATTGGTGCATGTCAAAACTTAGCATCAGCTTGCAGATTTGTTGACAAAGTCTGTAACAGGTACTTAGTTCCATCACCTTATGTCCAAGTTGGGAGTATTAGACATATACTTCCCACCTTGAGGGAAAGTATTACACAATATGTAAATTATAGTTTGTTAGAATAGTTAGTTATCAATTAGTTTCTGTTACAGTTAGTTAGTTAGTTACTAAAGTTAGTTATCAGTTATTCATTCTGTTACATGATGAAAAACTCTATTATTGTTATGAGTGGTATATATTATACCACATTCTAATCAATGATGAATATGAATTCCATTTCTTTCATTCCGTAAAGTGTAATAGTAAATGTTGAAATCATTGTAGCAACACTACCATCTGCACACTAAGTTTGAAAGATCTCTGTCAATTAAATCACAGAAATTAAGAAGATGACATTACTCTCTTTCGTTTTCTATCCTTAAAAAGAATGGGGGAGACCTTTCTTGATGCCTTGATGGGATATTGAATGACCAATATGGAATACAACTCAGTCGATTCTGTTCTTTGACTGAGAACAACCTATCCAGCTCTAGGCATCAGCTTTTAACGTTTATTTCCTATTTTCTTGCCTAATGTGACTGACTAATGACTACAAACAAATAAACTGTCGTTTTGTCAAGAAACAAAGGTAAGGTAAGATACCAAGCAATGAACCTATCCACCTTTCAATGTTTCCTATGTCAATGACTATGGGAGGTGAATGGAAGCTGTCGTATGGAATTTATAGCTGCAATAAACTTTATCTTTTAGAAAAGTAATAAAGTGCATAGTATTCACTTTGACCTTAACATGCCCTCCAAAAAGGGGTACAGTATAGTAGTATACGATGTATCTTGCGTAGGCCAATTTGCTTTATAACACTGACCCTTTTCGAGTCCTACAAATATATGCATAGTGTTCTGAGTTCTAGCCACTAAGAATTGCCATGTCCACTTCAAAGAGCGTCAGCAGTTCTAGTGAAGATGATAATGAACTTAGAAGAGGGCCTTGGACTCTTGAAGAGGATAATCTGCTAGCCCAATACATTGCTAATCATGGGGAAGGGCGATGGAATTTGCTGGCTAAACGTTCAGGTAATCTAAGAACAAGCCAAAATAATGAAGGACTACATGGTTGATGATACAAGATTGTGTACCTTTTCTTTTACCAATTTGTTATGCTAATTCTGATTAGTTTCTTTCTCTTTTCTGATTCAGGATTAAAGAGAACAGGAAAAAGTTGCAGGTTAAGGTGGCTAAATTATCTAAAGCCAGATGTAAAGCGAGGGAATTTAACCCCAGAAGAGCAGCTTTTAATTCTTGAACTCCACTCAAAGTGGGGAAACAGGTGCTTCTCCCATAATTTTAATTCTTGAGCTATACTAAAAGCTTGAAACCTTGCCACTATCAATATGCTAGCTAATTCCAAAATATTATCCTTGCTCTGGGTCTTTATTTCTCTTTTATGATTGTAGGTGGTCAAAAATTGCACAAAATTTGCCAGGCAGGACAGACAATGAAATCAAGAACTATTGGAGGACTCGGATTCAGAAACAAGCAAGACATTTGAAAATTGACACAGATAGCACAGAATTTCAAGAACTTGTTAGGCGTTTCTGGATGCCAAGATTGCTTCAGAAAGCAAAAGAATCGTCTTCTTCAGCCATGTCAATACAAAACCAAGCAATTCCTTTGCCTCCTGATAGTGTTTCTCCGTATTCATCTATTGGCACAATACCAACACAAATCCCTTGGCAGGGACCTTGTATGAATGAAGTAGGTCCCAATTATTTGGATCAACATGAGCAGAACTCAGACTCTGAGCATAACAATGGTTCATGCATCTCCTTTTCTGAATCAGCAAATATCCCAAAAGCGTCTCACCTTTTGGGATACACCACCAATCAATTTCATGGCTTAGATACCAATGACTTTGGCACCTTCACATGTGATGGCTACCATGTAAATAACAATGCTTATGATATGGAAACCTTCAATATGGCAACTACAAGGGCAGCTGAGGATATGGAATACCCAGTTGGTGATTGCCAAATGGTAGTAAGCAACAGGCTAAACAACGATTTTACATGTAGCATGTGGAACATGGATGAGTTGTGGCAATTTAGTAATTTAGAAAAATAAGATTTTAGGGTTTGTTTTTGCAATAACCCAAACACTATCTTGTATGATATTATTGTTATTAGATAATCAACTGTTGATTAGCTACCAAAATAAAATAGAGGGTAATTGTTTTATTGTACATCTGTCTACTGCTGTTCTGTCTTCCTCTGTTCTGATGAGTGCTTTGTAATTTGCACTGAATTGCTAAGTTGAGAAGAGAAAATATTCTCTAGTTTATAACACCCGCTAATTCTTTTACGCTTCAAACGTAAGAGATTTTTTTTTTTATATTATTGAATGTATATTATCTCAATTTTGTATGTTATTAGTGTCTCTTGCTTTAATTATATTATTAATATTATAATTGATTTGATATTCATTAAACGATATAAAAGGGAACTAAATCTCTTATTTTATGAGCATTTAACAATTTTTTAAATAACTCCCAAGTTGGAAATTAAGTGCTAATAAAGATTTCAAAAAATTAACGTTTGATTAGTTCAAGTGATTCATCACTTACTTTTTTAAATAAAGTCTTGTATTCGAATACTGTGAATAAAAAAAATAAGAGTTGAAAGAGCTTTATACTTTTATGATCTGTCCTAACTTGATTTAGAATTAGTCGAAATTTAATATAACTTTCAGATATTGAGATATTTAAAAAAAAAGAGAGAATCAATTTACATTAATATAATTATTTTTTTCTTACACTTATTTTTAGTTGTTAGATCTATTTTTATATAATGGTTATTTTTAATAAAATAATTTTAATCATTAGATAAAAATGAAACTAACGATTGAAAATAGATGTAAGAGAAAAAAAAATTATATTGATATAACTGATCTTTATCTTAAAAAAATATATATATATTTAAAAAATATTTCGAAGTAATCACATTTAGAAGCTTCGGTGCGAAGATTATTTGTCGTAGAAAGTCCGATTGCAACCACTATGATAATGAAATGAAGAGGGCCCATGATCGAATGAGAATTTTTGCTTTTCTTAGGTACATGAATGAGGGTTTTTTTTTTTTTTTTTACATGAAAGAAGATTTATTAAAGAAAGTGGAAAGCTGCAAAGGTCTACCCGTAAAAATGTGTGTTAATTACCAGGAAAAAAAAACACACACACACTTCTCACAATTCAAAAATTCTATGTTGTTGTATCAAGAGTTGTTGGTTGTATTAGAAGTAAATTGTAACTTTAAGTGAACTTTAACTATAATATTAAGAATATTTTAAGAACAATTTTATTTAATTATTACCTCTAACTTAAAAGTTAATTTCAGAGTAACAGTAATATTTATAAGAATACTGTGGCCAAAAAGTAAAAATTCTATATTGGTGTGGAATTTTTGTTTAGAGAAGAATCTCTTTATTCTGAAAATTGATTTTGGAAGAATAAATTTTATAATAATCAAAAGATTTGGAACCAAAAAATTTTATAAATTGATTTTGTACCAAAATTTTTTTTTAGTTTAAGGATGTTATCCTTTTTTTTTTAGGAAGTTAAAAAATGTTATCTATAAAGTACTGCAAGTGTTTATTTATTATTGTATAGTTATAGAAAACCATGTTTTGGTGTCAAAATACTACAGGTGTATAGGATTTTTTTGTTTATAGAGTATCTTTATCTAATAGATGAAAGATTAATTTTTTGATATATGATTAATACTTAAATAGTTTTAATAATGTTATTTCTATACATATAAATTTTGAGATTGAACTCAAAATTATATGTTTAAAAGACTCAAATTATTTTCATTCAAATTAACATACGTTAATTACAAGACTATATATTTAAAAAATTTGAATTTTTTATATTTAGATCAATACACGTTGATTACAGGTGTGTATGATTGATATATCGTTTGAGAAATTTGAAGTTATAACCTAATTTTTTTTGGGTACAATAATCAAATTTTATTAATGAACCCAAGAATCACGTTTTAGCAAGCCCTCACGTCAGGTGCTTTGTATATAAAAAAAAAATGACGTGCTTTTTATCAAAATTAATTATTCGTTCAACAAGAAATATAATTATTTTATTTTTATTACTAACTCCAACTATATTTTTGTTTTCAAGAGTAAATGTAAAGTAAGACTAGAAGTCACTTTAGCCCAGGACGGACCCAAGTGTAACTATGTGGGGATATATGCCTCCATTTGAGTTATTATTATTTTTAATTATATATATAACCTTTATCATTTATGAATTTATGATTCTATAATTTATAGATTTTTGTCCTCATATTAAAATAAATGGTTGATTTAGTACTTCACAAATTTTTTAATTTTAATTTTTAATCACATGAGACATAAGTTTTTAAATTATTCTTTGATTACTAATGTAGAAAAAGAAATATACGATAATATTAATTTAAAAAATTATTCATTGTTCTCAAAATATTAAAAAATTACAAGAAACCATTATAAATTTATTTTTCATTGTTTTTATTATATTTTATGTGTAAATATAATTTTTTTAAAAATTTATATGAAATATTTATAACTTTGCCTTTTTTTCTAATTTTTTCATTTTGAGTCCGTCAATTACTTTAGCACATATACATATGAGTCATAAATATAATATAATATAAATATATTAATATAATAAAATTTTAAAAATAATTAAAAAATAAAAAAATAAAAAAAAATAAAATATCTAATACGATTTCAAATACCAATTCGACAACTATTTTGAAATAAAAGTTACGTGCACCTTTTTAATGCAAAAGAGTCACTTCAGGTTGCTAAGCAATCCGGAAAATGAAACCCATACGGCTACACTTCTTTGTGAGTGAGTAACATGAGGAGGAGAATATTTAAAAATAAAAAATAAAACATGTGGAGGAAAAAAATGGTAAGTATTGCTAATGAGATATGTTATTTGCATATATATAATTTGACCGCACATTCCTCGTAACGGTTGAGTTAGATAATATTATTAAACATATTTATAGTTTAAAATATAATTTAGAATTATAAATATATATATAATAAAATTAAATGATAAATATATTATTACATATAAAATTTATTGTGAATATGAGTCTATATTAATACCACTTGTTTTAATCAATCATCATAACTCTTTACTTTGAATTATTTGGTGTGAATCTGCCAACGTAAAAATATATATATATATATATATATATATATATATATATATATATATATATATATATATATATGGGTAACTTACACATTAGCTTAGGAGTTTAAACAATTTTTATTTTTTATATATAAATTTTATTTTGTAATACCTATTAAATTTAACATGCAGCTGCTTAGGAGTTTAGTGTTTAAAAATTACATTGAAAGAGATCATATGTAGACTCCTATTGTTAAAATTGATATAAAACACATGTTTATAATTTTTAGAGCACTTGTTAAGGTCAAAGATAAAAAAAAATTATTGAAAGTTGTGCATTTAATATATTGAAAATTCAAAAAATTTACTTTTTAATAAAAAAAATTTACATGTTAAAATATATAAAATATATCTCAAAATTAAATTAGTCTTGATTTTGTATTATTTTAAAACTCTAATTTTTACATAATTAGATATACAATTTTAATTATATTTGATTGTATATATACTCCCTCTTATATAAATAGAGAACCTTTTTGTATACACCGATAATTCAGAGAATATACATAAACATTTTTCAGACTTCTTTTGTGTCATTGTTTCTCTATTTTTAACATAGTATCAAAGACATTATATCCACCTTGACGAGAGTTTCCCCTTTTTGCTATGTAGAATTTGTGAAACTCGTTAAAATTGTTATTAATCACAATCAAACTCAGATTTAATTTTGTTGTTTTCTTCATCTTTGTCCCCTCTCATCCTTCTCTTTTTGAGTCTTGATATATTCTCTTCCAATCTCGATTGATTTGTTGATAGGCTGCTCCTCTGATGCGCTCCTAATCAGTTCCGTCTGATCCAGCCTAAAAAATTGACTTTGTCTCCATTGTTTCGGCCTTTGATTAGTCTCTTTTGATCTAGCCTAAAAGATTGACTCAGTTTTTGTTGTTCCAATCAAATGCATATTGGTTTGATCTCATATGCAGTTTGGCTTCATTTTCATTGTAGATTTTCTTAGATGCATATGATTTTATCCCAAATACAGTTTAAGTCTCTTGACTTTTCCAAGATCTCGACATTGTGATTTTAAAATATTTTTAGTTTATTTTTTTTTTCATATGTCTAATTGTAACAAGTTAAAATTTAGTAACTTTAGCTTGAGGGGGAGTGTTAGCATATTTAGAATATATTTTAGAATTAAATTAAACTTAATTTTGTGTTATTTTAATGATCTAATTTGTACATAATTAAATATATTATTTTAATTATATTTGATTGTATATAGACTTTTTCTTACATAAATAAAAAAACTCTCTTATATATATTAATTAATTAAAAAATATATAAACTATTTAGTGTCTATATGTTCTTCTTCTCCGTTTCTAACACTATCTTTGATAGAAAAACTCAAATTTTTATCATAATTTAAGAGGTTATGTATTATAACATAAAGTTAATATATGTAAAGTGAAAATAAACAAAACTTTTTTAAGGTAATATGTAATTTACCCAAATTATGTTTGAGAAAAATGAAACGAGAATTATGAGCAAAAGTATGAATTATATATAAATTTATATAAAAAAATATTGAATGGATATTTGCAGAACACAACTCAAATGTAATATATATAAACAGAAAAAAAAAATCAAATGTAATATAATTATGCAGTGAGAAGTAGAAACTTTTTCTTTTTTTTTTTGGCGGTGAGAGAAGTCGAAAATTTGTGTGTATGTAATTAGTAGTAAATGTAACATTACTCTTACGTGCACCTGTATAATCTGCTTTATTGAATGAAATTGTGAATTGAAGGTCATGTAATTATAAGTTACGAACAATATGTTAAGTGGACAAAAGTTATATATATAAAAAAGATTGCTTTGTAACACAAAAAAAAAAAAATCCTTTGTAGATCATTTAATGTTTTTTAAATTGATCCAACCATTTAAATCGTCCATAAGGCATCTTACTCTCACTGCTTAGAGTTAAACCAAAAAAATTATTAGAAAAGTTGAATTATAAAAAATCAGTAAAAATAGATAAGAATCATTTAAAATTGGTTAACATGTAAATTTAAAAGAACAAAATTTGTTTTAAATTTGTTTTTAATCTTTTTCTTTAACCCTTTTAATCATCTTATATATGTTTATTAATTTAATTAAGTGAAATTAAAAATAACAAATGAATGTAATTAAAAGAATTAGATAAAAGAGTTGAAGAAAAAAAATTAAAACCAAATTTTGTTCAATTTAAAACTAGCCAGTTCTTTAAAAAAAAAAAAAATACTAGTCTGAAATGATCCGCCACTCCTTCTGCCATTTTTCATTTGATTTCGATCCTTCCGGTAAGCTTTATCCCAAATCTGGCCGTCCAACTTCCTCTCTGTTTCCGACAAGAAGCAAGACGGCGGGGGAAGCGTTCTTTTAGTTGCTATGTTTCCTTCGTTCAATAAGAAAAAAGGGAGAGGAATGGGTTTATGGGTAGAAGACATAAGAGAGGGAGAAGAAAGAGAAAGAGCAGATGTTCTGACGTTGAAAACTTCTGATTTTTGGCTGTACCGATAGTTTTTAATTCAATTCATTTGCATTTCATTTGGTTTCATATTACCTGCATTTCTTTCTATCGTATTTCAAGACCAAAACTTTTGATGATTTCCTATTCCTATATTAAATTATGATAGAATAAGATTTGCATATTTAAAAATTCAAACTTACTTGTATGAAATTATAATATAAATAAATATATTAAAGAGTTTTTCATTAACTGATGAGTTTATTGTTTTATACTAATATTCTAAATATTATATTTATTATATTGATAATGTATAATTATATCTAATTTATTTTAAAAATAGACAAAAAGCTCTATTTTAATCTCTAAAATTTTCTCAAAATTTCAATTTAATTTCAAAAGTTTTTTTTTCAATTTATTTCTTAACGTCTCAAAAAAGTTTCAATATTATCCTTATTGCAGACACAATCTATTTTCAAAAGGCGTCCCAAGTGTGAGTATTCTTCAATGCCTGTAATTCTTCCTGCATAACTTGCTGCCAATGAGGGTCGGTAGAGACTTCCTTATAAGATTCTCAATGGTGACAGGTGCAGGATCAACGATCAGAACAACATCATCGGAAGCAGAGGAAACATCGGAAGAGGATGGGAGCTCGCTGGAAGTACCTGCATTTGTATCACTAGGGAAGTAATCAACATCGGGGTTAGTAAAAAGAGGAGTAGAGGTGGACAGAATTGACGTAAACTTGGATAATGAAGAGAACATAATATGCTCCTAGAAGACAACATGACATGAGATACAGATACACTGAGATATCGGATCCCAACAACGGTAACCTTTGTACTCTGTGTCATACCCAAGAAAACAACAAAGACGAGTGCGAGACTCAAGTTTAGTATATTCATGAGGTTGGAGGAGGACAAAACAATCACAACCAAACACCTTAAGTGAGTTATAATATGGTGTAGTGTGATACAAATGCTCAAAAGGAGAGACATTACCAAGGACAGAGGAAGGGAAACGATTAATAACATGGACAACAGTAAGGACAGCTTCACCCCAGACACGTTCGGGACAAGAGGCTGAGAGAAGCATGGCATGGACTAAGTCAAGAATGTGACGGTGCTTTCTCTCAACACGACCATTCTGTTGAGAGGTATATGGACATGAGAACTCAGATAAGGTACCCTGTGCACCAAGAAAAGATAAGAGTTTAGAATCATGGTATTCCATGGCATTATCTCGGTGAAAAACTTTAATGACTTTAGAGAATTGTGTTTGAATCATATTGGCAAAGTTAATGTAAATTTGAGGAAGTTTATAACGATTTTTCATCAAATATATCTAAGTAACGTAAGAATAATCATCAATAAATAATACAAAATACTGAGAACCTCCTATAGTAGGTGTGGGAGCAGGGGCCCAAATATCAGAATGCAAAAGATCAAATGGTGAAGCAGAAATAGAAGTACTTTTATGAAATGATAAAGCTGATTGTTTAGTAGTTTGACAAGCACTACAATCAAGAGACTTATTAGTAACAGATCCTAAAAGACCCTGAGACACAAGAGGACGTAGTTTGCCAAGAGAACTATGAGCAAGACGTTGATGCCAAATCTGAATGGAAGAGGTGGTGGAAGCAACATAAATGTTGGACACTTGGGAAACACGCAGTTAAGTGAACTTAAATAACCTTCCAATCTTACATCCAGTCCCTATGAGTTGTCTCGTCCATGGGTCCTGCACATGATAACCAGAGGAAGAAAAAGTAAGTTCATAACCAAGATCACATAATTGACCAACAGAGATAAGGTTAAAATTTAGTTTAGGAATGAGATAGGTGTCAGGTAAACTTAGATTGGACATAGAGATAGAACCCTTATGACTTACATGCATAAAAGATCCATCAGCAGTGTGGATAGAACGAGCAGTGTCATATCTATCGTTAGCTAGTAGGCAGCCTGATCTATCTTGTAGTTACTCGACCGGATATCTCCTATGTTTTTCATCTGGTTAGTCAGTTCATGGCTGCCCCTTGTACTACCCATTATGATGTTGTCCTTCGCATTATTCGGTATATCAAGGGTACCTTGTTTTATAGTCTTCATTATTCTATTGCATCCCCTTTGACTCTTCGAGCCTACTCTAATGTCGATTGGGCTGGTGATCCTAGTGACCGTCACTCCACCACTGGCTTTTGCATATTTCTTGGAAATTCTCTTATTTCTTGGTGGAGTAAGAAACAAACTCTAACATTCACTTCATTACTGAAGCAGAATATCGTGCCCTTGCTAATACTACTTCTGAAATATTGTGGCTCCGTTGGCTTCTTACTGATTTAGAGATATATCAGTCTTCTTCCATTGATCTTCATTGTGACAACCGTAGTGCCATCTAAATTGCACACAATGATGTTTTCCACGAACGTACCAAACATATTGAGATTGATTGTCACTTCATTCGTTAACATCTTCTACGTGGTGCTCTTCATGTTGTCTCAATTGGCACTCTTGATCAGCCAATTGATGTGTTCACCAAACCTCATTCTCCTAGTCGCTTCTGCACTTTACTGTCCAAACTCAAGTTGGTTACTGTTGCACCTACTTGAGTTTGAGGGGGGATATTACGATAGTGATTGATTTGTTATTATAGTGATTAATTTGTTATTGATTTGTTACGATTGTAAATGATTTGTTACTTATTTGTTATTATCTTGTAATCAAATTAGGATTAATTAGACTTTATGTATAGGATTGGTTCCGATTTTTTGTTTTATTCTCTCCTATCCTATAAATAGGAGCACCTCATTGTACATCAACACTCAGAAAATATACAAACATTTTTTCATCTTCCTGATAGCTAACGTGGCTATTTTCATCCCACATAGCTGTTTTATATCTAACGTGAATCTCAAGTGACACCTGACGTGGATCACATGTGACAGTTAATGTGAACCTCACATGACATTTAATCAGATCGAAATTTTCGTGAAACATAAGAGATGTAAATAGAATAAAACAAAAACTTTTATGATAAAATCGAAACTTTTATGAAACGTGAGTGGCACAAATATAATTTTAACTTATTTAAAATAAAAAAAAAAACAACAATCATTAATTTTAGGGTTGTAGAGATCAGTCTTATATGTTTCAAATTTTTCTAGTCTAAAATTCTCTAAGCAATTTAATCGCTTCAATGGCGTGACAAACTAAATTCAATCCAAACTCAAACAAGAGGTGACAAACCCCACTTTCTTACAAATCCAAGTGGAACCAACACTGAAACTTAAAACCAACAAAAGTACAAATAGAACTACCACCATCCACCCTTGCAATTTCACTTCCACCACAATCATCAAAACAAAACCACCACCATCGACAACCAAGTTCATCTCCCTTCCATCACAAAAACAATTGATGTATATGATTTAAAATAAACTAAAATCTTATTTACGTCCTTTACGTTTCATGAAAGTTTCAATTTGATCCTAATACTATGTTTGGATGATAGGTAATGAGGGGAAGGGAAAGGGAATAGGAGGAAGGGAAATAAGTTCTTGTGTTTGGAAGTTTTAAAATTCATGGGAATGGAATGGAACACATAGGAACTGATTCCCCTTCTCTTCCACCCAAATGACCAATTTCTGTTCCCCCCAAAATTGGGGTGGAACGGGGGGAAGTAAAAAAATTTTAAGTTAAAATTAAATAATTGACATTTTTATCCCTCCTTCCTCTCTCTGTTTTATTCCCATTGTTTCTTCCTCTCTATTTTCTCTCACAAGCACCAACGCTGCCCATCTCTCTCTGACGACGACCACTTGACAAACACCCTCAACGCCGCCACCTTCCTCTTGCCGAAGTTGTCTCATCCACCCACTTCACACGAACAGCTCAGACCAGGTATTTGCTATCCCTCTCTGTAAAATAATGTTTATATTGTGGTTGGTTCTTGTTCTGGTTGTGGTGTTTGGTTCTGGTTTTGGTTGGTTAATACCCATTTCATGTAAGGTTGTGTTACAACTACAGATTGACAAGGTTTGAATACTGTCCTGGCCAATTTTCTTATGCATCTCGTGCCTTAATCCCCAATCCCAATTCCCCTGAAACTGTAATATATATAAAAGTTTATTAATATATAATATTCTTGCACAAAAAGAACTGTTCATGTAAGTGCAATATTTTTGTTTATGATCTATTAATTCAACATGAAATGACTTTTATATGAATGCACCTAAAAATAAAAAATACAGAATGATAGGCACGATAGTTTGAATGGTTGTAGGTTTTGGGAGACTACAAACATGAACATCTTACTTTTTAGAGTTTGTACTTATTTTGTCTTATACTAAAAGAATAATGCCATTTGTCTTATTTTGTCTTGGTTGTTTAGAAGATTCTTAATTTATTTTCCTCTCCTTTCAACCTGGAGAAATGAGAAACAATTATCATTAGACAATACTGCAGCATCTAAAGCAGTGTGAGCATAAATATTTTTGGCTGACATATGCTATGAAGTTCCAACATTTTCTGATAAGAAGAGTTGTTCATATTTCAGTCAATACATATTCACTTCAACTTCAACACTTTTTTGCTTTTGTTTGTCAGGCTGCTAGCTGTGATAATTAATTGATTAGAATATAGAGAAAGACTTAAACCAGTTAAATTTTGTAAATGTACTGCTTAGGTATTTTCATACAACTATATGAGCTGCTTATAGCACTCTACGTAATTGGTACTTTGTACTTTGAGGAACAATTCAAATGATATGTAGATTCTGAAAGTAACATTAGAGACTAGGGATACAAAGAAAACATGACTAAATAGGAGAAGTTAACAATATTTTAGTCCCAAAGAAAAACAGGAGAAGCTATGAATTTGTGCTTCCTATATATATAACTTGAATTAGCCAAATGAATCTTTAAATACCCCAGAAGCATCCCACACAAGACACGCAGCAAAAATATTAACTCTTATATAGAAACTAAATGCGTAATGAGAAAAATATTCCACAAGAAACAAATTTTACCATGCACTTATGCAGTATGTAATAGAGAAATCTGGATTTCCTTACGTCCTATAATGATGTAATATCCATCTTCATGTCTTGGATTTCCTCATAATAGATAAATTAACTGCATATTCTTGCCTACATATGCCTTTGTTATAGTAATGTAGTTGTATGTAGGAGACAAAAAAGGTTCTGCATGTAGTAACAACTCCACCAAACACAAGCCACACTAAACTTTCCCAAAACCATATTTAGCAAGCTTCCTCAAAGTTTGACTACACACAAAAAGTGAACCACACATCTTAAAAAAATTCTTTCCAAAGGCATCCCCTGCCTCAATGGCATCCCCTGTCGAAATTAAATCAATTTTCTTTGCAAAATAAATTTATCTTATATGCTTTATAAGATAATCTCTAGTGAACCTTAGCATGGATTAAGATAATCACTAGCATAGTTTTGGTTCTTAGTGAAATTTACTTTAAAGTGCTGCAGTAATTTTAGTCAAAGGCAGCATTGTGTTTTGTTTATTGTAGCAGAGTTCTTATACTTGTTTTATATTTTTTTTAGGTGAGTGCATTATAATTGATGGCTGATCAAGATAGGATGTCCACATTTATGATATTGCAAAATTTATTTTCTATGGCAATTATACAACTTATGTGTCTTATGGTTGCATTACATGCATTACGAAAGTATTCAAAAAAAAAAATCAAATTCCATCTAGCATAAGGGAACAAAGGGAGAGAGTTCGAGATGAAATAATGAAAAGGATTATTGGTACTGAGAGTTGTCGTAATATAATTCGCATGAGTCCTAGAGCTTTTTTAAACTTGTGTGGCTTGTTAAGAAATCATGGTGGTCTTCAACCTACACAAAGAGCAACAATTGAGGAGCAAGTTGCAAAATTTCTTTACATTGTTGGGCATAATGTAAAGAATCGTCCAGTGAATTTCTTTTTTCGAAGATCTGGTGAGACTATTAGTCACCACTTTCATAGTGTGATGGTAGCTATAATACAGTTGGAAGAGATGTTTTTGAAGCAACCCGATGGACTAGAAGTTCCTCTAGAAATACTCAACAACAATAGGTTTTACCCATACTTTAAGGTAAACACAATTTTATTGGCTTTTAACTTAAGTTGATAAATTTTTTAAAATAATGTAAACTTTAATTAGATTTTTTAAACTCAGGATTGTGTAGGAGCGATTGATGGCACGCATGTGCGTGCAAGAGTTCTTGCAGAAGAAGCTCCTAAATATCGTGGTAGGAAGGATTTTCCAACACAAAATGTCCTGGCAGCGTGCACTTTTGATTTAAAGTTTACATATGTCTTACCTGGATGGGAAGGAACAGCCTCTGACTCAAGAATTTTAAAAAATGCATTAACACGTCAACATGCTCTAAAAATTCCGAAAGGTAGCATATATAGTTTAAAAATTAAATCTATAAGTACTTAGCTATAAACATTTTTGATGAGTTTGAACTTGATTTTCTAGGAAAATTCTATGTTGTTGATGCTGGATTCATGTTAAGGAGTGGACTAATCACACCTTATAGGGGAGTGCGGTACCATTTGAAGGAATATTCAAGAAATCCACCTCGAAATTCTCATGAGTTATTCAACCTTCGGCATGCATCATTATGAAATGCAATTGAAAGAGCATTTGGTGTTTTGAAAAAGAGGTTTACTATTCTTCATACAGCAACTCAAGCTTGTTATGGCCTTAAAACTTAAAAAAAGATCATATTAGCTTGTTCTATTTTGCATAACTACTTGATGGGAGAAGACCCGGATGAGAATATTCTACGTGAAGTGGATCATGAACTTAACGGAAGAAGAATATCTAGAGAAGAAAACCAATGTCAAAATTATGATGATATTGAAGATGCAGCTAGAGGAGAGTTAATTAGAGAGTCCATTGCAACTAATATGTGGGCTAGTTATAATAGATGTTAAAATTGTAATTGCTTGTGTAGTCTATGAATTAGACTTATTTCAATTCACTTGTTGTTTATGTTATTGAGACTTATGTAGAGCTTTAGTATTTAGAATTGGTGTGTACTCGTGAATTTTATTTTGATGGTTTGAACTGGTGTCAATCTTGATTTGATGCTTGGTACGCACTTATATAATTCTTATTAATTGTTAAAAAATGATTACTTCTTTTGTACTATTTTTCGTGTAATGTTTTTTTTATGTTAATTAATTTACATATATAGATGGAACCTAAGAAAGTAAGAAAGCCCAAAAGTGTTACTTGGACAGCTGCCATGGATGAAGCTTTGATTAATGCATATTTGCATCAGCAAGATCAAGGGAATAGATTAAGTGGCACCTTCACAACTCATGCCTTGGAAGCCATTTTTAAAGAGATGCAAGTACAATTTCCTGACAAGCCAATCAACAAAGAAAAGATGCAAGATCATATGAAATATATAAAAAATAAGTTTAGTGGTTGTTATGACTTGTTCAAGAATGGTCTTAGTGGCTTTGCATGGAATCCAATAACATGTACATGGAGTGCTGAGCCTGAAGTTTGGGAGAAATTAATTGAGGTACTCATTACACACACTTATTTATTAGTTGTAGACTGATTGTAATTATGAATAAGTTCATTATTGTGACATTTATTCTTTTATATTTATTATAGTCAAAGCCTTGAATGGAGAGATAAGCCTATTCCATATTATGATAAATTAGTTCAACTTTATGGAAAAGATAGAGCAACAGGAGATCATGCAGAAACTGCTTTTGAAATCAGACAAAGAAGAGCTGCAAATGGTGGGAAGGACATTCATGACACTATAGAGGAGCTAGACCATTTAATATCCACTAATGAGGTAACATTGGAAAACTGTGGCATTACTGATGAAGTTCAGAGTTTAAATTTGGAGTCTCTTGGAATGGCTTCTCAAGCACATCAAGGTTCAGCCTCATCAAAAGGTAAGAAAAGAAAATTCAGAACTGAGGAGAATGACTTTGAGGTGGTTACTAAATCAATTGAGAAGATGATGGATGTCTTTGAAAAGTGTACAACAGAATTAGTAAAGTGCTACCAAAAGCATCCTATATCCGAGGATGAAATATGGAAACAATTAGAGGACTTGGGTGTTGAGGAAGACAAGTTAGAAGTAGCTTATTATCATCTTGTTCAGCACCCTGATGATTTGAGAGCTTTACTTGGCTGTCCATTTGAAAGGCGTAAGGGAATGTTAAAGCGTATTGTGCCAGGCTACTCCTCAAGCAATTAAGTTTTATATTGTTTTTTCATATAAATTGAAAGTACTGGGCTTTAAAATATTTTTATGAATTGTGTTGATGTTATTTTTGTTTTTATGAATTTATGTTTTAATGGAGTTTGAATTATCTATTCAGTTATTTCATTATGTCTTAAATATGCTTTTGCAGTTTTTTTTATGATAGTAATACAAAATAAAGCTTTCAAAGAAAAGCTGGAATACAATTCTTTTTCGGATTTAAATAGATAAATAGAAGCCATAGACAATAAACCTTTACAATATTTACTACAATTACCTATCATTTCCCTGTGAAAGTTATTACATGCAATGCAAGTGATTTGTTTGTCTGTTTCTATAATTCTTAGTGTCCAACAATGATGATGAGCATTTCAGATCGTTTTTCATTTTTATTTCAAGGAGTAAGCACAGCAACAAGCTTGACATGATTCTAGGACAAGCTTCTACCTTATTTAGGCCTCTGCAGTAGCTAAGCAACTAGATTTAAAATACAAACAAATTAGCTGCTTAAAGTCTTTGAAACACCAAGGATTCCAGTTACAAATTGATAACTTCCATAACATGGAATATGGAACAATGCCATCAACAAATACTTGCAGTTCACAAAAAACAAATTGGATTAGACATTTGTAAATATTAAATGAGGGAAGGGAAAAAAGGAGGACTTGGAAATAATCCTGGATACCATGGTACAAATGCCATATTTTGCATCCTAACGTAATTGCCTCAAAATTGATTCTAAACAAAGTTCGCACTCTTTTTCATGGTTCTTTGCTTCTAACGTAATTGGCACCAATTTTAGTGAAACCATTGTGTCTGCACATTCTGACAAACTGAAGTATAGCATAGCTCACCATATTGAGATGCAAAGATGAATAATCCACTGAAAAATGACGTAAACACTTGTCCAAAGAACCACCATTAACAACCATATAAAGTGGTGTGCTCCCAAGGTGCATCAATCTGAATGAAGTTCAAGGGCTATTTGGGAAGTTAAAAATTTTAATTGTTCCGTTCCGTTCCTTTATAATATAACTCCCAAACAAAGTTAATGAAATTCTGTTCCGTTCCGTTATTAATCTTCCAAACAAAAAGAATGGTAATAATGTTCCATTCCTTCCCTTCCCTTTCCTGTCTATTCCTACCTATTCCGTTCCGTTCCATTAATGAAAAAACATTCAAATATAGGCTAAAAGTTTTTGTTTTGCTCCATTTACGTCCCTTATGTTTCACAAAAGTTTTGATATGATCAAGTGTCACGTGAAATTCATGCTAGGTGTCACGTGGGATCCACGCTATATGCCACATGAGATTTATGTTAATGCAAAATAGCCATGTGAGATAAAAACTATTATGTAAACGCCACATCAGCCATTGTCATTAAGAAAATGGACGACGTCTGCAACAAGAGTAACATTGAAACTTTTTTAAGACGTTAGAGGCAAAATTGAAACAAAAAACTTTTGGTACTAATTAAATAAATTGAAATTTCACAAAAATTTTGAAGATTAAAATAGAACTTTTGCCTTAAAAATATAACATTCGGTTCAACCATCGGTGGAATTGGTCAAACCATAAATTGCCTTCATTTTCAGTTCTTCGGTCCAACCAATTTTTGAAGCATTCCCTATCATCATTGGATTTTATACAGATATATATGATCATTCATAGATGTAATATTGTAGATATAAATCAAATCAAATACTATATAGTACAGACTGCAGAATATGTTACATATGAATGTTATTTTTGTGACATGATTTTAAATAATTATAATACTACTTGCTTATTGTATGCGAAAAAAACGATTAAAATATAGCAGATTTTGAACAGCATATGCTTATATCTTCAATGCGACGCTTTTGACACAATCAACACTAATACAGAAAGTTACAAGTTACAACATACTGTATGTAATGGGACGAATAAGGCTATCCAATAATTTACATACTCAACTTTGACATGTAGTATAGGTTATGGTTGTGTGTGTGGTCTTATTCTCAAACAATATAATGAATGACTTTTCTATCAAAATACGACATCTCTATTAATAATATGAATAACAATCCACATGCTCCCTCTTGATATGTTTTCAGAAGTTTAGAAAGAGAAAACGAAAAGGCAGTTGTGCAAACCCAACTAGCTAGCTAGTTATGAAGTCATTTTCTCTCTATAATTGTTACAGCATTTTGTAGAATATTATCTCTTTTCTTTTTTCCTCTTCAATTATAAAGGGTGATAGAGACATTTTCAGACTATGCTTATCCCACGTGTTTCTTCCTTCCAACTTATGTTATATTACATTGACTAGAAAAGCTATTTGTCAAGGTGGCCTACGTGAGCTCCCAATTTTTTCTTTGGCAGAATTTACAAAAGCCCCACCATGTCGGATGAGCTAAATCTATTAAACTTATACATTAACAAATATATAAGGATGAATTAGTTTTCCTTTTTTTTTCTTTGTTTTTTGAAGAGGAACACATTAAATCAAAAGAAAACCATGCAATAGTTCAGAAAATAAAGGAGTACACCATCCATTGTCCATAATTATACGCTCAAAAGGAATTCCTACTTGATGTGCAACTATCAAGCTAGGCTAGTAATAATAAGCGTTGCTCCAAAATAACCAATTGGTTATCTGCACCTGCTTTTAAAAGGGTGTTAAAAATGCCATTAGCCTCTTTATAGATCTTAGTTATCTGCACCTAGTGGGATGTCGTCATCCAGTATCTACAATGTTCAACAATAGCTCCATATTTGTGAGAGACGTGTCTATTAAATTATTAATGAGGTGGATTACAGTTTACAGATAGGGATTCAAATTCCACAATAATACGAGTGATATGACTATTTGCAGCCAGCTTAAAGTTCTGCTAAGATAGCAAAGTTATTATTAATTACCTATGAACTTTTCAAAACCCATCACCAATTTTTGGTTAGAGTTTTATTATATCCTTATAAAAGATCCTCTTAAAAGGTAGAACATTAATGTGTGGAGCAGAATTTGAGGTGTTTGACTTTACCTATTGAACCTCTTCATAGTTAAGGTAGGGTAGAAACTAGAAAGTGTTCCAGAAAGGAAAAATTATTGGGTTGTCACAGCAGACAATACGAGGAATAGTTTCTGTAACACTGCCACAAAAGAGGCCATTTTCCACTTGATGAATCTTGAGGTAAAATAAGTCTTTTCATCAATAGGTATCACAACATATGGATTTATTTAGGTCTTGATGATCAAAGATACAACTTGTCTACCAAATACCCTGTCAAGGAATACAAACAGTCAAACAGATTGGAAAAGGCAGCATTACGATTACCTCTCCAGACATTACAATAAAAGGGTAGTCAAAATTTTCCTCTAAGAGGTTGGTGAATATCAAAAGGTAAGAACTGAGATTCCCAGCATGGTTAGAGGTCAAGTCACTAGAAGAGTTAGTTAAACTCTAGGAAGGGGACCTGTAAGCCTACTTTTCACATTATTTTGTTCCAAACAGTGTGATCCATCCAAAATTTTGTTTGGTTACCGTTCCTCACAATAGTCCTCTATCAAGTTTTTCTTCTTCTCATTCCCATAAAAACAGATATATTTACAATGCTCTTAAAAAAAAATTGAATATCAATGTTCCCATTAACTTTACTTGTTATAACAGATAAAAATCTTTGACTCTTCCTCTCTTTTTTTTTTCTTCTCTAACCTCCTCACTCTCACTATTCTCTTCCTTCTCCACCACACTCTTGACTGACGACAACTGTTTCTACCCACCACCGGCACTACCCCACCTTTCTTCTCTTTGCACTTGCAAAACGACACCATTAACCTTGCAACACCTTCTTCTTCCAAATTTTTCTTTGGGTTCTTCTTTGCCACTACGAACTTCCTCTGTTGGATCTTGTTCTGAGGGGAATTATGCGCAATTGGGTTGTTGGGGTTCTTAGATGCTGATGGTTTTTGAGACTTGGAAGAAGAAGATTTCTTCACAATAGGGGAAGAAGAAGAGGTGGAGAAGGGTTTGGGACTTGGGCTTTTTTGATGATGGGAAGTGTTAGGATTGAAATTCTCACCGAATTTGGATGATACTTGATTCTTTGATTGAGACCCATGTGGGTCCTTCCCTGGAGTCATTGCTTCAGCATTCTTGGTGGTCATATCCATTGGAAAATCACCAAAAAATAAAGTAGTTCAATCAGAGACCAAATAGGTTCTGGGTTTACTTGTTAATAAGGTTGTAGGTTAGCCGTTGATACAAAATCAATTAATTTTTTCACAAAATCAATGGTGAAAGAATGTGGAGCATCCATACTCCAAATTCCTTTAGGAGCATTTAAAATGTTATCCATAAAAACATCCTTTTAATCCTCCCAAATTTCTCGAGAAATTCAAAGGCATAAGTGACCGGCTAGCACTTGGACAATAAATTTGTTACTTAACTTGTCAAGTATACCAAATCGCAAAAATAATATAATGAGTGAGTAAGTATTGTTTCTGAGGGATTATGAGAGTCAAACACCAAATTCACTAAATCAATATTATCTAAGCTATGGTAATTTGGGATTAAAAAGAGTTCTAAAGATGTTTAACAAAAACAACTTCATGCAAGGCTAAAAACAATAAAAACTAACAAGGAAATTACTACAAAGAAAACTAGAACACACTTGACTTATAAAAGAAAGAGGTGAAAACCAATGGGATGAGAATGTTAGAGTTCTGATTTCACTTGAACCTTTTTTTATACAAACTCAAATTCTAACTTAACCAAGTTACATTTCAATATTCATGTCCAAGTTTCCAAAATTAACCAATATCTAATTTCTTGGTATATTAGTCCCCTTAGTCTAACCCTAATTAGAAAATGTTTTAACACAAACAAGGGATTCACAAGCAAGGTCGCACAACCCACAACATCTATTCCTAGATATTGAAGAGATAGTGGTGTTTATCACAAGTTCCAAACTCATACATAATTTTTTCAAATCATACATAAACCCTAAGATCAATTCAAGAGTGGTCAAGTCAAGAAAAATATTAAGATAAAAAAATAAACACTTGAATAATCAAATACAAACTTGGATTAAGCATAAAAACGAGTTTACATTATCCAAAAACAAGATCCATCATCACCCTAACTAAGAGATTTAGTTACACATGAAGAAAATGGAAGAAACACAAAGAAGAGAAACAAACTTCATGGAAGAATCAAGAGAAAATTGAAGAAATCTCATAAATTTTAAGGTGGAATGACTCATTCTCTCTTTTAGGATAAAAGACGGCTCCAATCGTTCTTGAATGTCCTAAGATTCCTTTTCTTTCCTTTATATATGCAGTCCAAACACGTGTTAGATTTTTATTTGACTAATTAATTGGTCAGTTTTTGACCGACTAATCGGTGGTAGGTAGATACATTTTTCTACATAGGCGATTAATCGGCTAAAAGTGAGCAATTATTCATGCGCTTGACTCAAAGTGCTTGACTTGAGCGATTAATCAACCAAAAGTAAGTGACTAATTACTCAACATTAGAATTTTCCTTCTTGTTTCTTGTTCCTTGTTTATGCATTTCATCTTCTTCCTTGGTTAGTCATATAAAAGAACACATTTAACACACAATAAAAATTTAACTTAACACAACAAAACATGATTAAAAGGAATTGTTTTAATTTTTTTTAAAATTTATTGACAAAAGAAAGACATTATTTCTAATAAAAAGTAGTTAAAACTTAAGAATGAAACTTAATCAAAGGATTGAATGAAAATAAAAGCAAGATTTTACTTAGAAAAAACATGCTTAATTTTCATAAGTTCATCAAAATTCCATGAAGTTAATGGGTGCATGAAACATGATTAATGTGGCTGCCTTGTGCCGACCAAAAAGATAGAGATAGACATGGAATACCATCAAATTAAGTCCAATTATGTATTGTCCAATTTCCAGTCAACAAAAATACAAGAGGCCAAAATTTAGGTAGTTGAGTTGATTGATGACTGATGGATAAAGGGTTATAATCATTCATTCAATTTCTAGTCTCAATAAATTGATAAATTTTAGTATGCATGCGTCTGGAAGGATTTTTACCATTAAAATTTATCATAGAAATTGATACACATTTTAAATAATTTATAAAAATTTATATAAATTTATTTTAAATTATCAATTTAAAATCAATGATAAAAATCTACCATAGAATATACATTTTATTATATGCTTTATGAACTTGCGATAATTTCACAAATAAATGTTGACTGATGACCATAAAACAGATTGACAAGCTATTAATCAAACAAAAGCTAAGTTGAGACTAATAGGTAAATTGGGGAAAAGTTTGAGTTCTCAACATTTTTTATTTTTTAGATTAAATTGTAAATATTTACCAGTTTGAACTTTAGACTTTTAACAATTTATTTCTTAAAGTTTTGATTTTTACCACATACTTACTTGAATGTTAAGTATTTAATAATTTATAATTTTATTTTTTCAAAAATTATAACAAAGTCTTATACAACTTCACTTCTTAATGTTAGGAAGTATTTGGTTGAAAATAAATAAATAATAACTTGTTTGACGTTAACAATGTAAAAAAGAATAGATAGAAATAATAAATTACTAAGTGCTTAAAGTTCAAATGGGTAATTTGTTAAAATTAAAATTTCAATGGATATTTTGCCTAAAATCTAAAGTTGAAGTTGGTAATTTGTTAAAATTAAATTTTAAGCAGTAATTTATCTAAATTCTAAAGTTGAAGTGAGTAATTTATAATATGACTATTTTATTTAATTCAGTTATATAGTTAACTTTATAATAGAAATTTGGAGCAATTAATCAATTAATCTAATATAGAAAAGAAAAATATATGGTAAAAAAAATTCACCATATGTCTTCAAAGTCATCAACTCATTACTTTAATTTTTTAACATGTGACATTTATGGTAGTTATTTTTATGTCACATGTCATCTGTTGTTTCAGACCTCAACCTGAAAATCACTCATCAAGAGCCAATACATCGTCAAATATGAGATTGGGAGAAAATTACAAGAAACTCTACCATATAAGGAAACATTGCATGAAGCTCAAGACATGGCGAGATCTCAAACAAGTTATGGTGAAGAGGAAGAAAGTAATGTTGGGAGAAGTAAAATGAAAGAATATTCTAAAACCCATAAATGGTTGGGACTATGTTATTCAGGCATTTTGATTTTCATAGCATTTTCATTTTGATCTTCAGGCAATGCTAGAAGAAGTAAAATGAATAGAATAAACGAAGTAACTTATTTTGGTGTTTATTATTTTTTTTGTTTCATTTTGATTTATTTTTTTAAACTTATTTGGGTGTGAGTTTTTTATTTTATTTTCGTTCTATATTTTGTAATATGATTATTGATTTTTTTAATTTATTATTATTATTATTTTTTCATGTGGCAATTGTCACATTAGATCATATGTGAAAAACTTGATCACATCAAATGACATGTGACATAAAAATAACTACTATAGACGTCATATCTCAAAAAATTAAAGCAATAAATTAATAACTGAGAAGACATATGATAGATTTTTAAATCATGTATCATCTTTTTTTATATTATATTAATTAAGTGATTGGTTTTTTTATTTAAATTATATATATTTTTATCATTTAATTCTTAATTTATCTATGTTGCACGTGTAAAAAATCTAGTTAACCTAAAGTTAAGAAACTCGAGCTCTTCATACAATAATAATCTCAAATGAAATGGGTGACGCAGACAATGATGAAATTGGCATGAGAGGGGAGAGTGAGGGCATAAAAGAGAAGGAACTTGAATCCATGACCAAGAAGCTAAACGAGCAACTTGAGTAGTTTAATTCTTAATTCTTACAATGGAGAGTTGACTAGTCACTAGTTAGGCCTCAAGGGTATTCTAGCTCTAAATGAAGGTATAGCGTTTAGGTTCTAGGGACCTGTTTGGCACGCTGTATTAGATCTAATAGGATAAGCTAATATAATATATTATGATTTTATTAGTTATTTAGTGTAAATATTGTATTGTATAAGTTGATCCATCAAATTCCTCTTATACATTAAAATGATGGATAATTTAATCAAGCATTGAGAGGTGGAATTAAATTTGATAGAGTTTTGATGTATAAGTTACTATAAAAGACTTTTTTATTACAATTTTAAATACCCTGTTAATTCCAATCATTACGCATTAGGACTTATACTATCAGGTCTAATACTATTAGGCTGCGTTTGGTACACCTGATAGTATAAGACATGATAGTATAAAATAATAGAATAATACTTGATAGTATAAACAAACTGATAAATTTTTATATTATCAAACATTTGGCACACATAGTATAAACAATTTGATAGTATATATAAATATCTATCATGATTATAATACCCTTCAGCTCTTTGATCATCTCCTTCGGCTTCTCACCCTACCGTCTATAACGAGTGTGTCACTACAACAGTCCCAATTCTCACTTTTTCTTTTTACCCAAATCAAATCTGTAGGATTGAGAAGAGCTTTCTCTATATTTTACAGCAAGATCAACTAGGTTACACTGTGTTGGTCGCTTGGGTTCATTTAATGGTGGCAAGGCTGTTGGTTGCGTGGGTTATAGGGGCTTCGCTATGGAAGGGGTGGCTGATGGATGGCTTGGTGGTGGGCTGGACGACAGCAGTGTGCAGTTTATGGCGATGGGGAGGTGGGGCTGTCAGCTACACTTTGTTCTCGGTGGAGAAGGGTGGTTAACGGTGGTGGTAGTGCGGCCATTTGTGACCTGCAATATTCCGCCATTTTATCCTAATTGAAAGTTCCAAAAATCACATTATGACCTCCAGGAGCTTGACCATCGGATAGAACCACACCATTCTTCAACTTGTGATTTGGCTGCATCACCCATCCTGCTACTCACATCTGCTATGGTGGTGGTGGCCATCTGCTACGGTGTTGTGTTTGGTCTTGTGTACAGTGCTGACACAACGGTAAAAAGGCAGTCGTTTGGTGGTGTTATCAGAAAACTGGGTTGAGTTTAGGCAACAATGGTTTAGGCGCAATGAAGGAGAGACTAGGGATAGAGTTGGGAGAGATAAGAGAGGATAGAATAATCAGGTTATAATAAGATAAAAATGTTTGACATGATTTTATTATACTATCAGGTTAACCCACCAAACACCTGATAAGACCTGATAGTACATACTATCAGGTCCTCCTTATCTTGTTTACCAAACGCAGCCTCAGATCTTATGCTATCAGGCCTAATACTATCTGATCTTATCATATCATTCATACCAACCAAACCCTAAACCACCCAAGTTATTGTGGAAATTGACTATTCTTTTTCCTTCATTTTTATTTTTTATTTTATACTTTTGGTGAATTGGGGGGAGGGGATCATCTCATAAATTGGCCTCTAACCTTTTTATATTTTTCTCAATTCAATATTTTAATGACCAAGACACTGAAAGTGTATAGGAGGATGAAATTAAAGCAAATTATGTTACCCAAAAAAAAAAGCAAATTAAACATAACTAAATTAATGTATACAATTTAAAAGAACAACTAATTGGACCAATTTAAAAATTAATGTATCTTTTTTTTATCAGATTATTTTCTTACGCGATAAGTAAGAGATTAATATCTTGAGATACGGTCAAATGTTTAAATAGAGATCTTGTCTAACGGTATTTTTTTCATATACATAAATTTCAAAATCAAATCTAAAATTATATATTTAAGGAATCCGAGTTCTTTTTACTTTAACTAACACATGTTAGTAAAAAAAATTAATGTATCTTTAAAGAGTATAACCATTTTTATTATTATTAATATTATTTTTTATAAAATTATTATTATTAATTTTAGATAATGAGTTAATTGGCTTTTGCTCTGCTTCTAAATTTTAAATGCTTATGGTTAATTATTATAACAATAAGGAGATTAGCTTCAAAAATCTTTTGTCAACATGTATTTTTTTTTCTGGTTATAATGTCATGATGTAGTTGTTTTGCTCTCTTTTTTTTCTCCAGTGGAATGCAGAATATATTGTACTTTCCTTTACTAAATTGTACAACGAATACTATCTTGTCTTTCTCCAAGTATTGGTGGATTCAAAAGTTGCATATGCGTGTCTAGTAATCACAATTTTGTTCTATCAGGAAAAACACTGATTGACTTGGTATTTTCCTCTGTAATTTCTTAGGTCAAAGTAGATAGGCAATTCATTGTTTTTATTCTTACCAATTGAATAGAAAAGCAGGAAGAAAAATATAGGAAGTTGAAAGAGAGCATGACACAGTAATTGTGTTACTTCATGTATTATTTTTATTTAAAATAATGAACAATATGTAATCTTACCAATTCATAATGGATTGCGCTTGGGAATTAGGCTTATGACTCATTAAATTTTATTTTATTTTCAAAAAAAATACAAGCTAATTTGCAGGTTGGTTCCAGTTAAACTCAGTTAACTCAAATTTTTACTAATGTTTTTAATTTTTTACTTGTAAGATTCTAACTTAAAACTAATTGACTTTAAGTGGAGTGACCCAATAGATATATAAATCGCACTCGAAATATTAAGATAAATGATGTAAGACTCTTAACATTCCTCCTTTACATATGCTTGACGAAACAAGCGAGCCTAGCAAAGTAGACGAAAACAAGTCTAGCAAAGTAGGCGACGAAAATAGAATATTGACTCTGATATTATGTGAGATTTCAACTTAAAATTAACTGGCTTTAAGTGAAGTGACCCAATAGATATATTAATCACACTCAAAATATTAAGACAAATAATATGAGACTCTTAACATTATTAATTTTTAACGGTTCAATCACTTATCTAATTTTTTGAATGACACTTAAATACATGGTTTACTATTAAGTGCATGTTTGGGATAACTGTGAAAGTTTAATTATTTCAATAATTGATTATTTTAATAATTAAGCTGTAAAAATTTGATTATTTCAATAATCAATTATGTTTGGATATGTTAACTGAAAATCGATTTTAAACTAATCTATTTCGTTTAGATGGTATAAAAAAGAATATTTTTTATATATTAAATTATCAAAATGATATGAGAAAAATTATTTAATTAAAGTCAAAATAATATTTTTATATTATTGATCCACTTTAATAATAATTTTAGGTAATTTCATTAAAAAATATTAAATGAAAGTAGAAAAAAAGCCGTTAAAATGAGTGTAATTTCAAAAAACTTTTGTTAGATTGCCCAAATTGACATTGCAAACTCTATCAAAACAGATATAAAATAATTAAAAAAATTATTTAATTAAAGACAAAATAATATTTATATATTACTGTTAATAATAATTTTAACAACTTTTTTATAAAATATTCAAATGATAGCTTTTCTAAAAAAGCCGTTACCGTACACGAATTTCACATCAACAACTTTTGTTAGATTGCCCAAACACATTGCAAACTCTATCCAACAGTTTTTATGCAAAAAAAAGAAGCTGTTGAATCCCAAAAACAATCTGAAACAAACAGGCTCTTAACCGAAACTGTTGTAGACCTTTGCCTATTTTTTTTCTGGGTCGGGGTAGGGGGGATTTTGGGAGAGGGGTGCGAGGACCCAAGATCGAACTTGATCCGTCATTCCTACTAGACATGCGGTTTACCACTGGGAAATTGGCTTCATCCGCCGACCTCCACATTGAGACGCACTGTATATGGATGATCGTAAAGAGCGTGGGCGGGGACATTTACCCCTATCCAATTGGGCTTGAGGAAGTGCAAATTGGATGTTGGACCAAGTTGAATGAATAGTGATGATAAGTGGTCCAGTCCAGGTCCTGTCTCCATAAAACGTACCAATAGATCTTCATTTGGGCCTTTAAAGCCGAAACCTAGTTTTTAAGAACTTCATTTTTTGTTTTGCCCATGAAAAGCACTTGTATTAAAGACTGTGACCAAAAACAGTATGGCCCAAAAAATATAGAGCAAGAAAGAATTGCAACCAACATCAGCTCAAATATTGGATTCGATAAATAAATAACAATAATCGAACGATTAGATATATTCTACGACATATCTTCTCTTACTGAATCTGAACCGTCCACGTTTATAAAACAACCAATCTCGGTCGTTCATTTAATCATTATAAGTGAAGTCTCATCGCAAACCCTAGGGTTTTCACAGTACCAGAGCATCTCTCACTCTTGGCGCCAGATCTCTCCAGGGCTTGCATCTTCTCGCGGTGAGGTATGAACTTGACACCCTTTGAGCCTCACACTCTATTCTGCAAATCAATTAGCGGAATTAATGCAAAATAGAAGAAAACTTCTCATTTTTATTTTTTTTAGGTTTTATCAGTAACCTATAAAATGTGTTCATCTTGTGTTGGGGTTGTTGTTGAAGTTTGAGGATGGTTTTTGTTGTTGGAGTTAGAGGAATTCCTGTAGAAAAGGCCTTTGCTTTGAATGCTATATGTTTTTTTTTTTTTAATGTGATTTTAATTTTCTGGATTTGAAGTCATACAACGCCTTTAGCTTTATCTGGAAGTGAGGAATCCTTAATTTTGTTTAGGCTGAACTTCTGTTTTTTAAAAGCTATAACTCACAAGTTACAGCTTTTACCAAGTTCTATTCTTTGTCTGCAGCTGTGAAGATGTACACATCAAGGAAGAAAATCTCCAAAGATAAGGATGCTGAGCCAACTGAGTTTGAAGAGTCAGTTGGGCAGGTATTGTTTTGATTATTATAAAGTATTGCTGTGGCTGCAGCTGCTAATCAGTTTTAATTCCGTTGTATAAATATTTTTGTTAAACTTATGTTGTTGCAGGCATTGTTTGATCTGGAAAATACTAACACCGAGCTTAAAAGTGATCTGAAGGATCTATACATAAATTCAGCAGTGTAAGGATGTGTATTACATGCTTGTGTGTGTGTGTGAAGGTTCATTAGTTTTCTGTCTGTCTTATGACTGGCATTTTTCCTGATGTTCAGACAAATTGATGTGTCCGGGAACCGCAAGGCTGTGGTTATCCATGTCCCTTACAGATTAAGGAAAGGTTTCCGGAAGATTCATGTTAGGCTTGTAAGGGAGCTTGAGAAGAAGTTTAGTGGGAAGGTAAGCAAAGTTTAATATCTTTGCCATGTGTAGATCGATTGAACATAGATTGACAACTATTCTTGTTATCTTTGTTATTCAGTATTAGTATCTCTCCTTTGATTTTGCTAGTTTGATATAATTGCTACCGTTGATACATTTTACACAGTGTTAGTGGTCCTTGCCTTAGCCTTTCTAATGTAATTATTGCCTAGGAGGCCATTATTTATAACTTGAGAAATCTTATATTTATGTCTGACACCACACTTGTTATTACTAATTGTTTTGGTGTAACCTCTTGCTAATGGAATGGTAAGTTGTAGACATGTAACACGAGATTGCTTCACCTCTGTAAGGGTTGCATCTCTTTTCAACATCATCCTGGAGAGTTGGGAGTGCAATTTATTTATTAAATGTTAACATGATAGTCTTAAGTATTCCTGTGTCCCAAGAAAGCTTGTTGTGTACCTTCCTTTATTAGCTCCTACGAAGTATTTGCTTCTCATTTAGAGTGCATGTTGAACTTTCTGGTCTCTTTCAATCTTTTTTTTAGTAGCTTTATTCTACATTCAGCACTTTGAATCTTCTTAAATTTGTAGGATGTAATCTTGATTGCGACCCGAAGGATATTGAGGCCGCCAAAGAAAGGTTCTGCTGTTCAGCGTCCCCGCAGCCGTACCCTCACTACTGTTCATGAGGCAATGCTGGAGGATATTGTATTGCCTGCTGAGATTGTTGGGAAGCGCATTAGGTATCGAATTGATGGATCCAAGATTATGAAGGTAAAGCTATTGTTGCCAGTTAACTTTTGAATTTACTTCTTGTGTTCAATCAACCACCAAAGGTCCCAATAAAATTTCTTGTTAGACAAGCTAGTAAACATGCATGTACTTATCGGAAAATGAATTCCTATGGTTAAATGTGTGTCTTAAATTTATTGTCAATTACCTATGTAAGTTTGCAACCTCATTTTTACTTATGTACTGGTTTTATTTTTGTCCTTCTCTGGATAGGTTTTCTTGGACCCAAAGGAGCGAAACAACACTGAGTACAAGTTGGAGACTTTTGCCGCAGTGTACAGGAAGCTGTCGGGCAAAGATGTTGTGTTTGAGTATCCTATTACAGAGGCTTAGTTTCACTTCCTTTGTCTGCTTTGAATTTGTTCAAGAATTGCATACGGTGTATGCTGGTTAAAATTTTGTCTGACTAGTTGGCTTTGACGCTGGAGTTCAGTTTCTGATTTTTGAAATTACTATGGTCTGGTTTCGTACATGTAGGATTTGATATTTTCTTTTCTTATAAAATTGACGTTTCTTTTATTTGCAATTTTTTTAAATAAAATTTTCTTGTTCTGAGAGCAAATCTGTGGCTTGTAGTTTGGATAATGCTAGTGACACGGTTGAACTCACATCTAATGCACATCTGTCTATGTGACAGAATTAGAATGAAAATGTGCAAAAAAATGAGGTGGGTATAGTTATAATCAAATGGTAACAACTGTGGAGATGTGAGGTGTTGGGAATGAAAGTATGTGTAAGTAGCATTATTCTTGTAGTTTACCAGAAGAAAAACTACAATCATTGTCTTGTGTTAATAGCTATATATAGAAAGAGTAGTGTGGTTCAATTTTTACTAATGTTTTTCATCTCATTTTTTCTTCTCATATTCTCCGCCACCTCTGATGGGTCCTAGGTCTTAGCAAGAAAAAAAAAACTACATTATTGTTTGACCTGAGCCCATGCTGCCATTTATTATCATTTTTATTATTTTGAAAACCAAATTGGTGATTAAATTGAAAGACCAATAAGCATTTACAATATTGATTCTATTAAAAAAGTAATACTTTAAAAATCAAACTAAAAATTGAACTAGTGAGTTCTGGGTTTTGATCAGATTAATTTACTAAAATGATGATTTAACAGTCGGATAATATAGCGTTAAATTGGCTAATCCTCTCCAATTTTTAAAACACTGAATCAAAGTTTTAAAATAAGCTTTTATAAGACCAATAAACATTTACCAGATCAATTCTACTATTAAAAAAAAAGGTTCTAAAAATTGAACTAGTCAGAGTTTTGGGTTTGATCAAATTAACTTACTAAAATGATTATTCAACCTTGAATCATTTAATATAGTCGGTTCACAGTTAAATTGGCTAATCCTCCCTATTTTTAAAACATTGAACCGAAGTGAAGTTAGGTTGTGGGGCAAGAAAAATTAATGGATTTATTGTGGCATTAGATCTTGATAAAACGCATGACTTAGTCCAAGATGAACCGAATCCGTAATCATGCTGTTCCCTGTTAAGTTAACGAACCATCGCCAGAAACCAAGCAGCAGGACTAAATATTATAGTGCTTTGCCAAATTGGGTAAACTCTAAGTCCATTAACATTAAAAGAAAATTTCTGCATGATTATCGTGCCTCGAATGGCAGCCTCTTCCAAAGGTTTTAACGGTCAGAGTGATTTTACAACAATTATTTTTTTAATCCATTTCTAAGTGTTAGTTACTTATTATTATTATTTTTAATCTGGCTAAGCGTTAGTTCCTTAAGATAGATTGTGTCTTGAGAGAAATATAAAAGAAGAAATAAGAAATAGAACAAGAATTCTACGCATATTCGTGCTAAAATTTATTATAAATATAAAACACAGGAATGATACATACGCCATGCATGCATCTCTCTTCTTGCATGAAGAGACCAAAGAAATGGAAATTAACATAAACACACACGTTATCATATATTGTAATCAGAGCCATAATTTTAAGGAAAATCTCCACAAATTTTAACTGAATTCTGTTAAAATTTTCTGACTCTGGCATTATTCTAATTTAAACCATCCACAAATGCCATGCAATCTCTAAGGCATTTTAAAAACACAGGTGATCCTTTTTCGTGTCCTTGCTTCTCACATCTTTTGTTGCATTGTCTTTCCTTCCTTTCTCAGAATTTATAGAAAGTAGAAGAGCCGTCAGAGATGTGGCCAGAAAGAAACGGAGAGTGAACAAGGGAAGAATTAGGAACATCGAACAGCACAGAAGCAGCTGGTATCAATGTTAAATGAAAGAAAAGCAACAGCAGCACAAGCTTCGCTCCACCTATTTTGGTAACTTCCTTCAGCATGGTTGATGGATTCTAGTTACCTTTTTCTTTTGGGGTGGTGGGTTGCTCTCCTTTCTTACAATGGCTTCTAATTTTAGCTTAGTTGCACCTTTTCATAAGGTTTACTCAAATGAAGTAATTAAGTATATCTTCTAAAGTAAACTAGACCCCCATTGGTCAAGATCGGGTCTCTCACCCCCGAGTCCGCCTCACTCATTATCTTAAATCCTCTTTATCCCTTATATAAGCACACATTATAGGACCCTAGGTTGATTCTTTTTCTCTATCTTTACTCATTTTTCCTTGAGTTCTGAGACTGATTTAGACATTGGAATCTCTTTCCAATAACCAACCCCGGTATCGCCATCAACGACTTTGCGAAACTCTTCGACATGATCAAACTGTCTCAAGACCACCTACTTATAAATTAAGGTTGAATCAAGGATCCCAATTAATTAACAAAGAGTTAGTTTGTGAATGCTGACTCTAACTTTCATCAAAATGTTGTCCATATGACAATTCAAATTAAATTAAAATGAAGAATAATATTCTTATCTGTTATGACAAATATCATGTTTCTAAGCCGGGAGTTATAAATTAGATCCAACAATTTGGGCTAAGAGGTACTACTTGTTTTGCCTTTTGGACAAAGAAAGTGTTAAGTCACCTAAATCAACGAAGGAACCTAAAGCAAAGCCATTTTGATTGTGTAATCAGATATTTATAAAAATAATCTCTGTTTTGCACTAAAATTTGTGCGCGAAGGGTCATATATTTAGTTTTTCCTTTAATACGAAAGTTACTTTAAATCGGTTAATAAGTAAAGTGTTTTGAATAACAACTTTTATTTATTTATTTTATCAATATATAAAAGAAACACATAACATCTATTAGTATTTACCTCAAAGTTGTTTTTTCTCTTCTTTTTTTTTTCATTTGGGATAATTTGATTATAGGCATGGACACCCTGAATAGGATGAAGAATACCGTGCCTCCTTAAAAATGAGGTGACAATCTTCAGAATTAGTCTGCCTTAGCAGTAAAGCCTCATGGATTGTTTCACATTGCTTTTCACTGGTTATAGAAGTTGAAGTAGAATCTTCTTTCCTGCACATTTACATCAAAACAGATTAAGATGTAGCGGTTGTCATTTGCTACCAAAACAAGTATATAGGTAAAAACAAAGGAAGAATCAGAATCTACCTTATGACAAGATCACAGTACCCAGATACACAGCTCCACAAAGAAAGACAAAAGATATTAAACCCCTGCAAGTAGAGTTAGGAATTAGTCAAACAAAACAACGCAATGTAAATGTGATTTCAGGTTACCTTTTGCTGTCAGCTCAGTAAAGGGGGAAAAAAAAAACAAAGTCCTTTAGCAGAAACAACGAAGTAAACTCTTCCTAATAGCATATCCTCACCAAATAACGCCCCATCCAACACCAGTACAAGGACAAGGGCACACTTCTGCAAATTTTTCTGCATCACTGGAATGTACTCTACGGGAGATCAGATCATCATAAATATCTGTATCGTCATGTTACAGGGATTTTATTATTTCATACAAGGTAGAATGTAACACCAAATCAATTTGATTCCATATTTCCAAATACATACCATATACTGAAAACAAGCTGTTCATTACACCTGCATTTTGATTAAACGAAGAAGTTAATGATATATTTTATATATGAAAATTGTCAAAGTACATCAACTTTAACCAGGGGTTAGGAATAGACCAGGGATTCCCACCTGAAGATAAGCCCCTTGCACCAACTAGGCTATAGCATCAAGGGCAAGGGAGGGGGTGTTTAAACCAAAGAATGTTTAACGGAAAACGGCATTACAGTTTTTACCTATGAACAAGATAATGTACCGTAGTATTCGAACTTTGGTTGTCTCTTGCAGAATCCATATTATACCAAGGAAAATGATAAATCCTGAGACCTCAACATACAAGTGTATATTATGTTGAGAAACATGGTGCATTATGAGTAACTTCGAGAAAACTTTAAGTATGAGAGCACATACCAATACAAAGTCCTCGAAGAGTCCACTGCATGAAGATCAACAATAAAGGTTCAGCCACTCATAAGTGAGACATAGTATACTGGATTAATATCATCTCAGAAAATGCACATATATTCCACACAGAAAACAGTTCCACACACACTGACACACAGATGCAAGGTCGGAGGCATATAAGTTATTACTGAATTTTAACAATGATAAAGATGATATTGATATTATTGACATGCTTATATCCTCATAGTAATACAGATGTTTGAACCAGTTCAATCTGTTTCTAAAGTTTAATATTCTCAAAAGAAACTGGAGCATCAAATGAGAAGGCTAACTGGTAAAATAAATTGCAGTGTTCATCACTTACATTTTTTGCTACAAAGAGGACAATAAGTAAAGCAGCAATAAAACAACCAGCAGCTATTCTAGCAGTAAGAAGCTTTGTTGATGCAAGTATCAAGATCATGCCCCAGAAAGATGAACCAAGATCTGGATCACCACCACAAGGATAGAATAAATAAGATTAAATAAACCCAAACCTTTACAGGAAATAATATTGATTATGATAGTATTCCATGATGGTTGTAACTTGTAAGCAGTATATATAAATTAATTGCTGCATGTTAGATGATAGCATTAGGCACAGAAAATTCCGCACTTATGAGAATACATTTGACAATTTTGAGTTCTACTGCATGTCCACCTGTTGCATGCGAGCTACAAATGCAATTAACATGATAAGGTTAAAAGCAGGAATAGTAGACAATACATCCAGCTGGCAAGATTAACCAGTATATGCCTCCACGTGTTTGGGTTGTTCCACCTTCATCTGCATGAACCTGGATTCCTTCCACCTGCAATTAAACTAGCTTGAGGACCATAGCTAAATTAAATACAAACTTATATCAGCGTTGGGCCTTCAACCCAGCCTCATATAATAATTAAAAATACAATTTGTTCCAACTTATTAAACAACCAAACAAACTGATTGCTCTATCCTCAGTCTCACTCAACCTGAATGCACTATCTAACTTAGCTTCGATATATATATGAGGCAGACTTAGTTGAGGAAGTCATAAAAAATACCACTGACTAAACTGCTGAGGGCCGTCTTAAATTGACTGAAAAAAAAAAACCATATTTTTGTGGAATATACAAGCATTTGAGATCCATAAATAAATTAACTAAGATGATTCTACCAATAGATCTTAGATGGAAAAGTCTTCAATTGTGTATCTCTCTTCTCAAAATGTCGTTAAAGAGGAGGAATTGCTCTGTTATTCTTCACTGAAAACTGGATACTTTTCTCATCTCCAGAAGTAAAAGAGGATTACATAGCAATAGAAGATCCATAATTAGTTTTTTAGATGCCCCAATAATATTGAACAAAATGAATCTAATGTATCACAAAGTTGGTGGTACATTCCTTTGAATTAGCAAAGAGGGAAAACACAAAGATAGGTTGAACCTTGGAACTTAGATACACCTATCTGCAATTGATAAAAATAGACAAAGAAGAACTTGTAATGGAAGAAATCAATGGAAAAAAATTGGGAAAAAAATTTATATAGTAATATTTAATTACCTAAACTTATTTCAGGTGCTATCCTGCTGTTACATGTGCCGAACAAGGTAGCATGAATAGTACAAACATTGAATTGCCATGTTTATTTTACTAGTATAGTCATTTTTTTGCTGGCAGTCAGGAACTGCCTTATCTCCTTTTACCTACCTTCTATAACACTACAGCACCTGCAACTAATACAGTAGTTAGCTACAGCTTCAAAAAATGCACGCTCTTTCATAAGGATGTTTCCTATATATTAGTAGAATATGAAGTCCTGAATACTAAAAATATATATATATTTTGGCAATAAGGCAGAGGTATTTAGCCATCCGCACAAAAATCTTTCAAATTTGACTCACCTTACACAAATGAGAATAATAGATATGTAAGTAAAGTAAGGCTTTAATGTTAATCAAGTATAAATTATTTCCTTGATGATATGCATTTGAAGATAACCTATCCTTTTTTTTTTTGTGATTTACTGAACCAAGTTCAAAATCAAGTGTGAGAATAAAGATTAATAAATACAAGTTTGGTAGAGATCATTGTCAATATATGACAAATATGGTTACATCCAGTGAAGAAAAATAAAATAACCACAAAAGAGATGTTTGTGACAGATTTTATCAAAATATATAATCATAATCTGGTCAAGTAATTATAAACTAACAAAAAATTATGTACACTTTCAAAACTTTATCAACTCTAGAAATATTAATCACGTAAACGAAAGTACAACTATTAATCTCATAGATAAAAGGATAAGGGAAGAAAACAGCTTCTTACATGACCGCATGTAAGTTTACAAGCTATTGCATGGCTTGCCTCATGAAGAAATACGGTAACAAGCTTAAAGGGTCTGAGTAACACTGTTCTCCATAGCTGCAAGGAATGAAGGAATTACAAAAAAAGATTCACAAGGAAATCATAGGTAGCAGAATCTAGATTTATAATAATACTAACACATTAAGAGTTTTGGAATTAGTATAAAATCGGTTCAATGAATAAATGCTCATAACCATGGCATTCAGATTCAAGCATTTCAATAAGAATGAATCTGCAGAATTTGGAGACTTTGTTCATAGCCAAGCTTATGCTTAACTGAAGCAATTTAGGAAAGAACGGAAAAGGAAATTCCTAGGAAGTTTGTTGAGTTTGAAAAAACGAATTTAAACTTTTCAAGATAACAGCAGTATATGCCACACCCACAACCAGACCCAGTTACAAAATGCCATTGCAAATTTATCAACATAGCACAATCCACAATGTCATAAAAAATCTTACCCAGATAAAGTAAAGTTTCCATCTTGGCTCTTATAAGGAACTGGGATTCTTTCATGGATCCAATGCAAAAAATAATTTAAAAAAAAATAATTTTTTTTTAAAAAAAGGGAGTGGCATAGAGCAGAGAGACATACCGCAAGTATAACGACAGTGCAGACACCAACAGTGACCAGAAACACCACCTGCTCGTGGTTGCAGCAGTTGTTGAGCTCCCAGTTTGGTTTCATTTAGCTTAAAATTAAATAAATGCAACAATGAAAGATGATCCTTATGTTATGTGGGTGTGGGATCTGCAAAATGACAATGCAATGCAGTGGTGAATGAGATGATTGGTTTGTCTTCTTCGTGATGGAGATGGTAATTGGTAACTGAATGAGGTGGGATCAAAAATTTGAAATATGAAACAGTGAGTGAAGAGGCTTTGGAAGAAAGCATAAGACTACAAGAGACTTTTTTTGTTCTCGTCTTTTTTCTTTTGCTAATAAAATTTGAATTTTGATAGGTATTTTAATAAAAAAAATTACAAAATAAAAAATAGTTTTCTTTCAGTATTACTTTTGTAGCGTTGTCGACCCGGATCCACTAACTGCGCATTTGACTTCTGTCTCTCACTCACTCCTAAGCCTTGACCCTCTAATGAGGCATACTGTTCAAATTTAAAAATGAAAATAAACTAGTTAGAACTTGGAAACCTCACTTTTCCATTCCCATCACTCACATCTACTTAAGGTAAGAATTAGTATGTAATTGTGTAAAAAATAAGATGATTTAATTATAATTAAATTATAAAAATTATAAAAATATGAGATAATAAATGTATAAATATGTGTATGTAAGATTGTTGTTATTTTTTTAAACCTCTTCCACAACAACATGAATACTGCATTGAGATTTGATATACATGCATCAAAATAAAATTAGGCAGTCACAACTGTGAAACTTTAGCCTCTCCCTTGCTGCTAACTTGTAACTAATTCATTATTATGTGCTACAAATCAAGTGCTAATCAATTACTTATTATAATTTTATTCTATTTGAATTTTTATCTCTATATATTTTTATATCAAATCTTATATTTTTACTCATTTAATTTTTAGTTCTTATATTTTTTATTCATTAAAGTATTAGTTCCTATTTTCATGAAGAATTGGTCCTTATGATTTTTAATTGTTAAGGAAATAGGATCAAAATTCAAATGAAAAAACTATAGAGACCAAAAGGTAAATCGAGTAATACTATAAGTACTAATCGTATATTTTAACCTTTAATTTAACATGATTAACTAGAAAATGGTTAACAATATTGTAAAGAATATGTTATCTCAAAACAACTAAAAATTATTCAGTATGTTAACTAGGTTCATTATTCTTCTACCTAATTTATTTTAAATTGAAAAATGTTTGTGCCAAAATATCATAAATTTTAATTTAAAAATAAATATTAATTAAATTAACCAATATTTCAGTTCAATTACAATTTTCATGCTATTCTTTCTAAATTTTTTTTTTTAAATATTAAATTTAAGTGATATTCGAATCAATTTATATATATTAAAATTTGATTTAGTCGAAACTACGCCATCTATACCAAAATTTGATTATTCACAAGAATATTCTCTATAACATAACTAACCCTAAATAATTAACATAATTGAGATTCGAACATGTAATAATGAACCTACCTATACATATGATAATCCTTCATGGCTAAACTATTATTTTCTATAAGTTCGTTGCAACTAGTTTTGAATCCAATTATCCAAACACCTCATCTGCTCTTCAGCAGACACCCAAAAATTGAATAGTCTTATTCATTCATTTAGTTAAAAAAGCATAGGATTATTCAATTGAAAAAGTTAAAGTCTAAATCATTTCTCAAGATGAATTTCGTTTCAGATTAGAATTACTTTCCATACTGGTTCAACCATAAACCAAACCCTTCAATTGTTATTTATCAAGGATGGCATGTTTGGCCATGTAAAATATCTTTACCTTCAAAGTTACACTCATCAAAATGCCTCCTTCCTCATTTTATTAAATAGATCAAACAATTTTTCTACTAGAATAATTATAACATTACAAAAAGAGTTACCTTATTTGAATATTTGAAATAAATATTTATATGATACCTTCCTCACATGTATATATAGTATAGAGCAAAAAGTTATATATATGGCGGTATATGAAAATAGTGATTACATTTACATGTGACACAATGTCACATGCACGTAGGTGTTGTATTATGCGTGTTAAAAACATTTTTTTTTTTAAAAAAAGAATGTCTTTACATAGAGAGAGATGATTATATTAATTTTATAGAATATATGAAGAGTAATGATATTTGCACATCAAAATCTCTACATCATTTTTACACTTATTTGTTTGGCTTAAAAAAAGATAGAGGGAAAGTGTTTTTGAACGTGTACTTTACTTGTTTTATTATTTTAAAAAGAAGTGAAATAAAAATTTTAATGTGTAAATATTATTATTTACATATGAATGGAGGTCATCTGCCTTCTTCAAAAGAAGAAGTAGAGATAGAATTTCTAGAATAATCCTCAACAAAACTACTGCCTTCTGAAGCCCTCGTTGTGCTACTAGCATTAGTATTGTTGAAAGCAGAAGTGGTGGTTGTAGTCCAACGTCCTGCACGACCTTGAATTCCAGGTTTACCTGGTCTGGGCAAAGTGAAGGAATCACTTGAGAGCATAAGATGAACAGAATTCATGTTAGGTCTATCTGTTATACTTGCTTGACAGCACAACAAACCCAACTGAATGCACATTGCTGCCTCATCGCCATTGTATTTGCCAAGAGTTGGATCAATTAAATCCATAATCTTCCCTTCCTGATAAAGCACCCATGCCTACAAATAGACAGCAAAGAAATTGAAAAAGATGATCACATATTATGTTAGATTATCAGTATTGATTATGGTTTGAACATAATATAAAAAACAACGAATCATGACTTGGTATCAGTGTAGCACATTCCCATTTTATTTTTCCTTTGCAAATACTCCGTGTTGGGTTTAAACCAAATTTTATTAAAGATTTCTACCAATAGTTTCTATTATATTGAAGATATGTAAAAGATATGATATATCTCTAAAACATATGATAAATTTGTAAAGATATTTGAAAGATATGAAAGGTTTGATGGTTAAAATTTTTAAAATAGGAAATTATGAAAGTTATAAAGAGGTTTAGAGACCAAGTAAGATTATTTGGAGAGTAATTTGATTTGCTTAGTGAGTAAGAGTCGTGGACTATAAATACTTGTATGGGAAAATTGATAGGGTTTTATGAGTATGAAAATAAGAGTAGAAGAGAGATTGTCTTGTAAGCTTGTAAATTAGACTTATTTTGATAGTATATTTGACTTTTTTTATTTGTGAATATAGATATGCTAAGTTAAATCATATTAAATTGTATGTAATTTATTTGATATTTTTCTTAATTACTTATATTTATGCATGTTTGTGAAGAAAAAAAAAATGTGGTATTCTCTAATAAGACTGATGAAGACGTGGTATTCTCAAAAAAATTGATGGATGGGATTTGATATTCTCACCCAACATTTAGAAGATGAACATATATTATCATAAAACCAACTATCTTAAAAACTTAAGCTGTTAAGTGAAGGTTCATAAATGATTAATCGTGTTAAAACTCAATTCTAAAAACTTAAATTATTTGTTAAGCTGTTTCGTGAATGATTTAAATGTAACACATATTACAGCAGCTGATTGTTAATTTATCACAAGATTGCGGTTCATGTGTATACCTCACTCCGTACTAAATTTTCATCCACGGCTTCCAATATAATCAACTTACATAGTTCAAGAGATCTGCTTTTTCTGCAGCAAGCTGCCCATCATGGTTTTTTCTCCCACTAACTATTTCCAGCACCAAGACTCCATAACTGAAAACGTCAGTCTTCGCAGATAGATATCCACGCAAAGCATATTCAGGGGACATGTAACCACTGCATTCATAATAAAAAAACATAAAGCATAAGGATGCATACATCAGAGTAACAATCTACGAGAAGTGAAGAAATTACTCACTGTGTACCAGAAATCCTAAATGTCTGTACATGAGTATCCTCCCCAGGGAACAGCCTTGCCAAGCCAAAATCTGAAATTTTTGGATTTAATTTGTCATCAAGCAATATGTTACTAGCTTTGATGTCTCTGTGAATAATTCTTTCTGGGGCCTCTTCATGCAGGTAGAGAAGTCCTCTTGCCACACCTGTAACTATTCTAAATCTTGTTGCCCAGTCCAAAGATGAAGACTTGTTTTTATCTGAAAATTGTTGCAACTGTCAATCAGTGCCCACAATAATCCAGAAAACAAAAGAGAAATGTGCAAATCTCCATGTATCTAGTAGAAAGAGCTCTCATTACCAAAGAGAAAGTGATCAAGGCTTTTGTTAGGCAGGTACTCATAAACAAGCATCTTTTCAGGTCCTTGTGCACAGCAACCCAATAATGTAACCAAGTTCTTGTGCTGAATTTTCAGTAATAGCTTAACCTCATTGGTAAATTCTCTAATTCCTTGTCTTGATTCTAACGACAACTTCTTGACAGCTATTTCTTGACCATTTGGCAACAACCCCTGCAGAAAGCATGTATAAGCAATCAATAGCCAACCCCTCATCATGCCGAAGAAGAGTTTTATCCCATCTCAGATTATCCAAGTGTTGGAAATTCCACGTCCCCTTCCACTTTTTCCTTCCACTTTCCCTCTTCATATATTTGCATAAATACTTGAAAGTATTAGGAAAAACATTACAAACAAATGAGATACACAATTTTACATAAACATATCTATATTTATAGGTGAGACATTCTGAATCTCCTCTATCTCACAACTAACTACCATAAAAAAGTCTTTATAATTTCTCTCACACTTTCATTTTTATTCTCATAATACTAATAATTCAATAATACAAATATTTATAACTCACATAAATTTACATAACAATCATCCTTATCAAGACAAGGAATATTTTATCATTAGTTTTTTATTAAAAAAAATATTCCACATATCTTGATATTACTTAGAAGTCACAATTTGAAACTTCAAATAAATACGAAACTAATAATAGTTATCAACTGGAAATTTAGATCAAACCCTACACTTAGATACACAAATTTGTCAAATTTTCAAAAAAAAAAAAAAAGAACCTTGTAGACAGGACCAAAGCCTCCATGGCCCAACTGGTTCAAGTGGGAGAAGAAATTGGTGGCAAGTTGCAGAGAGTGGAGGGGGAAGAAGAGGTCCCAAGAGTCAGTGGGTTCGTTAGGTTCTTGGTGGTGGTTGGAGGTTGCACCAGCCTTTAGCCTTTTGTCCAAGCAGAAGCAGGGCCATAAGCTAGACAGAAACCTCATGGACGCCACGTTCCAGGAAACAGTAATACAGTTATGTCCGGTATTAACACCAATCCATGGACAATGGGAGTGGGATTCACGTGTATATATGTATCCAATTCTAAGTTCTTAATAAAGTGTTGTTGCAGGTAGTAATTAAGCAGATAATGTATTTTTTGTGAGATTGTTTATTGTCACCCATTTGTTTCTACTGTCATTTTTATTTTATTAATTTTTTTTTATAAAATAAGTTAGTTTGAATCATTAATCAAAATAAAATCAAAAGTAATTTAATAAAAAATTAATAACATAAGAATGATAATAAATATAAAATAGTGACAATAGACATTTTTATTTTTTGTAAAAAGTATTAATAATATACTCTTTTAACATTTTTTAATATTTATTTTATTATTAATTCAAAAATAAATATTATTAACATTTCTCTTCTTATAATTTTTTCAATCATATAAAATGAACTCACAATATAACAAATATTAAAAAAAAATATCTGAAAAAATTATGTTGTTTCGTAATCATTTTGATTAAGTCAACAAGGTTTGATATTGACCCTCACATTAGTCAACTGGTTAGTCTTCTCTCCTATGCTTGGAAACGGGGACCACGCACTTCCCTATTCCTCCACTTGATTTTTTTTCTCACGGGAGGTGTATGTGGCCATGTAGGTGGTGGTGGAGCATTGTTTCTTACACAATTTATTTGTCATAAAGTATACAAAAACGAAAATGTTTTAAATATTTTTAAAATATTGAGGAATATGAATGTTTCTAAAGTAATCACTATTAATTTATATACTTTAATAATCAATAACTTAGATTAAAAATTTGTAATCTGGTTAATTTTATCAGAATTTTAAAATTAATCAAAATTTATTAAAATTCAACGCCCAAAGTGTTCTAGTAAAAAAAAACCTTTTGACTTGTTAAAACTCATCTCCATTAGATGTCCTGAACTTTATCCTATTTAAATCCCCTAAATGAATCCTTGTAGCAAGCTCAAAGATATTATCTCTAGCATAAACACAAGTGAAGTGGGTTCTGGGCTTTTATCGGCTTTCTTCAACAATTTCTATAAAAAGATGCCGATCCAAACTTCCATCTTTCTTATTTGCTCGGTCTATCATTTTTCAACGATTGTGCGAGTGAAAAGCCGTGTAGGGTAATTAAAAAATATCTCAGAAGCGACAATACCCACACTTTACCATTTACCCCAGCTTCTATTATGGAAGAACTCAGTTTCAAGTTCTACAACTAGAGCAACTATCTATTTGACTATCCACCATTTGAGGTGCACGCATCATAAAGGAAACAGTAGATTTTTTTAACTCAAATGAAGATTTTGCTCTTCAGTTGATTTTGCTATATATCACTAACTATATATCAGTTGATTCTGCTCTTCAGTTGATGCTGTGATGGTATTGCAGTTCACGATGGAGTTGTGGGGGATGGAGGTCGTGGATAGGAGTGAAATCAGTTCAAGTCAGGTCAGACATTATTTTAAATAAATTTGGTCTATATCCTAATTATAAGGTCTAAGCTTAATTTGTAAGTTTGTAATAAGTCAATTTTAAAGGTCTGATATGGTCTTTTTAAAAGTTTAACCTAACTTAAAAGTTTATTTAAAAGTTTACTTTACAATGTGACATTTAAATAGGTTAATAGACTTATCTTTAAATAGGTTAATAAGTTTTTACATAGGCTAACCGACTTACCTTTAAATAAGCAAATATACCTTTATATAGGCTATCAAACTTACATTTAAATAGGTCAACATGTATTAACATAGACTAATAAGTCTAAATCTTGAAATAAGTCAATGAAATTCTTCAAAGCTAATAAGTTTTTGTTATAACTAAATACTCACCTTTTAATTTTATAGAAGCTCACTACTTTTTTACTTTATTATTTAGTCGATGTGAGACTTGGTTATATATCAAGTTACAAAATTTTGCAATTTGGTATATCTCCAAGTCTCATATCCCAAAGACCAAAATAAGAAAATAGTGAACATCTATAAAAATAGAGAAATGATTTATTCTCCTACCTAATTTTCTTACTAATCTTCTTAATTATTAAATGAAGAAAATATTGAATGTTTTTTATGTTCCCAAGACATTACATGTATTTACTTTTTCATTTAATACTTTCTTCATTTAGTATTAGGATGATTATTAGGATGATTGAGTAAGAGGATATAACATTACTCATAAAAATAAGAGGTGAATGTTAACTTATTATTTTTATTCTAATAAATATATTACATTAAATATATTGATAATTGATAAATATGTTATTTCTATTCTAAGTTACTAACTTAGGTTTTAGTTATTAACTTTTATTAAAGTCTAATTAAAAATATATTAATATATTATAATAATTTTATAATTATAATTTATAATTATTATAATAATATATATTATATTATATATAGTTAAATAAGTCAATGTTCTACCATCAAACTTAAAAAATTTATTAAAAGGCTTGAAATCTGAATTTTTAGTTAAACAAATTTTAAAAAAATATTAACTTAGTTTGTTCAATAAATAAAGGTCAGCTCAAACAAGTTAAGCCATAAGCTATTAACAGGTAGCTTGACTTATTCCATTCCTATTCGTGGACATATATATATATATATATATATATATATATATATATATATATATATATATAGAGAGAGAGAGAGAGAGAGAGAGAGAGAGAGAGAGAGAGAGAGAGAGAGAGAAATGTTTTTTACCTACTCCAATGAGTAAAGTCAATAGAGCATTAATGCTAGAAAAACATTTAAGGGCATTATAAACGTCTCTCAAACAAGCTTATTTAACATGGTTGCAGACTTGCAATTGAGTTTCAACAAGTTTATTACACAATATGTAAATAAAAAATTATGTGTAGACCACAATGCATTACATATTCTGCATGTTTTGAGATAAGAAAAAAAATAGAAGTAATTCTTACATGTTCCAAATATATTTAAATAAATTTAAAATATTATATTATATTATATATAGAGTTTAAATTTGATATAGTGTTAGTGTAAAGATTTTTATATTATGATCCAATTATATGTTAACACATTATTAAAAAAATTAACTTCTTAGATAATGATTATGATACTTAAATTTATTTAATGATTTTATAATATATAATTTGATTATAGAGTAACTTGAAATTGATCAAAATTAAATCCTTATATATAATCTTTGAGCTGTCCAAAAAAAAAAGTTTTATAATAATTTTCAACGAGTTAGCAAGAACACATTAATTGATTGACCAGTCTAATTGTTCATCTCAAATTGTATCTGGATGTTTCAACTAAATAATTGAATGGCTAAGATTATTGAATAAAATAACTTAAAATCTTTAATTAACAAGTGTTCGTTGGATATATAAACCGCAGGGAGCGAGAACAATTGTCTATTGGTCAAGGGAAGAATTTTTTTGTTTTGTGAAAAAAAATGTTTAGGAAAAAAAAAAGGTCTCATCGGAAAGTTAACTGTGTCAATGTCATAGACTTCAATATATTTTTTTGTGACACTTACAAACAATCTATAAATAAAAGACAACCAACAAAATTAATTATATAAATGAGGATGACAGCTATTAGTCAGCGCAGTTGCTTTCCTTATTTATTTTGTTTGACTTTCACAATGAATTTTCTTTTTCTTATTTTCATAGTTACAAGAATTTTCCTTGTTGGTGCATTGACGTGAGTTATAAAAATGAAATAGATTAATTAGTACCTACAACGGATGTTTTAAAAGAATAAGAAAAAATTACATTTATCTTTCTTAAAATTTGATTTAATTATACTTGATTTTTTTTTTTAAAAATTACACTAACTTTTTTAAAATTTATATTGTTATTATAATAACTTTCTTTAAGATTTACATTATCATATCTCTTTGATTATTGTGCTTACTTTTCTTATAGGAGAAGTTAGTATAAATGTGCAAATAAGAAGAGTATCACATATAATTAAACTAAATCTTAGAGGAGATCAATGTAATTTTCTCAAAGAATAATGATATAATTAAAAAAATAATTATATAACATTATGTAAATTATTTATGATGAAGTAAATTTATTTATTTTTGTTTTTCTTATTTGTAAGATAAATAATAATAATAATAATAATAATAATAATAATAATAATATATAAAGAGAAGATACATATTTTTATATTCGACAAATTTTAAAAATAGTCAAACGACAAATACATGATCTCAATAATGTTATGCGACATCTCACAGTGTTGCATTTAAAAAGAATGTATACGTTGTCGTCGTCAATCTAAATTAAATTTATTAACTATACATACAAATATAAAAATTTATAATTATATATTAATGACATTGATATATATATATATATATATATATATATATATATATATATATATATATACATTTGCATATTTATTTTTATTAAAAAAATCACACCCATCTTTAGTTGATCACGTTATTAATGGTTTTTATTGATTATTAATATTAAAATCCTAAAATCTTCTTTTAAATTAAGTATACCATATTCATATTCTTTTTAAAATTAAATTACGTATGTTATATACATATTACATATACTATATCCATATTTTTTCTTTAAATTAAGAACGTTGAATTATTTTACATTATAAATATGTGAACATTATTGTAATTTAAATTATATACAATGTTTAAATTAAGAACAACTAAAGAAATACACGAAAAAAAGTAAAGAAATAATATTCATAATAAATCCAAATTAAAGTAATTTAATAAGATTTTTTCAGATAAGCATATACAACATCAAATCACTTCATTGTAAGGTATTTTAGCACTTAAAAAATAACATTTGTATCTCATATCTAATATTTGTTAAGAAAACATGATGTGGCCAATCAAAACAACCTTTTTTTCCTTTATATATTTGAAATTTGAAAATTTAACAATTGTTCACGTTAAAAAAAAATTGTATGTACAAACAAAAATTGAACTAAAATACTAAAAATTACAATTTTTAATAAACATTATTATTTTGATAAAATTTTCATGAACATTATAGCTCATGTATTTTTAAATTAATAATTAAAATTAATAATTAAAATATCTCTTTATTAAAGTTACATTTCTCTATTCTCTCCTTATTAATGTTATGATTTACTATTATTTTTCTTCATTAAATTTGATAATCCTAAGTTACTAAAATATCTTTAACACTAAATTATTTTATAAAGATGAATTTTAGGTTTGTTATCCAAAATAAAATGTGAAAGTAGCTAACTTACACATAAAAGTGTGAAAGTTAGCAATCTTCTTATATATATATATATATATAACAAATATTGCTAATTAATTAACATGGTGTGATAATGACAACTAAGGTTCTTAACTACATTAAAAATATAAAACATTTTTTACAAGTATCTAACTAAGATTTAAATGAAGTTAATGAAATCAAACTCGATAATGTATAATTTAATTTTTATTCAATTATATGTATCTAATAATAAAAATTATTATATAAAAAATAAACATGTAATATACGGAAGTAATTAGTAAAACAATTGAGCATTGAAGTTTTAATATTAGATAATTTATTGATGTATTTAATTTAATAAAACTATTTTATTTATAAATATATTTATCTTTATAACTCAATTCTTAATTAATCTCATACATTGCACATTGAAATAAATAATATTATTGGCCATTTTACTTATATAAGAGTAATGTTAAAATTGCTGATATTAAAGAATATATTTTCACAATTTTCTTTTGATTTTTTCTTTTAAAATAATTTTAATATACCATTGATATATGATATTTGGTTAAAATTATTGTAACTTATATTCTAAATTATATAATTTTGTTATTATATTACATGTGAATATTATTTTCTAAAATTATTAAATATTTTTATTAGTAGTTTAATTTATTAAATCATATTTTAAGTTATCTCGTGCATCATACAGTTACAAATAAAAATATTGCAAGTTACTATCTAGAAACAATATTTTTTACATTTTTAAATTTTAAATTAATATAAAAGAATATAGATAGAAATTAATAAAAGGAACAAAAATTAGTACATATATATAATATAATCAATATAGATAATTTAGCAATTTATCAGAGATGTGAACCTCGCGAAGCGGGGGATATAATCTTCCTCCTTCTTCCTGCATATGTCTCAGGGGAATCTTTATTTATATTCTCATCCCCACAGGAAAAAATTCTCCAAATTCGAATTCTTACAAGAATCCCCAAATGCATTGAGATTTTATCATCCCTATATTATTTATCACTTGACTTACTCTTTTTTATTTACATGAACATAAATTAAAATAATTTATATGTAATTTTTAGTGAAGCTAATTTATTAAAATATTTTTCTATAAAATTATTAGATTAAATTGTACATTTAAAAGATAAAGATTTTTGTTTGTATTATAAATATTTTTTAGGCATATAGAATATTTTATAACATTTTATATCTAAATTATTTAGTATTTATATTGGAGTGAAATCCTTTCATAAAAATATAAAAAAAAATATTTTATCTATTTTTAAACTAAACTTATACATGTTATTTTTCTTGATGAATTATTACATATATTCTATTTAACATTTTTTTATAATTATATTTATTTTTAGTCATTTATTTCTTAATTTATCTTGTGTATTCTAGGAGTGTAAAATCTATGTTTCTTTGAGTTTTTCATGAGACAAAATTAGATAATTGTTGGACTTTTGCCCCAATTTTCTACCAAAAAACAAGAAGATAAGTACTTAAAAGTATTGTACCAAAAATAAAAAGTGCTTAGTAGTATTTACAGAAAAAAAAGTTGCTTAGTAATATAATAAAAAAGTTTGTATAGAATTGAAAAAGATTTCATTCATAGATTTTTTCATTCATCCAGTAAAAATAAAAATAAAAATTCATTCATAGATTATTTCATTGATTGTACACATTTTTTTGATATTTTCGTACATGTACTTCCTCATCTTAGACTAAAAATTTTATTTTACAATAAGAATTGACTTAATTGGCAAGATGAAAAAATTGAATTATATAATGTAGAAGTCTTGGTTTATTCTTGTTGATAATAGTTCTTAATCGAAAATCATCTATATCATTGTAATTTTTCGTTAAGACTTATGGCATGTAATGACTTTCAAATAAGACAATTGCTCTTTTGTAAACTTTTGATTACGTTATACCATAGATTAACGCCACTTACTATACCATAGGTTAACACATATTGTGTAGAGCTGTTAAAATGACTTGACGAGTTAATCATAATAACTTGACAAAAAATATGAGTTGAACTAATAAAACTCAAACTCAAACACAAATTTAATTTATCCAAACGTGATAGGATTCAATCTAACTTGACTTGAAATTGGTCTAATATGCTTTGGGTTGGCCGGCTTATTGACTTAAATTTTATTTTATTTTTTAATTTAACAAGTAATGTAATGTCATGTCTATCTCCTACAGGTAAGGGTATAAGTGGGTTGTTTGATTCGAGTTTTACAAAAAAATAAATCTGAACCAATCAAAATTAATTAGTTCAGTTTTCTTATTTTTTAATAGTCAAATTCAAACCAAACTGAATGCCACTTACTATACCATAGGTTAACACATATTGTGTAGAGCTGTTAAAATGACTTGACGAGTTAGTCATAATAACTTGACAAAAAATATGAGTTGAACTAATAAAACTTAAACTCAAACACAAATTTAATTTATCCAAACGTGATAGGATTCAATCTAACTTGACTTGAAATTGGTCTAATATGCTTTGGGTTGGCCGGCTTATTGACTTAAATTTTATTTTATTTTTTAATTTAACAAGTAATGTAACGTCATGTCTATCTCCTACAGGTAAGGGTATAAGTGGGTGGTTTGATTCGAGTTTTGCAAAAAAATAAATTTGAACCAATCAAAATTAATTGGTTCGGTTTTCTTATTTTTTAATAGTCAAATCTGAACTAAACTGAATCAAACATCTACGGATTGGTTTGGTTTGGAGTGATCGGGTTAACCATTTTTTTTATACAAAAATTATTTAAATAATTAGCTTTTCATAGCAAAAAAAATACATAATAAATTTATAATTTTTTTTCTAGAAATAGAATCAAACTTATTTATTTCAATAAACACACTATAAAGTACAACAAATATACAAAGTCTAAACAAACTTAGTCCAAACATAAATAAAAGGAAACACAAGTACAAATACAAGTACACAACAACACTCAAACTTAGTCCAAACATAAATAAAAGGAAACACAAGTACATAACATAACAATGGGTAGCACCCAAAGTCAATCCAAACCCAATTTAAACTCAATTCAAATATAAAAATAAACATGATTCATCAAATATCATTCATTAAATCAAATTTATCTTTGAACTTCATTTACCTCTTGCAATAAGCACAAAGGAAAACGTTATGGTCCTTCATCTTCATTTCAATAACCAATATTCAATGATTTAACAATGGAAACGTTATGGTCCTCCAAGACCACTCTCAATACCACATTGGTTTATCCACCCTATGAATAATCACTCACCTATCATATCACCTTCTATTGTTTTATCCTACCAAAGGTCAATGAACAATGCAACTTACCATAACCTATTGTGCATCCACCGTAAGCCTAAGAAGCTATAACACCAAGACCTCAAGCTTCTCGACTTTTCCAATAACAAAAGAAACCTTACTGTAAGTTAGAATGTATACCAAAGAATCACTCAATGAGCTTCGAAAGAGCACCTTCATCATAACAAAGAGAAGGGAATTAGTGAATTGCATCGACAATTGTGGATTGGGGTCGGCCGATTAGGAATGAATAATATTAGACATGGAATTGTAGAGAGAGAACAGAGGAAAAAGTTATAATCAAATTAATTATATGACTCACTACTAATAATTAAACATTAATATATTACCTTTATTAATTGTGACTTATGCAGATGAGGAGTCTTAAAGTAAGAAATTCAATACTTCATGTAGTACATGTGGATTAAGTTCACATCTCACATTCAATGACATCAAGTTACTGAAGTCAATAAGTGCAGTATTAGGAAGATCAAGAATCAATGATATATATATATATATATATATATATATATATATATATATATATATAGTTTGGTTTGGTTCTTGGATTTAAAATTTCAAATCCGAGAACCGAACTAATTAAACTTTATTTGGTTTGAATTTTACCTGAATCAATCAATATACCCAAACCAAACCGAACCAATTTAATTGGTTTGGTTGGGATTGATCGGATTGGTCGGGTTATCCAAACTAATTTACACCCCTACCCACATGCATACACCACATTGGGCTGCACCCTGGGTCTAGGAGCTTGGTACGTCCCACTCCCTGCCTACCCCATTGGGCGCTTGGTAAGTGGACCATCTACTTGGTATTGTGCACCCCCCAGCCTTCCGCTGATTAGTTTCACGAAATTCATCCATAACTGCAGCATTCTTAAGATCGAACCCGTGAACCAAGGGTCTTTACATTCTCGAAGGAATTGCCTTTCACCAATTGAGCCGTCCTTCGAGAATGTAAAGACCCTTAGTGCATGAATTCGATCCTCAAGTGGGCTGCAGCCTGCGGTAAGGGGTGAATTTCGTGGCCAAACGCCTTGTGGGGGAGGGGGTGTACAATACCTTCCGTTGTGTGGCTCTGATGGTGACATTCTTGCACGGTGGGGACTTGGGGCAGTCGGGGCTGGGATGTTACAAGCTACACTAGAATATTATTTTTTTAAAAAAATAAAATTTAATTGATAATTAGGTTATTTCTTAATTTATTTGTTATTAATCGAGAATTCCGTAATCCAAAATGTGTTCTCTTCATTGATTCAAGTTCTTTAAAGATTAAATTTATTATTTTTTAAAAAGATAAAAGAGTTGACAAGCTGAAAGACTTAAAAATGACCTTGCTCAACAACTCGTGCGTATCTCTTCACATTTGGAGTGTGTGATAGAATCAAATTGTAATATTGTATGGGATTTGAATCTTCTTAATTTTTTTTTTCTCACAAAGTATTCAAATATAAGAAAGAGATAGATACAAAGGTTATAAAAAAAAATTATACATTGTAATCAAGTCTCACTAATAACTTTCTTTCTATCTATCTCTCTTTTCCACTTAACCATTTGAGAGAAAAAAATTGAGAGGATCAAAATCCTATTGTATGAATGAAGACTGAAATGCTAACTAGTACAAAATCGATTCTACGAAAGTTGTTTATGAATGAGGTGGTAACTATGTTTGGATGATAGATAATGAGGGGAAGGGAAATGGAATGAGGAAAAAAGAAATAACTTCCCTTATTTGAGAGTTTTAAAATACATGAGAAATGAACGGTGTAACACCCCAACTTTTAGTTAAAGTACGATATTATCTTAAATGTACTATTTTATGTTTTCTATGAGTTATGAAATGAATTTGACTGTTTCGTGATTATATTTGACTGTTGTGTGTGATTTACTCCGAGCCAAGAAAATAATAATTTTTTGGCCGAAAAAATCTTAATTTAATTATTCGGAGCTGGGGGATCTTACTAAACCCAATTCCGAGCATGTATTGATCTTTTAATTTTTATGATTTAACTATGCAATAAAAATATTTTATATTATTATAATATTATTTTATTGTATAATACCTACTGTCTTAAAAACAATATAATTTTACTCCAAAATGGACCATAGATCCGAAAAAGTCTGTGGGACCTACGTTTAGAAAAACTAGTCAACGTTTTTTACTAGATTTAATCCTAAGCCAATGAGATCTAGTCAACAATAGTGGCTTGAAGTTTTAAACCAATAGGAAGCAAGTCCACAAAAGTGGTTGGACTTGTTAGTTTATGACTAAAAAGCTTAACTAAGTTAGCTTAAACCTAACTAAGTTAGTATACGAAGCTTATGTAATAACTAAATGAAGTAAACTTAGTTAGCTATACCTTAGAGTTCTAGTTAGAGAAGGTTCTAATGATATTAAGACAAAGGCTAGTTATCTTAAGTAACTAGATAGTTAGACAAATAACTAAGTAAGCTAATTAAATGCACCTAAGTCTAACTAGATTGCATAAATGAACACAAACTTAGTTTGTTCTCCCTTGGGGCAATTCAGCCAAGGCTCTTTAAGAAGGATTAAGAAGTGCTTAGTCACTTGATGACTTGATTTCCTACACCAATGAGAAACAAGCTTGGAGACAAAGCTTTTGATATCCACCCTTGATCACATCTAAGGTTGTTAGAAGGTCTTGGAAGGTCAACAAATGAGGCCATCTCCTTTGGAGCTCCACGACCAAGTGCTCTATGAAGGGTGAGATAACATTTTGTTATGTTCATTTCATCTTCAACCTTCTCCAAAAACAAAAGCAACCAAGAAAAAACTCAATTGTTACTCCTTGAAAGCCATTTGGCCGACACCCTAAACCAATACCTCCACTCTTCTAAAATTCCACCTAACTCTATTTCTCAAATCCAAACATCATTCTAAGAATATCTCTAGTTGAGAGTTCTTTCAAAAAAATTCATTTTAAGCTTGGAAAATCATTTTGAAAATTTTTCCTACAAGGTAAAAATCTTTATTTCTTATTTCTAACTTGATTTCTTAGGTTCTAAGTCATGATTGATCTATGGTTTATATTTTTCTTCTATAGTTATGACTCTTTAAAATTTGTTTGAGTTTGCTAGGGATTCTTTGAAGGTCACACGAAATTACTAGGAGGAGTTAGAAGGAGTTTGTCTTTCCTTAAGGTAAAAGAGAGATTGAATCTCATCAACCTTGTGTGGTGGTGAGAAGATGGATGTATTTATGGTGAAGAATCCATAAGGATTCATTCACTTGGTTATTTATTGTCTTTTCTATTTTGTGATTGATTATGTGTGCATGCATGTTTATAACTTTAAAATATATTGTATGTGTTCATAGATGTATGTTAAATGTTGTAGGATGTGAATAACATGTAAGGTTTTGCATGAGTGTTCCAAAGAGCACAAGGTAGCTCACGGCTTCACCAAGAAAAAAAGAGAATCAAAATGTTCTCAACCATTTTATAAAACAATGACTTAATGAACTTAGGTAAAATAAGGAAATTGAAAATTGATTTAGAAGATGAAAAATGATTTAAAGATTATTTGCAAAGATTTTGTTGAATTCGGTCAAAATGCCACATTTTGTATATTTGATTTCCAAAATTATTTTCTAATGTAGATTAAGTAATTAACTTAAAGAGAATTCAATTTCAATGAATTTTTGGAGAACGAAATAAATGAATTTAGTTTTAGAAAACCAAATTAGAGGAGTTAATTATAAATAAGAAATAAAGTAAACACTTGAAAAATGTTAACGTAGAGCTCACCTTGAGTTTTGAAGCGCGTTAGTAAGTTTCAAGTAGTAAATAATGATTAAGGCTAATAAAGGTAATTTTAAAGGAAAATGTAAATAATATCATTTAATGAATTTTCTAAAACGAAATTCTGTCAAAATTAACTAAAAATGAACAAATAATGGAGAAAGTTTCAAAATATGATTATAACGTAAGGAAAATATTCTACGTAGTTGAAAAGTGCTAGAAATAGCTTACGCATATTTAAAATAATGATTTTTAAACTATGCGATTGAGAAAACGATTTAAAAATGTTATGCGATTGAGAAAATAATTTAAAAACACTACGCGATATTTAAAACGTCAAAAAATATTTATACGATTTGAAAACGTTTGAAAAAGGTAGCGTGGTTGTGAAAACTCGATAAAATTTTTATCCGACTAAAAGGAACAGTGAATTTTACTGTCGGGCCAAAGTGGTGGACCCAGACATGTTAAGAAATAGTACTGTCAAGTGGAGACATACTATATTTGGTTTATACCGATACTGATGGCATTTGTGTAATTATGATGATAATGAGAGCATTTGAGTAATTTATGGTTCATAGTGATAACGAGGGCATTTGTGTAATTTTTGGTTCATGTTCATACATTGACAGACATGTCAATTTGGTTGAAATTGACGATTGGCTGACGAGATAAATTACACCGTGTTGTGGGTGTGATAGGTGTGGTGTGGTTCATTGACTGAACTTTGAGGCATTAGTGTGCGGAGGATTCCACATGTGGACAGTTGATAGCTCCTCTGAGCCGTGGTAACGGGTAACACACTAATGAACTCGACAAATACTATTCTTAATCAAGATCTTGTGGAGAGTGTCTAGTACAATGCCCGTGGTGCACGATGTATTTGATTGTGTAATACTTACCACGATGTTTTGATTGTGGGCTATTGACACGACGTTTGACAGTGTAATAGTTGGTTGGGCAGCTTGAGATATGGATTGGTTTTTCCGGATCATTCTCTCTGATGTCTGGGTTTAGTTTCATGGAGTAGGAATGAGTCGGTGTACATTTGCATTCGTGGTCTGCATTATTATATGATTATTTGTGATTATTTTATATTATGTTTGATGTGTTAATATGAGATATTGTGCATGATGTGATGATATAGATTTTTGAATTAATTGTGATATCTGTATGTATTGTCGTTTTCTTTACTGCCATGCTGGTAATGATGTAAATTGTCTCACATCTTTGTATGTATTTATCTGTATTATTATTTATATTCTGTAAAGAGTTTGAGAAAGAGGAGCAACCTCTAGATATTCAGTACCCTAAGCGATCAGTTCGAGGAAGGCGAGCTATTAGATCACCCATATCATCTGGATTGATCTTTTGGTTATGGCTTTGCCCGGATTCTTTGGTTTTGTGAGACTTGAGTTTCACAGAGGGTTTGAGGCTTGGTGACTGCGTGAAGATAGATGATCGGTAGTCTATGTGGGGCGTCTGACTATGTCTCTGCGTAGAGAGTTTGATGGAGAGCCTATTTTTACTACTACTCCGTATTTACATCTTGAGATGCCTTTGACTCTTTGGCATTACTGGGGAGGACTTTTTCATACGCCTAGTGAAATCAGTAGTGTGTCGACAGCACGGACTCCTGTCTGTAGAGCTGCGAGACATTTAAGATTTTTGTCATCCGATGATCCATTTGAGGAGGATCCTTCGAAGGGGTAAAAATCTTTGATGTACACTTGAGCATGTTCCTGTTTTTAGTTTTATGCTGACCTTTTTACTGCTTTATTAAATATTTATAGTTATAAATTATTTGTACGACTTAAGACAAAATCATATATACATTATGATGTGTGATAATAGTTTATTTTACTTTATGTTTCATTTTATTTTATTTAATGTTATTATGTATAAAAGGAAAAAATTTTATAACTCATATTAATTATGTATCAAATGTTTTATAACTTGGGTAAGGTTTTATTTTATTGTATAAAAAATGTGACATCCTCATTAGGGTGTTACAAATGGAACACATGGAAAATAATTTCCCCTCTCTTCCCCTTAAATGCCCAACTTTTATTTCTCCAGAATTGAGGTGGAATGAGAGGAACACATGGGTAATGAAGTTCTGTTCCGTTTCGTTAATGAAACTTTTAAACAAATAGAATGGTAATTATGTTCTATTTCTTCCATTTCCTTTCCGATTCATTCTCACCTATTCTATTTCGTTCTATTAATGAAAAAAATTCAAACAGAGTTAAATGACCAAATTTCTTTAATTTTTTTATTCATTATTTGTTAACTGAAATGCAACTAATCTGATGTCATGTTAATTCATACACTATTTATTCAAATCATAAAATGTGACCTTATGTAGATATATGCGTGTGTTTATATTACTATTATTATTTTATATATAAAATATTTAGCACATGTTAACAATTGTATATATATTATTAGATGAGTGAAAATGAATTAAGTTAGATAAATTGGTCCAAATAGCATTATAAAATGAGTGTGATGGGCAAAAAATTTGATGAAAAAAAGGCCCAACTTTGTCATCTTAATTTTGGCTTGATCCGATGTAGGTAAGCACATAGTGAGTTCAGTCAATCCGTAAGTCTAATATTTAATTTTTAATTAAGATATTTTTATGTAATTTATATAATATATAAATATTTTGTTCTTATTTCTTAAATATAAATTAATAATTTTATCACAAAAATAAATTTATTTGATATAGAATGAAATTTAAACTATGCAAAGAAAAAAATGTTTGAAACATAATAATAAAATTTTTAAAGTGTTAAAAAAGGAAGAAAAAACAAATATATATATATATATATATATATATATATATATATATATATATATATATATATATATATATATATATATATAGGGAGGATCAACTTACACCAGGTGTAAGTCTTTTTTTTTAGTTACACTCCTTTTCAACCATTAGATTCACTTTCATCTAATAATTACTTTTAATGAAATCATCTCAACCATTACATGAAAAGGGGATCTAATGGTTGAAAAAAAAAAAGTGTAAGTTAAAAAACTTACACCTACAGAAAATGATTCCTTATATATATATATATATATATATATATATATATATATATATATATATATATATATATATATATTATAATCTAGCCCAACCAACAACCAACATAGAGTCAATTTGGGCTAATAATTTACTAACCCGTAACATTAATGGCTCCCTTGAAATGTTATTGTAGATTTGATTCGAATCATTTTGACATCTCTATATATTATGCATGATTATTACCATTAGAAATAAAAGATAAAACTCATTTAAAATGATTTTATTTATAAATTTAAGAAGTAAAAGTATATCTATTTTTAAATTATTTAATAGATTAATATTACCGTACATTTAAATTAAATTAAAAGTAAATACATATTTACTTTCTCTCAAGAATTTACTTTAGAAGAAGTGTTTTTTTCAAAAATGAAAAACATACTCAACTCACTTTTTTCTTTTTAAATTAAAGTACTCTCAAGTTCATCAAGTAAACCAATAAATAAACATAAAAATAACTAAATAAATAAATGAAAGACTTAATTTAGAGTTTATTTTGATATATTATTCGTATAAATTTTTTTATATCATTAATTAATTATTTATTATTATATATGTAATTTTTAAAATAATTATTATAAGAATTAAATATTTTTATTAATATAATAATACATAATTAAATAATAATATAATTTTTTTTACGTTAAAAATATATTTAAATTAAATCCTTTAATTTAAATGCACTGATTTACACTTCCATTTAATTATATATGAAGATGTATGATAGAGTAATTTTGTAAAATATGCCTCAAGAATTAAACTCGTAAACAAATGAGGCAAAGAAGACAATAATCATATTGCGACGTGCGAGTGGCCAAACCAAACAGACCCTTAAGTGGGCATGCGTTACCATATTTGCCCTCGGGAGAAACCAAAATGACATTGCATTCATCTGATCTGTGTGCCGCAGCCGCCATTGACGATCAATCAGCGAAGCTAGAAAAATGGTGTTGTTGTGTCTGTAGGAAGAAGACGGGGAAGTGAAACACAAAGAGCAGCATCACCATATTCTGAGAAAATTAACAAAACAAAAATGAGGTCTTCATCAGAGACAATCAACATCGCTGCCAGTACTCAGAAACTCGATGTCGATAATCGAATTGCTCTCCGCTTCTACTATAGGATTGCTGATAATATCCTCAGACAGGTCTTTATCCTCTATTCTATTTTTCAAAACCTTTATTGCCTATGACTATGAGTAGGAACCGTTTTTGGGTGTTAAACTTGTTGATAAAAATCGATGCTTGAACTGGTTTTAGTGCTCTGTAGGGGAATTTAAGCATACCCTTTATCGGATATGAGGTCTAACGTAGATTTTTTATGGATTTGTAAATGTTGGCACTCTGCACTGCAAATTGATGTCAATTCTGTAAGATTTTGTGACCCAGTTGATGGCAGTTATTTGTTCACTTTCTAGTGGTCTCAAATACCTGTGAAGAGTGCAACTTAATATTTGATTCATTGGGGGTTCTTTTTCTTTTTTAATTAATGGTTATTTGCTTATTTTGGGATGGGTAACATTTCATATATTTTACTAAGCATATGTATATAGAGGATGAGGGAGAGGGAGAGGGAGAGGGAGAGATAGGATTGACTGAGATATTGCAATTTGCACCAGTTAGTAGCTTATTGTGAAATACATATATTATCAAATCAGCTGTTACATTGGAATTTCTAAGCATATTAGGTTATATTCATCAAATTTCACATCAGTTGGAGAAAATATTAATATTTACCTTTTTATATGGTTTTGACTTTTGAATATAAAAGCATCAGATGGTAGATTAGGCACTTAAATGTGTGAGTGATATGAAAAATGGCATGAATGGATTTCACAAATCTAATTTTCATATTTTTCTGCTATCATGTTTGGTTTTTTCTTACTGTCATGTTATATTTTGCGGCATGATGTATGTAATAATTCATTCTTTAACTGAACATATATTGTTCTTCTACTGCTAGTTTCTTGTACTGATATTATATTTTCTGCTCCTAACTTTATTGTCGTGCTTTAATGTCTTTTTATATCTGGAAACATTAATGTGGTATTTAAAATAAAATTTCTTGTTACTTGCTCTGCATGACCTCTCAGCTCCAAATATTGATTTTGATATTGCAGGCTGATATCTTTCGTGCAGAGAAAAATATTGTTGATCTATATGTCATGCTCCTGAGATTTTCTAGGTAACACAAGATGGCCCATATCATTATTTGACTCATAATAGAATGTACTTTCTTCAGTTGAATGGCTTAAAATAAGTGGACTAAATTGTATTTGTTATTTTTGTCATCAAATATGCATTGAGGGTCTTTCCTTTTGTTTGTTGTTAGTTTGGTGTCTGAGACAATACCTCGTCACCGAGATTATAGAACATCTCCACAAAGCAAGAAAGAGTCATTGAGAAAGGTTAACTTTCAACTCTCTTCTGCAATTCAATTGAAAACATGTTGTTACACATTCTTGGATGAAATCTGATTTTCAAGTTCTTGCTATAGAAATTGTTCAGTTCTGTGAATGAACTGGAGAAGTTGAAACCACTTGTACAACAGAAGATCAATGAGTTTAACAGCAGGCAAGCATACCAACACAATGGGTGGGAAAAATGTCATTCAAATAATTTGATGGGTTTTTCTCCAGTGAAAAAGCAAACATTGGCTAGTTATAATCAAATAAAGGTAAAATTTGCCGGAGAATTTGCATTGAAGGTTGTAGCCCGCCAGTGATAACCTTTCCTTACAATTACATCTGTTCTTTCGGTTGATTGCATCTTTTCTATTTCTGTGCTCCCCACCTCCCCTTGAAAAGAAGTATGTATTGTATCTGTGACCAGGCAATCGGACCAACCGCTGGAGAGTTTGTCTACCAAGGATCAAGTGGCCAGCAGTTTTCTTACGTAAGGCCTGTGGAAGAGAATATGAGAAGACTGTAAGTATTGGACTCTTGCTTCATGTATAAGTGGCCTCCTTTTGGGGATCAGTACTGCATGAATTATTGCACTTGCTTTCTCCACAGTCATGAAGTTATGTGAAGATTTTACTAATCTGTTTGGTTACTTTTTGATTGTCATATGAGACATCTGCATATGAAAGTGGATAGTGCTAGATGGACTTCTTTGCTTGATAACCCTTGCGATTATGCTTGTTTTCTGTAGATCTCTAACTCTCCCACGTCCAAAGGAGGAAACTCTCTCTAGACATTCTATTCTAGGTCCCAATGGGCTTAAAGGGCAGTGGCGACCACCTACAAGTGATAAAGGGGTATGCTAGTATTTAGCTGTATCTTTCAATTATGTTCAAATATCATACTGACAGTTCTCTCTGGATGTAGGTCAGGTATCCAACCATCATTGATCTGTCTTCAGTTGAAAGTCCAAGGTTGTGGCCTATTTTAAGTTTCTGTAATGCTTTTTTCTGTTGTTGGCCTTCCAGTTATTTTAAGAAAAAGTGTGTTGTTCATCTCATCTCAGCCTTTCTAAATAATGGTATTTTATTTAAAGAATTTATTTAAAAGAAAAGGGTTTTATTTTGATTTATAGTTAATATATTAAAATTTGAGGTTTGAGTCCATGATGCACCTGTGAGCTGGTTTATGTATTTACTTTTATATATTAACTACATTCGTCCTGTTGGATTCTCTATCTGAACAAACAGTCTGCAACAATCCTTGGAAGATGGATCTCTGAATAAAAAAGATAATAGCATTTCAGAACACAATAGATCAGATTTAGAATCAATTCTTACCCAGAGTGAGGACTGCCAGGCCCAGCATGCTGATGGACCTCCTTCTCTTATCTCTTTTGAAGCAACAGAAATCCCTGCTCAAATAGAAGTTATCAGACAGCCTTTGCCCCCACCTGTACTTGCTGAAGTACAAGATTTGGTTCCTGCAGTGTCACCTCATGTTAATGAGGCAGGATGTAAGACAGAGACTCCGTCATCAGATAGTTTTGTTCGTGCTGACTCTCCTCTGCAACTACACATTGTGAGAGTCAATAACATTTTATTATCAATATTTGATGCATTCTTCGTTTAGGTTGACATTTCTGGGGAGGAATAGCTCAGTTCATTTTGAGCATTTAGTTTCTATAATATTTACTTACAATTTTCCAAAATCTAAACTGTTGACAAAAGTATGGCGTTATTCCATCCTTTCCTAATAATTGTTTGTTTCTATTTGCAGTCAACTTCTATGATGGAGAATTTTATGAAGCTTGCCAAGTCAAATACAGACAAAAATTTAGAGACTTGTGGTATCCTTGCGGGTTCGCTTGTAAGTGTTCACATTTTGTCTTAAAGCAACAAGCAAGGATAGATCCAAGATGAGCTTGGGACCCCGAGATTAAATTAAGCATTAACTATACATTTTTTTTTATATTAAAAAAATTGTGCATTAACTATCTTAGAAACAAAAGTTAACCCATTGCTAGAATCCCTGCAACCAAAAAGAAATTTTGAAGAAAGTATGTCTCATATGTTACAGTTTTGTGTTACATCCATAGCTAATATTTTATTGGACTTCCTCTCTTGATTATATGTTTGTGTGAACTTCTATACGCATGGTATTTCTATATATTAGGTTGTTAAATTGTCACTAATGTGGTCCTTGGATCTATCTCTCCTAGCTTATACTTTACTACAATCGTCTGATATTGATTGTTATTTTGCAAATACACCTGATCTGCAGAAAAACAGAAAATTTTATATTACAGCTCTAATAATCCCAAAGCAGGAGGCAACATCAAGTTCTGTAAGAACTCATTCATTATAAACCTTTTGGTTAGTATGTATTATTATTATTTATTCTAAAATGTTACATTATTGTACTTCTTGAGCAGTGTCAAGCTACAAATGAAGAGGAAATATTTGAAGTACAGGATAAGCGATCTCTTTTCCCCCTTGGGTGGATCCATGTGAGTTTTCAGTTTTCTGTTATGTGGGCACTGGTTATAGCTTGCTCTTGAGCTTTTTTACCTTTTGGCGCTAACTTGTTCTGATAAATTATCTATTATACCATATTTATAGGTCATATATATCATTCTATATTTGTCTTAAGCCTTCACTACATCTTTAGGATTTCAAACAAAGTTCACATTAAGGAGGAACTGGCACTGATAACTATAATAATACTGGATTGATAGTATGATAGAATACCAAAGGTTTATGAAAGAGGGAAGTGGCACGGGAAACGTTGGACCACAGGGAATCAACAGAATAACTAACTCTGTTAGTTAGTTTTTAGCTATAAATAGGAAATTGTAAAAGAGTTCCATTCATTCTGAAATTGGAGGGAAATTGGGAAGGGAGAGTCCAGGTTCTCTCGAATCAGCCTGGGTATTGTTCTGTAATTTTCTATTCTTCTTCTATATTGTAATCTTTTCTCTAGGTCATCTCTGTATTTCACATTGAATGCAGAAGTGATTCCTAGTGTTCTTCAATAAAGAGGTATATTCAGTGAAATTGGTGTAGGATTCTATCAATTGGTATCAAAGCTCCGAATCTTGGAGCCGGTGGGTTTGTGTGAAGTTACGTTTATGGTGAACACAAGAATGGAATCAAGGTTTGATCGGTTAGAACGAACAGTAGAAGCATGGAATATGGAACGCGAAGCAGAGAGAACCCGTCAGGATCTGCAAGAAGCGAAACTCCAACGATTGGAAGAGATGCTTACGAACATGAATCAGATCGTAGGAGAATTGCGAAATAACAGGGGAAATCGAGATCGGTGTGATGCTAGGAGGACAAATCGAGATGTCTCTCCTCATGGATCCGAAGATGAAGTCGCGAGTGTGATTCAAGAAGGGGGAGGAAAATGGAGAAAATTAGAGATACCAATTTTCTCGGGAGAAGATGCGTTTGGATGGACTCAGAAATTGGAAAGATACTTCCGAATCCAAGAAATTGCTCAAGGAGATAGAATGCAAGCAGTCATAGTTGCTATGGAGGGAAGAGCCCTAAGTTGGTTTCAATGGTGGGAATCTTGTAATCCCAATCCATCGTGGGAAGGATTCAAGATGGCAGTGGTTAGGCGATTTCAACCTAGCATGATGAGAAATCCGTTTGAGGTGTTACTAGGGCTCAAACAAGAGGAATCGGTGGAGGAATTTGTGGAACAATTTGAGAAATACGCTGGCTCCTTGCAAGGTATGGAACAAAACTTTCTTATGGGAATTTTCTTAAATGGCCTTAAGGAAGAAATTAGAGCAGAAGTTAAGTTGTATGAACCTCAAGATTTAGCTGAGTTGATGTTGAAAGCTCAAATGATAGAGGAAAAGAATAAAGTAACCAAGAAGACAGTGGGACAACAAGGGGGTAGACCAACCCCATCTTATAGAACTTACCCAGTAGCAGAACAGTTACATTTGATTCTGGATCTAAAGGAACTGAAAAATGGGGCGGTTCAGAAGCTGTTAGTAGTAGAGGCAGCAATAATAGTGGGCAATTTAGAAATCGAGGAGCAGGTTTTAAAAAGTTATTAGATGAGGAGATGCAAGAAAAAATCAAGAAAGGGTTATGCTTCCGATGTGATGAAAAATTTGGACCTTTGCACGTTTGCAAGAATAAGCAATTCCATATGTTGTTGATGGAAGGAGACTTGGAGGAAGAGGATAGTGAAGAACAAACCTCAGGAGCAAGAGAGGACTTAGCTACTCATGAAAATAACAAAAACCCGCAATTATCCATGCTCACTATGGCAGGGTTAACTTCTAGAAATTCTTGGAAAGTCTTGGGAATTGTGAATGGGGAAAAAGTAGTAGTATTGATAGATTGTGGAGCTTCCCACAATTTTGTTTCTAAGAAATTGATGACAAGATGCCATTTATCAGTAGAGGCCACAAACCCATACATAGTTGAGGTAGGAGATGGACACAAAGTAGAATGCCAAGGAATTTGCAAAGGGCTGATTGTGGAACTGCAGAACTTCAAAATTAAACAGGATTTCTTTTTGTTCGAACTGGGTGGAGCAGATTTAGTTTTGGGTCTTGAATGGCTTGCTAGCTTAGGAGAGGTTAAGGCTGATTTTGGAAAATTAATTTTGACTATTGGGTCTGGCCCACGACAACAGGTTCTAGTAGGAGATCCTACCCTATCTAGGACCAAAATATCATTAAAAACTCTGTTAACTGACCTTAAGACAGAAACAGAGGGATACTTGGTGAAGTTTCAAACAAAAGAACTGGCAGCAGAAACTCTCACTGTACCAGACGAAATAGAGAAGTTATTACAACAATATGAAGGGTTGTTTGAAGATCCTACTACTCTACCACCCAATAGGCGCCATGATCATGCAATTCACCTTAAGGAAGGGTATACCATACCAAATATTAGGCCTTATAAGTACCCCCATTGCCAAAAAAATGAAATTGAGAAGCTAGTCAGTGAGATGTTAATGGCAGGAATTATTAGGCCTAGCATCAGCCCCTATGCTAGTCCAGTCATATTGGTGAAAAAAAAAGATGGAGGCTGGAGATTTTGTGTTGACTACCGCGCTTTGAACAAGATCACAGTGCCTAACAAGTTTCCAATTCCTGTAATAGAGGAGCTGTTAGATGAGTTGGCTGGCTCGTGTGTCTTTTCCAAATTGGATCTTAAATCCGGGTATCATCAAATTCGCATGAAGGCTGAAGATGTTGAAAAAACAGCCTTTAGGACTCACGAGGGTCATTATGAATTCCTTGTTATGCCATTTGGGCTAACAAATGCACCCTCTACATTTCAAGCCCTTATGAATGAGGTATTAAAACCCTTCTTACGGAAATGCGTCTTAGTTTTCTTTGATGATATTCTTGTGTATAGCCCTACACTTGAGTTGCATATGTCCCAATTGGAAGCTGTTTTGAGAGTACTACAAGAAAATAGCTTGAAAGTGAACAAAAAAAAAATGTAGTTTTGGTCAGCCTAGTTTGGAATACTTGGGTCATGTGATTTCTGCACAAGGGGTAGCTGCTGACCCGAAGAAAATAGAAGCAATGACCAGATGGCCAGTTCCCAAAGATCTAAAAGGACTCAGAGGTTTCTTAGGACTAACCGGTTATTACCGGAGATTTGTGAGAGGATATGGAAAGATTGCTAAACTTTTAACCCAATTACTTAAGAAAGATAATTTCAAGTGGGGACAAGAGGCACAATCAGCTTTTGAGGAGTTGAAGGCAGCTGTAACAGAATTGCCTATCCTAGCAGTTCCTGATTTCACAAAACCATTCGTGGTCGAATCTGATGCATCTAGTAAAGGATTGGGAGCAGTTTTAATGCAGGAAGGAAAACCTCTCGCTTTTTGGAGTCAAACTCTATCCGAACGGGGACAACACAAATCAGTATATGAACGAGAATTAATGGCTGTGGTGCAAGCTGTTCAGCGATGGAAACATTACTTAATGGGGAGCCATTTCACTATCATTACTGATCAAAGAAGTCTGCAGTTTTTGGCTGATCAAAGATTACTAACTGAGGAGCAATTTAAATGGACCTCCAAATTGATTGGATATGATTTTGAAATACATTACAGGCAGGGCAAGGAAAATTCAGTAGCTGATGCTCTCTCTAGGCGACTTATGTACTCCGCAATTACCATACTCAAAAGTACAGAATGGGAAGGTTTAGAAGCAGCCATCACAGCAGACCCCAAGCTGAATTTGATTGTTCAAGAACTGCTCGTCAACCCTCAAGCACATGCAGGGTATGAATTCAAAGGGAGCAGACTATACTTTCAGGGTAAACTAGTATTACCAAAACAGTTTCCTAGAATACCCATCATTTTACAAGAGTTACATAGTACTCCTACGGGGGGACACTCGGGTTTCTTTAGAACCTACAAGAGGACTGCTGGTGTAGTGTTTTGGGAGGGTATGCGAAAAGACATACAGAATTTTGTGATTAATTGTGAAGTTTGTCAGAGAAATAAGCATGAGACTTTAGCCCCTGGTGGTCTTCTGCAGTCATTACCTATTCCAACACAAGTGTGGACCGATATCTCCATGGATTTTATTGGAGGGCTGCCTAGAGCTAAGGGTAAAGACACCATCATGGTAGTGGTGGATAGGTTGACCAAGTATGCACACTTTGTGCCGTTGAGTCACCCTTTCACAGCAGTGGAAGTTGCTCGAGTTTTTGTAAAAGAAGTTGTTCGACTACATGGTTTTCCTACTTCAATTGTATCCGACCGGGATCAGGTTTTTCTTAGTAATTTTTGGAAAGAGATGTTCAAACAGGTAGGAACGCAACTAAAATACAGTTCAGCCTATCATCCCCAATCGGATGGGCAAACGGAAGTCGTCAATAGATGTCTAGAAACTTATTTGAGGTGTATGACAGGGACCAAGCCGAAACAGTGGCCTGATTGGTTAAATTGGGCAGAATTCTGGTTTAATACAACTTATAACTCCTCCACTAAGATGACTCCTTTCAAGGCTCTCTATGGCCAGGATCCTCCACTTGTGTTAAAAGGGACCACTATTCCCTCGAGGGTGGAAGCTGTGAATCAGTTGCAGCAACAACGTGATGAGGTGTTACAAGAGTTGAAGGCAAATCTGCTCAAGGCTCAAGCACAACATCGTCATCAGGCTAATAAGCATAGGAGGGACGTGAATTTCCAAGAAGGAGACTGGGTTTATTTGAAACTCCAACCGTATAGATTGAAGTCTATAGCCAAGAGGCCTAATGAAAAATTGAGCCCACGTTTCTTGTTGTGGCCTACAAGCTACCGATTGCCACCCGAGAGTCGCATCCACCCGGTATTTCACGTATCACTCCTCAAGGCAGCAACCCCACCTCAGTCCAACCCTCAACCATTACCATCTATGTTAACGGAAGAGCATGAACTAGAAGTTTTTCCAGAATCAGTACAGGATGTCAAGAAGAACCCACAAGGTGATATGGAGGTCCTAATTCATTGGCAGCACCTACCCGATTCGGAAGATAGTTGGGAATTAGCAACTATAGTCCAGTATGCTTTCCCAGTTTTCACCTTGAGGACAAGGTGCAAGTCCTAGGGGAGTATTGATAGAATACCAAAGGTTTATGAAAGAGGGAAGTGGCACGGGAAACGTTGGACCACAGGGAATCAACAGAATAACTAACTCTGTTAGTTAGTTTTTAGCTATAAATAGGAAATTGTAAAAGAGTTCCATTCATTCGAAATTGGATGGAAATTGGGAAGGAGAGTCCAGGTTCTCTCGAATCAGCCTGGGTATTGTTCGTAATTTTCTATTCTTCTTCTATATTGTAATCTTTTCTCTAGGTCATCTCTGTATTTCACATTGAATGCAGAAGTGATTCCTAGTGTTCTTCAATAAAGAGGTATATTCAGTGAAATTGGTGTAGGATTCTATCATAGTACCCTCCCCCTTTTCTTTACTTTCTTAAAGTTCATTGTTTCTTTACGTAACTTTGGTTCTATAATAGTATCTGCCAGGGTTTGCACTTTACCCCTTTGCTGATGTCATCACTTATCTTCTCTATGTAGTTTTACAGGCTTTTTTATCATACTGCCATTTGTGGCAAAATTAATTACCAAAATATCACTTTTTTAAACTATTTATCAAAATGCCACCCTTTTGAAACTATTTATCAAACTGCCACTCTTTTGTCTTACGTGGCATTTTTTAATTTTTTTAGGGCCACGTAGGATGCGTCAAAGAGGCTGGCGCATCCACGTAGATTGCACTATTACATGGCGCATCCTACGTGGATACGCCATCCTACATGGCGCATCTATGTAAAAAACGTCATGTAGGATGGCGTATCCACACCACATGGACAAAAAAAAAAAATGCCACGTTGGGTGTGCTTCTAAGGAGCTTAACCCATTCCACGTGGATCTCACACTCCTTCCAAAGACACATACATTTCACATGCCTATTAGAGAGTGCACCATAACCTTAGAAGACATCAATATTTATAGGCCAAGTGTTTGTTTCTGATCCGAAAGTAGTCGATGTGGGACTTTGGTATTAGTAAGGCAAAGCAACTAAGTAAGGCAACAATGCACTTTTATTCGATGTGGGACTTTGGTAAATGAAACAAACATCTTATTGAATCAAATAAAGACTATACACTATTTATAACTTATCCCTTCCCCCTACTAATTTTAAACATCAAAACAAGGGGAAGTAAGCCCCCCTCCACCCCTTCCCCTCTCCTTTCCCAAACATAGCATAACAATACCATAATGTAGCCCAATTTGCATCAAAGATTTTCACCTAATTTGCACATCCCCCTTCAAACAACCTGATTCAAGCATGATGTTGATCAAGACATCCACTAAACTTGATCTCCCTACAGAGGTTGCAAGCTAAGAGACAACTCCCAGGCTCAAGTGCCACCTCAGAAGCACCTTCATATTATGAGTCACAACTTTCTTGCACTAACGAGCACTTTAAGACCAAAAGAAAACCACAGGATGCAAAATGCAAAATGGTGAAAGGTGCATGGTGCACCAAACAGCAAACAAACATACTTGCACTACCTCAGTGGTCTAAGTAAAAAGCATCTTCAATTCCTCAATCCGTGCAGTTCGAACTTCTTGATCAGTCAAGGCACCAGAAATCATTCGTTGTTTACGTGCTTGCACTGCCTCCATTCTCTCCTCAACTGTCCTTCGTGATATTTAAATCTTGAATCTTTAAATGACAATGTGATACAAATATTTTGTTCTCAGACTAATTTATCCTCAATGAAGACTTGAGACAAGGTAATGTATTTGTTCTTAAAATTTTAAACTACTCTATAAAGCAACAAAAATAAACGAAAGTCAGAATTGTCAAGGCAAAGTGGGTAATAGTGATTTTTATTTTAATAATGTTGGGAGATCATATATTATATACTCAACTCAACTGATGATCATGTGATTTTGGTCACTATTTTAATTTTTTTATATACATTCAATGCTGGTAATTATAACTTTGTAGAGGACGAGCTTTTCACAAAATCAATTGAATTAAAAGCTCTCATCATGTAGATCATACTCAAAATATTAATAGTAATCCAAATTCACTTTGAGACTTCGTATTTTATGGGAATATTTTCAAATTAATGCATAATATACATTTGAAGTAAAAAAAAGAGTATTTTATTATATTAATTGATTTTAATTTTCTTAAATTTAATACTCAAGATAAACATGAGTTATTTATATTTCAATGGTGTTAAGTGCATGAAGTTTTACATCAGTGTTAATTGAACTCCAGCTATACTTCCCAACTTCAAATTAGTCAAAGAGCCATATCTAGATTATTATTTTTTTAAGGCAGGGTTTCTATTATCTGAAACCTTGTTAGAAGATCTTGAGATGAATCTCAATACTTTGTTTATGAGTAGTTAAGAAAGTAAAAAAAATAGTTTTAGGTATGTAAATAAGATGTTTGTTTTATTTACTAAAGTCCCACATCGAATAAAAATACATTGTTACCTTACTTAGTTGTTTTGCCTTACTAATATCAAAGTCCCACATTGACTACTTTTAGATCAGAAGCAAACACTTGGCCTATAAATATTGATGTCTTCTAAGATTATGGTGCACTCTCTAATAGGCATGTGAAATGTATATACCTTTGGGAGGAGTGTGAGATCCACGTGGAATGGGTTAAGTGCCTTAGAAGCACACCCAACGTGGCATTTTTTTTTAATTTTTTTTGTCCACGTGGCGTGGATATGCCATCCTACATGGTGTTTTTTACATGGATGCGTCATGTAGTATGGCGTATCCACGTAGGATGCGCCAAAGAGGCTAGCGCATCCACGTAGATTGCGCCAAGCGTGTTGGCGCAATCTACGTGGATGCGCCAGCCTCTTTGGCGCATCCTACGTGGTCCTAAAAAAATTAAAACTTGACGCAATCAATGTGGATGCGCCAGCCTCTTTGGCGCATCCTACGTGGTCCTAAAAAAATTAAAAAATGCCACGTAGGACAAAAGAGTGGCAGTTTGATAAATAGTTTTAATAGGGTGTCATTTTGATAAATAGTTTAAAAAAAGTGGTATTTTGGTAATTAATTTTGCCACAAATGGCAGTATGGTAAAAAAGCCTAGTTTTACAGTTACTGTTGCAACAGAACAAATAGTTGGCATATGAATTTTTAAGTCTTGTGTTTAACTACAATACTTTTAAATATGTAAAACTTGTTACCCAGAAGGACCTTAAACTTTTTACTTGTTGCATGATGAGATTGCTTCTGCAAGTAGGTGAGTGACTAGTCACTGGCTTTTGTCTACTGCAAGTGCACTTGGCCTCAAATTTCCTGATATTTTATCCATGTTACACTGCAACTAGAAAGTAATTGAAACATGTAGAGATTTTAATAGGAGAGATAAAAATTCTGGCTATGCACAAAGCGTTCCACCTTTTGGGATCTGGGGAGGGTGAGATGTACCTAGCCTTACTCCCATGTGAGCAGAGAGATGAATAAGTAATTTGAGGAGAGTGCATTGGAGGCTATTATATCTTAAAAAATCTAAGAATTTCATACCATGCAAAGCCCTCCCGCAGCCATACTTCTGTCTTATGTTAATTTTTACCAAAATAGAAAAGCAGGCTCTTGTAGAAAAGTATAAACAGAGAATGCACCCGGAGCAATCTCCATAAACTTTTAAAGCACTAGGTTTAAAAGTTGGCTGAGATAACACTAGAGGTATGATGGGAGGAGAATGTTTCAAAATCAGTATAGAAGCTCTTGTTCCTCCCACACCCATAAAAGGTAAAGAAAATGTAATTTGAAAAGAAAGCAGAGTCTAGTCACTCAGAGGAGTAAAGGAAAGAAAAGAAGTCACCCAATTAGTTATTGCAGACCTATCCTTAAATGGATGTGGCATGCCAGTTCAAGTGATAGTGACATAGAGGGCCATTCCTGGTTATCCCGAGTGGATCATTTTGCTTGAGAGTAACAACAGGAGAGTTTCAGATTAGGTATGTTATACCATTTTTTTGTTGCAGGGATTTTTTAATAGATTTCGATAAAGGTCAATTCTAGGACTTTTGATTCTTTTTGGTGCCTCCCCCATTCCCTCACCTTCCTTCTAAATTTATATGTTTGTTTGTATCTTGTGCTCATTGGTTGCAACCTACCCTTGCTGGCTCAAAAATTGTTTTTTTAAATGGAGCAACATGAACTTCTGCGGCTTTTGTGTTTGGAGGGAACAGATTAGGTCGTGATTTTTTTTTTCTTTCTATTTACTAACTTCCAAAATAAGATATATGAAATGACGTCATGTAGAATGAAATTTCTTGTCGTGTTACTCTAGTTTCATTTGTCTCTTGTCCAAATTTCTTATTTTTACTTTGCTAGTCTTCCCATGTTGTAACACAAACATGTATATAATTCTGAATTGCCAGACACATCCTACACAATCTTGTTTCATGTCATCAATTGATCTACACACCCATTACTCATATCAGGTGAGTTCACGAGGCTTCTTAAATTTTACTTGAGATTGTTATTCATGGATGTTCTTTGCCAAGTCTTTGAGATATATTTGTGCTGTTTGCTATGAGGAAATGTTGGAAGAGAGAAGATCTAATACTGATGGAAATGTTTTGTATGTTACTCATTGATCAAATTTCTTGCACTATTTTATGAACTGAAGTCTTTCAACTAGCCATCCTAGATTCAGTTTTTGATCTTTATTTGCCCAACATATAGTTGAGAACTTGAGTATATAATTTCATATACAACATATAAGTTAAAATATATTTGAAAATTTCTTTTATTTCGTCTACCTTGCTTTGTGATCAATCTCTCACAAGTTTGGTGATTTTGCTAAAATTTATTTCTTCTATTTTTTCTATCAAAGATGGGGCTATTTATAGTACACTTGAGGGTTGAGGCCTGTCATATATTTTCTTTTTTGCTGTGCTTTCGTTGACTATAGAATCAAGCTAAATACATTTTATTGTTATGGTATTTTCTTTATATTTTTCTTTGTATCTCATGGGAATGCTTGTCTCTTTAGATTATGCTGCCAGAAGCTGTTGCAATAGTCATGGCACCAACAGACAGTTCAAGGTAACATCGCGTCTCAAATGTGTCTTGATGTGGGGAAGTTAGCAAAGAAAGCATATCCATAACCATAACATAAATTAAGTTGTTGGTGAGATTAAATTTGATATACTATCAATCACGAGACTGATTTATACAGTTAGAGTAAGGGGTAATTATTCTAGGAAATTGAGCCGTAATAAATTTAAGAAACACGATATAAGACATAATAAACCTTGGCAAACAAGTAAAATATAATAAACCTTTATAGAATAATTGTAACCCGTATAGAAATGTTTGTAGAACTCTAATTCTATGATAATTCTTTTTATAATTTTCAATAAGATCCTTGTTCAGAAGTAAATCCCTTAAATATTCACTAAGAAAAATACATAAAAAAATAAACATAAAACATAATTATAATGGCTTTCCTCTTGGTTGTCCTACTCCTACATCAGCATGTTTACTATTCTTGCCGCACTAAAAGGAAATTAGCTTGAATATTCTCAGATTTACATATAAAGATTATGTATTTTGAAATGACTTGTGTCTATTTACATGTACAGAAGCCATGGCATTTTTCGGTTGACAACCCCTGGTGGCATGTCGGTGATTAGACAATGTCAGCAACGTGGTTTTCATCCACATAATCAGCCTCCGGATGGTGGTCCCATTTACAATACATGTACTGATGTTTACTTGAACCCAGATTTAAAATTTGATGTCATTGATCTTCGATGATAAGAGTTTGTTGTTTACTATATGGGTAAAATTCTAGTCATCGAATTGTTCATATTGCCACACCTTCTAAGATTTATAGGTTTTACCATTAAACCAGCCATGCACATCATAATGCATGTCATGTTTGGCTGTGGTTGTAAAAACAAGAAATCTTGCCCGTTGGCTGTTTATTCTTGGCTTCTACAGCTCTACTTATTTTATAACTATTATTCACCAATGGCATACCTGCATGGCCATTTGTTCTGTATTGTATTCAGGTGATTTGATCAAATCCTCAACTCTTGTGCTGATATTTATTATTAGGTAAAATAGGTATTTTGGTCTTTTATCTTTATTTCTCTTTTCAATTTGGTCCTATATCATTTTTTTTTGGTTAATTTAATCTTTTATCTTGCAAATTATTTTTAATGTGATCCTTCCGTAAGAGTTTTGTTACCCTCTAACGGAAGTAATGATGTGTCTCTGACTGGTAATAGTCATGTCATCATCATGTCATGATTACATCATCGTTACGTCTAACTTCCATTAGAGTGGTGACGAAACTCTAATAAAAAGACTACGTTATAAATGATTTGTAAGATAAATGATCAAATTGACCAAAAATCAAAATATGAAACTAATTTGACAAAAAAAAAAAAACAAAGATAAGAGATTAAAATATTCTTTTTGTCTTATTATTATTATATATTGGTATCAATTTAAAATAGTTAGTAGCCTCAATCTTTGAGGTGAGTCAATAGTATAGAGCTCTAGCTTTCAAGGATTGTGTTTCTTTTTTTATATATATAATTAGATTATTCTAAAGATATGCTTATTTATTTTATATGATTTTATGTAATATTTTGTTATATAAGTATAAACATAAATAAATATAATAGTATAAAAAAATATTAATTGTGAAAAATTTAATTTGTATGTTTATTTAATTGTAGATGTAGAATTACTTCGTTTAACAATACTCTTGCTTAAATATCCTATATTTCAATGTCTGGACAGGTGTTAATGCAAATATTTGTATTCTAAATTGACCACAAGCAAATATTTTTCATCTTTGGGTAGCGAATCATAATCATTGAGACAAGCGCCTTCACACAAGTTGATGTTTTGACACGCAATGTTTGTCAATGTTTTAATACGCCATTCTTTCACGCTCACAAGAGAAATGCAGACAAGGAGTTAGTGCTTCGTAAAAGTTTGAAAATTAGCACTTGACTAAATTTTATACAAGTGCGAACAAATCAAAATTGTTTAAAAAAAAGATGAATGGATTATGTTGGACTGTATGAAAATCCAAGGTTCATATTTGAAAAAGTCCTCTTGAAATAAATAATAGCATAATGAAATGTGGATAATAATGTTTGATTATTGTAATAACATGATGACGGAAACGACAAAATTGGCCACTTCGTGGAAGTAGATGAAGCTACTCTCAAATTAAGTACTAGCTCGATTGATTTGAGGGAAAATAGTTTGAATTTTTTAAGTATATTATCTTGGGTTCGATTTTGAGATTTATGTATATAAACATAATACCATTCAGGAGATTCTTTGTTTAATCACTTAACTGTATCTCTAAAAATTAGCCACTTATTTATTGAATAAGAACACATTATAAAAAAAAAAATACTAGCTTGAAATTTTGTGTAAACTCGGATAATTAGAAATTTGAAAATACTAGCCTGTACATGCTTAAATTTGTCAATTTACAAATTTAAATCTCCAAAACTGCTTGATTTGGGTGATTCCATTATATCATTTGTGATGGAGAAATTTCCATTAACCAATAAACGGTGGTAGTTATATTGGTTGCTGATGTACTTAGGATAATGAAATTAAGGTTGATATAATGGTAGCGGCACCAATGATGGAAAAAATTATAATATGATCAAATTGGTGGTGTTTCAATTAAAGCTGTTGGGCTTGACTGTGTATTGAGTCTACTGACATTCAAAATGAAGACGAAAGTAGAGCTAGTTGAAGTAATATGTAGTACTGATCATTGTTTAATGCTTTGAACAAGAGCAAAGTTTTTGAATCTCATTGTTATTGATTTTCTCTGATTTATGAATGAACTTCTATGCATTGAAAAAAAAAAGGTATGTTCAATTTCACCTGCAAGAATTTGAGTTTTGGAGAATTTCAATTTTCCATCAGTGAAAGAAGTTATCATCAAATTGTTGGAACACTCTCCCTCGAGATTTGCTTTCACTTCACAATGAACAAGGCATCTTAACGGGCACCACCACCTATATAATTGAATCCTTCTATACGAGTGATCTATTTGCTGTAGTCATGATATATTTTTTCTGTTTTGGTCCACTAAAGCAATCACAACCAAGTCTCTACAACATTTATCAATAAAATGAAGATAGGTCTATGTACCCAAAATAAAAAATGAAGATAGGTCTCTCTCAAAGTGCATGGCATTTCTTGGGCAGATTATGGTTTTGGTTACATCTTTTCTTGCACCAAAAAATGGTTTCTGGTAATGCCAATTCTGGGTTGATAGATGCTTTGTGGGATCCTTCAAATAGTGGGTGAGTGGGGTTCCATGCTGTGGCAAGTATTGAGCATGGGAAATAAGGACTATTTTGTCATCAAGGCACTGAGTCTACTCATTCTTCCACGTTGAGAGATTAGTCACATGGCAAGTTGTCAAAATGGGTTATCTGTCTTGGTGAAAAGAAGAAACACTAGTTATCTATAGGGGTCCATCCTCAAAGGTGACCCCCGCCTCCTTGCTAGAGTTTGCTCATCAAGGCACGAATCTATAGTTCCCTTCAACTCAACCTTTTGATTTATCTTACTGCCTAATCCTTTTTAATCTCAATTTGCCCTTACTTTAGAAGGAAGGATTCAATCCTTTCAGATATCACAAGTCACAACAGATCAGTATCATCCTTGCTAGAAGGAAGGATTCAATCATAAATTCACTATCATCCATTAATTTGACCAAGTTATAGCAGATGGATGGATAACATTACTTTCGTGTCAAATTACAATTGAATTTGATGACATTTTTAAAATATAGGGAGAGCATAGATGTATTAGAAGTTTCTATCTTTAGAAAATAGAAGGATGTACTTCTTAGAGAAATAAATAATTTTCGTGCTTAAGACATCTCAAGTTTTTAATAGATTTGGTCCTTAACATGATATTGAATGAGCCTCTACCTAACAACTTTGGTTTATAGAAGAGTTGGTCCTTGCTAACTTCATTACCTTGTAAAAGTTTTGTAAACATCAATAAAAATATTTAATGAAGACTAAATAGCGGTCTAATCGTAACATTTTTGCACCACTAACCCTTGAATGCTTGTTGAATATGTTAATTTAATTTAATTTGATAGGCAGGTGGAATAGTCTTTCATTTCATCAGCTTCATTTTTTAATAAGCCAATTATAGAAGATCTAGCTTTCAACGATATTGAAGTAATGCAAGTGTTTTTGTTTTTTTTTTTAGGAATTATTTGACTATTGCTCTCAATAAATCATGCAGATATTTCTTTTCTTTCTAACATAATGTTATACTTATTATTGTCTTTATTAGATTTATGAGACTACAACAATCATCTTAGGACTCGTATGTATGTATGGACATACATCAAAGGAATTTGACAACCTAACCTATCAGTGCATCATGTGTGTACTGCGAAATCCCTCATACCCACCCACAACACATTATAGACACAGTATACACTGCCATTATAAGAAAATAAAATTGCATCTGACTAACAACTATAATTTTTGACTTAGAGGTAAACGCTTGATTCTAACAGTCTTAAACTAGTGATGAAAAGTTAGTGGTAAGAACTTAGATTATTTGTGTGTAAGTTGCTTATCATCTTTACTTGAACCTCAAACTTGCTACTTGATATACAGGCTTCTCATCAATTGATTATTGATCTGTGTTTTTTTTTAATGTAACATATCTACTATAATTCTAGTCATAGGGTGACTAACCCAAAAAAGATTGCAGTTTGGTCCATCCCCGTGTTATATGACTATTCAATTAAGTATTAATTCTGTTATTCATGTCCTTAGAAATCATCCATAGATATAGGGAACAAAAAATGATGAAAGATCATTGCACAACTGGAGCTAACCTAATCAAGAAATATTTATTTGACAGTGCTTCACCATCTAAATGATTTTTTTATTATATAATAAACTGTGATTTGTTTATATATGTTCCTCTACCTTAAAAAAATACACGAATATGATGGGTGAAAAGAACAAAGAGCTTCATCAGTGGTTGGGATGAGAACCCCCAAAGTCTACACCTTATAGAACAAGTCTTGCTGGCTAGCTGTTTTATAGACAAAGACTCCAAATATTATTCCTTCAATTCAGCAGAATTAGATTGTGGTTGCAGTCACATACCTCTAATCAAGCAACACTTTTACTGAATTTGCAGTCTACATACTTTTTAACAATTTCCAAATTGTCACATATAACATTTTCTCTTTTAAGTCATATTCTTTGTCTTCCTCTTTTGTTTCTACTCTCCAACAATAATAGACAAAAAATCCCTTCTGCTACCTTTTCAGAGAAGAACATTAAATCCCCTTTGATCTTCCTATTTTCACAGAATCTCTCTAGCCCTTGAAACTTGAACAAAAATAAATGGTTATACATAGCTCTTCTTTTTGTCCTTTGCATCTGGATAACTTCTGTTACATTATCTTTTTGACATCTAAATCAAAAGCAACTCTATATTTTCAGTCCTTAAAGCTCTCTTCTTTTGCTTTTTACGTTTGAATTCTTTCCTTGCTCTTTTCTCCTTATCTACATCATCAGTTATTTGAACCTTGAAATCCACCTTGGTTTCTATTTTTGTTTCCCACTTCAAGTTTCCTCTTATTCTGACTTTGGAGGGAACCTGTGGAGATGTGTTCTGAAACAGCACCCCCTCGTCTCTCTTTCTCTCATAATCTCTCTGAGCAACAGGATTTAGCAGCGAAACAAGATGTTCCTCGCCAAGACACATTGCTTCTGGAGTCAAATTCAGACTTTGAGTTCAGCACTAGCAGAAGCCTCGAGTTTGAATCATCTTCTGCAGATGAGCTTTTCTCTAATGGGGTGATCCTTCCAATTCAGATACAAAAAGAGAGAACCACTACCAGAAAACACACACGTTATGGAGAACCTCCTTATATGAAACTTCCTCCACGTCCACGTTCCCCTAAAGTTGACAAATTGAAGAAAGAGAGCACTAGAGAAGTCCAAGATGTGAATGCTGGTTATGAGAAGAAAACTCAGTCCAAGTCTTTCTGGGGATTCAGTAGAAGCAGAAGTCTCAATTGTGATACAAAGAAAAGCTTGATCAGCTCTTTATCTTTGTCACGAAGCAACTCAACCGGTTCGGATCCAAAACCAAAGAGAATGAGTTCAACCAGGCAGATATCAGCAGCTAAGCCATTATCATCATCACCAACTTCATGTTCTATCTTAAATTTGTATCCTGTGCAAAAATCTCCTTCAGGTAAGAGTTATGGAGGATCTTATGCCAATGGTCTTCGGATTAGTCCTGTGTTAAACGTACCAACTCCTTACATTTCTAAGGGAAGTGCAAGTCTCTTTGGGTTGGGTTCATTTTTACGTGTTGGGAAGGTTAAGAAGAGTAAGAACTGATTTGTTCATATGCTATCATGTCATGGATTACTGATTAATCTTGGCTTATCAGATCATAATTATTTATTCTGATCAAACAAGAAAGAAACAAGTAATAGAGGTTAATTAGCATGGTACTTAATGAAGTTGATTATGTTATACCAAGACAATGATTAGAAGGAGAGGTTAAAAGAAATAGTAATGGTCATGCAGATCAAAGGGTCACAAGCTTGGGAGACAGAACAACGGGAATCCATCTTTAATGTTTTGTCCCATCTTGTTTTCTTTTGTGATTCCTCTTGAAAATGGAAGCTTGTGCCTTTTGGTGCTTGTTCAGATTAGCCCTCGTTTATTTATGAGAAATGCCCCTTTTGTTCAACTGATATTTTGTCTCTAATTGCTTAAAAATTTGACAACTAGATGTGGCTGTTTCATTGACAAACAAATTCTTGATGAAACTTCTACTTTTGGAAAATTTGTTATCTGAGTTAACTTTGTTAGCTACTAACTCTCCTAACTATGGACCATCCTTTGATTTATCTAATGGCATGTATAGGCTTAGAGTTGATGCATTTAACTATACAAATATACTGAATCCTCCAAATTAAGTGTTATTTATTGGACAAAATGCTGAAATTCAAATTGATCATGCTCAAGAATATCCCTAATCAAATTGATTTATCATTGGATAGAACTTAGCTCTAACCCTAGTTGGAGGGAATCCTTTCAACCCCCATCTAATCTATTGCCACGTGTCTATTATCCATTTAATATGTTGTCATGTGTCATTTAATGACTGCTCAAGAAAGATAATGTGTAATAGAATTAATTTGTACCTTAGTCCTCTTGTTAAACATTTATATTAAGACGTATGAGCGTGTAAAAAATGTAGAAGGTCTGAACAAATCAATGCATATTGTGCTTTATCCCTTATAATGCAAGAAATCGTTACTTTGTATGACTTGTCTCTTTCGTCCGAGTAGAGTGATGTCTCCTCTTTTCTGTTAGGAGAGACATACTTAGTGGGTGAATAACTCCCTGCGTATTGCACGTCTGAGAACCAACCTAACAGATTAAATTGTTCCAGTTTTATTGGCTCATGGTCTAGAACAAATTTATATCACTACTTCATTACTATTTCTAGCAGTTTGGGCTTTAAATTAATTTTGTTTCACATCAGCAAGTCCATAGTCAATTAAGTAATGATTCTCCTTGGATCAAATTTATAACTGTTCTGATTCAAGCAGGTTTTATTTTGTATTTTATTTTATTGCCCTTTCCTTTTCTATGTCATAAGGTAGGGAGTTTGAATTCAGCTCCTCCGTAATTACCAACATCATTGATCTTTTTAAATGCAAATTTGAAGTAACAAAGGAATGTAGCTTTTGTTATTTTATTATCTAATCCTAAATAATGTGCTATTATGTTCGTGAATAAAAAATGTACCAGCAAAATGAATTTTTGTAAAAGGTGTTGTAATGAGGCTAGGGAATTGAACAACTGTTACTGTAACTGTTATTGTCCTTCATATCCAATGCTGATGAGTTCTATTACACACAATTATTATTATTAATTGGTTTTGTTATATTTAAACTGGATGCGAACAAAATCAATTTTTGGGTTATCATCTTGATTTTTTTTTTGGTTGGAAATCTCATATTTGTGTTATATACATGTACGGCATGTGTCTTTATGGCGGGCTTCTCCATCCATCGTAGATGTTATGGTCGCTGAATCATTCATTTGTAATTAGGACTTTAATGGATCATATGTTGCAAATGGATTCACGACATTGAAAGGACATAACTACTATTAATTGGATGGTATTGTTTGTCTTCTCTTCTCTTCACTTGCATAAATGGGGTGACTGTGACCTATAATTTGACCTTGGCTTATCTTTATCTGTTGTTGGCCAACATGAATTAGGCAGCACGACATCAAATTTGTCCACCAATTTTTATGTTATAAAAAAAAAAAAACTTTGTTTCTTTGTGTTTATCTGTGTGTCTAGCTGCTGATCAGGCAGGGGTTTTATTTGTTAGGCGTTAGCTTATTTGTTTCTCATCTACCGCACAAAAAAAAAAAAAAAATTCTAAAACCTTGACGTGAATATATTGCACAATCTCCTTCCTAAGTTCCTAATAATCACTTTTAACTTTTGATTCATGGATAAATCAATTTGTTCAAGATATATCTAAGTCAACGAATAAATCAACTTTCGATTCATAAATTAGTTCCTAACAGTTTAACATATATCTATTTCCGAATTGTGCAACTCTCTTAATATTCTAGGATTTCTTTCTATTTTCGTTACGAACGGAACATTTTCTTTAAATAGAATATAGCACATTACTGCAAAGATTCAGTAGTTTCCTACCAACTAAACCTTTTTTTTCCTTTTGAAGTATTCTTACCCCCTTTTTTCCCAATTAATAACAATGATTCAATGCAGCTGAAAACAAAATAATAATTATAATTATAATAATAATATTGATTCAATGATTAGTTTATATTTTTACCCCCAAAAGGAAAACGTTACCAAACAATCAGAACTTTCCTTTTTTTTTTTTTGGTCAATAACTTTCCTTTCTTATCATCCAGAAACTCATGCAATAAAGCTTGGGCCATTATATCAAGAAACCCTTTTTTTTTTGGAATAGACAAAAGTTTGATAACGTGAATTGGGCTCATTGTGTCAAACGGGTTGGCAGGGCTTATCTGGGCCGGCCCGTCGTGGCGTTTTTACATTAATCCAATCTTTACATTGACTTTGTTTCATGACCAAAAAAAAAAAGTTGTGCAAGAATTATGCCTGTTGATGATTTCCACAACTTCCAATTATTTCTCAACAAACCTGTTTTAGCGAGAGTAATTCTAGTCACACATACTTTCACTCACATTTATAAGGTTTTCACCATCCAATCACATTTGGTCTTATATCATTTTTTACATACATTTATTTTGATTCTGTCACATAAACAGATGTGAGATAAATATCTTAAAGTGATGTATATCTAACTTTTTTTCTTTTCGCAATTTCATGCCTGCTGTCACTTTACATCTTTGTGGCATGAAAGACTGCTTCACAATATAGCTCTGGTTACTACCTCGATACTATTTGAACTGCTAGATAAGAGTGAAAACAATAGTTGAGATTTATTCATGTATCTAGGTCATTGCATTGCTACTTTTCACTTATTCCCCATTGCTCCTTCCATTTTCACTTCTATGAAGCATACCCTTTAGTATGCAACTGATTCTGCTTGCTGGAATCACCTACCTATGTAAGATTACTTTCTTTTTACATTACATTATCATGTAAAAAAAGAGATAGATATAAAAAATTTAAATAATAAGGTTCTCTTAAAATGTACAAAATCCTATATTAAATTTTGTGTCTATATCTCTCCATATTATGGATGGCTCTAAGCATAAAGTTAGTAAAGTCCTTGCTTGAGACTCCAAAATTCTAAGCCTCAAAATTTAATCATATATATATATATATATATATATATATATATGAGGAAGGATCAACTTATACCATTTTGTAAATCTTTTTTGACTTACACTCATTTTCAACCATTACATTTATAATCATCTAATGGTTACTTTTAATGAAATCATCTCAACCATTAGATGATTATAAATCCAACAGTTGAAAATGAAACAGAAAGTCAAAAAAAACTTACACTGTTGGTGTAAGTCAATCTCTCCTATATATATATATATAAAATACATTTAGACCCTTAATTTCTTATTTCTCTACCATTAACTAGTCAACTATAATCTAATTACCTTTCAGTATTCTTATTTTTTCTTTTATCTCTTTATTCATGAATTCTGACATTTGTATCATATGTTAATAATGTTTAAATTTTATTCCTTACATCTCAAAATATTAGAAAAAAAATCTAAATAAAAGTTTTATATTAATTTAATTAAATAAGTTAAAAGCCAAATATTAAAACTTGACTTTAAGCCATCAACACTTTTGAACCGCCCTTGCTCTACATGATAAGGTCATGTTAAAAATTTGACGTGAATTGATCCATTCCGTTTCATATTTCACCCACATGTCCGTACCTCTCTATTTGTTAATCACAGTACCTGCCTATGTGCTTGTGTTCCCCATATAAATGACAGCAGAATTTCAAGAATTATCGCAGGCATATAAATACACGTGCAAGTGCAGTTAACATAATTGCTTCACCTGTACTTGCATGAGCCACACGAATCCTAGCAGAGTTGGTGAGGATCAGATCAGATACAGCGAACAGGTTTATGGCATGAAAATCCTCAACAAATTGCTACTATATCCTTTGAAGATGACCATCATACTGTTGGGGTCCAGCCCATCATTTTCTATTTGAAAAATTTGGAAATCACAAATATTGTGGTGCATTCTCAATCATAAATGTTGTGGTGCATTCTCAACCACATATTTTGTGATGCTTTGAGAACCACACATTTGTGGTGTGCATCATACCAAATGTAAATGGAAGCTTGATTATAAATAAGCCTTGAAGCAAAATATTGAAGTGCAATTCAAGAAGATAGAGAGTGAAAGAAGTTATTTGAGTGCAGAGTATTTTCTCCGAGTGAGAAATAGAGAGTTTGAGTAATTCCTATTTGTTTGTGAGTGTGGGTATCTGTTTGAAATCTTGGGTTTCATCTCTAAAGGTCGTTAGTCTTACCACTATAATTTTTGTATCACTTGAAAGAGAGTAGAGTGTGTGTGAAGATACTTGTAATTATCCTTATTATAGTGGAATATTTCTCGGAACTTGTCCCGTGGTTTTTCCCTCAAACATTGGAGGGTTTTCCACGTTAAAATTGGTGTCTCTTGTATTTATTCTTTCTACTTGTAATTTCATAATACGTATTTATTACGTGGTGGGAAAAGGTGATCCTGAGAAGCATCCGCTGCATATAAAATCTCTGATCAATTTTCCCAACAAGTGGTTTTTCAAGAGCTGTTGGTTACGACAGTGTCAGATTCTTCAGGAACTTCTTCGTATGCTCTGTGGTTGCAACATTGATTGATCTTCCACATCAGAAAAGAATTGTTCTTGGTTTATTTGGCGTGAAGCACTCTACTTATACACCTGATTGTACTGTGTCAGAATTGTCATAGCGTGGAAGTGCATGTCTAGGAAAAGTTCTGACTAAGGAAAGATTTGGTATTTAAGTGTGTCCTTTTGTGACTCACCTCTCTTTCCTGGGAACTTACCCGGTGTCTTTGTTCACATATTGGCATTATTCTGATATATTATAATTCTTGGTGAATAAGTGGAAGTTTGATGGAAATCAGTACAGGCAGAATGATTAGTTTGAACGGGACCAACTATCACATATGGAAGGGAAAAATGAAAGATCTTCTTTATGTGAAGAGTTGGCATCTACCGGTGTTTGCTACACTAAAGCCGGAATCAAAAACCGACGAAGAATGGGAATTTGAGCATGCCCAAGTATGTGGTTTTATTCGGCAATGGGTGGATGACAATGTGCTCAATCATATTTGTGATGAGACGCATGCAAGATCGTTGTGGGAGAAACTTGAATCTCTATATGCTAGGAAGACCAGCAACAACAAACTCTTCTTGATCAAGAAGATGATGAATTTACAATACAAAGAGGATAGGACTATCTCTGATCACTTAAGTGATTTTCAAGGAGTTTTACAGCAACTGTCCTCTATGGGTGTAAAGTTTGATGATGAGATTCAAGCACTTTGGCTACTTGGAACTCTACCAGACTCTTGGGAGACATTCAGAATGTCCCTTTGCAACTCCGCTCCTAATGGTGTGGTGACAATGGAACTTGTCAAATGAGCTGTTTTGAATGAAGAGATGAGGAGAAGATCTCAAGCCTCGTCTTCACAATCTGAAGTTCTTGTTGCAGAAGATAGGGGGAGAAGTAAAAATAAAGGTTCGAGAGGTAGAAGTAAAAGTCGAAGCAAGTCAAAGTCCAATTACAAAGACGTGGAGTGTCACTATTGTGGCAAGCTGGGACACATTCAAAAGAAGTGCTTCCTCTTTAAGAAAGATAAGAAAAAGGGCAAAGTTAAAGACAATCAGAAAGACAATGATCACAACGATACAGTTGCTGCAGTCGACCTTGTCATTGTTTGTGATGAGGAGGTAATTAATTTTGCCTGTCAAGAGACAAGTTGGGTCATTGACAGTGGAGCTTCCTTACATGTTACATCAAGGAAGGAATTATTCTCATCTTATACACCCGGAAATTTTGGGGTGTTGAAGATGGGTAATGATGGTTTTTCAAAGGTTGCTGGCATGGGAGACATCCACTTGGAAACTAATACTGGAACACAACTGTTTCTTAAGGATGTTAGGCATGTGCCTGATATCCGCTTTAATTTGATCTCGGTGAAGAAGCTTGACGATGAGGGCTATTGTAACACCTTTGGTAATGGACAGTGGAAGCTTATTAAAGGTTCATTGATTGTGGCCCGAGGAGAGAAGAATCTTAGCTTGTATTTGACACAAGCTAAGATTGTTGGTGACTCCGTCAATGTGGTGGATGATGAAAAGACAACCGAGTTGTGGCACAAGAGACTTAGCCACATAAGTGAGAAGGGACTAAACTGCTTGGCCAAGAAGAAACTATTGTCGGATATAAAGAACGCAAGTTTGAAGAAATGTGCGCATTGTATGGTGGAAAGCGAAACGAGTTGTCTTCAAAAGTCACTCTCCTTCAAGGAAGTCGATTTGCTAGAGCTAGTGCATTCGATGTTTGCGGTCCCTTGAAGGTAAAGTCTTTTAGTGGTGGACTTTACTTTGTGACGTTTATTGATGATCATTCAAGGAAACTTTGGGTTTATGTTCGAAGACCAAAGATCGGGTGCTTGATGTTTTCAAGCAATTCCATGTATCGATTGAAAGGGAAGCGGTAAGAAGTTAAAGTGTATTCGCACCGATAATGGTGGTGAATACAAAGTGGTCCTTTTGATGAATCTTTGCAGAATGATGGGTATTAGACATCGAAAACACCTCCAAAGACTCCACAATTAAATGGTCTGCATTTGAAAGGATGAATCGAACTTTAATTGAGAGAGTCGGATGTTTGCTTTCAGAAGCAAAATTGCCAAAATCTTTTTGGGGGGAGGCATTGCTCACATCAGTACATGTCATCAACTGTCTCCAGCAGTGGCTCGAATGGTGATGTCCCTAACGAGTTTGGTATGGCAGAGAAGTTTCTTATGATCACTTACGGGTTTTTGGATGTAAGGCTTTTGTTCACATTCCAAAAGACGAGAGATCAAAGCTTGATGCTAAGACACGACAGTGCATCTTTATCGGTTATGGTCTTGATGAATTTGGCTACAAGTTGTATGATCCGATTGAGAAGAAACTCATTCGGAGCCGCGATGTAGTATTCATTGAAGATCAAACCATTAACGACATTAAAAAGCTAAGAAGGAAGTGTCTAATAGCAAAGTGAAGGCTTGGTTGATCTAGATTCAGTTCCTAAGCTGAATTTGCCTGATCCAGTTGATAATGGTACTCAAGGTGATGAACAAACTGCTAACCAACCAAGGGCAGTTGATGCTTCTACAGATGATGTTGGAGAAGATGATGAGGTTATTGAGCAGGGGGAGCAGCCCCCTTCACCTCCGCCTAGAAGATCAGAGAGAGAACGACGACCTTCTACCAGGTACTCCAGTTCAGAGTATATCCTTCTCACTGATGAGGGGGAGCCAGAAAATTTTGATGAAGTTCAAACTCATAAGGATAAAGCCCAGTGGATAAGAGCCATGCAGGATGAGATCAATTCCTTGCAGAAAAATGACACTTATGAGCTTGTGGAACTTCCCGAAGGCAAGAAGGCTTTGAAAAACAAATGGGTGTTCAAGCTTAAGAGAGATTGTAACAAGCTAGTAAAATATAAAGCTCGCTTAGTTGTGAAAGGCTTTGGACAAAAGCGAGGGATTGATTTTGACGAGATTTTCTCCTCGGTTGTCAAAATCAGCTCAATCGAACCATACTGGGTTTAACACTAGCTTGGATCTAGAGCTTGAGCAACTTGATGTGAAGATCGCATTTTTCCATGGTGATTTGGAGGAAGAAATCTACATGGTTCAACCGAAGGGTTTGAGAAGAATGGGAAGGAACATATGGTTTGCAAATTGAAGAAAAGCTTATATGGGTGAAGCAAGCTCCGAGACATTGGTATAAAAAGTTTGACACTTTCATGATAAGTCACGAATATACCGTAACTAATGCAGATCATTGTGTGTATTTCAAAACTTTCCCCAGATGGCGAGATTCATTATTCTTCTGCTATACGTAGATGATATGTTGATAGTGGGGCAAGACAGGGTGATGATTGACAATTTGAAAAAGGAGTTGTCAAAAGCATTTGATATGAAAGATCTAGGACCTGCAAGGCAAATTCTGGGAATGCAGATTTTGCGAGACCGAAAAGCAAAGAAGCTTTGGTTATCACAAGAAAAATATGTGGAGCGAGTCTTAGAAAGATTCAACATGCAGAGTGCGAAACCAGTTAGCACACCGTTTAGTCACTTTAAACTCAGAAGGAGTTGTCCCACAAGTCAAAAAGAAAAAGAAGACATGGCTAGAATTCCTTACTCATCTGCAGTCGGAAGTCTAATGTACGCCATGGTTTGTACACGTCCAGATATCGCTTATGCTGTAGGAGTTGTCAGCAGGTTTCTTTCCAACCCAGGTAAAGACCATTGGGAAGCTGTGAAGTGGATCTTGAGATATCTCAGAGGCAGTACAAAAATGTGTCTGTGCTTTGATGAGTCTAAACCAATTTTGAAGGGATACACTGATGCAGATATGGCAGGTGATCTTGACAGTAGAAAATCCACTTCAGGATTTTTATTCACTTTTGCAGGGGGAGCTGTATCATGGCAGTCTAAATTGCAGAAGTGTGTTGCTTTATCTACAACTGAAGCAGAGTATATTGCTCTAACCGAAGCAGGTAAAGAAATGCTTTGGCTAACTAGATTCCTTCAACAATTGGGAGTGAAGCAAGAAAATACAGTGATTTACTGTGACAGTCAGAGTGCTCTAGATTTGAGCAAAAATACTATGTATCACTCGCGTACGAAGCACATTGATGTGAGATATCATTGGTTGCGATTGGCAGTGGGAGAAAAGCAATTTCTATTAGAGAAGATCCACACTGATAAAAATCCTGCTGATATGATGACAAAACAGTGGGAGAAGCTTCAACTATGTCTTGGATAAAAGCATGAGCCACATCCATTTGATCATTCTCTTTCCCCTGGGCTGGAGGAGAATTGTTGGGGTCCACCCATCATTTTCTATTTGGAAAATTTGGAAACCACAAATGTTGTGGTGGTGCATTCAGATTCTCAACCACATATTTTGTGGTGCTTTGAGAACCACACAGATTGTTAGCCACAAATGTAAATGGGAGCTTGGCTATAAATAGCCTTGAAGCAAAACATTGAAGTGCAATTCAAGAAGATAGAGAGTGAAGAAGCGAGTTGTTTGAGTGCGCAGTATTTTCTACGAGTGAGAAATAGAGAGTTTGAGTAATTCCTATTTGTTTGTGAGTGTGGGTATCTGATACACCTTGGAAATCTGGGTTTCATCTCTAAAGGTCTCATTGAGTCCACTATAATTTTTGTATCACTTGAAAAGAGAGTAGAGTGTGTGTGAGGATACTTGTAATTATCCTTATTATAGTGGAATATTTCGGAACTTGTCCGTGGTTTTTCCCTCAAACATTGGAGGGTTTTCCACGTTAAAATTGGTGCTTGTAATTTCATAGTACGTATTTATTACGTGGTGGGAAAAGGTGATCCTGAGAAGCATCCGCTGCATATCAAATCTCTGATCAATTTTCCCAACACATACCCCATGGAATTAACAAAAACTTTTGCTTCAGATATTTGATGAGTTGTTCTCCAGTAACAGATGGAATCAACATTTATTAAATGTCCCAAAGACAAGAATTTTAGAAGACAAAGCAAAATGTGCTTTCCTACTGTTCTTTCTCCTTTAACAGATGGTTTTCATGACCATTCGATCTGATTGAAGTCACTGCAGCAAGTTCTTGAATGGCAACACAATCACAACAGATATTTTCTGAATTAACTTTGAACTATTCTCACCAGCAAAACAGCATTTTATTTTACCTGTTCCTTTTTGAGGCAACTGGTCTTGCGTCTTATGGAAAAAACTCCCTTAATCCACCTCAATAGTGGCCCAGAATCTATTGCTTTCCTAAATTGGAAAAGCCAACCAATGAAACTGCTACAACAAAATTCTTTTTCCTTTTTATTTATTTGTTCTGGGGATGCATTTGGCTTTAATATAGTTACACACTAATATTTCTGGCTGAATTTCTCTTCTAGATTATTTTGGTAGAATAGGATATTTATTAGTAGCAAAAGTGGAGAAATTTCATGCATTACATTGTATAACTATCACTTGGTATTTATTGCAATAGATTAAGTCAACCAAACAAACCATATATTTTTTCTTCAAATACAAAGGAAAAGGATCACCTTTCATCATACTATACTTTCTATTACGAGAGAGATAAACGATTTCTTCATAGTTTTTAATATTAAAGTCACTGGTACAAGATGTACCAAAAAAAAAAGTCACTGGTACAAGACTACAAGCTATGCGAATCTAAATATGCCATTTTTCTCTACCTTATAACTGGTATAAATAACTTCTTAGTACCATATTAATAGGGAAAAAGATTAAGTTCTTAGCTTCATGAGGCAGATTCACACAATGTCTACACAGAAAGAATAAACTCAAGTTGATCGCTAACATATTATTCACGGTTTTGCCAAAGAGTAAAAACTATGTTCTGTGTCTCTGACAGGTTAAAAACAACTCGATGCCTACAAATTTTGTGGAACATGAGAAGCTCTACAACAAACACTAAATTGGATTTTTCACTTTCTAGAACGAGTTCCAAAATTTGGAACTAAATAAACAATTGAGAAGTCAAAAAACTTCTGCATCCAGTACAGCAGGATTCTACCAACTTGATGGTGAATTGAAGAATTTCACAGAAGTGGAAAGAAAGAAAGAAAGTAGTAACATTGTTAATCTATAGAATGTGTAAGCTGCTACATATAACCAAATGCAGAATTCCATGATTTCATTATCTTATTGAATTAAACTTTTGATTTACATGGATGATTTGGTAATTACCATTATTTATGTCACACTTTGTAAGAAGTCAGCAAGCATTGCCATCATTCCAGCCCCTGCAGCACCATTGGTCAGACTCAGAAATTTAGTCACTGATTCAAATAAAATTCACAGCTGCATGCAAATTGCAACACAGAAATAGAGAGAGAGAGAAAAAAAAAAAAACCAACAATAACTCCACTTTACCTCATTCAGGGAGGTCAGGCACTTTGTAAGATTCTGCAGTGACCTCAGTGAGCCACAATCCAGGAAAAAGTGTCTGCAAAAAAATTAAACCAAATCAGAAACACAAAGTGTAAAGAAAAAAAATCATTTTTTACAGCACTGCAAACAAAATCAAAAGAAAGCAAAAACATTGATTTTACGATCTTACATCCAATTGCTTCTGCACAATTCTAGGCCTCTTCTTGGGCCTCCTGGGAGGTCTGGTCCCAACCAAAGCCCAGAAATCTTGTTCCACCTCCTCCTTTGACAGTGACACCGAAAACTTGCCTTTCTCATTCATCATCTTCTGATTCTTCTCCACGCTTTTAGGATTCTCCTTCTCCTTGGCCACCACGGCTTCACCCACCTTCCTCGGCGAAGAACCCGAATCGAGATTCCTCTGTTCTTCATGGCGCGGTGCCTTGCACGCAGCTCTTCTGGTCCTCAGATTCCACGGCCTGGGATTGGCGGCGGCGGCGGCGTGTTCGGCGGCGACCCTTTCTTCAAAGATGGAAACTTTGAGGTTGTTAGCGGCGACGCGGAGATCGATCATGAGCTTCTCGCGAACGGCGTCGATGTTGTTAAGGTTGTCGACGTCGATGTCGATGTGGGTGGCTTTGCGCTTGGAATTATGAAATGGATTGTCGATTTGGTTCTTAGATTGAAAACGACGCGAGGAGGATCGGCGATCGAGTGGGGAAGGAGAAGGAGAAGGCGAAGGTTCGGTGGTGACTTTGACGCACCTGAGGAATCTTTGGCTGCCCCATTTCAAGCATGGCATGGAGAAGTTGTGCAGTGGCTTCGATCTTTCAGGCCCCATAGCCATGATGATGATGATGATGAGCTTCTCTCCTTCCTCGTACACTGTCTGGGAGACACTGAATTCCTTGGCTTTTTTTTTAAGCTGGACTCAGTTTTTTTTTTTTTAATGTATAAAGGTTTGGTTTTTCTCACTCTGTATGATGATTTTTTGCTAGGAATTGAGGAATATAAATTTTGGAGAACGATAGCAGAGATGGGTGTTCCCCCTCTTGTATCTGGAATTCCCCGGGAAGTTTATATAATAATTATATATGCAACTATGGAATGGAACAATGAGAGAGAGAGAGAGAGAGAGGGAGGTAACGTTCGGTTGGAATTGGGGTAGCCAAACTAGAAGTTTTTTTTTTTTTCTTTCTTTCTTTCTTTCTTTTTTTTAACATAAACTAGAAGTTTTCTTTTCTATCCTTAAGAAAAAGTAACCGCATTATATATATATATATATATGATGCAGCAACAGCAAACATCATTTTATTATTGATGATGACGTTTCAATCTTAATCTAAATGCAAAGAAAGGAAAACCTTTTTTGTAGCCATATATAATTTTTTCAATTAGATCAGTTTCCGAATAATTTAAATTTTTTTAGATATATTTGATTTTATTTGAATTTTTTCTTTTGAATTAATTTTAAAATTTGTGACTCAGAATGGACAGCTAAACATTGCAATATTGCTGGAGAGCCTAGATGTTGCAACGTAGAACTGGCCACTTCATGTTCGCTTGCATTTTTGGAAATTACCGACTCAAGTAATAAGATTAAGCATTTACAGGAGAGGCAACAACTCCTCTAATATGTAATATTATTATTTCCTTATCTTCTCAATCATTCTTTTGTATCCCTGTTGCAGAAGTAATGCAATTATGCAAAGTTCTTTTCCAGAAGACACGTGAAATAAAACTGAAGTAGTTATAAAGTACTACACGAATGGATGATTCTGAAAATTGTTAGTTTAAATGATTCAATAAAATTCTAAAAAAGTCTATACACTTAAAGATTCAAAATTAACTACATGATCATTTGGATTGGGTTGACCAAGAACAAAGTGAGGATGGGAGCCAGGCCAGCAGAGCTGAGCTGAGCGCGTTCAATCCTCCAAAACTTTGAACTATGGTGATGGCCGATGGGTGAAGAAAGAAGCAAGATTCCTACAATACAATATGACTCCGTTGTACAACCAGAAAACCTGAGTAAACCAGAACTGGATAAAAGGATCCTCAACGGAGGCTTTGACCTCGAGAGAGCTTTATGTCAAGCATAGCACAGAACAAGTGAGCAACAAGAACTGATTTTACACCTTCCTAGAGTAACCTCGGATCATTGTCCCTTCTTCTTGGACTCTAACCCTCTCTCCACAACCCCAACTCCAAACAAAACAACTAAGAATGCCCTTTTGTGCTAACTTTGAAGCTTAAAAGAATTTGTACTCGTTTGTGGAATAAAAACACCTTTGGGAACTTGCACCAAAAAGGAAGAGAAGACTCCTACCTAGATTAGGAGGTGTCCAAAAGGTTTCAGTGTAGTGGCCCTAATGAGGCTAGAGAAAGAGCTGACAAGGGAATATGAGGATATTCTGCAGCAAGAACAAGAGTTCTGGGCCAGTACTCAAGGATTGACTGAACCACCCTTGGTGATGCTTTCACGCTTCAACAGCAGAATTAGTTGGGTCAAGAACAATATTGGAGAATGGTTTTTTCACCTTCCCTTAGTAACCAAGATCTTCCTCAAAACATTTTAAGGACGTTTTTTGCACCTCTAGATACGTGTGAGTGCTCCTTATCTCTGCCTTCTAATGCATTCCCAACTTGTTTGGATTTATCTTCCCATATTAGGCTTTGTTTTGTAGTCCATCCTTACGTACTGAAGTGAAAGTAGTAGTCTGGTCTTTCAAACCCTTCAAAGCGCTAAGGGAAGATGCGTTATCGTTGGCTTCTGGAACATTGTTGGTAGTTCAGTGAATAAAGCTATCTCCTCTGCTATCACAACTCCTGAAATTTCAACTGAGTGGAACAAAACCTTGGTGTGCCTAGTCCCCGAAATCAAATTCTCTGAATTTGAGTTAATACCGGCCTCTTAAGTCATTACAATTCGATCTACAAATTTTTTACCAAAGTCATGGTGTGCAGACTTAAACCAACTCTCCCTTCCCTTATCTCCCCAAGCCAAAATAAGGCTCAGAATACGTTTTGGTTGCCCAACAAACCATATACACAATGAAGAAAAAAACAGAAAAGAAAAGTGTATAGTTATCAAGCTTGACCTGGATATGACTTACAATAAGGTAGAACGTCATTGAACAAATCCTAGGAGCTTTCAACTTCTTTCAATTTTGGATTTTTTTAATTCTTAGTTGCGTGACAACGTTAAACACAACCATCCTTATCATCAGTACGGAAAAAACTGACCAATCACGGCATAAGGCAGCGGACCCGCTTTCTCCCTGCTTTTTCTTTCTCTATTCTTAACACAAGAATAGAAGCGGGAACCATTTGACTTGCAAAATGATTAAACCTTTATCTTATTTCTTCAAATTATATGAATTGGTCATATTAATTTTTTATTTTAAAATTTTAAAAAATTAATAACTTAATCTCTAAAATCTTAAATCGTATGTCACGTTAGTTCTTACATCTTTTGCTATCATTTAAACTTAAAGACGGTAAATACTAACCTGGATGCTAATGTGGCTTCTTATCTAGTTCAAAACGACATAGTTTTGATTGTGCATGAAGAAGTAAAGTTTCTAACCCTAAAACAATGACATTTTGGACTAAAATTCCTCAAGACCAACTTTCCCTCAATCTCATAACGATGTTGTATTGAAGGTAGAGGGAAAATTTTCATTTCTCCCCTCCCCCAAATTTCAATGACATAAAGAGGTCCCAAAACCCTAAATTCCTAATTCATTTTTTAATCCCTAATTCCACTTACTGATTCTCTCTACAATCAACCTCGTTTTGTTGCCAAGACTTCCCACTAACATTGAATTTGTCGCCTTCCTCATGGGATTCGAGTTTAAGAAAGGTATGTGATCTAAACTCCAAACATTCCCTGTGTTGAGTGGTCATTGTGGTCTCTGTCTTTCATTTTTGGTGTTATGGTCCTATTTGTCTTCCCTTTGTGGTGTGTGTGGTCCCCTTGTTGTTTCTTTTGCTCATGTGATGTATGTTGAGTTGGTCCTCATTGCTTTGCATTGTCACAACACACGTGCACTCAATTTTTTTTTTTAGTTTTTTATATGTATAAGTATTATTTAATAAGGTTGTATGGTGTGTATCTGTGTATCAAACGAATTGTTTATTTTTTATATGTATAAGTGTTGTGTGTATTTGTGTATCATTTTTTTTATATGTATAAGTATTTAATAAGTTGTGTTATATGTATCTATGTATATCGTTAGACTTGTGTTCTATCATGGTGGTACTTTTATTCAAGAAACTGGAGGTAAAGTTTCTTATTGAGTGGGTGGAGAAGAGTGGAGGCCTGAAGCTGATGAGGATAAGTTGGATGTGTTTAGTTTAATTGATTTTGCTAAACAGATTGGTTATCATAAGGTGAAAAACTACTATTGGTTGATGTCTGGTAAACAACTGGAAAATGGTTTAATAAACATGAAGATAGATACCCATCTTCTGGAGATGGTTGAGGCTTCAAGGTTAAACAATGAGGTGGGTCATCTATATTATGAACACCTCATAATTGTTGAGCCTAAAATTGTATCATACTATGATGAGGAGGCACCAAATTATGGCAATAAGAGCCAACCTGAGACACTTATTCTAGAGGAAGTAACTAGTAGTGACCCTCAACAAGACCAACATGCAGCTGAACCTATATATGTTAACACTCCTAGTTCGAGTTCCTCCAGTGATGACTATGATAGTGTAGAGGACAATCCCTATAGGCCTTATCTTGTTGCTACTAATGAGGGTGAGGAAGAGTCTCTTGCTACTCTTTTGAAGAAGAAGAATAAAAGGGTTCAAATTTTTGAAGAAGAAGAAGAAGAAGAAGAAGAAGAAGAAGAAGAAGAAGAAGAAGAAGAAGAAGAAGAAGAAGAAGAAGAAAACCAATGTTGATACAAGCAATGTACAAAAGAAGAAGAGGACTGCCACTAGTAAAAGCACTGCATCAAAGAGGTCTAGGAAGAAAACTGCACTTGTCCCTGATGATGAAGAAAGTGACTTTGATAGTGAGACAACAGACTTTGGGTATGATGCATTTGTAGAAGATGATGAAGTAATAAACTTTGATGCACCTGTGGGGAGGGTTTTAGGATACAAGTAATGCTATAGACCTAATATTGGAGTGATTGAGAATACAAGGAGTGTTCACAATGACACTGAAGAAGTTGGTGAAGAAAATGATTACAGTTAGAAGTATGAAGAAATAAAAACTCCAGTTACTTCTGAAGATGATGGAACTATCAAAGAAGTGTACCATCAATTTAATGAAGTTGCTAGTTTTGGACATGTCAGGTTGGAGCTTGGAATGAAGTTTGTGACTCTAGAGGCATTCAATTAGGGGGTTAAGGGCTATATAATTAAGCTGAGTAAAGAGATCAAATGAGTGAAGAATGATAAGCAGAGGGCTATAGCCAAGTATAAGAATAAGAACTGCACATGGGTTATCTATTGTCCATGGAGTAATGTCACCAATAGTTTCTAGATCAAGACTTTAAAGGATGAGCACAACTATAGTAGGGGGTTCAAGAATTCTCAGGCCAGTATGAAGTAGGTTGTTGGGAAACTAGTTAGAAAACTTAGAAAGCAGTCAGCTTTGACCCATAGGAAAGCTTATGACTACATGAAAGGTAAGTGTGAGGTACATTTGAATGACACCAAGATATACAGAGCTTTGAAGGAGGCAAGGGAAGTTGTGGAACGGAATGAGAGAGAACAATATGGAAGGCTATGAGATTATTCTACAGAGCTGTTGAGGAGTAACCATGATTCTACTGTGAAGCTGGGTGTGATCCAAATTCCCAATTCCCCACCATAATTTGAAAAGTTCTATATCTGCTTGGAAGCTTGCAAACGAGGTTTTAAGGTTGGTTACAGACCTTTGATTGGCTTGGATGAAACTTTCTTGAATGGCTATTTTGGTGGCCGAATTTTGTCAGCAGTTGGACAAGATACCAACAATGACATTTTTATCATTGCTTATGCTATCATGGATGTGGAGAACAAAACTAATTGGAAATGGTTCCTGACATTGTTACATGACGACCTGGGTGACTACAATAACGTGGCTAGAACTTCATTTCAAACATACAAAAGGTAACCTACTTCATAGGGACTATTTTGACATATTTATTTATAAGTCAGTGACTAATATGAATTAAATATATATGTCTCATAAGGTCTTAAGTACACTTTACTCCAAAAGACAATCTACATACATAAAATAACCTGCCAACGATCCTTATACAAATATACACAAAAGATTCCCTAAACATGATTGTAAGACTCTACAAAAAAAAGTAATTCATAAGTTTTACGCAAGTCTGTCCAACACAAACTGTGGTGATCTAAGTGTTGGGCCTTGTAGTTGTATCACACTGCTCTATATTTGAAAAATAATGAAACAACTTCAAGAGTAAGTCATGATGACTCAATGAGTAAGCAAATATCTAAATAAAGCTAACTAAACAATCATAAACTAATATTTTGCATCCATAATGCGCATATATATATTCTAAAACTCAAAAGTAAAAATTGATTGTAATTCTAAGAAATGATCAAACTAAATTATGATTTACACCAATTCCAAAACAACATTCAGGTTATATATTGCCATGTGTAATATAGATGTGTTGGGAACATAAATTCAATATATATATATATGAAAGATGTAAGAATAAAACAACAATCCATAAGTAAACATATTCAAAGGAATCTTGACAAAATAACATATTATCATGTTTTCATCAAAATCGAGTATCAGACAACCAACCTATATCAATTCATAAACATGTCCCTCCATTTCTATACCATACCACTTCATCATATCTCCTCCATCACCATATTTCCCCTCTTTATTTCGCCAACTAATGCACATATCATAAGTCATATACATAAGATTTTGGGATCGTGTCCACAAAATTTGAAATTATCATGAATCTAGGGTCGTGCTCACAAATTTTAACATAGGTGGTTGTCTTTTAACCCGCTTGGTGCACCAAGTATATAAGTTTACTTTTCAAAATCAGTCATTTAAATCTATCCATGCAATCACATGGTTTTCATAATATACTTAATGATAAAATATGTTAAAAAGGACCTTTACCTATTTTTTTTCTCCCTTTTTCGTACATATTAAGTCATAAAAAATATAGAGTTTTCAACTAGATAAAAATAAAACTATTTCATTCATAATTCCTTTGTTAAAAAACAAGAGACAAAATGATAACATTAGCCTTACCACAGGCACAACTATAAATATTATTCTATATCCTAATATACAACATGAAACCTTAAGTATTACAAGCCTATCGAATATCAAACCTGAACTTGCCAACTTAGTTACTATATGTTCCCCAACTTCAGACATTCCAGCCTAAATATACATGTACTAACTTCTTCATTATAACTTTTAACTCAAATATCATTGTTTAATCTCTCGTTATAAGCGTCTAAAAAAATGTCCAACGTATAACTAAGAGAAATAACTAATCTTACTAATCGTAATTACCTCATTTTTACAACAACTTTTATTTTATTTTACTTTATTTTTAGCAGACAAACATATGATAACCGCAAATTTCTAAAATAAATACATTAGCACCTATAATCTACATTTACTGAAATTTGAATTTACTAACACAAGATGTTAATAGAATTTACCACATACAACTTTACTTAGATATACAGATACTCATTTCATAACTTTAATTGATTTAATTTCTCTTTTGCTAAAATCCTCAAAGTTTCAAGAATTACATGACTATACATTATCTAACTTATCACATAATTAGCCCATACTCAAACTTAACTAAATTATGATCATCAACTTAAAAGCCTCAAAGATAGGCATGGTACTCACAAGACATCTACCATTACTTGACCTCAAACTTTTAACCAACTATGATACTCTTTAAATTTGAAACATTTAATGAGCTTGAATTGCAATAAAACTCTATACACGTAAATATAATCCACCTCATTGAAATCTCATTCAATTTTCAGACTTAACCTAATTCATTTGGCTCATCAAGTAACCAAAACTAGCCACTGAACTTGAACACTCAAAGGAACATAACAAAGTACCTAATTTAAGAGCTTTAAGAAATAAATCACACTCTATATGACAATTTACATAAACCCACCCTTTATATATATATATATATATATATATATATTGCTTACTCACTTCAAATGTAGAAATCCCTTGAGCCCTATAGTTCAGCAATTTGACTCAATCACTCTCCAAATAAAACTTCTCAAGCAATTTTCTGTTGTAATAATACAACCTTTTAATCTACAGAGTAAACCCAAATTCTCTCAAATAAAATTTGCTCACTTGAACCTTTAATCTAATTTCTATGCATGAGAAAGTACTTGGCTCCTCATGCACCAAGTTACATGGCTAGAAAAGATAAAAAGATGAAGGAACATGAGAACATGTCAAAATGTATAACAAGAAAGAAAGAAAACGGGGTGAGAGAGGAAGTCTTTCTTGGCGGAGGAAAGAAAATATATATAGAAAGCAAAATACTTTTTTGTGGGCCATGGGCTTAGGCCAACACAAGAGACTTTGTGACTACATGAAGGCCACTCAATGGATATTTGTCTATTTTTTAAGGTGGCTACACATGGCCACTTAATGGACTACTATTTATTTTATTATTTTTTTTAACATTTAGCAACGACTGTAGCTTACACCTATGAGACTTAGTCTCTTTAATGTGGCTATATGTATCCACTTAAAAAGGTCGTCTAATAATTATTAATTAATTATAACTTTTTTTATGGATTTCACAGTGAATAAGAAAGTATAAGAGTATTTGGTCAAGTGGCCTAAGGAAGCATGAATAAAGGTACACTTCTGTAAGTATCTTAAATTTGACAAAATCTGCAATAATACATGTGAATTTTTCAATGCAAAGATTGTGAAGATGAAGGGCAAGTCAATCTTAACCATGGTAGAGGAGATAAAGTGTTACATGATGAAGACTATGAGTGCAAATAAGCTGAAGTTGACAAGGTTTAAAGGGACCTTAGCTCCTCTACAACAAAGTAGGCCAAACAAGGAGAAAAAAGATAGTAACAGATGGACTATTGTTTGGATTGGTGACCAGTCCAACTATAGATTTGAGGTGTAAGGCTACCCAGGCAATGTGAATGTAGATTTAAACAAACACACATGCATCTGTAGGTTTTGGCAACTCACATGTATTAATCATACTTTTTTAGTTTAGTTTAGTTCATTAAATTTTAGTTTATATTTGTTTATTTACTTACTTCAACTAGTTAAATGTGTTATGGTAGGTCTGTCATGCATGCATGTTATTGCTGCAATAGCATATGTCAATTATAAACCTGAGGACTATTGTTATATTTGGCTAACAATGGGTGCTTATCATATAACATATGGCTATTTGTCAAACCACTGAGAGACTAAAGGTTTGGAAGCACACCTCTCATGCTAAGCCTGTTCCACCACTAATAAAGAGGTCTCTTGGAAGGCCAAAAGAAAAGAGAATAAAACATGGAAAAAAAGGAAGCTGTGAACCATAACCCACACATATTAAAGCAAGTGTGCCCTGAATTCACTTGCTATAGGTGTGGTGGTTTATGGCATAACAACAAAGGGTTCAAGGAGTCCCTAAACTCAAAAGGCAGAAGAAATGAAATATATTTAGGGTTGGTCCAAGTACTGAGCCTAAAGCTGGGGCAAGTAATGAGCATGGGGCTTGGGCAACAACTGAAGGTGGGTCTAGGCCAAGTAATAAGTATGTGCCAACCACTGAGCATGGGCCAATCTTTGAGGCTGAGAAGATAGACCTAACACAGTCATATCCCCAGCATTGTTCTCAGCCATAGTATTATCAAGATGCAACTAATGTGGAGGTCCAACAATTGTCATAGAATTATTCATACTTTTGGATATTTTGGTGTAATTAATACCCTTAATTTCTTTAGTTTTGTGAATGCAGATATCAACATCTGTAGCTCCAACAAATCAAGCTCTAAGTGTGACTCTAACTCCAGCAACTCAAGCTCCAATTTGTCAAAGTCATTCTCAACCTTCCCAACCTGTGTGTTGTTCTTCCTTTGATTCATTTGTTTGTACAGTTGATTCACTTGTACTTTGTTTGACTGCGTACTTATATTTTTCTGTAAGGAATCAATAGACGTATTGTTACACCAAAAATCTTACCAAGAGGCTTGGTTCCTCCATATGCCTTGAGACCACTAGGTAATAATTCTACCAGAATAGGGTATAAACTCCCTATCAGACCATTTGGTTTAAGGCCACCACCTTTACCTGCCAGTGCATCAACATTAGTTGTTCCACCACCTGTTCTAACACACACTGCCACTGTAAGTGCTGCAACAAGACTTAGTCCACCATCTATTCCAACACACACTACCATTGCAAATGCTGCAGCAAGACCTGATCCACCATGTATTAGTGTAGAAACACTAGTAGCAGTAAGTAAGGGTGCAACAACAAGGTTCATGAGGTTCATACCAACTTTTGGTTTCTGAAGTGCTCCACCAAAGAAGATGCACTGAAGATTTGTCCATGTTGGATAATGTATAGGGCTTATAATGTAAATGGTGATAGGATTTGGTCTTTTTTATTAAACTTGCGTATAAAGTATTGTTCTTGGAAATGTTGATGGTCATTTTGGATGTGTTTATGGTACATTTGTAAATGACTATGGTCTTTTGTAAAGACTGATGATCCTTTTGGGAATTACCTTTGACAAAGAAATGGTCTTTTTTTTTGTAAATAGTCAATATAGAAGTTTTACACACTTGTGAAAGAAGTTTGTATTGATTTATGCTAAAAGTTATAAGATATACTAAAATATTAATGCAATATGTTATGTTTTGCAATTCCAAGTGTGTTCCTCTTATATTGAATCGATAAGGTAGTTCCTTACTTAGAATTAAAATGCAGCATTCCAAACCCAATTAGTTGAACATCATAATTACACATTCTAGACTCAATTACCTACTTACCCATACAAACTAAGGGATATGTTAATTGTGTAGAAATGAAGTTTTAGTTTGCAATCCTATTTCAGTTTTAGTATTTGTTATTTATGCATTTGCTTATAATTGAATTACAATAAACATCAGAAGACCAATGCATATCCACAATAAGCTTTAACAATTCAATTTTCATTCATTTTATTATATCACAAAGGCCAAATCCAATTACACAACATCACAATTACCTAATTTCCCAAACTAATAACACAACATCATCATTACACATTCCAAATCCAATTACCTACATCCTTAAACAAACTAAGCCCCACATTATGATAAAAGCTAACATCATAATACACTGGCTAATTACACAACCTCTTAAGACCCTAACTTCAACTTCTAAGCTTCCAATCTTCCAAGTAACATTCAATCTTCATTCTTGATTCTCACTTGTAGCAACCCTACTAAAAGGTTCAGTTGTAATTAACTTCAATAGCAAGTTCAGTGGTAGCTCCAATTCCAATATCTTTTATCATATTATCAACCCTACAAAAATAATCACAATGGTCACCATTCTACAAACCATCACATACACAATATAGTTCACATTGCAAATAAAAAACAAAAATAACAATGCTCATCCCAACAACTTTAATTTACTCAAACTCTTACCTCTGCCTTGTACTTAGAGCAGCTATAGAATGGTCTACCAGGATTGATCGTGATTTTGGATCTTCTTACCACCGTTCTTATACCACAAAGGCAATCCCTACTACTGCTACTTCTTCTCATGTAACGAGACGAATTGGGTATAGAATATCACTCTTGCTTCAACTTCCTTCAGTACGTGATGAGGCGAATTAGGGTGGGTTTCCACCATCCATCATCTCCCAACCTTGTTGCCAATTACGCATTAGGGGTTGTGCTTTTTAGGGTTTTGTAGAGGGAAATCGGGGCTTGTGTAATGGTAATGAAATTCAAATAAAGGAGAAGATGATTTTGATAAAAAAAAAAAACATCATTTTGTGGGTTGGGAGAAACTATATAAGCATTCAGGTTAACACTTAACGTACCACATGTGCGTGTCCATCAAATTTAACTGACGGCAAAAGATGTGAAAACTAACGTGACAGACTTTTTGAGGTTTCAGTAATTAAGTTATTAATTTTTTAAAATCAATAACTAATGTGACTAGTGCATACAATTTCAGGGATTCAAGTGAATATTTATTCCTTTCAAAAAAGTTAGCCTAGTAATTTCACATTGTAGATGACATCATACTATTCATCGAAACATCTAAGGAAACAGCCACCACAATTCCATGTCTTCTTCTCTGGCCTTAAGGTTAATGAATCATCATAAATTAAAAATGTGGTTCTCTCCTTGGGGTTCGATTCAATATACTAGGTCTAACAAAGATTCTGAGTCACATTCTTAGCATTAACTCCACTTCCTCTTTTAGGAAACTATCTCGGGTACTTTTTAGGAATCATTAGATTAGTTAAAACTGACTACCAATTCATGGTTGACAATGTTTCTCATAAGCTTAGCTAGGTGGATGCAAAGCCAACTTGCTCTCCTTAGCAAGGTAAATTAAGCTACACTCATCAAATTCATTTTCTCAATTATACCAGCTTATTACATGCAAGTACATGGGGGTGAAACTGCCCACATTTATCTGCGAAGGAATAGACAGCTCAAATAAATTTTCTTTGGATGCATACAGATTCAACTAAAATCATTCATTTGGTAGCGTGGGAAATGGTCACAAGAAAGACAGCAAAAGAGGTATTGGAATGAGAATAACCCAACTATGCATTGCAACCTTGCGTATATGGCTAAGCTTCGTTGGAGATTAGATGAAGATGAAAAAGATCTTTAGGCTCAATGATTAAGGGCCAGATATGGCCAAAATCTGCACCATAACAAAACTAACTAACCCATGATCATGAAAAGGATTCAATAAGGTAAAAACTTAAAATATAGTTGAAACTAGTTCTAAGTGGATCATTATTCTTTAAAGGTTGCCTTGTGTTATCTTACAACACATAAGATGATCTTATTTGTTGGAAAGGTAGACATGATGGAGTTTTCAATCTCTCTATTGCCTATGAGATTTCTTATCAAAGCTGCTCTCTCTTACTCCCTAGTCAGCCAAATAAGGTAATGTAAATCAATTAAAATTAAAAATAATTTGATTTGAATTGAATTAATATATTTAAAAATCAAATTTTGTGTTTGAAATTTATTAAAAAAATGATTTGAATTTGATTTTTAAATCAAATTTTATGTTTTGAACTCATTAAAATAAGATTTTATTTCATTTTATTTTATTATTTTATATTTTTACTATCATGAGAAGTAGTTTGAAATAGTTAGTAAGGATAAAATGGTTTATTTATTTCAAATGAAATCAAATGAAATCTTATAAAATTTGATAGAATTTCTAAATAAAAAGGAATGAAATTTATGAGATTTTAGAAATAAAATCATTTCCTATTTTTTAACATTTTAAACAAAAAATTTAATTAGATTTAATTTACAAATCAAATTATTTCTTATTTTTTTTGCATTCTAAACACACCATAATTGAATTTGGAAAATAATTTGTCACCCACGAAACCAAGAGTCCATTGTTTGGATACACTTAATTTTTAAAACAAGCACTTATATTTTAAAAATAAGTACTTAGAAAAGCGTTTTTAAGTGTGTTTGGATATTGTAATGTCCCAAAACTATTACTACTAGTATATCCAAATTTATACACAAGTAATCAGTATTAGGCACGTCACTACTTAACTAACATCATTCTATGATAAACAAATAATAATATATATATATATATATATATATATATATATATATATATATATATATATATATATATATATATATATTTGAGCCTTGAAAGGAAAAGTAATACATACACATAACTAGTATATTAGTATACAAATAATACAACTAAGCCTAATCAGATGTAAGTACATAGACAATATTTATATAATCACTGCATATCTTTAATAACAAAGCAATGGTCAACTAGTAAATAAACCTATGCTACATTACTTTCTGCACCTCTACTCTCTGGGATGATCCCACTCTAAATTTATCATGGAAATAAGAGATACACAGGATGAGAATTCAAAAATCCTCAGTAGGTAAACATATAACATGTCATCACAATAAATTCAACTACTTCGGGGAAACAAATCTTATTTGTAAATCACAAATATAAAGGTGGTTAAAGCCAAAAGGGTTCTATTTCTCTTCTCGAGGTAGAAATTTCATTATTATCATTAAATAATAAATTCACTATAAACTATTATATCATATGTGAGTCACAACTCAATATCTCTAGAATATTCACATTATCTCATAATGCAAATATTCTTTAACAATTCTATGAGTTATATAACTAACATATTTATGATGATCTAAAAATACTTATTCAAGCATAAAACTTTCATTAGTACACTTTAACTACCATCTGTGAAGTATATTTCCATGGAAGTATATTCTCATAGCTAAGTTTCAGGTCATCTTCAGGTACGAGGATCATTCTCATAATCTATGACTCATTATTAGATCTAGGATCACTTTCAGATACGAGGATCATTTCCGGTATCAGTTAATCAATTTCCTTTTTTAAGAAATTACAAAGAGAATCACCCCTAGGTACGAGGTTCATTTTCAATATCAAGTCTAAGATCTCCTCTAGGTACGAGGGTCACTATCTATAATATCTCTTTCATATACGAAGATCATTTTTATAATATCTCATCCAGGTGCGAGAATCATTTCTATAATATCTCCTCTATATATGAGGATCATTTCTATAATATCTCCTCCAAGTACGAAGATTATTTCTATAATATATCTCCTTCAGGTACGAGGATCATTTCTATAATATCTCCTCCAGGTACAAGGATCATTTCTATAATATATTTCCTCTAAGTACAAGGATCATGTCTAGAATCTCTTAAACTTTGAGCACTATGTATATACCAATTCAATACTAGCTCGTCTTAATAATTAAATGAGCATATCATAATTTATCATTCTATATTAATTCAACTTTAATATTTCAAAGGAGCAATACAACTCTTGTACACATCATGATTACAGCAAGTGTACGTTTCAAATCATACTAAATGCATGATATTATTCATTCATTATCTAATAAGTGCACTAGATGAACACTTCATAAATAAACTAAGTGCACATTGAAATAAGCGCACAATATCATCTTATTATCAATTCATCAATATACTATGTGTTCATTTATAAGACAAGTCAATTTATCTAGTAACTTTCCTCAAATCCTTTCATAATACTTAATATAAGGTATTCCTTTAGGTTTTCATACATTAGGAACCTCTACTTTACTCAAAACATGTCATTCTGGAAGTGTATAATCGATTAGCACACTCAGTCTAATTTGTTAGCACCCAAAACTTAATAATTTTAGAAGTGTCTATTCGAATAGACTTCCTGGTCTATTCAAATAGCACTCACGAATTTGCATTATGGAAGTGTCTATTCGAATAGACTTCTTGGTCTATTCAAATAGCACTCACTAATTTGCATTCTGGAAGTGTCTATTCGAATAAATTCCTGGTCTATTCGAATAACACTCATAATATGACAATTTTGTGTCATTCTGGAATAGTCTATTTGAATATACTTCATGGTCTAATCGAATAACTAATGCGAAATTGCACCAAAAACACCAAAAACTACCATTTTCTGTTATTATTTCATTCCCATATCAACAAGCTCATTATATACATCTATTCATACTATAAGCCATGTAGTAAAGCATTAGAAAATCATCAATATCAACTCTAATGGTTGTGTATATGTATATATATTCATACTTGTATTATCCCAACAAACACACACACACACACACACACACACACACACACATATATATATATGTAAATAACCACTCTCATCTCATACCAACTTCTACTCCATGTTATTCTATCACTTAACAACTCAACCAAACTACCATATACATAAATTCAAACTAAAATTATGTGGTAACTTGATGAAAATCATATCCATGGTATACAATAAATATCAATAATTTTAAAACTCTAAGGTTATATACATATATACACCAAAAACTCATGCGAAATTGCACCAGAAACACCAAAAACTACCATTTTCTGCTATTATTTCATTCCCATATCAACAAGCTCATTATATACATCTATTCATACTATAAGCCATGTAGTAAAGCATTAGAAAATCATCAATATCAACTCTAATGGTTGTGTATATGTATATATATTCATACTTGTATTATCCCAACAAACAAAACACACACACACACACACACACACACACACACACACACACACACACACACACATATATATATATGTATATAACCACTCTCATCTCATACCAACTTCTACTTCATGTTATTCTATCACTTAACAACTCAACCAAACCACCACACACATAAATTCAAACTAAAACTATGTGGTAACTTGATGAAAATCATATCCATGGTATACAGTAAATATCAACAATTCCAAACTCTAAGGTTATATGCATATATACAACCATATAATCATAAAAACCATGAAAATCTCTCTACTAACTCATCCATTAGAAATGCAAGAAGCAAAGAAGGATGAAGTTTAGTAGAAATACACAACAACCCCCTACATCCCTCACGAATCCAAAGCCCTTCTTCCACCAATTTCATCTCAAGCTTCAACCAATTATTAAAATCAAGATGTAGAAGAAAGAAGAAGAGATAGGTATAGTAAAGCACCCCTACTTTATCTCCCTAGTTGATGGTTTTTTTTTTCCTTTTTTATTGTTTTCCCTTTGTTTCTTCTTCTTCCTTTTCTTTTCTGTTGCTTGATGGCTCTTTCTTTCTTTCATTCATTTCTTTCTTCTTTCTTTCTCACGTTTATTTCTTTCTTTCTTCTTTGTTTTCTCTTTTCTTTTCTATCTCTATCTTTTCTGCTACTAACAGCCGTGTAAAATGAGAAAAAGTGAGAGATAACTTGCATGAAAGTCAAAGACAGTGGAGAGAAAGATTGGAGGGATAAGGTAATTTGACTTTCAAGGATTAAAGGAAGTTTTGTATCTCTTAAGAATATTTTGATTTTCTATTGATAAATTTTCTACTTTCCATAAGTATTAGGAAAAAATTTAGGACTTCTTCCAATTTTCATATTCATCATTTAATTATTATTCTTATACACCATTAATAATCACTAAGTTATGTTACACTTCCTATGTTGCTAAAAATATCAAACTAGTTCAGTTGATCGATTATAAAAAATTTATCACATTTCATTCTAAGTATTTGTGAACTAAAAATAAAGTTTTTATATTTACTTCTATCATCAAGCACAATATGCTAAGTTCTGAGATAATATAAGTTATTTTTCACATTTGATGTTATAACATTATACTTGAACTAGTTCAAAAAATCACCACAATTAATAAGTAACTCATACAGGTGTATTTACACGTTACTATAACAAACTGTAAGGTAAATAGATTAGGAAGAATGTTATAGATATCATCTTTAAAAAAAAAAAAAGAAGTTAAAAAAATAGTTCAACAACTTATTTTAGAAGCTAACAATCCCCAACTTTTAAAATAAGTGGAAGAATAAGTGGTTTTAATGTTAGTGGTTATTAGTATAAGCACTTTTCAAATATTTTATCCAAATGAAAAATATTTTTTTAAAAAAAATAAACTCTTTTAAAAAAGGAACTTTAAAATAAGTATTTTTTTCATAAGTGTATCCAAACAAGTCCCAATTCTTATCTTGCTTGAGGAAGGACTTGCCTTACATGGTAACATTAGCAATCTTATACTAGAACTTGAATCTAAAATAACAATTTCCTTGTGCAAGGTTCGACCTCGTCTAAAGTTAATTAGGACAGCTTTGGGTTCGAGTTCTAGAAATTAGATTCAGTACATTTTTTGGTCAGGGTCGGGTTATGCTTTAGGTCGTTCTAACTCGGCCCAATATCCTAAATTATTTTAAAATTTATACCTTTTTTTATACAATTAGTTATAAATAATAAGATTTCTTAACTTAAATTCATAATTTTTATATAATATGATAATATATTTATATTAATATTATTTGTTTTCAAATATACATTGTAAAATATACGTTAATTTTTAATTTCTCACTTATATAATTTTATGACTTAATTATAAATAATATTTAAATTTATACATTATATTTATGTATTAAGTTAGCCTAATTATCGAATCAAGGTCAATTTGATTTTGGGTTCGGCTCTAGAAAAATTACATAATCAAAATATCAAGTCAAATTTAGATCAAGTCAAACCTTCCTAACCCACCCCAATGAACACCTCCTAGTGCCAGCAGAACGCTAACCCTTGCTCTCGTGTCTCATCATTTTGCTCAAAACACTTACAGGAAGGTCAACGCATGTGCAGACCAACTGCCTGAACCTGATGCGGCAAATGAAGCGGATTTTGCGGTTTGCAGACAATTTTGAGCTCATTTTTTTTTATGCGCTAAGGGTATGTTTGAATATTTAGTAAGTGATGGCATAGAATGAAATGTGATGGGATGAGATGGAATGGGATGGAATGGGAAAAAAATATCATTCTATTGTTTGGATATTTTAGGATGGAATGGAGTAAAGTTACCATTCTATTGTTTGGGAAGTGAATGATTTTTGGTGGAATGAGATGGTATTTATACTAAAAAAGATGATTCCACCCCATACCTCTCAAATTGGGGGGGAAGAAAATTGATGGTTTCTGGTGGGATGGGATGGAATCCATCCTACTCACTCCCATCTCATTCCATCCTTTTTTAACATAACCAAACAATGGAGCATGTCTCTATTCCATTCCATTCCCTTTCATTCCACTCTATACCACCAATCCAAACGAACCCTAAGAAATACCACCCCATTCATTATAGTTGGAAGGAACAATGACTCTGATATTGGATAACCGAACTGTGAACAAACTCAGTTCTTTAGGAAGGAAAATATTAAATAATCAGAATTTTTTTCTAGAACTTTTGCCAACGTAATTTGACATTGTTTTAACCTTGGATGAATGAGTAATATCTATTACCTTGATTTATCTAATCACCATCTACAAATCTTGATAAATTCTGACAAAACTTCTAGCAAATAATCCTGGTTGTGTAGTATTACTCATCCTTTTGGAAAGGAGATGAAAATTAATAGAGTAAAACCTTATGTTAAGTTCTTGTGTTTGAATATTTGAGGTTCAATTTGACCATTGGTTGTTCTACCACTGTCTAAATTGATTAATACACAATTTGACTCAAAATGATATATTATTAAGTACAACATGTTAGGAGTGTTTATGATCTATCCCGACCTAAAGATCTGTCCTAACTCAAAGCTAATTGAGTCAAATTTGAGTTATTAAAATTTAACTTGAAATGTTTTCAAGTCGAATTTGAGTCACACTCCAAATTGACTTGATTCGACATAACATAATACTTTAAAATTTATGATTTTTTAAAAATTAATAATAAATTATAAGACTTAAATATAAATTAATACCTTTTATATTATATGATAATATTTTTGTATTGATATAATTTATTTCATAATATATATTATAAAATATCTCTTAATTTTAGTTCATACTTCTAAAATTTTATAACTTATCTATACATAATATTTAATATTATACATTTTATATAAATATCAAGTCAATCTAATTCCGATCCAATCATTTGTCAAGTTATGACCGGGTCAAGTCCAAATCCAATTCCAAATAAATTACTTAGTTAACATATCAAGTTAGGTTTCGGTCAGACTAAACCTGTCCTTAAAAACCCTTGCCACATATTGCAACAATTCCAAAAAATAAAAAAGAAAAGAAAAAGCAAAATAGGAGTATTACTTCGGTTAGAATATCAATAGAGCCTCCTCACCATATATATATATATATATACATATATGTATATCATTAGAGCCGGTGCATATTAACCCCATAATGACATCAATCAGTATCTACCTCTAGCCAGGGAATTTGGAGATAAATTGCTCAGCATGATTAGAGCGCAATCAGCGCACTTAAATGAACTTAACAATAAGAACAAACGAAGAGGGGCTGCAAAGTATCCATTGCATAAAGAAAAAGTTCGGAAGAAATTTTATCTGTAAATAATTGCCATAGAACTGATTACGTGCTTCTATCTCCGGCTTACAAGAACTCGTCAGAGGTCTCTACGGAAGTGACTAACTTGCATTATGTATAAGATGAAACGATAACTAGGCTCCTGGTTTTGGGGAAAATTTGGATTGGCTATACAAGTATTTACAAACTCTGACTACCTCCCTGTCAAAAGAAGCACACTAAAAGCAGCTGGAATTTGATGCCTCAAACTTGATCACCCGGGTATTGTACGAGCCACAAAATCCACATTTGTGATATAACCAGTGGAAGCGTGAAGTGCCCTTTCGATCACAGTCATGGCAGAGTATGTCCTGCATTGCCATTACAAAACTGACTTAACAGACAATAAACTAACAATCCTTTGCTGGCCAACTAAAATGCCAGAATGCTCTCTTTCATAAAATCCACATTAGCTTTTGAAAGGAATAAAGTGAAGAGTCAAGACACAAAAGTATTCACCTGATAGCGGTCCCTATACTCTTCAGGAAGCTCCTCAGCAGCCAATAAGGCATCAAGCATACCAAAGTAAACCTGGGTAGGTAGAGAAACAACTAAGTATGGTATGTCATGTACCAGAAAAGTTCAATAAGCTGTGGTTTTTCCTTAATAGTGATACCCCAATACCCTACAAAGAGTACAACTGATCCGCCAACGAAATGATTGACAAAGAAACTCCTGCACCCAATCCCAATCTATGGTTAAACAAAATTTGACTTTCTTTAGTTATCTCTGTGGCTATTCATATGTCATAGAATATAAGGTATTGAGATTTGATATCAATATTCTAATTATATCACTTATATTTTCATTGAATCTTCTTCTAATCAAAGGATTGTATTTCCTCTTACACTCTTCAGTTATTTTTTTCAAACTAAGCAAAAACAATAATTTTATTTACCTAAACTATTTGAAAAACTAAAATGCAAATTGCTAAAACATCTTTGATATTGCCTCAACTTGAGAACTCGGGCACATTGTAGAAAGATTGGAGAGCGTTATTGAATTAATGGCCTTGTTTATTTCTCCTTTGCAATCTTTTTGTGCATCTATAAATATTTTTTTGTTTTTTGATGGAGAATCATAAAGGTGGAGAATAAAGGCTTCGTTGAGTGGAAAAGAGAAATTTAATGAAAAGAAATCTTCTTACCGCCATATCTCCCAATGACTTGCTGCAGATTGGACATGTGTAGTGACTACAAGTGTATGCCTAACATATTATAACAAAGTATAAGATTGAATCCACAACCTGAGAATACTTCATTTATTTATTTTTCCCCTTGTTTTGAGAGGGGATTGAAACCTAAAATGGGTGTGAAATAGACCTGAAAGCAAGCAGAATGCATATAATGGCCACAGGGTAGAGCTCTGACAGTAGCACTTGACGTGAATAAGTCGTCACAGCAAATTGGGCAGTTCATTTCTAAACCTTTCTCCAGGCATTTGTGAGATGCTGATTTTATCCCCAGGCAGCAATTGCATTTCATGCAATGAAAATAATCTATCCCAAGCCCTCTTCCAACACGGCATAAATTGCAAAATGGGCAGTGATAAACATTCCTGGAAATGAATGATGCAAAGTTTAACGGAAAAAGGTTACAAAGAAAAATAAAATTAACAAATAAAAAAAGTTGAAAGATTAAATTATAATCAATCATATCATATTTCTTGTTAATACATTCACATAGCGTTTAACAAACTAAATAATTTTTTTAACTTTTAAATTTTTTTTATAAGTATAAATATGTACATCTGTATATAGAAGCATCAAAATAATTGAATTCATCTTTTCAAAACATTGGGATATTATCCCTCTATTCTCAACAAAAGACATGACTTTGCCCCAGAGAGCATGGATTGAGCCTTGCATTCTGCTCTACCATTAATATTCACTCAATGTTTGTCTTTACTTTGAAACCTCCATAAGTTGAATTGGTTTACAGAGTAACTTTCTCCACTAGAATGGTGGATTCACCTACTCATATTGTCCATATTTTGTCAATCTCAGTCCTAATGCGATGAAATGTGAAGCTCAAGGTACTTGGCCCATGGTATTGATCCCAATTCCCCAAAAAAGGAAGGCAATAGCAATTTTAATACAAAAAATTTTGACTTAAGAAGTAAGAACTAAACGGTACCTTTCATCATCAAAAAATTTGCATATATTGCAATAGTACTTTGCCATGGAAAGTCCATTACATGAAGGTGTCATGCATATAGGCCCTACTGGCTGTATACTCAGGCAGCGCATACACATCATTTCTGATGTTGCTTTTCTGTAATGATCAAGCAGATGATTAGAAGTATATACTACTACAAAATATAAGAAATCCCATCAGAAATTTACCTATCCATTGAGTGATCGCTCACATTGTCATGACAAAATCTGCAAGTAAATAACTTGCCACAACATGCAGCTCGAAGCTTGCAATTTCTCTTGTAGTGCTCACACCCAAATACATGTTTCCCTGGGTCCCGAAATGATGATGAGTGTCCTTCTATTTCTTCACCATTAGATGATTCTTCAGATAAAGTTTTAGGTAATTTCTGCTGGGCAGCTATCCAACGACTACAATACACAAATAACTAATCAACAATTGGAGCTTGATGACAATAGGGTAAAGTGCTATCAAACAAATATGCAGTTATTCACGTCACAGTTAAATAAAACCAGGGAATTATGGTCACTAGAACCAACCTCGTCATTAGATTCTGCACAAGATATGCCTTTCTCCTTGGATCAAGAGTTGAGTCACGATAAACCTTCCGGATCTCTGACTCAAGTTCATTCTGATTCATCCGGAATATGTCTTTCCAACCTGGCTTGAACATCTGATCATTGAGATCCAAACTTTCTTGATATTCAGCACCTAGGAAAGAACAATAACACACTATTAATTGTCCATCCCACAATTTCCACAAAACATGAAAGAAACTTAAAAGCATATTACAAACCTCTTTGAGTAGTGCTATGATCTGATGTTTCTGTCTGTGATATAGACGCTGGACTCTCTTTCCAGCATTCATTAAGCCATTCATTGAACATAGTGTTCTTAGTTGCCTGCTTCCATGTGTCCATCATTTTGTTCTGTTCATCCTGAGTAAGTGCAGAAGTTACCCATGGTAACATTGATTGGAGAACTTCAGCACCTGTAGTTCCAATTATCCGGCCCACTATCTTATCTTGTTCTTCCACAGTGAAATGTCTCCCAAACAATGGCCAGAGTTCGCACTCTTCCCTGAAAATATGCTGATCCAGGGATACTCTTATGGATTTGCACATCCCTTGAAGCTTAGTTGCAAGTTCATTATACTTTTTGATATTATCACTACCATTGGCATCAGAAGTTCCAAGATTATTTTCACTTAAATCCTCTGACATATGGGTCATCTGCAAGGCTTCATGAACGACAGAAAGCTCAGAAAGAACGCGGGAAATATCTTCAAATAATTGTTCTTCCTGCTTATGGTCCAGCATGTATGAATGACTCACATTATGAAGTGACTCTTTGGATTCCAATGCTGGAAATACTATATCATCTTCAGCATTACTATGAGCTCTATGTAAACCCCACAAAAGACGAAATCTTCCACTAAATTGCTGAAGAATTGTCTCATCACCATCACTCAGCTTTCCAGATTCAACATCTAGATACTCCAAGTCTTTGCGTATAGCTTTATGGATTTTAAATATGGTATCAATTGGTCTTTGTGCAGAGCCAACATCACATGAGCTGCTCTCTGTTTCCCATATAAAAAGACTGGAATTAAGAGATGGCGCAGAAGAGCTGAAAGACAAGGAGCGTAAGGACTTGGCTGTAGAAAGAGAACTCAGCCCAAAATTGTTACTGCTTACTCCTAAACCTGGCACACAACAAGACCGAGCACTACAACATTGTTTCTGCATACTTTCAGTCTCTGAAGTTTCAGGTACATCTCCACTCTTGTCCAACTTCAATATGTTTCGCTTGACTGTTCTTTTGTTCCCATCTGATTCAGCTAATACTGAGCAATCTCTACCAAATGATGCAGAAGCACAAGCACACGATGGCTGAACAATATTTTCTTCGATATCAGAAAGTCTTTGAGCAGGACAGCAACCTGATGCACTTGAAGACAAACACAGACCTTCATTACGAACCTTGCAAGCCCAACCACAGAAGAGCGTGACTAGAGCAGAATCTGTTGCTGGAGCTGAAACGGATTGAGAAGTTGTCAGATATAGATTACACAAAAATAAATTTCTCAGAAATAGCATTTCTTTTAGCAGGCAAGGAAACTAAAAATAGACATAGAACCTGCCAATTGCATGTTCCTCAGAAACATCTTTGCCTCATCTTCAGTTAATGATCCTACCAACCATGGCAGGACGCGCTCAACCAATTTCAGAGGCATCATGCATAAGCTTTGATATAGAAGTTCACGTTGCCTTTTAAAGCTAAAGTGCTTTCTTGCAAGTGGAAGAACCTAAAGATGAGAGGGATTAAGCACACTTAAAATAGATTTAAAGGTAGCTTAGTGTTGCAAATTTCTTGTCAAAGTCATTGAATAAACATTCCATTATGCATTACGAAATAAAGAACCTCCCATGTCATACTTCTCTTCCAATAAAAGCTAAGTAATTAACTAATAGATACAAGAGTTACCCATATTTATCAACTTCTGCATATATGACACTCAAACCCCACCAACCAATTAATTAGCCTTCCTGTTGCAGATTAACGTTGCATTTGCTAAACACATTAAATCTCGCACGCACTAGCCACTCAAAAAGATTATTACATGAGCAATGATGGCTCACCTGAACTTCTTCATTATGGAAATGCCTCTGTATGGTTTCCATTATATGATCAGCATGTGAGCATAACTTGGAATAAAATTCAACTTCTGAATTAGATGTTGCTCCTTCACTTTGAATACTTTCAATCAAACACCGGAAGTCATTAAATTGGCTTTCTTCTTCAACATGCTCCTGAAAGAAAGAAAATTCTCCATCTACCGCTGGAAAAATAACCTTGTCCTCAGCAATACTGCATTCATAGAAATAAATAATCAATACTTCAGATAAGAAAAGTTGGTCTTTACTGTTCAAATAACATAATTTCTTAACCATTCCTTGTTGCAAACTTATAAGTTATAACACTACATAAAGATTAAAGAACAGAAATAAATTTTACAAGAAATGTAAATATGGAATCTTTTAATTGAAGAAACATAGGATACTTCCACAAGACAGATATTGGTAAAACTAAATTTAGGTGATACCTGTGAAATATGCAAACTTCAGCAATGAATTGCAATCTTTCATTAAAAGCTGATAGATTAGTAAAATCTCCAGAGTGTTGTATCGTTCTGGTCTCCACTGCTATCTCACTTAACTCTTTTTTTATTGCATTATGCCAGAGCAATATTTCATCTATAGGATGTGTTCCAGCGGCACCAGAAACATCTAGCACAGAACCAGAATATTTCCTTTTTCCAGTTGTTGTGGACTCACAAACACAGCTTACTTTTTCAACCTGATGGGTTAACGGGCTAGAACTACATCGACCTAGAGAATGATCTACACAACTTTCAACTGTGTTAACACTACTTCTCCCTTCCATCCAGCTGAAAATAACCTTCAATAAGCAAAAATATGATAAGATATATTACCATTACATATCAAATGTATATAAATTGCATCATCAACTTCAACCGATAAAGTAACATAAACAAAGAAAAGGAAACAACAATGCTCTAAAACAGCATTAAAAAACAACACCTTTTGAAGAAGCTTTTCCTCCGGCACTATCTTGATTAAGCAATTTCGCAAATCCTGAGATTCATCAGGGGATATAGATGCTGAAAGCCACGGAAGGAATTCTGCCATCATATTCACAGGAATACTGCAAAGAAACTGCCAAACTAAACATGCCTGTTCCTCAAGAGAGAACTTCTCAATAAGCAGAGGAAATACCTGATATCACCCAACAAACAAAAAAATCAGACACACACCCCAAATGAATAAGATTATTTCAGCCATTTAAACTTCGAAGGCCATCACAAAATGTTACTGCAATGAATCCTTAAGGACATCAGCTTAGTAAACAGATATATGTATTGTGCAAACTTCCTTGAGGAAGACTGGGAGTAAGACTTCACCATATGTTACCCAGCTAATATATCAATCCATTAATCAAAAAAGCTTCTAAGTACATATTAACCCATTAATTAATCACAGTAAATAACATCATAAAAAAGCTTCTCAGTACATATTAACCCGTTAATCAATCACAATAATTTTCAATTTACTCCATGACACAAATTCCACTTGCAATGGAACCTATGTGAAACTTTTTTGTAATGCTTTCTCAAGTTCAATTTTAGCAGTAATCTTTATACAAAATACTCATTTAATAGACCGAAGAGTTAACAATTTAAAAAAATTTAAGATTCTCATTTAGCAACCACTTACATTATTTAGAAGTTATAATAACAATTTTTTTCAGAAACAATGTTTGACTGATTAATTTGATGATCTTTGAAATACTTGATTTTGAAAGAAACTTACAAAGGCGATAAGTAAATGTAGCACTAACAAGATATTTACTAATATCACATTAATGGTTTAATAATATGAATGTGTTGATGTCAGTGGGGCCATAGTGCCCTGATCCCCAAACTCAATGCAGTTATCACCCCCATTTGGCAGGCTATTTAATACAACAACCCGCACCCCCAAAGCCATGGCCAAAAGCAAGGTATGTCCAAACAACGGAGTTATCTTTTCTTTGGCTGGGCACAGACATAGTTGAATCTTTAGGATAATTTCTCCTACACAAGTCATAATAAGGGAAAAAGAAAAGAAAATAGGGAGAAAAGAAATCCTTACCATAAGGCATAAGTGTCCTAGAAATTATTAAATCTCTCATGATAAGATCCGTATGTCAGTGTTACAGATAAAAGCCAAAGGACATGAGAAGAGAAAAGTTCATAGTTTTGACAGACTGTATCAACGGACAGAAGAGTGTAAACCATCTATTTAAAGTAAACAAAGGGAGACCAAAGGATATAACCCAAAATTGACCTGACAATTAAGATCTTACAATCTTTTTACAAGGATCATAATTAGTTCAATGATTCGGATCTGATGTACAAAATTTTCTACGAGGATCATAGTGGGCTCCCAATTTGCATTGTTAAGTAGGAAGGATTTATTTTAAATTTTTTGCTTTTTAGTAGGATGTCTTATCCTACCCCTTATTGTAGTTCTCTTACTTCTTTCTAATAATATCTTCTTTTCATCCAAAAAAAAATAGGTAGTCCTTTCTTCCTCCTTAAGCCGTTCAATATGTGTCAAGTCTAAATAACTATCATAGCTAAATTCCTTATAAAACACCAAAATCATTTGTCTTTTTCTTTTTTCTTTTCTGCTACTTCTTATACATAAACATATTCATATTTCTAAAGATAAATTTCTATCATTGCCACGATTACAAGATAGAATTGTCTTCTAGGCATCTTTATAAAGGTCAGCTAATGGCTCATTAAAATGATAGGTTTGTAAGATAATCAGGATAGATAGGAAGGCTGCGTTTTAATGTGTTTTTCTAGTTCTATTAAGGGGGTATTTGCCAACCTCCAAAAACCGGATAACTAGGTATAATAGGGCTGGTTAGTTCAAAAGAAATCTAACTCAAACTTGGATTTTAAAGTAACCAGTTTTTACTTAAATCGAAATTTCATGTTTTTCTTTTTTCTCTCCACCTTTATCTCTTTTACTTTAATTGAAATTTATAGAAGATTCACCCAGATTTACCAAACAATAATTATTATCAATATCGGCATTACTTTGTAGGAAGGATCAAAGATACCTAAACCATGTAATTTGTGGAATGATGTGATCCCAATTATAATCTCCAAAACATTGCTAACTCTCGTCTTATTGAACACACATACCATATACTCTATCTTACTCCTACTTAACCAGAAAAAAACTCTGATTCCAAAGCCTCTCTCCATAAATCATGTTTATAGTTTATTCTATCTCTTGACTCATCAACTAGGACAATATCATCTGCAAAAAATACGTATTGAGGCACTGGTTCTAAGAATGTTGTATCACGTGTCTATATACTCTTCCATTCTTTTTCCTAATAAAGTTTCATCTTTGAAAAATTAGAAAAAAAAAATTTAGGTTTACCCTTATAATTGAATGAAAATGTTAGATAATATTTTATAACATCTATCTGTTCTTTCATTAAATCATCAACAACTGGTGCAATCTTATGATCCTGAACAATCAGATTTTCAGGATACCTTCTTTGATTTTAGACAGCATCTCCAATGTTCACAACCTTTGAGAATGTAATTTTTTTGGGAGAAAAATAAACTAAAGGGAGAACAAGCAAGAAGCAAGTGCTTCAAAAGTTCTATATAGCAGGTATTCATTACATAGAAATACAAAAATATCATCTCACATACTTAATACAATAATTTACAATTTAGTTAAAATGATAATTTCTAACATAAAATTTGAACCAACTTCATTGTTTGTTGCAGGTTTTACTATTAGTTACCATTGCTGAATCACTATACGAAGTCCATATGGTTGCGTTAAAAGCAATAGTCACTACAAGAACATTTAACCCATCAAGTAAGCAAAGCATAAATCAATTGGTATACGTAAAAAACTGATATAATTTCTATAGTTATACCACATTGGCCAATTTGGCACCCTGCCATGTTCCAATAGTCAATTATAGCAACTCTTTTTACAATAGGGAGGATCCCTTATCATCCAAACTCTTTGTAATTATCTTCTCTTATCTTAATAAATCTCTGGCTTGTAGGGAGGGCAAAAAATAAAAGTCCACCTTCCTAATGCCTTTGTATTTATCTCACCGTAAGAGTCCAAGTCGAATACAAGGTAAGAGGCTAAAAGCTATTAAATAAACTTATACCTGCTCCTCTTCCTTCGCCATGTGTTGACTAACTGACGTCTGCAAAGCTCCCGTGCAGGATGCTAACTCTCTTGGGAAACTTTCATCATTATGGATGGAAGAATTTAACAGCTCAAATAGATGATCAAAAAGATTGCTTTCACTCTTGTGTTCAAGAGAATATGTCTGTGCTACATTCTTCACACGGATATCTAGAGCTGGAAAAATCACCTACATTCCAGAATATATTTCCCTCAGAATGTTTGAAACATAGCAGAAAAGAAGGAGTGATAAAGCCAAATTAATAAAATAATGCTTTGGGGAAACTATGAAGGATCCACATGCAAAGCATATAGCCTTAACATTACTAAAAAACAGTCATCCAACTCTATCAAGAAATCTACAGGAAATTCTATAAAAGACAAATCAAACACAAATGAAAGCTCTGATAATTTAAATTTGAAGTTGACAAGTTTCACAGCCTTCCCATCTAAATAATTTAAGAAATGCATTGAAGGACTGACAATAAAAGATCACTTCATGTCAAATAGGAAAAAATGAAATGAGTTTATGTGCCACTAGCTGTTTGCTAACTACATTAATTTACCTTCTCATAAAAGCTCAATTTAGTGATGAACTAGCATCAGCATTAAATCAGTTTTTTTCTTTTTTGGTACATATCATTCAATCAGTTTTATTGTAGCTATTTAGTGACAAACAAGTGAACAACCCTGCAATGGCACATATGAAGAAGTTTTTGCAAAGTTTTTCATGCACAATACATAGTATAACCACAACAACTGCATTGGCACTCTTTTCGTTGGGGGATTAAACAAGAAAGGAATCATATCTGGATTTTATATCTAAATCATCTTATTAAACGCATGGTGTAAAAAAATTATGAGAATAAGCAAAAACTATCTACTTGAACCGCAAACACCACTGTGATTAAGGAAGCCATATCCAATGTTTCAATTTTAAAATATTTTTTCGTACCTGATCTTAACTTGTTTCCCCAAGCTTAATTGATAAATAACACAGTTTTCCTTTTCTTTTACCATCTCTTTCCACGAGCAGTAACAGAAGATTAAAGAAAGATACATAGCTGTAAATTAATTAATTTTGTACATAAAAAAAATAATCTAAAGGAAAGAAGCAAAATTGTGGCAGCAATTACGAAATTGATGCCCTTGGTTCTCCATAACTATCCAAGCTAGTTATCGCACCGGTAGAAATGGAGCCTCGCAAAAGTTAGCGAGTATCAAAGTTTGACCAAAATTTACCAAGAGTTTCTTTCAATGGCCGAGAGAATACACAAATAAGAGCGCCATTTCGTTTCGTCACTGAAAATGCAACCAGCTAGAAATCTTCATTTTCTACACCATTTCTATCACCAAGGGAAATTCAATTACACAATTCAACAAAGAACAAACTCCAAAAACATAAAGTTGAACAAAAAATTTGGACCTCATCTTCGGCATTGGAGTGGTGCCTATAAATCGAGCTGAGGAAATGGTAGCGCTCGGAGAGCGGGTGAATATCGGAGTGGTTTCCGGTGGCGAATGCCATGGCCAATCGGTGCAGCGCGTCGAGCTCATTCCGAATCGCTTCGTGAAAGAACAAAAAAATCAAAATCGGCGAGTCCAATTCGGAGCACTTCTTCACGGCGCCGGCGCCGCCATTGAGAGCGGAGGAGGAATCGACCTTGTTGACGGAATTCGAGAGCACCGCCAGTCCTCCGCCTCCGTCCAAGTGCTGCTGCAGCCCGGTGAACGGCGTCGCCATGCCTTTTTTTCCTCCTCAATTTTCTCGGACTTTCTTTCTTTCCGGCGCTATATTTTCGGGGAAAATTTGCGTGTCTAAGTGCGTGAGCACTTTATTATATCTTGTTTTCTTTCTGTGAAGAAAGCAGTGAGTTTTGTGTTTTTCTCTGCGGTGGCAACGACAGTTTCATCTCAGAAAAAGGAAATGCTTAGAGAGAGAAAAAAGAGAGAGGTTTGTTTCTCTCTCTAAATCTTTTTTAATGAAATTATATTATTGTGAAGCGGTTATGGAGGAAGAGGTGGGTTTGGTTACACCGATAAGGGAGTGCAAGGGCGAGGGAGGACCAAGTTTATTATATACCTGGGTCCATGCCACGTAGCTCCATTTGCCACGCTGGATGACGATGTCATTTGCTTGATTTTTTTATGCCATATGTCATTTGCTAACTGGTAATACTATATCTCTTTTGCATTCTCACTCTCACTCAAAATAAATACACATTTTGTATAAGTATTCAAAAAAGATACACATTTTGTATAAGTACAAAAAAAAATTCACATTTTATAACAAAAATAAATAAATTCACAACTTGTCTACTTCTGAATTTGTAATAGCTTCTAACAAATTATATTTAGAGATGGAAAATACTAAATGTCACGACCAATATTTTTGTTAAATGTTTCATGAACAACATAAAATAATTAAATAGGAGATAAATTGATTGATATGAATCTCACAAAAGAAATTGAAGATAATTGGTGTGAGTATTATTATATATAAAAAGTTGAGGACAAATTAAATAATTTCGCATCATTCATAAATTGTTGTAAAAATAATTTTTATGTGAAATAGGACTAATACTTATTTTTATATATCTAATGTATAATTAATTTTTGCACCAATAAAATAAGAATAATTCTAAAATTTTTTAACACATTTTTTAATAATTTTTCTAATTATTAAATAAAAAATAAAAAATACTTTTTATTTTTCAAGACATTAATTTCATTTAATTTTTTATTTAATATTTTTTTAATTAATAACATAAATATGTGTTAAGAATATATAACAAATCTCGTAAGAAAAACAATAAGATGGTTTAATAAAATCTATGAAATGTTTTAAACATAATAAAGTGAATTAAATTAATTGTCACTTCTTGATTAGCCTGATTTACAAATTAATTGTTTTTTTATGTGACAAATTGATTGATGCTTTTATATAATAAGAATATTTTTGAATTAATTTTTGCGTCAATTGATTTTAAGAGAGGAAACACTTCCTTAATTACTTGACACATTTTGTCTATAAAAACAATAAAAAAATAATACTATTTAATAATAAAGATTATTTTAAAGCCTAAACTTGTTTTGTGGGCCTGACATTAGGGTCGGGAAGTCCCTATGTGGCCTCTTAATAGAGTCCCTAAAAAGGGAGTGGAGAATTAGGGGAAGACAAAGTAAGATGAAGAATAATTACAAGAATTAAATCCTGTTATTTTTTTTCAACTCTTACCAATTAAACTATCAACATAAGATAATAATTAAAATTGCTTTCATGATTATCTTTTAAGCTTAGATTTATCCAAAAGATAATTTCTTTTATTATTGTTTTGAGAATTTTTGCTAGTTTCTTTTAAAATAATGCTATATACATATATTTATATACATATTATCTTATATTTAATTTTTTTATTTAATTATAGTTGATTTTATCTCATTTTATTCACACTTATATTTTAATTTTACTACATACTCTTAATATGAGAGATGTGAGTCATTAGTGATGTATATTAATCATATTCCTTTCTTCAATTAGTGGTAATAAAAAATTGTTTTTGTCATAAATTGGATCATAAAAGCCACCTGTTCAACACTTCAGGTGGTAATCTGACTTTTCACCGAAGGTAAGAAACTAGGTTTTAATCCCCTCTCATGACTACTAATAGATGCTTTCTCCTTAAAGAACAAAAAAATTGAATCATTTTTTTATCACAACAAAAATTGTAGTAAATAAGAAGCAGTATTGTTAAAAAATATAAAAAAAAAATTGAATCATATAAGAAATAATCACTCCTAAATATAGTAAATATTATTTTTAAAATATAAGTGTATATATTTAAAAATTTGCACGTGTCAATATGAAGGTGGTATCAAACTAATGTAGATGGTATTAAATCAGTGGAAGTGAATTAACAGTAAAAAACTTAAATAGTAAATAAAATTTAAATTAACTTTAATCATCACTATACTTAGCAAATATTGCATAATTTTTTTTTTCAAAAATATTGCACAAAATAATGTGATGACTATGTCACACTCGAAATAATAAAATCTAAAGCTATTTCACAAATAAGATTGAGATTAATAAATAATATTTTGAGCTTAAAAAATGTTTTGAAATCTCGGAATGAAAAGAAGAGGGCAAAAAATAACTTATATAAAATTATGTAGTGTGACTTACCGCCATATATCAATACTTTAGGTATTATTTATGAAAATAAAAAGTATACGAGTGAGAATACTTAAAAAAATGGTGACCACAAATTAGTAGGAGTCAAGTTTGATGACGAAACGACCTGTTAAGGAAGAGAAAACGAAAAACGAATTTTATGGTCTTTACTATTTGTTTATAGCTTCTCATCTTTAGAAGGGTTTGAAAGTTGGAATTTGATGAGATGAATGATGATAAGAAAATAGAAGGGTTAATGGTTATCAAAAACTGTTTCCGTCATGGTCGAAAACATGAGGTTGGAATGCTAGAAGACAAGAAAATATGAAATAAAGTAGTATTACGTAATTTTGCTTTGGAAGGTCCGAAATTCTTAGCGTTTGACGATATAGTCAGATCGCTTGCATGCGAAACAACAATGCGCTGATGCATCGACATGAGTTTAAATTCAGGTATTGTTCCGACCTAAATGAGCCCAGGATTGGGCATCCAAATATGAAAGTCACTTTCAATTTAATTGTTTATAAAAAAAGTAAAAATTGTTCAACTGATAAGATCAAATTGTATCAATTCGAAGGTCTTGAGATAAACTCTTGTCATTCATTAACAGATCATCTGTACATACTATTGATTATTTTTAAATCTTAATTATATGAATTACTTAAGTTATATCTTGCAAATCTGTTAGTTTTTGCTTGAATGACTCCTCTATAACTAGATTAAAAGGTAAAATAGTCGATATATGTATAAGTTAGGAGATAAAATCTATGTTTAATATAAGAGCACATTTTATTAAGTCTTAAATAAATAAAAAATTAAGCACTCTGATAGCAATATTTTTAATCATTGAAATCTAACTTAACTTTTATTAAATAATATTTTAAATTTAATCTAACCATACGTGTAATTATAACTATATTTTATGAAATATGTGCGTAATTATATATACTGTATAGATATTTTCAGTTGAATGAGTATAATACTCAGAGTCTCGTTGAACAGAAGCTAATCAACAGCATCTAGTTTGTGTATCTTTGTCTAAAGTGGGAAGAAATAAAAAAGGATCGTGATGAGTTCTTAATAGCATATATAGAAACAGATGAATATTCAGGAACAGATTGAAAATAATATTAATTGCGTTTAAGTAGTGTTTAGAGTTTATATATAGATTAATTAATTTATTTTTTTAATTCGACTAAAGATAAATTATTTACGTTAAAATTAAAAAAATATAAAAATTATCTTATAACTTAACACTAAAAAATTAACATAAATAAAATTTAAATTTTTAATTATATATTTACTCACATATTACATATTAATACACTTCTAGATCAATCTTGTGGGATCAATCATATACTTATATGTCGTGTTTGTTTATAGGTGGATAGTCACAGTCAAGGTGTTGGCTAGTTTGAGATGTAAGGTGGAAGTAAAGGTAAAAACAGGGGGCATAAAGATTAACGAATAGGGAGGGGGATGAGAAAGGCACAAGGGGGCACGAGAGCAGAGTGTGGCTTGGATTTGTTGGCGCTTGACATAGGCATGCCCGTCTAAGCTTATCCCAACCAACCCGTGCTTCCTTCCTTCTTCTCCGTAATGTACTTCATAGGTAGCTTTTACTTTTATTATTTTTAAGATATAAGATATGGTTCATATTATATTTTATATACATATATATATAAATAATTGATAATATTTACATCTTCTAAAACTCACATACAAAAGTTTAGACCATTTTTTGTTTTTTATCACAAATAATTATGCATATAAAAAATATAAATTTAATTAACAATATTTATACATGGTAATAAGATTCTAAAAAAACCTTCTATTAAATTATACTTCTATCTACTCATTTTTTGAAGCTTCTTTTCTCATGGGGTAATGAGGGTGATTTTGGTCATTTTTTTGATCTAGAATCATTTCTCTACATAATTTTTTTTTTTCTTTTTATCTAAATAAGTAGTTTTTCTACATAGATCTAGTTTTTCTTTTGTGTTTTTATGTGTTTTCGTCGTCTGCGTGCAGCAGTATTTTGTTCGTCGTCTTGATGCGGTGTCGTTTGATTTCCCGTTTTAGTGCGGTAATTTCTCGTCTTGTTACGGTATTCGAAATGCAGTTGGTAGAAGCCTTCGATTTATTACAGATTAATCAAAACTTAAGCGAGGGGATTCAAGGTTACATCAAGTATGGTGCAAAGATCGACGGTAATTATTTTCCACTTTGATTTTGTCACATTTATAGGTATTTTACCATGTTATCTTTATTAAGCTTTAAGTCTTGTGAGTTTATTCACAGATTTATTCTTTTTAATTTTTAGTGATATTAAATTTATATTATTCTCGATATATTTTACTAATTTGAGTGAATGAATATCTTTTTTAATAAAAAAAAAAACCTTCTATTAAGGGTAAATTTTGATGAAGGACGTTTTGGGGGAGCACGGGGAAACGAGTCCTATTTTTCTACTGTTGTTAAGATCAGAACAGAAAGTAATGACACAAGGAACAAGGTCAATAATTTATATCAGTCTATTAATTAATGTATACAAATTTTAATTTTTTATTCATTTTTAGTTAGTGATGGTTAAAATCTTAGCCATATTATTCAATTATATATTCATATCGTTATTAAAATTTAACAATTTAGCCAATAATGGTTAACCTACTTATCAACTTGAATAGCATGGATTTAAAGGTTTTAGTACGTCATTTATAAATATTATGTTTGCGGTATAGCTAAACTTTAAAATGGGGCAATCTTTCATCTAAAATAAAAAAATAGGCAATCTTTCTTCTTTCTTAGTTTTTTTTATTAAAAAATATTAAATTTTTAAATATTTAGTTATAATTAAACTCTTTTAATAATGTAATAATACATGATTGAATAATAATTTTATAAAAAACATTAGACTTAAAATGAAAACAAATTACTTGTAATTTCATTCCTTGTTTAAGTAATCCGTGTTGTTGTTTTAGTTTTAGTTGTGATATTTCAAAAGTTTAAAGTCTCACCTTACTTGGTCTTCAAAATTTTAAAGAGTTTATAAAGTAATTTATGTTTTAGGCTTTTTAGATAAGCTTGTAGCAAAATGGGTTGACCTTGACAATGTTTGGCCTCGTTTAGGTCAGTCGGTGCAAATCATCCGATTTCTCAGCAAATCAAGGAGATAATGAGCTTAATAAGTGATGGTTTTTGTTCCGATTTTATTTACCGTAATTATTTTGTTTTAATAATTAAGTTTTCTAGAAACCTTATCCAAAAATGACTGTTTTTTTTTGTTCAGTTTTTTTTTTACTTGATCTCCACTTTCTTAACTGCTCACGTTCATTTTTTCGGAAGCCATGTTCAAATTTCGGATGCCTTTATAATCAGTTATACATTAACACAAAAATCAGTTTTTTGAAACGCTCTCTGCTTTTTTTGTTTTTCTTCTTCTTCCTGGGTTACATTTAAATTTATCTGTTATTCTGCTACATCGGTCTACCAAGACGAGCCTGTTAAATCCTGAGAGATTCGCACACCCGTGCGATAAAATCTTTGAGGATAATGTCTTCTCACACGCCTCAGGTTATTTCTTTAATCTGATCGTTCTTTTCTACGTTATCATCTCATTATTTACAACAATCCGATGGCAGACTCACTAGCCAACTATGCGAAAGACAATGAATCCTGTACTTGGCTAGACTCTCCACCTGAGTTCATCTTAACTTTATTGTATTTTGATGCCTTAAGTTAATAAATTCAAATTCCAAATAATAAAAAAATGAAACCAAATTAAACCCATCTATAAAATTAATTAGTAAATAATTAATTGCTAGTGCTTACGTTAACACCTCTTTTCAGGGGCTGAGCCACATCAATAGTCACCAAAGCTTTGGGTATGAAGTCATGACTGTCTCTAACGGGAAAAAAAAATGTCCCATAAATAGGTCATACTCTTGCACATATTTTTTAGGGGTGTCAAGAGGCAAGGGGGAGCCCATTTTCAGTCATTTTACTGGATCTACTGTCTACCATTTGGAGCATGTAAATTTCGAGTTGATATTTTCATTGTCAGTTTCATCAATTTCATTTAGTCTTATGTAGTGTTAAAAGAGCGGGTTGACCTGTCCCATTCGGACCATGTAAGATTCAGACTGATATTTTGCTAACCTAACCCGTCTATTTTATTGGGCTATTCAAACCGACCCATCGGACTTGTCCCATTTTGACACTCCTAATATTTTCCCCCCCACCTCTACAATTCTTCACTCTCCTAGTAAACCCCAGTATTGAATCCAGAATGGGACCAAATTGAAACCACATGATTCGATGGCACGGTCCTTTTCCCAACGTTTTACCACTAGTAGCTGACCTTTGTAGGACCATGGCTACCTACGAGGATTGTATACGCATAAACTTTATCATCAAAATAGAATTGATAAACCTTGGGTTCGATTTCCTCGTAGCAAAATCCCTTGAGATTGTTCCAAATCCTTGTCAAGACAATGACTATTGTGGCATGGACTTGGAATCGATCAGAGAACAATTTCCTAATTAAGTATTGGCATGACGCCTCTATGAGACTCGGAAAGTCCGATTCGTCAAGAACCACCATCTCGTCCTTTTCCTTGTGGAGATTGGTAGAGCTTGAAGAGGCCATACTTAGATCTAGATGCTAATATATGACAGTGATCAAAAGGAACAACACTAGGAATTCAAAGCACTGAGGAAATGATGCAAACCTTCAAAGACTCAATCGTGATCAATAGAACCCGTGGCTCACCCCTTACTATGAGCAAGCCACCAGAAGAGATTGTTGCCACCAATAGCGTAGACACAACGAACGTCAAGCAGATGGGTTGCACCAGGATAAGTGGTGGCACTAGGAACCCTAGCAGACCATTAACCCCCTAGGCAAAGCTAATTAGCAAACACTTGAATATAAGCTTAAATAAGAAAGTCCTTGGGTTGTTACACATTCAATATGGTCGAAGTTACGTAGTTGCCCAGAAAAACAATTTTAAGGAAATTAGCTAGAAATGTAAATGAAAATTGGATGTTGGGTTTCTCCTGCAAGGTAGGGCTTGTTGCTTATAACATGATGGTGGAATTGAAGTTGTGGCTATTTGACATGCTCTTTTGGTTGCTCTATGCATAGGTTTTGACAAAATAATTATTGAAAAAGACTCTCAAGGATCTATATATTACTTTATATTCCACAAAAGCTTTTTTATGCTATTCTTTTAGGTTGTGTTTCAGTACATTAATAATATAAGGAGAGAAATGTAAACATTAAAGATCATCACTAAGAATATCTCTAGATCATAGATCATGAATTTAGAACACCATATTGATAACCAAATGTGTACCTCTTGTAGACATCTTGTTCTTGTTAATGCTACGGTCAAGAATTTGTACACACTTGTGGATTACAGGAATCAGGATCTTCCTCTCCTTCTCCTCTCTCTTTTGGATGGGGCAATAGTAGTTTGTCAAATGAAAGATCATCACCATGTCTTTAAAAGACATATATATATATAGAGGGAGTGGAGAGGGGACCTGCCCTTTCGTTGAAGAGTTATCTTGTTCCACCCATCATGGAAACAAGCAACCAAGCATCACACCTTTTCAAGCACACATACCATTTGAATTCAAAGTTCAACACGTGATTCCCAATAAATCCATTGATCACAATATAAAAGGATTCCAGGAAATATCAAGTTACCATTCAATCAGTTTTGACAAACAGACAAATCAATGGAAGTCCAAAATCATAGGAAAATTTTTAACATTCTCCCACTTGGACAACATTGATTCAGTTTAATTTAACTCAAAAGAATTTCAAAACTAAATATATAAATAAATATATAGGTATTTTACAAATTCTTTTTGAAAAGAAAAGAAAAGAAATTCTAGTTGAACAATTTTGGCCACTAAAATAACCTGATCATACTCACATTAAACATGATCAAAGAATTCAATAAAGCTATCAATTAAGAGCCATAAGTGATACATAAACTATAAGAGTCTAATTCACCAATGACTACGTAACTAATAATCTTATTGTCATGATCATAATTCAAGTGTGCTAATATAGATACACATCATAACTTAGTTTGTGATCTTTTGCCCTTTAAGCTAATGTGTATAGGTCCTACATTGTGTTTTCCCAAGAAAACACAACCAATCTCCCCAAGGAGATTATAAACATATTTATCATTAAACACCATTTTCTTCAAGAAAATTAAACATCTCGAGATAACACAACAATAAAAGTGTACAATAATCATTATAACAATGATACAAAAAATAAACATGCACATAATTTTATTAAAAGAGCATTACATAAGTACAAAGTAACAAGTATACAATAAATGACAACTCCCACTAATCAATTACATCAAAGGATCTTATGATACCCATGTTCTCAACATGTCTCATAAACACTATGGGTCTAAGTCCCTTGGATTAGGGGTCAACAAGCATCTTATCAGTAAGAATATGCTCAACAAGAATCTCTCCACTATCAAACATTTCTCTCACCACCAAGAATTTGATTCTTATATGTTTATTATGAGAATGGTTTTATTATTTTTGGTGAACAAAAACAAATGACTCGATTATCACAATAAATTTTCAATGGTTTAGAAATAGAGTCAACAACACCAAGAGCGGAAATAAAGTTTCTTAACCACATAGCATGTGATTTTGCACCATACAATGCAACAAACTCTCGGCTTGCATTGTGGAAGAAGCGATCAACGCCTGTTTATGCTTTTCCAAGATATAGCTCCTCCTGGGCTAACATGACAAAAATATATCCGGACGTCGATCATGTCATCATCTATACATCCCAAAGAAAGTGGAGAATCGAGTAGCCAATGACATTTAAATCATCCACATTCCCGTAAACAAGCATGTGGTCTTTTGTCTTCTGCGGTGCCTCATAACCTTCTTAACATAACTACCCAATGAGCATGTCCATGGATTAGATAGATATAGATTTCGCCCAATGCACTAACAAAGAATTGTTTTGAGAATTTTGTCTAGTGCACACCGAGCATACATAAGACTATCAACCGCACTAGCATAAGGCACATTTGTCATGGAACTTCTCTCAATATCATTCTTAGGACACTGCTCCTTACTTAACTTGTCTCCTTTGGTAACGAGAACATCACCAGGCCTACAAGTTTCCATATTATACCTTTTAAGAACACGATCAATATAAGCTCTTTGAGATAAACCCAAAAGCCTTCGACTCCTGTCTTTATGAATTTCAATGCCCAAAACAAAAGAAGCTTCTCCAAGATCTTTCATATCAAAAGTAGCTGACAACATATCTTTAGTCTCAACAAGTAAATCATAACTGTTGCTGGCAAGTAAAATATCATCCACATAGAGAACAAGAAAAATGAATTTACTCCCATGCACCTTAAGATATATTCATTGATCTACCTTATTCTCCACAAAACCCATAGAAGAAACAACTTCATCAAATTTAATATACCATTGTCTAGAAGCTTGCTTCAAACCATAACTAAATATAAGTAAAATTTAAATTAACTTTAATCATAGACTTCTTCAATTTGCATACCATATGTTCCTTTCCATCTTCTATAAAACCTTCAGGTTGTTGCATGTAGACCTCTTCATAAAGATCTCCATTCAAGAAGGTTGTCTTTACATCCATCTGGTGCAACTTCAAATCATAATGAGCAACTAGAGCCATAATAATTCGGAAAGAATCCTTGGAAGAAATAGGAGAAAAAGTCTCTTTGTAGTCAATTCCCTCTTTTTGAGTGAATCCTTTTGCCACCAATCTTGCTTTAAAGCGCTCCACATTTCCTTTAGAATCTTTCTTCGTCTTAAACACCCATTTGCACCCAATAGGCTTAACACCTTTAGGAGGTTCCACAAGCTCCCACACATCATTATGATTCATAGAAACTATTTCATCATTCATTGCTTCAATCCAATTATCGATAAAGCATTAGAAAAAGCGCTTCTTTATAATTTTCGTCATGGATCGACAAGCACCCAACATTAATATCTATCTCCCCAGAAAAGTATAATATCATCAAGGTTGACCGGTCTTCTTCTCTTTGAGATCGTCTAAGAGGAGGAATCTCAACAAGATGTTCAAATGAATCGAAGCGGCGGTGGTTCTTCTATAATTTCTTGTTGTGGTTCCTCATCAACCCTTTCAAATGACTAACTGATAATTCTTTCTTGTATAATAGGAACAGGTACAATAATATTTTCTCCACTAGAACTTATGCCCTCATCCATAGTAACATCAGAACTCCCCACATCATTCTCAAGGAATTTGGCAGTAATTGCTTCAACTATTTTTGTTCCACGGGTAAGGCAGTAGAATCTGTAGCCTTTAACACTGATAGGATAACCAATAAAGTAACATCTGGTAGTCTTAGGACTTAATGTTGATGTAGTAGGGTCATATATTTTCACCTCAGCAGCACAACCCCACACACGAAGATGGTTAAGGCTAGGTTTTCACCCTTTAAACAATTCAAATGGAGTTTTGGGAACAGACTTAGAAGGTACTCTATTTAGTATATACATGGCTGTTTTAAGGGCTTCTCCCCAAAGAAAATCAGGTAATTTGGACTGACTCATCATAGACCTCACCATATCCATTAAAGTACGATTTCAGCTCTCAGCTACTCCATTTTGTTCAGGAGTCTCTGGCATAGTAAATTGGGAAACTATTCCACAGTCCTCAAAGTATTTAGCAAAAGGTCCCTTAAATTATCTAGTCTCACCATGTCTACCATAATATTCACTACCTCGGTCCGACCTTACTATTTTTATTCTTCTACCACATTGATTCTCAACCTCGTTCTTAAATATTTTAAACTTTTCTAAAGACAATGACTTATCATTTATCAGGTAAACATAACCAAAACGAGAAAAGTCATCAATAAAAGTAATAAAATATTTATTCCCACATAAGGTTGGTTTTAAAGGACCACAAATATCTGTATGAATTATTTCTAAAAGTTCTTTACTAGGTATAGATCCCTTTCTACTTGTCTTGGTCATCTTTCCTCTGGGGCAGGGCCAAGGTGGGTGCGAGGGCAGATAGTGTTTTTTTAAGTTGCCGTCGTCTCATTTATTTTTACGTCGTTTAACGTCTATACAATCCCCAAGATCTATAGAATCAAGTAAAGGTAGGATATCATCCTTTATCAACCTATTAATCCTATCCTTAGAGATATGACCTAGACGCCTATGCCATAAAGATAAGGAGGTGTCTTTGATAAGTGTCCTTTTGTTTCCTATAGTTTGAACATGTAGGGAATTAAAGACATTTGAATCAAGATTTAAACAATATAAACCATTAGATTTAATGGTTTTGCCTACAACTTGGGAACCATAAGATAGAAGACAAGATCCATTATTAAAATTAAAGGAAAAAACCATAATTGTCAAGTTTCGATAAAGAAATTAAATTCCGCCTTATAGACGATACATATAAAGTGTCTTTCAAATGTAAAACAAATCATGACTCTAACTTTAGTTCAACTAGTCCTATAAACTGAACGTTGACTTTATTTCCATTCCCTACGAACAAGTTGACTTCATCATCACTTGGCTTTCGCTTGCTCTTGAACCCCTGCAAGGAATTAGTAACATGAATAGATGCTCCAGAATCAAACCACCATGAATTCAAAGGAACATCTACCAAACTAGATTCATAGCAAACGAAAACTAATGACTCACCTTGAGTTTTCTCTTTAATAAAAGATTTGAAGGCTTGACAGTTTGATTTCTTATGACCTACAGATTTGCAAAATCAGCACTTCAACTCATTTTTATGAATATTAGGTTTTGGACCAAGGGGTTTGTGAGACGGACCGGGCCTATTATCATACCTATTTTTACCCTGAGACTTCTTCTCCTTTTTCTTAAAATATTTCTTATGATGTGGCTGAGAAACTAAGTTCACACTTCCAGAAGCCAAATGATTCATCCTATCTTCTTCTTATGCACAAACAGATATCAAGGTGTTAATATCCCACTCTTCCTTTTGGGTATTATAGGATATTTTTAAAGCATCAAACTTAGTAGGTAGGGAATTTAAAACATAGTGAACTAGAAAAGTATTAGTTACAGAACACTTAAGGTCACTAAGTTTATTGGCAATGGTTACCATCTTCATAATATGTTGCTTAACACCACCAACTCCATCATATTTCATGTTAATAAAGGTTTCTATCAATTGACCTGCTTCGGCCTTTCCAGATACTGCGTACCTTTCCCCAATAAAAGCAAGAAAAGTTTTGGCATTGTCAGAATGTGGAACTGCTTTTACAAGTGTCTTGTCAATGGAGCGCTTAATCAACATTAAAGCTTTGCGATTAGCCTTTGTCCACTCCTTGTGATATGCTTTCTGCTCATTAGTACTTTATATGCGAGTTAGTGTAAAAGTGGACTCATCTTCTCTAATGGCTATATCAATGTCCAGCAAGCTTAGGGCTAATTCAATATCATCCTTCCATTTCTTATAATTGTTTCCAGTCAAAACCTCAACTTAGTTTGCAGTATTAGACAAAGAAAAAATGACTGGAGCTGAAAAATTAAACAAGAAAATGATTAATACCATGGGCAATTATAGTAATAACAATTACTGAAATAGGGATTTAATACATATAATATAAACTCTCCTGTGAGTAGAGTATATATCATATAACAACAACAGTTACAAAAATTCTAACACCTGTGGGTAAAAAGAATTTTACTGTAAAGATCATCCCAAAAATAATATGTTACAGCAAAATAATTTATGAATTTACTTCCTGTGGGTAAGTTTAATTCACAAATTAATTAAGTAACACAACATCCTAAAAATTTATTCACAAGTAACCCTATCAATTTAAGCAAATAATCCACTGTGGTGGCATATATTCACTTCAATTGATAGAGCCCTCAACTGGGATAAATTAATTAATAGCCCAAATAATCATTTTCTAACATATTCTTTAATTTTCTTAATGTATCTAGAGAGTGCACTACCCAAACTTAACAACTAGGAAGAGTGGCTATCATAGATAGGTTTATCATAATATTAAAATATTTTTCATGTTTAGAATCATTAAAAATTTATTTTCTCAAATGCCTAATCTAAATAAACAAGAAATAAATTAATATTAAATATTTTTAATTTCCAAAAAATTATAAAACCTATATAGATAAATTCTAGGCATCAATACGAGTATATAGAAAAAAACAGAACACAAAAAGGACCATCTACGTAGCTACACGCTTGCTATAAAGGCGCAATGGGCGTGGGCTTCGCCCCACATATCTTGTTCACCTCTTTCCTCCAGTAGGGTCGTTATGACTGATATTTTTCTCTGCTAAACGGGTTTTGACGACCCGGTTCGTGATCCAACGCCATTTTTTACCATTTTTATGCGATTTGATCCCCAAAACGATTGGGTCTTCCTCCAAATACGAATTCTCATCATTTTGGATGATTTTCATGAAGAAAAACACGCAAGAATGAACGTTTAGATCCAGAAAAAACGTGAAAACAGGTCTGTTTAACCCGGTTTGAAAAATCACGTCCCTCTCCAATTTTCAACGTATTTGATCGTCTCTAAGGCTTGTATTCATGCCTAAACATGTTCTAGGATTGATTTATACAATTATCATAAATAAAAAAACAATCAAAACAATGATTTAGAAACATCAAGTGTTCTTGAAGTTTTCATCCATGGAGGTTGGATACGGGTTTCATGTTTTTAGTCATTTACAGTGAATTAAAAAATGACTTAATACATCTAAAACACTTATAAAAACAGAATTAAATAATTCTCATCATATATCCACATAATCATGCATAAAAATTACAAGTTATAAACCCTAAAATTATTAGGTTTTCATATAATCATGCATGTATAGAATTGAATGGATTCTAAATCATGTATCTAAGGCTCTGATACCACATGTAGACATTAAAGATCATCACTAAGAATATCCCTAGATCATAGATCATGAATTTAGAACACCATATTGATAACCAAATGTGTACCTTTATAGACATCTTGTTTGTTAATGCTACGGTCAAGAATTTGTACACACAATTTGTGGACTACTAGAAATGTAAATGAATCAGGATCTTCCTCTCCTTCTCCTCTCTCTTTTGGATGGGGCAATAGTAGTTTGTCAAATGAAAGATCATCACCATGTCTTTAAAAGACACACACATATATATAGAGGGAGTGGAGAGGGATCTATATATCTTTCCAAGAAAAGTTGTCTTGTTCCACCCATCATAGAAACAAGCAACCAAGCATCACACCTTTTCAAGCACACATACCATTTGAATTCCCCAATTTGAGCATGTTCTACTAATAGGAAATCTATATTTAAATATGAACTAAACTATTTGACTCTTGTTTTGATTGTTTCGATCCTCTTCCAGGGATACAATACTTGCTTCTTGTTGATTGAATAGGTGTAAGCTTGAAAAGTGGTTGAAAAACCTATATTCAAAATCTGGAAACTAGAGTTTATTATAGTTATATTGTATATGTGATTTCCTAATATGAGCCTATAAAAAGGCAATGTAAATATTTTATCATCTTGTGTATAATTTTTTTTTTTTGCTGAGCCTGGTGTAAATTATTATCATATTACAAACTACTATTTGACAACGCACCAACGTGCATGTTATTTTTCATTTCATTTAACAAAGTTTCTAAAACTTAAGTAATTATGTAACCATTTAATTGTTAATTTATTATTTGAAAAAATTTACACAACTAGAATTATTTAGCCAATTTTTTTGATAGAATAAGTTGATATACTTTTTGATTTTTGAATGGATAAATGATCTCTATCACTTTATTACATGAATTAGAGAAGTGTAAATAAATCGAGTTAAGCCGAATACTTGAAGTTCAAGTTTAATTTGTAAAAAAAATAAACTGCTCAAGGTTAACTCATTTATTTAAATGAGCCAAACTGCCAAACTTAAAGCTTGAGTTCGGTTTATTTAAAAATATGAAAACTTAGGTTCGACTCGTTTAGCTCGTTTAGGACTTAATTATTTTCTTTTATTTTATCAAATCTCTCCTTAAAGTATTTTATATTTTTTAAAATTTATTAAACTAATAATTAATAAAAATCTTTATAGTAAACGATGAATTCAAAATAGAAATAAAGATTTTTTTTAATAATTCATTATATAAAATGATAAAAAATTATAATCTTCCAACATTACAAAAAAAAAATTAAATTAAGTTTTAACACTTAAATATATTCAATATATTTTCACAAAGAAATTGTTTTCTTCCTTTGTGCATAGAGATAGAACCCGTTAATAATTATATATACTTGTTATTAACCTTTTATAAATACTTATTAAAATAAATAATTTTAGCAATCCTACACTTTTTATTTTCTTATTAACTATGATAATCTCTCTCTCTTTATATATATATATAGAGAGAGAGAGAAAGAGAGAGAGAGAGAGGGAATCCATTAAGTAAAAAACTTACACACCTAATTTTATACTCTTTATTTTATTGTGATTCTGTGGCTACCATTTATCTCCTATCGTAACCACATGATCATAATAAAATGAAGAGTGTAAGATTGAGTGTAAGTCTTTTTTACTTACACTAAGTGTAAGTAGATCTATATATATATATAGATCTTCTAAGTAAGAGGAGTTTTTTACGACCAATTAGATTTTACATGAATGTTCAAAGTGTAAAAGTAGATCTGGTCATGACCTTTTAACTTTTAATATATATATATATATACTCTTCTCACCCTCTCACAATAACCACTCCTCTCACTTAGATATCTTGCATATATATATATATATATATATATAATCGAAGTATTTACGAGTTTTTAATATCAAACCCATAAAATTTGGACTTGACTCATTTATATAATTAAACCTAAATTAAAGTTTAGACTTGATTGTTTAGTTAAACAAACGAACTTAATCGAATACTTAACGAGTTAAACTCAAATAGTTTACAAATAATTAACTCATTTATATTCTTACATGAAATAACCACAGTTGAATCTAATTAAATTCCGTCAAAATTATGGCAATTTTTTTTCTAATTACATAGCATTACTTCTATTATTTTTATTTTATTTTATTTAAAAATAAGAATAACTATTCCATTAAATACGGCTTTCTCTTCTAACAAAAAAGAATTGTATGATAAGAAGAGACCAAACACTAAAGATCAATTTTATATATTGTTATTATTATTTTGGTAATTGACCGATTTTATTATCAGATTTTGGTGCAGATAAAAAAATTAAAAGAAAAAAATACACCAAAGAAGATATTGGAAGAATGAACTAGCTAGTTAGGGGAAAACCGACCCTCTCCTAATTATTATATACAACAAAGTAGCAATAATAATGTTGTGCCAACTCTAGTTTTGGCCATAATTAAACAAATTTATTTATTCATTCATTCATTTTTCTTTTAAAGAATTAGGCAGAGTTATAAAAGAAGAATGTACCAATGCCCAAAAAAATACACGTAAATAAATCAAAGAAGGATGCACGTAACTGTCATCTTTATCATCTCCTTTAGATGCGCGTGTGTTAGACACAGCTATGGCACGCATTTTTCCATTAAAATATTTACCTGTCCTTTTACTCAAATGAATCCACTAAGGTTACGTCTCGAGCTTTCTCGTTTCAATCCCACTTTAGTTGGAGATTCCTTATCCATTCCTTCAATAATCAATCCGAAATGTAACTTTACCGTGATATATTTATATATACTTATATTGTTTAGGCCATTTTCATTCCTAACTTCTCCCCACTATCTCAGTATCTGCCTTTTTGTTAATGTGCTTGTTAATATCAAATTACTTTAGAGATTAGACCCACTTCTATGTAGCATTAGGGATAACTAAGTTCTAAATGGTTACTTCACTGAAAGAACAAACATTGCATCTCACGTAATTCTGAACCTGCATTGGTCTATAAATGAGAGGGGAAGACATGGTGATTTAATTAGGGTCTTGCCTTCAAATCCCCTGTGACCTTTTCTGGCTTCCCCTTCTCTCGAGTGAAGGGCTAGTCCTTCCTCTATCCCCTCTTCTAGTAAGGTTTTAGACTCTTAGTCCTCCATTGAGATGGCCACCAAAAAATAATAATAATAATAATAAAATAAAAAAGAGGGAAAGAAAGAAGGCTTCACTAAATAAAGCAAGAGAGGAAAATGTTATGTAATCAGCAGTAAAATTAATTTGAGTGGATAATTATGATCTGAATAATGAGAACCAACAAACAATCCTAATGATAGATTCAGAAGCAAAATTGATTATAATGATTTACCCATCTTTACGGAAAGCTTACACTGATGTGTTCTTTGGATAAAATATATATGATGCTGGGAATATCCAAAACTAATGGATTTGAAGTTTTGTTGTTTACAAGTGGAATGGTAATGATTATGAGGTTTAAAACACACATTTTATAATATCAGTGAGAGGGAGACAGTTAGTCATGAGTTTTGTCGTCATAGGCATTTTGATGTCTATGTGAATTCTCTTTGACTATTTTTGAAGTTGCTAATGCTCACACAACAAAGTTTGCTATTACAGTAGGCAATTCATAATTTGTGGCCTCCTTTAAATCAGTATATTAATTAAGTCATTATGAGTACCTAAAGATTGATTATGTTATGAGGAGAATTCTGCAGAAAGTTGAGTCGAGTAGAGTGTGGCTGAATTTTATTAGAACACTTTAAATAGAGGCTATTAATAATCTTACCGATGTTAAAACATCAGGAATGGAAAACTAACTTTAGAGAAAGTACGTGCCTCTTGATATTGTAAGAACATAAACTAATCTTACTGATCAGTGACCCAAATATATCAGAGAGCCTTTTATTTTACAAGTGTCATATGTACCAGCCACAGTGTGATTTAACCTCACTTATGTGACCCAAAGTGAGGCCATGTACCCTTTATGCTTCACCAAGTAAATTAAGTCTTATCAACTTGGATGACTGAAATATCTATTAGCACGACCCATCGTGGGGTACTTTAATGTGCTAACACAAATTTCAATTGGTTTCGACAAATCTTCGATGGTGAAAAAGGTTAGAAAGTGAGAAAAAAACAAGCACCAATGCTCAGCCATCATATCTGCCAACTTAATGGGGTCAAATCATTGTTTAAATAAGTTATTTCACTAATAGACTTTACATAAATAAAGGAAGAAAAAAAAGAAGAAAACAACTCTGACGGTCTACATAGAAATTTGGACTGGACAATTGTTTAGAAAAGCCCGTGGATATTACTATCATTTTGAAAGAGTGATGGACCTTGGAATCATGGTTGTGGAATCATATCAGGAAGAAGCGTTCTTTGATGCGGGATGCCATACGGGGGGAAATTCTAATATCCACTAACTGCAATACAACCAGACTGAACAGCCTGTGACATATGATAAAGTTGTTGAATATGACTAGGATTAATTTTAAGAAGTAATCTACACCATTGAGTTTGAATGTAACATATATATATACCAAGTACAAATACGGACTGTTAGTAGTAGAGAAGAATTTGTTTTTCTGTAAATTACAGTTTACCTCATACGGTTTGACATAAAATCATATTGTTCTATGTGGTTTAAAAAGTACTACTTTATCTCATATGTCACTTAACCACTATATCTTTTTCTTATTCATTTTTTAAAACAAATGTTAGAGTTTAGAAGTCTCTTACTAACCAAATATCGATTGTGTTTGTGCATATCACTTATTTATTTTATAACAAAAATGAAGCAATGTTATTCTTTAACATGAGAAATTCATCGTAAATTTAGTTATCCTCTTTTTGATGTAGGATTTGATTCTTTTCCTCTATTTTTTTGGGTAATTGACCACTTTATGTAATATGTTAAAATTTTTTAGGTTATTTATGATTTTTTTCACAACTCTAACGCTTGTTCTCCGTTAAAAAGTGGAGGGAAAATATCACATGATGATTATGTGATAACAAATCAAATCATAGAAACAACGTGTCACTTTTTAAACTATAAGAACAAAGTGATTTCGAGTCAAATTGCATGAAGTAAATTGTAATTTAACCTTTTTTTTAAAAAAAAATTGTATAAAAAATGCATTCTTTTCATTCTTGTTGGTTAAAACAAAAACATTTTATGAAACTATATACAAGGATAACTTTGTAATGTACATGGTGTGCCAATAGTTTTTAATATTTTTTTCTTCAGGAAATGATATTTGTCCGGGCTTTCTGGAGAATAAAAGTTGGACCCCTTTATTGGTGCAATTATGCTTTGTCTAAAGGATTATCAGTTTTTCACACTAAAAAAGAACAGGGTTGTGAGCTGGTATATAAGCATCCAGAATAGCCTATAGTAGGGCAGAAATGTGTCCTGTAAAGAAATTTTGCACCCAAATATGGAAGATGAATCCTTTTACACTTATGTTGAGTTTTTCTTTTTTGACCTTTAATCTTGCAAGCAAGTGCAAACAAAGATAATCCACTATGAGCCTGGTTCATATCTTTAACAACTCCAACCTTATCCTTAAACTTTTCCCCACTATCTGCAATATATTGCTAAATATATTCTCCCAAGGCCAAAGTGTCTTGTATTTAAAGCAATTCTGAATATGCTTTCATCCATTCTTGAGGGTGATAAGATGTATGTCTCCTCAGTGTGCTGATTCTGAAACGATAAACATGAAGACGACCTCTGATTATTGTCTGAGAGTATCACCTTCCTTTTTATTTCACTTACAGCCTTATTGCCAAAAAGTAGGGGAGCAGGAATTGAAATGTACCAGAAATTATAAGTATTAACAAAGTATTAGGCAGAAAACAATTTGGTATGCCAGTTGATCAACAAATAATATCAATCTGGGCCGAAAATGTTGAATAATCAAACTTCATATATTGCTCATTGCTTTAACCATTTGAATATTCTATGATTTCAATCAATCGTTTAGTTGGTTTCCCTCCATCTAGAATTTGTTACAACCACCATTATTTCCTTGTTCTGCTTGCATTAACCATATTCTTAATGCATTGCATTAACCATATTCTTAATGCATTGCAATAAAAGCTATCTGAATACAGGACAATGATCAGCCTTCGTTGATTTTAAGTTGACATGATGCTTCCAACTGTGCAACGAGGGTCGGGTTGATTCCATCTATGAACTATAGCAGCAGTTTCATTAGAATTTCCAAAGGACTTCAGTCAGTTAGCAAAAAATCACAACAGTCCTGCCAAAACTCTGGCAATATTTCTTCATCTGAGAACTTTTTCGGGTAGTTATTGTGTTGAAGGTTCAGTATAGCAATTAATTACTTGCTTATATATTGTACGAATAATACAGGCAAGGGAGTCTTACAAACAATCATAAAATCTCTGAAATTATATTGTAAGAATAATACATACCTAAATCGCATATATAAGCAGAAGAGTGCTTATTTACTCAATACCTGAAATTAGATTGTTGTTCAGATTCATACACATTGCTGGTTGTTGTGTCTTGACATTGAATGTCCTTCAAACCATGTCGAGTTCTCGAGTGCAGCAGTGTAAGGTTGCATTGTACCTAAAAAAGGGTGTAAGGCTGCATTGTCATGCATGCTTTTCTTTGGAAGAGTTAATATAAGCAATGCATTATGCCTATATACAAGATGATTTTGAAAAAGCTCAATGCATTGGATGGGATAACCTTGAACCTTTAATTGCTTTATTATCAAAGATTAAAAGCATAGAAGATTACATTTCTTTTTTGGATAATACCACAAAGTGTCATTACAATTTAGTAAGAATGGACCGTGTTAATTAAGTTGGTTGAGATTCAAATTCTTGCTAAAATTTATTGTTGATAGATTATTTATAAGTAATATATAAATGTTTACTAAACCTAAAGGTATGCTTGAACCTATGATGGTACAACCACCCTCACCCTAAACATTGATGGTGGGAAGTTTGGGATTTGTTCTTTGGTCTGGGGGAAATTTGGGATTGGGAATTGGGGCCAAATCCTCTTGTTATGGGTCTTTGAGCTTTAGGGCTGGCCCAACTAATTCAGCCCATTTTCTCCTCCCTCCAAATCCTACTCCTCCAAGTCCAGCTTCTGCAATCAAAGTTCGTTTTTTTGAAAGAATCGAAGAGGCGGAATGCCACCAACAGCAGCACTTGTTTCAGAAAATCTGACACATTCAGCATTTTTTTTTTCTTCTCAGTCAATTATAAGAGAGAGATACAACATTATAAAAAAAAATTCACAAATTCTAACCGGACCTACACTCAACTTTTTTTTGTCATCCTGATCCTCCCTTCAACTATGAATTTCTAGGACCTATCATCCCTTCCCTTCCATTTCAAAATCCAATCACCCAATTCTTCTTTTTCTTGCATCAATGTCCGGGTCTTCGATCATGGACAACCTCTTCCAACGCACCCTGGATGATCTGATCAAAAGGCCTGCGCCTCCAGCTCATCGGCGAACCCACCTTCATCTCCACCGCCGTCGCCGAAATCCGCCGCGAGATCAAGTCCACCGACCCCCACACCAAATCCGCAGCCCTCCAAAAACTCTCCTACCTCTCCTCGCTCCACGCTCTCGACATCTCCTGGGCCTCCTTCCACGTTCTCGAGGTCATGTCTTCTTCTAGATTCTTCCACAAGAAGATCCGTTACCACGCCGCCTCCCTCTCCTTCCACGACGCCACCCTCGTTCTCCTCCTCATCACCAACCAGCTCCGCGAAGACCTCTCCAGCACCAACGTCTTCGATGCATCCCTCGCCCTCGAATGCTTATCGCTAATCGCCACCGTCGATCTTGCCAAAGATTTGACCCCTGAGGTTTTTACTTTACTGTCCAGTGATAGGGTTTACATTAGGAAGAAAGCAATTGCCCTCGTTTTTAGGGTTTTTGATAAGTACCCTGACACTGTTAGGGTTTGCTTCAAGCGGTTACTTGAGAATCTAGAGAGTTCCGAGCCTCAGATTGTGAGTGCTGTCGTTGGGGTTTTCTGTGAGCTTGCTAACAAGGATCTCAGGTCGTATCTTCCGTTGGCGCTGGAGTTTTATCGAATTTTGGTTAATTCTAAGAATAATTGGGTTCTGATTAAGATTTTGAAGATTTTTGCAAAGTTGGCTCCTTTGGAACCCATGTTGGCGGAAAGGGTTGTTGAACCTGTTTGTGAGGTTATGAAGAGGACAGGGGCAAAGTCATTGATGTTTGAGTGTGTTAGGATTACGCTCACTAGCTTGAGTGATTATGATGTTAGACTAAAAACAATCTACACATGTCAAACAATTCAAGCAATATGTTTTGATCAACACAGCGAAAGCACAACGGATCAAGAAAATTAACCTCCCACCATTGTTATTTGATTCACTCTTCTTCTTCAATTAGGTTTCTACTTGTGTCCAGATCTTTCTCGAACACTTCTAACCTAATTGTTATTCTGTTCTTCCAAGCTTGTTGACACGTCGTCGTCGTAACTCGTATTCTGCCTTGGTTTTCCAAACCCTTACTCACTCAAACTCGATGGTGTTTGTATACTGAAGAGAGGAGTAGGTTTAGTAACTCAAAACAGAGAGCAATGCATTAAATTTATAGAACTTTGCTCATCACAGAGTTCAACAACGTGGAGCAGGGCGTGGGTGAGTGGGAGCGCAAGATTTTTTCAAGAAATCATTTCTCAACGTTAATGTGATAATGGGTTTGAATACAAGTTGAAAAATGGACCACGTTCTGAAACCAACTTCTGGATAAACTAGCAAACAAATTTAATTCTAAGCCAAATCCAAAACAAAGTATATCTGTTTCCAAACTAAAAACAGGAAATTTCATTATTCTCTCACTTGGTCCATTTAACCCATCATCAATCATAACAAGAAACAAAATATATGAATCATGGCAATAGGTTCTCTAATAACGAGTATTATCTTCCATGTATCACAATATATCAAGTCTCTCAATATCAGCCCTTAACTTAATGAATAAACCATATGTTTATTCTAGGTCAAAACCAATTGATATTTCTCAAAATAAACAATTATGTGCACAAAATATATAAGAAAACATCAAACTGAATAAGAGTTTTATCGAAAATAATAAATGTACGTACAATGAAAATCACATCATGGAACCAAGTCCCATTCGTACTACATGATCCTTAAAATTCTTTGGTGGCATGCTTTTAGTCAAAGGATTAGCAATCATTAACTAAGTGTTGACGTGTTCAATGACCACTTTCTTTTCTTTAACACGAACTCTTATGGCTAAATATTTAATGTCGATGTGCTTACTTCGACTTCCACTCTTATTGTTCTTAGCCATACATATTGCAGCAGAGTTGTCACAGTACAACTTTAATGGCCTAGAAATAGAGTTCACAACTCTAAGCTCAGATATGAAACTCTTCAACCATATACCATTCGAGGCAGCCTCAAAACAAGAAACGAACTCGGCCTCCATAGTGGAAGTAGCAGTCAAGGTCTGCTTTGCACTTCTCCAAAATACAGTTCCACTAGCTAGCATAAAAACATAACCAGATGTTGATTTCTTGGTATCAATACAACCAACATAGTCTGAATCGGAGTAGTCAATCACTTGCAGATCATCAATCTATCTGTACATAAACATGTAGTTCTTTGTCCCTTGAAGATATCTCATCACCTTCTTTGCAGCTTTCTAATGGTCTACACCTGGATTACTCTGATATCTTCCCAAAACTCCAACAACATATGCAATGTCAGGTATGGTACAAACCTGAGCATACATAAGGCTTCTAACAGCTGAAGCATATGGAATGTTTTTCATGTGTTCTCGCTCTAACTCATTTTTGGGGCACTGACTCAAATCCAGTTTGTCACCTTTCACAATGGGAGCTACACTCGGTGAATAATCTTTCATGTTAAATCTCTTTAAAACTTTGTTAATATAGGTTTCTTGAGACAAACCCAAAATGCCTCGAGATCTTTCCCTATGGATCTTAATGCTAATGACATAAGATGCCTCTCCCATATTCTTCATATCAAAGTTCTTTGAGAGAAATTGTTTTACCTCATATAGCATACCCTTATCATTAGCCGCGAGCCAAATATCATCCATGTATAGCACAAGAAAACAAATCTTACTCCCATTGACCTTCTGGTATATACATTGATCCATGACGTTCTCTTCAAAACTGAATGAAGTGATGACCTCATGAAATTTTAAATACCATTGGCGAGAGACTTGTTTTAATCCATAGATAGATTTATTAAGCTTGCAGACTAAGTGCTCACCATCACTAGAGGAGAATCCTTCAGGTTGTTTCATGTAGACCTCTTCCTCTAGATTACCATTGAAGAACGCTGCTTTTACATCCATTTGATGTAACTCAAAATTAAAATGAGCTACTAATATCATAATTACTCGGAGGGAATCTTTCTTGGATACAAGAGAAAATGTCTCTGTGTAGTTGATTCCTTCTCTTTGAGTGAATCCTTTGGTGACAAGTTTTGCCTTATGTCTCTCAATGTTGCCTTGTGAGTCTTTTTTTTGTTTTAAAAAATCATTTACATCCAATGGCTTTTACACCATTAGGTAACTCAACGAGATCCCAGACTTGGTTAGATGTCATAGAACTCATCTCATTTTTGAACCACAAATTTGATTCCTTAGAACTCATGGCCTGTGAAAACGTTTCAGGATCATTTTTGACTCCAATGTTATAGTTCGACTCTTGTACATACATTACATAATCACTAGGAATTGCCGACTTTCTCACTCTAGTAGATCTTCTTAATATTGCCTCATTATCTTCTTGAAGAACTTGTTGTTCAACCAGTTGTTCAACAGGTTGTTCTTCATCAACAATTTAATTTACAGTATCATTTTCAACAACTTGTGGAACTTCAATTATCAATTGTCTAACATCTATTTGTACTTGAGGGGCGTGATCCAGAGGTTTGACCTTCATAGTGATCCTTGTTAGAAGCGGTTTGACCTTTATAGTGATCCTTGTCAGAAGCAATGTCCTGAAACTGATCGCTCCCACTGATCAAGTCATTCTCAAGAAATTTAGCATTTCTTGATTCCACAATCCTAGTGTTATGTGATGGACAATAGAATCTATACCCTTTGGACTTTTCAGCATATCCAATGAAATACCCACTAATAGTCCTTGGGTTTAGTTTCTTCTCTTGTGGGTTATAAATTTTCACTTCAGACGGGCATCCCTAAATGCGTATGTGTCGCAAACTTAGTTTCTAACCTTTGAATAACTCAAAAGGTGTCTTTGAAACAGTCTTGGTCGGAACTCGGTTTAATATATACGCTGCCGTCTTTAGTGCTTTAATCCATAAGAATTGAGGAAGTTTTGTGTTACTCTTTATACTTCTTACCATGTCCATCAAAGTTCGGTTTCTTCTTTCTACCACACCATTATGATCCGGAGAACCAAGCAGAGTGTATTGGGCAACAATCACATGTTCTTGAAGAAACTTCGCAAATGAACCAGGTGCTTGTCCATTCTCCATGTATCTACCATAATACTCTCTACCTCTATTGTATCTCATGATCTTAATTTGCTTTTCACATTGCTTCTCTACTTCAGCCTTAAAAACTTTAAAGGCGTCCATAGCTTCATCCTTAGAACGAAGTAAATAGAGATGCATATATCGTGAATAATCGTCTATAAAAGTGATAAAGTATTTCGGACTATTTGCGCTCATGTCTGGACAATAAATATCTATATGTATGATTTCTAATAGGTTCGAGCTCCTCTTTGCAATTTGTTAGTTTACTTACCCTTAATGCAATCCACACAAGTCTCAAAATTAGCAAAATCCAATGTACTAAGTACTCTTTCATTCACTAATCACTTAATTCTATCAATGGAGATATATCCCAATCTCCGGTGCCATAACATAGAAGATTCTTCATTCATAACACATTGTTTTAATCCAGAAGTAACATGTATAGAATTATAAGCAGCATCATTTTGTAATTTAATACAATAAAGACCATTAAGTAATTCACCAAAACCAACAATTTCAGATTTATTTAACAAAGTAAAACTAGAATCCAAAAAGTTAAAGGATAGTCCTAAAGGTACAAGTCTTGAAACAGAAATCAAATTCTTAGAAAAACTTGGAACATAAAAGGTCTTTTCTAAACGTAAAATAAAGTTGCTGCTTAAAACCAAACTGCAAGTCCCAATGGCTTTCACATGTGAACTCATCTTTTTGCCCGAATAGATATATTGTTCACTTCCCACTGGCCTCCTTAGGTTTTCTATACCCTGCAAGGTATTAGAAACATGGATTGTAAAACTAGAATCAATCCACCATATGATTAACACTAACCATATTAGATTCATAACAGACAAATACAAATAGAGTACCTTTCTTGTCGAGCCAGTTCTTAAACTTTATACAGTCTTTCTTCATGTGCCCTTTCTTCTTGCAGAAGAAACACTTTGACTATTTCTTTATGACTGGCTAAGGAATGTTACCCTTATTTTTGGCATGATCCTTCTTTTTCTTTCCGTGAACAGTCCAGTTCACCTTTTCGCCCTTTTCCATCATCAACCTTTCCTCTTCCTAGACACACATAGTCAATAGCTCATTAATTGACCACTTATCCTTATATGTGTTATAAGAGATTTTGAAAGAGCCATATTGATGTGGCAGAGAGCACAAAATGTAGTGTACTAGGAAAGAATCCAACATGGTAACCTCCAAGGCTTTCAGCTGAGCCGCTATATCCTTCATACGCATGATGTGATCACGCACACCTTTTATCCCAGTGAGCTTTATGGATGAGAACTGTATAATCAGGGTGCTGGCAAGCGCCTTTTCAAATGTAATAAATTGATCATCAATGGCTTTTAGAAGATCCTTGACCTCAGTATGCTGGTCAACAGAACCACGGATACTAACAGATATTTTGGTCTTTATGAACATCACGGAGAGACGATTAGATCTCTCCCATTTTTCATAAAGGTCAACGGCATCTAGAAGGCTGGTTTCAGTAATACTTGGTGGTTCCTCCTTCCTAATAGCATAATTAATGTCCATCCAGCCCAAATGGAGAAGAACTCTTTCCTTCCAAACCTTATAGTTGTCACCTCTTAATTCGGGAATATCACACTTAACATAAGAAATGTTCGCATGTTGAATAACTGCAAAATTCAAACATACATGCTCATTATTCATAATTTGAGACAAAATAAATGTCATGTTTTACCAATGTAAATCATGTCTTAATCTATGAATCTAGCGACATAAAACTTGTCTGTGGGCTAAAGTTCTACTCAATTAGAATCATCATGTAACCTTATGACAAAACTATCAAATCATGTTCCTTTTCTTAATTTCTGTGGGCAGATCAAGAAATATAATATGATATTTCATCCTAATTAATTATACAAATATAACAAAATTCCTGTGGGTAGATCTTATTACATCACATATGATTAATTACAAGTAATGTTTTAATGTGATTCTCAAACTTAATATATAATTCTAATTAATTAAAGATGTTATGGCTATTTCCTAATTAATTAAAATTATATCAATCACTTAACATTAACTAATTCTTAATAAAGAGCTAAATATTTACATAACATAATACAAATAAATTGAATAACAATGCATAAATATTATTTAGCATAATATTGCATGTACAATAATCATAAATTCATACATACAAATTTCAAGAAATAAATAATATATGCATATAATTATTCAATAAAAGAAACTATATAAGCTCTTTAATAATTAATTTTAATGTGCATAAATTATTTAACTTAATATTGCATGCTTAAGTAAATACCAAAATTAAACATACAATTCAACAGACAATCTATATACATTAAAATTTATTAAATAATTCATGTGCTAAAATAATATAATTGTAAAAACATACATAATTTTCAATTCAAGCACGTAAACTAATCACATATATATATATATATATATATATATATATATATATATATATATATATATATATAAATTGTAGCGCTTCAATTATTAAGAAATTGTTGATAGCATGGTGGTAGTTCCTTTAATCTCCAAGCACAAAGTCACAAGTTCTATCTCGTTCAGATGCAGCATACCATACAAAAACTGAACAAAACATAAATTTCAAAAGGATTCAAAAAAGGGGAAATTCTGAGAATCAAACACGAAATGTCGCACATGCGTTTCAAGAAAAGCAGCCTACCGTTGCACCACTTCAGTATTGTGTGACTAAGGTTGACGTCGTCAAATATATAACAATATACGGGTCCATTAAATTTTAGCAACCAAACGACACAAAAGGCATGCGTTTCATTCGTCTTCAACCTTGAGCTGGGTCATTCTGACCCGATTGTGACCTGAGAACCCGAATGGAAAACCCCGACGATTTTTTGCCATTTTTTACGTCAAAAACAATGTTTCAAATCACAAAAAGCTTAGAAAATCAATTTCAATAGGATTTATGATTTTAGTTTGAATTAAAACATCTAAAACAGAACATCCATATTCTGAAAAAATCAAACTCCATAACAGATAAAAAGAGCAAGCAAGGCAGAGGCATATAACCTGGCTCTGATACCAAATGTTAGACTAAAAACAATCTACACATGTCAAACAATTCAAGCAACATGTTTTGATCAACACAGCAAAAGCAAAACGGATTAAGAAAATTAACCACCGCTACTGCTATTTGATTCACTATTCTTCTTCAATTAGGTTCCTACTTGCGTCCAGATCTTTCCTGAACACCTCTAACTCGATTGTTGTTCTGTTCTTCCAAGCTTGTCGACTTGTCGCCGTTGTCGACACGTCGCCGTTGTAACCCGTATTCTGCCTTGACTTTTCAAACCCTTACTCACTCAAACTCAATGGTGTTTGTATCTGAAGAGAGGAGCAGATTCAGTAACCCAAAACAGAGAGCAATGCATTGAATTTATAGAACTCTGTCCATCACAGAGTTCAACAACGTGGAGCAGGGCGTGGGTGAGTGGGAGCGCAAGATTTTCTCAAGAAATCGTTTCTCAACGTTAATGTGATAATGAGTTTGAATACAAGCTGAAAAATAGACCACGTTCTGAAATCAACTTCTTGATAAACCAACAAACAGATTTAATTCTAATCTAAAACAGAGTAAATCTATTCCCAAACTAAAAACGAGAAATTTCATCATATGAGTCTACTGTTAAGCTTGCGGTTTCGAAGGTTATGCAGTTTATAGTTGATAACGATTCGAATCTTAGGTATCTTGGACTCCAAGCACTTTCGGTTGCTGCGCCAAAGCACTTGTGGGTAGTGTTAGAGAATAAGAAAACTGTGGTTAAGTCATTGAGCGATGAAGATTCGAATATCAGAATCGAGTCTTTGTGACCGGTGATGGCTATGGTGTCTGAGAGCAATGTGGTAGAAATCGCCGGGGTGTTGGTCAATTATGCATTGAAATCTGACCTGGAATTCTGCAATGAGATTTTGGGTTCCCTTTTAACAACATGTTGTAGAAATGTATATGAGATTGTTGACTTTGATTGGTATGTATCTCTTCTTGGAGAAATGTCAAGGATTCCTAATTGCCAAAAGGGTGAAGAAATTGAGAATCGACTTATTAATATCGGTATGAGAGTTAAGGATGCTAGATTGCAGCTTGTTCAGGTTGCTCGTGATTTGTTGATTGATCTTGCATTATTGGGTAATGTGTACTTGCATAGGATATTGTGTGCTGCTGCTTGGGTTGCTGGAGAGTATGTTGAGGTTGCGAGCAATCCATTTGAACTCATGGATCCACTCCTACAACCTCGTACAAATCTCTTGCCACCATCGATAAGAGTTGTTTATATTCATTCTGCTCTAAAAGTTTTATTTTTTGGCCTGGACTGTTACCTTCTGCAAAATGAAGCTACTGCATCTTCATATTTTGGTAATTTGGCTGAGGGACAGTCAAAGTTGTTGATTAGAAAAAAAAAATACACCGAGGCTTCTGAATTGGCAACATGTGAAGGTTCAAATTATGAACAGGATGAAGGTTTTAACGCAAGGAATACAACCGAGCCTTCTGAAGATCTTTCTGTTTAAAACAATACAGATAGAGTTGTCATTCATGGTCAGACATTTACGCCTCCTCTTTTGGCAAAGAGCAATTTCATGCATGAATCGATTGTTAGCCTGTTAAATCGAATTGAATTAATTTTGGGCCCGCTAACGGCAAATCAGGATGTTGAAGTACTTGAGAGAGCACGTAACATACCTGCCTTTGTTCATTTGATTAAAGAAGAAATAATTGATAATTCAGTCCAGAATGTGGATATTATGGACAAGAAAGATATTCAAGTTTCAGCTATTATCAAATTGATGCATGATGCTTTTTCTATGGAACTTGGTCCAGTCTCAATAAGTGCACAGGAAAGAGTTGTTGTACCAGATGGATTAGTTCTTAAAGGGAATCTTGACGACTTAAAAGCAATATGTGGTGATATTGAACTACCTTCATCAAGTTCGTTTTGCATAAGAGACCCTCACTTTGGCACTACTTCTGATGCTTCTTCATCTAATCTTCTGAAAAGTGAAGAGTTAGGGCCATTAAATGAATCTACAGCTTTGCTTGAACACCGTAAGCGGCATGGATTATATTACCTTCCTTCAGAGAAGAATGAGATTGTTCCAGATGATTATCCTCCTCCAAATGACCCAAAGTCAAACAGTAATATAAATGATGAAGCTGCAGAGCTAGCCAAGCTGACAGAGCATTCACTTGTTTTGAAGAAAAGGCCAAACCAAAAGAAGCCCAGGCCTGTAGTGGTGAAATTGGATGATGGAAATTTAGCACCAATTTCAGTCAAGAGGTCAGAGCCAAGGAATGATTCATTTTCTGGTGCTGTAGGAGATGTTCTTCTACGAAGCGAAACCAGGACAAGTTCTTGTCGAAGTAATCCTTCTGATAAGTCATCAAGCAAGCGGAAAGAGAAAAAGAAACTAAGCACATATCTTTCATCTGAAATGAAAGAAAATCTGGGTGATGCCGAAAAGCTTGACCTTCAAAATCCGAATTCAAGTAGCAAGAATTGTGATCATATTAAAGATAAAAGACAGAGAGGTAAAGAGAAGATTGTTGAAGGGGAAGAGCACGATCATAGGGGAAAGAAAAAGAGTAGTCACCGCCATGGTAAGCATAAAACTCATCAAAAAGAGCCTATTCTCCCTTAAATGTCATTTCACAAACACCAGTAATTCCAGATTTTCTTTTGTAGCATTTAAGGATTCTGATTCTGATTTTGATGTATCATAACCTGCTGTTATTGATTTTGATGTAAATTTATTATTATTATTATTATTATTATTATTATTATTATTATTATTATTATTATTATTATTATTATTTGTTATTTTTTTGCTATATTCTTGTTATATTCTTGTAATTAATACTAGAGGGATTAAGGTAGGGATGGCAATGGGGGGCGGGCGGGGGCGAGACGGTGCTTCCTCCGCCCCCGCCCCGTTTATTTCGCGGGTACCCATTTATGATCCTGCGGGTAAATGGGATATCCATGCAGTATCTGCGAATATTTGATACTTTAAAATAAAATTTTAAAAATTATAAAACAAATATAAATAAAATAAACTTTAACATCACATACTACAATTTTATTTAACAATATAAGATTCTTACAAAATTAAAAGAATATTATAAATAACAAACTAAATTTAATTATATTTTGTAATAATTAGTTTACATAAATAACTATTACATAAATAGTATATATTTTTTCAACAAGTTTTATCATTATGGGTTCATTTAATAAAAAATTATTTTAAAATAATAAAATATACGTATTTTCATCTCATCAAAGTTAAAAAGAAAAAAGAATTATAATATATGATATATATTAAATAAAATATATATACTAAACGAGTTTCATGGATCATGGGCGGATACCATAATCCCCGTCTCCGCCCTCATTTATTAAACGGGTACCCATCCCCCGCCCCGTAGCGGGTAATCCCCGCGGATCCCCGCGGGTACGGGTAATTTTGCCATCCCTAGATTAAGGTTATGCGGTCACAGGTTCCCCGCGAAAACGTTCAACGCATTAGAATCTGTGGCCATGGCCTTGTTGGTCTGCGCCGATGGACTTAGGTTTCTTTATAGATATTCCTTAATTACTTGTTATTTGACTTTTATGTTTGTAATGATTTTCCACAGTTCTTTTAGGAGTGTGAATGGGTGGTTTGGTTCGAATTTTTAAAAAAAATAAATTCGAACCAATCAAAATTAATTGATTTAGTTTATTTTAATTTTTTTAATTTTTGATAACCAAATTCAAATCGAACCGAATCAAATCGAATCAAACATCTATGATTTGGTTTGATTCGGGTGATCGAGTTGACCATTATTTTTTTTAATAAAAAAATTAGTTAAACAACAATACATATAATACAGAAAAATATACATAATGTATTTAAAATTTTAAATAATATTAGAACATATACTAATCTTTGTTATTCTATCAGGCAATGAATATTCAATTTCAAGTTGAGTTATACGATCATTGGTCTTTGAGATTTTCTGTTTATATCAAATCTAAAATGCTAAAATAGTGAGAAAAGAAAACTTCCAAGTAGGCGATAGAAAAATAGAATTATTAGTTAAATATATTCTTTAATAAACACTTGTTTATATAATCACACAACTTTTTATTTATTGACATTTATAGACATTTTCAAAATTAATATAACACTCAAAACAAAATGCATAATAAAATTAATGTAATCCAATTTCTATAAATATATCATATTAACAAGGTAACAATTAATAAAAAATCTTGATAAAGAAATTGAAAACACATATATCTAATGTCTTTGTACATGCAATAATGATTTGGTTTGGGTAGTTTTTCGAATTTAAAATTCTCAATCCGAGAACCGAACTAATCTAGCTCTCATTGGTTCGGATTTTATCTGAATCAATCAAAATACTCAAACCAAACTAAATCAACTTAATTAATTCAGTTTGAGTTGATCAGATTGATCGGATTATCCGAACCAATTTACACCTCCAGTTGCTTTCATGTTATTAATTACGATTGTTTAATTCTTTTAAACTTTCTTTAATTTCTTTCATCTCATTTATTTATATTCTTAAATATTTTAATTGATTTTTTTAAATCATGAACACTGCATTTTGCTACGTAGGTTCATAAAAAAGTTATATATATATATATATATATATATATATATATATATATATATATATATATATATATATATATATATATATATATGAGGAAGGATCAATTTATACTGTATAAATTTTTTTTTACTTACACTCATTTTTAATTTGTTAGATTTATTTTCATCTAATGGTTACTTTTAATGAAATAATCTTAGTCATTAGATAAAAGTAGATCTAATAGTTGAAAATGAGTATAAGTCAAAAAAAACTTACACTAATGTAAGCCGATCCCCCTCTATATATATATATATATATATAGTAAGTAGCCTGTGATTTTTTTTTTGAAGTTTTAATGTGTTTAGAAATATTTTAGAAATTTATTTTTTAATACGTTTTATATATATATATATATATATATATATATATATATATATATATATATATATATATATATATATAACGTTATGAATTTGAATTTTTAAATTATTAATATTTTATTTTTAAATAAAAAAATAAAAAAGATAAATAGATACAATTTTATCATAATTTAGAATTAGAGAACATGATATAAAATTTGATTGAAGATAATTTAAAAAAAAAAAAAAAGAATCTTGGTTAACCTAATAAATAATATTGATGTGATAATTAAAGAGAAGTTAAGGAGAAGAAATTTCTTTTCAAATGAAAGCGTGTATAAGAGGAAAGGTTAAAAGAAAACTTAAGGATATATGTTTATTATTTAGAAAATATACGTAATTTTATGAGAGTGTGAATATAATTCAGATTTTATTATTTTTAAGAAAGGGTATTCTTGAATATAATAATATAGAGATTAATTATTTTTAATGATAATTTTTCATAATTGCTTCGATGTCAATTATTACTATTCTTTGATTTCCTTTTTATTTTTATGTTTCCTTGATTTCTTCCAACTCATTCATTGGTATTCTTGAATTTTTTTAGTTGACCTTCTCTAAGTCTTGAACACTTGTCCAGGTTCAGAAAACCATTTGTTAAGAAAAATTATATATATTAGAATTTGTACCCGTGTACTAAAAATTAAATAATAAAAATAATTATAATTATAAATTAAAGTAGTTATAATTAAATTAAATATTTAAAATAAAATTATTTTAAATTAGAAGTATTAAAAGTTTTATGTTTCGATAATTTTGTGCACTATGAGTTTATTTTTTTTAATGAAACCACTTTATATGACATCACTTTCATGTATGTTAATCTGTATTTTTAATTTTTTGTTGAATTTGTGTAAAATTATATGTTATGGTGTGTTATATATATATGTTAATTATATGTTAAAATTAAAGATATATAAAATTATATGTTAATGTGTACTTTCTAGTGCGCCTAGGAATTGTATATCAATACACCACGTTAAAAGAAAAAAAAAAAGTCATTACAGTTGAAATTGTATATCAATACAAAATTGTTGTTTAGGATGCAGAGTTTCTATCAAATAATTTGGGCTTTTAAACTAAGAAGTTAACATGATAATCCATTAATTAAATGATAAATTAAGACTTGTAGCACAGCTAACTTTGTTTCGTCTTTTCTTCGTTCTAAAGTCTAAAGTTAAATGATAAATTTAGACTCTAAACCCCGTTTTCCTCACACCTTGCCCGGCAAAGTTCTTGGATCTTCGCTCATCCTAAATTGTAAATTAATAATGTTTTTACTAGTTTCTATGATCGATTAACCATAATTTGTTTCAGATTTCACAAAAAATATCATTTAGCTATATAGTCCATATCTGGTATGAAAAGCACGTATATGAATCTATTAATTAAAATTAAGACCAATACCAACTATATAACAAATCTTTTTTACTATTTATAAATTATTATGCCAATTAAAGCATTGAGTTCTATTTACTTAGTAATCAAATATCTTCAGGTAGTGAAACGAGTTAATGATTTTATTCTAAATATTATATTGTTATTATTCTTTAGTTTGCAACCCTCGATAATACAACCAAAAATACGACGTACCATGGAGCAAGTGCAACCATCAACATGTATGATCTACCATCGGTGCAAGCGCGCCAATATAGCCTCTCTCAAATTTGGCTTCAAAGTGGTCCACCTACAGAACTTAATAGTATACAGGTCGTAACTGGTGTAAGTTAATTTTCGTTATGTTTATGTCAAACAAGATATCTTTTGTTTCATGACATTGTCAAAAAAAAAAACGAATAATATCGCTCCTTAAATGCTCTAATTAAACTCATTTCACGATGCCCATGGTATTTGTGGATTCCTTAGCTTTGTTATGTTTATATCTATGCTCTCTTTTAACGTACTGTCCTTATCACTTATTACATCGCTTATTACATGATGCATTAGGTTCATCCAATCCTATACGTACGGAGACAATCAATTACGAACTATGAAGCACAGACACGTTGATCATGAGACATGTTTACGTATCAGATACATAGAAATATTTATACGATATATATATTTTATGTGTCTGAATATATCTGATTAAAAAGATTATTTTTTTAATTTGGACATATCTTAGGCACGTTTGAATATTTATTGGACACATTCAAATACTTTTCAGATACGCTTGGATACTTCTTAGACACGCTTGAACATGATTAGGACATGATTTGAACATGACCCATTAATATTTTTAAAAAAAAATTAATTTTCATGACTAATGTTCAATTAATAAGTCCGTAACTCATTCAAACTAAATTATATGACTGACGTCCCAAGCCACTATTTTTACATACTAATATTTTAAGTTTTATCTTTTCACACGTTACTATTAGACTTTTAAGTTTTATCTTTTCATATATCACTATTTTCATCTGCTCCTAGTACCTCTATTCGTACCAATTCATCCACTTCGTTGTCACCGAAACTTGTCTCACATAAATATTCCTTCTAGTTTTTTTTATGCACATATACTTGTACATGATTAGTTCTATTAGGAGAAGTTGATTTAAGATATTTTTTAGAATATGTCAATAGAAATTATGTTCTATATTTTTAGGAGGGGCTTCCTAGATAACAAATATTGGCACATATAACATATATTAAAATATTATAAATCTTCAAACTTATAAAAATGATATTAATAAATTATGAATTTTTTTCTTAAATTTTAAAATTATATATATATATATATATATACGCCGTGATCTATATTTTATAATTTTTGAATTTGATATATCTTTATATCTATATTCATATCATATTTCGTATTTGTATTTGTCCTTCAGATTATGACTAACTGCCTATTGGACAGTAAGAAACCCAAGTTAATGTATTATATTTAAAAGGGACTTGACGTTAGTGTAGGGTTGTCAAAATGGACTGGTCCGGCCCATTCAGGATCGGGTCATTTTTAAGTTGACTCATTCGGGTCATGTAAGTTTCAGGTTGATATTTTACTAACTCAGTCCAGTCCATTTAGCCTTATATAGTGTTAAAAGAGTAAGTTGACCCGACTTATTCGGGTTCGATCCATTCAGACTCAGCCCATTCAAATCATATAAATTTTAAATTAATATTTTATTAACTTAATTCATTTATTTTATCAAACTATTTAGAGTGACCTATCTAATTTAGTCTATTTTGACATTCCTTCGTTAGCGGTTGGGCTTGAATATATATATATATATATATATATCTACACACATGCAAGCATATGGCTTCGGAAAAACTGGATGCTTTTAAAACTCTGTGCCCAGGTTTTGTGCAAGTCCATCCAATTGTTGGCCTTGGATTGGACGTGTCATCCCTGGTGGCAGATCTGTAATTGGAGGATCACGTGATAAAATCGGTTATATAACCAAAGTCAAACAGGTAAAATTTATACACTTATAAAGAAAGATGAAAATGTTGTTATTTAATTTTTTAGTAGTAATTACACTAATTTCTTCTTAAGTTAGCACTAATTACATATAATACTTCTTTTATTTAAAAAATTACATATATCTTCCTTACATGTAATTTCTCAAACAAAAAAAATATCAGATGTAATAAACAATAACTCTAAGAAAGATTTATATAATTAACTTTTTTATTATTATTATAATGTCGTTACAGCAATTTGCATCTATAAACTCATAAAAACTACCTAAATCCCTTACTATTATTCTTCTCCTAATCACATTGTTGGTTAGACAAATTAATGATAAATAAAATTGTTTCTTCAAGTAGGTATTCTATTAATGGGTGAAATTGTTGGTACTTCTAATTTTTATTCATGCATTCTATTAATTATTATTTCTAATTCCTTAAATAGTTCTTAATGAAATAATATTTTTTAAGTCATACCTTAAGTAATTATGTTTCTATCTATCTATTTAGCAGTCTGAACAGTTTAATTAAAAGACTTAATACTAATTATAAATAGATAAGTTAAAGCATCAATAATCCATTATGAGTTAATATGTGCTCTTTAATTTTTGTTTCTTCCCTTAACTATAATTGGTTAATGTCATCTGCTAGTAAGTTATATGGTTGCATTTTAATTGTTTAAATATTTGGAGGACCAATCAACAGGCCATTGGTGGTTAATGACTACTGAATTTGAACTAAATGTTGGTTATTGGCCAAAGGAAATATTCACTCACTTAGTTGGGGGATCATCTTTGAATCTTTGATTAGATATGGTGGTGAAACCTTTGGCCCCCCTAGTAGTATCAGTCCCCACATGGGCAGTGGGAGATTGCCTGAGGTGTTATTTCCTAGCTCGGCTTTCTTTTCAATACTTGAAATTGTGGATTCAGAGTATAACGAAAATGAAGTTAATCCTGAAGACATGAAGTCATATATTGATACTAGCTCAAATTGCTATGACTTGCTGTACCATGGTTACGAAGGACGTGAGTATAAGCAAGCTTTTCTCTTTGGTGGGCCTGGCGGTGCCCAATGCATGTGGTATATGATTATATTCACCAATATATTTAATAAAAGTTTAGTTCATCATTGATATAGCATACTTGAGATTTAGTGCCATTACACTGCAATGTCCAAGGATAAAGTGAAATTAAAAAATAAAAGTAGAAATTTAACTAAATTCTTATCCCGATCACGCTATACATATTTGGAGAACATCTCATTCATTTACTGAATCCTAAAAATTAGCATAATTATTGGGACTTATCACAACAAATTAACTTGTAAAATATCTGTTTATAGCTGGTAAACATGCATCAAGACTCCAAACTTGAAGATCTAAAAAGCTATTCTCTTACCAAAATCAAGATGTCAACTTACATATCTTGGGATGGTGGAGACAGTGGTGGTAACTGATCAAAGAGCTCACAAATATAATATGAAAAGAACTTGAACAACTCTATGAACAATTTTGCCTCACAACGGTCACGTAATTTAATCATACTAGATGGAAACCTGCGCGATGCGCAGGATGTTTAAATAAAAATATTTTATATATTTGTTTGATTAAAAAGGATGCTATGATTATTAATTTATTATATGAAAATATTTTTATATTTTATTATTGGATATAAAAATAACATCACTTTTTCTCTATGTATGGTAGTTAAAATCCCATAATGATTTTCATGTTGGTAAGCTTATGCTAGATATTCTCTAAGTACTTAACAATCCGGAGTGATTTTCTCATAATGTGGGGAGTGGATAATGAGCTACTTAAAAAAAGTTATTAAAAATTATTATTATTTACTCAACAGAAAGATCGATTTAAAATTATATAACACCACTCTTAACCTTACATGAATAAATATGGATCAACTTCAACTTTCTTTAATTGAAGTATCGCCCAAATCCATTATATGCTTTACAATAAAATCACAACGGACTAACGCAATATTATCAAATCGACTCCTTCTTTGGGCACTAACAAAATTTCATTACACATGAATGAAGAAATGAAGTTGTACAAATAATATGCAGGTTGCAGCATACAAGAATGCAAATCGAAGGATGGACAAAATGAATAATTCGAACAACTACCTTATTGGGAAGAATGTGGCTTAATCTGAGATAGTAAATGGCTATTCACTTTTTCATCGACATCAAGTAGGGAACTCAAGAATATGAACCTTCTATTGATAAAGGATTATCACAGGACTGTAGGTTGATACTCGGAGAAATAGGATGCGGAAGAATCTGAAGGGTTCTCAAGGTCAAGACAGGGTTTGCGGAGATGAGAGTCTGAAAACCTATAGACATTTTGGAGAGCATTCCCAAGTAATGGGAGAAGTAGAATTTATTGACAAGGTTATATTGGAAAGGCATGTGTTAGTGAAGGGAGTTTCTTTTAGTCCAGCAAATGTGATGGTTGCCAATCATATCCTACAAAATAATGTGACCCAAAAGGGGGAGAGCATTAGGATCAAATTTGTCATCAGGATGAGGCCCACAATGACCTGTGGCAGCAATTGCTATGTAGATATTCTCTGTCAACGTTTTAAATGTTCCTAATGATTTTGTGAGCATTGATGCTCCAAATATAAGAATCATTGATTTTGTACTAAAATTGATCAATGAATCTTATTTTTTACTTGTAAACTGGATAATAGATAATCTTTGATAGAATAGATAATTTATATTAACGGTTCTTATTTTTTACTTGCAAAATTAGCTATTGTTTCTTCCCTTATTCTCTCTTCCCCAATTCTCTGGCGCTCCCATTGGAGAGAGCTCACACTCTTATGTCTCATTAGCGAGTGTTTATAATTATAACAAATAACAAAGAAAAATCATACAAGACTAAGAATGGATCATATAAAGGAAGGTAATTTAATCTAAATAAACAAGTTCTATAATAATGTGATGGGTCATATAAAGAGTGAGAATCAATGTCACTATTTTATGACTATTCCATTTACTGAACAAAACCACTCCACCAAACGATTTCTATGTTAGTGATTGTTTACTAAATGTTTGGTTGAGATTGAGCAAACATGAGTCGCTAAACAAGTTGATGAATTAGTGTGTTTGATTTTCAATATGAATAAGAAGTGAGTTTATTTTTCGAGAAACAGAATGAGTGGAGCTCGTGAGATGGTTCAACAATGGTTGCTACTCGACATTCCCACTTCACCAAGCAGTGGCCACCTCTCCCACCTCCATCCCACCACGCTCCACCTCCGACCTGATGCCTTCACCATTGTCGTCGTTGCTTTAGCCAAAGAGATCTTTGTTTCTGGCGTTGGCAGGTCTCGCCGGACGATGATGACAGAGTAGAAGGGGTGGTTCTCCAAATTTATAAAACAAATAACAAAAAATAAATAAAAAATTAAAGATACTAGAACCAACTTGTAATAGCCGGTTTTCAACTTGGAGCATCTATGCTCAAATAGTTTTTAGGAGTATTATAAACTTTTCTCTATATCTGATATAACAATTTCCTTCATATAACCACCTCTGCCCCTGGTGGTTCTGAACTCAGTGCCACTATTTGAGTTGTAAAGATGAACATGGTCCAAAAGAATATTTGAATTTCCACAAAACATGTCATTGGCAAATGCAAGAGTAGAGCCAGAAAAAGCTTAATGATGTGTACATTCTTGGTGAGCCTTCCATAGGCAACATCACATATCCTGGCTTCGCATGGTAGTATTGAAATCCTTCGTGACACCAAAATGAGTTACCTCATAGGTTCAACAACTCTTCAATGAGTAAAAACACATGTTGAACTGAATAAAGACAGAATAGTAGGTGAATTTTACAAATCTTTTCTACATGGAAGATGATGCCATCACGAGGCAACAGATGCACTCACAAATAAAATCAAATGGAAAAAACTCATATCTTTTGATTTCGCAAGGAGAATATATCACAAAAGCTCTCATTCCCTGGGTTTCATCTCCATCACTTGCTACCACATCTACACTGAACTATTATGTTCTTCACCAATGCACCACCTTTGTAAGAGATGTTTTAAATGTTCCTAAATAAATGCGGACATTTTTTCACCATTTATGTAAATTTTAGATCAACAGTTGAAAATTATTACTTGTTACCTACTACTGGAAAGGTTTGTATTATTCTTTCTACTGTTTGTTTGTCTCTCCTTTGCAACATAGCTTTTTTTTCTTTCTCTTTTTTTTTTTTCTTTATGTAATTATGTATTATCTCGCAACAGAGCATTTTTCAGTTAAACATCGTTTTCTCTCCAACTATAATTCATGTCTCAAACTTAATGAAATCTATTTCTTTCAGAAAAGTCCCTATATGGGCATTTCTTCTCATCAGATATGATTCCGAAAACCCATTGTCAAAACGCAATGTCAATCTTGCAGAGAACAGAGGCTTACATCTGACAAGCATCCTACATTTTGTCTTCAACCTCCTTGGGCGAACATGAGTTTCATTTTAACGTATTTTTAACTGTATATTCGTAGTAATTTGAGACATTTTGTTGAGAATCGAGTTAAAGAAGATGTTGGAGACCCTAGCATCAAAGCATCCGTCCAGTTAAACATCGTGACCCCAAACTGAAAATTCATGTTGTTGAGGGAGAAAATTGAGGTTGCTTAAGTGAAGCAAAAAAAAAAATTCATTTATTTAGTCACATCTATTTAATGAGACCCACACCAATTAAAAAAATGGCCTATCATGTTTTTACTATTATCATCAAGAAATTGTTGAACATCAACCCTTGCAAATCTTTTTAAGTTCATGATAAATGGACAAAATGTAAGAAGAAGGAGGCTTCCTTGAACAATCATAGGAACAAGACACCACTGGGTTATCAAAAATAGAAGAGTCAGCAATCCATGGGCAAAATGTCCCAAACTATTGATAAGAAAATTACATTAAAAATACTTTAACTGCATTTAGTTAGACCACGAGACAGAGAATTGTCTCTAAAATTATTTTAGCCATTACCCCAGAAAAAGACAAATACAAGAAGATGTTGAGAGCCTAATGTTAAAAGCAAAACATCAAACTTGAAACTTCAATCCTTGCACATTTGCAGCAGATCAAAACAAAAGAAAATTGAAACATGTTGAGGGAGAAATCGCTACCTAAGTTGTTCTTTCAGAGAAAGTAAAGCAAAAAAAAAATTCATTTGTTTAGTCGTATTATACTTTTTAATGAGACCCACACCAAATTAAAAAAAAAAACATGAAGTAACATGTTTTTACTTATTATCATAAGTAAATTGTTGGAACATCAATCTTCAAAATCTTTTGAAGTTCATTATAAATGGCTCCTGAAATGTAAGAACTCAAGGAGAGTTTCCTTGAACAATCATCATTCTCCTCACAATCTGACACCACTGGGCTCCGTCAAAAAATTAAAATTCAGCAATCCCATTTAGCACAATGTCCCAAACTATTGATAAGAAAATTACATTAAAAATACTTTATCTGTGTTAGTTAGGACCACCTTAAAGTGTAAATTGGCCTAGAATTATTTTAGCCATCCACCCCAGAAAAAGACCCAAATACATTCAGCGATTAGTAGCTGAATTTTTGTTTTTTTTTTTTCATGTTAGCGTAAAGTTAAAAGCACAAAGTCTAAGTCATCTTACTTGAAACTCAATCCTTCCACATGCCACCAATGCACCACCCACACAGCATCAACCCAACAAAAGAATAATTGTTCTCACAACACTGGCAGAGCAAGAAAACACGCTAAACCTATCATATAGGGATTTTTGTTCTTTCATTAATGGGGTTGGGGGATGGGGAGGATTCTCCGTCTGAGAAAAAAAAAAGAAAGTAAGGGATGATACAAAAATGAGAGAAAAAATAATAAAAAAATTAATTATAAATAATTTTATATATTAAAATATTTTGAATTAAATTAATATATTATAAGGATATCATCATAAAATTACACTCATCATTAACAATGTTTTTTTATTAAATTCGTTTCTTTCCTCAAAATTTATCCATGAAAACTAAAATTCTCTTGCCATTCATTTAGTGCAGTTAATCTGAATCTCTCGTTTCGTTTCTATCTTCTTATTTTCTCTCCTCATCCAAACATAGCATTAGTGCTAGCTTCAACGGTCACACAGACAAATTGTTGTAAGATGAAAGGATAATGAGAGGACATGAGTGGGAACCTTAAAAATTTGCTGAAATAGCTAAACATGAGACTCTTGACTTTTGAGAAAGTGCTAACGTGGTTGGTGCAGTAAGTCCTGCTGAAAAAACTGTTTAGTGGTGAAAGGAGAGTGTTTGACATGGCATAATAATAGAAACCAAGTAAGTTGATATGGTGTTTTAAACCGCCTTTGTAGCTTACTTTTATAGATTATAAATAGAATAGATAAATAGATTAATCAATTATACTTTTGGGTTGTTTTGTATAACCAACCGATTGACATTATTTATGTTTTTCGATTTTTCACTGTCCGAGCGTGTTTTTGTTCAATTAAACCTTATTCATCTGATTATTCATTATGCTTTCTATTGTTTTTCCTTTGCACTCATCCCCTCTTTGGCGACCAATGGTCACTTTTGCATATAGGAGTAAGCCTAGTTTTCTTAAAGCATATATACTATTAAAAAAAGACTTGTGTTCAGTGCTTACATTTTTTATGAAAGATTAGTTGAAAACAGAGTAATTTTAGTTTAAAACAACAGAACACTTAAAATTCGAAAAGGATTTTTATTTTATTGGTTTTAGGAAAAAATGATCTCTCCCGTGTTGTTCTTTCTCCCTATTGTGGTGCTTTGGTCCCTTTTGAGTGTTTCTCTAATGTGAGTTACTGGCTTACTGCCCCTATCCTTTTGCAACATTTTTTTCCTTTTTTTTTCTTTTTTTATAATTGTCTCAAATATAAGTTTATCCATATTGTCACGATTCGGATGAGGCAACTAAATTTTAAAACCAAATTAATTCAGAGGAGTCGCCACCAATTTGTAGGAGGAGCATGGAATCAGTGTGTTTGTGGTGTGAAGTCAAGGCAACCCGTAGTTTTGTGCACAAAAAGATTGGCATGCAGCAATAAAATACTTTAGCAAAGAAAGTGTGTTCAAAAAGAAGGATAGGGAAGCAACAAAAATTGTGTAGTCAAAGCATCTTGTTCTTGCTTTATCATTGAATATCACTAATTTCACACATGGGTTAATACATAATTATCTGAAATTGTTTGTGTGGTGGTGTTGCTCTATGTAAGGTAATACAAATATGCCAGCAAAAGCAACAAGTTTTCTTCCTCGTACATTTTTTAAAAAGTGGTCGTAAGGTCGTAACCCAACATCATGAAGAAAATATGTAGGAGTAATGTGGCCATGATATATGTTCGACTTTTTTTCCCTCAATTTGTTATACAATTTGTCAATGGCCAAAGGAGCAGGAAGCTTACTACATTTGAAACAAACCATACAACTTGAGCTTATAAAATGGGTCAAACTTGTCACTTCCCTTTGACAGCATCATTTATTCTGAGAGGTTAGGTTCTAGCTGCTAACCTTTCCTTACACAAAAGTTCATCCATCAGAACCTTGTCAGTAAGATCATGGGAATCTAGTTTGAATCTGCAATGGGGGGCTGAAAATCATGACAACAGTAATTCAAGTGAACGAATCGCTTCTACTGGAAAACGTCATCAATGAAATAGGAGTGCCAAGTCAAATAGCATTTCATTAATGGATTTTTTTTTAAAGAAGTACAAAAAAAAAAATGTTCAGATCAAGAATAAAAAAATCATCAATGAAATTAATTAATTGATAACTTACAACGAACATTTCAGTTTACTGCTAAAAGGAATTAAAGAGGAAGTGCAAAGAAATGGCTAGAAGCAAGGGTTCAGGTTTCAGGACAAACCATTATGCCTTGGTATAATACGTATATAACTCCGCTTCAGGTTCTTCATATAAGCGTATATAATACGTTGCCACGATTTTGAGGACATTAGCCACGGTTTTTAAGACTGAGGCAACATTCTGTTTTCAATGGTTTTCAACCATGGTTAATTAAGTAATTACTATGTTTAATTTTTAATTAAAATATATTTTATAAAATGTTTTTGCTATGGTTTAACCATGGCTAATGTGATGGGTGTTTATATTCATAAATCTGGTTTTGCCACGGTTCAATCATGGCTAATTTTTTTATTTTTTTTAAAAAAAGTTGTTAATTTCTTTCCAATCATATTACCAAAAAAAATTTTGTTCAATCACATAATATTAAATCTAAATCAAACAGAGCATTCAAATTCAAATCACTAGTTAACAGAAATGATTGGACAAAAAATTTTAAATATTTGTCAAAATTAAACTATACATTTTTATGTTCACAACTTCACTAACCAATCATACTCAAAATGTAGACCCTAACTAGTATCATCACTATTTTAAACGATACACTTTATGTTCACAACTTCACTTAACTACAAATCTTACTCAAAAAGTAGACTCTATTATCGTCATTACATATAATTACATAAACTAAGAACTTGAAACATTGTTAAGAGGTAAGTTAGAACCAAATCTATCATTCAAGAAATTTAAGATGTTATTCAATTGTGTTTTGGTCTCATCATATCCACTTAACTTATCTTGCAAAGTCTCCACTTATTTCTCTATGTCTTCAATACGATGTTGAGATGAATTGTTGCTTGATGCTCCTATATTGAGTTGTGTGGACATATAAAAAATATTACTAGGGCAAACATCATGTCCTAAGCCACGCACATGACTATAGTGCTCGACTCCAAAGACTTTTCCAATTGCATTATTTGGCTGAGCTAAAATCATTAAAGGAACACCTAACGAAATAACACATTCTTGATCTTGAGATAAGTTCTCTAAAATCTTATCCTTAAAGTAAAGAAAATCCTATCATTTGTTAATACATGATTGATAAAATCAATAAATAAAACCAATGAAAATAGCAAATATCCCTGCAGGGCACCTCAGCAAATGATTCAAGTTTTTAGGCGATGATATCTATATATGCATGAACTCAAGACCATTCTTTAAAACTAATCTAAACAAAGATCTTAAACTGTATCTAACATGGAAAATGCACTTCAATTATTAAATAACACAGTATACACAAAAATATAGCAGATGGATTGAATGCACTTCAATTATACAGAGACTTTGATACACTATCAATAGTCAAATTAATCTAGAAATTTAAACTTCTAGGAGAAAACACAGGAACAATTTTATATATCTGACTGCTATGCTTAAATTGCATAAATATAAGGATACAAACAAAATAATTAAATTTGATTAGAAGAGTATTTAACAGTAGTTGGGTAAGCAATTTTTTCGATACCACTGACAACAAGCTGACTATAATCCAAATAACAAAATAGGATAAAATCACGCTACTTCTCTTTTAGTGTAGTTTTATATTTCGTCACCTGTTTGACTGGGTATTACTAGGTCAGAATTTCAATTTTGAATGTTTTTTTTTTTTTGCTAGTATTGGGTGTTTTCTTTAGCAGAAAATAGAAGGAAAGGGTGAGAAGGAAAACAATGAACGTTGACAAGAAGTGAGACAAACAGACAAATTTACACATAGGCATACTTGTTAGGCTGCCTCTTCTTGAAGACATAGACATAGACAAATAGACAAATTTACACATAGGTACGAGGACTTTGGCTTCTTCTTCTTGTTTGCACTTTGTTGTTTAGCTTATTGTAAAGACTTTGTTGTAGCATGGGTTTAATGATAATGATAATTAGGATTGTTGACCGACTATCTACAAAATCAGCTTTGGTCAGATATACTTAAGTAAGCCCATGATGATTGAGTCTGATGGAGAAACCGCTACCTTAAATAATATATAAGAGGAATGTGCATGTCTTAAAATTTTAACATGTGTCTTCTATGTCATTAAGTAAGTGTATTACTTGCTTAACATATCACAAGTAGAGTAGTTAATATTTTGTCACATATCATCTTATGTGATTACTTTCTGTCACATGTAATCTGATGTGACAATATGAGACATATAATTAACAAAATGTCATATGTCTAAAAATCAAATAAAAAATATTTAAAAAATACAATTCAATAATCAGAAAAAATAACAAAAATAAAAAAATGTTCGTCTAAGGAGTCAAACAAATAGAAATTTGTTTCAGGAGTCAAACAACTAGAAATTTATCTGTTAAACATGGTACTCTATATGTCAAGTTTGTAACTCTCTGGCTTTTTTTTTTCTCCTTTCAGAATGCTAATTAGTAGGCATTGTCTATACATTAACAATTAGAATAACAATCAATACACAACCTATAAAATGATATACCCTTGGCCTCACACCAGGCTTCTACAAACAATTCCCTCTCAGTTTTCAACTAGCCATGTGTTTGGATATTTTTTTATTAATGGAATGGAACATAATAGGTAGGGATGAACCAGAAAGAAGAGGGAATTAATGAAACATAGTTACCATGCTCTTTGTTTGGAAGTTTCATTAATGGAACGAAACAGAACATGTATTCCTCTCATTTTATCTCAATTTTGGGGGGAACAAAAGTTGAGCATTTGAGGGAAAAATATGGGAAATGATTCTCCATGTGTTCCATTCCCTTTTCATGTATTTTAAAACTCTCAAACAAGAGAAATTATTCTCTTTCCCCTCATTCCATTTCTCTTTTCCCCATTACCTATCATCCAAACATAGTATAAACTTTTAATGCCAATTGATTCAGGAAATTTACTAGAAATTATCATTAAAGTTTTACAAAATGTTTTATTTGATATTTAACCTCTCAATGTTTTATTTGGTTTTAAAGTTTTTCTTTTAATATTATTCAATGCTCTATGAAATTTGGTGGCATACAACAGGGCCAGTGAATACCATTTTCTTAAAGAGGTTATTGCAGAAAACAAAGATTATATTTTCAAAGTCCAGTTAATACGTCTTTGGAAACAGCCCAATTTTAGAAAACTAGAGATTGGGATATACCTTGAAAATGGTATGCCTACATGAGAAGGTAATCCTCTTGAATACTTTCCTCTTTTTGAGATTTTAATGAAACATGTATGTTTTGTATTTAACTAAATATATTTACCCCTAAATAAGGGTGGAAGGATCCAAACCGTGATCAAGAGCATTTTTCGAGGATTTTTTTAGAAGAGGGTGAATAAAGGAAGTGCGTATATCATTAACCAAGTGATTGTTGGCTTAAATAACCAACTACAAGCCTTGTTTGCATGAATATATACTTTACTACAAGGGTAAATGACGCTGATGAGTCATCCATGCCGTGTGAACCATTCAACTTCACTCATTTCCATAGTATCAAGAGGATCTCACATAAGACCGAATTCATGATTGATAAGCTTTTTAATAGCTGTCTTTTAATTTTTTTTTTTAGTTACAATTGTTTGTTCTACATCCGTTGCAACTTCCATTCATGTAGACATTATTGGAGCAATGACGTCTATCAGAGACTTAAAAATATGGAATGAGAAAAAGCTACCTACAAGGAGTGTTCAGTTTGAACTTGATGATCACAATTGTACAATGGTCTTACTTCTACTTAATTATTTAATATTTGCTAATTGTCTTGATTATATTCTTTATTTGTAAGTAATGCATTTAATCCATGACACAGGGGTGACATGATTAAGTGTATTATTTGGGAACAATATGTGAATCAGCTATTGGAATATGTTGAAAAGAATCATGTCGCAACCAAAATCGCGACGGGACGATCCAAAAAGATTAGGGTTTTGAAAATCAATGGAGTCGCCACTAATGTTTATTTAATTTGGAAAAACATTAGAAAAATCCTTAAAATAGGTAAACTGGTCTTTTAGAAAATGAGTTTGGGTTCGGGAGTCGATTACAGGTAGGGAATGTGTTAGCATCCTACACTGCTCGTTCCAAGAACAGTACCTTAAGTTAGTTGTGCAAATTTTAATAATATCAAATGTATTTATTTTACCCTTTTTTAAAAAAATAAAAAGAAACAACTAAATTATGAAAATTTATTTTTTGGCTTGACAGAATAGGGATTCTGCTCCTACGTATCCTCGGATGCAATGAGGAACTCAAAGTTATGTAGTTCTGTAAAAAATATTTGTGGGTTCGTTAATTTTAATTAAGGGTAAGATTTTTGAAAAGGAACTTTGTTTGAAAACAAATTCATTTTTGCCCAAGATTCAAGGTAGTACTAGGCTACTCAATAAACTCTTATGAACCAAATGATATTGAAGATAACATCCATTATTCAATCATCATCATTGGTCATTGCATTGAATAAAAGACCCCTTTTTTATTTTCATTTTTATTATTTTTATTTTAAATTTTTTACTTTTTCCATTTTTATTTCTTTTATTTTCTTCATCAGCATTTTTTTTGTTTCCCAATAGTCACAGGATATAACATAAAATATACCATTAAATTAAGTAAATATTATCAGACAAAAACTAATCCTAAATGACACAAACAACCAAACTCAAAATACATCTTTTGATTTTTTTTATTTCATGTTTTTATTTTTCGTATCTTTTCTTTTTTTTAAAAAAAGGAAGATAAGCTTAAGTAAAAAAAAATGGACTGCTGGCCCGTGAAAAAGAAGAAGAATGAGCAATTAAATGAACATAAGAGAGAAAAAAAACATGACAAAAGAGAGAAAAGAAAGAGTCTTCTAGAAGCAGAAGACGTAAACGCAAGGGGGGGGGAGATTAGAGCAAACTAGGCGGCGGAGCTACGCTTACTCACGGTGGGACGGTGATGAAGCGCGGTGGTCCGGCAGTCCTGGGTCTGACGGCGCCAGGGCTGGAGGCTGGATTGAACGGCTAGCAGGTGCGATGCCGGTGGTCTAGTCCTGTTCGGTGCGGCGTGCAACGTATGGCTCGGTTTCCAAACAGTGCGGCTGGCGACGGCGTAGATCGGGACGATGAGGCAGGCTAGGTCATGATTCCGGCTCGGATCTGAGTTCGACGCAGCCTTTGGCTCAACAGCGGACTGAGGCGGTCATGCGGCGTTGGTCCGACGTGGAGGTGGCGATGTGGGACGGGTTCGGCTGAGGCGCGGTGGCCTTTGGTTTCTGGGTGAGGCGCGGCAGTTCGCCAGTTTCTGGATGGTGCTAGTGGTTAGCTCGAGATGGGTAGAGCCCAATGGTGATAGTTGGTTGTGGTGTTTGAATGGTGGTGATGGTTATGGTTGGTTGGTTTGTGTTGGTTATGGAGGCTTCTTGGTGAATGGTGGTTCAACGATGAAGGTGAGGATGATGAAGGTGGGAGAGAGTAGTTTTGGTGAGGTGAGGAAAATGATGGTTATGGTTGATTATGGGTTATAGAGGTTCAAGGATGGTGAGGTTGGGAGATAAAGATGATGAATAGTGAAGGAATTTTGTCAGAGAGGTTGAGTGTGAAGGAAGATGATGAAAGTGATGTGTGAGTGTTGAAGGTTGCACAAATAAGAAAAAGTAAGATAGAAGTAAAAAAGAAAATGGTGTGGTGGTGGTGGTCTCAAGCAATAAAAATTTTAGTGAAAAAGAGTCCTCCATTTAAATTAAATGGGAAGTAAATGAAAAAAGAAAATCATTTCCTTTTCTTTATTCTTTTCTCTCCTTTTTTTTGTTTCTCAAAATGACGCAAAAACAATGGTCCGCAAAACCCTCGGGTATTCTTTTTGGACGAATGGTAAAAAAAAAACTTGCTGGACAGGGGGCCCATCAAAGTTGGACACAAAGGTAAAGAGTTTGCGGGGTGGTTGCTTGTGCAGAAAGGTAAAAAGTGAGTGAATTTGTGTGCAGAGGCAAAAGTGAATATGTGTGCTTGATGAGAGAGGTTGAGTGTGATTTTTTTCGCCTAGGAAAATCTTGGAAAATCTACTGTTTGATTATATTCTTTAATTTTTGATTTTTCAGTGATCTCTTGGACCCACGCTAGGTTTGTGGGACCCACTTTTAGAAAAAAACTTACCAACGTGAAATAGCTTGTAAAAAATTCTTAAACCAAAAGATTGAAAACTGCCATAAAAATAGCTAGATTGGTAATCGCTTGTTCAAAATCTAACTTAGAGAATATTACTTGTGGATGAAGAGAAATTATGCAGTGAATGAAAGTGTGTGCAAAGTGATGTGAAGTTGTGTTGAATGTAGTGATTGAGTGTCGCAAAAAGTGACAACCAAGCTACAAAACAATTTTTTTATTTTTTATTTTGCACAAATAAGAAAAAGTAAGATAAACCAAAAGTGAAAAATAAAAATAGTTAGATTTGTAGATCAAAATCTAACTTAATGGAATAATTAGTCTAAAACCTAATTAAGCTAAAGGGTTTAAGTGATAATTAAATGGCATCTTTTCACCAAAATATTAATCATTAGGGATCTAAGTAAATAAATGATTAACTAAAATAAAAATTTTATAGAAGGACTTAAAAATTAGGTATCAATCAAATATTGATTGTCTATAGCATTTTTGGCCTTATTGTTTTCCATTTAAATTAAATGGGTCATCCACCATCCAAAGTCAAAGGAATTGATTCAATTTTGTCCATGCATAAAAATTTTCATTTCAATTTTTCATTCTTTTCATTCATTTTTCCTACCCAAAGAACCCAAAGAAAACTTTCTTATTTTTTCATCACCTTTTACACTTCCATCCATCAAAAATTTCATCCAACTTCATTTCCTTTTATTCTAAGAATATCTCAGTTGTGACGCTTGGAAAAACAATGGTCATTGAAAACGAGGTAAAAAATTTTCTAAGGAGGAGTTGATTTTATGTAAGGGTATCCATATCCATGAAGCCGGAGTTTATGAAGGGTATCCAAGGAAAAAATGTGTGGTGGTAATGAGAAAATAGATGTAATTGTGGTGAAGAATCCATGATTCATTCACTTGGTTGTTTTTTGTCTTTTCTATTTGTGATTAATTTTGTGTGGGTTTATTATCTTTTCTATTTGTGATTTATTATGCATCAAAGTTGGACTTTAATAAAGGTAGAAAGATATTTATTGTGAGATGTGGTGAGATTTGGTGCCCATAATGAAGTCACGGTTTTTTACTATGAAAAGAGAACCAAAATGTTCTCAACCATTTTTGAAAGGATGATTTAATTGATTTGATTAAGTTAATGGATTTTACAATAATTTAGATAATGGAAAATAATTTTTAAAAAAAATGATTTGTACAAAGAATGGTGGAATTTGGTAAAAAAATGCTTTTTAATGTATAATTAATCCAAAATTTATTTTCTATGTGGAGACTAGGTAGTGAACCTAAAAAGAATTTATTTACAATGGATTTTCAAGAACCAAATAAGTAAACAAATTTTTATTAGAAGTCTAGTATGGAAAAGAAATAAATTTTAGACACTTGAAAAATACTTACCTTTGAGTTTTTTTAAAATGTTAGCAATTTTTAAAGTGTATTTTATGGTTATAATTAAATAAAAGAATTTTTAAAGGAAAATGTAGAAAATATCACTTAGTGGATTTTCTAAACTAAACTTGTCAAAATTGATTAAAAATGAGCAAGTATTGAAGAACGTTTCAAAATGGCATTTAGAAAGCAAGGAAATATTTTACGTAGTTAAAGAATAAAATTAACTCGTAGAAGAATTTATTAAAATCAAATTTTTTGAGAAAACGCCAAAAATTATTACTTAGAGTAATTTTTGTAAAGAAAAATTAAAAATAATGTCTAAATAATATTTTTAGTTTTGGAAAGTTTAAAAATTTAATTTGGAGCGAAATATTTTATCAAGAAATATTTTCGCAGAAATAGTTTCTGACGTTTAAAATAGTGGATTTTAAACTACGCGACAGAAACGTTTGTCAAATGTGACGTAATTGTGAAATGCGATAAAATATTTACGCGACTAATGGGAATAAAATTTTTTTGTCGGGGTACGGACATGTTGGAAATAAGATCTTGTCAGTGGAGACATCTTGTTTTTGAAATTATTGATACTAAGGGTATTTTTGTAATTATGGTGACAATGAGGATATTTATGTAATTATGATTCATGGTGAGGCAAGGGTATTTTTGTAATTATGGCGTAGGGATGCCAATTTGGTTGAAATTGATTTATCGATCGACGAGATGGCGATGGCGCAGGGACCCGTAAAACTATGGAGAACTTGGAGGCGTTAGGGTGCGGGGATGTGGATAGTTGGAAAAAACACACCGATTTTGACAAAAGGCTTAATGGGCGTAGGGACACTGAAAACGCGGACGTAAACGTATTTGACTATGTACCATTCACACGACGTGATGGACGTGCGATCCGTGGACCCGACTGATGTGCGGAAACAGGATCAACGATGTTTGTTTAGCTCAATGGAGTAAGTTAACAGTCCGAATACATGGCATATTTAATCGCATCACTTTGGGGATAGTTATAAATTTGATTTATGATATCTTGCATATATGATAAATGAATTGTTATGGCCGCGGGGACCCGAAAACTAAAGGCAATGAGCAGATTGGACCTCACCTCTTTGTATATATTTTTCTATATTATTATTTATGTTCGCAGGAGGAAGTAGAAGAGAAAGTAGAAAAGAGGATTGACGAGGGCTAGCCTCGAGGGACCCAGCGTGGTAAACTAAAAGATGATGAGCGCGGGACCCTTCCCGAGGAAACTCGAAAAATGCTTGGGCTAGTTTATGGTTTGCTTTAAATTAGACAATATACTGCTTTTTAATTAAATAGTTTGTAATATGTAAATTATTTGTACATATTAAAAATAAAATCATATGTATAATTATGGTGTGTATGGGACTTATGTTTTGTTTCTTCTATTTTATAATATAATGTTCAAAAAAAATTATTTTTACAACCTATATTATTATATATTACGAAATAACTTATAACTTGGATAGAGGTTTTATTATTATTGTTCGGAAATGTGACATCCCCATTAGGGTGTTGCAGCGAGGACCCGGAAAGGAAAAGGCAAATGGGTACGGGGACCTGAAAACTAAAGGCAGATGGGTGCGAGGACTCGGAATTGAAAAGGCAATGGGCGCAGGGACCCGGAAACTGAAAGCAATGGGTGCAGGGACTCGAAAACTAAAGGCGGATGGGTGCGAGGACCCAGAAACTGAAGGCAATGGGCGCGATGACCCGGAAACTAAAGACGATGGCCGCGGGGACCCGAAAACTAAAGGCAATGAGCGCGGGGACCTGGAAACTAAAGGCAATGGGCGCGGGGACCCGGAAACTAAAGGCAATGGGCGCGGGGACCCAGAAACTAAAAGAGGATGGGCGCAAGGACTTGGAAACTAAAACATGATAGGCGCGGGGACCCGGAAACTAAAGGCAATGGACCCGTAAACTAAAAGAGGATGGGACCCGTAAACTAAAAGATGAAAGCGCGATGAACCCGGAAACTAAAGGCAATAGGCGCGGGGACCCGAAAACTAAAAAAGGACGAAAAGCTACAAAAAACTTTTTTTTTTGTAAATGCATATGATGCCTGAGTTGATGCTTGATGCAATGGATGCATGATAATGCAATGGATGTGAAACTTGAGAACAGTGCATGTAATACCTGAGATGATGCATGATGCAATGGATGCATGATAATGCAATGGATGTGAAGCTTGAGGACATTGCATGTAATGCCTGAGATGATGCATAATGCAATAAATGTCCTACGGTAGAGATACTCATAAACAAATTGGGTAAACAGAACTGACACATCAGAGCTTTAGCTGAGTCACTCTTGGTTCCACTATCCTTAAAGACTTCTTCCTAGAGTAGGATCAAGGTCGAACAACAACGAATTTTGCTTTATGATTTGCCTGGTTATTCTTTATTTTCTCATAAATACTCTCAAAGGGCCTTAAGCTCAAGAACATTGTGCAATGAGCCATGAGCCAAAGAAGTAACATTTTTTTCTTAACTAAAGTCTTGAACCAAACGCTTCTTGGAAAAGGGGACCATTGCCAATCTCATCTTCTTCAAATTTCTCTTCATTAGATATGGGTTGCCTAGAAGCTTCCGACTTTCTTCCCCCAAAGATTCCTATTCCACCGGACACACTTCAATCTGAATTATCCATTGAATATGTCATTTCCTTCATCGATTGAAATCTTGGAGCTCTTTTGGCTTGAGTTGTTCAACAGGAGACTACCATCAGATAGTTAAGTTGTACTATTGCACTCATGTTCACCGAACTTGAAGCATCATGTACCAGATATGCATGGATTCAAAAGTAGAACAAGAAAAGAATTTATTAACTGAGTAATTTATTGACTGACTTTGGGAGTATGACTACACAAAAAACATTTACAAAAGATACAAGAAATAGAATAGTACAAATGCCAGAAGGGTTTTTGCCCCAGTTTGGATGCGATTGATCTTTACTTGACAACTGAACATCATGACCATTCTTTTATCAGGTATCTACAAAAACCTGCCCCGGTATAAGGTATCGAAAAAAGAAATTGATTTAGGATAAACCATTTGAGAAGAAAGTTGCCTCAGTATAGGCCACTTGACAACAAAATTGTCCCTGTGGGGAACTTGAGAGATTTTTTTTTGTTTTGTTTTGCCCAAGTGTGAGGCCGAATAGACCTAAAAAAAATGCCCCATTTAGAGCTGAATTGAAAAGGATAGAAACTTGTCCCAATGCCGAGCCAGATTGAACCAAAAGATTTGCCCCAGTGTAGGCCAAATCGAGCTAGAGAAATTGCCCCAGTGTAAGGCCAGCTTGAACAAGGTGAAAACTTGCACTAGTGTAAGTCTCTTTTTCTTTTTTTTCATCTTTCTTTTTTTTTTAGACCTCCCTTGCAGGTTTTCAGTTTACCAAGATTATTTTTTTTAGGAGCAATGCATTAGATACTTGTATGAGTACAACTTTTTTGTCTCAAAATTAAAACTTGTGAAAATAAAGGCAATCATTCATTGATCATAATGGACTTTTTAAGGATTGTAATGTGGCCAAGGCTAGTGGTTATGAAATGAAAGATATAAGGCTCAAAAAAGTGTTTAAAGGTTAAATGGGACCAAGGATCCTTATTCAAAATTAAACTTTGTTAACTGCTTTTGCACTTTCAAGCACACTTTTCTCTTATTTTTTTCCTTTTTTTTTTACTTTCCGTCCATTTCACTTTTTCTTCCTTTTCTCTTTTTCATTATGCTTCAAAATAGTAACCATGACAATCAATCTTTGTCTTGTGTCATCCCCTAATGTAGGGGTGATCCTCGTCCAGGGTATTTTGAAGAAAACTTTCAAGCTCAAAATAGGATAACGAGAGATAATGAAAAGAAAAAAAATAAATTCTTATGAAAGATAAAGAAAGACAGTCAATCTTCATTTCAAATCTTGAATGCTCATTTTCAAAAATTTTAATTTAGAGACAAAAGGATAATACACACCAAGTGATTATTTATTTGCTCCATTTATTTTTTTCCTTTTTTTTCTTTCACTTCTCTTTTAGTCTTTTTTTGTTTGTTATTTTTCGTTTTTTTTGTTTTTTGTTTTCTTTTTATTTTTTGGGCAAAGAACACTTGCATACGTGGGCTTCATGACCACCAAAATTTTTCTAGCACAAGAGTTTCATGAGATCCAGATCAAAAGAAAGCAAGTAAAGGAAAGAAAAGAATGACAAGAAAGATATGACAAAGACATGAGTAACAAGAACATAGGAAAATGACACAAGATATGGTAAGATCCATGCAAATCCATTACATCAATGCTTCAAGAAAGTTTACATAAGTTCAAAACCAAAATGAATCACCACTAAATTGAACTTTCTAAGGTTGCCCCCAATTGACCACTCTAAACATTCGCTCCTATCACAAATGAGCATGCCTAGAAACATCTGACACTACTTGCTTTTAGGTAGTCGTTGTCATCCATGAGTTTTCTTGAAAACTCATTTGATTCATTTGACCTGAAGTCCACCCTTAACCAGTTCAACATTTTTTCATACTTGCTTTTTCATCATTCATTTGATGCAATCTTCCCTTTTTCATTCTGCTTTCAATCCTTTCACCAATTATTACGATATCTGAAAAATTCGACGACACATTCCCAATCATATGATCATAGAATGGCACGTGAAGTGTATCGGTGAACATATCAACCATCTCTTTCTCTGTCAAAGGGGTACTTGTGCAGCTATTTTCCTCTATCTTTGAGCATATTCCTTGAAGGTCTCAGTATCATTCTTAGACATACTTTGTAGTCGCATTCTATCTGGTGTCATGTCAATATTGTATTTATATTGCCTTACAAAGGCATAATCTAAATCCTTGAAACTCCTTATATGGGCACGTTCAAGACGCGTGTACCAATTCGAAGTTGTCCCAGTTAAACTGTGTTGGAAGAAGTGGATTAACAGCTTGTCATCATGAGCATGGGAAGCCATCATGCGGATGTACATGGTCAAACAGTTCTTTGGGCAAGTGGTCCCCTTATATTTGTCAAAATCTGGGACTTTAAACCTCGGAGGAATCACCACGCCTGGGACAAGGCAGAGCTCAGTAGCATCCCTGATACCATAACAACATGCTCCTTCAATGTAATCTCTCTTCTAGGATTTTTAAATTCTCTTTGGACTGAGGATTTTCAGCAGAAGAATTCAAAGGGTATTGTGGCATGAAAGTGGGGACAAAATGTTGCAATAATGGGGTTCCATTGATACTAAAGTAATGGGCCTTGTGGTAGGGTGGTGCTCAATGGATTAAAAGCAAGCCTATTGCTGTCAAGGGAATTGATAGTGTGTGGTGGTACAAAGCTGGAAGGGAGGCCATATGGTAGGAAGGGTGGTAACTAAGCTTCTTGAGAACTGGTGACTGAGAGTTGAGTTATGTTGTTTTGATAAACGGTGAGCGACATCACAACTTCTTGAGGATTAAAGCCTTGGTATTGCATAGAGGTTGGAGAGAAACCGAGAGGGCGAATAGGTGCAGCTGGATGTGATCGTTCGCCACTGAAGGATTCCCATCTGCATTCCTTCTACCTTCCATGGATTGTAGCATCTCTATCATCTTAGACACTTGATCTTTAAGCTGATTCACCTCATTCCTCAGCTCTTTAGTTTGTTCTCTTTCATCCATGATCCTAACTTGGGAACAAGTTTTGTAAGAGTGTCGCAGAAGCTACCTTTTTACCAGTGTCTACACTTCTGCTTGGGGAAACATGATATGAGTATGCAATTATCAGTATGGATTGAACAACATGCATATATGCGAAGTATTGACTACTAATGCAGCTGGATTTTTTTTTTTTTTTTTTTTTTTAAAAAAAATGCTATGAATGCCAGATATAGATTTTTAAAAAAAAAATATTATGAATGTCATGGTAATGCAAGATGATGATTCTTTTTTAGAACTGATTTTTTTAAAAAAAAAATGCAAGAATGAATGAAAATGCAAAATGATATATTTTTATATTTTTTATTTCTAAGAATGTCATGAATGACAAAAAAAATACAAGTCATAAAAGAAGATGCATGAATGAATGTCATGAGAAAAAGATAAATAATAAAAAAAGTATGCTCCCTTTGTGCCCTAATCATGTGGAACCTAAGGAGCTGGATTTTCTTAATGTCATGACTCTAATTTTGAAAGTCACTATGTTCAATCTATCAGTGTAAGATTCTCAGGTCAGATCTAAACTTCTAAAAAGCCATGGTTCCCAGATTGCCCATATTTCGAAAGACAAGGATCCAATTCATGAATTAATCATAAGTAGGGATAAACCCTCTCAATATGACTAGTTCATGATACTGGTAACAATCTGAGTGGTATCCCAACAAATGTCAAGTGAGCATAAAGCCCCTCAATAACAAAAGTGAGACCCCTCCTATTCCTTGGGTTCGCACAGACTCGGGTATAGAGTCCAAAAAGTGTGTGAAGTAAGTAATGATGAGAGATACAAACATGTACCAAAAATTTAAAAAGATTGAATTACCCCCAACCTGCAAAAGTATATATAGGGGTGGCGAAATGGCTAACCTATTCCGCTGCCTTCGCATTCAACCCGCAAAAATGCGGGTGCATGTTAGCCCCAAAAATGGGTTGAAAGAGTCAACCCACCCCGCTTTAGTGCGGGTTGAATGATGTAAGTGAGTGATCTTAAAAAATAAAACAAAATGAACATACAAACATGTATTATAAAAAATTTAAAATAAAAGATTGAATATACAAATAATAAGACTAATTTGTAACATTTTTTTAAAAAAACTCAACCCCAACCCCGCAAAAGTATATATAAATAAAATGAAATCTTAACTAAAAAAAATCAGCGGGTTACGAGTTAACCCAAGTTAACCTAGTTGAAATTTGCCACCTCTAAGTATATATATAACAACCCCAACAATCATCTACCCTAAGATTTCAACAAATAAGCACAAAAAATATATATATGCAAGTAAATAAATAAAAAACACAGAATAATGCTAGCAAATATTTATATATTAAAATATTCACAAATAAATAAATAAATAAAAACAAAGACAAAAAAGGTAAAATAAATAAATAGAAATTTTTAATAATTTGTACAACTAACATCAACAGGCCTGACTCTCTTAATGTCCCCAGTGGAATCGTCAATTGTCGCAACCGAAATCGTGACAGGACGATCCAAAAAGATTAGGGTTTTAAAAATCAATGGAGTCACCACCAATGTTTATTTAATTTGGAAAAATATTAGAAAAACCCTTAAAATAGGCTAACTGGTCTTTTAGAAAATGAGTTTGGGTTCGGGAGTCGATTACAGGTAAGGAAGGTGTTAGCACCATACACTGCCCGTTCCAAGAACGGTACCTTAAGTTAGTTGTGCAAATTTTAATAATATCAAATGTATTTATTTTACCCTTTTTTTAAAAAATAAAAAGAAACAACTAAATTATGAAAATTTATTTTTTTGCTTGACAGAATAGGGATTCTGCTCCTACGTATCCTCGGATGCAATGAGAAACTCAAAATCACGTAGTTCTGTAAAAAATATTTGTGGGTTAGTTAATTTTAATTAAGGGAAAGATTTTTGAAAAAGAACTTTGTTTGAAAACAAATTCATTCTTGTCCAAGATTCAAGGTAGCACTAGGCTACTCAATAAACCCTTATGAACCAAATGACATTGAAGATAACATTCGTTATTCAATCATCATCATTGGTCATTGCATTGATTAAAAGACCCCCTTTTTTATTTTCATTTTTATTATTTTTATTTTAAATCTTTTACTTTTTCCATTTTTATTTCTTTTATTTTCTTCATCATCATTTTTTTTGTTTCCCATTAGTCACAAGACATAACATAAAATATACCATTAAATTAAGTAAATATTATCAAACAAAAACTAATCCTAAATGACACAAACAACTAAACTCAAAATACATCTTTTGATTTTTTTTATTTCATGTTTTTGTTTTTCGTATCTTTTTTTTTTTTTTAAAAAAAGGAAGATAAGCTTAAGTAAAAAAAAATGGGCTCTTGGCGTCTGTGAAAAAAAAAAAAAAAAAAGAGCAATCAAATGAACATAAGAGAGAGAAAAAAAATGACAAAAGAGAGAAAAGAAAGAGTCTCTCGGAAGCAGAAGATGTAAACGCAGGGGAGGGGGAGATTAGAGCAAACTAGGCGGTGGAGCTACCGCTTACTCACGGTGGGACGGTGACGAAGCGCGGTGGTCTGGCAGTCCTAGGTCCGACGGCACGACTGCTGGAGGCTGGATTGAACGGCTAGCAAGTGCGGTGCCGGTGGTCTAGTCCTGTCAGGTGCGGCGTGCAACGTGTGGCTCGGTTTTCAGATGATGCGGCTGGCGACGGCACAAATCGGGACGATGCGGCAGGCTGGGTCATGATTCCGACTCGGATCTGGGTTCGACGCAGCCTTTGGCTCGACAGCAGACTGAGGCGGTCATGCGGCGTTGGTCTGGCGCGGAGGTGGCGATGCGGGATGGGTTCGGCTGAGGCGCGGTGGCCTCTGGTTTCTGGGTGAGGCGCGGCGGTTCGTCAATTTCCGGATGGTGCGGGTGGTGGTTGGCTCGGACGGCTAGTGCGGCGTGGAGCCAACGGTGGATGGGGTCGGGTCTGGCTGGTGGTGTTACTTGGATGGTGGTGATAGTTGGTTGGTTTGAATGGGGGTGATGGTTGGTTGGTTTGTGTTAGTTATGGAGGCTTGCTAGTGAATGGTGGTTCAATGATGAAGGTGAGGATGATGAAGGTGGGAGAGAGTAGTTTTGGTGAGGTGAGGAAAATGATGGTTATGGTTGATTGTGGGTTATAGAGGTTCAAGGATGGTGAGGGAGATAAAGATGATGAATAGTGAAGGTTGTCAATGAGGAAGATGATGAAATGTGAAGGTTCTGGAGTGGTGGTGGTCTCTGTTAGTGAAAAAGAGTCCTCCGAAAAAAAGAAAATGCTCTCCCTTTTTTGTTTCTCAAAATCTCCCCCTGTCTGCAAAACCCTCCCCTCTTTTTGCTGAGCCGATGGCTCCTTTGTACACTGTGATTGCTTGTGCAGGTGAGTGAATTTGTGCAGAGACAGTGAATATGTGTGCAGAGAGGTTGAGCGTGAAGAAAAGATTACTTGTGGATGAAGAGAAATTGTGCAGTGAATGAAGGTGTGTGCAAAGTGATGTGAACTTGTGCTGAATGTAGTGATTGAGTGTCGCAAAAAGTGACAAGCAAGCTACAAAACAATTTTTTTTATTTTGCACAAATAAGAAAAAGTAAGATAGAAGTAAAAAGAAAATGGTGTGATCACAACATTGCAATTAAGCATCTTTTCACTAAAATATTAATCACTGATCAAGCAATAAAAATTTTATGGACAAAATTGGGTATCAACAAATCATATGGGTCCATATATCATCATCTTGTAGTTTGCTAAAATGAGAAGATATTTGGATAACAACTAATCATTCTCACAAAAAAAATTTCAAACTTAACTTGCTTTCAAGTTTCATTAGCATTATAACTTTTTCTTCACATCAAACATAGGAGAGATAGAGGTGTTGAATAGGGGTAGAAATAGGTCACGTCATTCGTCAGAGGCCTATGGCCTAACCTGTTTACTAAACAAATTGGGTCAAGACTTTTTTAAAAATTTGTTTAACTGAAAAAGTCAGATATCAGGTCATCTAGTAGACCTTTTAGGTCTAACAGGCTGGTCTAACATATTTAACTATATATAATATAATATATATTATTATAATTATAATAGTTATAATTATTAATTTATTATAACATATTAATATATTTTTTAATTAAATTTTAATAAAATTCAATAATTATAACATAAGTTAATATATTAGAATTATGTTATAAATAAATATTGTTTTCTCTTATATAAACAGTTGTGTCATGTATCGCATCCATGCACCCTGCATATAAGACGAGCCTTGTGTAATAATGGGAGAGAGAGAAAATGAAATTAAGAGTGTATGAGAGAAGTAAAATAACGTATTTGAATCTTTTCATATTATTTTTTCTTTTAAGTGGTTAAGTAAAGGAGATAGATAAATACAAAAAAAATTATTAATGAAACCCAGTTAAAATTTGTAAATTTTTTTATAACTTTTATATCTCTCTCTCTCTTTCACTTGATCGCTTGAGAGAAAAAATGATATGAGAGGATCTAAATCCTAAATTAACATGTAATGAGAGTGGGATTTAGATTCTTTCATGTCATTTTTTTTTCAAATGATCAAGTGGAGAAGAAAAATAGACATAAATATTATAAAAAAATTTATAAATCATGACTAAATTTTATTAATAAATATCTTTATATTTATCTATTTCTTAAACTTAATTATGAATAGGTGATTGCATACCTTATGAGACAAGAAGCTTCTAAGAGAAGCTAATGAGGAAAAGTAGATGACCAAAATACTCATCATTTGAGCGGAAAAACTTGCTCAAAAAATTTGACACATGTAATGTAAAAGTTCCATAAATGTATATTTTATAGATAGATATATGGATATAGATTATAGATTTTTTAATTTATTCTTTGATAAGTTTAGAATGTGTTTGGATAGGATTATTTTGGGTGTAATAGTTTTTTTTTTTTTTGTAATAAAAGCTGTTGATGGAAATTTATAGTGTGTTTGACAATTTGTTCAAAAGTTGTTGATGGAAAATTTGTGTATGAGAATAACTTTTCATAACAAGCTAAAATTTTGGTATTAAAAGAAAAAGTTGTTGAATTATTTCAAAGAATAATATATAAATATTATTTTATTTTTAATTAAATAATTTTTTAATTAATCAAATAAATTTTTAATTATTTTATATTTATTTTAATAATTTAATATATAAAAATAATTTTTTATATATCATCTAAATAAAATAAATTAATTTAAAATTATTTTTTAATTAATATATTTAAATATAATTAATTATTAAAATAATTAAATTTTCATAACTTAATTATTAAAATAATCGATTATTAAAATAATCAAACTTTCACGCCTATCTTAAATACGCACTTAATTTCAATGTTCCAACTTCTATGTCTAAAAACTGAACTTAAGGCACAAAATTTTATTTGAAGATCCAGCACTAGCACGGAAATCAGCCACTTTAAGATTCTTCAATGAGTGCGGAGCATGTTTAACTTTGACTAAAATGAACTGGGAGTTGGTGTTTGCCTTTGAAATCTGACACTTCTTGTGGGAGAAAAGGGCAAAAAAAACTCATTAAGAAACGTTTACGGTGCTCTTTGTGAGATGGGAAGTATTGGTGTTCCATATATTAAGAAAAATAGACCAACGACAAGAATTCATGACTTACAACTTGGTCAATAGGTAATTTACTAAAGTTGTAACACTCCAAAAAGTTTTAATTTAGTTTAAATCCCAAAAAATACTAAAAATTTCAAATAACTCCAGCAAGTGAAAAATTATTTTTTAATACAAAATCTTACATGACCTTCTAAAACATTAAATAATTTCTCATAATATTTTTTATTATTACTTTTATCATAAATTTTAAGTAAATCAATCAAATTTAGTAAATCAAAATATTCTATAAATAATAATGAATGAATAATTTCAATTGAAACAAATTAAATTTGAAATTAATATAAAAAATTAATTATTTTTTACTACTTATAATTTGAAATCAAATATAAAATTAATTACAGATTTTAATTGATTTATTAATGAATTAAAATAATAAAAAAATTGATTTTTATTAAAAAAATTCTTTTTAATCAAATATTGTATAATATATCACACATAATAATTATTAGGAGTGACACGTTTTAATTTGAAGACATATATATTATCTTTATATATTATTATATATGATTTTTTAAAATTTATTAAATATAATCAACAAATAATAAATATTTTACAAAATTATTTGAATAGTGGGACCTTTTGAAAAAAGGATGAGTACCGAATAATTTGTCCATAGATACTCAACCGCAGTCTAATTGTTCGTCAGTTAAATTCTAAAACATTAATTAATAAGAATAGATATAAACACGAAATTGAATTCTTTTTAACGGACTGACTTAATCATAACGCCTTTTTTTATTCCCAAAAAGAAGAGCATCATAGAATTAATATTTTTCTTTTTTTAATATTCCATTGGTACATTTCATAATCATTAAATTGTAAAAACGCAATTTTCTGATAAATTATAATAATTATAACCAGCCCAAGTCAAATACAGAGTATAGTATTGTTTTTGTGATCAATTTAAGTTTTTTTAAAAAAAAAAAAGTTTTTGTCAAGTTTGATGGATGGTAACAGACCGACCATCCTGCATTAGTCCCTCTCTCCTGCTGATTCTCCAATTTTGTTTGCAGCAAATATTCTTCTAATCTTCTTGTTGGCCATCACCATTCACCATGAAGAATAAGCAGCAAGAACGCTCCCCTGCTGCACCCTCCTCATATCTCAGGCTCTTCAGTGCTCAACACTACCATCTTCTCAACTTCTTCTCTCATGTTCTTGTCTTTGGCTTTGGTTTTCTCATTGGGATCACCCTCACTTTCTGTCTCAAACACTTCTCCCTCAACTTTCAAATCCAGCAATTCCTCCTCCCATCTTTGTCTCCTTCTCCTCCTGCTCCTCCCATCGCAACCTCCAATATCTCAATATCAAATAATCACACAAAAGTCATCACCTTCACAAGAGATGGGTTGAGGGGTTTCTTAAAGCCTCCCAAGGCTATGCATGATATGACTGAGGAAGAGCTATTGTGGAGAGCTTCTATGGTTCCTAGGATTAAGGAACTCCCATTCAAACACACCCCAAAGGTTGCATATATGTTCTTGACAAAAGGACCTGTGATTTTGGCTCCTCTGTGGGAGAGATTCTTCGAAGGAAATGAAGGGTTGTATTCTATCTACGTCCATTCCCATCCTTCTTTCAATGAAACAGCGCCTGAAAGCTCTGTATTTCATGGCCGGAGAATCCCAAGCGAGGTCAGTGTGTGCTACTTCTTTCATCAAATATTTCGTTATTGGCATTTTTTTTTTATTCTGTCTTTTCTTCATCTTTTTCATTTTATTAAGGAGATGAAAAATTTTTAGATGACATTATCTTATTATTTAAATATTTAAATTATTATTTAATACGTATTAAAACATTATTAATAATTTATATAATTTTATAATAATTTTTATTATTTTATACTTATTATATAATAATTTAAGTATTTATAATAATTAGTATCTATCTAAAAATTACTCACTGCAATGCCAGTATTTTTCACGTGATCAGTAATTCTGTTTGAGTTTAAAAATACTTAATAAAAACGAGAAAATCCTTTTCCTTACTAATGGTTCATAGATATGATTTAATCACTGCATAATACACATATATTAGCTTGTGTTTTCTGCTAACATACTCAAAGTGCAAGAATTATAATTGACTTTGCCCCCAAACCAAGAGATTCTGGTTTTTGGAGGGTTAGTACTATATTTTCCAACTGCGTTCACCTTTTGGGATTACGTGGCTTTTATGAGACGGCATATAGAAAGTTTGAAACCGATTTTGATTTTGAATGTCAAGCACGAGGTGCGCCTCGATGCACGCCTTATTTAATGGTATCTTAACTGTAGCATGTGTTGTTTTTTTTCTGACATTGGTTTGCAAGTGTCCGATAGAATAATTCTAATTCTGTATCCTCCTAATCATTCAGCTAAATAGTCCTCCTAATTCCTTTTTTTCTTTTTTTATAGAGATTTTTTTTTTTTTGCTACTCCAGGTTTAAGTGCACAGTGACCATGCCGCCACTACATCTATATACAGAGAGTACAAATAATTGCTAACATATTTATCTCTTTTCGGAAACATCTTTCCATTTTCATGGATCTTGAATTCAGTATAAGTTTTGACATTTTTCATCAGGTTTCAACATCTATATATTGAATGTTCACATTGTTCTCTGCTTCTCTTTATCATCTAGGTGATATTGTGATATTGGTAGACAACTACTTGTTAGTTTTTTAAGGAATCGTAGCTTATTCTTCAATAATAAAATATTTTTCTTCGTACTATAATATAGTTTTTTTAAATTCTAACTCGGGCAACGCCTGTCTACATGAACCTGAACAGCCAATTTTTTTTTTTTTTGATGTGAGAATTTCTTCCAATTAGAGTTGAACACATTACTATGAATTTTCTGGAATATAACAGCGTAACAGCCTTTATTTGGGGTCATATTCATGGTCAGCACTTGAGGATTGCTTGTGAAATGAGGCTTTGATAAGAGATCAAATAATCGGATACCAGCTAAGCTTGCAAAAGAGCACTGCAAGAATTTTTTTAATTAAAGTAACAATTCCCAGTTTCTCTCTGGTTATTGGTTAACTGGTTATTCATTTGCCCCTTTTGGGAAAGAGGATTTGATTTCCTCCCACTTCTTAAGGTGAGATTTGCCATTTCTCAAAATTATAAAGTCTATCGTGACTAATAAACGTGGAAGGAGGAAAGAAAAACTGAACCACTAGGTCAACTGAATCTATGGAATTTCCAAATTTTCCTTATTCTTGTTGGTTGCTTCCGGAGTTGAGCTGTTAAAGCAAATTGTTCCATACTTTTCTTTGATTCCACTCTTTTTGCACCTCCAAGAAAATTCAATTCTTCTCCATTTCCAAACTTCTATACATCCTCGTCAGACTTTTCATAATTCCTTTCTTCATACTTTGTCAATCACATGCAAAAGTTAATCTGAACAAGCAACATATAAAACAAAACTAACATGGGTAAAGAGAGGAGCGAAAAGGAAATAAAAGCAATTATTAATTTTTTATGTTTGGAGCTTCTAAAACGTACAGAACTTAACCAAACTTTGGAATCATTTTCCCTCTTCCCTCAAACGACCAATTTTTGCTCCCCCCCAAAATTGAGGTGGAATGGGGTAACACATGTTCGTTTCCATTACCTAATCTTCTAAACAAAGAATGTGAATCCATGCTCCATTCCTTTCTTTCCTTTCCAATTCATCCCCACCTATTCGCTCCATTCGTTAATTTAAAACATCCAAATACAGGGTAAAACATCTTTTTGCCATTTTATTTTATTTTATTTTTCAAACATATATTAATTTGAAATTTCTTTTAACACTAGCAGATATGAATATGATATCTATGTCAATCAAATAATTTTTCCTAATTTTTTTTATCTGAATAATTTTTCCTATTGTTATTAATTATTGGAAGCATGTTAATTAATCATGCCATATATCCCAAGTGGCCCAACTTTAGACTTGGGCCTCTGAGTGCGACTTTCTTGTGTTGATGGACATGAACTCATTAACCCAGTTACACTTTTTAGTATAAATTCTTAAGTAAGCAATTCCTACTACATTATCTCTGACTCTGAGACACATTGTTAACATGTATAAATACAAGAAAATGATGCATTTTTAATGATGATTTTACAACCTTATACATGTTTAATGTTGAATGAATTACGTTTGGTAAGAAGTGCCTAACCAATTATGCTGAGAATTCTTAATTTGATTTTTCTCTGGTAACATGATGCAGGAGGTAAGGTGGGGTGACTTCAACATGATAAGGGCAGAGAGACGTCTACTAGCCAATGCACTGCTTGACTTCTCCAACCAACGTTTTGTTCTGCTCTCAGAGTCATGCATTCCTTTGTTCAATTTCTCAACCATCTACAATTACCTGATGAACTCAACCAAGACATTTGTGGAAGCCTATGATTTTCCAGGCCCAGTGGGGCGTGGCAGGTACAGCCCCAGAATGAGGCCAGTGGTTAGGCTTTCTCAGTGGAGGAAGGGCTCCCAATGGTTTCAGATAGACCGTGCCCTCGCCACTGAAATAGTCTCTGACCGGCAATACTTCCCAGTGTTCAAGAAGTATTGCAGGAATGGATGTTATGGTGATGAACACTACTTGCCTACATTGGTTAGTATCAAATTTTGGCAGAGGAACTCAAACAGAACTTTGACATGGGTTGATTGGTCAAGAGGTGGACCTCATCCATCAAGCCATATGAGAACGGATGTAACTGTTGATTTTTTGAAGAGGCTAAGGCATGGAAGCAGATGTCAGTACAATGGAAAGACCACCAATATTTGTCATTTGTTTGCAAGAAAGTTCATGCCTCAGGCTTTAGACAGACTGCTGAGGTTTGCTCCACAGATAATGCAATTCAATTGATTTGTGTTTGCTCATACTTTCTTTTTTATTATCATTTTTATTTATACATTACTTAACAGTATATTTTATACAGATCAGAGTTTAGATAGAGTACCAGTGAAATTTGTAAACATAATTATTCATTGTATAAACAATACATTTTATAACAATTTTTATATAAAAAGAGTATATATTTGGTAACTCGATTTATAGTGAAGCCTCATTTTCTCTTGGTTTGTCTTGAATTTTGTCGTTTTCATCGTATTCGCAAGGTTAAATTCACAACCTAGGATAGGTTACTTCCATCCGGTTTTGGCAGGAGGGTTAAAGATGGTGTTTTTATTTCTTTCCTATGTTTTCTTTTTTCTTTCTACTTTCTTCTTTGGTTTTTCTTTTTCATTTTTCTGTTCGGAACATGCTATTGCATGAATTGAAGTTTTTACTCACTTATGATTCATAAAATTGTTTTTGTCAACTGGAAACAACATAATAAAAAGTAACTTATCTGACTCCCGTAACTTATACCCCACCTTTGTTGGCATTTGGGCTTGAATGAGTGTTTGGCATATTATGTTGGCATTTGGGTTTGGAAGAGTGTTTTAATATTTTTTTTTTAAGGTCATTGGCTTGGAAAGTGTTTGACATTTAAAAAAAAAATGTAAGCTCATATTCTGTATGGATCCATTCGACCCATAATACTTGAATTGAAATAATTAGACCCAAAGGTTAGTTTTAAAATTTTGACCCATCCAAGCTTATATATCACAATTTTTTTTTAATTTATTCAGTATGTTACTTTACTCACTTCACATACACACTCGCGTGCTGACAAAATATATAAACAAAGATATTTAAGCCCAAGTGAGAGGAAAGAGAAGGAAAATAAGAAAGACAAAGAATAAAGGTGTAACAAGTCGGTTTGGTTAAGTTTTAGGTGAGAGAAAAATATAAATCGATCAAAATTAATTGATTCGTTTTGATTCGAGTTGGTTATTTTTTCTTAACCAAACCTGAAGAACATTAAGTTAGTTTTGTTCTAGTGGTCGGGTTCCTTTCCCTTTTTTTTTTAAATGAAGCTGTAAGAAAAATCCAAACAATCGAATCCTCTTTCTCGTTTTCAACAATACCCAAGAATCTTAAAGTTTGCCAACATCAAAATAGGACAACGAACAAAAAGAAAAAACTGAATGCATCAACAAAATAATCATTTTCAACGTACTTAACTTTCCAAAATTTGTTGAATCTAGGTAAACAAGCACTCTTGTTGCAAAAAGTTGAAGACTTTGTAATCACAAAAATCTCAACTCAAATAGAACCCCAAAACCTCCAACAATGTAACCCAATCAGATTCCTTCTCCTAATCATATGTCTAAGGTGGCACCATCATGTGGGTGATGAGGTCACTGCCAGCAACTGGCAGGGGTGGCTACCGCATACAACTCGCACAAGTGGGTGAAGACTGAGGTCACTGCCGGAAACTCGCACCGTTGCAGGTCGCTGCTGTCGTGGGTGTGATTGTTGCAGCTCGCATGGGTTGCAACCAGGATAAGGTCGCTTTATTGTCGCTTGGCTCCATGGGGGATGTCGTCGCCGGTGAAGAGTGTTACAGATGCTGGTGAAACCTCGTGGAGCAGCATCGAAACTCACCTCGTACACGTCGAAGGAGCGTGCATTATTGGAGTCGTGGTGGGTTGGTGAGTGGCGAGCGGTGGCGCTAGGGTTAGGGTGAGAGGAGAGGGTTGTTGTCTAGAGGAATTGGGGGAAAATGGGTTATAAAAGAAGTGTTGTCTGTGAAATAGAAAAATAGAATCTGAAGTGAAGTTAAACGCAACGTCTCTCAGGATGAGGCATTTAAAAAAAAAAAAAAAAGTATACATCGGGTATCAACCATATGTCTAGATTTTATTGAATTTTACCCGAATAGATCTGATTTACATAATCGAATTGAAGTAATTTAATTGGTTTAGTTTAATTTTTTGAGTTGGTCAGTCCGATCCAAACCAATTTAGAGAAAGTGAGTTTATCAAAATGAGAAGAGTAAAAAATGACTTCATTTACTAATCTTGTATTTGGATAATAGATAATGAGAAAAAAAGAAACGAAATGAGAGGAATATAAATAATTTTATGTGTTTGAGAATTTTAAAGTGTATATGAACGGAATGAAATATATGGGAATCATTTACTCTATATTCTCTTCAAATGCTTAATTTTTGTTTCTCTAAAAAAAGAACACATGTTCCGTCCCGTCTCGTTAATGAATCTTTTAAACAAAGAGGAAGGAAACTATGTTCTATTCCTTTCATTTCTTTTTTGATTTATCACTATCTATTACGTTTCGTTCCATTAATGAAAAAACATCCAAACACATGTAAGCGTAGAAATGAGAATTCAACTATATATAGTTGATATATTACAAGCATATATTAGTGATCAATCTCTCAAGTAATATATCAAAACCATAACAAACTAACTAACTCTATTGAGCTAGATAACTAAGTGTGTATGTTGATTGAAGTTGATAAACTTAAATTTAATTGAAAGTATGTTTGTAAACTTAAGTTTAATTAAAAGTAAATTTAATAAAATGAATAATAGAGAAAATTCTCTAACTGAGTTGTTGTATTTCAAAAACAAGAAATTATTACTTTGACACAAACGTACCTTAGTGAGAAACATGTGTTGAAACAATGCTAATAAAAAAAAATCCAAACAATCAATGACATTAAACGTACGTTCAAATTTCCAAACGAATAGACAAACACACACTAACTAATCTAAAATGGCACTAACTAACCTAACTCTGACAATATATAAATATCTCAAACATTCCTCCAAATGCCAAAGTCCTCACAACTAACAAGATCAACAATTGTGTTATCATTTTATAAAATTGAATCTTATTAACTAAAATATTTTTGTTTAGATTTTTTGTTGAGCTTCAAAACAAGTATTTTTTGAATAATTTTTAAAAATTAATGAAAAAAATACTTACCCCATGAGTTTTTATTTGTTATTTTGAATTTCTAAAAATCTATGAAGAATACAGAAAAATGGTAAAAGAGGAAAGGAGCCTGGCAATTCCCATAGGATTTGAGAATGAATTTGAACTTTTATTTTAACATTACTATTGTTGTTTTATATAATACTGTTAATAGGAAACACTTAAAATGCTCTTAAAAATTTAGTGAGCAGGATGCTCCAAGCTTAGCAACCATTGATTATGTATTAAAAAAAATCAAGGGTAAAGATTTATAACCTATTACTTATGTGTCTGTTAATGTTATTAATTTTTTAATTTACATAACTGGTCCCCTAAATCTTATTATTTGCATTTTAGTTCATGTTCAATTTTCTCTTCTTTCTGCCTCTCTCCCTCCCATCCAAATACATGAGTTTACATAACTTGATACCAATTCTTCAATGAATCTATTGTGAATGAACTTTTCCAGTAAACTCTGGCCCAAAAGGTCAAATGCAAGAAGTAAAAACTCAAACTGCAACTGTGTTGTTTCTGTAGACTCCACTTCCATAGTGCGTGACGCCACCACCACCGCAAACCGTGGGGTCATCATTCCTCCAGTTTCTGACATCATTCTTCCACCAAGAGAGCCACGTGAGCTAAGGCAAAAACTTTGTCTTCTTCCACTGAAAATGATATTCCGTATGCTACAGGAAATTCAATTTGATATACAAAAATCAAAAAAGAAAAAGAAAAAAGAGGAAGGCATGGAGAAGAGAGAAGGGGTTGGGGGGGACCTCTGAACATAAAGAACCTCTTAACATGGAGCATAGCAGCCGCCGATATTCCTTCCCTCTCACCGATGGTGACGCAGAGAATGAAGAGATGGAGAGGTGCTTTTGTTTAAAGGACAAAAATAGAAAATATAAAAGATAAGGTGTAAAAAATAAATAACAAAGGACTTCTAATATAAATATTTAAAATTGGTTAAAAAGTTAAATAACCAGTGACACAAAGTAGATTCAACATAGCATAGCATTCATGTTCCAAAATATTTCAGGTGCATCTTAGACGTCACTCTGCTAAAATAATGTCAATCTAAGACAAATTAACGGAGCTCTTTAATCAAGTGAAGGAGGTTTTCCATGGAGTCCTTGAAAATCCTGTTATACAAGAACTTGTACAGTAATATTAATTTAGTTCAAGCATATAGTATTCCAAACTCACAATATGTTAGTACTATTGAGGCCATTGCTATTATACACTTTATTATATTTAGATGTATGATATATCTTTTATTTTATCTGTAATAGTAAATTTTTTTTTTTTGAAGTAGATTTATTTTTTTTTTTTTTTCTTTTTTGTTATCTTTTTGTTTTATGTTTTATTTTTTTTTTTTTACATATCACCACCACCATTGTTGATGGTTGGTAATCGCTGTCTACCGTCGATCGACCACCGTCTACTTGCCATCAACTGTTACCATCATTTTTTTTAAGTTATATTATTTATTTTTTAAGTTATATAATTGTATAAATAATATTAATTAAAATTATATTAGTCTTTATATTTTTTTATAAATAAATATGCATAATAAAAATTTTATAAATTTTAATTGATAATATTTACATACAATAAAATTTAAAAAGTTTTCAAGATGATAGTTATTTATAAAAAATATAAAGATTAATATAATTTTAATGATGTTATTTTAATTATTATTATTTATACAATTATATAACTTTAAAAAATTAAACAATATAACCTGAAAAAAAAAAGGTGACGACAGTGGCTGGTGGCTGATGACGAAGGACAATGACCGATGACTGATAGTCGGTAGCGTAGGACAACGGTCGATGGTTGACAATGGAGGACAGCAGTCGTCAGCGGAAGACAGGTGTTGACGATAGCAATGATGTCCAGTGTTGGTGGTGGTGGTGTATAAAAAAAAACTTAAAAAAAATAAATCAATAAATTATAGGTCATTTATTATAATTATTAATATATTTTTTAACACAATTAATAATTATAATTGATGAAATATATCATAGACTTTCTTTTAAATGGTGTATATTAGAATTAACGTGCAGAAGAAAAACGAGAATTTGGAAAGTCCGGCTGTAAGGTTACGCAGAAACCGCTTGATAGAACTAATACAGGACCAACCAACCATCACTGTCACTTCGTTAGAAAATGGAAACTCTTCTCGGTCACTCTGTGTTGCCTAACTCCTGTGGTCTCCTGCTCCTTCTTCGGCGAAACTGTTCTCTGCTTATGTCAAAAAGGGTAGTTGAATTTGAATGACCCGACCCAAAAGTTTAATAAAACAAGACGTGTTTATCATAGCATTAATGATTACTGTTGAGTCTAATTGCAAAATTTAGAATTAGATTTTATTTTCCAATCTAAATCAACAACAATTAGTGTAATTCTTTGAATTAATTTATTTTACATTCATTATAGTTTATAATAAAAAAAATTTGAAAGAGTTTTTTTTTTAAAAAAAGAGGTGTTTATTTCTAAAAACACAAACATTAACAAACATGCTTAAGTATTGCTGTGTATATTAATCTCTCTTTATAAAAAAATACTTGTGTAGACTAAATTAATCATTATTTAAATAATTACATGATTATTATGTCATTCAATTATTTTATATTAAAAATAATGATATATCAATTCTTAATTAATTGAGTGTGTATATAACTAATGGAAACAAAATATACACAATTATTCTGGTTTTTTTGACCAAAATGTCTTTAGTGGTAAATTATTTATCAAATTGTTATATTTTTAAAATTATATACTAAATTGTCATATTTTTTGATGCGTTGATTTTTTTTTAATGTCATGTAGATAGCGTTAATGCAGTTGGTGTTATCTACCTGATAACTTCATCCTGAATGGCGTTATCTGTGTGGAAACGTCAATCACATTGGTGTTATTTACATGAAAACACTGAACAAAATGGTGTTACTAACATGGAAATGTCAAACTTAAAGGTGTTTCTTTCATAGAAACGTCTAATGGCTTGACGTCTTCATTCTACATTTTTTTTAAAATGTAAATACAAATATAGTTATTCTCTTATTGTTTTATCGATTTCAACACTTGTCTGCTTTGCTAAAAAATTTATTTTTTACAGCATAAAAAATTTTAGTCATACGATAAATAAATTTGTTTTATAATTTACTTGTAACATGCAACTAAGTTAAAAAAAAAACATAAACAAATGTAAGTATGTCACAATAATGTAAGATAAATTTGTGACCACTAAAAACTAAGGTCATGACCGATGCATACACTAGAATACTAGCCTTACAAGCCTATCAAAATTAACAAACCTTAATAGTTTAAACATTATGATTCTATGATAAATTTGACAGAATTTTCCTTAAAAATTAGATGTTTTCAAAAGTAATCATCCAGTTTAATGAAACATATATATATATATATATATATATATATATATTAATATATAATATATATATATATATATATTCAAATCAACAGAACATCTATAGGATGCATAACAAAAATATTTGTACAAGTGTACCCCAATCATAATAGACAAGCAACATAAGAAGTTGCCTACATAAACAAATGTTAGGTTCACCAAAATAGATAACAAAAAGCAAGTTAGTAGTAATCATATCAATGAGAAGGGCCATAATCAAAATGTGGTAGTTTGTGAAAGGGATCAAAAGAAGGTCTTAACTGTGATGGGTGAGGATGTGGTGGATAACTCATATATGATGGCTAAGGAAATGATGGTGTAAGGATAAATGTCAAAGGATATGGTGGGTAAGTGTAAGTAGGTTGTGGGTATCATATAGACGGTGGGTAACCCATAAATGATGAGTAACCAGGATGTGGTAGGTAAAATATAAATGGTGGTTGAGATTGTGGGTAAGTAGCAGTCGTAGTGATTAGGTGCTGAGTCCTAGGTGTACGTAAAGAATAAGAGTCATTTGAATCTCGAAGTCGTGTCTGAATATCTGCTAACTTTGTCCTTCTTCTATGACGCATCCTCTGTTCGTCGGATTGCTCAAGTGACCCTGAAATGTCATATGTAGGAGGAGCTGGACGAAGCTGCGCCATTGTAATGTGATCATGCTCCTTCAATAAAGATAAGATCTGCTTGGCAGATTCTCAAATGCTAACCATATTAAATCTCGAATTAGGGTTCATAGCCCAAGCATATTGATTATCTGCAATGTCAGCCTAAAAAACAAATATAACATATGTTATTATCAATACAAAATACATTCAGTAAGGAGCAGATTGCTAAATAACTTACCACAACCTCAATAGATGCACTAGTACTAGAAATTCAACGTCTAATAATTATTTTATACCAGTCATATACTCAGAATGCCAGTGAGGGGAGCTTTCAATGGCCTTCCAATAACACGCTTCTCCATATGAATCTCCCGAGTGACAATGTGTAAATGATGCGTGCTTCGCCAATCCTCATCATGCCTTTTTGCCAATATTATTGAGTGCAAATCTTTAGGTTGGTGTGATCTCCTTGGTATAAGTTAGTTGAGACCAAATTGATGTATCATTCTGTCTAGTTAGTGTCACTCAACAATATTTTTCTCACAAGTTACAGCCAAAGGAGGGTTTGGGAGAGAGTTTAGGGAGAGTAAGAGTCTAGAGAAAAAGTAAAATTTTGATATATAAGGTGTTTGTACGTGAGAAGAAAAATGGGATGTCTATTTATAATAGCGTACACTAATAACGCTAACGCGATTGATGTTATTACGTGAATAACGCCCATTGTACATATGCTATTACATAGATAACACCTAATGGTATGACATTTTTATATAAATAATACTAACCTTTTATACATTTTCATATAGATTACATCATCTAAGATATAGTTATTACGTAGATAATATTAACCGTATTAACACTATTTATGTGATATTAAAAAAATAAAAAAAAATTAACATAATAAAACATGTAACAATTTGATATATAATTTAAAAAATATGATAATTTAATAAATAATTTTGTCATTAAATACATTTTGATCAAAAAGCTCAATTATCCTGCTCTTCGTAACTCCTGTTTTTTGGCCAAACTTCAGGGACCTTGGCCGGCGTTGAGCGTGTGCCATGCGGATTTGAAGCTCAACAGAGTGACGAGGTGTGGTGTGGGGTGACCCACGCTGCCATAGAAATAGGAAGGAGCTGCCAAACTTCCTGTCTGCCACATCATAATTGGACCAATGACAAATAGCAACTTGCTTTTGCACTTTTTGTCCTCATCTCACATGCGACACTGGTAATTATTATTTCCATATTTTGGTTCATACATATGTATGTATAATTGATTGATCTCGGGGGCTACTTCGATAACCGAGTAGGAAAGTATATATCAATTATCTTGGGGCCTACTCAACAACCGAGTAGAAATAAATTAAATAAGCCATATGCCGGCGAGTTGTGGTTGTAATTCTGATATAACTTATAAATTTGTGACGACCAAAAACTAAGGTCATGACTTGTGTATGGATTAGAATATTAGTCTAATAAGTTTATTAAAATTAATTAACTTTAGCAGTTTAAATATTTTGATTTTATGATAAATTTAACAAAATTTTTCTTAAAAATTGAACGTTTTCAAAAGTAATTATCCTGTTTAATAAAACTTATCCATATACATTTAAATTTTCAAATCAACAGAGTATTTATAAGATGCATAACAAAAATATTTGTACATATATGTACAATCATCTCAGATTAAGTAAATGTAATAAAAGGTAGATAAATTATTTCAAGTGTACCCCAATCATAATAGACAAGTAAATAAGAAGTTGCTCACATGAACAAATATTGGATTCACCAAAATAGAGAGCAAAAAGCAAGTTAGTAATGACCATATCAATGAGAATGGTCAGAGTCAAAATGTGGTAGTTTGTGAAAGGGATCATAAGAAGGTCCTGACTATGATGGGTGAGGATATGGTGGGTAACTCATATATGATGGGTAAAGAAATGATAGTGTAAGGTTAAAGGTCAAATGATATGGTGGGTAAGTGTAAGTAAGTGATGGGTATCATGTAGATGGTGGGTAATCTGGATATGGTATGTAAAATATAGTGGTGGTTGAGATGATGGGTAAGTAACAATCGCAGTGATTGGACGTTGAGTCCTAGACGCACTTGAAGAATCAGAGTCCTAGACGCACTTGAAGAATCAGAGTCCTTTTAATGTCGAAGTTGTGTATGAGTATCTGCTAACTTTGTCCTTCTTCTATGGCGCGTCCTTTGTTCGTTGGATTGCTTGGGTGACCCTGAAATGTCATCTGCAGGAGGAGTTAGACGAAACTGCGCCATTGTAATGCGATCATGCTCCTTCAATGAAGATAAGATATGCTTGGCAGATTCTTGAAGGCTAACCATATTAAATCTTGAATTAAGGTTCGTAGCCCAAGTATATTGATTCTCTGCAATGTCAACTTAAGAAACAAATATAATATATGTTATTATCAATACAAAATACATTCAGTAAGGAGCAGATTGTTAAATAACTTACCACAACTCCAATAGATGCACTAGTACGAGAAATTCAGCGTCTGGAAATTATTTTATACCAGCCATATACTCAGAATGCACAGTGAGGGAAGCTTCCAATGGCCTTCTAATAACACACTTCTCCATATGAATCTCCCAAGTGGCAATGTGTAAATTATGCGTGCTTCGCCAATCCTCATCATGCCTTTTTTCCAATATTATTGAGTGCAAATCATCAGGTTGGTGTGGTCTCATTGGTATGAGTTGGTCGAGACTAAATTGATGTATCATTCTGTCTAGTTTGTGTCACTCAACAATGTATTTTTCACAAGCTACAACCAAAGGAGGGCTTAGGAGAGAGTTTAGAGAGAGTAAGAGTCAAGAGAGAAAGTGAAATTTTGAGAGATAAGGAGTTTGTACATAAGAATAAGAAGAGATATTTATTTATAGTAGCGTACACTAGTAATGCAAATGCGATTGATCTTATTACGTGAATAATACCCATTGTACATGTGCTATTACATAAATAACACTTATTGATATGACATTGTTATATAAATAATACTAACATTTTATGCTTATGTCATCTAAAATAGAGTTATTACATAAATAATGTCAATCGTATTAACGTTATTTATGTGACACTAAAAAAAATAAAAATAACATAAAAAATATAATAATTTAACATATAATTTAAAAAATAAGATAATTTAATAAATAATTTTGTCATTAAATACATTTTTATCAAAAAGCACAATTATCCTGTTTTTTGGCCAAACTTCAGGGACCTTGGCCGGCGTTGAGCGTGTGCCATGTGGATTTGAAGCTCAACAGAGTGACGAGGTGTGGTGTGGGGTAACCCACACTGCCATAGAAATAGGAAGGAGCTGCCAAACTTCCTGTCTGCCACATCATAATTGGACCAATGACAAATAGCAACTCGCTTTTGCACTTTTCGTTCTCATCTCACATGCAGCACTAGTAATTATTATTTCCATATTTTGGGTCATACATATGTATATATAATTGATTGATCTCGGGGCCTACTTCAATAACCGAGTAGGAATGTATATATCAATTATCTTGGGGCCTACTCAATAACCGAGTAGAAATAAATTAAATAAGCCATATGCAGGCGAGTTGTGGTTGTAATTCTGATATAACTTATAAGCATCGAGTGCTCTTCTGATTAAAGGATAGAGATATTATTTATTTTGAATACATAATTATATTTTCTTTAACAAGTATATTTAATTTATTATCGTATTAAATTTAAACTTTTGATAATGCACTTAATGATATTAAACATGATATATATATATATATATATATATATATATATATATATATATATATATATATATATATATATATATATATGTGTGTGTGTGTAATTTTGAAAGAATGGTACCAGCCTTGTATTTTTCGAACACTAACGAAAAGAAAAGGTTTAACTCTACTTAGTTAAATAATTGATAAATGTCGGTCGCGATAAAAATAAATTGAGATTTTAAACGAATTTTATTAATAATATCATGAGTTTGAATTTTAAAATTATTATTTAAAAAAAATCTAACTACACTCTGATTCGGAAAGTAATCTCACATCAATACTGGATGAAGTTCATTAGTCAAAATCAAAGAAATAGTTCACAAATAATAATTTTAGATTCAATTCTTGATGTATAAAGAAACAGATATTGTGAATGATGTGCCCTGATTTAAGTGGCTGACAAACAAGGTGTCACATCGAATTAACAGTTCAAACACTTTTCAAATTTGAAATCAGTACTTTAAGCTATTAAATAAAATATGGTTATCTATGTTCCAAATAACAAAAAATACATGGTTATCATTTTATAAATAACTCGTAAGTATCATTTGCTGCAACAAGTAATTACAAGTGAGCTAGGGTCATCGTAGTTGAGAGCCCCCAGCACGCATTCGATCCTTCCTAGAAACACGTAGAATTTGACCAAATTGGTAAATGACAAAACAAAACAAGAAAGCAAATTATAGGAAATTTACTGGATTATAGAATGTAATAATGATACGATAAATCTCAAAGTTGTTGTCCTATGATCGACTTTGTTTTCACAAAGTAAAATAACTGCTTATATTTTTGTTTTACAATATGTAATAAAAAAGAACTCTTATGTGCATGTAAAATAAGAAAAATCTCTTTAGTTAGAACACTTATGTATATGAATATGTATAAATAATATTATTGTACGAGCATACGTAAAGATCCTGACTATACAACATTTCACTTTTAGCAATTCGTTATGAATCTGATGGTTTGATGCTAGATGTCTGTTGTTTTGGGCCATTCAATCCAAAACGAGAGCAATTCTGCCGTACATTCTTCCTCCAAAAGCAGTTTTTACCCATTCTAGGTAAAGATTTGGGGTTGACTTTGGATGGCTGTTGACGTCAAAGTCTTTACATATATGATACGCATTCTAAGCTACAACATGCTAACTGCTTGGCTATTTCCTCCAACATTCCAAGAAGCTTCTGTCTTGCTTGCTTTATGTTATTATAGAAATTATGTAACCCAATTCTACAGTGACATAGTTTTGCGGTATAAAAAGAAAATCATAGCCCCTCGTCTGGTCCTGCCTCTCATCTACCTCAGGGTAATCTTACACCAACGCCTTTCACTCTCTCTTAATCCCTGGTCCCAAATCCTTCAGAAAAATGGCGGCGAAACGGTTTTTTGATGATTCTGATCAAGACCCTAATAAGCCAAGCGACAAACGGATGAGAACTACTAGACCTTCTTTTGCTTCGTATGTTTATAGTTTGTATTTTATACCAAGCAAGAATTCATTCCATTACTTCAATTTATCTGCTCTTTGCTTAATGTTCTTTCTTCATCAAGTTATTTCGATCCAATTATAAAGCTTTAGTGTTATATATATCCTCTACTATGCTTCAAACATGTCTCACGTACTTCTCATGAATCAAACCAATTCTTCTTGATAGGGTAATAGGAGAAGTCGTTATGGTGAAAAACTTGCAGAACCTTTTCTCAGGCTTGGAACCTTTGTTTAGAAGAGTGGTAAGTCATTAAGCTTTGCTTTGCCATAAGATAAATTTTGATACTATGAGAAGAAAATTAACATTGACTCATATTTTTCATTTGGATTAATTTTCTCATCGAAATTTATAATTCTTTTTGAAAGGTGAATGAAGAGGTGGAGCGAGTGATGGGACATTGTTGTCCACGCTCAATTACTAGGTCCCCTTCGTTGAGAATCCAAGCATTAGAGCAACCATCAAGCTTTCAACTCATGTTCAACAAAAAGCTTTCACTCCCTATATTCACCGGTAGCAGGATACTAGACATGGATGGGAACCCGATCCATGTGGTTCTTGTTGACAAAAGTGGTAATCAAATGGTTCCCACAAGTCTCCCTCATCCCATCAAGCTAGAAATTGTGGTTCTTGATGGAGATTTTCCTCATGGTGATTACGAGTTGTGGACCAGTGAGGAATTCAACAACCACATAGTTAAAGAGAGAACAGGCAAGCGACCATTGCTTACAGGAGAATTGAATCTGACCATCAGGGACGGTATTGCACCAATTGGGGACATAGAGTTCACAGATAACTCTAGCTGGATACGTAGCAGGAAGTTCAGAGTTGCAGTGAGGGTGGCTCCGGGGAGTAATCAAGGTGTCCGAATTCGTGAAGGCATGACTGAAGCATTTGTTGTTAAGGATCATCGTGGTGAATGTGAGTTTTTTTTTTTAATTATTATTATTATTAACTTGAAATAATTAATATACCATCAAATACCATAGCTTGCATTTCTTTTTTAAGCATATTTAACTTCTGCTATCTGCAAGCATGACTGTTTCAAAATACATGTTGATTGTGCTAAGTAACTTTCTATGGTTTCTTGGTCAAACGATTGCATATATTCCTCTCCATATCACATTGAAGTTAACCTAGCTAGAAATATATTTGATATAGCTGGAGCTTTAACCATTAATTATTCAGTTTATTCATATACTGATATTGTTAATGACTATTGTTATTTAGTTGGTGTACAAGTGTCCTTTTGTTTAATTTATTTATACGTTGTGGATAACTAAAGAAAAGTCTAGGTCTCTAAAAAAAAAAATATCTTGAGTCAACCTCTTTAATCTTATAGTTGTTTCAGAAAATTATGGCAGAATATACCCTAGCATATATAATACAATCAATGAGTGCCCATTACTGTTGTCTTCCAGTCCAAGTTGCATGCCATGAGAATCCAATAAGAAGAAGAAGAACATAAAAGAATTGCGTGGTGGGGGGGGGGGGGGGGATTCACATAGAAATAGGTCCAAGTGATGAGTTACGGGTTTACAGGAAAATAGAAAGTAATGATGAATATTCACCTTTTGCCATGATAAAATTATAACGCATTGTTGTTTCTGGGATATTTTACTATGTATAAATTGATTTTTTTTTCTTGTGGATATAAAAATTAAAAAAAATAATTGTAATGAATTTCTGTGTAAATTCAATCAATGACTAGGTGATGTAGTGCATACACAATTTTTTTAAAGAAGTTTTAAGTTAGTTCATAAAATAAGTAAATTTTTCAAAAGGCCACAAATTAGTGAGCTTACTTGATAAAATTAATTTATACATAAAACTATCTCATAGTCAAAAGTATTGCAACTTTTTCAGAAGAATGATAATTTGTTTTAATTAATAGATGAAAAGCCAGATTATTTGTGCATCATACGAATTTCATTAATTAAACATAAAAATTCCTTATATTACTTTATTTTACAATATTTAGTGAATAGAAATTAATTTTTGTGCTGAAATTATATATGTCTATGGGTCCCCTTTACTAAATGAACCAATCGCTATTCAAATGTTGAAACAGCCAAAGATAACATTCAAATCTTGATGTAAAACTATCATTATTAAAAATCTTATGAAGATTGTGGCATTCAGATTTATTAAATATCTCACTTTATAGCAATGGTGGAGCATTGGTCTTACCTCCGACAAGATAGGATATTTCATTTTCACCCTTTCCAGCAAGCAATGGTGATCGTTTATATTATTTATTTATTTATTTATTTTTGTTTGGATCTTCTTTTATGATGACTGGAAAGGGATCGTTGGTCAAACATACAGCTAATTTAGAGCTTTGCTGAGCAACCCAATAGATATGCTTAATCATGGTCCCACCAATGCAACCCATATAGTGTGAAAAGTTATGAAAAAAGAAATGATATTTGCACATAATTTCTTTTTATATTATATTTATAATTTTGCTTGTTTAAAAAATAAAAGGTAAAGAAAAAATGTTAAAATACTTATTTTTTTATTTTATTATCTTAACCAAAAATAATAATATAAGAATGATGTGAAAAAAATATAAAAATATCATTACTCTTAATAAAACCCACATAAAACTCCAACTTATTGATGTAATGAACTCTGGCGCGTTACGCGCGTACTAGCTTTTACTTTTCCTTTTTTATTTCATTTTATACAATTTTCTACTCAGTTTTTTTTTTTGGTAACATACTCTGGTTTTTGCAATCTGCTTGTTGTGGGGTAGATCTCAAGTCAATGGTTTCAAGGACACTAGGTCAAGCGCGTAGCAAGTGGCCTTTTATTTTATTTTACTTTTAAATAATGTTAGTGATGAATTCTTTTGGGGTAATTTTTAGTCCATGAAATAAAAAATTTGGTGGCTTTAGAAGTTGTTTATTATTTGTATCATTATATACTAAATATCTACACTATGTGCTAATTTTTTCTTTTTCGTACATTTAAAGTGTACAAAAAACACCACCCACCAATGCTCCACGACGATGTGTGGCGCCTAGAAAAGATTGGGAAAGACGGAGCTTTCCACAAAAAATTGTCCTTAGAGGGGATTACCACAGTGCAAGACTTTCTCAAGTTATCCTTTGTTGATCCTCATAGGCTCAGAATGGTATGTATCCATATTCATATTACTCTATTCCATGAATTGAGCCACAATTTTGACCCAAAAAAAAAATGTATTGAGCCACACAAAAAAAAAGGAAAAAAGGAAAAAGAAAGATGAAGTCTTCATTGTTAAATGATTACATGGATTAATAAACTCTCATTGTATGGTTTTGCAATCAGATTTTAGGCATTGGGATGTCAGAGAGAATGTGGGATGTGACAATCAAGCATGCAAAGACTTGCAACATGGGAAACAAACTCTACATCTACCGTGGGCCTCATTTTACCATTGTTCTGAATGCCGTATGCCAGTTGATTAGAGCTGATATCAACGGCCAAATCTTTCCCGGCAGAGAGCTCAGCAATATGAATAGGGTACCCTTCTACTCAAACTCAACTTGTTCCTTCACTTTCTAGATTTTACTAGATGTTGATTTTGATCCTCTAATTCATTTCAATGGTTACATTTGCAGAGCTATATAGAGAAATTAGTGAGAGAAGCATATGCTAAATGGAATAACTTGGAGGAAATTGATGGGGTTTTGAATGATGACGTTGCTCTGTTAACCCAAGGTATGTTGTATTAATCAATGTGTTTTTATGTGTCTAGGCAAAATTATTTTACAATTACAAATCCTTTCCTCTCTCCAAAGTAAATTTCACATTGAAATTCACTCAAGTGACTTTTTGGATTCAAAGACAGTAACTGACATTAATCCATCTCAATAGGTGAAACTGTGGAGCAATTTCCAAACAACCATCAAGCATCAGTAATAGCATATGAGCAGAACGACTATTTTGGTGATAAATCTACAGAGGTTGGCAACTATGTACCAAGCCATAATGCACAAATCGGGTGCAGCGAGTGGCCAGTGAATGCAACATTTGCCACAGCATCATTCGTGAATGACATACCATACAGCTTCTCAGAGTCACAATCAGACGGTGATATGACGCCCCCAGGTGCAGGTTCTGTCATTGATGGGGCCCCAAGGTGGCAATAGGTGCACTAGTACTTTGACTTTCAGCTGTATATATATAAACAAATTAGAAGTTGGAGAATCAAATTAGGCTTAGTGTGAAGTGTTTGGCCCATAACAAAAAACTGTGTCTAGCCAGTCATGGCTTAGGTTTGGCTCACCTTTTTCTCTTTCTAGTTAGGCTCAGTGAAGTGCCAGGCCCATTTCGTGGATCTGTGAAAGATGGGTTAGGCTCCTCTCCTGAAAAAATGAAGCATGCCTTTACTGGGCCAGTGTTGTTATTGTAACATAATGACATCTGTAATGTGATCCGATCTTCATATCGGGTTTTATTTTTCCACATTTTCGGTTTCGGCTTGGGTTAATTAAGAGCACCATTCTGCTTTTAACTTTCAATAGTTATTGATTGGATAATTTTATTCTCACAAATAAGGAAATTTGTTCAAAAGCAGTATTTCTAAACGTTATTTGGTAGCTAATCGTCTCATGTGAGGCAATGAACGTGAATTATAGTTTCCATTATATTTAGAACTTGGAGTTACACTAACTCGTCTCTCTATCGAGTGACAGTGAGTGAGACGATGAACATAGTAACGACAAATAGATCACTATATCTATACTTACCCCAATTGAAACATTAGTTAATGTCACTTATCATGTTATCCATCACCCTCCTCATAGGGAAAGACCAACTACCATCATGGTGCATTATCAATCTGATTTGTCTTTCACTTTCAGAACTCATCAAGTCTAACTGAGGTCTCATACCACTTGATTGAGAAAAATCCACATATAGCAATAGATGTAATTTTATGGAAATTAAAGATGTTCAAGAACCGAACTCAAACTAATTGGAACAGGTTTAAGTTTTAGAAAGTAAGCCACAGTGCTTCACAGGAGAGCAAGATTGTGATCTTCAGATTGTGAAAGCATCCAAATTTCAGAACCTTCATTTAAAGGATTAGAAGTATCACCATACTATATTATAGAATTGAAAGGGGCTGACATGGGGCTGACATGAAGCAAAATCATGTGAGTCACCTTCTATTTTTGCTTATAGGTTTAGGATGTGTTTCTTTTAGTTGTAAAAATTTTGATTATTTCAATAATCGATTATGTATAATCGATTATAATAGAATTAATTTTATATTTAGATATATTACCGAAAATGACATAAAAAGAAATATTTTTACGCATTAAATTATCAAAAGAAATATAAAATAATTAAAAATATTATTTGATTGAAGATAAAATAGTATTTACATTTCAAAATTTTAAAATAATTTATAATCTAGAATCATAAGTCTCAAGCTTATGAAAAAAAATTATTATAATATATTGAATTTCATGTAAAAATTGTTAGAGAATTACCTAAACATATCATGAACAATAAAATTTTTTTTTAGCAAAAATAAAAGCTGTTGGTTTGGAAAATAACTCCAACCAAACATACTCTTAATAGTTGGAGGAATTGGAGTACTACTTATATGCATCATACTTTGCAGTTTTAGGGAGATGTTTTAAATGCTCCTAAACAACTTTGGAGCATTGATGCTCCATAATTTATCACCATAGATTTTGTTCCAAAAATGATCAAGGGCTGAGATTTTTTACTGGCAACTTTATTAATAGGTTTCGTTCTTTTTTTTTCTCCCTTTCTCACAGCCACCTTCCTCAGGGAGAGTTCCAGAGCGTTAACAGTCGAGCTTTCGATCACCTCTGCCACCACCAAGTCGAGCTTCCGATTGACCCACCTATGAACCACCACGCCTCCTCCAGTCGATGATGCTCCTACTTCTCGTGACGATGGCAACGGTTTGGTTCCTCGAAAAATGAGCTCGTCAGATCTCTCAAACAATACCTTCACATGGTCAATAATATTCCAATGGTTGTTCAATGCCAGCTCCAACTTAAGTGAGCTTGATCTAAGCTATAACCTCTTAGAAGGCCCTATACCATATGATTTTGGCAACATCATAAATCCTCTTGAGCGTTTTGACCTCTCTGATAATAAACTACAAGGTGAAATTCTAAAATCTTTTAGGAATATATGCACCTTACGCTCATTACATCTTAACAATATCAATTTGAATGAAGACATTTCAACAATTCTTCATAGTATGTCTAGTTGTGTTAGATATTCATTGAAAGAATTGAATCTATTTAGTCGTCTGAACTGTTTCACGTCACCAGAAAAAAAAAAAAAGAAGAGGAAGAGTTGGAGAGAAAAAAAGAATAGCCAAAAGTAAAAACCTATTATAACATATTATTTGCATTGAAGCATTAATGCTCAAATTCTAAATAGAAACATTTTAAATGTCTCCCTTGGACATAAATTATCACCGATGTGTCAGAAATTTGGAAGACCAAAAAGATTGATCAAGATATTGAGACCTTCATAAAAAATAATGGGCCTCTAGCCTTAAAAAGATACTCGTATTCAGATATCAAGAAAATGACCAATTCTTTCGAATCCAAAATAGGATAAGGTGGCTATGGTCAAGTATATAAAGGAAATCTAAACAATAGTTGTCCTGTGGCTGTGAAGGTACTGAATGCTTCCAAAGGGAATGGGGAAGAGTTTATCAATGAGGTGTTGAGCATCAGTAGAACATCCCATGTAAATATTGTTAATCTCCTTGGATTTTGTCTTGAAGGCCAGAAGAAAGCTCTTATCTACGAATTTATGCCCAATGGTCACTTGAAAAGTTTATAGACAACAAGAATTTTGAAACCAATCCACCTTTGAGTTGGGAAAGATTACACCAGATTGCAGAAGGGATAGCTAAAGGGCTGGAGTACTTGCATAGGGGCTGCAACACTCGGATTTTACATCTTGACATAAAACCAAACAACATCCTTTTGGAAAAAATCCGAGATTTTGGGCTGGCTAAGCTCTGCTCAAAAACACAAGTATCATCTCTACGTTGGATGCCAGAGGGACAGTTGGGTATATAGCTCCAGAAGTATGGAACAGAAACTTCGGAGGAGTGTCACATAAGTCTAATGTCTATAGTTACGGAATGATGATTTTGGAAATCGTAGGAGGAAAGCAGAACATCAATACTGAAGCAAGTCATTCCAGTGAGACATATTTTCCTCATTGGATATACAAGCGTATTGAGGTGGGGCAGCAATATAGCATGGCATAGTGGTATGACCACAGAGGAAAATGAGATTGTGAAGAAAATGATTATAGTAGGATTATGGTGCATACAGACAAACCCATCTGACAGGCCTCCAATGACAAGTCTAAAATTTATTTTAGATTCAGATCCGACTAAATTATGACTCGATTAATGATTAGATTGGGATTGACTAACTCGATATTTAGATAAAATATAAAAATTTAAATATTATATATAATTAAGTCTTTAAATTTTAAAAGTATAAAATAAAAATTATACATTATATATTTTGAAACAAATTATATTAATGTAAAAAATATTAATTTAAGTTAAGAAGTTATATATTTTGTTACTTATTTTTTTATAAAATTATAAGTTTCCATGTAGTGTGTAAAAATAATTTATAAAAAAAAATAAAGTTAAACAAATTATATAAGATATTTTATTAAAAAAAAAATTTATTATTCAATACTTGCTTTATTTTTATATAACGATTTGGTATTAAAAAAAGGTTTTGTTTTTTGTGTGTGGTAGTTGAACCTTTTATTCTTATGCAACTCTTTATTAATGATATTTGATGTTAATATAATAGTTTTATAACTACAATAAATTAAATAATAAAAAAATGATCATACAACTACCACCAGAATATGCACCCTTACAAGTCTCGTTGAAGGCTTGGTATTTATATACAAAATTGTTAAAAAATCACAAATAACAAAAAATTTAAAAAGATATGCAAATTGTGCTATGAAAATAACAAATTATATATATGAGTTGATAGAACTTGTCATCCACCATCTGTTTTATAGATTGCAACTATCTTTCATCTTAATGCATCAAGAATATGTTGATCTTTCAATGCCTAAGCCAAATTGAGCTCTCACACCACTTAACTGAGAAAAGTTTTGCAACGGAAGTAACTTCGTGGAAATAGCAAGATCAACAAAACCCTATATTATTGGTTTGACAAATCTTATGCTCACATCCACCTTTAATAGTTCTGCAACAAAATATAATAGAAAAACAAATAATGTTAAAATAGCACTGATTACTATCAATTAATAACTAGATTACTACTTATAGGGGAAAAGATCCAAAAATAAGTTCAAGTAGACTTTTGTATTGCTATTGCAGCAAGTGCCACTACTAGTATTTAGAACTTTTACCATTTGTTTGGATGCATGAGAGAAAATGGAAAGACAGAAAATAGGAAGAGAGAAAATAGAAAGACAGAAAATAGGAAGAGAGAAAATCATGTTTTCTTTTTATATGTTTGGATGAAGAGAAAATAGAAAAAAAGAAAATTAGAATGAATAAAAAAAGAAAGTATAATCAAGTAAAATAATATATATACCCTTATTTTGTATTTAATAATTAATAACATACAAATATATGTTTTTTTATTTTATATATCTTTAAACACAATTCTCATAGATTATATAAATAAATAGATAAATTATATGATAAATATTAATTTAAAAAATTAAGTTATTGAGTGTTATTAAAATTTGATTTTAATTATATTTAATGAAAAAATTTGTGCATTTTTTAAATTTTATAATGATCTTAATAAAAAAAATCAATTCTTCACTTCCACTCTTTTTTGGCTTTTCCCCACCCTCTCAGCCCTCCCACCGACACCCCCACCCTCAACCCAATGCCCACCGTCATAAACTTCTCCACACAGACCACATCACTCCCCCACCCCAACTTCCTCTCACCTCCCCCAATCCTTCCCCCTATTTGGACTAGTTTTGAAGACCATTGACTTTCCATTTATCATAATTATTGCAAGTTTTTTATCTAGTTCCATATTAGACGATTGAAAAAGGATTCCTGTAAGAGCCAATCGCCACCAAATTGATCTTTAACATCGTTCCTCTCTTTTTTATCTTAGTGCATCATTCCTTAGCTCATTGTTTTCTCATCTCTTGCAACACTTTCTTACCTTAATTTTGTTCTTGTAGATATATTCTCACATGGAAAAACACCCCTCATGAATTTGTTGTCTATACTTATGGAAACCCAACTCCGAGAAACTTAAATTAAATTTTGCAATCTCGTTTTCTAATTGATTCTTTTGTTAGTTTTGTTTCAGCTCCAGGAACGACTTCGATGCAATTTTCATGACGAAAGCTTAAATTTTTATCAATTTTCAGTAACTACAAGTTAGAATTTTTTGAAGTTGCAAATATGGGGTGTGCCATTTAGGCTATGTGATGGGAAAAAATTGAATTTTTGGTTTGTTTTTCGGTTTAAGGTTTGATTTTTGGTGGAGGGTGGTGATCAATTTTAGTTTTAGCTCTATCATGTTGATGATTAGAGTGTGATGACCAATTTGAGATTTTCAAGAATGTTGTCTGAATTGGAATGTAAATGGATGCTTGGCAATAACAAAGGTCTTTTCTCTGCAGCTCATATATGCTGAGACTAGACATATCTATGGAAGAGTAAAAATGACAAGGTTAAAAATGTTATTTTAATATTTTTTCTTGTCATCTCCCATTTTCTTGGCAGGAGTGAGGAGAAAATATTTTGGTGAGTCCACATGAATTTTTTTTTTTTCTTTTCTGTTTTCTATCCACAGTCAAAGGAGAGAAAATATTTGTTTAGAAAAAATTGTGTATGATATTTGAATGTGAAATACAATTCAATATATGGTCAAGACAAATACATATTCAATATGCTATAGAAATAATCAACGCGAAAATTTTATTTTTTATATATATATCTGATACCCAAATAAATTGTGAATAAATTTTTTATTACAAGGCCAAATAGCAAACATCTACTAAATATTACATACCAAATGATGAATGCCATTCAGATTGTTTGGTCGGTTCCTCTGTTCCCCTTTTTCATGGTAGTTGCACGTACTCTTTTCCTAAAGAAAAGTCTGTGCTCCTACTCTTGAAGTCAATGAGCTCTTTTGTTTTTGTTTGAAATTTTTAGTGGTCCTCGTCCTTAAAAATATAATACTAGTTCAAAGAATATGCTGGCGCTGATGCAGGATAGGAAAGCTACAAAGTTCACTTGCTTTAATTTTGTTATTTCGCCCTTTCATGGAACAACCAAGAAGCTCTCATACTGTCGCACACAATAATTTGTGTTTGAAGTTTTGGAGGGTGTTCCTCTGGAGCCTGCAGGTGGAATTGATTCGGTGAAGAAAGTTCTGAATCATGGAGGCTTCTATATATGCTGCACCATTAGAGCTTTTGGTGCACTCTCACCACCGTGAGAACCACCATCCCAACCCTAGGCCACTCCCACCACCGCGAGAACCACCGTCGGATCTCTTCCCCAGGCCACACCAGTCACTGGACCTTGAACCTCGAATCGAACCTACGAACTTAGGTGGCTTGGTGACTGCGGGCAGCGGCAGAGGGAACTCGAATCAAACCTCGAACCACCATGACCACTGTGACCTCTGCCTTTGACACCTCCTAGATCGAACCAGTCACCGGAAAACACCGACCCGCAGTCACCAAGCTACCAGCGACTCTGCGAGAACCCCTAGCAACCTCCATGATATCAACGTCGCTCCTCACTGCTCCACCGCCAGCAAACCTAAAGCCACCATTCCCAACCTCCGGCCAAGCACCCCCATCGAGCCAGGTAGCCCCATCACCATTCCCAACCTCACGGTGGTTGAGAGCCTGAGGGCAGCGAAAACTCCGATCTGCTAATCCCGCGGTGCCAGGAATGGCTGAGATAGTGATTGATGTTATATACAATTATAATATTTTCATAATATATAAAATAATAAAATAATAAATAATCGTTATAAATGAAATAGATTATTAAATTTTATAAATTTTGTGATTAATTAAATAAAATTAAATATATTTTGATTAGACGTAGTGTGAACATTAGAACTTAACAGATTGGAAATCTATCAAGGACTTCTCCTTTAGGGGCAGCCATAAAAGTTGACTTGTTTTGTACTATTGTGCCGTTGGCGTCAAGTCTCCACTTTGCTGGCTCCTAAGAAAGTTCCTTCGTAGCTCAAAGAATGGAAAATCTGATCATCGTCCTAAGTCCTAAGTCCTCACATTTCATATATATTGAAACTCACCCTCTTCTTCTTCCAAATAGTGATTTAATCATATCTCCAACAACACAAACATTTCATGATGTTCAAACTTGCATGCATTTTTTCTGCTTTGTTTCTCTTATTCATCAATTCCTCTGGCAGCCACAACTCTTCATCCTCAACAATTTGCCGCACTTACCATTGCAGCAATGGACCTAACATCAGTTACCCTTTTTGGCTGACCCACGGCTCCCCTCCTGACCAATATTGCGGTTACCCTGAATTTGGCCTCATGTGCTCTGACCATGGTAACCTCATTTTCTCTCCACCACCCGGTTAATTTATTATTAAAAAAATACTACTACGATTAAAATATTAAAAATTAATATAGACTTTATATCAAAACCATAGTCTTAAAAAAGCTATATATATATTTAAATTAATAATTTTTATATATATTTAAATTTATATATAAATACTATTAAATAAAAAGAGAAAATAATTTATCTATAGACATTAACCAAATAGGTCTATGCTAACTTTCTTCTAATTGGATATCGTGTAAATGAGATGAACAGGTTGGATTTATTACCTGCAACCTAATAATTGCTACAGTAATTTTAGGGACCAACCATGTAATTATGGGATAGTCCAAAATATTACTTGTTAGAAAGATTATAGGTATAAATAGTAATCGTTGATCAAGATTTACACAACATCATAAGTTTTCAATTCATGGAGCATCCATGATCTCAAATTCTTTATATTTGAATCTTTTTAAAATTAAAGAATAAAATAAAATATGGGCTTAATTTAAAAATAAAAAATAAGACATTTCTTTCATTTTTCACAATCTTAAACGTTTCCCTTCAGGCAATATGAACTTGGGCAACCTAACCTAAATAAAATTAAATGTGTTTTTAGACGTCATTCCCCTTGAACTTGAACCTTAGCTCAAAGACTACAATTGTAGTCATTACCCTTCTGGTGTAACCTTTATCAAGTGTCTGAGGTCTGGAGTAAATGAATCTTTTGTGTTTGAGATGGCGAATGAGACTCAAGGTTTTGACTGGTCTGAGAATTGCCAGGAAAACGTTGTGGTGACAGTGATGAAGGATCACCCGGAAAATACTACTACGTAAAAGATATAGACTATCAAAACCATAGTCTTAAGCTAGTTGATTTTGATACTGCAAACCAAACTTGTCCAAGGGCACTTCACAATGTTCCCTTGGGCAACCTACCTCTTTCTCATTCCCCCTTGAACTTGAACCTTAGCTTTTACTACAATTGTAGTCATTACCCTTCTGGTGTACCTTTTATCAAGTGTCTGAGGTCTGGAGTAAATGAATCTTTTGTGTTTGAGATGGCGAATGAGACTCAAGGTTTTGACTGGTCTGAGAATTGCCAGGAAAACGTTGTGGTGACAGTGATGAAGGATCAGATTACAAGTGATGGCTTGATGAATGAGTTTGCTGGGGCCATGAGTGAAGGGTTCGTACTTGATTGGCAAACAGCTACGAATTGTGCTGAGTGTGAGGCTAGTAATGGACTTTGTGGCTATAGCAACACCAAGAAGGAGTTGTTGTGCTTTTGCAGGGATGGCAGTATAAGAAGCAATAACTGTGAAGGTACGCTTGCTGGGTCTTGTATTTATTGTGAAGGTGGAATATCAACACAATAAGGGGTTAAAATTAAATTGTGTTGATCACATATTTCCTTACACTTGAAATTTAGCCCACAAAAATATAGTATAGTAGCGGAAATGATAAATATGAAACTTGAAATATGCAGAAGAGTCAGTTTGAAAATCAAGTGATTCATGGAATGGAACCTTAGGTTAGTGAAATATTCATTTTATCATCATATGTAGAAGATGTTGCTCTTTCTTGTTCTCAAACTGAATGTTGATGATATCCTCCATGTCTGCAAGACCTGGCTTTCAGTTTGTGTTTTGCTTGAGGAAGTTTTAATTTGTTCTCAAACATTTCAAATTTTGTTCATGTCCTTGTCCATGTTGTGTTCATGTCAGTATCCGTGAATGTTAACCCTGACACTATGCACACCACAAAATCCTTTCCACAATTTTCCTGCACTTGTCCACTACATGTAATATTGATTTCTGCTTGCGAAGTCATATGGTTTTAGCTTATGGCATGTGTGCTTATATTTAGTGAAAATACTCAATCTTCTTGATACTCTATGAATTATCGGAAGTAATTCTACCTTTTTTCACAAGTGTATGTGTTTTATTAATTGATTATTTTCTGTTTTCATGGCAGGAGGAAGCAGCACCCGTTTGTCAAGACTAACAATTATAGGTACAATATATGTCTTAAATTATATTTCTTGTCATTTTCTTGTTTCATACGCAAGTCATGGATTGTTCGTAAAATGCTATAAAATAAAAATGCCACAGGAAAAATAAACTAGGAATTTACAAGAAAGGAAATGCAAACCCTGTAGTCACAAGAAGTCATTTCAAGAAATAAGCGAGAAACCTTCCATGAGATAATGCCCTTTCACCTTTGTTGCCGTCGGTCATTAAGATTCTCAAATCTTCAACTGGTATTATCTCTGATCTGTACGAAGGTTTCTCTTCAACTAGTCCATGTGGAGCATTTTCTCTGCCTTCTTGTTGCAAATTTGCAATATTCTTAATTTTTAGGCTGTACTCAAAACGAGTGAAAGTGGGAGGAACTGAGAGGATGGATTCATAATATACAAAGTATCATGACTTGACACAACATATGTTTTGATAATATGACTCATTTTTAGTCAGTTTATATTGGAGAGCAAATTATTTTGTGTGATTGTAATCACAGCATATAAAATTATAAACCTCATCAATTCAACAACAACCACAGTGCCTCACAGGAGAGCAAGATTGTAATCTTCAGATTGTGAAAGCATCCAAAGTTCAGAACCTTTATTTAAAGGATTAGAAGTATCACTATATTATATTATAGAACTGAAAGGGGCTGACATGAAGCAAAATCATCTGAGTCAACTTCTATTTTTGCTTACAGGTTTAGTAGTTGGAGGAATTGGAGCACTGCTGATATGCATCATACTTTGCATTTTCAGACATAAATTATCACCAATTGTGTCAGAAATTTGGAAGACCAAAAAGATTGATCAAGATATTGAGGCCTTCATAAAAAATAATGGGCCTCTAGCCTTAAAAAGATACTCGTATTCAGATATCAAGAAAATGACCAATTCTTTCGAATCCAAACTAGGACAAGGTGGCTATGGTCAAGTATATAAAGGAAATCTAAACAATAGTTGTCCTGTGGCTGTGAAGGTACTGAATGCTTCCAAAGGGAATGGGGAAGAGTTTATCAATGAGGTGTTGAGCATCAGTAGAACATCCCATGTAAATATTGTTAATCTCCTTGGATTTTGTCTTGAAGGCCAGAAGAAAGCTCTTATCTACGAATTTATGCCCAATGGATCACTTGAAAAGTTTATAGACAACAAGAATTTTGAAACCAATCCACCTTTGAGTTGGGAAAGATTACACCAGATTGCAGAAGGGATAGCTAAAGGGCTGGAGTACTTGCATAGGGGCTGCAACACTCGGATTTTACATCTTGACATAAAACCAAACAACATCCTTTTGGATAAAAACTTCTGCCCCAAAATCTCAGATTTTGGACTGGCTAGGCTCTGCTCAAAATCACACAGTATCATCTCTATGTTGGATGCCAGAGGGACAGTTGGGTATATAGCTCCAGAAGTATGGAGCAGAAACTTTGGAGGAGTGTCACATAAGTCTGATGTCTATAGTTATGGAATGATGATTTTGGAAATCGTAGGAGGAAAGCAGAACATCAGTACTGAAGCAAGTCATTCCAGTGAGACATATTTTCCTCATTGGATATACAAGCGTATTGAGGTGGGCAGCAATATAACATGGCATAGTGGTATGACCACAGAGGAAAATGAGATTGTGAAGAAAATGATTATAGTAGGATTATGGTGCATACAGACAAACCCATCTGACAGGCCTCCAATGAGTAGGGTGATTGAAATGTTAGAAGGAAGCATAGAACAATTGCAAATTCCACCAAAGCCATTCATATTTTCTCCTACAAAAACCGAAGTGGAACCTTGCACTACTAGTAGCTCTGATTGATGTTCCATTTCTGATTAGTAGAACATTAGAGAATTTTTGTCTAGAATTTTTCCATTATTAGATAATTGAAACTTAGATATTTTACATAAAAAATATTCAATATTATTATATTTGCACATCTAATATATAATTTCTTTAAAGTTCAATTTCTATTTTTTTATATGAGAAATACGTTTTAAATAAATGATGTACAAAAACCATAGGATTAGACAAATGGTGAGAGATTTGGGTAATAGGTACAAGGCTATAAGTTCAAACATCAAATGGTGATGTACAAAATATAAAAAAGGTTAAGTGTTAGTTTTTTTTTTGTCGGTTTACAAAATGAAAAAGTGACATAGAATTATCGTGTCATTGTAAAAACTACATAACATTTTTTTTTTTTGGGTAGGGCTTAGGACTCATTTGGTGAGTTTGCTAGAAGACCTCTTAATGAAACTTCTCCATGACCCGCTATTAGGGTTCAAGGAAGAAGTGAGAGACAGAAGAAGGGAAATCCAAATGGAGAGTATTTGTGAGATTAATTCTCGCTATTTTTCCTATATATCTCCATAGCTCTTATGAACTAATTTATCAAATCCAAACTAATTTTAAAATATGAAGTCCACTTGAGTTGGTTGACTTAATTAGGCGGTTTAGAGTTTCATAAAGTATAATAACTCCTTAAAAATTAAAAAAAAATTTATAAAAAATTTAAAAGATATTTGTAAATGGACATATTAGTTTTTTTAAATATTTAAATTTTTTATATAATATTTGAGTATGAATTTCATCTTTAATATGTTATAAGTAACAATCAACGCTAAAATCTTTTCTTTATATATCTTATACTCAAACAAGTTATGAATAAAGTTCCAATTTCTTGCAAACTCCAACTAAATGTAATATAACATACAAAATGTGAAGACTTTCACATTATTTGATCTGTTTCGTGCTCTCCATTTCCATGGTTGCACTTCCTCTTTTTCTAAGAGAAATTTCTGCTCCAGTTTTTGAAGTCAAATAGCTTTTTTGTTTTTTATTAAATTTTTTTAGTGGTTCTCCTCCTTATAAATATAATGTTAGTTCTATCCAATTTTCAATTGTATTAGCTGACCTTGATACAGCTTAGGATAACTTTGATATTATGTTTGAATGATAAGAAATGAGAGGAATTGAAATGAAATGAAAGAAAGGAGAAAGAGTCTTTTTTTATGAATTTATTAAAAGATAGGAATGAAAAAGAAATTATGAGAAACTATTTCTCATTTTTTTTTTCAAATAACAAATTTTTATTCTTTCAAAATTGGAGTGAAATGAAAAAAATGAATTTATAATTAAAAATAAATATGTTATATTTCGTTCTATTTTTTATGAGTCAATTCTTGAACAAAATAATAGAATTTCATTTTATTTTTTTATTAATTTTTTAAATAAAAATAAAGATAACTTTGTTCAATTCATTTTATTTTGCTTTCAATTCATCTCCATTTATTTAATTCTGTTTCATTAATTACAAAATTACTCAAACACAATACAAAGTTGACTTGCTTTATTTTGTTATTTCCCTCTTTATTGGAACAACCAAGAATATCTCACATACACAAAAAAAATGATGTTAGAAGTTTTGAACAAAGTGCTAAGCTTCCGGTTTTGCAAGGTGTTCCGCTGGAGCCTGCAGGTGGAATTGAAGCGCTAAAGGAGATTCTGAATCATGGGTCTGATGTGGGTACGAAGCAGAGAGTGCTCATTTCGGTACACACATGCAGGGCATCAACGCATTAGGAATATGTGGGAATGGGATGGAAGGTTATCTCTAGCAAAAATAATTTGTACATACATTTTATTGATTGAAATTTGTAATTTTTTTTGTAAATTTAATTATTTATAATAAAAAATAATAATTTATTTATTTTTAAGTATAGTTTTAATATGTATAAATATTATTGTTAAAATTTTTAAATTTTTTTATATAAAATTATTTATGACAAATAAATAAATAAATAAAAATAACTTATATTTAAAATTATACATTATTAATATTAACCGTTAATTTATGTCAAATCAACGATTTTTAGTATTGGTGAATAGCATTCACCTACTAAACGATTCCATCAGAATTACGTGGGAAAGACGCTCAGTTCTGATAACTACTTGGCAGAATGTCTTTATCCTAATGCTTATAGGTCTTAATCATGTTGATGAGTCCTGCACTGCTCCTGAGTTCATCCAAGGTGTTGATGGTGCTAGGATTCCTAATCCCTATGGTATTTGTCAATCACTATGCCCGATCTATCCTTTGTTATTAAGATTATTTTAAAGAGTATTTTAAGAGTGCTTATTAAAGATTTAAAATTAAAAATTTTATATAAAAAATAGAGTATTTAATATATTAATAAAAAAATTATTTTTTATACAAAAATTTTTATACAAATTTTTTTAATAAATATCTTTAGAGCATTCATTAAAACAACCTTTGTTATTAAAATAATTTCACAACTCATGCATGTTTTAAGGGAAGCGGATCTTCAAGCTCGGAATTTTAAGGAATTTTTGCTTTCATACTCCGATAATTTTTTACTATCATGCCAAATCATATGACATAATATATTAATTGATGCACCGGATCAATAAAAGCATTAACGCCTACATCTAAAAAAATTAGTCCAGCATGTTACTTTTTTATAGTCCAATGCAAACCGGCCGATTGGTAGATGGTGTCTATCCTTTACTTTTCTCAAATAAAGATGATTTTGAATTATAAGACAATTCTTACTTATAAATACTTTAATTTCCATCTGAAATATTCTATTCTATATGTTTAGAACTGTAGGATATAACATGCCAAATGTGAATTCCTTCACATTACTTGGCAATTCCCCACACTCACCTTTTTCGGGTTTGTAGCGTTTAGGGGTGCACATGGGTTTGGTCTGACCCGATGATCCAACTAATTCGACCTAACTTAATTTAAAATATTCGAGTTAGTTCGGGTCATCGAATAGAACTCGATCAATTCATTCAGTTATTGGTTTGGATGACAGGTTCAAGAAACCAACCCGACTTGAAGATCTGATTATAAAACGGCGTCATTTTGGAACCTTTTTCTTTCTTTCCCATCCCATATGAGCGTCTCTCATCCTCTCATTTCTCCTAATTTCATTTATTCTTCCTTCTTACCCAACCCTCTCTCACCACTCACCACTCACCACACTACTAGAAATTTCTGCTTTAAAGATGGAAATTAGAGACGAAAAAATTTCTGTCTCTAATAGAGACGAAAACAAAGACGGATTTTATGAATTAGAGAGGGAAAGTAAAATTTAAAACTTAGCGATAGAATTTATCCGTCTCAGAATTTTTCGTCTCTAATTACATCTCTATTTGGTCAATTTAAAGTCAAGTATACTTAGAGACAAAATTTAAAGATAGAATTTATCTGTCTCAGAATTGTCCGTCTCTAATTTCGTCTCTATTTAGTCAAATAGTTTTTTTTTTCAAAATCAAATATGTTAGAGACGAATGTGTTCTGTCTCTAATTTATATATTATTTAATTAATAATTTTTTATAAGTTAGAGACAGGTTGTTGTTTCCGTCTCTAATATTTGTACACATTAAATCCCTAATTTAGATACAAGAATCCCAATTCCCATCTATCAGCTCCATCTCCATCTCTTGCCCTTGCATCGCATCTCCATCTCCAAGCTCGTGCCCTCGCAGCTCCATCTCCGAGCTTGTGCCCTCACATCTCCATCTCCGAGCTTGTTCCCTCGCATCTTCGATCTCGTGCCCTCGCATCTCCATCTCTTAGCTGGTGCGCTCGTTCTGCCTCCATCTCTGAGCTCGTTTTGGTACGTTCTCCCTCCACCTCTGACCTTGTTCTCGTTCATTCTCGTTCAATCTCTCAACTCATTTGTTGCTCCATCTCTCAGGTTGCTCTAGGACGTTCTCAGCTCTCCATCTCTTAGGTCGTTTGACCTCATTCTCTGCAAGGTGAACCTGTTCTCCACTCTCAAGTCCATCTTTTTTTCATTTGATTATTGATCTTTTGATTTGTGGGTGCTCCGTGATCTAGGGTTTTGATTATTGATCACATTATTATTATTATTATTATTGTTGTTGTTGTTGTTGTTGTTGTTGTTGTTGTTGTTATTGTTGTCTATAGGAAGACCTTAAATGATTTGTAAGACTTTAAATGATTTGTGAGACATGGAGTATGACTCTCATTCTCTGTTGACTTGCGTTCTTTTGCTGTCATTGATTGCCTCTATATGCATTAGGGCTTACATTTTTTTGTGGTTATTTTTAATGCTGATTAATATTGTTAGCTTTATATGTTATCTTGATTGCTGCATTCAGACTTTGGTTAAATTGATTTTCTTGATCAAACAGTGGAGATGTTTTTTTTTAGTGTAAATATCATGGAACTGTGTTTTCCATAGAAGTCATCTGCCTCTTAAACTCACATATCTGCCTCTTAAACACACATCCTTAGGATTAAAAGTTAATTCAGCTGTGTTTCAAAACAAGAGGAAAAAGTCAAATCAAAACCAAAAACATCCTTTAACATCTAAAAAATGTTGTGTAATGATAACATCATTACCCATCAACAATATGCTCATGTGGAGAAACATGAGCATATTATATACCACAAAGAATCCATAATCTAAACCCAAGACTTTCCTCACATCGAAACACATTGACATGTCTACAAGCCCATTTCTCAATCCCTTGATCTTGCTTAGAGATACCTAAAACAACCCTGCTAGTGCCTTAAAAGGTGTTGGGCTAGATACAGAAGTGGGTTGGGCCATTGACATGCAAGCCTGAACCATTTGGTTTGAGAAGCCCAGGGAGACAATAATGTACATGGCTTCCTTAACAGGAATAGGTTTCTCAATTGAGGATTTGTAGTGATTGATTAACTGCATATATGGCTGGTGATTGGGTTTTCTGTTTCCTGGTCTTCAAGGAGGTAAAGGGTAGAAAATTTGAGGAGCAGTCTGTAACACCTCAATTTTTGGTTAATTACGTTTTTGTCCTAATTGTACTGTTTTCTGTTTTCTGTGTATTATAAAATTAATTTGACTGTTTCGTAACTGCATTTGATTGTTTTGTGTGATTTGCTCCAAGTCAAGAAAATAATAATTTTTGGGCCGGAGAAAATCTTGTTTGATTATTTGGAGCTGAGAGATCTTACTAAACCCAATTCTGAATAATACGTATATCAATCTTTTAATTTTTAGAATTTTTCTGTATAATAAAAATATTTATCATGCAGAAAAGTCTGTGAGACCCACGTTTAGCTTGTGGGACCCACGTTTGGGTTTGTGAGACCCACTTTTAGGAAAAGTTTACCAACATAAATGGCTTGTAAAATTCTAAACCAAAAGGTTGAAAATCCATAAAAATAGTTAGATTTAGTAGATTAGTTAGTTTAAAATCTAACTTAATGGAATAATTAGCCTAAAACCTAATTAAGTTAATCTAAAGGGTTTAAGTGATAATTAAATGGATTAAACCTAATTAATTTTTCATTAAAATTTTAGTTAGCCAATGTACAAGTATAATTAAGAAGGAGATTAGTGTTTCTAAATAAATAAATGATTAACTAAATAATAAAGGAACCTAGCTAATTTTTTAATTAAACATAACTAGAAGGACTTAAACATAAATAGGTTTATGAAATCAATCAAATTTTGATTGAATTTCCTATGCATATTTCGGTCATATGCTCTAAGTATGCAATCATGGAGTTGCTAGACATTTGAACATCCACCCTTGAATCCATCTAAAGGCCATTAGGAGCTTAGAATTGTCAACAAAGGAGACAAGCTCCATAATTGATGCTCTACGACCATGCATTATGGGGGGCAATTATTCATTTTATCATCTTCATTTCAATCATTCTAATTTATTCTCTCATTTCTCTTTGTTTCAAGACACCAAGAAAAACTCCAAAACTTCTCTCCATACACCATTCGGCCATCAACCATTCTTGAACTTCCAATCTTCAAAAATTTCATCCAACACACTTTCCTAAACCTAAACCATATTCTAAGAACATCTCTAGTTGTGAGTTTTCACAAAATCATCCATTTGGAGCTTGGAAAATCACTTTGAAGTTTCTTTCCTATAAGGTGAAAATTCTTGTTTCTTGTTTCTAATTTGATTTTTGATGTTCTAAGCCATGATTGATCCATGGTTTATCTTTTTCAAACATAATTTATGACTTTATAAATTGTTTAAGCTTGTTAGGATTTTTGTTGAAGCTACACAAATTTTCTAAGGAGGAGTCCAAGGAGATCTTATCTTCTTTATAGGTAAGAGTGAGATTTAATCTCATCAACCATGTGTGGTGGTGAGAAAATGGATGTAATTGTGGTGAAGAATCCATAAGGATTCATTCACTTGGTTGTTTGTTGTCTTTTCTATTTGTGATTAATTTTGTGTGCATGTTTATTGTCTTTTCTATTTGTGATTTATTATGTATGCAAGCATGTCTATAGCTTTGATATTTTGGTATGTGTTTTATGATTGCTTTAATATATGATATGTGTTCATAGATATATGATATCTATTGTGAGATGTGAATAATATGTTGAAATTTGCATAAGTGTTCCAAAGAACACATGATGAAGAGCTCACGGTTTTTACTATGAAAAAAAGAGAACCAAAATATTCTCAACCATTTTTGAAAAGATGACTTAATTGATTTGATTAAGTTAATGGATTTTATAATAATTTAGAGGATAGAAAATAATTTAAAAATGATTTGTACAAAGAATGGTGGAATTCGGTCAAAAATGCTTTTTAATGTATAATTAATCAAAAATTTACTTTCTATGTGTAGACTAGTTAGTTAGCCTAAAAAGCATTTATTTACAATGGATTTTCAAGAACCAAATAAGTAAACAAATTTTTATTAGAAGTCTAGTATAGAAAAGAAATAAATTTTAGACACATGAAAAATACTTACCTTTGAGTTTTAAAAGTATGTTATCAATTTTTAAAGTGTATTTTATGGTTATAACGTAGAAAATATCACTTAGTGGATTTTCTAAACGAAATGCTGTCAAAATTGATTAAAAATGAGCAAGTATTGAAGAACGTTTCAAAATGGCATTTAGAAAGCAAGGAAATATTTTACGTAGTTAAAGAATAAAATTAACTGTAGAAGAATTTATAAAAATCAAATTTTTGAGAAAAACGTCAAAAATTATTACTTAGAGTAATTTTTGTAAGAAAAATGGAAAATAATGTCTACATAATATTTTTAGTTTTGGAAAGTTTAAAAATGTAATTTGGAACGTCAAGAAATATTTTATACAGTGAAAAACAGTAGAAATAGCTTACGCGTATTTAAAATAGTGGATTTTAAACTACGCGATTGAGAAAACATTGAAAAATATTTACGCGATTAAAAAATGCGATAAAATGTTTACTCGACTAATGGGAATAGTACTTTTTACTGTCGGGCAAAGTGGTAGACTCGGACATGTTGGGAAATAGTATTGTCAAGTGTAAACATACTATTTTTGGAATTATTGATACTAAGGGTATTTTTATAATTATGGTGACAATGAGGATATTTATGTAATTATGATTCATGGTGATACTGAAGGTATTTTTGTAATTATGGATCATTACATACATAGAGTGGTATGTCAATTTGGTTGAAATTGACGATTGACTGACGAGATGAATTACACCGTGTTGCGGGTGTGATAGGCGTAGTGTGTTCATGTGGAGAACTTAGAGGCGTTAGTGTACAGTTGATTCCACATGTGACGGTTAGTAGCTCCTGGGGGCAGTGGTAGCGATAACACACACTAGCGATCTCGACAAATACTATTCTTAATCAGGATCTATTGGGGACTGTCTGGTACTATGCCTGGACGTACATGACATATTTGATTGTGTACCATTCACACGAATATTTGACTGTGTGCTATTTACACTACATATTTGACTGTGTAACAGTTGGTTGAGGTAGCCTAATGTGCGGACATGTCTACCGGATCATTCTCTCTGATGTTTGTGTTTAGCTCCATGGAGTAGGAACGAGTCTGAGTACATGTCATATTTAATCTGCATCACTGTGTGAATAGTTATAATTTGATTTTTGATATTTTGCATATGTGATAATATGAATTGTTATATTAACTGTTATATTCGTTTGTATTATCGTTTTTTTATTGCTATCTTGGTAATGATGTAGATTGTCTCACCTCTTTGTATATATTTTCTGTATTATTATTTATGTTCTGTAAAGTCGTTGAGGAAGTAGAAGAGGAGCAACTGTTGGATTGTCAATACAACGAGGAGCAGCAACCGAGTGACCAGTTCGAGGAAGGCGAACCTCGAGATCATCTATATCATATGGATTGATTTCAGCGTGGTACGATGTTACTGGAGTATTTCTGTCTTCCGATGATCTTCCCGAGGAGGATTCTTCGGAGGATCAGAACTTTTAGTGTTATGCTTGGGCTAGTTTATAATTTGCTTTAAACCATACAGTTTGTTGTTTTAATTAAATAGTTTGTATTATGTAAATTATTTGTACCTATTAAAAACAAAATCATATTTATAATTATGGTGTGTATGTAATAGTTTGTTTTATTTTATGTTCTGTTTATTTTATTTTATAATATAATGTTTCAAAAAAAATATATTTTTACAACCTATATTATTATATATTACGAAATAATTTATAACTTGGGTAAATGTTTTATTATTATTGTTTGGAAATGTGACATCCCCACTAGAGTGTTGCACAGTCATTCTGTGGCCCAATGAAATGTCAGCCCAGGCCTTAATGAACCTGGTTCCATAAGTGGAATCTTCCAGGAGATGAGCGCAACTTAGCCCAATTATTAATCCACCTTCTTCAAATTCAGTCAGCTGAAAAAAAAATCAGTTAGCTGAAATTAAGATCAAAATAATCTAGTTTAAAAATTGAAAATGAATTTAGTTATTCATTTATTATTATAAACTCTTTGATCCTTGAATCTGTTCTTATTCTACCCAAATCAATTGTTGTTTTAACAATAGAAAATTCTAACCTGGACATAAAAAGTGGACAAATAATAAGGCTTGTGAAACATGGCCTCCCAATACATAAGGTTGAGTTCCTTTTCCCAATCCACGTTTTTTTAGGCATCCCTCCAAACTCCGTTTGGCTGTTACCTCCACCATTCTGACACTAGCATCATTGCACTTGATCTTCCAATGCCCTCTGTCATCTCGGTATATCTAGCCTCCGATCAGAATAGGTTACCCGTTCTGATCGGATATATCTAGCTGATTCAAGGGAGTGCTTGTGCTTGTATAGTAGTAGTAGTTAGGAAGTACAAGTTATACAAGTCCAATACTATTTCCCATATGTTAATCCTTGTCGTTGCAGGTTTAATATCACTTCCTTTTACACTCATTTTCTTTACCTTAATTTCTTTTATTTCTCTCTTTCTCTTCTTCCCTTGTTACTTAATCTTATCCTGCATTCATTCTTATTTTTCTTCCAATCAACCAGAAGCACTGAGTATATATAAACTATTCCACTATTCCTTGTTCAGTTATTAATCAGAAAGAAAAATTTGCATTTTTTTTAAACTTATACTTGATTTAATAATAGCACTCATTAGATGGCATTTAAAAAATATTGATATGATGACTAGTTGTAAATTTGTTGTCATTGTTCTTTTTTTTTTTGTAGCTAATTTGTTGTCATATTGTTACCTACGTACTATTCCTATCATGCTTGAAACAATTAAAATAATTGGCAACTAATATTGAGTTTTACTTTTTATTGATTACAGAGAGGAGTTTATGAAGGTGTTGTGCACTTAGAAGAGCCAAATATTCTGTTAGGCTGAAGGTATGCTTCCATTTGTTCCATTATCAAACTTTTGTTTAAGTACTTATACTAAACTTAAAGATTTTGTTTAAGACCTAAATATTTTATTTAAGCTTTTCGGAGTAAGGGCTTGTACTGAACTGAGTTTAAGTACTGGAAGATTCTCATTATTTTTTTGGTCCCCTGATTGAAGAGGGTTGGGAATTTTAAGTTGTAGGCTGCTTTGTATAATAAAAATGTTTGCATGGTTGATACTTGTGATGGATTTTTTTTGGGCCAGGCCTATTTAATGTATTCCAATGAACTATTTATTTTGAGCACTTAATTTATGCCCTTTTTTCTTGTTTTTGGGAGGGGTTTTTTTTGTAGTAACAATAGGTTAGTGTGCAAAGAATTATAAGGCATTGAAACATTTTAGGTTGTCTTTCAGATTTAAAAGGTGGAAGGTTGCAAAGAGTTAACAGAAGAATAAGAACTATTTAGCGTAGAATGTGGCCTCCCTAATCCTAGTAATTAGTGACATAGTGATCCCTTGCCCTTATTTCCTTTACTTCTCTTGTCATGTTTCCAGTATGTTCAGTGCTTATGAACTTTGATAATTTAATTTTTATCTTGCTAGTGGGTGAGTTACTTGGACACGTCAGGAAGAGGTTCCTATGGGTTGATGCAAAAGTTGTCAAGGTGATGATGACTATGAAACCTAATATGATAGATAGTTGGTTTATTTATATCAGGTTTTGTTAATAATGTTTAGTTACTTTGCCTTTTTTTATGTAACAGCAACTGGTTGATGCAAAATTATATGAGCTACTTGGTGATAGGACAACAACAGATGATGAAAAGCTTTCTAGAAAGAAGAAAGAGAAGCCTGCTAAAGTAGATGTGAGTTCGTTTAAAGTTATTTTTCCTTTTTTCCTTTACTTTTTATGACATGGCTTACAGGTTTTCTGCAATTCTACTTACATGCTTACATAGGATAAGGCAACACTTGTTCCTACTCCTGAAAAGCCACCTGAAGAAGATTTGAATCCATTCTTGATATTCCCTAACCCAGAGGAAATTTTTGAAGTTAATTAATTGCATCTTCATTCTTTTCTGTTCATGTTGTGAACCCAATGCTTCATTCTGTTAGTGTGCTCATGTTATATGGAGTCATTTCCAGTCTTTTGCTTGCTCATGAGTGACATTTATATGAGTGTTTCCACGTAGTGGTCTACTTAATAAACTTAGTGAATCATTCTGGTTTGTGATATTGTCTTGCAAGGCTTTCAAAATTATGAAATTTCCTTGATGTCGGGATTCCTGGTTCTGTTTGAAATTTTTTGTTTTCATTAACTCGCATCTGCAACATGTCATGAGGATCATGTTGATTTCAGGTGCATACTGAAGTACCTTTTAGTTATGATAGTATTCTAAGATGTTGCAATACAAAAGCGCTTCTTGACAAACACCTAAAAGCAACATGTGGGAAAGTTTTGACCTACTTTCTACCTGAACCAAATGGATATTTACATATTAGTCATGCCAAGGCATGTAATATGTTTCACATTGTGATCGTTACACTGATTAAATGTTTCCTTTCTTCAAATATTTATTATGGCTATCATTTGTCTATTTATTAAGAACTCATTACTAGCTTGCTAGTTCCTATTTATTTTGATCTCATCAATACATGGTTGTTTTTTAAGTTAGAGTTGGAATGATGAGAAAAAAGTGACTCATTTAATCTGTTAAGCGAAAAGTTGATAATTGTTTCTATCAATATATTCAAGCATCAGTAACATGCTTCAGACAGCTCTTAAAAGTTTTGTTGTTGTGCATGTATGTGGCTCATAAATGAACATGTACTCTGAATTTTCTAGAAAGTGGCATGTATAAGTATAACTTCCTGCAGCTATAGATATTTAGTTTAATTTATAAGTTTTAAATATACTTGATCAGAATTAAAGCTAGTGCTATTTTTGTGCATGAACATATCATCAACTTATATAGCATGCTTAGTTACTCCCTGAATTAAAAGCTATTTGTTTGGGAGTTAGAGTGTAACAGGCTAATATCTATACCATAGCATATATCTGAATAAACAATATCAGTTCTGCTACTTTTAATTTAATCATCAACTAATCCATAACATTTAAATAAATCATTATGGAGAGTCATATCTAAAGTTATACATATAAACTTTTATACATACAACTTTTACACTTTTAAAGCAAATATAAATTAATACATAAGCTTCGAATTGAAAAATCAAAAACTGAACTCTTCTAATCTTCTATTATCTTCATCTTCTTATCTTCTCATAGGGTCTTTACTTGCTAACCACGAAACATAAATGGGTGAGAATATAAAAATTCTCAGTAATACATATATTTCATGGTATTAAAACTAAATATATGAAACTTAAATATACTTAGGAATTGTATTCCGTTCTTTGGCATTAAGCCTACTTATTCTTAGTATGAATATACTAATCCTTAGCTTAATCTTAGACCTGACATCCTGGGCCTAGCTTTGGATAACTAGTCCTTAGCTTTGTCTCGGACCTGACATCCTTGGCTTAGCATCAGATAACTAATCCTTAGCTTCGCCTTGGACCTGACATCTTTGGCTTTGCATCGGATAACTAATCCTTAGCTTAGTCTTGGATCTGACATCCTTGATTTAGCTTTGAATAACTAATCCTTTGATGAAATACTCTGGTGTCACCACTTTATTAGGCTTGCCTGGCAATGTTCACTACTTAGATAACTAATCCTTTCATGAGCTACTCCGGTGTAACCACTTTACTAGCCTTGCCTGGCAATGTTCACTACTTAGATAACTAATCCTTTCATGAAACATTCTGGTGTCACCATTTTACTAGGCTTGCCCGGCAATGTTCACTACTTATATAACTAATCCTTTTTAAATAAAGGACCAAACTCTTGCCAACTAGGTCCTATGACACTTAACTATTGCCAACAAGACCCTATGACACTTAACTCTTGTCAGTTATGCACTATGGCATTCAACTACTACCAAATGGGTGCTATAGCATTCAACTATTGCCAACTAGGCGCTATGGCGCACAACTCTTGCCAACTAGGCCTTATGGTGCTCAACTTTTGCCAACTAGGCCCTATAGTATTCAATTATTGTCAACTAGGCACTATGACATTTAACTATTGCCAACTGGGTGCTATGACATTCTATTATTGCCAACTGGGTGCTATAGCGCACAACTCTTGTCAACTAGGCCTTATGGTGCTCAACTATTGCCAACTAGGCCCTATAGTATTCAATTATTGCCAACTAGACACTATGACATTCAATTATTGCCAACTGTGCGCTTTAACATTCAACTATTGCCAACTAGGCACTATGGTGCTCAACTATTATCAACTAAGCCTTATGGCATTCAAATATTGTCAACTAAGCCTTATGGCATTCAAATATTGTCAACTAAGCCTTATGACACTCAACTCTAACTATTAAAAGAGTTACTAGTGTTCATAGGGTTTAAACCATACCTAAAACACCTAAAATCTTGCCTAAAAAGGCTAATTTTCAAGATTACACCAAATGTGCATCATAACTTCAAAAATTTTAAAATTTTATGAGTATATAGCTTTCTCTCATATCTTTCCAATGCCATAAATTTGCTTCATTTGGCTATGTATAGCCAAAGTTATGCGACATTTTGAAGAGGCCAAAACAGAGCATTCTCTGATTTACCCCATTTTGACTTGACTTTAAATTGAAACTGGGAACAAACTATAAGTGGAAAAATTCTGAAATTTTACAGGCAAGAAGCCTTACATCTTAGCTTCAAAATTCCATTGGTCTTATATCAATACGACATCGGAGCAAGAAATTATGCAATCTGGTTTACTGACTGCCAGAATGCCTTTTTCTACATAATCTACCTTGGATTCAAACAGAAACTGGTATTGATTGGCTTGCTCAAAAATTCTAAAATTTTTACCACATGAAGCCTTATGTCTTAGCTTTCAAATGGCACTGGAATCAAGTGATTCCAATATCTACAGCTCAAGTTATGCAATAAACAGTACAGGTTGTTTGGATGTTGCCCTATTTCTGTGAAATCACCTGCCGTAATCGATTACAAGGGTGTTGTAATCGATTACAACACATCCAGAAGCCTTGTAATCGATTACAAAAGCTATTTAATCGATTACAAGCTTCCCAAAAACACATTTTGCAGCCTTAGAAGCTCAGTAATCGATTAGAAAGGCTATGTAATCGATTACACCTTGTAGAAAACCAGAAAAACAACTTTCCTTACGCAGCAAATTCATTTCTAATTATACAAAATTGAATTCTAAGTGATTTCTAACACCATTCTAGGCCCCTAAACTTGTTGCAACTCTTTCACAACCTATTAATTCTCTTGGGGCATAGATCTGGGTCCAAAATCACCTAACCCCAACCATTCTCCAAATCCATTAACTATGAATTCTAATGGTTGTTCTTGATCCATAAATAGCTATCTAGCATTCTTTAAGCTTAAACTATCCTATCCTAGTTCTTAGAATTAAGAACCAAGTTAAGAACTTGGATTTGACTCTCCAAACTCCTATTTCTACTCAAAATCCTAAACTTTATTCAAAAGAATCAAAGAGAGAGATGAATAGAAAATCCTCTTACCTCTTAATTGGATGAAGATCTTGAAGCTTGAATATTGATCTTCCTCTCTTCCTTTTCCTTTTCCCTTCTTCTTCTCCCCTTTCTTCCTTTCTCCCTTTCTCCTTTCTTATTTTTCTTTATGTTTTTCCTTCCTTCTGCCGAGAGAGAAGAGAGAAATAAGGGGTGGGACATAGAGGAAATTAAGGAAAAAGTTTAACTTAAGTTTCTGTACTGAAACTTATATCTGCTAAGGACACTTGAATTATGCTAATTCAAGTTTTCTAATTTCTAACAACTTTAGAATAAATACTATGATTCATTTAAATTGTTATTTTACTTTTATTCTATTTTTCTATATCTGCTAGAGATCAATCCGGCATTAAAAGCACAACCTGTATGCCTAAAAATACCAAACTGACTCTGATTGTTCCCAAATTTTAACTGCACCTTACTTAACTCATTTATGACATAGAAACAAGTTATTCATACCTGTTTCCCTTAACTTAGCAATTTGTGCTATTATTTGAGTCATTTTAGGCTACTTTTCAACTTCTGGGTTGCAACTGAGTACTTAAACGAACTCAGTTTGTCACAAAACTTAACTGACATATTATACAAGTATAATAGTACCTTTGAGACTATATACAAGCCTAACATATTTTCTCGGGATATTACATAAAGGGTGTGGTTATTGTAGTTGTAGTAGTACTTCTACTTAGAGTTTTGCTTCTAATATAGTCTTGAAGTATAGAGGAATATGGCTTTCCATTTGAGCTAACTGTCTCCTTTTAGTGGCATTCTAATAGTTCTTTATTGCATTCTCTGCTCTTGACATTGGTGCGCCTGCTCTTAACAGGAAGCAAGATTTCTGCTCTTGATTAACAACTGTAGTGTCAATATTTTGCTGACTTCTTGATTGGTTCATCCTATACATCATACTATATTTTGAGGACTACTCTTCTATATAAAATTTTCTCAAGAGGCAAGGGCAAGAAATAAGAGGTTCTTTCAATTTTTGTTTTCTTTGTTACAACTAATAACTTGTATTTCTACTCATTTTTTATTTTTTTGTGGGATCAAATTTATGTTGTATCTAAGTTTATAATGCACTCTATAGTCTCCCTCACAACATTGTATTTAGGGGGGAGGGGGATACTTGTTAATTATAATGATTGATGATTTATTGTAATTTTTGGTAAATTTTGATTTTAGATAATTATATGCATAAGAAAATAGAATTTTTTTTTATAAAATAAAGGCATCTAGTTGTGGTAAATCTCAACTAGATGCTTATTTTTTTAAAATATTTTTTAAGATATTAGAGACGGATTTAGAGACGAAAAAATATGTCTCTAAAATTGGAAACAAATTTTTTTTTTTAGTTAGAGATGGACTTTTTCCGTCTCTAAATTAGAGACAAACTTTTTCCGTCACTAAATTAGAGATGGAACTCATTTTTCGTCTCCAAATATTTAGAGACGCCAATTTTAGAGATGGAGTAATTTTCGTTTCTAATTCCGTCTCTAAATATTTAAAGATGGAAATTTATCCATTTAGAGAGGGAATCTGTTCCGTCACTGACCCGTGTGCAACCCATCCCTTCCTTCCTCTTTGCAAAACTCTAAAATCCCCTAACTCTAAGCGGCGTGCCACCTCTGCTGCTACTCAATGTCAGGCTCTCTCAGGCTCTCAGCCCCCTCTCACTAGTTGCGCACGACCAAGTATGGGTCTCCACCGCGACCAACTGCCTAGATCTACGTCGCGCCTCCATGCCAGAACCGCCATCCTCCACTGCGATCCTAGGACCATCTTGTCGCAGGTCCGTCCGTCACCACCTCGTCATCCACGCCAACGCACCGTCGACCTTCATCTTTGCCATTGCTAAGTGGTTGCCACTCTCAAACCCCACTCTTCTTCCCTCTGTTTCGTTTTTCAAAGACTAAAAGTCTCTCTTTTTTTTTTTACTACCTAAACCGAACCAGAGTTTTGAGAAAAAAATCTTCTCCTCCCTTTATTGTGTTTTTTTTAAATTTTCTGGATTATGGGTTTTATTTATTTATTTATATTTTAGTCTCCAAAATCTCTCTAGAATTTTTTTGTATAAACTCTATCACTTGACTAAATGCAAGTTCTGGGATTGCATCTAGGTTTCTAGATTCCTTCTCCTCCTACTCATGCTGGTGGGTGATAGATTTTGTGAAGCTATAAAGGCAAAAGTTATGTTTGAAGAAATTTGAATAGTTGATAGTGCTAGGATTTGTGGTGCTTTGGTAGTTGAGTTGCAAAAATGATGGCTCTGTTGGTGTCGATTTGCAATTTTCCAGTGAGGTGGGACTTGGGAGGCCTTGTGCGTGCTTCTATGGTGAAGTTCAGGGTGGAGAAAGTGGGGATGGACGACGGCGAGGTGGTTTTGGGCAGATTATGGAAGTGGTTTTGACCTCTGACCTCCTCCTCTTTTTTTTTTTGTTTGGTTTTATTGTAGTAAATTTTTTTTGAAATTTTTGAATAACCCGACTACCAAACCCGAACCAATCCGATTATAATTGGGTTAGTTCGGTTCGGGTTACTCACATTTTTTTTTCTCAAAATTAACCCAACTTAATTCAGCTATAATTAATTGGTTTGAATTTTTTTTCTTCAAACTTGAACAAACCCAACCCGTGTACAGTCTTAATAATGATGCTATTATGCACCAATATAACTTTTGGTGCATGGATATAACAATATTATAACCCATTATCATCGGTTGGTTTAATATGTCCCGGTTACTTAAGTATTATATTTAGTCTGACTTCGTGTTTACATGTAATTTCATATATACATTACTTTAATTTAAAACATAATTAAAAAAGTGAAATTGAATCTGAAAGATTAATACCGGTGAGGCGAAGAAAATGTAAAAACTAAAGCTTTTAAAATAGAAAAGGTGAATAGAGACTTAAACCCTAAACTGTAGAGAGAGAGTATATATCTGCTGAGCTTATAATCGGAGAGTTAGAGCTGCCTGCAAAGGAGTGTCACTAATCGTACTGTCCAACTGTCCAAGGCAAAGGGAAAGGGATGGGTACCATCAACGTGCGATCGGCCAGTTAACCGCCAAATGCGAAAATAGAAAAGTTGAACATTCAATTGTGATGGGCAAAACACAAAGAAAAGAAAATCAATTGCAACTTCAAAATCAGAAAGAGAAATGAGGATGCAGATGGTAAACGTTGCGTAAATGACTTTGGTGTTGACTTGAACATTCAATTTCATACGACTCCCTCTTTTCATTGCTATAGGGGTGTTCATGATTGAGTTTAATATGATCTAAATTTGACGTAATTTTTTGATGGGATCAAGTTTTAAGATTTATATCTAATTCGATTATTGTTTAATTAGTAATTGAGTTGGAATTAAGTCAACTCAACATTTGATAAAATTTATGAATTTAAATATTATCTATAATTAAATTATAAAATTTTAAAAATATAAAATAAAAATTATAAAATATTTGATAATATATATTTTAAAACATATTATATTAATTAAAAAATATTAATTTAAGTTAAAATATTTTATAATTTGTAATTAATTTTTATAAAATTATAAATTTTAATATATTAAATAATATCAGAATAAATTAAATAGACTTAAAATATGATTCAAATTTAATTCAAAAATTATATTAAGCTTAATTTAAAAAATTCAAGCTAGTCAAATTAGCTTCGGAGGAATAGTGCCAAGAGCACCCTACATTTCCCCAATCATTCTTCTTTTTCCCCATTTTCCTCGCCTTATACTTTTAACCATTTACCCTTATTTGCTATATGTAGAACAATGATACTTTCGATTCCCAATTGGTTATACTGCGAAAGCAGTTTCAATAGCTGGATTTGAATTTGGGCAATTCTTCGTCGATGCCAAAACCCCTTCCACGACGGCTGATCCCTTACCCTCTCTGCATTCACTATGGAAAATGGGTCGAATCTTCCAAAAACCCAGTTCATTCATTGTACTTTCAAATTTTTTAATTGCCTTTTTTCTTAAAATAATTTATAACTTTTTCTATAAAATTATTTTCACACAGGGACTAACTTGTTATTTTATTTAATTTACCACTACCTTTTTACTCGTTTGGACCCTTTCCAATCTCAACCATCCGTTTTTATATTATTAAATTTACCGCTACTTATCTTTAGTACATTGATTGATGCCCCATAAGAGTTTGTTTGGGAGTGAGAATTAGAAGAGAAAAGAAAGGAAGGGATGGATTTGAAGTTCAGAAACTTTTGTTTGAGAGTGTTAAAAATAAGAGAAAAAGGAGAATGAGATTTCGGATGCCCTCCAAAACCTTCTCATTCTAGTTTTCCAAATTGGGGGGTTTTAACACAAAATTACTCTTTCATCATTCGCCCCAAATCCCAACCCACCCTATTTCACCGACACAACCTCATCTCCCTACGCTCACCCTCGTCTCGCTGCAGTCGTTCGTCTAGGCTCGTCCGTCTCTGCTCGTCTCACTACGCTCACCGTCGTCTCTGCCTCTCATCAACAGTAAGCTCCCTGCCTCTCTTCTCTGATTCGTTTCATCAATCCCTACACTTTTCTTCTTCCTTCAATTTTCATGAAAATTTCACTAATCCTCTTTTCTCTGATTCGTTTCGTACAGTCTATTTCTCGTTCTTGTTTTCCTGGAATCATCAATTCCGATCTCACTGTCATCTGCAAGAGCTCGATTTTCAGAGAAGAAGGTTCGGTTCTGGTTCAAACAAGAAGGTTGGGTTCTTTGATTTTATTTCATTTTTCGCTCATTTTTAGTTACATGTATAAGTGACTGATTCCACCGAGTTCTTTGTGTTTGATGAAATGACTGAGTCAAAGTTTCCTCTATGTGTTTCCAATCATTTTTTTTCCTGAAAATGTGATGAGTTTTTCATTTAACTCTGTACTTTGGTTTTACACTGAATGAAACCATGTAATTCTTTCCTGTTTCTACAAAGTCTTCATCTGTCCCAGTAATCTATGACAGATTCACAATCAATACTTATGAAACCTGAAAATTATATTATTTAGACAAATGAATGTATAAAAAGAAAAGCTACGAAGTTCTTCTTTCTTTTTATCTCATGAATTTATTTGATTTGATGAGAGTAGTAACAGTTTAGTGAAGGTCTCAATTTCCTTCTCTTCTTTTTTCTTTAAACCCTTCTCTTTTCTTTTCCCTTAAACTCCCAAACATACCCTAAAGCTGAAGGTGCATCATAGACCAATCCTAGTAGCACATATCCTTTTTTTTTTTCCCCAACATATCCCTTTTTTTTAAACCAAAAGAGGAGTTTCTGCAGCCACTCTAGAAAGTCAACAATCTCCTCTGTTTTCCACTGAAACTTGTAGTAGTCCTCCTCGTTACAAATAATCAAATATACAATACTGATTGCGTCGATTTTACAAATCAAAACGCCAATATAGAATATAGAATAGCTCCAAGTCCAAGGTTCGCGTGCTTTATTTTGTTGTTTTCCCCTTCCTAAAAGAACAAGAAAGCTAGCTCTCACACAATAATGTCCATATCAAGCTTTGAACAACATGCTAGGTTTCTCCATTAAGATCACCCCAACCTTTCCATCCACCTTTGTAATGATGGATACCCATTTCCCCTTCCTCACATCCACACTCGCCATTGTTCTCTTCTTAACAACTTTGCCACAATCCTACTCTCAAAACAATGACACATACTCCATTTGCAGCCAATCATTCAGTTGTGGAAATCTCACAAACGTGTCCTATCCTTTCTGGGGAGGGAACCGACCCCATTTTTGTGGCAGCAACGGGTTCAAGCTCACCTGCATGCATAATCAAAACACAACAATTCAAGTTGGTTCACAAAAATTCAATGTACTAAACATCAACCAAACGGCTAGTACCATGAGAATGGTGAGAACAGACCTTGTCTATGATAGCTGCTCTTCCAACTTGACCAACACTTCTCTGAATGCCAGTCCCTTTCTTTTTCTCCCAACCGTTCAGAATGTCACTCTATTCTACGAATGCCCCTCTGGGAACTCAATAATTGTGGTGGGAAACACTTTTACGTGCCAGAATGATAGCAATAAACATGCTTTCTATGTGGTCAATGGAACTCAGCTAAAGCAGTTTCCAAGCCTTCTGAACTGTGGGGCTAGTATTCAAGTACAAGTTTCACGGGATGTTGTTTTGGACTCTGAGGATGGAGTTGACAAGCTGAAGAAAGCGCTGGATCAAGGGTTTGATGTGCAGTATCATGCAGAGTGGTCTTCTCAGTGCAGAATATGCAGGGAATCTGGAGGAGCATGTGGGACTAATGAGAATGATTCGTCTCAGTTTTCCTGTTATTGCCCCGGTGGAACTCATGATTCAGCATGTGCTACTCACAAAAGTATGTACTCTTTTTTTCTGTTCTCTTCTCTTCTCCATTTTCTTGATTCTGCTTTCTTCTCTTCTCCATTTTCTTGATTCTGCCAGATATATATTTGTTATTTGATATCCTGTTTTTTGGTCTTATATACATGTTTAGCTCATGCTACTTCTGATAAATATAAGATAAACAATTAAGGCTTGGGATTGAGATCCTTTGTCTCCTCTTCCTGTCTCAATGCCTGCCTCGTTGATTTAATAAGTGTGGCATGTAATTAGAAACTCAACAAGATTATATTTCACCTCAAACATATCAAAATTATGTGCTTTAAGGAAATAATGGAAAACAAGTTCAATTCCAGTTTATCTCAGTAATTCTATAGCACAAAGGCTTTTGAATTAGCCTTTGGATATGCATGGTTTGTTGAATGGATGGATTGAACATTGAAAACTTGTAGGAGTTCGGCTAATCAGTCTAAAAGCGACAGAAAGAAAGTCAAACCCTTCAGTATTATTCATTAAAATTTAAAAGCACTCCTCAGAAAAACTCAATTGCTCTTTTCATTTAGTATTTAATCCCAAAATACCACCGTCATTACCTGTATCCAACAACCATCTATGACTTCGACGTTTCACATCGAAACTGTTCTACCGACTGCGAACTGTTCTGGTTCAGGCCTTTGTGATGTGTTTGTAAACTATAATATTAAAAGGAAAATATTTATCATACATTATTTTTTTTACATTATTTTATATTTTATTTATTTTAATAAAAAAGAAAAGAGAAAATATGTATTAAGAAATATATTTTTTATTTTATTATTTAAAATATATAATATAAAATAATATAATAAATAATGTATGTAAATTACGATCCATATTAAAATTTAAAAGAAAAGCATGCATCTAATCATACTTCCAAGTAATTTTATAGTAATTTACTAGTTTTCTCCTGCTAATATTGACTTCTTAGTTGGTGTGTAGAGTACAGGAAATAAATTAATGTGCCATGCGTGTCATGAGACAGGATTGGAGACACAGAATACGGGATCTCCGACGCAATGATTGTTACTTAAAATGCCGTTAAATTATAGCACTAACCATCAATTTTTTAGTTTCTTTTAGAACTCATTTGGTAGTCAAGATAAGAGAGATAATATAAGATAAATTATTATATTTTATCTGAAATTATTGTTTGATGAACTAGTAGGATAGGATAAATCAATCCTGTCACTTATCTTATCCTGTCTATTTAGTTCAAATTCTATCCTGAAGAGAGGGCTGAGTTAGAACTCACAAGATATGATAAGGTGATTTAAAGTATAATATAAAAAATATTTTAAATATAAAATAATTAAAGTATAATAAAATATAACATGATTCTTAAAAAAATGTATAATAAATATAAAATATTTAAAATAATAAAATACTAATAATTAATTTTAAAATTTATTTTTATTTTGTCTCAAGGTTAATTTTGTTATTTATATTATTTTTAAAATTAAAAAATATAAAATTATTCTAATAATTTAACTATATGTAAAATAAAAACTAAAAATGAATATTTAAAATTATCAAAAATTAATTTAAGTTAAACAATATTTTCAAAATTTTATGTAATTTTATCATAAGGATAAATTGGTCTTTTTATATAATTTAAAAAATTAAAAATTATAAAAAAAATAAAATCAAATAAAATATGAAAACATTCTGAATATTTTTTTTTTAAAATCATACTAAAATTATAATGCTATCAAGTTGGTTATTTGGTAGACACCAAATGTCAAATATGATAACAGCTTATCCTGCTAATATCTTATGTTACTCCTATCCTGCTCTCTTATCTTATCTGCTCTTATCTTATCCTGACCACCAAACGAGCCCTTAGCATCATATGTTGACTTGGATGCTGCAACTGAGACGTTCCAGCTAACCATCCCTCAATTTCTTCTTAAAAATGTATACATTAATACAAGTGCAGCTGCGCGTGCATGGGATAAACATCTAACATCTGTCTATACGAATAATAAAACCATTAAGTTTCTTTCTTTTTGTCGCAACCAGAATCGCGACGGGACGACCGAAAAAGATTAGTGTTTGAAAATCAATGGAGTCGTCACCAATGTTTATTTAATTTGGGAAAACATTAGAAAAACCCCTAAAATAGGCAAAACTGGTCTTTAATAAAAGTTTGGATTCGAGAGTCGATTACAGGTAGGGAAAGTATTAGCACCCTACACTGCCCGTTCCAAAAAAGGTACCTTAAGTTAGTTGTGCAAATTTTAATAATCTCAAATTTATTTATTTTACCCACTTTTTTTAAAAAAAGAAACAACTAAATTATGAAAATTTATTTTTTTGGCTTGACAAAATAGAGATTCTGCTCCTACGTTTCCTCGGATGCAATGAGAAACTCAAAGTCACGTAATTCTTTAGAAAATCATTATGGGTTGGTTATATATATATATATATATATATATATAAATTATTTTATTTTATTTTGTTTTAGAAAGGCGAATCATGTTGTCACAACTCGGGATGATTCTAAAAAGTTACGGAATTAACAAGCTGTCGCAACTCAGCTAATCCCATTGTTTTTTGTTAAAAATATTTAATTATTTGTATTATTATAATTATTTTTATTGGTTAATTGTTTTTAACTTTGAAAATATTTGAATCATCAAGCTGTCACAACTCAGATGATTACAAAAGTTATGGAATTAACAAGATATCGCAACTCAACTAATCCCATTGTTTTTTTCGTTAAAAGTATTTAATTATTGTTATTATTATTTTTATTTTTATTGATTAATTGTTTTTAACTTTGAAAATATTTGAATCATCAAGCTGTCACAACTCAGATGATTATAAAAGTTACGGAATTAACAAGCTGTCGTAACTCAGCTAATCCCAATTTATTCTCTCGAAACAGATTAATTATTTTATTTTCGTATTTTTCATTTTATCATTTTTATTTTCGTTTTTTGTATTTTTATTTTAACTAATAGGTTCAATTTATCAAGCAAAAATCTATCCAAACCCACTAAACTTACGGTCTGCAACAAAACAAAAGGTAACTAATCACTTAAAAAAAGGCTTGGTCGTGGGTTGTTTGCTTGGCCCAAATTAAGAAATGTATGTATAATAATATACAGTAAAGTAAATAAAAAATAAATAAACAAATAACTTAAAAAGAAGAAAAAAGAAAAAAAAAAGAAAAAGAAAACAAAAAAGTCTTTAATAAAATAAGAGACTTGTGGTTTCTGTAAGTATATACGAAACAGAGAAAAAGAGAAAGGGGGGTTTGAGGGGATCTCATGGTGGCTGCGGTGACAAGGGCAGAGGGCGGCGCTGGCGGGACGAGGTGGTCCAGGTGGAGGTGACGGTGTGCGGCTGGTTCGGTGGAGGTGACGGTGGGTGATTGGTGCGACGGTGGCCTACGGATCCGCGGTGGTGCGCGGCGAATGGGCAGAGAAGCAGCGGTGGCAGATCTGGCGGTTTGGGTTCTGGTTTGAGCTACGGTGGTTCGCAGGTCTGGTTCAAGGGAGCAGTTCGCGGCGGCTTGATGGGTGGAGTTCCAGGTTACGCATGGTGTGAGGGGTGGAGCTTCGCGGCGCTGCTATGGCGGCTAGGCTGCGGTTGGTCTTGGTGAAGGTGAGAATGGTGGAGTGATTGATGGTGAAGGTAGATGGTGAAGCTTGGTGAGGAGATGGTGGCTTGGGTATTTTCTCTTCTTTTTCTGGTTTATGGTTGTTTTGATTGTCAAGGTGGAGATTGATGAAGGTTGGTTTAAATGGAGGGTTGTGGGTGGTGGAAGATAGTGGTGGTGGCTATGGTTGTGGAATTTGTGAGGAATGTGAATATGAAGGGTGGATGGAGATAAAGGTGAGGTTGAAGATGGAAGTTGGTGAAGGTGAGTCAGGGTCAAATTGTGAGAATGATGAATTTTTGCTTAGAGGAATTTGTGTGTTGTCTGTTATCCGTGTGTGAGAAATGAAGAGTGATCAATATGAGGTGAAAATGAGAATGCCGAATATGAGGTCCATAGGAATTTGTATGTTGTAGTCTCTTCAGCCTCCCCCTCTACGTGAGTCGAAAAAATAAAAAAATCTCCAAATCCCCCCTCCTCTGTGTGTTCTGTTTTGGAGGAAAAAGCCGTAAAAAAAACTGTCTGCAGCTGGAACGTGGAGAGTGAGTGGGGAGCAAAACAAACTTGTCCCCTCAGTGCAGGTAGTGGCATTGTGTGTGCTGCAGTGTTGTGGTGGTGCAAGAGTGTACTATAGTGTAGTGGTGGTACAAGAGTGTGCTGCAGTGTATGGCCATAAAAGGAAAAGAAAGGTAGAGCCAAGAAACACAAATGGTTTCCTTCCAAAGATAGAAGAACAACCAACTTTATTTTATTATTATTATTATTATTATTATTATTATTATTATTATTATTATTTTATTTTATTTTTTAATTTTGTTTTGGGTTGTAATAAAAAATTTGTTTCTCTTCTCTTTTTTTTAATAAAAGGAAAAGTAATGATGAAAATAAGATAGAAATAATTAAAACTTGAAAATAAAAAATGTGTTCAAAATGTTGTAGTTAAACATCATTTAACACATGGTTATTAGTCCTTGATTAGGTATCAAAATAAAAATTTTATGAACAAAATTGGGTATCAACAGCTGCCCCCTTTTGCTTTACATTTAGATTAAATGAAAAGCAAAGGAATTGACTCAATTTTGTACATGAAAATTTTCCTGTGCAGATCGATGCAAGACGCAATGGTCATCAAAACAAGGTAGAAACACAGGGTATGAAGACCCTGAAAAGAAAAGCTTGCGGAGTCGGGTATCCGCCGAAGTTTGACAGAAACCTAAAGCGAAAGGGAAAAAGCTTGCGGAGTCGGGTATTCGCTGAAACTTGACAAAAACTTAAAGCAGGAAAAGGAAAAAGCTTGCGGAGTCGGGTATCCGCTGAAGCTTGGCAAAAACTTAAAGCGAAAGGGAAAAAGCTCATGAGTCAGTATCCATTGAAGCTTGACAAAACTTAAAGCGGGAAAAGGAAAAACTATGAGTCAGTTATCCGCCGAAGCTTGATGAAAACCTAAAGCGAAAGGGAAAAACTTCATGAGTCCTGTATCCATTGAAGCTTGACAATAACTTAAAGCGAAAGGGAAAAAGCTTGAGGAGTCAGGTATCCGCTGAAGCTTGACAGAAACTTAAAGTAGGAAAAGGAAAAAGCTTGCGGAGTCGGGTATCCGCCGAAGCTTGACAAAAACTTAAAACGAAAGAGAAAAAGCTTGCGGAGTCGGGTATCCACCGAAGCTTGGCAAAAACTTAAAGTAGGAAAGAGAAAAAGCTTGCGGAGTCGGGTATCCGCCGAAGCTTGACAGAAACTTAAAGCCAATGGGCGCAAGGACCCACAAAGGAAAAAAAACGAGCATAAGGCTCTGACTTGCCGTAAAAGCTAAAAGCAACGGGTTCGGGGACCCAGAATTTAAAGGTAATGGGCATAAGGCCCTGAGAACAAAAAAGAAATGATGTTTGGGCTTGTAAATGCAGGTGATGCTTGAGATGAGGCATGATGCAGTGGATGCATGATGATGCAATGGATGTGATGCCTGAGGACAATGCATGTGATGCTTGAGATGATGCATGATGCAATGGATGTCCTATTGTAGAGATTCTCATGAACAGATTGGATAGACACAGATTGACAGATCATAACCTTAGCTGGATCGCTCTTGGTTCCACAACACCCTTAAGAACATCTTCCCATAGCAGGATCAAGGTTGAACAGTAACAAAATTTGATTTATGATTTGCCTGATTATTCTTTATTTTCTCATTAGTATTTTTAAAGGAAATTCATCGCATTTCCCATGACCTTTCAAGATTGTTAAAACAAATTCGAATGCTTTTGCAATATGGTCATATGTTTCACATCTCAATATAAATCTATCATGATAAATGCACATTGAATCAACAATGGGTTGCAATGAAAATAGATTATCATTATGGAAAGGAACAGTACAGGAAAGGCGGTACCATAAGGGTTAGAATTGAAAAGTTTACAAAAGAATGTTGGAGTAGAGTTTTCTAGCTCTTCCAGTGATGCTCTTTAGGATGACCAGTGCTAACTTCCCATGTATAAGACCATAAACACCCCTTTGTCTATTTCTGAGAACATGATTTCACCCAATTTCCACGCATTGGGAGCATTCATGACAAGACTTCGCATTCAAACTGTCCCAGTTTAGCATTAATAAACTCAAACTGCCCCAGTTTGTGACTCGAGGCAACTCTACTTTTCCAGATGTATCAGGAACCATCTTGGACCCTAACTATTGCCTAGGTCGCTCTTTCTGAGTTTTCAACCTAGCGGATCGCTCTAATTTTTGCCTAGACTGCCTTTTCAGGTTTTTAGCCTAGCGAGCCACTTTTCTTTTCTTTTCTGTTTTTCTTTGTTTTTTGTTTTTTTTAAGCATAATATATTTTGACTGCATCTGAATTTACAAGAAGTGGTAAATCTGCACCATCCATGTTTGTGAGAATCAAGGCTCCTCCCGAGAAAGCCTTTTTTACAACATAAGGTCCTTCATAGTTTGGAGTCCATTTTTCTCGATTATCCTTTTGAATGGGAAGAATCTTCTTGAGTACTAGGTCTTCTTCTTGAAACTGTCGCGGACGCACCTTTTTCGCATAGGCTTTCATCATTCTCTTCTGGTAAAGCTGGCCATGACACAGTGCGGTTAATCTCTTTCCTTCAATGAGGTTCAACTGGTCAAGTCGAGTTTGGACCCATTCAGCTTCTTCTAATTCTGCTTCCATCAGCACTCTTAATGATGGAATTTCCACTTCAAAAGGGAGTACTGCTTCCATTCCATAAACCAGAGAGAAAAGGGGTTGCCCCAGTTGAAGTACGAACAGACGTGCGATAGCCATGCAGTGCAAATGGTAGCATTTCATGCCAATCTCTGTACGTTACAACCATCTTTTGAACAATCTTCTTGATGTTCTTATTTGCCGCCTCAACTGCCCCATTCATCTTGGGGCGATAGGGTGAGGAATTGTGGTGCTCAATTTTGAAACTCTTACACATCTCTTTCATCATCTTGTTGTTCAGATTAGTGGTATTGTCAGTGATTATTTTACTTGGCAGACCGTAGCGACAAATCAGCTCCCTTTTAACAAACTTGACCACTACATTCCTAGTCACATTGGCATAAGAAGCAACTTCGACCCATTTTGTGAAGTAATCAATTGCAACATGAATAAAGCGATGTCCATTTGAGGCCTTCGGTTCAATCAGACCTATGACATCCATTCCCCACATCGAGAATGGCCATGGTGCTGTTAAAACATTCAAAGGTACGGGTGGCACATGAACCTTGTCAGCATATGTCTAGCATTTGTGGTACTTGTTCACATAATTAAAGCAATCAGTTTCCATTGTCAACCAATAGTACCCAGCTCTTAGTATCTTTCTTGCCATTGCATGTCCACTTGCATGGGTCCCAAAAGAACCTTCATGGACATCTCTGATGATTTTCTTTGCCTCCACTGTATCAACACATCTTAGCAGTACCATATCGTGGTTCCTCTTGTAGAGAACTTCCCCATTTAGAAAGAAACCCATTGCCAGTCTTCTGAGGGTCCTTTTGTCATTTTCTGAAGCATCTGGAGGGTATTCTCTACTTTTGATGAAACATTTGATGTCATGGTACCATGGTTTCCCATCTGGCTCCATTTCTACCATTTGACAATATGCCGGTTAGTCGCGACTTTCCATTTTTATGAGTGGCAAGTCCTTATCATGGCTTACTTTAAACATTGATGACAATGTGGCCAAAGCATCAGCCAACTGATTATCTTCTCGAGGGACATGACGGAATGTGACTTCGTCAAGTTGTTTAATCAACTCCTTGATGTAAGTGTGATAAAGGATCAACTTGGCATCTCGAGTTTCCTATTCTCCCTTTAGCTGATGGATGACCAAGGCAGAGTCCCCGTATGCCTCAAGAACTCTTGCCTTTGATTCTATCGCTGCTTGGATTCCCATGGCACATGCTTCATACTCAGCTATGTTGTTCATACAGTCAAAACACAATCTAGCAGTGATTAGAATGTAATTGTTCTCAGGAGAAATCAGTATGGCTCCAACTCTGTGCCCCAATGAATTAGAAGCTCCGTCGAACAACAAAGTCCACTTTTCTCTTTCTGAGGATTCTTCTTCTCCAAACATAGCCATTATATCTTCATCAGGGAATTCACACTGCATAGACCCATAATCTTCCACTGGTTGACTAGCCAAGAAATCTGCCAGAGTGCCTTTGACTGCTTTTTGGGTGACATAGACAATGTCATATTCTGACAGCAGAACTTGTCAGCGTGCAATCCTCCCAGTAAGGGCCAGTTTTTCAAAGATGTACTTGATCGGGTCCATTTTGGACACCAACCAAGTGGTGTAACACAACATGTACGGCCTCAACCGGTGGGCCGCCCATGCCAAAGCGCAACACGTGCGTTCCAACAATGAGTATTTTGCCTCATAGTTACTAAACTTCTTACTTAAGTAATAGATGACCTGTTCTTTTTTACCGGTTTCATCATGTTGTCCCAGTACATAACCCATGGATTCATCCAACACAGTCAAGTACATGACGAGAGGCCTTCCTGGCACTGGAGGTTCTTGCAAATACCGCTTGATCTTCTCGAATGCTACCTGACAATCCTCATTCCATTCTACTGCCTGGTTTTTACGCAACAACTTGAAGATTGGCTCGCACGTTGCAGTCAACTGGGATATAAACCTAGCAATATAGTTCAGCCTCCCCAAAAATCCACGAACTTCTTTTTCAGTGCGAGGAGCTGACATCTCTATGATTGCTCGAACTTTGTCTGGATCAACTTCTATCCCTTTCTCGCTAACCACAAACCCCAAGAGCTTGCCTGATTTTACACCAAAAGTGCACTTAGCAGGATTCAGTCTGAGCCTGAACTTCCTTAACCGTTCAAAGAGCTTTTGTAGATCAGTTATGTGATCTTCTTCTATTTTTGACTTTGCAATCATATCATCCACATAAACTTCTACTTCTTTGTGCATCATATCGTGGAATAATGCTACCATCGCCCTTTGATAAGTCGCTCTGGCATTCTTCAATCCAAATGGCATCACTTTATAGCAAAAAGTTCCCCACAGAGTGATGAATGTGGTCTTCTCCATATCTTCAGGTGCCATCTTGATCTGATTGTATCCCGAGAAACCGTTCATGAAGGAGAAAAATGCATGTCGAGCAGTGTTGTCCACCAAAATATCAATGTGAGGTAAAGGAAAGTTGTCTTTAGGGCTGACCCTATTCAAATCTCTATAGTCAACGCACATCCGTACTTTCCCATCTTTCTTCGGGACAGGAACGATGTTGGCGACCCATTGAGGGTACTTTGCGACAGCGAGGAAACCTGCATCAAACTGCCTTTTGACCTCCTCTCTAATTTTTAGAGACATTTCTGGCTTCATTCGTCTCAACTTTTGCTTGACGGGAAGACATTCTGGTCTTAACGGCAATTTGTGCTCAACTATACTGGCATCTAAGCCTGGCATATCCTGGTACGACCATGCGAAGATGTCGTGATAATCGAATAAGAGCTAACTAACATGCTTCGCTCTTCCTCTTTCATGGAAGTGCCAATTTTAATTTCTTTCTTATCATCCTCTGTCCCCAAATTAATCACTTCAGTTGACTCTTCATGGGGTTGAATTTCTTTGGCCTCTTGTTCCATTAACCTCATCAGCTCAGGAGAGGGCTCTCAATTATCATCATTATCCTCATCAACATGATTAATGGAATGGTCAAAATCATATAATGGGGTCATAGCACTGTCATTTTCAAGAGAATCACTTTCAGATTTGCATTTATTGATGTCAACATAAGTAAAAAAAAAGGATAATGAATAAAGGCTAATGTAATGGTTGAACAAAAGACTGAAAGGCAAGATAATTCGAAAATGCATTTTATTGATATCAAATATTGAAATGAAAACATGTGAGCCCGCTTTTACAAAATATCTTCCTAAAGCCTTGGGCAGAGCAATAGGATTAGCATTACAGAATTATTTTAAATCAGTTTCAAAAGTCATGGGAAAATCGACGATATCCCAATTGTTGAGCTCTGCATCCGGAGAACAAGGGTATACCAGACTGACACCATGATCGATGGATTGATCCTCGTCAATAGCGGTCACTTGATTCAGAAATACCAATCCTGCACTTTGGAAGCTCTGTCGGATGTCACAGATAAAGATCCCATTTGTTTTAGGCTCTCGATTTTCCAACCGAGCCAACCTCTTCTCTCTTTTCTCTTCCATGACTTTTCTCTTATCAGCTTTAGTGGGTTTATATCCTAACCCAAATTTGTGTTTGTTTTCACAGGGCTGCAGAAACTTCGCAATGCCTTGTTTGTTCATTCCTAGTCCATTTCCACTTTGATATCCTCTTTCCAGCATAACCTTAGCCGTCATTATGGATGCACTAGATGACCGCGGTTTTGGAACTTGAGCTCCCTCCTTCACATAAATAGCATTGACAATCTCAAACGCCTGGAATGCTGTTTCAAGAGCCTCTTCTGCAGCTTCGATGTAAGGAGTCGATGGGAGCTTACTCACCAACAGGTCTTCCTCACCCGAGACGATCACCAACCTATTGCCAACTATGAATTTCACTTTTTGGTACAAAGTGGACAGCACCGCCCCAGCAGAATGAATCCAGGGTCGTCCCAAGAGGCAACTATAAGTCAGTGTGACGTCCATCACCTGAAAGAGTATATGAAAAGTAGTAGGTCCAACCTGAACTGGGATCTCTATTTCTCCCATCACTTCTCTTCGGGTCCCATCAAAAGCTCTTACGATCATTGTACTTAGTTTCATATAAGTCCTATCAAAAGGCAACTTGGAGAGAGTGGATTTTGGCATTACATTCAAAGAGGAACCATTGTCAATGAGCACTCTAGCCATTATATGATCTTGGCATTTGACAGAAATATACAGTACCTTGTTGTGCCTCATTCCTTCAGCATGTATCTCATCATTGGTGAAAGTGACATAATTATCAGCAGTAATGTTACTAATAATGCCACCCAACTTGTCGGCTGTGATGTCATGAGAAACATGAGCTTGATTTAGTATCTTCATCAACACTTTTCTATGCGGCTCAGAATTCATCAACAAGGACAAGAGAGATATCCTTGCAGGGGTGCGATTCAACTGATCAACCACCCTATACTCACTCTGCTTAATAAACTTCAGGAACTCACAAGTTTCTTTATCAGATACCTCTTTCTTGTACTCATTTGGCTTTGTCGACCCTTCTTTTTCTTTCACAGCATTGTCCATGAAAGTCTCTCCTATCTTGCTCTTCCCTTTGTGGTTTCTCTTATCTTCTTCTACTTGCCCTTTTCGCAACTCTTCCGGAGTGTAAATACGACCACTTCGTGTCATCCCATCGATCCCCGATATGTTAGTGATAACAGAGGTCGAACAAGATGAAACTTTTAGCTGATCATTTGTGAGATTATTTCCAAGGACTTGTACATCATAATTCCATGGTACTGCTCTAGTGTCCTTGAATGGAAAAGGGCTAGAAACTTGAATGGTGATGGGCCTCGGGCCACATGGGGGTGGCGAATGCGCACTTGTAGTGTAATAGATGACCAGCGGTTTGACACCCGGATTTGCAATGGAAAAGACCAGAGAGTTTATGGCTTCCTGACCTTCTTGAAATTGTGGAACAGCACACTCTTCCATCATGTTTATGCCACCATTGTCACATGGATGACCTATTTGCACTAGTTGCATGTCCATTAGATCTTGGAGGATTTGTCTAAATTCATCACATTCCTCAATAGAATGCCCCACATTCCCATAGATCTTGCACATTATTTCATCTTCGTCGCCCTCTTTCTCTTCAATATAAGCTTCCATCATCCCAGATTTGTACAACTCTTCAAAAATGACCCTCATAGGAGTTTTGACATCTGCCACACATCTTATAAGCAGTTGGGCAGAGCACTCTTCTATAACATTGACCGTAGGATTCCCATGATTAGGCAAAGGGTTGTGGCCCACACTAAGAGTATTTGGCTTGAAATTCAACCATTTGGCATTGATTAGATCCTGCACCTTAAACTTCAGCGCTTTGCAATTCTCTGTGGAATGCCCTATGGCCCCTGCATGGTAATCACACTTGGCATTTGGGTCAAAACCTTTAGGGTATGGAGGTTCCAATGACTTCATTGGGCAAGGAGCTAAGAGAGAGTTACGGATGAGTTGGGGTAATAACTCGGTGTAGGTCATAGGAATTGGGTTGAAGTGGACAAACTTCCTTTCTTGATTATTTGGTGGTCTTCTTTGGTTTGTGTTTGGATTTTGGGTCCTTGGTTGAGCTGTCTGAGGCGGTAAGGTAGGGGGTGTCTGGTATTGAGGATGAGATGACATTTGGTGAGGCCTTATCAGGTGGTGAGGTTGAGGATAAGGAACGTGTGAAACGTTGGCGACATGGGGGGAATAAGGCTGGGGATATGGAATCGGTGGAGTAATGGGAAAGTACGAGTGGTAAGGTGTGAAAGGGGTTTGGAAGGATAGTTGATGGTTCACTAGTGTTTGGCTATATCTCCATTGGGTGAAGTTTCTTTGGTCGAAGGTAACAACATGAGTTTCTCCTTCTTTTTTCTTCCCCATCGAGGGCCTCTTGACACTAAATACCCCTGTTGAACTTTTAACGATTTTCCCACTTCTCATTCCTCCCTCAACTCTTTCTCCGATGATAACCATGTCCGAGAAATTCGATGACACACTCCCTATCATTTTGTCATAGAAGGGTGATTGTAGAGTGTCAATGAACGTGGCCACCATTTCTCTTTCTGTCAGAGGGGATTCTACCTGAGCAGCTATCTCTCTCCACTGTTGAGCATATTCCTTAAAGGTTTTAGTCTTCTTCTTGCTCATATTCTGCAACTGCAGTCTATCCGGTGCCATATCAATGTTGTACTTATACTGCTTTAAGAAAGCATCGACCAAATCTTTGAAACATCGAACATGGGCACGCTCAAGATGCGTGTACTAATTCGAAGCTGCCCCAATCAAGTTGTCCTGGAAGAAATGAATCAGCAACTTGTCATCGTGGGCATACGAAGTCATCTTGCGGATATACATGGTCAGATGGTTCTTTGGACAAGTGGTCCCCTTGTATTTATCAAAATCTGGAACTTTGAACTTTGGTGGGATCACCACATTAGGGACAAGGCAGAGTTCTGAAGAATCAAGGAGACCGTAGCTACTTGCCCCTTCTATAGCTCGCAGTCTTTCCTCTAGAGTTTCCAATTTCTCTTTGGACTGGGAATTTTTGACAGAGGAACTCAATGGGTACTGTGGCATAAAAGTGGGGATAAAATGCTGTGCCGGCAAGGTTCCGTTGGCAGGTGGTTAGGTCGTGTTCAAAGAGCTAGCAGCGGGTATGCTGCCGTCCGAAGGATTGGTCACTTAGGGTGGTATAAAGCCGGCAGGAAAACTATATGGTGAAAGAAAGAATGGGAATGAGTGTTGTGTTTGTGGGGTTTCATTAGCACTTGGCTGAGTAACTTAAGCTTCAGTAGAATTTGGCGGGTTCGGGATTGGTGTTACTATTGACGTGCCATTATCAAGAGGATTTGTGGCCAATGGTGGTACATACCCGGGAGGGAGGCCATATGGCGGGAATAGTGGAACTTGAGTTCCCGGAGAACTGGCGACAACGGGTTGGGTGGTACTATTTGGGTAAACAGTTAGCGGCATCATAACTCCTTGAGGGTTGAGGCCTTGATATTGCAGAGGGGTTGGAGAGAAGCCAGGTGGGTGAAGAGGTGTGGCTAGGTGTCCTTCATTTGCCGTTGAGGGATCCCTATCTGTGCTCCTTCTATTCTCCATAGACTGCAACAGCTCCATCATCTTGGACATTTGCTCTCTAAGCTGGTTCACTTCATCCTTCAACTCTTGAGTTTGCTCTATCTCATCCATGATCCTTGCTTGGGAACGAGTCCTATAAGGGTGTCGTGGAAGCGATTTTCCTGCTATAATGTCTACTTTTCTGCTTGAGGAAACATGATGCAATTATTAGTATTGACTAGACAAAAATGACTAAATGCATGTATGCAAAGCATTGACTATTTATGCATATGATGATTTTTTTATTATGGATGCCATGATAGTGCAAGATGATGTATCAAATTTAGAGCTGAAAAAGAAGTGAGAATGAATGAAAATGCAAACCATGAGGATGCAAGATGATATACCCCCCCTTTTTTTTAAGAATGCTAGGTAAATGCAAGTCATAAGAAAAAATGCATGGATGAATGACATGAGAAAGAGATGGATAAAGAAGAAGTACGCTCCCTTTGTGTCTTAAGGAAATTCCTTAAATTTGAGGAGTTTTGTCCTAAGGATCTATGGGTCCTTCTAATTCGTGAAAACCTCTATTGGGTGGCTCTACTATTTTAAAGGCCTCTAGAGCTAAGTCCCTTTTCAGAATGTTGGCCACAAACAGTGGGTAAACCACTAAGTGTGGGACATCCATGAAAAGAGCACACTCTAGATGAGGTTTTCGCAATAACCAAACAGGATGTACATCCAAAATGGCTATCACTACGCAACCTCTACCTAACTTAAGCTTCACTCAGACCCGGGTATAGGGCCCCACTCGAATGCGTGTGATAAATGCGTTGGTGCAGTGGGTGTAAGGAGCATACAAACCTCTATAATCCTAAGAATTAACCTCATCCTGCCAAAATAACAATCAAATAGAACATGTATACAACAGTCAGCCAACAATTTTCTACCCTAAGGTTTCAACAGTTAAGCACAAGATATTGAGGCGACAAAATATGTACAAGAAGATAAAATTAACACAAGATAAAATCATAAAAAAAAAAAAACAAAAAAAAAAAAACTATTTAGCCAAATAAAAAAAAATAAAAACAAAGGCAAAAGAAAGGGTAAAACAAATAAATGAAGGTTATTAATAATTTGCACAACTAACAATAATAGGTCGACTTTCTAATCTCCCTAGCGGAGTCGCCAGTTGTCGCAACCGAATCGCGACGGGACGACTTAAAAAGATTAGTGTTTGAAAATTAATAGAGTCGCCACCAATGTTTATTTAATTTGGGAAAACATTAGAAAAACCCCTAAAATAGGCAAAACTGGTCTTTAATAAAAGTTTGGATTCGGGAGTCGATTACAGGTAGGGAAGGTATTAGCACCCTACACTGCCCGTTCCAAGAACGGTACCTTAAGTTAGTTGTGCAAATTTTAATAATCTCAAATTTATTTATTTTACCCCTTTTTTTTAAAAAAAGAAAACAACTAAATTATGAAAATTTATTTTTTTTGCTTGACAGAATAAAGATTCTGCTCCTACGTATCCTCGGGTGCAATGAGAAACTCAAAGTCACGTAATTCTTTAGAAAATCATTATGGGTTGTTATATATTATATATATATATATATATATATATATATATATATATATATATTATTTTATTTTGTTTTAGAAAGCACGAATCAATGTTGTCACAACTCAGATGATTCTAAAAAGTTACGGAATTAACAAGTTCGTCGTAACTCAAATTTAATCCTATTGTTTTTTGTTAAAAATATTTAATTATTGTATTATTGTATTATTATTATTATTATTTTTATTGGTTAATTATTTTTAACTTTGAAAATATTTGAATCATCAAGCTGTCACAACTCAGATGATTACAAAAGTTACGGAATTAACAAGCTGTCACAACTCAGCTAATCCCATTGTTTTTTTTCTTTAAAAGTATGTAATTATTGTTATTATTATTTTTATTTTTATTGATTAATTGTTTTTAACTTTGAAAATATTTGAATCATCAAGTTGTCACAACTCAGATGATTACAAAAGTTACAGAATTAACAAGTTGTCACAACTCAGCTAATCTCAATTTATTCTCTCGAAACAGTTTAATTATTTTATTTTCATATTTTTCATTTTATCATTTTTATTTTCGTTTTTTGTATTTTTATTTTAACTAATAGGTTCAATTTATCAAGCAAAAATCTATCCAAACCCACTAAACTTACGATCTACAAACAAAACAAAAGGTAACTAATCACTTAAAAAAAGGCTTGGTCGTGGGCTGTTTGCTTGGCCGAAATTAAGAAATGTATGTATAATAATATACAGTAAAGTAAATAAAAAATAAATAAACAAATAACTTAAAAAGAAGAAAAAAAAAAAAAAAAGAAAAAGAAAACAAAAAAGTCTTTAATAAGATAAGAGACTTGTGGTCTCTGTAAGTATATACGAAACAGAGAAAAAAGAGAGAGGGGTTTGAGGGGATCTCACGGTGGTGCGGTGCGGTGACAAGGGCGGAGGGCGGCTCGGCGAGACGAGGTGGTCCAGGTGGAGGTGACGGTGTGTGGCTGGTTCGGTGGAGGTGACGGTGGGTGATTGGTGCGACGATGGCCTACGGATCCGCGGTGGTGCGCGACGAATGGGCAGAGAAGCAGCGGTGGCAGATCTGGCAGTTTGGGTTCTAGTTTGAGCTACGGTGGTTCGCGGGTCTGGTTCAAGGGAGCGGTTCGCGGCGGCTTGATGGGTGGAGTTCCAGGTTACGCACGGTGTGAGGGGTGGAGCTTCGCGGCGCTGCTATGGCGGCTGGGCTGCGGTTGGTCTTGGTGAAGGTGAGAATGGTGGAGTGATTGATGGTGAAGGTAGATGGTGAAGCTTGGTGAGGGAGATGGTGGCTTGGGTATTTTCTCTTCTTTTTTTGGATTATGGTTGTTTTGATTGTGAAGGTGGAGATTGATGAAGGTTGGTTTAAATGGAGGGTTGTGGGTGGTGGAAGATAGTGGTGATGGCTATGGTTGTGGAATTTGTGAGGAATGTGAATATGAAGGGTGGATGGAGATAAAGGTGAGGTTGAAGATGGAAGTTGGTGAAGGTGAGTCAGGGTCAAATTGTGAGAATGATGAATTTTTGCTTAGAGGAATTTGTGTGTTGTCTGTTATCCGTGTGTGAGAAATGAAGAGTGATCAATATGAGGTGAAAATGAGAATGCCGAATATGAGGTCCAGAGGAATTTGTATGTTGTAGTCTCTTCAGCCTCCCCCTCTACGTGAGTCCAAAAAAAAATCTCCAAATCCCCCCTCCTCTGTGTGTTCTGTTTTGGAGGAAAAAGCCGTAAAAAATGCTGCCTGCAGCTGGAACATGGAGAGTGAGTGGGGAGCAAAACAAACTTGTCCCCTCAGTGCAGGTAGTGGCATTGTGTGTGCTGCAGTGTTGTGGTGGTGCAAGAGTGTGCTACAATGTAGTGGTGGTACAAGAGTGTGCTGCAGTGTATGACCATAAAAGGAAAAGAAAGCTAGAGCCAGGAAACACAAATGGTTTCCTTCCAAAAATAAAAGAACAACCAGCTTGCGTTTTTATTATTATTATTATTTTTTATTTTATTTTTTAATTTTGTTTTGGGTTGTAATAAAAAATTTGTTTCTCTTCTCTTTTTTTAAAAAAAGGAAAAGTAATGATGAAAATAAGATAGAAATAATTAAAACTTGAAAATAAAAAAATGTGTTCAAAATGTTATAATTAAATATCATTTAACACATAATTATTAATCTTTGATTAGATATTAAAATAAAAATTTTATGAACAAAATTAGATATCAATATTTTTTAATTGATGAAAACATTAACTCATAATAATTTCGTTACATCATTTTTAAACTATTTTCTTTCTCGACAATAAAACGAGAAAAATGTATACTCTAACACATAAATTTTTTAAAAAATAATCATTTTGATGTGAAACAGCTCGTGATAAAGTTGACACTGACAAGAACACACATACATGACATGACTAATTGACAAGAATTTTTTTTCTATATTTAAGACATCAATTTAATATTTTTAATTATGTAATATAAAAATATTAAATATTAATTAATTTGATAAATTTAATTTAATATTCTAAATTTATACAAAAATTTCCTACACGAAACAGTTGCTGACTTTTTTCTACAGTAGTTGACATGTCATCGCCTTCCTGCGTAATTTAATGGCAGGCCACATGGTGTAGTTTGATGAATATTGATTACGTTCAAAAATCCATCGCAGGATTATATTTTAAACAAATAATTTAACTATCCTTTGGTTAGCTATTGTGTTATACATTTTTAGGATATTAAGTATTTTTAAACATAATAGTTATAATTGTCTTTTTAATGATAATAAATTTTTCATGAGTTTTGTTGGATATTTGTTAAAAAAGTCAAAATAATTTTTTAATAAAAATAAAATATTTAATATATTAGAAATTATTTTTTTTACTATTTAGCTTATGTTAAATGATAATGCAAGTCAACTATCCTGATCGGAGGCGTTTAGCATACAACAATTATGGTTGTATGCATACAACAACCCCTTTTAAGATGTATTAAAATATTAATAGTTGAAATTATAAAATTTATTTTACTTATAGTTATGTATAAAAAAAAGAGTAATCTAGTTGGGTCTTTATGAAGATTTGGATATATATAAATATTATAAGTTAAAATTATAAAAAAGTTTGTAAGTATATTTATCTATAAAAAAATTAATTTAATTTTTTTATGTATAAATCTGTGTGCATAAATATTACTAATTATATATATAAAAATTTTTATATGTACAATTTACTTATAAAAAAACATTTACCTATAAAAAAAAATTACAAGTCACTGATCTCCACCGTACGGTGGTTTTTGGTTGTTGCATGAATACAATAACCATATGTTGTTGTATTGAAAACGCCACTATCCTGGTCACTCCTTTTGCTAACTTCTAATAGTTAATTTGGACACAATTGTATGTAAAAAGAAAGGGATTTTTTTTAAGAAAGACACTTGTTAAGAAATGAAAGATGAATTTTTTTTATTGAAAGAGTACCTGTTAGAAATATACAAAAAGAAATTGGACAGAATTGTTTTAGCAATTTATATCTGTGAATTTGTGTAAGAATCAATTCATATAAAAAAAATGATTTAAAAAGTGGAACATTTATCCATGCGACAATCACCTCTGGACACAAAAATCTAAAATTCTAAACCAGTCACACTTTTTCTTTTTCCCCTAGATGCCAAGTTTTCAGATATTCATTTTCATATGGCAAAGTCATATTTGCAGTTGCTCCAGACTGTAAAGTTCTGAACGCGAGCAATCTAACTGTGATGTATTTTTTCGGCAGGTCGAACGAAGAATAGAGTGTTGAAGCTGGTTTTAGGTACAGTTTTTCTCAAACATATTAGTTCCTTATTAGACGCATGTGTTTTTTGGACGAAGATAACCTAATTTTCTTCTGTGTCTGATATCTTACTAAGAAAATAAGAATCCAACATGCCCGTGAAATTTATATCAAACTTTATTAATCAGTTTATATTCTTGAAACCATATATACAATTATCATATAAATAAGACAGTCTTCAATTTCTAAATACTTATGTGTAATGCCGAAGTATGGGATGGCTGGATATCCAAGATAGAATATTGCAGATGGAGGCGTTTAGCATAGCCTCTTTAACTTTTAATAACCAGTTTTCTTTTTTTTTTTTGTTTTTATTATTTTTGTCCTTCTGTCTTTTTTTATTTGGTTGGATGTATATGTAGATTTAAGTGTATATAAATATTATTAATTAAAATTTGTATATTTTCTTAATTTGATTGAATTTGTGTGCAGATCTTAGTATATGTAAATATTATTAATTAAAATTTGTAAATTTTTTTATGTATAGTTATTTATAAAAAAAAATTTAAGTTTTTTGTATATGTGTCTAAATGTATAGAAATATTATTAGTTGAAATATATATAATTTCTTATATGTATAATTTATCTATTCAAAATAAAAAAAGTTGAATGGGTCACCTGTAACCAATATACACAGTAGATCTATTTTTTGGAAAGATCAACGGTGCAAACTGGTTGACCAGTCCTTGGTTAATTGAAAACGCCACCATTGCAGTTGCATGACCAAGGTCAGAATCAGTGTCCTTTCTTCATTTCACCTTTTCATTTCTACTAGGGACATATCACATAACATAATGTAGTGGTAGTGAAATATGTTTTTAAGGATCGGTTATTAAGTACTTCCACAAGGGATCTACATGTGTGTGGATCTGCACATTAACTAATATGTACATAGGACTTTGGTGTAAAATGATATAAAGGCAAAATTATGTGCAAGTACGATTTTCAGTTTTTCTATACGCCTGAATGACCCCTGAATCTGTTGACAGGTTTCGTAGCTACTGGAATTGGACTACCTCTTATTGCTGTCATCATATGCCGTAATAAAGCTAAACTGTGGAAGATTATATCAACACAGTTTGGCAAGAGAAAAAGGAATGATCGAAATATAGAAGCGTTCCTTGAAAGTCAGGGTCCTATGGGTCTAAAAAGATATTGTTTCTCTGATGTCAAGAAAATGACTGACTCCTTCAAAGTTAAACTGGGAGAAGGTGGTTATGGTTCTGTATACAAAGGAAAATTACTCAATGGTTGCTCTGTGGCCGTAAAGGTACTGAAAGAGTTGAAAGGGAATGGTGAAGAATTTATCAACGAGGTTGCCAGCATCAGCAAAACATCCCATGTTAATGTTGTCACTCTTCTTGGATTTTGTCTGGAAGGAAGCAGAAAAGCCCTCATCTATGAATTTATGTCCAATGGTTCCCTTGAAAAGTTCATTCACAACAAGGCAGCTGAAACTACTCCATCCTTGAGTTGGGAGAACTTGTACCAGATTGCAATAGGGATAGCTAGAGGACTTGAGTACTTGCATAAAGGATGCAACACTCGAATTCTGCATTTTGACATTAAACCACATAATATCCTTTTGGATGAAAATTATCGCCCAAAGATATCAGATTTTGGGCTTGCTAAGCTTAGCACTCGGGATGAGAGCATTATTTCAATGTCAGATGCTAGAGGGACAGTTGGGTATGTAGCTCCCGAAGTGTGGAATAAAAGTTTTGGAGGTGTTTCTCATAAATCTGATGTTTATAGCTATGGAATGATGCTATTAGAAATGGTTGGAGGGCAGAAGAACATCAACGTTGAAGCTAATCACACAAGCGAGATATATTTTCCACATTTGGTGATTTATAAGAAGCTTGAGCTGGGCAGTGATTTGGGACTTGGTGGGATGATGTCCACAGAGGAAAATGAGATAGCAAAGAGAATGACTGTGGTGGGTTTGTGGTGCATTCAGACATTTCCTTCTCATAGACCTACAATAGGTAGGGTGATTGACATGTTGGAAGGCAGCATGGATTCACTGGAAATGCCACCAAAACCTGTTATGTCTTCTCCTCCAAGATTAACTACAGAATTTTCCACTGCATCAATAACGCTGGATAGTGTCTAATGCCGTTGCAGGAGTTGCATGTGTTTTTTCAACATTTTCAACATAAAAATGTTGATAATAAAAGTAAGTATGGCACATGAATAATGGTATTAATTATCAACAGTTAGAGGTTTAATTGGTGTGCCTTTGATTCGATCTGTATATTGATAGAGCCTATAACTTATTTAGGAATTAGTTTGATTTAATTTGAATTAATTTCTTGTATCTTTAGTTGTTTTTATTTCTTTTTGTTTTTATCTTATCTTATCGTTATCTTAATCTATTTGTCTATATAATAAACACTTTGACTTGATTTTCATTGAGTTCAGTTAATCTTTTTATTCAAAACATCTTCATGGTATCATAGTCTACCATGACTGATATCTTAATGCAAGGATGACAAGCACATCATCCATCTTTACCATATCCATCAGTGGTGAAACGTATGTACTTGTGGAATGGATTGTTGTTCCTATAGCTCTTGGAAACCCAGAGATGTATTTGGATCCATCAAATCCTAATTACTTCTAGTGATAGACTTGTCCATGCATGGTTAACAAATTGTTTCACAGAGGCTATTTCAATGACAAACGCCACATACACCACCAGAATTTTTGGTGACTTTATCAATGGAGAAACTTCAATGCACATCAGTCTTGGTAGCTTTATTGGAGAAACTTTAGCGCCTTTTCCTATGATCCCTCCCCTTGGATATGCATGTCTCTTGGCAAGAGGTTCGATCATTTCAATCATGGTGCATATCCAATCATCTTCTTGAGAATTCCTTTGATCTACCATAGACATAAGAACCTCGTGAGGTTCAGTTAACACTCCAATATGCCTTTCACCTTTGAGCCCATCATTTTCCAATATGCAAACTTGGCCTTTGCGTAGCGACGCCCAATTTAAAAGGGGTGATAAAGTATATATCTTATCTAAGATTTAGTTTGAATTAATCTCTTGTTAACTTTAGTTATTTTTATCTCTTTTAATTTTTATCTTATCTTATCTTATCGTTATTTTATGTAATCTATTTGCCTATATAATAAAACACTTTGGCCTGATTCTTATTGAGTTTAGCTAACCTTTCTATTCAAAACGTCATCATATATTATGTAAATTTTAGAGAAAAAAAATGAAAAACTTGTGTGTCCATATACAAAATAACACGACAAGATTGACATACATATTTTCTCCATAATTAACAACTTCCAATTAAATAGTTGATCTTCTTTCAACTTATATTTCTTTTAATATTATACTAATTTCACTTAATTAGAAACACTACAACATTTTATTTAATTAGCGGTGATATAATACATATATCTCAACCCCAATTATAAAATAGGGTATTATAAAGTTTAAAGCGCTTTGAGCACTTGCCTCATAAAGTTCAAGGTCCTTGTTTTGCGGCAAGAAATTGGCCAACTTTTCGTGCTCATCTTCAGAGAGACTTGCTCTAATCTTGGTGACTTGAGTGAGTTTTGGTGCGACTTGGACCTTGATTAGTTGGCCTTCAAGCTATGACCTTTTCTCCTTCAAGTCATTATAGATATTGAGCTTAGTCATCAGCACAGTGGGAGAATACTTTTTGTACTGAAGCGTTGCTCGTTGTCTGGCCTTAGATGTGGACTTCAATAGCTCCAGGTTGGCATTGTAACAACTTTGTGATGCAGCATAGTCTACCTTCATTGTTGCTACCTCATTTTTCTTCGAAGGATCTTCATTGCTAAATGATGGGTGAAAACAACCGCTCCAAAGGCATTCAAAGAAGGTCTACCCCAAGATTATGTTGTAAACAAAAGGCTAATCCACCACTAAGAACTTGACCTTTACCCTCTTATCTTGGGGGCTTGTCCCCAGGGTGAGATACAATTTGATGTGCTTCTCTGACTGCATCCCTGCTCCTACAAAGCCCACCAAGTCGTCTTCAAAAGGAGTGAGGTCGAATAACGGCAATCTTAAGTTCTTGAAAGCGTCCATGAACATAATGTCTGCAAATTTTCCTTAATCTACGAAAATCCTTTTCACCCGAGCATTAGTGATGACCTCATAGATCACCCCTGGGTCGTCATGGCCAAGGACCACTCCATCTGCGTCCTCATCGGTGAAGCAGATGGCTGGTGTTCTCCGTGATCCACCTTCTTTCTTGTGGATTAGTCGTTATGTCACACTAAACATTGCCTCTAAGTTCCTTCTCCTTGTAGACCTTGTTTGTCCTCCATAAATGAAGCCTCCCGAGATGGTGTTAATCTTTCTCGTGATTTTGTTATTTCGCATTTCCTCTCTCTATGGGGAATCTTCTTTTGGATGATAGTGTTGACGCTCTTGAGGAAAGGATCTGTCCTTGGGGGACACAGTATGCGTTTAGGACTGTAACTTTTATTTCTATCATCCATTCACTAGAAATGCAAAGACTCCCTATCCCTCGAGTTCTGGACATAATTTTGAAGTCTTCCCTACTAGATCAATGTCTTAATCGTTTCACGGAGGTCAATGTAGTCCTCCATGTTGTGCCCATATGCTTCATGGTAGTTTTATTTCTTGGACTTATCAATCCATCCTCGATGTTATAAGGTTTTAGGTTTGAGAAGCTTGGAGATTTCCATATGGTATACCTCCTCCAGGATCTTACATTAAGGTACCTTGAAATAGTATATTCATCGAACTTTTCCCATGGTGGCCCCCTTGGGGTGTTTCGAGAGCTTTTTGACTCCAATTCTTTCTCCTTCCTTTGAGATGCCTCAATTTCTGTATAGGCTTCGTTTTTTGCTTTCAATACCTCCTACATATTAATGTACTTCTCAAACGATTCTTCAACTCATCGAGCTCTATAAGAGGTCTCTTGGCCAGCAATTTGGTGAACTCTCCCGGATTGAGTCCGACCATAACCGTGTGCATAGCCACTGCTTTAGGTAAGTCTCTGATCTCAAAGGCTTCTTTATTGAACCTTCCCATATAATCTTGAAGTGATTCTTGGCTGAAGTCTTGGGTTGAGCTTTGCTCGTGATGAAGTGAGTTAAGAACTTCATAGCTAGCTCAGAAAAATCATTAATAGATTTGGCTAGCAAAGAGGAAAACCACTACTTGAGGGCAACCTTCTTGAGGGTGGTAGGGAAGACATGACACATTATGGGTGTTGATGCCTCTCATTAGCAGCATAGATGACATGAAAGCGTATAGGTGCTCCTAAGTGTCCGCAGTCCCATCATAAGGCTCAATGTTGATAAGGATTTTGAAACCCTTTGGCAGCATGACTTCTATGATGAAGTTGGAGAACGAGTTGCAAAAATGGTACTAGTCCCTGTGCTGAAGCGAGGGGCATGAAGTCGTGGAGGGCTCTTGTGTTCTTTGTGGATCTGGGTTCATTTGGGATTGGGGATTTCTCCGTTGTGCCGGTTCCACATATGCTACGATGTTGTTCTCAGCCATTCATTCCACATTCACCACACGGAGTGGGTCTGCTATCTACTGTTGTTGTGCCACGATCATGGCGTAAAGCTCTTGATTTGTCGAATTTCGATGTGTTGTCTCCCTTGTGCTCTGGTGCCCCGCTGCTGGGGAGAGAACAAAGTTCCTAAGCAACATGCTCCACCCTTTGAACCATATAGCACATGCAAGGTAGAGGGGTTGCCTGGCTACAAGCTAGGCTTTATGTTACGGAGGCTTCTGCCCTGTCTTGTGGTTACTCTTAGTTGGTCGCTGCTCTTTGATGAGTGTTGGTTGGGGTGGGAATATGAGTTTGCTGATCCCCATAGATGGCGCCAATGATCTGTGCCGAGATGAATGTGGTGGAATCCGCCTAGGACAAATTGTTGGTCACTGCTACTCCTCCTTAATGCGATGAAGTGAGGGGTTGATTATTTGGAAGACACTTTAATGTTCAAGTAAGAATGGGTATAAGGAGATAGAGAGTGAATGAGAAGATATTTATCCTAGAAGTTGCCTCTTCTATTTATAGAAGAGAGTGTTTTTGAGACTAAGTAAAATATAAGAGTAGTTTAGTCTTTTTAGGTGCCCTACACATATCTAAAAGAAAGTTTCTTAAGACTTTCCTTAAATGGTGTGCTGGGCAATTATTGACATATGAGAATGAATATTCTCCTATGAATAAGGATGGTGACATCCTCAAATAGTAATGTGTGACATCCATTTAGCTACTGGACTTGCCCTTATTAGTCTCAATATACGGTCTTGATGAAGAAGGATAAGGCATGTGTGTTCTGGTTAATTCATTACATGTGAGGGAAGAGGCTTCCAAAATTCTGGTGATTGCATACTTGATGCAGTAAAAAAGTTTCGGACTTGTTCAGATCGTTGCAAGTCGATAAAAGAGGAGGGACCATTTCTGATTTGGATGTTGTGTACCAACAACTGCAGGATTATGAGCACAGGATTCATGGCTCGGTTGAGTCGGATTATAAGCTCTCGATTTTGAAAACTGTTCCCCTCTGTAGGCCTCCTCCTAAACCAAAAAAACTTTGGTGAGTTTGTTGTTTCTATTTGATCAATTTAATTGAGTTCATTGATTTTATGAACACCGTACTTGACAATAACTTCTTGTTCAACTTAAAGAAATACAATGGGCTTGTATTAAAAAGATGGGTTAAGTGGGTTACATTTCACCTTTTTGAATTTATTTATATTAAAAAGATACATAACAAAACTTTCAGCCAAAGGAAACATATAGGAATAGCTGTGTTACTTTTATTGCGTAATGTCCATTCTGGTGATTAAATTATATGGATCAGCATCATAAGTGGGGGAAAAGGGTTTTATTGACATGTGGTTCGGTGCATCATGATAAAATGGAATAAACCTTTTTGAGGCTGGAATATTACCAAAACGAAAGAGATATGGTACATGCAAATGCAATTAAGTCCCGCTCACAATACAACAGCATGAGATAGGAGATTTTTTTTAAAATATTTTATTTAATAAATAAGAGACTAATCTAAATAATCATGTGTTTAAGTAAAAATTCTTTTCAATTATATTATTTTCATATATATAAATCTTGATATTAAACTTTAAATCATATATTTAAGATATCTAATTTTTTTTTTTCGGACCATCACACATTAATATATATAATTTTTTTCATTCATGTTCCGTAAGTAAATAACGGCGGGAGTGGCTCTTGGATTAGTCAAGGATTCACGGATAATTTTAGCATAATAAACCAACGGCCTGGATCTTATTATAAACCTAATTTGTTACATGTCATATTTTTTAGCTTGATGTTTTTTTGTTTTGAACATATTTTAGCTTGATGTATTATTCTCATAATATAATATTTTTTAGTATAATATATTCTTCGATCTAAACTTTGAGTGTAATACATTCATGTTAGTGTTTGAAATTATTAAAAAATAATATTTTATTTAATTTGAATTAATTTAATTTAAATTAATTTAAAAAAATTATATTTCAAATTTATTATAAAAATATAATCTGATAAATTTTTATATGTTGTTATATGAAATCTGCTAATAAATACTATTAAGACACTAGTTAAGCAATAAGAAAGTAAAAATATAAAATGAAAAGCAGGTTATTTATTAAATTAGAATTTAAAAAGTATATATTATTTATTTTAAGTAATTAAAAGTCTTTAATAGGTTACATTAAATTTTCCTTAATCAAGTACCATCAGAACATTGATCAGCAATGGCAAGACAAGTAATATATTATTTCATATAAAGCATAATACTCGGCATAAAATTAAATTAGTTATACTATACTTTACAAAAAAAAAAATAGAAACTGTTTAATACATTGTTCTCAGTGATTGTAAAATTTGTGTGTGGCATCATATTATCATGGGAAAGTTTACAATGCTTTTAAATAGATTTGGAACACTAATGTTTTATTGATTATACTTGCTATTATCAATTTTTTGACATTTAATACCAATTTTTAATATTTGTTAAAAAGTCTAATGTTATTTGTTTTTGAACCCTTCACCCTCCTGTTTTTTTCATTTTACTCCTTCATGCTTAACAAATGTTTTCGGTGAAGCTTCCTCTTAGATGAATTGTTACCACCGAAAATGGAGGAATTGTAGTTATAGTGATAATATTATTATCCCTGAATGCTTCATAAGTTTCAACCTTTGTTTGTTCCGGCGTCGATGTCGTCCTCAAATCTTGCCAACAACACAGAACCGAGCTTCCACCACATCTTGCCATCGTCCGATCTCCCTAGTGTACTGTCACCTAGTAGCATCACCTTCATACAAACATGCGACCAAACCTATCCTCGTCCTCACCAGAACAGGTCGCCAGCAAAATCAGATGACCGTCGACCAGAGCCACCATGAGTCGTCCTCTACCTCGATCCACATGAACCTAGATCTGGTTGTGACCCACCTCAAGTTGTTGCGCCACACGGGACATCCACCCAAATCTGTCGCTCGTGCACCTCAAACTGCCATTGCACGACCCAGATCGTGATACTGCCAAGACTTCCGTCACTCTGGGCTCGGTTGTTAGTGGTTTTGTAGTGATGCTATTCTGGTGGTGCAAAGTTGAGATGGAGAGGCTCTGTTTTACGGTTAGATAAGGACGGAAGGGTTATTTGGAGCGTTGAGAGTGAATGTGATGGAAGATGGTAGCTAATTTGGTGATAGGTCACAAATTGAAGAAGGTGGTAAAGTGGGTGAAAGTTGAAAAGTGATGGATACATAATTTTGTGTATTTTAAAGATTAAATTTATAATTTACAAAAATATTTAAATCACTTGTTATCCAAATTACAAGTGATTAATAGTAACTGTTGATCAATTTTTTAACATCAATAATGAAAACCTATAGAAAATTAATGCTTAAAATCTCTTCCGGTGTATTGTAAACGCATCATATTATCATAGCTTAATCAACATAATTTTCTTCCAACCTGCCGTTAAAAAATAAAAATGAAGCAGTCCAAAATTCCAAAACAAGCGAAGACACGCCCATAGCCCATTAAATTCCTCGTCGCACAAGCGTCATCCATCTCAAGCATTCATCTAAAAAACACTTGAAATAAGGTACACTCGTCCTCTCCTTGTTCCTTTCGCTCCTCGCTTTTCGTCTACCTGTTGGCTATAAATATTAAATAAATTAGTAATACTAATACCACGTCTCTCGCGTCTTCTTCACACACTGTTACATGCTCTCTCTCTCTCTCTGAAATCTGAGCCTTCTGGAATTCGTTTTGCTCTGCTCAGGTAGCCATGGTGCTTTTCAATGTTTCACGCAAAGACACCACTCCATTCGATGGCCAGAAGCCCGGAACCTCTGGTCTCCGCAAGAAGGTTGCATTTCTCCTCGATTTGATCGTTTTCTCAATCGTTTTATCCTTCGATTTTTCCACTTTGGATAGATATAGATTTGTCTCCTTTTTTTTTTTTTTCCTTTTTCGGAGATTGAATTACTAGATCGTATCTTGAATTGAGATCTTCGGAATCGGATCTGTTTGCGATCAAGTTGTTTCGATTGGAATTCTGCGTCTGATGTTTGCGCTTTGTGCTTGATATGAATCGTGTTGGATCAGAACTAAGCTAGCAGATGTGCAGTATTTGCGTGTTTACATCATAATTCAAAGTCATTTTTGAGCAATTTACGATCAACCAAATTGTTTAGTCATTTGGAATCACATTGCAGTTTGAATCAAATTTTCTGTTGCAAGATCTGTTTCACGTGGGTTGTTGCATGTCCTTCATTGCTTATTCCTTGAATTATCTAATTGTGGATTGGCTGGATCATTTCAGGTGAAAGTATTCTTGCAACCTAATTACCTGCAAAACTTTGTTCAGTCAACATTTTATGCTCTAACTGCGGAAAAAGTTAGAGGTAGTTGTCCTTCATTTCTTATTTTGCTTGTAACTCACAATAGCTAAATGTTATTTCTTTAAGATATAAGATTTCATACAACTGGTTGAATACTTGGATGAGGTATGTTCTTTAATGTGCAACAATGTAGCTTCACCTCATTTATATGAAGCACTTAACAACCACCATATTAGTGACATGTTTCAGCTTTACTATACTGCAGAAATGAATATGCTTTTTTGTCTCTTATTAAAGTGCTAAACCAAATTGTTTCCTGTTAGTGATAGTCGTTAAGCTCCACTTCATTACAAAAAATGATAGGCATTCACCATTTCCTGTTTTTGAAGATAAATTATGGAACTTCATATGTTTTTTGGAAAACTGTTTTCCTTTCACCTGTTTCCTTTTCATATTTCAATTATACTGCATGTGTGGGATTATGAGAACGGTTCCTTCCATACTTGTAGGTGCAACACTAGTTGTATCTGGTGATGGTCGTTATTTTTCAAAGGAAGCTATTCAGGTACTTTTCCACAGTACACTTTTCTTGTTTTTTAATGTAGACTTCTTGGAGTCTAAAGTATTTGATTTATCAATTATGTTATTAACCGCTGGCACATTGATATCATTTCTTTGGAAAACTTCTCTTTTGCATTGCTTTGAAGCCTTAATGGATTTTTTTGATGTTATCTCTTTGAAATTGAGCTTCCTTGGTTTAATGTTGATTAGTACTGTCCAGTACCATCTAACCTGAGCTGGCATTTATATTAACCAGATTGCACCACTTGTGGTCTTTTGAATATAATTCATTTTCTTGGCCTTGAAATTGACTAGTTCTTTTAATTAATGAAATTAAAAAAGTATAGGTGAAGATATTATAATGACAAGGAGATAGAAACCAAAATTCTATTTAGCAGCTTCTAAGTTTTATATTCCTGAAATGATACTTGTTTCTTTTGCGTCAGCCATTAGTCTAACTTAGTACGCCACTGGTTATGCATCTCTTCACTTTTTACTTTCTCATAAGAGAGGATATATGTTTCTCGCTACACATCATATGCTTGTCTTCTCAATGTCAATATCATGTTGTACATCACTCATGATTTTAATGAATCTGCAGATCATAACTAAGCTGGCAGCAGCAAATGGAGTAAGACGTGTTTGGATTGGTCAAAATGGATTGCTTTCAACTCCTGCTGTATCTGCTGTTATACGTGAAAGAGTTGGGGTTGATGTAAGTCATGTTTTCTGCAATTTGCATCTCTGTATCCTTGCTCTCTTTGCCCTGAAAGTGTTTTGTTTCAACAAAGATAGCTCATGATTTTTATGATGGAATTACAAGTAAAGGTAACATTTTTTCCTCATGAGTTATAGCAAAATAATGGACAAAAAACTGTGTTATCTATACCAGGGATCCAAGGCAACTGGTGCATTTATACTGACAGCAAGCCACAATCCTGGTGGCCCTCATGAGGTGAGTACTGCCATGTTTACTTTTAATCATTTTGGGAGGTATTAAATTTGATTACTGAGTATGATGATATCTGGTGTGGGGATTTAATGTATGGTGTAAAGCTCTCTCACATTCTATTTCTGTTATCTGAACTGAGGAGGCTGTGACATTTAGGCCGTAGCTTGGCAACTTAAATTGTTTGAGGTTGGCTTCCATTGTTTTGATGTAGTTTATATAGATCATGGAATTACAGGATAAAACTTTTGTACTCTAACTTCTTTTCAGCTAGGATGATGACGGAATAAGTGATAATATCCAATTTTTCTTTTCAAATGCCGCTCTAAACTTTCAAAAGGGGAAAAGGTAGCTAGTGGGCCTCATATTGTACTGTTTCTTAGGATATGTTTGGCTCTGATTGAAATCTTAAAAACCAAATAACAAGAAACAGTGGGAAGACATGCAGTGACACATTTTTCTTTAAAAAAAAAAAAAGAAAATGATGGAGGGAAGTTTTCAGTAGCAAGCTTGATTTAGGTGAACATCAAAATATTGTGTTTATGTGGCCATGAAAACATTCCTGAGTGTTCCTCTCCCCACCTCCCAAAGAAGAAAAAAGCAAATGACTTTTCTACCATGGTGAATTCCCTTTTGGTTTTGGATCGATGACGGTGAACATAGAAAATTGCACTTTCTCTTAGATATCAATAAGACATAAAATAAGGTAATAAAATGAATATTTTCAAAGGTGAATGTGTTGAATAGATGGATGTAAGGCTTGGCTTTTAAAGAAATAGAATTAATGAATTGATTCAAATGTGAGTTGCTTGTATGGTATTCTGATGAGACCTTGTTGCATATAAAATTAACTCTGAATGATTGTTATTGATTGTTGTTTGGTTTCCATGATGCAGGATTTTGGGATTAAATATAACATGGAAAATGGTGGACCTGCACCAGAGGGAATTACTAACAAGATATATGAATACACAACAACAATTAAGGAGTACTTGATTGCTGAAGATCTGCCAGATGTACTACTCACAACCTGGCTACAAATGTTCCCTTTTCTATATTTATCCCCCTCGTTTTTAATTAAGACTGCTACGTGTTTCATATACCTAAACCTTGTTCCCAATTCTCAATTTGTTTTCCCAGGTGGATATCACCACAACAGGTGTCACAAACTTTACAGGCCCTGAAGGACCATTTGATGTTGATGTTTTTGATTCAGCAAGTGATTATGTAAAATTGATGAAGTAAGATTTTTTACAGGATTAACATTTTCTTGTATTCTGCATTTATACAAAGGAACTTTATGGAAGTGGATTTATTTTTGTCATGTCATGATGCCGCCTGACCTGCAAAACTGCAGAATGTTAAAGGAAGAAAATGTTTGAAATGGGTCATGCTGCAAAATTTGTTTTAATAAATTTTCTTGCTCTCTCCGATTTTTGAATATCCAGTTGCATTGGAGTCACTTGTGAGCCAGTTGTTCATACACTTAGCAATCTTGATTTTCTTAAGATAATCAAACATTCTGTGTTAAATCTTAATATGTGCTTTTACTGATTCAATCGTTTCTTACCCTTCAATTGAAATTTTGCAGGTCAATTTTTGATTTTGAATCTATCAGGAAACTGCTGTCATCTCCTAAATTCACATTCTGGTATATGTTGTGGATGCTGTTGTTTTAAACTGTGATATAGAATATTCTTCTTCTTTGTTCTTTTCTTCATCCCAAGACATTTTGGTAAATTTCTGTAATCTTGTTGAAGTTATGATGCACTACATGGAGTTGCTGGAGCTTATGCAAAGCGTATTTTTGTGGATGAGCTTGGGGCACAAGAAAGCTCTTTATTGAACTGTACACCAAAGGTCTTATTCTCTTGTTGATTAATAGCATGAATCAGCCTTAAGTTATTCTAAATAATATAGTGATTATTTGCTTTTGATTTGTGAATGATTTTCTTGGATACAGGAAGACTTTGGAGGAGGACATCCAGATCCCAATTTGACATATGCAAAAGAGTTGGTTGCTCGCATGGGATTGGGCAAATCAGAATCACAAGATGAGCCCCCAGAGTTTGGTGCTGCTGCTGATGGTGATGCAGATCGCAACATGATACTCGGCAAAAGGTAGTGGAGCCCTTAATTTGTGATAATTTTAAATCATATCTACCTTTTAGCTTGTAATTTATATGTATACCCTGTTTGTTAGGTTTTTTGTCACTCCTTCAGATTCTGTGGCCATTATTGCTGCAAATGCTGTTGACACTATACCGTACTTTTCTGCTGGCTTAAAGGGAGTCGCCAGGTTTTCATCATACTTCTAAGCTTCTATCTCTCTCTCTAGTCAATGCTTGTGTTTGCATGCAAAAAAAGCACATGTGTGAATGTGCAATGCAGTAATGGCAGGCTTATACTTGTGTATGTTTGGTAATAATCAACTGCCGTGTAATTATCTAGCAAGTTGCTGCAAAAGAGGTAAATAATTGTGTTTCTAGTTGGAATTGAACAGGAAGGATTTACATTTAATTTAATACAAAGATTTGAATGTTCATATTTTTTGGTATATATTGTCCCCACTGACCCAAATTTCTTGATCTGCCATTGGTTGTTGAGCTTATTTCCTAGCAACTTGGGCTTTTGGGGAAAATAAAATTTGCATGCTAACAGTTATATACTAACATGCTGAGATTTGCCTTGTTATTTGGGTCTCTTCATCTCTTGCTTTTAAAATTCAGGATCACTGAGAAAAAGTGAGAAAATGATAGAAAGTGAAGGAAAATACAGAGAGAAAGTAGAGAGAGAGAGAGAGAGAGAGAGAGAGAAACTGATCTGAAAAGTGTAACTGTCTTAACTGAATGGAACCTGATTAGGTTCTGGTACACATACAAGCATGTAGAACATCTAGAACACTGTAGAAATCTAACTGCCTAACTAACAGTGAGTTGACGCCAACTGTAAGTTGCCAGGTCAGCACACTTTTCAAACTAATATACTGCTACATACTCTAACACTTGCCACTAGTTTTACCAATATATACCAATATTAAACTGTAAATATATTGCAGGAGCATGCCAACCTCTGCTGCCCTGGATGTTGTAGCCAAACACCTGAATTTGAAATTTTTTGAGGTATACTGTTTCTCAATATCTTGAAGTTTGAAAATGCTAACTAGTGGCCTTTAGACCCACATAATTATTTAATTTGTTATTCAAAGCCAGGTCCCTACGGGTTGGAAGTTCTTCGGTAATTTGATGGATGCTGGATTATGTTCAGTCTGTGGTGAAGAAAGTTTTGGAACTGGTATGTGTTTGCTATTGCATTAGGAAGAGCAAACTACAACTTTAAACAGTAGTCAAACCTAGTTTATCTTGTGATTATTCCTTGTGTGGATAGGTTCGGACCATATTCGTGAGAAAGATGGAATCTGGGCGGTTTTGGCCTGGCTATCTATACTTGCGTATAAAAATAAAGATAAGCTTGAAGACAAGCTTGTAACAGTTGAAGACATAGTTCGCCAGCATTGGGCTACTTATGGGCGCCACTATTATACTCGATATGACTACGAAGTATGATTCAATCGCATTTTGTCCTGCTTTGGTATAATATGTTTTGAAAATCACTTAACCGGTTCAAATTTGTTTCTTAAAGAATGTGGATGCAGGTGCAGCAAAGCAACTCATGGCATATTTGGTCAAACTGCAGTCCTCACTTTCAGAAGTCAATCAGTATGTTAATTTTACTACTCCAACATTCTTTTAATTTTTGAGACTGCTTACAGTATATTTTCCTTCTGTTGCAGTAAAAGCTTTTGTGAATCAATCTGACCATGATATGACATTCTATAATGTTATTGATGTTTGAAAACTGATTTCTACTTCCAAGTAGTATGTGCGACATAGCTATTTTCCCAGTCCTTCTTCATCCTTATTATACTTCATAATATGCTTCCAGTGAGAGCTGTCCTATACTCCAATACTAGAGCTTGTAGCTTTTTTTGAGAAAATAACTCATCATTAATCAAAGGCGTTAAATAAGAGCCTTACAAATAGCAAACCCAAAACAGAAAAAAGAAATGCATAACCCATCAACAAAAGAACTTAGCCAACTAACACTTCCCCTGAAGAACAGAAACGTTGGCAACATCCTCGGAAGACTTCTCCAGGAATTGTTGACCTAAAGCAAAGCATAAAACTCTACCCATAATCCAAAGAACCTAGGTAACTAGCACCACCCAGGTAAGAAAAACCTTAGCGATGTCCTTGACGGACAGCTCCAGAAGTCTTTATAACCTTTCTTCGCTGCTTCTTAGACTTTCTACGAATGCAAGGTGCAGCCCATGTCATGGAAAAGTGTGCATCAGCCCACATCATGTGTGCCATCCTGCTTCAGATCACCTGGGACTTTGAGTGCCTCACCTCAGTGCCTAGGTGGCCACATCAGCTGCTTTCACAACAATTTTGTTTCGCATTGGTGGGCCAGTTTGAAAATATAATTTGTTGCTTGTTGAGAATGAAGTCTAAAATTAAGTAGTTGATGGACTTGGAATTATGAGTATGTAACAATTACCTATATATACTTCATGGTTATATGTCCTAAGATTATTTGTTGAAGGGTCGAATTTGTGATCTGAAGCATAAATCTATTGAATTTCATTCTCTATCTTTTTAGGATTGTTAAGGGAGTAAGGTCAGATGTTTCAAATGTTGTCCACGCTGATGAATTTGAATACAAAGATCCTGTGGATGGTTCCATTTCATCACATCAGGGCATCCGATATTTGTTTGAGGATGGATCACGATTGGTAAGTTTACTGCTTGGGAAATATTTGTTACTAGCTTAATGGGAAAAGGAGCAAGTTGAGGCGGACTTTTAGAATTAGCCATGAAAAAACAAAGCTTTGAAAATGCATTTTGTCTCGTATATAATTCATCTATTCCCATTTCCCAGTGCTAGGAATTTGAAGTTAATTTGGGTTTTTTTTTTCCGCTGGATATATTCCATTTTCACATTCACTTTTTCTCTTCATTTTTTATGAGGCCTACTAACTATTTTGTTTTCTTACCTTCAAAATGCTGTCCTAGATTTTCCGCCTCTCTGGAACTGGATCAGAAGGTGCAACTATTCGACTATACATCGAGCAATATGAGAAGGATCCATCAAAGATTGGGAGACTTTCACAAGAAGCACTTGCTCCTCTTGTAAGATGTTTATAATGTTTAAATAAAAAATTTCGTTATCTAGCTTGTAATCGTCTGACTGGTTGAAATTTTTCTTAATTGCAGGTGGAGGTTGCATTGAAACTTTCAAAGATGCAGGAATTCACCGGTCGATCTGCTCCCACAGTCATTACATGAATGCATACTACTAGAAGTCGCTTAGATCAGAAGCTTCAGGAAGTCATTTCTTCTTGTCTGTCCACATTTCAATCCAGTGTTAATCTCATGAGTAGCCAACCTGTACTGTTGGTTGTTTGCAGCCCTTACTCTGGGCACTTGAGTGGAATTTAAATTACTTTAACTAAATTTTGATGTGCTGAATAATTTGAAACTTCCGAGTGCTGATGACATACGTTCTTAATATAATGGTTCCTCTTTTATTGGCTTTTTGTTTTTTGGGTACTCTTCATTCCTTTTCTTGCCCCCGCCCTGAGATTGACTTCTTTGCTCTACTTTGGGGGAAGATGGATTTTCCACCAGCTAAAGAAATAAAGGCTAACACAAACTGTTTCGTTGCAAATAATGCCTTTTATTTTGGGTTTATAGGTCATCCCAGATATTTTCTTTAGTTATGTGAACCCACCCCGTTATCTAGCATTACGAGCTACCATTGCAGAAGGAAATTCTAAAGAAAAAAGCATAAGTTACCCAGAAATTCTTGTATAAATTAAATATTTGGTCAATCATATTATTGACTAATAAATAATTATTATAATTAATGATATGATTGACTTAGTCACTCACTTAACTTGTGTGTTTCAGAGATTTCAAGTTTATGCAATAATTGCTCTAACATTACCAACATCTTGAAGTCATCGGAGGAGGAAACTTATGAAAATGAGTTGAGATTTGTCAATGTCATGGAAATAAATACGTAGAGCTATATATATATATATATATATATATAAAAATGTAGGCTATTATTTACCTCTTAGGACTGTGAAAGTATGTTGGCTGGGTTAGTTATTTTAGCCCAAACAAAATCTTACCCAGCTTGGCCTTAATTCATGTTAGTCCAAATTGGGATTCAGGCCAGCCTGAGAGCCCTCGTCTGGGAAGTCAATCCTATTTGTCTAGACCGTAGCAAGGGAGCCCAATTATGCAGGACTGTGCTTGTTGTGACATAAATGAGGTTTGACCAAACAAAAAAAACATAAATGAGTAAATGACCTAATCCCCAATGGATTTGAGGCTAGGTACACGCAAGAATCAAGACACAACTGAGCAACTGCGGTTCTCTATGTTTAGATTGAGGAGTCTCCATGTTCAGATTGAGGAGTTTGGAAGGAAAAGAATTTTTAGTCCAAAAAAAAAAAGAAAAATATTTTAATAGTTATTTTTTAATTTTTAAATTAGGTTAAATTAAAACTTTGATTTTTATAATTTTTATTTATTTTTAATTTAATTTTTATAACTTTTTTAAATTAATCTTTAAAATCATAAATATTTTTAAAATAGTCATTATCATTAATTTATATTATAACGTCATAACATCATCAATTAATTAACTTAATAAATATTTATTTGTTTAATAAATATTCTTTTATATACTTATTTTTTTGGTAAAACATTCAATATGTGTTCTGCATTTCAATAAGTGTTTCTATTAGCGTTTGTATGTGTTCTTTTTTTCTCATTTATTTATATTGCTCTTTAATTTTTCTGTCATTGCATGCAAAATTCCCACTTTAATTAATCACTTACCTATTTAGTAATTCTTTATATTTTCTTTTGAACTCAACATAAAAATGATTTCGTATGTAAAAAGTTTAAGGTGTCGCATCATCGATCTGTTCGTACACGTTATTTGCAAACTCAACCTAACCATAGGTTCACCACTTAAGCATGAAAGGGGGCATCCTCTATACTATATTTCTATTATATATACATTCTCGTTTCATTTCCCATTTTATCAAGCAGCATAAGTGAGTTAATATGGCTAGGTTCCTTAAGCGAATTCAAGTCTTTGCAGCTTTCTTTGCTATCACTCTACTTATAACCTCAGGCAAGTGACATTAAACTACTTATTACACTATTTGGAGTATATGGTATGTGGTCATTTTTCAAATTAGTAAGCATGATTCGTAGCATTATAAATATTATGCTTATATAAAATCATATAGTTGATATTATGTATTAGTATATTTAAATTTAAATAAATTTTTAATTATTATATTAAATATGGTTTTTTTTTTTAATTATTTTATAAACATCTTGTAATTTTAGAGAGTGTGTAGTAAGCAGAAAGCTCTCAATATATATATATATATATATATATATATATATATATATATATATATATATATAGTACTGATTATTTAATTTTTCTTGGCTCGCTCTCTGTCGGCAGCTTCGGAAAGGAAGGAACCGAGACAGAAATGTTGGCGCAACAGTAAAACGTGGCCCCATGCAAGATGCTTCCATTCTTCAATTTGCAGTCATCACTGCCAGAACTTAGAAAATGCAAACTCAGGACAATGTGGATTCTTTTTCAAGAAATGCAAATGCAAATTCTGCGATGACCCACTCTGAATTGATCCATATAATTGCTAGTATATCTTAATAAGATCGATTCCCTTTGATGTGTTTAGGGGATCAGATAAACTTTTAGTAGTTTAATCTCATGAAGAAAATATGACCCTAATCTTTAGAACAAATTTTCTAGTCTATATATCACAAGTTCTCTCATACTACATGAAAGCAAAAAGCCCAACAAGAGAGAATATCCACTGCATTTGGCTTTTCCATGATGGATATGTTTGCATAGTTAATCTTGGACCGTAACTAGGTTTCACGCATATTTCTATAATTTTGAATTGGGAGTTGTAGACAGTATCTATTTAACTTATTGCTCTTTCATATCTTTGAATTTAGGCTCAATTTATTCGCTCTTTCATAGTTCTAAACTGGAAGTTGTGGACCGCATCCACTTAGTTCATTCGTTCTTTCACAACTTTGAGTTGAGAGTTGTGGACCGGAGCACTGCTATATATCACGAATTTAGATTCGTGAAATGATTACAAACACATTAAAATGGATACACATAGAATAAAAAGTGTAACTGCTTACATTTTTTTTAAAAAAAAATATTTCACAAAATACAAAATAATATTCATGAGAAAATGTTGTTCGTGAACGTTTTGAGAAAATGCTGTTAGTGGGAAACAACATTTTCCTTGTGGACCGTATCTGAACTCCACTAATGAAATTCAAATACATCCTTAAGTCTTCTAAAGAAATTTTCACTCAAGTTAACTCATGCATACAAAATAACATGGTAAAAGTTACTTACAAGAGAGATAAAATGAGTCACATGACACATTCTTATAGGAGTATTCAATAACAATCTTATAATTGTCAATAATGGGGTGAGGTCACCCATCTTTCACCAAATTCTTCCCCTATAAAAAGCCAGCATCAACCATAAAAAAGGACTTTAACTACTACTTCACCTTAAATGGTGAACTCACGATGGCCTGTACCTAAAACTTGGACCGAATAAATCTAATTATATTATTTATTTTAAAAAACATAATTATCAAAGGAACCAATAATAAAAGTAATACATCGACCACTTTCTTTTATAATGTTCGGTTCATGGTTAGATAAGAACCAAAAACAAATAATCAAATCAAATTCAAAAAACCATCGAAGCCGATTTCTTAAAAATAAAGGCGGCCATAGCAAATTAATAATTAATCAACGGTTGGTAAAGAAATGAAAGCGGCGCTGAAAGACAAAACAAAACATTCCGTTGGAGTCTTAGATGAAATAATCAGAACATTCCTTTTATGTACATTTTTTTGTAATAAGTCGCATCTATCATCTTTTTGTGATTTTGTTCTTAATTCGCAGGCATCATTTTAAGATTAACTCCTGCAATGTTAAATATTGTTGCAGTTGGGAGTCCTTCCAGCATCACTTCTATTGTTATATAATATATAAAAAGAAGATATATACTTTCAAATCATGATAATTATGATATATGCATATATAAAATAATATTATATGATAAATACATATTCTCAATAACTATTTGACATATTATACTACATTTTAAATGAAAAGTATACATGTATCTTCATATTGAAAAAATCATTTCACGTTGATTTTTTTTTAAAAAAACTAAGAAATAAATAAAAATTTAAAATTTATACACAGGTTATTGACAATAAAATATTATGTTACATTTTGAAAATAAAAATGTAGTTAAATGCTATATCTTCACTAATTTTGGGTTAAAAAATCATTTATTTCACATTGATGGAATCTTTTTTTTTTAGATGGTTGAATTCGCCAGACAAGTATTGGTGTGGACGACGGTGGTTTAGGTTTGGGTGAGAATCTTTATCATGATTGTTGGTGTTTCATAGTTTCATCCCAATAGAGAAATAAAGTCAACTTTAAATTACTTTAGTGTCCTTTGTGTGTGATGTCTCGTGTTATCGACTTGAGGGGAAGAATGTTAGAAAAAGTGTGAGTGTTGAAGTCCACATTGTTAAAGAATGGACAAGTTAAATGTTATATAAGTAGAAAAGACCCATAGACCTAATGTCTTAAGGTTTTGTGTTAAGATTTCTTAGCATTTATGTGGTTCTTCACTTAACTGATATGGCTCAACAAGCAATATCTATATACATAAGAGTTTCTATTTGATAAATTTTTTTATGTTGTCAACAAATTTGAGCTTGTATCAAAGAAATTGTTCTTCATCTCCTCAAAAGTCTAGTTCTTTCTTTCTAACATTTATTTTATCTCTCTCGAAAAAACCAAACCAGTAAAGTGCTTGAGGAAAACAAAACTCACAAGTGCTCAAACAAAATGACTGCATGTAGGTTACTCGATGATGTGCATGGGTGAGTAGCCCCCTTGGTGGGACTCTTATTGCCAGCACTAGCTCCCTTAGACTGTGCATCTTCACGTACCTATATGACCTGACAAATATGTTCTTAGGTCGCGAGAACCACTCTACTTTGATCTCGCATTACGGTGGCATTGTTGGCAGTGAAGTGACTTCCACACTGTTTGTAGGACAACAATAGGGTTGCGACTGCAAATGAGATACGGTGGTTGGGGAGTGCAACAAAGGATGGGATGTAGTGATTCAATGGATGGATGGGCTGATGAAGCTAACGACTACTACCATAGGACTGAGAGTGTGAGTAGGAGCAACTGAAGAATTAGGGCATTCCTCACATTATTGCTTAGGCATATGTAATTGGTAAGTTTTTGTATTTATTTTGTATTTTATTTCAAATTTTAAATTTGTGATTAATATGTAAATGATTTCATATAGTTGACTATATGATATTGATATATTCATTATATCGTGATTATAGTATTCCTTAATTTAATATATATAAATTATTAAATTAACACATAAATTACTAGCTTGTCAAATTTTCATGACTTCGTAATTTATAACTTGTTTTAAATTATTTTACCTTTAATTACATATATAATATCATCTACAATTATTTGAAAAATTTCAACCATTAATTAGGTATATATCATTTAATCCGCAATCTTTATTAAGAGCATGAATTAGGAAAGAAAAGTGCATTAATTTAAAAAGAATTAGTGGACATGAGTTATTACTATAAATAAAAATTACTGCTTTTGAGTTATTACAAAAAAAATTTTGCTCCTTTTTTATTTTTCTTTATTATCATACATTGATTATGTATGATAATCAATATTATCATGTTAAAAATAAAGAAAAAATATGATATACAAATTAGAATCTCAATGATAAATAATAGTCATAATATAATTAATTTAAAATTTAAAATTTTAATTAAACAATATATCCTAATTACTGAAAATAAATAAATATACTAATTTATATATGACAAAAACAACTATGATAGCATCAGTTTATTAAAGTAAATACATAGTTGTATTTATATAGATTTTGTTTCTTTTACATCACAACATGATAAAATTAATGTAAATTAGAGTTTGCACTCATGCGATGTACGAGATAATATTAAAAGTAAAAAATTATGAAATAATACAAACATAATAAAATAAAACTTAATTTCATTAAAATGCTTTTCAATAATGATAAATTAAATTCTAAATAAAAGATAAATTTATTATGCACAAAAACATTTTCTAAATTCAATTTCAAATGAAAATAAATAACATGATAGTTAAGTTTTCAAAGTCTCTGAATGGATTTAACTCTTTTAAATGAGGAATTAGTTTTAAAGAAAAAAAGTAAGAAATATTAACTATTGATTAAAAAAATTAAAAGACTAAATTTTAACAAATTTGGAGTTTGTTATGACATGTGAATGTATTTTTATTATAATATCAATTATTGATTTTCTCATCATACTTAAAATCTCTCACTTTTTCCATTAGAGGAGCTAGGTCCATGTGTGAATATGTATACTTGTTACTATTCCATTGAGGAATATCATATTCTGCCGCAGTCATACCTTTAGCTACAAGAGGTAAGTGCAGATGATAGTGGAAGTTACATACTTGCTAGCAATGTTTATGCATCGGCAGGGAAGTGGTGTAACAAGGCAGAGGTGAGAGAGTTGATGAATAAAGAGGGATTAATAAAGAAGTTGATGGTGTTGTACATGAATTTGTGATGGGAGATTATAATCACCCTGAAGCAGAGCAGATATAAGTCAAATTGGATCAGATGGTAGATAAACTAAGAAAAAAAGGGTATAATACAAAAGTTACAGAGGTCTTGCTTGAGATAGATGATGAGGAAAAGGCTATTAAGTTGCTTCACCATAGTGATAAGCTAGCTCTTGCTTATGGACTACTCAGGACAAGGCAGGGGTCCAAAATCCAGATTGTGAAGAACCTAAGGTCTTGCGAGGACTGTCACGAGTTTATGAAACTAATCTCTAAGATATGCCAAAGAGATATAATAGTGAGATTTTTGACTAATCTCTAAGGCAGGCGGCATTTTTCAGATTTTTGACATTTATGTTTCCATCATTTTGTTGTGTTTTAATCAGAAAAAGAAGTTTTTCTGGTGAGATTTATTGCTGATAGAAAGAGACTCTGCAGAGGAGGATGTTTGTCAAAGCACTGTTATTTTTGACGAGTGTTGACATTGCACATGATGTAATTCTGACCACTGATTTTCAATGTACTGTGAGTAAACTTTATGGAGAATTTTTTCAAATGTGTGTATAATCCATAATGGCATCTTCGCTGGCTTGTAAAACACAAGCTCTATTGTTGTTTTCTTTTGAGACTACTTTAGGTTATACGTGTTTAGTTTGCACCGAATATTATCTCAAGAAAAATGCTAGATACACATCGGTATCAGATAATCATAGTATAGGTGTAAAAAAACGAAGTGAACTCAAGTATAATCAAATGATAAAAACCGTAAAGATGAAGAGTGATGTGAGTGTAAGTGTGTGTGAATGTGAATAGTATTATTGTTATCTCAATAATGCTAACATTGGTTGAGGCCAACCTGTGCCCAATTAGGATTGCCTGCTGGTCTTGTCCCCTGTTTTTTTTTTTTTTGTTTTTTTGGTTGTAGATCTGCTTTCTACGAAGTTAAAATGCTGGTCTATCATTCTTTTCTGTTTGACGGCTTCCTATTTGATAGTAGTAGTTACTGTCAATGACCAATATCTTAACTAAAATCTATTTGCGGGTTGGGACAAAAGAAATATCTTCACTAGAATCTATTCTTGCAAAGGTGTTTTGGAGTCCAGGCTGATGTTTTCTAGGTAAACATTAGTAAAGCAATGCGACATACAAGCAATGCATTACTCTGTTTTCAAAATGAGTGCAATGATTGTAAGGGGTCGCAGGTATGTCAAATACATCCAGTTAGTAAAATATTCTGGTATGTAGTTATTGACAAGATGATTTGAATGAAGTTCTACTTTTATCAAAATGAATAATTTAGGGAGGAAAACAAGGTTGGATTCTATTTTGAGTTTTTCTAATGAGTGTCTTAAGTACATTTATTAAGAAATTTAAAATAAAAATTTTTGCATAAAAAATAGAGTTTTTTTAATTCTCAATACATTGAATACTCTACTTTCATAAAAAAAATTATTTTGAATCCTTAACATATGTCTTTATAACACACTTTAACAAAATCCTTCAATTTTTGGGACTTGGTCAAAATACTAATTAAAGTGAAAAAGGGATAATATAGTTTATATTTTTTTATTTTCTAGAATATTTCTCATTTGATAAGTCAAAAATTAATTTATCAGGATACAGTCAGACTCCTAAACAGAAATTTCTCCTAACGATATTATTTTCATATACATAAATTTTATGATTGAACCCAAAATCATATGTTTAAAAAATTTGAATCCATTTTACTTAGACCAACACATATTAGTTGGGATAATATAGTTTATGAGTGCATTTGTTTGTGTTTTTTTAGGGAAAAAAAGTATTTCTCAAATACTTTTAATTGTTTGAATAAGATTCTTAAAATAAACAAAACCTACAAATAATTAGGTTATTTGCTTTTTGACAAATTAGGATGAGCTCCTTATGAATAAAAATAACAAAAGTAGAAGAGAGAAAAAAAAGTATTTTTTTTTACTATCTTAAAATTACTTTTTTTAAAGTTTATCCAAACTTGACGTGTATAATTGCACAAACTTTGTTGAACTAGAAGTCCCACATTGGTGGGTTGTTAGTATTTGTGGAGGAGGTTTTCCTATAAATAAGGACCTCCTCCATTAGTTTTAAACATCCCAAAATTTCCTCTTCTTTCTCTTGTATAGTTCTCTCCTTGTATCTAGAGAGAGGTCTTGTAATTTCTTCCTCATAGTAAAAACTTTTTCTATTCTTGTCCGTGGTTTTTCCCTCATTACCATTAGAGGGTTTTCCACGTTAAATATTGTGTGTCAGTTCCTCTTTTCTCAACTCTATTTTAGTTGCGTGATATTGTTTTCTATAACTCTGGTACCCAACAGTGGTATCAGAGATCTCGGTTACTACGGTGCAAGGGTCAGAAGAAAATTCTTAGTGGTATCAGAGATCTCGGTTACTACGGTGCAAGGGTCAGAAGAAAATTCTTAGTATGCTCTGTGGTTGCAGTATTGACTGATCTTCCACATCAGAAAAGAATTATTCTTGTTCTTTGGAATTAAAGTGTGGTAGTGTGGGAGTGTATGTCTAGAAAAGTTCGGCTAGGAAAGACTTGGTATTTAAGCGTGTCCATTAGTGACTCACCTCTCTTTCCCGGGAACTTGCCAGTACACTATTCACGGTCTACGGTCACTATTCGGAATACGGCACTATTCACGTGCGGTACTATTCACGGTGACTATTCATACGTGTAGTTGTATACTTTTACAAAGTGATTGTTAACGCATCTTGGATTTGTTCAGTATACGGTAATACGTACAATACCGTTTCACGTATACGGTACTATTCACGGTGAAATAGTGCAAACCGGTTTAGTTGAAAATTATTTGGTGTAAAACCATGGCGACAAAATATGAGATTGAGAGGTTCAATGGGAGTAATTTCTCCTTATGGTGAAGATAAAGGCAATCTTGAGGAAGGACAATTGCTTAGCAACAATTGAAGGCACTCCTTGGGATACCCGATGACAAGTGGAAGGAGATGGATGACAATGTTGTTGGCAACCTGCATCTAGCTTTGGCAGATTCAGTTTTGTCAAGTGTTGCAAAAAAAAGGATGGCGAAGGAGATTTGGGATGCTCTCACCAAATTGTATGAGGTCAAGTCACTTCACAACCGAATATTCTTAAAAAGGAGGCTTTATACACTTCGAATGAGTGAATCCATGACAGTACCGGATCACATCAACAATCTGAACACGTTATTTTCTCAGCTTACAGCATCAGAATACAACATGGTGGAAAATGAACGCAAGGAGAGCTTCTACTTCAAAGTCTACCGATGACTCTTATGATCAACTCATCATCAACATAACAAATAATAATGTTGCGATAATCTTCGATTTGATGACGTTGTTTCTGCTATTCTTGAAGAAGAATCCAGGCGGAAGAACAAGGAAGACAGATTGGAAAGCTCACAGCAAGCAGAGGCTTTGTCGATGATGAGAGGAAGATCAACGGAACGTGGCTCTAATGGGAGCCGAAATCAGAGTAGATCAAAGTCACGAAGAAGGAAGAACTTCAAATGCTACCTTTGTGGCATGAGAGGACACTTGAAGAAAGATTGTTGGCACAACAAGAAAAATTCAGATAAAGCTCCTGAAGCAACAACATCTCAAGGATGTGTTGCGAGTACCTCTGATGATGGAGAAATCCTTTACAGCGAAGTAGCAATTGGTTCCAAAGGCGGAAAACATCTCAATGATGTTTGGATTATGGATTCAGGAGCAACATGGCACATGACTTCACAACGAGATTGGTTTAGTACTTATGAACCTATCTCGGGAAGGATCTGTATTCATGGGAAATGATCATGCCTTGGAGATTGCTTTGGAGTTAGTACCTTGTCAAAATAAAATTACACGATGGTACTTGTTCGCACAATTCAAGGGGTACGACATGTGAAAGGTTTAAAGAAGAATTTATTGTCTCATTGGGCAATTGGATGACCTCGGGTGCAAGACTCATATTGAAGGTGGGATCTTGAAGATTGTTAAAGGTGCTCTAGTGGTGATGAAAGCAGTAAAAAATTGCGGCAAATCTATACATGCTTGTGGGAGATACACTACAAAAGGCAGATGCATCATTGCATTAGCGAGGCCAAGAAGAATCAACGATAATGTGGCATCGCAAATTAGGCCATATGTCGGAACGTGGTTTGAAGATTCTCACGGAACGTGATCTCCTTCCGGGCTCAAATCGGTAAACTTACCTCTTTGTGAGCACGTATTGTGTTACAAGCAAGCATAGATTAAAGTTTGATAGATCAATGCTAGAAGCAAGCGCATACTAGACTTGATTCATTCGATGTGTGGGAGTCACCGAAATGTCCCTAGGAGGAGCAAAATACTTTGTATCATTCATTGATGATTTCTCTAGGAGATTATGGGTGTACCCAATCAAGAAGAAGTCAGATGTGCTTCCAATCTTCAAAGACTTTAAAGCAAGAGTAGAACTTGAATCCGGAAAGAGGATCAAGTGCTTGAGGACAGACAATGGAGGAGAATATACAGATGGTAATTTTCTCATATTTTGCAAGCAAGAGGGTATTAAAAGGCAGTTTACTGTTGCATACACACCTTAGCAAAATAGTGTAGCAGAGCGGATGAATAGAACTCTCCTAGAAAGAACAAGAGCTATGTTGCGAATCTGCTGCAGTCTAGCCAAGTCTTTTCGGGGCGAGTAGCGATCAAAAGCACATTACGTGATAAATCGGTCGCCATCAACCTGCAATTGGTTTAAAGACACCAATGGAGATGTGGAATGGAAAACCAGCAGATTATTCTTATCTTCATGTGTTCGGATGTCCTGCATATGTGATGTACAATTCCCAAGAAAGAACGAATTTGGATCCAAAATCCAGAAATGCATATTCTTGGGTTATGCTGATGGTGTTAAGGGGTATCGCCTGTGGGATCCCACTGCCCACAAGGTTATTATCAGCAGAGATGTGATATTTGCAGAAAATGAACTGCAAAGAGAACAAAAAGATGACAGCACCTTGAAAGAGACTACTACGGTACAGATAGATAGAAAAGTGGAGAAGAAGATTCCTTTGAAGCAGAACAAGAACCGAGCACGAAGAACAAGAACCATATGAGGCCAATGATACGAAGTTCGGCGATCAACTCGTCAGATACTGAGCACCTTCATGGCACTCAGACTATGTTATGGCAAGCCACGATGCATATTGTCTTCTAACAGAAGAAGGAGAGCCGTCAACCTTTCAGGAGGCTGTGAGTAGCTCAGAAGCTTCTCTATGGATGACAGCAATGCAAGAAGAAATGGAAGCCCTACATAGAAACAAGACATGGGAACTTGTTGAACTTCCAAAGGGACGGAAAGCCATTGGTAACAAATGGGTCTATAAGATCAAAAGAGATGGCAACGATCAAGTGGAATGATATCGTGCAAGGCTGGTGGTCAAAGGGTATGCTCAGAAAGAAGGAATTGATTTCAATGAGATATTCTCTCCGGTTGTCAGACTTACCACTATCAGAGTAGTCCTAGCTATGTGTCTGCATTTGATTTACATCTTGAACAATTAGATGTGAAAACACTTTTCTTCATGGAGAACTTGAAGAGGAAATATATATGCTCCAACCGAGAAGGTTTTAAAGAACAAGGAGAAGAAAACTTGGTTTGCAGGTTAACCAAATCTCTGTACGGTCTAAAGCAGGCGCCAAGGTGTTGGTACAAGAGATTTGATTCCTTCATTATTAGCCTCAAATACAACAGACTGAGTTCAGACCATTGTACATATTACAAGAGGTTTGGTGATGATGATTTTATCATCTTGTTGTTGTACGTGGATGACATGTTGGTGGTAGGCTCCAACAAAGTTCGAGTCCAAGAATTGAAGGCACAGTTGGCTAGGGAGTTTGATATGAAGGACTTGGGACCAGCAAACAAGATTTTAGGGATGCAAATTCACCAAGAGACAGAAAAGATAGGAAGATTTGGCTTTCTCAAAAGAACTATTTGAAGAAAATCTTGCGACGCTTCAATATGCAAGATTGTAAGCCAGTCTCTACCCTACTTCCTGTCAATTACAAATTATCCTCAAGTATGAGTCCTAGCAGTGAAGCAGAGAGGATAGAAATGTCTCGAGTACCGTATGCATCAGTAGTGGGAAGCCTTATGTATGCTATGATATGTACAAGACCAGACATTGCACAAGCAGTGGGAGCGGTCAGTCGTTTTATGGCAGATCCTGGTAAAGAGCATTGGAATACTATTAAGAGGATCCTAAGATATATTAAAGGGACCTCAGGTGCTGCATTATGTTTTGGAGGATCGAGTTTGTTGTCAAGGATATGTTGATTCAGATTTTGCGGGTGATCTTGATAAAAGAAAATCTACTACCGGTTATGTGTTCACACTTACAGGAGGAGCGGTCGGTAGTTATCCATATTGTTGTAACTTTATCTACTACGTGTTGAATATATGGCAGCTACCCAAGCTTGCAAGGAAGCTATTTGGATTAAAAGGTTAATGGAAGAATTCGGGCACAAGCAGCAGATAATTATTGTGTATTGTGACAGTCAGAGTGCCTTGCATATTGCAAGAAATCCAACTTTTCATTCAAGGACAAAACACATAGGTATCCAGTATCACTTTGTTCGAGAAGTAGTAGAAGAAGGGAGTGTGGATATGCAGAAGATTCACACCAAAGACAACCTAGCAGATGTTATGACAAAGCCAATTAACACTGACAAGTTTATTTGGTGTCGATCCTCCTATGGCCTATCAGAAACGTAAGCAACATGGAATGACAAGGTAGAAAGAGTGGTGTGAAGATATGATTGACTCAGTCAAATCTTCAAGTGGGAGAATTGTTGAACTAGAAGTCCCACATTGGTGGGTTGTTAGTATTTGTGGAGGAGGTTTTCCTATAAATAAGGACCTCCTCCATTAGTTTTAAACATCCCAAAATTTCCTCTTCTTTCTCTTGTATAGTTCTCTCCTTGTATCTAGAGAGAGGTCTTGTAATTTCTTCCTCATAATAAAAACTTTTTCTATTCTTGTCCGTGGTTTTTCCCTCATTACCATTAGAGGATTTTCCACGTTAAATATTGTGTGTCAGTTCCTCTTTTCTCAACTCTATTTTAGTTGCGTGATATTGTTTTCTATAACTCTGGTACCCAACACAAACAACATACTTTCAGAAACATATGCTTGCATGAAGTTTATGTAGAGGGAACTAGTGTTACTTCCGATGGCTTTAAGGCCAATAAATGCAAAGCAAGCTAATCTGATTTTTCTTAAACTAAACAGTGCCTAGTTTTATCAAACATATATACAATTGTCAAGGAATGGCACAATTTATTTTGTACAGGAGTTTTTAATCAAATATTTGATAAAGCAAACAGCTGAATGCAATAGCCATCCGATGGCGCTGATGATGATAGAGAAAGCCTCCAACTTCACAACTCTTAGTGATGTAAAATATTTGTGAACACACAGCAATAACCACCTATGACCTTACCAGTGGAAGCGAAACTGCAATCACAGACCCAATAATGTGTGTAAATGAAAGCACTCGATATAAGAATCATAAAGAAATGCATGGCAGGTATGACATACCAACTTCTTCTTCTTTTTCTTCTTGTCAATTTGGGCTTGGAGCTCCACTTGTCGAGCAAGGGCATCATCAAGTGCCTAAAGCCAAAAAAGGAAGCAAAACAAATTACAAATATGTTAGCACACGTAACTTAGCTACCTAGTGGAAGATGCTATTATCATTTTTTTATTTTATTCCCCAAATAATCATGGCATTCAAGTATCAAGGAAAACCAGTACTACCTTTTTGGTTGCAGCCAATTGTTGTTCTAGAGTACTGACTCTGCATAGAGCATTATTCAGCAATTCCTCCTTTTCGGGTGGAATGGCAGGTCTCATGCTAAGAACAGCCACTTTCTCTTCTAGTTCAGCCATGCGCTTCATCATGACCATGTGATCATTGCTTGAAATGGTAGGCGCTTTCATCATAGTGCCATCATAATATACTGAGCTACCATAGAGTGCTGCTTCAGTGATTTTCCTTGGCATGTTCCTTGTCAAGCGGATCATGGTTACAATTCCCATAACAATGGCCATGATGCCACCAACAAATTGATTGCTAAACCCATCAGAAGTCTTGCTAGCATTGTTTGGGAAACAATCTGCAGCATAAGAAAAATGAATTTAAAATTTTAACAAGGCCATATGAAGATGTATAGCTTGCTTGTTAATGAGCAAAAATGCTAATAGTGTCGGTCAAATAGTTGCGAGCAATGTTTTATTGCTGACTAGTAATATCTGTGAATTAAAAACAAAAGATGTATTGCCGTGGCCAACAGTGCAAGGGAAAATCCATTCATGTAGATGAAAGAACAATCATATAGCAGTACCAAATACCTTTAGAAAGTGCATATTTATCATTTTCTACTGATTTCTTCCAAGATGAATCGACTGGCTTGTCAACCACTGGGACAAAGGTGTCATACTGATACACACTACATTGCTTTAGGACCTGCAATTTATAGGGGGAATTCCCCAAAAAAACAAGTTAGTTAAAAAACGGGAGAAATTAATATAACGTCAGAAATTTTGTTTTACATTTCATCAAGTAATGAAATTAGTTATAGTTTTGCTTGAAAAGAAGGTCTAAATGTGACTCACGATGCACGTCTTATAATATTCTCCTATTGCTGCATCATCATCTATATAGCCTCAAGTTTACAGATACAGTATATTATATGACTAGATAAACTAGGCAGTTTCCTTAAACTGTTTATTGTAAGAAGTAAAACATAGGATAGGAACAACAATTGATTGAAGCCTTGGACACTTACTCCTGGAACAGCACAAGATTTGGGTTGCTTCACTTTTGGCAATAAACATTGCACATCGTGTGCCTCTGGAACTGATTCTTTGTACGCCTTAATATTGTAGGCAAAAAAACAAGGATATAAGTTATCAAGTTTTCTGGCAAATAAATACAGATAAGAAGTTTCAGAACAAAGCTTTGCACTTTGAAATTGTCCAAAAGTAGGAAACTGACCCCCTTTTGATGTGTTGTCTCATCTTCTGTGATTGTTTTCTCATCAATCCCGGATAAGGTTTTTCTCTTGCATTTGCCCTTGCCATTTTGAACCATCTAATTCATCCAGAGGAATACTTTATAATTGTTTTTCCTTTGCTATATAATATTATATAACTAAAGAAATTTATCTTTCGGTAGTAAACTACCTTCAAGATCTCTGGGTCATTCCATGGTCCCTTGTCAGAAAGCATACAACCACCTTTATCTGCACAAGTACAAGTACCACCCAAGAACTCTGGAAGTTCACTGGTAAATACGATAGACATATCAGGTGTTATTTATAGTCTTAAGGAGTAATGCTATGCAGTGCCATATTGGAAGAACATACTAATAAATCAATTAATTTGGTCAGGAAGATTAACGTTACTCAATTCTAAATTATGTCACAGCATGATCTTAGAACATAGATAGCCTAAATTTCTATGGAGATGAGTATGAGATAAAATAATTCAATGATAAAGGAGAAAAATTTAACCTGGCATCAATGATTTCAAGCAACTTGCTTTGGTATTTGTTACCTAGGACCTGGTCAATAAATCATTAATCTGCTCAGTGCCCCTGCTTAACTGAAATCGACCCTAGTTCAAATTGATAAGTAGATTAAAAATGCTTACATGGATTTTTGAGGTGGTCTTGGGATCAAGGAATGACTTAACGGTATTCCACAAGAGCCTAAATCCAGAACCAGCATTGATGATGAACATACGGTTCAGGGTCTGTGTGCAAAGGAAAGTTCAATTAGGGTAAATTAAGAAGACCATTTAAGCTAGGGAGGCAAGGCAACCAAAACAATTGACAGCCTATGTAGATAAACCAGTACCTCAGGATAGTTGTCACCATCTATCTTCTGAAGACGCTGGATGAGATCCCTTGCAACTTTGTTCATACTTTTAAGACCCTGAGCAAGCATGCTAGTCAGCAATTGAGTGAAACTTTTACATATGAAAAACATATATAACAATTGATATGATATCCAAGTATAATTGGAAATGAACATTGTTTCGTTAAATTTATGGTGACTATCATTTAATGTGTTACAATAATTCTTTCCTCTTATTGGTTTTCTTTGGGCACAGGGGTTGAAGAAGGACTTAAAATAGCCGTAGAATTTAATGCATACCACTCCTTGCACATCCAAAATAGTTGTGCTTTGGTCAATATGCTTCTTTGCTGCGATTGAACATGCAGGCAACTTAACATCGAAGGTCCTCTCAAACTCTCTTACATGGTACTTGAGATAACGTTCCATACTTGTTACTTGCATCAATTTGTTAGAGTCAACCTGACCCAATCTTTCAATGTAAACAGGTCGTCCATCCTTATCAACTCCATGATGCCCTTGTGGGTAGTATTTTAGAACCTCATCTATTTCCTTGAATTCAAAATCCTTAACAACACAAAAAGTTTATTAAATAAATAAATAAAAAGTTACACAGAAGAACAAAACATGAAGAGTGATTTTTCTTTTTCCACAAGAATACCTCCATGATAGTATCAGCACCAAATTCCTTCCTCCACTTGAGCATATCTGCCCACATTTGTTTTGTCTTCTCAATGTCAAACTTCCTTGCTTTCAAGAATCTGAATCATCGTGTAGTAAAATTATAGGGCAATTAGAACTTTGCAATTAAGGCATTAAATGAAGCTACTCATGCTACAACTACAAATAAATAAACGAGAAACTATGTCACAAGGGCTACCTTAGCATCATATGATGATCATCATGTTTTGAGGGTAATAGCTCTTCCAAGATAAGTGCTTGGCGAAAAGCATCAACTGCCTGCAACTCTTCTGCATCAAGTTCATCCTCAATAGAAACAGACATAGTCCTGCTGTGCCTCCGCCCCTTCTTTGCAAAGGAATGCTTGAACTTAGTTGAGGCACTGATTGCCACCTTCTTCAGCGACCCAAGCCTTTTCTTCTTTTCATCCTCGGAATATTCAATTTCATGACCTGTGCTTGCAAGAAGAAGAAATTTACTCACACAATAATTTTTAATAAGATGATAGAAATAAATTCACACGCTAAACATCTTCATCCTGCTGCTGTTGTCTATTAACATCCTAGGCAAATATAAATAGCATAACATTTGGATTTATAACTACTTTCTGTTTGTTAGCAAACTAACAATTTCCCTAATGAATGGCGTTGAATGCAAGACACTATTAGAATTCTATTGGCTGTAAAACTTATATCCTTACATTTTTACAGATACATACTGTAAGCCACAAACATTAATCCATTGTTCATTTGTTTAAAACTTTAGACTACAGTTGCTGCAATGGAAACCAAACCATAGAGAAGTTAAATCATCTTCATTTCTACCATTGATCCCCATTTGGGTAAGCGGCATGCATATGCTCTAATAAGATAAGCAAGCGCATTCTAAATAGAAATAGAAAATGCTTGTCTGTGATGAACAACTGATTTTAGTTTCCTCTATTTTTCACTTTCCTCATCATCATACGTTAAAAAGAATGCCTAATTGTTATGGCATGCCATTTCACATTCTAGTACAAACATAAACATATAGAATAGATAAAGATTTCATAGTGCATGCGTAAAATAGAAGTAAATTCAGACAAAGAACTGCAAAGGGTTGCAGGGGAAAGTTATGAGATATGAAATTCAACATTTCAACTAATTAGACTTACCAAGTTTCATTGGTCGATCAACAGGTCCGGACACAATGTCGCACATGATTAATTGAATCTCGTAAGCTTAGTTAAATGAACAGAGACAGCCGTAAGGCAGAAGAGAATCAAGCACTCACATACATCAAATGCCCTCACGTGTACCTGCACATGTCAGGAAGCTTAAAAAACAAATTCTTTATGCAATAAAACAATCAACCATCTTTATATTTAGCATGCATGGGAAAAGAAGAAGAAGAAGATAGACATCTTGATGAGCAAACGCAGCTCAAGCAGCTAGAAACGCTAAAAAGGTATCTATAAGTTGAAGGATTGACGTCATATTAATTCATAGGTAATGAAGGAGGAGAAGAAGAAAGAATCGTAGGAGATAAGATGATACCTTGCTGTACATGAATGTAGGGATTACAAAACCAATAGAAAAGTGCAAATATATCATCCGAATAAATCTCTCAAAGTGCGGCCATGACGGGAAGCCAGGTTGGTACAACTACAAAACAATTTTAGACTTTGCCGTTTTTGTTTATTTATTGTCATTTGCCATTGTTGGGGGTCTTCATGATATGACTCCTTTTCAACTTCAGTTGCTACGAGAGACAAAAACAAATATACGGAGTTGGGGTTGGCGAAATGCAAGCCGCTCCGTTCCTTCACAATCACATATTTACTCCTTTGCACCTAACCTCACCAACTCATCCAACGTTTCTGTCTTGTTTACTGTCTGTTAAATTGCATTATTTTTCTTCCAAATGCTCTCTACATAGACACTTCCATTGCACTCTTGCTTGCAGAAGCTTCTCTTCAATTATCTTCCTTCTTAGGGGGGGCTTCATTTTTACCCAGTTGACATATGGGGGATAATAATAGCTTGTTCAAATATATTATTGCCCACAATTTAATTTTATTTAAAGAAAATGTTAGAAAAACAATTTTTTAATTAAAAAAAAGTATAACTGATAAGTCTGATATATTGATCTGTTGAAATGAATATGAATTTTAACTGATAAGTCTGATATATTGATCTGTTGAAATGAATAGGAATTTTTATACAAAAAAATTGATGTGACTTTATACATTTCGAAAAATATACTTAACGATACACGTAGGGGGTATATATACTACAGTTTTTGTATGTCTAATTTAAATTTTTTGTATGTGTACCATTGTCTTTTCTTTAATATATTAATTTCAATTTATATGATGTTGCTTGATTCAGGAGATTCATTGTCCATCCTATTGGCGTGAGTCATTAGAATCACAAGAAAATAGGAACCTTAACTGCATGTATCAAATCAACCGTGTGTTTAGCTATCAAATCCCTTAGTTCAAGGGTCAACCGTTTTTTAGGCATGTATATTGTATAAGTTAAGAATAGGTCCCTAAAATATCTCTTCCTGTATCTATATATTCTGTAAATGTCTCAAAGGAAATATAATTTTACAAGAAACTTTACTCTGTGGCATGGTATCAAGAGCAGAGCATGATCTTGGGCTCTCTGCGACCTGACGGAGAAAGGGACCCAAACAGCTTGGAATACATGGTTGATTCCATAGAGTTGATACAACCACCAAACACTTTCATTGATTCTATTCTTGACAACCTTACGACCAAAATGATAGAGGCCTTGACAAAAGTCCAAGCCACATCATAATTACCGATAACTAATTCCTCCGTTGTACCAACCAACATTAAGTTGGATGGATCCAACTATGCCCTATGGTCCCAGGTGGCTGAGATGTACATCTCATGCAAGGGCAAACTGGGATATATTAACGAGACTTCCTCGATGCCATCCGAAAGTCGATCCGACATTTCGTAAATGGCGCACCGAGAATGCCATAGTGAAAGGATGGTTGATCAACTCAATGGACCCGTCACTGGTTGGGAACTTCATCCGCTTCCCAACGGCCAAACAGGTTTGGGACTCCATTGCTATTACATATTTTGATGGAACTGATACTTCACAGGTTTATGACCTTCGACGCAAAGTAACTCGGATGCGGCAGAGAGGAGGATCAATTGAAAAATACTACAATGATTTACAAGGGTTGTGGCGTGAGATAGACTTCTGACGTCCTAATCCCATGGAGTGTGCAAAAGATATACAAAAATACAATTCTTTACAACAGGAGGAAAGAGTTTATACTTTCCTGGATGGATTGGATGACCGACTGGATAACATTCGGAGTGATATACTCCAACTGAAGCCATTTCCCATAATCGAGCAGGCTTATGCACACGTTCGAAGGGAGGACACCCGTCAGGCTGTGATGGCATCTGGGGCAGAGATTATAACCAGCGGTGCTGTTATGGCCACTAAAGGCTTGAAACTTGGCCAACAACCAACGCTGGTGATTGGGAAACATAACTCATCCTCCAAACCGAAGGGCCCGTCTGATGGAGGAAAGTGCACACACTATGGAAATACAAAACACACTCGTGATACCTGCTTCAAATTGCATGGGTATCCCGAATGGTGGCATAAGTTGCAAGCTAGGAAGAAAAGAGACACTACAACACTTGAGGAAAACACTGGTAAAGCTACTGTAGTCACGGCCGAGTCTCAACTCTCGCTTATTCCTATGACTGGCTCCTCCACCTCTGTGGAACAAGGTAACTGTGGACAAGTTTTCTGTAGTTCTAATTCACAGGATGCGAGTGCATGGATTATAGACTCTGGGGCAACAGACCACATGACTTTTGATCCCAAGGACTTCTCCCATACAACTCAACCATGGAGGACCTGCATTGCTAATGCAAATGGAGTTGCATATCCAGTCACAGGAGCTGGAACTGTGTCATTATCACCCCCACTCTCTTTATCTCACACTCTCCTTGTTCCTTCATTATCAAATAAATTAATGTCTATGAGTCAAGTAACTGAAGAACTCAACTGTGTGGTATTGATCTATTCTACTTTTTGTCTTCTTCAGGATGTTCTCAGCAAGGAGATTATTGGGCGTGGTATTAAGAAAGGGGGGCTATACTACCTAGATGATTTCAGCAGAGGAACAACACATCACGTGCATCATCAGATCAGTAGCAAAGAACGAGAAATATGGTTATGGCATCGTCGCTTGGGGCATCCATCATTCGGTTATTTAAGACACTTATTTCTGAATTTATTTTTACATTTACAAAATGTTGAGTTTAAATGTGATACTTGTATTTTAGCTAAGAGCCATAGAATCTCCTATCATGCAAGTTTGAATAAAAGTACCGTTCCTTTTGCTCTAATACATTCTGATGTGTGGGGACCTTCCCCTAGAACTACTTTATCTGGTTATCATTGGTTTGTAATATTTGTTGATAACTGCACCCGAATGACATGGCTTTACCTGATGAAAACAAAAGATGAGGTGTTTCCAATATTTCAGAATTTTCACGCCATGATTCAAAACCAATTTTCAGCCAAGATTCAAGTTCTTCGGTCAGATAATGGAGGAGAGTTTGTTAACCACCGTTTTAAAGCATACTTCCAGCAGTATGGTCTCCTGCATGAAATCTCATGTTCTCAGACTCCACAACAAAATGGTGTCGCAGAACGGAAAAATCGTCATATCCTGGAGACAGTCCGTACTCTTCTTCTGGGCACACATGTTCCAACTCGCCATTGGGATGATGTTGTCACTACCGTTGTATACTTGCTCAACCGCATGCCATCAAAAGTCTTGCATTTTAAAACTCCCCTGCAAGTGCTCTCCTCTCATGTCTCGTTACCTACAGTGTTGATGCTTCAACCTCGGGTTTTCGGGTGTGTGGTTTTTGTTCATCTCCACAAAAACCAACGTACCAAACTTGATCCATGTGCTGTTAGGTGTTTGTTTCTGGGTTATGGATTACATAAAAAGGGCTACAAATGCTTTGACCCTACCACTAATAGAACTTATACCACCATGGATGCCACTTTCCTTGAATCTGAGCCTTTTTTTTCTCCCACGGTATCTAATTCAGTCCTTCAGGGGGAGTCCACGAGTGAAGAGCTGAATTGGTACATGGCGGCTCCAGCTACTGTTGATAAGAGACAAACTGGAGAGCATGAAACTGAAGATGAAGGAATAGAACATAATCAAACTACAGAGATGCAGCATTTGAACATGGCTGAAGTTGAGAGTGACGAGGCTCCTCCTACTAATGAAGAAGCCCCAATCAATGAAGAGTTTATAAACCAAGGAAATCAAGAGCCCCCTTTCTCCACAGTACCCGATCCTCTCACTGAGAACAATCCTGAGGTAAGCTCTCCTACTACCCCTCCGTATGCTACTAATTTGAATGCTCCTGTGGAATATGTGTTGCCTTTCAGGCACAATCGAGGAAAGCCACCTAACAGATACTCGCCTGATGTAGAAGAAAGGCGGTCCAAATACCCCATTGCGAATTATATGTCCACTCAACATTTATCTGAGCCTATTAAGACCTTCACAGAGACATTATTCTCCTGTCACATTCCAAATAGTGTGGAGGAAGCATTAGCTGATCCTAAGTGGGCACAAGCCATACAAGAGGAGATGGAAGCTTTTTACAGAAAAATAAACGTGGAGGTTGATACCACTGCCTTGAAGGAAAAAGATAGTGGGGTGCAAATGGGTGTTCTCAATTAAATACAAAGCTGATGGATCCATTGACCGATACAAGGCAAGGCTTGTGGAGAAAGGGTTCACACAGACGTACGGTATAGATTATACAAAGACTTTCTCACCGGTTGCCAAACTAAATACTGTCAGAGTTTTGTTATCTCTTACAGTGAATTTAGATTGGCCACTACTCCAGCTCAACGTGAAGAACGCCTTTCTCCATGGCAATCTTGAAGAATACATTTATATGGATATCCCACCAGACTATATGTCCTCTTTTGGATCCAAGGTTGTATGCAAGCTGGAACAGACATTATATGGATTGAAACAATTACCTTGGGCATGGTTTGGGAGATTTAGCTCGGCTATGAGAAGGTATGGTTTTGATCAAAGCAATGCGAATCACACTTTCTTCCTAAAACATCGACAAGGGAAGGTGACAACTCTAATTGTTTACATAGATGACATGATTATTACAGAGGATGATGCCGAAGAAATTTCGAGACTACAAGAGAAATGGTCAGTCTAGTTTGAGATGAAGAATCTGGGTGGACTTAAAGTATTTTTTGGGAATAAAGGTGGTAAGGTCATAAAGAGGCATTTTCTAGTCTCAAAGAAAGTACGTGTTGGACCTACTGTCTGAGGTGGGGCTACTAGAGTGCAAGCCAATAGATACTCTTATAGCTCAAAATCACAAACTCATCGAATACACGGACCAAGTGCTTGCGGATAAAGGAAGGTACCAAAGATTGGTGGGAAAACTTATTTATTTGTCATATATGCACCCTGATATTGCCTATGTCATAAGTGTGGTGAGCCAATTTATGCATAATCCAAGTGAAGAACATATGGATATAGTGATCCGAATACTTCGCTACTTAAAATCCTCACCAGGAAAGGGGCTGATGTTCTCTAAGAATAATCACTTGAATATAGAAGGGTACATAAATGTTGATTGGGCAGGGAATGTTCTGGATAGAAAATCCACTTCAGGTTACTTTACATTCGTGGGAGGGAATTTAGTTACGTGGAGAAGTAAAAAGCAAAAGGTAGTGGCTTGTCCCAAATAATTTTGAGTTTAGGGGAATGGCAAAAAGGCTCTGTGAACTGCTATGGCTCAGAAGGTTATTAATGGAGATTGACTTCGGTCCCAGCATGGAGATGAACCTGTTTTGTGACAATAAAGCTGCCATCGATATCTCACAAAATCCTATCCAACATGATCGTACAAAGCACGTGGAGATAGACAGGTATTTCATTAAGCAAAATCTTGAAGAGAAGATTATTCAATTTCCTTTTGTCAAGTCAGAAGACCAACTGGCAGATATACTCACAAAGGCAATTTCTAGTAAGAACTTCTATGACTCCCTTGACAAGTTGGGCATTAAAGACATTTATGCACCAACTTGAGGGGGAGTGTTGGCGTGAGTCATTAGAATCACAAGAAAATAGGAACCTTAGTTGTATGTATCAAATCAACCGTGTGTTTAGCTATCAAATCCCTTAGTTCAAGGGTCAACCATTTTTTTAGGCATGTATATTGTATAAGTTAAGAATAGGTCCCTAAAATATCTCTTCCTGTATCTATATATTCTGTAAATGTCTCAAAGGAAATATAATTTTACAAGAAACTTTACTCTATGACACATCCTACTAGTTAATGACTTGAACAATTCACATTTGAGCTGGCTGGTGGAAGGGATTGAGCTGGAAGTACAAGTTAGCTGACGCGTAATATGATGCTGTCCAGACTCATGCTTGTTACCACTCACTAACATGAAAATGCTATCCCACGCTGCTCACAGCAAGGAAAGGAGAGGGAAAACAAAAAGGAGACCCTGTCAAACGTGGATGACTTCATGATCTGGAGCTCTTGCTTCCTTAGTATTCATCATCTCCACTCCCTTATGCTTTTGAGGAACTTTATATTTATAATAACTTATAAGCCATCCACTTCTACCTGCTAGGTCACTTGAGAAACCACCCTTCACTATTTACTATATTTTTCCTTTAAATTATACCAATATGCACCAAATTAATTATTTTTGTTTAGTAAGATCATTTCACTTGGTGACACAACGCTTATCAGTTATCACTTTGTAATGATTCATAATTGATATGAGGTTATTGTTAAACGTAAAGCTACTTTCGGTGGCATATAAAGAAAAGTCAAAGAAATTAAATGAATTGTAAGAAGCATATTCGGTACAATAAATGAAGAAGAGAAAAAACTCTCCCTCTTTCTTCGCTCGAGCACCTTAAAGGGGAGGTCTTTCTTCTATAAATAAAACCTCTTCCATTCAATTTTGATCATCCCATTTCAAAGAGAAAAATTATTATTTCTCTTGAGAGTTTTTCTTTCTTATCTCTTACAATTTTATTCTATTTCAGAGAGAGGTGTATTCTCCTATTTCAAGAGAGGGTGTTATTGTTCTTTCATTGTAATTTGAAAGAAGTTGTAATTTTCTTCCACATAGTGAAAATCTTCTAGTTTTGCTCGTGATTTTTCCCTCATCACCATTAGAGAGTTTTCCACGTTAAATATTGTGTGTTAGTTTCAATTTTCTCAACTCTATTTTAGCTGTATGATTTTGTTTCCATAACTCTGGTACCTAATAGTGGTATCAAAGCCATTGGTTACTGGTACTATTCACGATGTGGTACTGTTCATAGTTACTATTCACACATATGGTTGTATACTTTTATAGTATTGTTAACGTATAAGAGGTTTGTCCTGATACGATATATATATATATACAATATTGTTCACGTATATGGTATTATTCACAGCGAAATAGAGTAAGCCAATCCAGTTGAGAAACAGATTGTTGTCAATACCATGACAACAAAATTTGATATTGATGAGTTCAATGAAAGTAATTTCTCCTTATAGAAACTAAAGATAAAGGCAATCTTGAGGAAGGACAATTGCCTAGTAATAATTGAAGGCAGACCCACTGGGATACCTGATGACAAGTGGAAGGAGATGGATGACAATGCTATTGGCAACCTGCATCTAGCTTTACAGATTTAGATTTGTCAAGTGTTGCAGAAAAGAAGACAGTGAAGGATATTTAAGATGCACTCACCAAATTGTACGAGGTCAAGTCACTTCACAACAGGATATTCTTAAAAAGGAGACTTTATACTCTTCGAATGAGTGAATCCATGACAATAACGGATTATATCAATAATCTGAACATATTATTTTCTTAACTTACCGCATCAAATTACAACATGGTGGAAAATGAACGTGCATAACTTCTACTTCAAAATCTACTGACTCTTATGATCAAATCATCATCAACATAACAAATAATAATATTACTGATAGTCTTCAATTTGATGACGTTGCTGCTGTTATTCTTGAAGAAGAATCAAGGTAGAAGAACAAGGAAGACAGATTAGAAAGTCCAAAGCAAGTAGAGGCTTTGTCAATGACGAGAAGAAGTTTATCATCCTTTTCATTTAGTGGTTAGTAACAGCCACGCCACTAAGTTATGACATTATATAAGAAACTGTATCAACGGAACATGGCTCTAGTGGGAGCCGAAATCAGAGTAGATCAAAGTCACGAAGAAGGAAGAACTTCATATGCTACCAATATGGCATGAAAGGGCACATAAAGAAAGATTATTGGCACAACAAGAAAAATGCAGAAAAAGCTCCATAAGCAACAACCTCTTAAGGATGTGTTGCTAGTACCTCTGATGATGGAGAAATCCTATATAGCGAAATAACAATTGTTCTAAAGGAGGAAAATAACTCACTGATGTTTGGTTAATGAATTCAGGAGCAACATGACACATGACTTCACAATGAGATTGATTTATTACTTATGAACTTATCTCAAAAGGATCTGTGTTCATGGGGAATGATCATACCTTGAAATTGCTAGAATTGGTACTGTCAAAATAAAATTACATGATGGTATAGTTCGCACAATTCAAGGGGTACGACATATGAAAGGTTTAAAGAAGAACTTATTATCTATTAGGCAATTGGATGACCTTGGGTACAAGTACCATATTGAAGGTGGGATCTTGAAGGTGGTTAGAGGTGCTCTTGTGGTGATGAAAGCAGAAAAGATCGCAACAAATCTATACATGTTTCAGGGAGAGACGTTGCATAAGGCAGACGCATCAGTTTGCATCAGCCATCCAAGAAGAATCAATGATAATGTGGCCTCGCAAATTAGGCTATATGTCGGAATGTGGTTTGAAGATTCTCGCGAAATGTGATCTCTTTCCTAAGCTAAAATTGGTAAACTTACCTTTTTACGAGCACTGTGTTACAAGCAAGCAGCATAGTTTAAAGTTCGATAGATCAAATACTAGAAGCAAGCACATGTTGGACTTGATTCATTCTAATATGTGGGAGTAACCAGAAATGTCCACAGGAGGAGCAAAATACTTTATATCATTCATTGATGATTACTCCAAGAGATTATGGGTGTACCCAATCAAGAAGAAGTCAGATATGTCTCCAATCTTCAAAGACTTTAAAGCAAGGGTAGAACTTGAATCCGGAAAAAGAATCAAGTGCTTGAGGACAGACAATGGAGAAAAATATACGGATGGTAATTTTCTTGCATTTTGTAAGCAATAGGGTATTCAAAGGCAGTTTATAGTTGCACACACACCTTAGCAAAATGGTATAGCAGAGCAGATGAATAGAACTCTCCTAAAAAAAACAAGAGATATGTTGCGAACTGCAAGTATAGCCAAGTGTTTTTGGGCAAAAGCAGTCAAAATTGTCTATTACATGATAAATCGCTCGTCATCAACTACAGTTGGTTTAAAAACACCAATGGAGGTATGAAATGGTAAGCCAACAGATTATTCTTCTCTTCATGTATTCAGATGTTCTGCATATGTGATGTACAATTCTCAAGAAAGAACAAAGCTGGATTCAAAATCTAGGAAATGTATATTCTTGGGTTATTTTGACGATGTTAAGGGTTATCATCTATGGGATCCTACCGGCCACAAGGTTATTATCAGTAGAGATGTGATATTTGCAGAAAATGAACTGCTAAGTGAACAAGAAAATGACAGCACTTTGAAAGAAACTACTACGATTCAAATATATGGAAAATGTGGAGAAGAAGATTCCTTTAAAATAGAACAAGAACCAGAGCACGAGGAACAAGAACCATTTGAGGCCAATGATACAGAAGTTCGATGATCAACACGTCAGATAAGAGCACCATGACACTCAGACTATGTTATAGCAAGTCATGATGCATATTATCTCCTAACAGAAGAAGGAAAGACATCAACCTTTCAGGAGGCTATGAGTAGCTCAGATGCTTCTCTATGGATGATAGTAATGCAAGAAGAAATGGAAGCCCTACATAGAAATAAGACATAGGAACTTGTTGAACTTCCAAAAGGACGGAAAGCCATTGGTAACAAATGGATCTTTAAGATCAAATGAGATGACAACGATCAAGTGGAAAGATATCGTGCAATGCTAGTGGTCAAAGGATATGCTCAGAAAGAGGGTATTGATTTCAATGAGATATTCTCTCTAGTTGTCAGACTTACCACTATCAGAGTAGTCTTAGCTATGTGTGCTGCATTTAATTTACATCTTGAATAGCTAGATGTGAAAACAACTTTTCTTCATAGAGAGCTAGAAGAAGAGATAAATATGCTACAAGCAAAAGGTTTTGAAGAAAAAGGCAAGGAATACTTAGTTTGCAGGTTAACCAAATCTCTGTACAATCTAAAAGTAAGCGCCAAGGTGTTAGTGTAAGAGATTTGATTCCTTCATTATTAGCCTCAAATACAACAGACTGAGTTCAAACCATTGTACATATTACAAGAGATTTGGTGATAATGATTTTATCTTGTTGTTGTACGTGAATGACATGTTGGTAGTAGGCCCCAACAAAGATCAAGTCCAAGAATTAAAGACACAGTTGGCTATGGAGTTTGATATAAAGGACTTGGGACTAGAAAACAAGATTTTAGGGATGCAAATTCACTGAGACAGAAAAGATAAGAATATTTGACTTTCTCAAAGGAACTACCTGAAGAAAATCTTACAGTGCTTCAACATGTAAGATTGTAAGTCAGTCTTTACCCCACTTCCTATCAATTATAAATTATGCTCAAGTATGTGTCCTAACAATGAAGTGGAGAGGATGAAAATGTCTAGAATACCATATGCATCAGCAGTGGGAAGCCTTATGTATGCAATGATCTATACTAGACCATATATTGTTCAAGTAATTGGTACGGTCAGTCATTTTATGGAAGATCCTAGTAAACAACATTGGAATGTTGTTAAGAGGATCCTAAGATACATTAAAGGAACCTTAGGTGCTATATTATGTTTTGGAGGATCATAGTTTGTTGTCAAGAGATATGTTGATTCAAATTTTACAGGTGATCTTGATAAAAAGAAATCTATTATATGCTATGTGTTTACACTTGCAGAAGGGGCTGTGAGCTAGTTATCAAAGTTACCGACTATTATAGCTCTGTCTACTATAGAAATTGAATACATGGCAGCTACCCAAGCATACAAAGAAATAATTTGGATTAAAAGGTTAATGAAGGAACTCCGGCAGAAGCAACAAAAGATTTCTTTTTATTGTGACAGTTAGAGTGCCTTGTGTAACGTCCTGCCTACCCCCTCCCCCACAGGCCTGCATCACATTGGGCTGTACCCTGGGCCGAGGCGCTTGGTATGCCCTACTCCCTGCCTATCCTATTGGGCGCTTGGTGAGTGGACCATCTGCTCGGTATTGTGCACCCTCCAGCCTTCTGCTGGTTGGTTCACGAAATTCACCCCTAGCTGCAGTATTCTTGGGATCAAACTCGTGACACCAGGGTCTTTACATTCCCGAAAGAATCTTCTCTCACCAATTGAGCTACATTAAAAGACGCCTTTTAATGTAATGTCTCGCCTATCCCCCCCTCCCATAAGCCTGCACTGTAACATCTTAATATTTGTACCATAGTATATCTGACATATACTTGGATAAACAGTATTAGACATGTTACTTCTAACCTAAACATCAACTAATTCATAACATTTAAACAAATCATTATGGAGAGTCATATATAAAAGTCATATGCAAATATACAACTTTTTACATTCTCAAAGCAAATATAAATTAATACATAAGCTTTGAATTAAAAATATAAAACTAAACTCTTCTAATTCTTCTACTTTCTCTATCTTCTTACCATTTTGTAGGGTCTTGACCTACTAATCATGAAATATAATGGGGTGAGAATATAAAATTCTTAGTAAAAACATGTATCTCATGGTATTAAAACTAAATATATACAAAGATATATTCCTAAATTAAAACTCGTATATGTGACTTAATTATATTTAGGAATTGTATTCTTCCATTTGGCATTAAGCCTACTTATCCATAGCCTGAACTAGGTTATGTTCATCCTTTGTCTAGCATAGGATATATAGATCCATAACCTAACATAAGATTTCTCATCAACAGCCTAGCGTAGGATATACAGATCCACAGCTTGACATAGGATTTCTCATCAACAGCCTAGCGTAAATGGTAGGACGATATAGAATTTCTCATTCACAGCCTGACATAGGATTTCTCTTCCATAGCCTAGTATAAGATATACTGATTCACAACCTGGCATAGGATTTCTCATCCACAGCCTAGCGTAGGATATACTGATCCACAGTCTGACATATGATTTCTCATCCACAGCCTAGTGTAGGATATACTGGTCCACAGCCTGATCTAGGATATACTAATACATTGCCTAGCTTAGGACAAACTAATCTGCAGCCTAGCTTGGATATGACATCCTTGGCCTAGCCTTGGATAACTAACCCTTTCATGAAACACTCCGGTGTCACCACTTTACTAGGCTTGCCCAGCAATATTCACTACTTGGATAACTAATCACAACTCCACATATAGCAAAGTGCATAAGGGAGCCAATTCTTGCTAGGGTTCAACCTTATTACATAAGGGATCCAATTTACTATGATTCAACCTTATTGCATAAGGAATCCAATTTACTAGGGTTCAACTTATTACATAAGGGATCCAATTTATTAGAGTTCAACCTTATTGTATAAATGATCCAATTTACTAAGGTTCAACCTTATTACATAAGGGATTCAATTTATTAGGGTTCAACCTTATTGCATAAGGAATCTAATTTACTAGAGTTCAACCTTATTACATAAGGGATCCACTTTACTAGGGTTCAACCCATAGGGGAACCATCTCCTGCTAACTAGGTCTTATGACACTCAAAATCTTATCAACTAGGCCCTATGGTGCTCAACTCTTACCAATTAGGCCATATGATGCTCAACTATTGCCAACTAAGCCTTATGGCACTCAACTATTGTCAACTAGGCCTTATGGCACTCAACTCTAATTATGAAAAGAGTTACTAGTGTTTATAAGACTCAAACCACACCCAAAACACCTCAAATCTTGCTTAAAAAGGTTGATTTTCAAGATTGCACCAAACATGCATCATAACTTCAGAAATTCTGAAATTTTATGAACATATAGCTCTTTCTCATATCTTTCCAATGCCATAAACCTTGCTTAATTTGGCTAAGTGTAGCCAAAGTTATGTGACATTTTACAGAGACTAAAATAGGACATTCTCTGATTTACCCGTTTCTGACCTAAATTTAAATTGAAACTGGGAACAAACTACATATGAGAAAATTCTGAAATTTTACAGGCAAGAAGCCTTATATGTTAGATTTAAAATGGCACTAGTTTCATGTCCATACGACATCGGATCAAGAAATTATGTAATTTGGTTTACTGGCTGCCAGAATGCCTTTTTCTGCAGAATCTAACTTGGATTCAAACAGAAATTGGTACTTATTGGCTTGCTAAATTTTTTTTAAATTTTTACCACATGAAGCCTTATGTCTTAACTTTCAAATGACACTAGAATCAAGTGATTCTGATATCTACAACTTAAGTTATGCAACAAAAATCATAGGTTGTCAGGATGTTATATTCTATTTCTGATTCTTTGAAATAACATAACTAATTATGAGCTCTTTAGAATCGATTATTCTGACACTCAGAACCAAAAATACTACTTGAACAAGCTTAATAACTGATTATTAACTCATGGTAATCAGTTATATGGTGGTTTTCTATAGAAAATCACCTTATCTCATGTTACCATTCCGTAATCAACCAAGTTCTCACCCAAGGTCAATTCTTTGATGATTTTTATCATCATTTAAGGCCTTTCATCATATTGTAACTTATATACGACCTCTTAACTCTAATAAACATGGATTTAAAGAATCAATCCCTCACTTAGAAATTCATTCTCAAACTCACCACTCAAGTGAAACCAATGGATTCTAAGGGATTAAAACTAATAACCATGCATTAAACAAGCTAAACTCAAGCTTTATCTAGGGCTCCTAAAGCTCCAAACTTCCTTAAACTATGTTGATTGGGACACTAACTACAATTACATAGCTTTACTAGGGTTATTCTTAACCCAAAAGATGGAGAATTATGTTTTTAGGGGTGTTCCTAACCGATTAGGCCTCTTAGCTAATCGGTTAGGCCTTTCTTTAATCCGTTCTAGATCTTTTCATAATTGGTTAGGTGAATGTCTTAACTGATTATTAGTGAAGTCGGAGACTCACCATTAGCTTAATAAT